>OY720121.1:7502500-10002500 GCA_963082685.1 Cyclophora albipunctata | reverse complement strand
AATAAAACTGAAGTTACAGAGCCGTTACACATATCTATACTAATACTAGCAGCGCCCCGCGGTTTTACCCGCGTTGAGCCCGTTCCCGTGGGAATTTCGGGAATTTTATACATATAAGCCTTCCTCTTGAATCACCCCATTGTATTACAATGTAATTATGATCATTGGTATCGAAACTCAATGAAATTACAATACGAACCTTAATATTATAAAAATGTTAGCTTAGGATTGTTATCTAATGAGTAACGTAGATAAATTTATAGTATTCATTTCAGGCCAGATGTTGCTAAGTTCACGAATTATTTTGACAAATACCAGGAAAAAAGGGGAATTTCCATGATACTGGTTTCTATGTCACTATGTACCTAATCAAATATATTTTTGTAGTAATTGTGACGTATTATAACCAGTTTATCACGTTTTATGGTTTTACATGCCCCGAGTAGTACTCTTGACAAATGGTATCTATACTTCTACACTAATATTAAAGAGGAAAACTTTGTTTGTTTGGTTGTAATGAATAGGCTCAAAAACTACTGGACCGTTTTTAAAAATTCTTTCACCATTCGGAAGCTACATTATCCACGAGTAACATAGGCTATTTTTCATCTCGAAATTCCCACAGGAATGGACACAACGCGGGTAAAACCGCGGGGCGCTGCTAGTCACTACATGGTATAAAATAAAGTCGCCTCTTTTTCGTGTCTGTCTGTCTGTTTGTCTGTCTGTATGCTTAAATCTTTAAAATTACGCAACGGATTTTGATGCGGTTTTTTGTAATAGGTAGAGTGATTCAAGAGGAAGGTTTTTTATGTAATAAAATTCCCGAAATTCCCACGGGAACGGGCACAACGCGGGTAAAACCGCGGGGCGCTGCTAGTATATTATAAAGAGGTAAAGTTTCTAACTTTGTAACTTTGTGTATGTGTGTTAGGGTTTATCTCAGGAACTACCGGTACGATTTGAATAATTCTTTTTGTAATGGATAGCTACATTTAACGGGAAGGTTATAGGTTATCTTTCATCCCGAAATTCCCAAGGAGACGGGTATAATGCCGGTAAAACCGTGGGGCACTGCTAGTCAGTAATAAATAGGTTTAATTTTGTTTAAACGTATTTGATATTACACATTTATGTACAAATAAGGATAATAGTTGAAAAGGGTTATTATTGTAATGTGAAGCTTGTTTTTAATACAAGGTTATAACTAGCAAATCCAATCGGTTTCACCCATCGAAACGGGATAAATTCTAACCTAACTAACCTATAAATAATCACTACGTAGTATAAAACAAAGTCACTTTCCGCTGTCTGTCTGTCCCTATGTATGCTTAGATCTTTAAAACTACGCAACGGATTTTGACGCGGTTTTTTAAAATACATAAAGTGATTCAAGATGAAGGTTTATATGTATTTAAAAAATCCCGAAATTCCCACGGGAACGGGCACAACGCGGGTAAAACCGCGGGGCGCTACTAGTGTACCATAAACTAAAGCATTATGCAATTAATGGACGATTTTAAAGGTGACTAAAGTAAAACTTATCCCTATTATATTATTAAAGGCATGATTGTAACTAGGGGTTGGGACTAAGGGATGGGGTCTCGGTCTACCCCAGAATAGTCAGTATTCACCCTAGGACTTTTGGTTACCGTACAATTATTTACATCTCAAGGGCCGGTCACCCTTTGAAAATGTCCCTAGTTACATATGATTGGAAAGTATATAAACAATGGCGGATGCGGGATTTAAGTTTGGGATTCTTCCTGATAACTTTTAGTAAAACATTATTATTGTTATAGAATATATTAAATTATTTTGTAGGTATTGGGTGATCCGCCACTGTATCTAAACTACAAAGTAATAGTAATACTACCTTATTCACAAACGCTCTATACATTTTGTCTCTTTTGCTCTTTGGCAAATAGCGTATGTCGGGAAAGGACAAACTATTTCAACGCTAAAATGCTGATATTAAACTTTTTTGAATAAGCCGCATAGGAGATAGACAGAATATTACCTGCTAATATAGCTTTATGCGCTTGGAATTCCCGTCCTCCAACGGCTAACGTGACATCAGAAAACCTTTCATTGTCGAACAATGCACCCAAATCATCAGACAATCTGCATTCGGGCACTTTGAACTGAACAACATTGCTCTGTCCACTAATATTGATACTATCTGCTACCACGGAAACTTCGCAGAATATCGTCAGTTTATCTTCGGGTAGGAGACCATTCGCTTCGTCCAGTAGAAAATCTCTGAAAATAAAATGATTACCATTTATATTACAAGAGCCCATTGAGACTACAATGTAAGGGGGATGTTACTCTCGAATCATAATTGTACCTCTCCCTTACGAAAGGACTCACGACTTTACAAATAATACGGGTATATCGGTAAAAACATCTGCTTGTACTGAATAAACGTGCATTGAAAAATTAACCGTTAAAAAGGCCGATATGGCCTAGGCGGATTAATTAGAGCGTACTTTAAGAACATAAAACTGCAATAAAAACTACAATGACTTTGATATTTGCTCTCTTATCGCTGTGCCCAGTATTAATATAAGCCAATGTAATGCGAATCTCATTATGTGTACCGAAAAACGTTAATCACGTACGACAAATTAAATTAATATTACAAGAGAAACAATTAAACCAATCAATAATTATAAGTCAAACAGATTTATCTTATTAAATTGATTGAGATTAATGATCAACCCGAGAAAAAAAGCAGTGGACATTGTTATTGCAAACAATTGTATTGTAAAACAATTTATAATCTGTAATACCAAATCATGATTGGTTTTACTACTAACACTTGATGGGTAAAGTTCTTTAACCCATAAACGTCATCAGATATTATCTAATTCGGATAGTTACTTGAATGTAGCGACTAAGGTAAGTTCAATAACCCAAGTGAAGACTGTTTTTGCTTCACATTCTCCGCCAAAATTGGCAACCTGTATTCAAATAATTAAATTCACCTGGCGGTGACAGCTACCTCTACAGATAACAGTATAAAATAAATACGATAATAAGTACAATCATCAGGATATCATAGTACAAAGTTTAATCATAGTTTATTTTTAACTCAAATTCGAGTCATATTTTGTATATTGTCAACTCATTCGACCCTACGCAACACGCAAGATTGCTTCACATTATTATACTATGAAAAGGGACAACATAGAACGTGTTTACAGCCCTAAGAGAAATGTATTATCGTTGAAGGGAAAATTATACTGCACCGTTAAAATAGGGTTTGCCCCTATTCGATTGAATCAAAGCTTAAAGCGTGGGTTGATGTCATACCGACCCGAGTCCCTCAACAAATATAATGAAAGTGGGGAAGCCACTGTAGCCGAATCAGAACGGCATTACAGAAATATTTTAATAGAGTTATCGAAATACTCACCTTCTGATGAACTTTTTGAAGCCCCAATCTTTGCCTTGTACGAATCTGTACGCACGTTGCGATTCCATTGCCTTGGTCTCTTCTCTTTTCGCGTTTAATATCGAAAATTTGAATTTCGCCCGAACTTCTGATTTATTACACGACACTAATAAAAGGTATAACGATAAGTAGTCTTTGCTCTCTTCGTCGAGTCCTTTAGGATTCACGCGAAGACACCATTTTAATTTATCACTAGCACCAGCGGAGAAAGTCGATGATTTTAACACTTCACCCATTTCCTCCCTACAAAAACTAAAATTGTTTATTGTCCACATGTAACTGAACTTTACCACTTTAACCTGAAACAAAGACAAATAAACAGTTATTTTATTGTTGAATATTGAGATCACAGTTTTTACGGTTTTTTAGTTAATGAGGACGCTGTGATTGTGGTCTGGTCACAACATGGCGGCGGGGATACATTTACGAGTTTTATGAAAGGCACAGTTGCACATCGTGGTGGTAAGATGCAGTCAATTAATCACCCCTGGCGTACCTTTTGCCATATGTTATCTTATCGCCATATTGTGCATTAAAACGTGCCACCGCTCTAGTCGCACATTTTAACGACTCATATTTATGGCAAATAAAGTTCGCGTACGATAAAATTTACACGTATTACATTATTTTATATAATCAATATTCAAGGTTACCGGGCTATCTTATAGGAAATTTCTCAGTATATGTGCGGTGTTTGATTTCTCAGTAAGACCATTAACTTGTCAAACGACTAAAGTATTCTTATCTAAGTTAGGTGAGCTAAGAGTTGGAGGTTGGGGCCAGTAGAGGCCATGCGCGGGCACGCTCCGGGTGGTGTTGGCTAGCTTGAAGGTCATGAAGACTAGGCGTATGAAGCGCGGGCGCAGACTGGGCGTGTTGGTCGTTGCCCCCTACCGTTGCTGGCTTGCGGTGCTGCTGGGGTCTTCGCCCGGTCGCCGACCCGGACCAAGGCCGCCCGCATCATCCCCGCTTGCCCGCACACCTCTCATATAACATCCGCAACACCACTCCTAAATCGCCATTTTACGACTATTATACTTAATATTCATCACGAGGATTTGGTGGATTGAATATTTTTGACGTGTCCTATTGTTTAGTATTCTAGGCATCAATCATAATAAATCGAAGGTGGTTCTTGGTATACCAAATATAAAATTCCTACATTATGGAGTGTAATTCAAACCATGGGCGGTTAACTAATTGTACCGATAACACGAGAAGTGTATTGACGACAATGCGACGCGTTTCCCAGTAATGAAGTACGTTGTTATCGGAGTGCTGCGACACGTGTATTCCTCGCCGAGGGTACATGCAGTGACACGTGTTCTAAAACTGCACGTTTCCTATCCACATTTAGAAAAAGTAATCACTAAATACATAATATAAGATCAACATTGTTGCTACAATTAAATAGATATGTTGACATTTTTTTAGGAGTAACAATGAGGTTATCTTGAACTAATTGCACAGAATCTTGTAGATTTATTTCAGATCGAACACCTATTTATTTTTCAGAATTTCAAGGCTCTGGATGGGTATAATGTATTATACAGTTCATTATGTATTAATCAACATCCCTATTCTGAACAATGTACTAATATCATATTACTTAACTCAAGTATTTAGGAATAAATTCCGTTATTAACGGTAAGATAAAAGTTTGACGATCGGATCGAGACCTTAATAAGCGTACGTGCCAGTGAGTCTGACATCAGGAAAAATACCGCTAACGCTTGCAAATAAATATTTTTTTGGACAAAAAGCATCAAAAAGGTAATACCAGGTCGGCGACTAAGTCGAACAACGGTCGCTCCAATTGTTTGATCAGCGGCCATCGGACGGCAGGAAAAGAGCATTAACGGCAACATTTGTTACTCTCCACTAAGTATGGCTGTATTGTACCTACGTAGAGATGGTTCCTCTCTACGTACAATACAATCTGGTTGCGCACTTACTTATCAATGGCTAAAACATATACCGCAATGCTGGCATGTCTGACGTCTCAGAAGGTTACGTATTTTACTTATATATAGGTAAGTTAGGTACGTTATGATGATATAACTGAAACTAAAGGACATGTTGCGTCATTGATTTACCACTGAAAGCTGGCAGCGACGGATCACGTTCCATAATGAATTAGTTTGGATGAGCAGCTTTGATAGAATGTGGCGAGCGTCACGTTGCATACATGAGAATGCATACCGAGCTCGAAACGTGATGTACGCATATCGTCGTTGGAACATCGCACACGTATAACTTCCTAGTTCTATATAAATATGTACATAGTACTAATACAATCTGCACGTATGCGCAAGTTTTCAAGTTCACCGATAACGACCTCGGTAAACAATATTATAGCTTGTTCGCTAACTTCACATCACAAATGATTTGTATATTTACGACATCGGCCGTGGATGGAGGTTTTACGAGCGCTCTGAAGTGCCCATTGGGATTCTATTTTGGCAAGAATTTGTCGCTATTCGGCAAGGTTATCGTTGTACCACTAAATAATCAATACGACATTAAAAGGAACCATTTATTTTTACGATCCAATAGTAAGAACTCAACTCTCTATAATACAATTATTATATAAATGACCTTCGCTGAAACAACATCACCCTGAGCCTGTACGTAGTAACCAATAGAATTTAATAGCACTTGTAATTTATGGGTTTACACAATAATAAACGTTTGGCTTCATTTCGTTGGCTGAACGTTTTCAAGATTGTGTTTTTTTTACGTTTGGCTTAGGATCATAACTTTCTCTGTTGCTACACTACTTTAACAAATAGTTCCCCATCATATCATCTATTCAGTGTATTTGCTAAGCCAAGAACTGTCAATAAAATTCGTCAGGACTGTAACTAAAACACATATCACATATCTTTACTAGTCCTGTATATCTAAGCTGCATCGCATATGCCAGCTAAGTTTTGACGGAAAAATAAGTCTGATTAGAAAGACGAGATTGTGGACACTGCGTTCCTTTCTATGTAGAATGTTAACATTCTAGTTTCCAATAGTATAAAAGTTGGCATGTAGCAACGTCAGGAAA
Organism: Cyclophora albipunctata; assembly: GCA_963082685.1. Taxonomy (NCBI): domain Eukaryota; kingdom Metazoa; phylum Arthropoda; class Insecta; order Lepidoptera; family Geometridae; genus Cyclophora; species Cyclophora albipunctata. The sequence continues at coordinate 9,995,985 of OY720121.1, read as the reverse complement.
ACGTTGTCATATCTCATACAATAGAACGATCTGAAGTATTTCAGTTGTGATGAAAAAGGTCTCATAATAAAGAGGTGTTTATACCTGTGTAAAGCACCAGTTCTCAGCGACGGGCGTGTTCCCGTCGTGCAACGGGCTGGGCACGCGGCTCACGGCCATCCCGCCGCCGGCGCCGTTGGAGGAGACGCGCGCCGACTGTGGAGCGGGCGCGCCGCCGCCCGTCCCGCCACCGCCGCACTCGCTGCCTGCCCCGAGCCTGCAACAATGGACACGTACCTTTAGCACGCTTAATAACTACCACCATCACGTTAATTACTACCAATACCAATTTAATGATTAAGTCGTTCAAGTCCTGCTGGAATACAGGATTAGTACCTAGTATAATCCCTTAAAATCCCAAGTACCAATTAGATAACCTTTAAAATTAATCAATTTTTCATTAGAAATCGTAAGTGGTAACCGAAACGAATTGCATTAACATTAATATACGCATTAGTAGATAGACGTAATAGCAACAAGTATAACATGGCAACGAGTGACCTACTGGTCGATAGGCAATACCTGCAACTTCTCATGGAATGAATGCAAGGCGAAAATGTAGCAACGTCGTTAATACTCCAATCAACTGCCGCAGTTTCGCTTCCCAAATCTGGGACGCGAACACAATACCACTAGGTATATTACTTTATAATAATACTAGTGCATGCGTACCAAAATACGGACGGGCGTAGTTAACTGACAATGCCGACGAAAGATTTCTATACGTAAGTGGCTTTCGGCTTTTGGGTTTTGGTGCCGTCAAAATGTCGAGAGTATCTCTAAGTGGGACATGTACAATGCGAGATATGGCCGTCCTGCGAGACTTTCACGAACTGTATTTCGATTACCAAATACGCGTTAGAATCTGTGTCAGTTTAATTTCATCACAACACTGCATCCGTTCGCAGGTCGCATGCGCTCGCTCGGCTCGAGGTCCATGATATACCAGGTACTGATCATGTGTGGGCGAAGCCGCAGGGTTAGGATTTAATAGAACCATTATAAGGTTACGAATATTCAAGATAACATGCGCTTCTAGACCTTGCTTCAGAGTTATTATTCATGTTGTATTTTTGTTATAACTATGATAGCTAATGTTCTTATTTATCAGTGTAGTATATGGTGTATGATATGTCTGGGACTGAGCAATATTTAGGCAAAATTTGAAATGAATCATAACACTTCATTAAGAATTGGTGAGCAATTTACAATCCAATAATTAGCTTAGCAAGAGTCAGCAGCAATAACATTCGCATCAGATAATTACAATAAAATATTTTGAAATAAAATTCTACACTATTAATAAATCATAATAAACAAAGCCTATCAAAAGTCAACCGCAATTGTACCAATGTGAGTCATGTTTTTTTAAAATAAACTAGTAATGTGAATCAGATACAAAGTAAAAACAGCGTTGCCCTACTTGATATAGACGATGAAAAATAAATAAATTATGCTCTACTGAGTCGTGTAGGGCATTCAAGATGACTGTCTCGATAAAGAAGGAGAGTAAGTACATACTTGCAATGAAATAATGTATGTCAAACATAAAAGAGTGTCACAGCACTAAATAAAAGTAGGCTAAGTGAATTAATCGGTACGACCCAGAAACTGGCAACGCCTACGAGAATCGACGCTTAGTGATAGTATTGAAGAGTAACAAAGGTTACTGTATAACCATATTTTAATATTTTTATTGCGTTTGTTAACGAGACTTTTATTGGCTAATTTGATACGGCTTCTTCTAAGTGACTGCAAATGCGAAAACATTTGCTAACGGTCGTGGTGATGCGAATACTCGTATGTACTAAAGAACAATTTATTTTCAGAAATATTTTTGTTATGAAACATTTTGTTGACTGAATTGAACAATTTCATAGATGCCTAATATTTTTTGTCTGTATTTGATAAGATAGCGCTACCACTCTGCCCGTACGAGGTCAATCAACAATTTGCGACATGGCAAATGGAGCGATCCGACCGACCTAAATAATGTTTGTATACCTACCACTCCTATGGCGATTAACAATAGGTGAATCATCATATCAATTCATCTATTAGTTTTTGGCCTAAATATGTAAGGTCATAATTATTCGAATGTAACATGTGAGATCGATGGTGGAGATAAGGGGATTTGGCTTAACATCTAACTACTGTGTCGACTACTTACCTAAATTCAAATGGAATGTGGTCATGTGTACTATACGTGTGTTACTGGTGATACGGAATGTAATTAACAAGTTAAATCTTTGTATTTTAGTAAAATGAGAGGCGAGCAGGGTGTCATGTGAGTGGGCAATTCGTTTCGCTATGTAAGGCTGCATTGAGTCGAGCTCATCGGTTCCCGGATAAGCCTTGCGGTAGACCACCCACAGTAGAGACCCACCGCAACACAATACAAAAAAATAACGTTATTGTAAACGACACCGTTTCCCTCAACGCCCCACATTCATTTGTTTTACGAGCTTATCTTTCTGTGGAAGGAAGCAATTACTAGGACAAACGAAAGTGCTAGGACTCACATAATGAACTCTACCACAGGCTAAGTTAATGAACATTAATGATTAGTGAACCGTCTTGTGAAGATAAAGTATTCAATTGTCAACCATTTAACAGCAACACTATTAAAAGTTAAAGATTATTGAAGTACATGTCCTGAGTTTAAAAGTCAACAACCCGTGTAATGTTGAGCAACATACGCTCTTAGAGTTCGTATCACTGGTCTCCCGTGGTCTTATTATAGATGTCACCCGACCTGCTCTGTTCGCATCCTCTTCTATATTTAATCCCACTCTCCGATGTTTCACTAAGTAGACGGGATTTCTGGTTTAACTATGACATTAAACATAAATAATACTAATTTATTTTCCTTTATAAACGGTTGACGACTCTCAAATTATTTAATACACTGTTACTATACGGTTTATTGAATTAAAATATCTCATCGTTCTTTAAGAAGATTATAAATCTAATAAAATAGAATCAATAGTAATAATTCATAAACTCATTACAACTATAAAAAAATCAATGGAAAATTTAACACAAGGATAACTCTTTTAATAGGTTGAATCACATTTTGGTAACAAGGTTAAACTATTTGGATTTCTGTGTCATATAATGTACTCGGTAACAGTTTAATGGGACTCTAGAAAACAATAAATGACATGATTTTCCGCAACCCGTTGCGCAGTTAGTGTATACCAAATATGTATGTTGGCATATCAGAGTTCAATTAGTACCTGAAATGGCTGACAATAATGCGTGGCGACCATAAATTTGCAATCAATATTAATAAACATCGGGTAGTAGCGGGAGAGACAATGGAATCGGAATAAGGACGATATAACAATGAGTGTCCTGATACGCATATGAGTGTGGCTTTATTCAAATCTGTGCGGTGTGTTGGTGCAACGCGCTCACGGGGGGTGTAGCCAAGTGAGCAATGCCCTCTTAACGATGACTGCGTGCTGTGACTCAGACGCCCTGAGGACGGCACGACATTATAGGGTCCTCGACTGGAACTGAAGGACGATATACTGACAAACACTCCTACAGTATCGGCCTTCTTTTGCAAACAAATTGTCATCCATATTGTTTAAGAGCACAATGGGTTTCAAGCAAATGATTTGTGGTCACATGGTTAATAAATATGTGTGTTCATCGATTTCTATGGCCATTAAAATCTTTTAAAGACTTAGTTAAACCAGGTCTTTATAAAATTGTACGTACACATATATCAGTATAATCAATTATGCTCATTATTTTATTTAGAGCGACTTGAAAATAAGTGCGTTAAAATATGAAAACAAAAGTTAAGAAACAAGCTACACCTATATTTATACAGAATATACATTTATGTAAGTGGGCAAGGTGATTTTGAAAGTCAATTTTTGCTTCGGTTATTTGCACTGGATGTGACATAGGTATATCTACATAAGACCACGATTAGTATTGATGCGGGGTCACACCTCGGTAATGTCATTAAATATTTATGCTACATATATTTCAATGAAATTATGTCAACTGGCCACTACTGACCTTTGATATGGGAAAATGTTAGAGAATTTTGATCAATAGTGGTGATATTTGATGCTTGTAAAATATTTTTGATACAATATTTGATTAAAATATGAAGTTCTTGCAAAGACTTTTACTAATTGAGAAGAGAATAAAATACAAACAAAATATTATCAAACCTAATGTAGAGTTCTTGAACTTTTTAACATAAACATAACTAAACTTTTTGTAAATAATTAATTATCTCATTAAGCATATTTACAGTGCGACAATAATTACTTGTTCAAAAGAACACTGACAAGATAAAATTATCCAAAGCAATATTGAACCACACACAAAACAAGTAGATAACATTAATTTACTTATCTGTTACTTAAACTTTAATTACTTTTATAAACTGTTTACACAAAACTTGAAATTGTTACATAACATCTGTCTGTCTACGTTAAATCTTTAAAATATTCTACGAAGTTTTAAGGCAAGATTCGAAAATAAAGTTATTGCTTGCTTTGACCCCGGTTTAGTTAGGGACAGCTCTACCTGCAAGCAAACATTTGGGTCCTAAAGGCATATCATTCGTTTTTACCTGAATCAAAACTGAATTCATTCGAACGAAGCATACAAAAATAGCACGTGGATATCGCAAAGATAAAAACAGCGCAAATTGTAAATGTGACGTATGGTATAATCAAACACATGATTATTCAAGGCTGAAGCAACCGCCATCGTCCATACTATATACTTGTGAATATGTATAACAATAACGTTTCAATGTCAAAGTGTTTAACTAAAATAAATAAATAGTCTTCCTGTTATTAAGGCAACAGAAATCTTTATCCGTGAATTTGCCCGGATAATTCCAGTTTCAAAATAAAAGAGTTGCGTTAACCAAAACGGTTGTTTTATTCCTAACTTACATTTTATTAGGCACTGTGAGCAAAAAGGAGGAAGGGCGGAAAGGACGGGATCACATTGCAGTGACATCGACAATGTAGCTTCAAGAACGTACTTAAATACCTCCTTTGTTTCCTCACAATGCTTTTACAAATTGCACTAGCTAGGGATAATTGTAAATCAGTTTGTGTGAAGTCTACAGTGATTACGCAGCGCTTAATTGCACCGTTGTAGGTGGTACGTACTAATTGTTTAAAACACTCGTTAATATCTTGTTTACTATGTCATGAATAAACTATTTCAATGAGAAACGTGTTTGCAATACCCGTGACTTTCCAATGATAAGAGCCGTTAAACTCGCTAATGCTAATAACATAATTCTAAGTCAATCGTGTACAATGTACATAATAATGAATTGCTGTTGATGATCGATAACAATGTCTTTGGAGGTGATAAATTGAGTCGTAGTAAGAAAAAACATGAACAAATAGGTATGATTGCAGATAGCGTTATGCAATACATATTTCCAGCATGATGATCAGCAACAAGGAACTGAGCGCCAATAATTCTGTACCACCTCTATTTGTCCGAGATGTGAGGACCGAGGACGGGCAAGGTGACCGAGGTAACCACTACATATGCATGGGACATACAGACTACGACTATTGTGTGCTAAACACATTAACCGATGAGATGTTCCGTCGCAACATTATGTAATTGTTGGTAGATCACAATGTTGATATACGTGAACAAGATTTAGCAAACCAATTCTTTACTATCAACAATATAATACGAAATAACATGGCTTAACATAGTTTAGTTATTGAATGTTATCATCGTTTTCAGAGTAATAAACTGTTATTGGAGTACGACACCACAAATAAAGTATTTGTTCTAACAAAAGATTATATTTATCACAAGGAAACGATTACAACAGTGTCGCGTTACATGAAATCAAAGAAGGTAGTCTATTAGTCGCATTTATCGCTGCGACATTGAAAGATAATTATAATCAATGAAAGTCACGTATACAGACTACAGACATTACCAGAAATATTACAAATACGTGTTCTTTGGAATAAGATACATTTTATATGAGATATTTCCGACGCGACTGGTTATTGTGGTGCGTGTGATATGTCAGAAGGTTTATTATAAGTTGTATGAGTTGTATGTATTGCAATTGAATTTCCGGCAATACACTCGGTCTCCAGGCACCTACTTAAGAGCGAAGAGGATCCCAGCTTCAGAAGTGTATTGGCACGCATCCAACATCGCATCACCCGACAAATTCTGCATTATAAAACTTACTCAGTAGAGAATTTTCATGCTAGACCATTCTATTATTTCAAATGTTACACGTTACAACATAAAAAGCAAGAAATTTATATTCATATCGAGCTAATTACTATTAAAACTCAAACATACATGTTAAGAAAATGTTGAAGAAGCACAATTTGCATAAGGCTCGCCTGTGTTGCAAAATGTTAAGGTCGCACGTTTTAATACGTACGAAGCTGTTATTATTTCCTGGTAGTTAATCAAATTAGTCTTAGACTGTTGGGACAGAAGGCCTATCGCTATGTGGACAGCGACTGCGATCTTGGAATTAAGGAAACGATATTGATTATAAAAGCGCGTACAACCTCAGCCGCCAAGCGATAGAATGTTTCGACCTCGCCAAGAACCGAGCGATGGATCGACCAACTGAATAATGGTGAGACTACATTTGTTACGTCATGACCTTCATAGGCCAGTGGTGTGACGTAGCAACACACCACTCACGCCTACCTGTTTGCACGTGGCTTTGTAAAACATATACTGTTTTCGCTAGTCTTGAATGATTCTTGTAAAATGTATGCCTCACTACTTTTACTGCCCAACATTATCGTCTAGTTGTAAAGATATAAGCCTCTCTTTATAGAAGAGCACTCTCTACCAAAGTACATCGAAAATAACCGAACCCACCACCATTAGTAACTATTCTACATTTATTAGGACAGCCAGATACGTCACATTTAGGTAGGAACTAACATAAACACTAAAATAAAGTGCAAAAATTAAATGTTACGTACTTTAACCAAGAGGAGCGCGCGGTTTGCTGATTATACCTAGAAAGGAAATGATAACGTTAACGTATTTTAACAAATAGTATTTGTGACTTTGGTAGGAAGGTCTAGGATCAAGGCTCGTAACACAAAAGATTATCATGAGCACCGCAGAGCGAGGATAAGCTGCGATGCGGAAGCGTCGAGGCCGAGGGCAGACAACTAATTCACTAGCCTGAACGTAACTGATTGCTGAAGCCACACATTGTATTCATACATACATATTATAATTATAGTATTGAATACTAAACACACTATATTATCTCAAAACATATTACGTAAACAGTTGCAAAATCATGAGATCAAAGCGTAAGTAGTACAAAGTAAACGTAGTAAACGCTCCGCGATTTTGTAATTATTATGGCATTTAACATCATTTTGGAGACAAAGACGATACAACTACGACAATTACGCAACAAAGAGATACTCATGAAAGCGACGGAGGGCGTACGTGTGGGGAACCCAGTAACACGATCAACAGTCACATTTGGCAATAGCGATTCGAAAGCAAAGATATCGACGTCTATGAAACTCCACATGCAGACACTAATCTAACTAGGACAGATTGATTTATAACTCAAACAAGAAACTGTGCCACCTCGGCCCTGCTGCATCGCGTTCCACGTTTGTTTTGCCATGAATATGCACGCCGACATTTAATTCTTACACACAATTTCGGTATATTCAAAATAATTATTATCAAACCGTTTAACTAACACTTATATGGTTTTCAGGAAGTTTCATTTATTAACAAAACAAGGATGGACGGTAAGGCCGATCGGACTGACCTTAAGCATTATTGTCCTATGAATTACTAGATGGCCAAAATGATTGGCAAGACCTTGACTTCAGCCCAATATAAATTGTATGACCCCACTTCCTACATCACCGAGTGCGAGGGTCACCAATGTACCAGTTTGTAGATTACCTTTAATTTATCAAATATTTCTGATGGCCAATTTGAATTAAATGATTTTATTTACACTTATACTTATTAAAGTTTCATTACAGTACCAAAATGGGACATAAAGCGGGCGTGTAAGTTTTAAGGTTTTTGAGTCAATTGAGATGACATAACATCGTTTCAAAGGCGTGTGCGTGTGTCAAAATAGAAAGAGAACCAACAGTTGCCGCAGCCGGTGCCGGCACCAACAAACTCAGCAAGGGGCATCGAGAACACGACCCGATTCGCCGCTCGAGAAAGCATCGACAAAACTCGGTTGAGGCCGCGCGCACAATCAGGCGGACGCACACTTTCAGTCTTCGTATGCGAAACGTGTGTATATTAAGAAACACCACGCGAAAAAAACTATAGAAAACGTCCGACCATTGCGCAAAACTTCGATGAACTTCGCACGTTGACTCTAATAACAAATCAAGCAAATTATACCAAGTATATTTTCTAAATATTCAATGTAGTTGAAACAGGTAAGTTGTTTAGGCGATGAATGCTCTAATAACCAATCTGAAGAGCAAATGTTGGTTCTAATGTTGGTCATGGAGAAAACGTATTTTCTTTGTATAGCAAATAGGTAATATTTAAGTAGATCATGGTTAAGTTGATGTTAAGTGTATATTTATATGTAATGCTTGTGTAAACGGACAAAACAATACCTATATTTCAAAACAGTCATTTGAAAACGACCAAACAAATTAAAATCTTATTTAATTTTGGTCAGGAAAAAACTAACCTTGTCGTGTCTGTTTATCCCCACATATGATATGTATCGTTTTCAAGGTATCTCAATATTGAAGTAAACGCTAATTTCGACCGTTTCAAATATTTTATGTATGTTTATTTAGCTACATCCGTGCCCTTGGAATGACGCCCCCGTTCTACTTTCCTACATCTTAACAATGCATTAATCACCATCTGCCAGGTAGTTTATATTATTACTGCGTCCGCAAATCATATATCACTTGTACTGTTCTACTTGTTTGTACCTACTATACTAACTTTGACCAATTATTATAATCTGAAATACGATACTGTCAACTTTCAATTGTTCTTGTACAAAAACCGGGTCAAATTTGACAACGTAATGCATTTGACCTACATGGCACCGAGTGGCATTTGAAAAAAATTAGGCAAGGCAGCACGCGCGTTTTGGTAAGGTTAAATATATACTTGGTTACATTTAATTTTGTTTAACTAATAAGAAAATAACCTGTCTGGCATAGGTACCCATGATATGTGTATTAAAATTTTGAAAGTATGAAAATGTAAATATTTTTTGTGTTTAATCAAAGTGATTTCAAAGGTCTACTTATGTCTCTGAATATTGAGCAACTTAATAATCGATGTGTCCATAAAGCGTGCGCTCATCACTCATTATTGCCTCGGGCAGCTCAGGTTTGGGGTCAGGCCGCAAAATAAGGGGCACAAGGTAAAAGATGGTGCATTGAAAATGGCCTTAAGCCCAATAGCAATCTACGGCCGCGGTGCTCGCTGCTTCCTATTGGCGTCGAAGCGACAATGCCAACCCAGTCGGTTACCGTCGGCTGCCGCGAAGGTGACGCTACTGTAAAGGTCGATCACCACTCGAACGTAACCTCACTATATTTTCAATCGCACTATCTCACACTGAAGGAACATTCACAGTCGCATTCGACTGCAATTAAGAAAAAGTTAATGAGAAACTACATAACATAATGCATTAAGGTTTAATGCTAATTTTATGGCCGTTTCCTTTTGTAGTCAATCTTAACGGTCAGGAAATTTAATTACCTGCAGATGCAGTTCTTTTGGATATCTCAAGCCAAAAACATAGAGGAGGTGTCTTAAAAAAATTAGGCTTTGAGTCATGTTTTAATACTAATAATTAAGAGCGATAAAGCGAATTAATAAACAAGAGTGAGGAAGGTGAAATACAAATACGAAGTTGTTACGGGTCAACTGTGTCGGGGAGCGGCTGTTGCCGGTGGGAGGCCGAGGTGCGAAGGGCGCAGGGAGCGCGGGGGAGGACCCTGACACAGATCCACACTCATCAGTAAAACGCCGCGAAGGCCCCAAGATTCGGTTAGTATAATCATCGATTCCTCCGCACACCACACCGCGTTACGCACAAAATGGGTCAAAGCTTTCGCTTTTCCAACCGACTTGCGAGAACGCGCCATGTCCCCGTTCCGGATTGCTCCCTCGGCAAATTAACGCTTCACAATTACCGTGCGCTGAATCTGCTACCAATAAAACGTTGAGATATATTCGGTAAATACGTTGTTCGATTACCCTTATTATACTCGTACATACGTGTATTTAAACAGTAACAAATCTATAGGTAATATAAAAATGAATCGCTGAATCTGTTGCTAACCGCATAACTTCAGAACGACTGCACCAAATTGAATGATTCTTTTTTTAATGTGTTCCTTATTGTCAGGACAAGGTTTTTATATAAGAAAAATAAGGAATAAAAATCTCAAAATTCCCACGGGAACGGGGGCGCTGCGGACGAAACCGCGGGGCACAGCTAGTTGATAATAAAATATGTACATGCTGAAACCCAATGTTGAAATAGCTCTGATAATAATCGTTGATTACTTATATTTAAACAATCATAAATAACTATTCTGTGTCCATGAATATACTAGGTAAATATTGACATTAGTGTTATTAAATTAATATACACTCCTCATGCAATATGTATAAAACTAATTAATGTCATAGCTTAGTTATTCTAAGCGTGTGCGGTTGGTAAACAATTTTAATTGTAGTTGCTCTATATAAGTGTTTGGTTAATAAAGTAATAATGTGATAGATGACATTATTATAACGGGTGCTGGCGTGGGCATAGAGATTGAAAGAACGTACGTGACCGGGTCTCGTCACCGTCACAGTTTCATGAGCCACTTTCAGCTGAGTAATGACACCGGCGGGCGTTGCACACCACCGACTCGAAAGCTGCGGTGCTTGCGAAACATCTCCACTCACACATTGTATGCATTTAACGAGGAATATGCTCCTCTCAATTCACACTAAAACATATATAACTGTCTCATTTCTGAGCTTAATTATACTATCAAACAAACACAAAAGCTGATACTTTGTCTCTATTGACAAATAATGTATTAACTTAAGGTCATGGCACATGATAGACACATAATCACGAGTTTGATAACTGTTGTAATGTTTAATATCAAAGGCAAACTAGTGTGAGCATTGAATATAGAGTACCGAGCATCGTGAAAGGAGAATAATGGCTACGAAAAGGCGTGGGGTGGTGAAACTAATCGAGATCATCGCTCAATACAAAGAGAAGGCGCTGTGGACCGTATAAAAGAAGACGCATCAACGCACTTTCCATTGAAAAAGAAGATGGTTTAACTAGTATTCACGTTTCAATTTGATAAAGAGTAATCAGATTATGATTATTCATCGAACCCATATGAAATTTAAGAAAGATTTGACTACTAAACACACAAAACCAAAGTTATGGTCCGTAAAATCCTACTATCGGCCTGCAAATAAAATCCACCACTTATAATAAATACATCTATTAGGACCGGTTACAAACTGCGAAAGAAAGTGTAACGCCTATTTCCAAGCCATTTACAAAGGCAAATTGAATGAAATTGATTTTCGTATGAGCACAGCAGCCGTGTATTTTTTAGATAACCTTGGCCTTGTAAGATATACAAACAGCTCGGTAATAAGGAAGACTCGGAATTTACATACATAAATAACAAGTAATGAAAAGATATTTCGAAGATCATAAATGTCAATACAATATTGTACATTACTATGTACGAGCATGTTGGTGCGAGCCACCGTGAAGATTATTTCAGGAAATAACTAATTTGTTTATACCTCGACGTAATCGTACGTACGTAGTATCACAAAGTACCTAGCACGCTACCAAGTACATTATTTAATTTATTTAACATTTAATGCGGAAGTTTGTAATGCTAATATCAGAGATCCTTGAAGTAGGCGTAAATTGGCATTTGAGATAAAAGTAGTTATCTCTATTTTTGAATATTTCAGTGAAGCGTTGAAACGTTGCATAAGAGCAACTCATCGCAACACCAATTAGTACTCTTTTTAAATAACAAATCATTTCAAAACATCGCGTATGTGACGACACCATTAAAATTGGATAAGAGCCAGAGTATATTTTTTAATAAAACGAGGTAAGCATTTGGTTCTGATATCGACTTCTTTGTTGGTTGTATTGCTTAAGCCAGTGGACAATGTTGTTTTAGCGAGCTTTATCTAACTGAAATACCGAGTTCGGCGCCGCCAAAACCCACTTTAGTTATCGCATTCCGCTGTCAGTGAAACAGGAGCAACGAGAGCTGGCCTGGCCGCAATCTCTCGCTTTGTGAACGCTCACCGGCCCTCGACTAAATTGATACATTCTTGCAAAATAACCTCGCCCAACTTACTCAAACAATCGTCATAGAATTTAACTGTATCAACAGTTAATATCAATCTACTTTTTGTTTCGCCGTTATGCAAAATAAGTTTTCGAGTTCCGATCTGATTTTCATGCATTGTTGTAATATAAACCGCGCACCATCTGCCTTGACATGATTTAATATTAAACATGTATGGTCAGCAGTTTTAATGTTGTCAAGGCAGCGTTTTTCAAATTATGATTCAGGATTTCCTTTTTGTTGTACTACAGTACACACGTATTATCCGAACCTTGCAAAATCGAGAAATGCATTGCCTGCTTTTTGGAACCTACAGTAAATTAACCACGTTTTAGTAGAGTGAACAGTTCTTATTCGAACATTAATTGGGTGTCAGCTTTATAATGGGGGTTCCAAGTTTGTGACAAATAAGCATAAAGAGGGTCGAGTCTCGAGGCGGAGGTATTCTAACCCACACTTATGTTCTTCCTTGCATTCAGGGTGGAGGGAGGTCGACGACCCCTCGGAGGAGCATCTCCGCAAATCTTTATATTCTGCCCACACCTAAGTATACGTAAGCACCTACAGATCTAACTTTATATAGAGGAGACGTTGCGCTCTTTAGGGGAAACGGGGAAGACGACACGGATCGAACGCCGGTAGCTATGTATAAGACGGCAAATGCAATTTAAGCAACATTCACAACCGGGTGTGTATTTGTAACGAGCTTACAGAAAGCATATATTTTATAGTTAAATTGAGACTGAAGGCAGAATGCAAGCGAGGTAGAGATCTTGAATATTCAATAAAAGCCGGAACGTTAAAGTAGAGGTCTTGAACAAAAAATAAATGCAAAAAGGCTATTGGAACTTCAAAAGGTGAGCGCTTTCCGGCCTCGGCAGACTGTCTACCTGCTCAAGAAAAGAAACGAGTCCATTGGCCACATACGCATGTATATTCGAACGTAAGCCAGATCATAATAATATTGTTAGCAATAAACCGGTTTTTCAACAAATAAATAATTATACATATAAAAATTATCATAGAACAACTTTTTGCACTTGGCATCAAATAGGTATCGACTATAGATATAGTTAATATAGATATGTAGAATATTTGACTTCTTATGTATGTGATAGTACAAGTTAGTAACAGTGAAAACATACTACAAAACGATAATGTAAATGCAACTTTTATTATTAAACAACATTTCAATAGCATGAATGATCAATTCAGTTGAGAGCACGGACGGTAATTTATAACGAAAAACGTGTATGTATATGAGATGGTATAACGTGAGATCTATGTAGAGACGTTAACATAAATCTGTGATATTTTAAACAAAAATGGAATCACAAAATAGGCAACTGAGGGGTTCTAACCGTTAGGGTTACCGTAACGAACGAGGGTGCAAAGGAATAAAGAGGAAACACCGAAACGCCATCAGCGTTCGCTCGAAGGGTCTCGGGGGAAACACACTACAAAATCTGTTTCTATCTAACACTAAATCGTTATTGTTTGTTGAATAATTAACTTAATGACAGTACGTTAGTGTTAATCACTACAGCTACAGTAAAAGTAACACGATTTCTAAGCTGCTCCCTCTACTACCTGTCATTTCACGATTAGCTTATACAACAAGGAAAGTTATACGCGTGAGCCGGCAATGAAACTTTCGCCTATTGTACAAGTAACAAATGAACGGCTGCATTTAATTAGAAAACAAATCAAAATAACAAACAGAAAGTGACAAATCACAATAAAGAATGTAAATGAGATCTTAAGCACAATACAGTATCGTACCTGTTAAACGTTCTAAATCAAATAACAACCCAATCAATGCAAAGTCCTTCGATGAACATGATATAATAAACTAGTTCCGTGTTGACTCCAACAACCAAAATAGCTCACCTGGCTAAGGCCATTATTCGTTCGTATAATCCAATTTTCCAAAATGCTTGCACCACAGTTAAACACAAATAAGTTTTTTTTATATAAAAGTGTATTGTTCCACAATATTAGAACGACACCGGTATGCGAAAGTGTATCACGTTTGACAGTTTCACTTCACCACATGGCTGTTGTGTTGGCGTGGACGACGTGACGTGCAGTTGTCTCGACGGTCGAGGGGCAACTGGCGCGAGTGGCTCGGCTCCGGTCGGGGTGCCGAGTCGCGGAGTGCTTGCAATGTGAATGTGTTCACGCGGGCGGGTGCGAGGCGCGGGGTCAGCGAGGGCGGAGCGCCACCCGACCGCCGGCGCCCGCGGGACAGCTGCGCATCACGGACCCTTTCTCCTCTGTCTCTGACTGCGACAACCATTTAACTCATGGTGAAAGCTTCACATTGTGCATATAAATTATTTCGATCATAAAGGTGTCACACATACAAGATTCATAATATAATAGGACCAAATAATAACCTCAGCACAGACTGAAAACCGAAAAAGCTGAAATAAATATGTTTTTAATCTTGTTCACAAAAAGGATAATGTTAGAGGTCTTCAAAAGTTTAAATAGGTGATACTATTTAAATATTTATGACATTTGCTTCAATAGTCAGAATAAAGTGAATGGCATACAGACAAAGGCTGTTAGGTTGTAAAGTAACATCAAGCCTAAAATATTCAATTGCAGCGGCAGTTAGTTCAGTGCACGAAGGGACAAGTTGTTGCCCCCGTGTAGAGCCTTGAGTTGCCCTGCCAGGCAAAGATTACAGACACGCTCCGAGTTCATATCGATTTTAAACTTTATATCTAGGGTTTAGAGCTCGCCGATAACCAGTGCATTGTCCTGTGTATCATCACGGTCAAGACGTACAAGTGCCCACGCTAATGAAAAACAAGAAGTTTTCAATAGTCTTTTTTAAGAAGTTTTCATACATGTACCATTGTTCTTAACCCACTGTCTTCAAAATATTACCGAAGAATTGAGAGAAAATCTTTTTAAGAGGATGTTATTATCAATTTTATTTTCTAAACTGCATGCACTGAGATTTTTTTCAATTATCATAACAAGTCACTAACTTTGTAATAGACAAAAGCGGGAGTAAGAGGAGCATTAAAGATTTTCTTAGTGCCTCGACTAGACGAACAATGCGCCACGAAGAACAGAAAAATAGACTGCGACCATAAACCTGGGGTAATTAGGGATTGAATCCGGGCTTTACATTGCCTCAAACTGTGGTAATTATCCGTAGAATACACGCTTTGTTTCATGCTTTGTTTCAAACATTACCAATGCCTTGTGCTTAATACACAGTATAATTTTATATTTACGAATACTTCATCACATGTAATAAAAACTCTCTTTTACATGCAATTTGGAGAAAGTTGTAGTAACAAATAGAATGCCATATCTAATCTTGATAACATTATGACTATACTTCCAACGAATTTAAATGTGAAACTATCTCATATGAAATTAAAACATTTAGCACTGTTTTGTTATCAAATTTAATGGCTGGCTCATGAATATGGGTATTTAATAAAAATTGTTTTGCGTTCAACGACATGTATTTTTTCAAACTTTTGCGTCTGTGCTTGATATACAAAAGCATTGGTGCCACAAAAATTGGACAGATATCTGCAACATGAGTCAGAAACGGGCAAATCGTCCAATGGGGAAGCTAATTTGAGTAGTCCGAGTGCATTCATAAAGCGTGCATTGGCTGCGCACAGAATACAAAACTAAATAATATGACTGCGAGGGTTAGTCAAAGTCAACGAGTCATCTCCCCCTCAAAGGCGTCTCAAACACTCGTCGACCTTGGCTCGAGCCTTCAGGGTTAACCTCCCGAGGGGAAAAAGCCCTTGTGGCCTCGGATTCCGCAGCCCACCTTACCTGCTCGGAATCTTGGCCCTTTGTTTATCGTGATCCACTGCGGTACAAATATTTTCTTGGAACACAATATACCAAAACACAAGGTAACCCTGATTTAGTCAAGATTTATTTTTGAAATATGTAACGGAGTAAGGCAAATTCTGTCACAAAGAAATAAATAAGTTAAGTGTAATATTACTTGGAGTAATTCAGTGTTTTTTGTACTTTTAAAACAACAAAAGAAATAGTGGACACGATTATAGAAGGTATGAGAAACAGTTACAGTTACACTCAAATATCAATAAAAAATCGATGAATCTATTATATTACTCGTGTAAAATATAATGGAGAAACCTTTATTTATCTAAGGTTAAGTCCAGTACGATAGCTTACAAGTGTATAAATATTGATTTTGTGTACTGCTTTAACATAATATGATAATCCACCGCACCTGACGAAGTGTACGTAGTTGTATGATTTACTAAAGCAGCGTTCAGGGTAAGCTGAGCATTGTCGTCATCAGGCAAGTCGGGCGGGAAGCGCGCAAGCCTGACCCGACAGCATCAAGGGCACTGGGACACATTGCCACACCCTGCACAATTATTGATAACCTATTTACAACAAGCATTTTTAAAACCCCCTGAAAAACAACTTATGTGACAGATAACATGACGTATAAATTACTTTATTAATGCACTTTAGTCTCGTTTCAAGTTTACATCTAGGTTAAGAGGTTGTTGATACTATAATCTGAAAAATATTTCTCGGTAAATATCATTAGGATCCAAACAGTCAGCAAACAATTAATAATAATTAATACAGTATTGTAATTGTTATTGTTACAGATTTGGAATAATAAACTTGACGATCATTTTAAAATAAAGAATTGTTTTAAAGGTCTTTCACAGACCAAACTTTTAAACAAACAAAGGCGACAATAGTATGTCATACAATATAAAACGGTGACTACTACGCCTTAAACACGGAATGGACTGGTTAATTCTTTGGGAAACCCCTAACTGCAACCGTTTTCCTATTGATTTTTAGAATACTTACTTACTTATGTATGATGATGCCCTTCACTATCTACTGCCATGGTCCTTGAAACAAATATCGACATGAATATCATAGTACAATGTAGTACGTGAACATCAAGTATAATTTTTGTTCATTTATCTTAAGTCTTCTCACTGCCCTGATACATTCAGCTAACGATAAGCCTAAGCCATTACACGGGATCCTGTACGTACAGTCACTAAACTATGTAATTCATAAGTTGAAAACTATGGTAATTAGAAAAGCGCAAGTGGAAAATATCCGTGAAGGTTCGTTGAAACAAAAAAATGTTTAAAATCAATAAATTGGTGAGCTGTTAGAGAGGCAATTAAGCCAGATATCTCAGGGGAAAGGCTTGGTGTGTATATTTTTTTTAGAAACTGCTGCACCAAGTGCTCGCTCGCACTTTCCACGATTAACTTTCTCATTTACAATGCAAGTTGACCTTTCATTTCTATAGAGCGCGCGACGATAAGGGACATATTCCGAATTAAATGTGAAAACGAGTTCAATCCAATATCAATTAAACAGACATCACTTAATTTGTCTTCGTTCATTATGATTTGAGTGCTGTTGACTATGTTGTTTTTAGATAGTTAACTGTGATTTAATGAAACCGTATTGATACTTATTTAACACTGTTTTATTAGAGCATGGTTTTATTATTCTATTTTCTGTAATAACCTAAACCAGGGAGAGCCTTTTGTCCAGTAGTGGGATCTCTTCATCGGTTTGAGGATCGTAATCGAATACTTTTTATTTAAAAGCAGAAAATTGAAAATGGGTTTAAAGCTTAAATTAAACAAGTAACTTACTAGATACGTGTGAAAGGCTGATCTAAAACCTTTAAGAGTATCTCATCTAAAACGTTACAATATGTGAACTAGTTACATATTTCCAAACTTTTGCTGTCTCATTCTATTGTGTGGTTAAAAAAGCGATAGACTACAATCTAAAATGGTGTACAAGAGAAACCGCATCATTAACAGCTGATGTAACGGCTACATTGAAAAGTATTTCGACTTTATATTGTTGTTACAACAAACAATTAAACTTATTTTAATAAAGCTGATTTGGGAGCTGAGTGTAGTTCTTAGTGCTATGTTATGATAATTGAGTCTTGCATTACTAAAGGGTTGAGTAGGGTTGAGTATAAAACCAGTGTTTTGGACAAAATAAAATGATTCCAAATTGATATAAATATACGTACAGATATCGCCAAAAAGAGGCTTTTGTCGAGCAGAGAAATCGTAATGGCCGTTGCATTTATCTTAATATTTACAAAGAAAACGATTTATTGCAGTTCTCTTTATTGGTGATAGTACCCTCAGTTACACGTAATATAAATATACTAAAAAGTATTAGCCTGTAATGTCCCACTGCTGAGCGAAGGCCTTTCATCTCTGAGGATATCATTACAGTATTATTAATAAACATACTATTCTAATATAAGCAATAGAAATCATAATCTCTAAGTGAAACTCTAAAAACAAGACGACGAAGAAACTAAACGTAAAAACATTATGAATCAAATGGCAACATCAAAGAAATCAAAGGGCAATAAGTTGGCAACCCTACAAGCAGCGGGAAAGCTCGATATCGCCGCTAGTGAGGTGAAAACCCCAGAAAGTAGCTGGCGGCAATCACGCGTGCTTTAAGGTATCTCTCGACAACTTTCAAAAACTTCCTACTCAAACATAAACATTTTAATATTCAATTTGTTTATACATTTTAACGTTCAATTTCTAATAGAAATGCTTTGATATCGAAAGCATCGAGATCAGAACATGCTAGACTTGTATTTTTTACACAAAAGTTTTCTGTTCCCGCATAGAAATAGGTATAAAACATAGGCCTACTGACCTACGCACTACGTCCTTAATATTACAACTGAAAATAAGTTTGAATTGGGTCAATAGTTTTGTTTACTTCTACATCCACTCTTAGAAGTCTTACCGTCTTATAATAAATTTAACTAAAAATTAATGACCGATTTTATAGCATATAACTACATCCATAAGTGCAGAGAATCGTTTTGTAACAAAAAAAGCTATAGTTATATTTGGAACGAAAAAAATTAAACGCGAATCCGTTTAACAGTTATAAAACTATAAAAGTTGATTGAAGACGTAGACGTAAAATTTCAGCAAAAATTAACACTTAAATTACTCATCTAACAAAATTATTGCGCAAACTAATTTAAACTTTAATACCTGAACTGCATTCTAATTTTATGTGCGTTCGTTCTTAAGTCGAAGGAAACATTTAATAATATAATGATAGAATATAGACCACGGTTATATTTGTATAGCATATACGAAGATCACTAAAATGTCATCTCCATTTTGAGAGAGTAAATTTTAAGACAAAAGATTGGACGTAACAGTGAAAGTGCATTTCGAACGTGGCGCATGCGCACTACATTTAGATATTTTTTCAGTCGTGATCAGAAAGAGAGAGAAATGCAAGAAAGCGCCAACCGAGCGAGCGATGGTACAGTAAAAATTTGAAAGCGCTACACAATAGCGCGTTGTCGAAATTGGAAAGTTGAGTGGCGTGCGTTCATTGCATAACAGCTCTTACGGTGTGACTCTGACGAAAGGTAAGATGTGACGTCATCGGCATGAAAGTGCATCGGCCGGGCCCCCACTGCACGTGCACCGCACTACTGCAACTGCTTCCTGCATCGAGGACTTTCTATTGGGAAATGCTGGCCGCGCATTCGACTCTCCACTACTCGACGAGATATTTGACTCTCACGCGTCACTACGAGAATCGAGATGCATCTGATTGGGCAACACTGACAATGCTTACACAACGGTTGACACGGAACGTTCAGGCCCTGACGATGGCACACACCGCAACAAATTAAACTAGCCTTGTTTGATGAGGCGGCCATTAAATACGGGTCAACCCAATTTAAACAATACGAACAGATAGCTACTCACACTTTTGTAAAGCTCCCGAAGATCGTTGTTAATAAACTGCAAAAGAAAATTATACTCGTTACAAAGGTCGTTTAAAAATATATAATATAATAGTAGAGTGTAAATAATTTGTTAAATTGTATTAAAATGAAACTCCGCAGTAATAAGAAACAAAACAATTGATATGCAATAATAAATTCAATTGTGTAGGTAACCATTTGTACTCATTACAAGCTTGAAATCAATATAAGACGCCTTGACACTATTTGCTTTTACAGTCCGACCGACGGATGCGTGTGTAAGTATACATTTATGTGTTTTAATGATAATTAAAATACAGTTTATAATCCATTCCCTTTCATTTGTGATCTAATTATTAATATTATGTTTTAATACAATTGTTGAACATTAAAATGAAATTATTTAATTTAATAACTTAAGTACCTTCCCTGTATATTTGTGACATACATAAATGCGTTTTTTTGTGGATTCCCTTTGTAAAATGGCTTGTCCCTTTGTTAACGGCTGGGTAGTGGCAACTAACGTATGCATTACTACAATGTTTAATCTCTTGATGTGTATTTTTTAAAGACAATGTTAGATGTATTTGATTCGCAAACATTGCAATAATTATTTACAGCTTACAGCACTTTAATAGAATTACCATACAAATGTCACGCTGATTGACCAATAAGTGAGAGAGTTTAAAAAATTGAGGTCTCTACGCGAGACGCTCCTCAAAGGAGTTCATGGTTGAATGGAACATGTACAGTAATCAAACAATCGCAAACAAGCCATATTAAACCTCCACACGCCAACATAAAGCCCACAATACACTGGCACAATGGAATCAGTTCCTAAATGTAGGATTGAGAACGTCGGTGAATAAGCAAACGAATTAATCTTTAAATATTCTCGGTATAAAGTTCATTTCTGAATAATACACTGTTCTTGTGTCGTAGGGCATTCAAGAAGTAGGTTGAGAGAACGCTCGTCTTAACAGTGGGTACATTATTAAGACGATGTACTAAGTATCATTAACTCATAGCCGCGAGACATGGGTAATAGACGTCGGAGTGTATTATGACATTTTATTATTAAATTTAATTAGGTTATAGAGCAAAGGCGAGTCGATCAAAAGGTAGCATTGTATTGAGGTTAATTTGTAATCGTCTATAGCTATAGAAAGGTTACGAGAATAAAGATCAGTAAGATATTAGAGAAAATCTCTATATTTGAACTCTAATTAGGTTTTGGTTTAACATATACCGTCAAAGAATAGCACATGCATATACATAGCATATATGTATATAATAGCACCATATTTGTCAGTTTTATTTCCGACATAAAATAAATAAGACATTTAAAAAATCAGTCATTTTGGGAAAAGGTGATTTTGAGTTTAGTGCATTGTGTAGATCAGTACATTATGATATTCAGACCTAATCGCCCGGACACATGCAAACAATAACCGCTGACTATCATAATAATGCAGATTAACAAACAACCAACGGACAAACAAAAAACAAACATTATAAATACGTTAACTATAAACGAAATTAGTCGTACAACCGGTAAATGTTAATTAATAAGGGAAACAGCATTTATAGAAAACGGCAATGTTATTGAAAGCGTAATATCTAGAACGAGATCTTTAGGCAATAAATAGTATCTGAACGGAAAGGAGAGAGACTTGCGCACTTTCTATTAGGAACAAAAGTAACGAGCAGAATTGTGATATAACCACCGGCAGTCGTGGCAAATGGCAATGTACCGATACTTAAAGATATACAGCGCAGATTTCACGACTTGTTCCCCTTCCGTACTTTAGTAAATTACTCTACATAACATTGTTTATTCTAGATCATGTAATCGTTATTAAATCTCCTCGGTGTACCGGTGACTTCAGCGGAGAAGCTTTGCCGAGGCATATTACCGGCTTTACTCTCATTTTACGTAGCTAATAAATTAATTATTGATTTAATAGAAGGGCGTATATGATACAATTAAGGTTAACCAATGAAAAGCTGCGAATATGCTTATCACGATTCAAACAATCTATGTTTAATATATCGTAGTTTAGTTATAATCTAAATACGGGCCATTTTATAATGCTAACAAACAAGGTGATAAAAATAATAAAAACGAATCTAAACTTTACGGATATAAAGCGAATTATACATTTTCGAAATACGAGTAGGAAGACGGGCAATAAGTCAAGATGTTTAAGGAAGAGAAAAGCTGCACTATCTTACGATTTCACGCCGCCCGCAAGCCTTTCGTAATACTCATACATTTACCACCGCGCTACTTATCCATAACGAATAATTTATGCGAACATAAAAGAAAACGACCATTTATTACAATACGCGGTTTTACCCGCGTTGTGCCCGTTCCCGTGGGAATTTCGGGATAAAATGTAGCCTATAGCCTTCCTCGATAAATAGACTATCTAACAGTGAAAGAATTATTCAAATCGGTTCAGTAGTTTCTGAGATTAGCGCGTTTAAACAAACAAACAAACAAACAAACAAAACAAACTCTTCAGCTTTATAATATTAGTATAGATGTGTTTTATATTAATTAAAACAATTCACACCTTTTGAAAAGTATACCTTTAATTGGCATACATAATTAGTAGTATGGCCCAATGCTGGGCATACATGGTGTCTCGTCTTAGTGAGGATATCGGTACATTGATGTGATGAGGATTAGGCGTAACCTCACGCTTGCCTCATGCGGGTTGGAGTTCCTAATCCCTAACCATATTTGATAGATGTGAAAAGTAAACATAAGCATATAATTAAAAATATAAACATAAATAGAACATAAATAGAAACAGGACCAGCGATAACCACATAGTTCTTTTTCAAATAAATACCTATAACCGCTTCAACGATCGAACCCTGGATTAATATCATTCAAGGCAGAGTGGTTAATCTTAACAAAAGCACATCCACAACAGACGTCGGATGATAATAAGGATTGTATTGAATCCCATTACGAATCGAGGCCAAATCCCTTGATTCTTATAAAACATTTTTGAATTCAGGCTGTTTCAGAGATAATTATGTCAAGAAATGGGGTCAAATAAAACGATGGGACCTTGAATATGTTCGCGCTTTTGTTACAAACCAATGTTTGGGACGGATTTAGAAAATCTGCTGAGTTATCTAATTATGTAGATGCAGCAGATCAAAGCAGTGATATTCATGCACATATGTATAAACAAATCAACTGCATTAGAAACCTTGCGTTTGGCAAGTTTCTAATGGCATGGATTAGTTCGTAATATGTTGCAAGTTATGAATATCTAACAATCTGGCTATGCTACATTCTCTGACAAAGTGCCTAGTGGCTGGTAAATTGCAAGAGATCTCTGCGAGATATACGTTCACCGTCCTAGATGCGCGGTACTTTCGTTTTGAAATCGGCGCGCACAATTGGCCGTATCGAGTGGAGAACCACACTGAACAAGAAGAATTAACGGCATAAACTGAAATTTAAATCACCGTTTTCACTACATAAATAAAGGTCATTAAATTATTTAATACTTCTCTATTTTATTCACAAGCATATCACTCTTACAAAATTGAAATGGTTTTGTGTAACTACTTAACATTGCGATTTACTACATAGCTGTAAAAAGAACATATAAATAAAATGAATAGTGTACACTTTACCATATTAACAATTTATTAAATAAGACCTTGATTTTCTTTACATCGTACGCATATTTGTAGTAAATTAACTGTTTAGAAAACATTTGGATTTAGCACGCTCGAAAGTCTACAATGAAAAGAATTTCTCTTTCGCTGATGGATAATCGTGACGAGGGACGATACTTTCAACAGCGTTCATTTTAGAAAATAAATTTAAGTATTCGTTTCTTTTTAATCGCAATGAAACGTTAACGAAAGCGTTATTGTGGTGAGACATTGCATAATTGCGATTGCGAAGGTACTCAAACAAAGTTTTGCTGTAGAATTCAGTTGAAGGGTTTCCAATGAAGAAATTCAACAAAAGAGTCCTTTACCTTTTATTTTAGGCTTTAAAAGAGGATGTTAGCTAACCGTCACATTTTGGCAAACGTGAATAATAATTCAAATTCATTGTTCGCGAAACCTCACGAGCATCACGACTTTTGCAATTCGTGTTACATTAACCGCTACATAGAGAATGTGACATAATTTCGCCGGCTCTCTATTGCAAAGTGCGGGCCTAGAAACTGTGTTACAGCGGTTGCGGACGTAATAAGATACAAGGCACAGTCAAAATCTAGTTTAATTTAACTTTAACTCTTGAGCTTAGTTATATAAAAATATCATTCGGAAAGCCAGAAACGAATAGAAATAAAATTGCTCATGTAAATTGAATTCACGAGTGATGTTACAAACAAGTTTGGCGTTGCAAACAGTTCCCACACCACATTTTGTTGTCTGTCATATTTATAGTGCAGGAACATTGTAGTATTAGATGATGGAATCCTCTCCATAACCATTAATAATCTCAAGCAATAAAGCAAACAAATATGTCGGTTGCGCAGTTTTCTTCACAGTTATTAAGTACATTCGATCAAGTAGTTTCACCGCGGAAGGTAACGCATGTCGCCATGTCATGTCAAATCCGTTCAAACAGGCATATAAAGTGGCATTTCATTTAAGCAGTCGGCGTGCGCCAGATTTCATAAGCGATCTCTCCGCACCCTGATCTAGGTTAGGTGGTCGGCATCAGCGGCGGTGGCGTATCGAGCGCGTCCGATGTTAACCTACATACGGGCACATCGGTGGCATACTTACAACAGAGTTGGGGTCGAGAGCACCCGTACCCGTGAAATTCGTGACCCAGCCTCCCTCGCCTCGCCCTCTTAACGACCTCTCCTCGTATTTCGAGATTCCCAACCGTCAAACTTCGTTAGATAAGAGATAACTAGGTTCCACTTTAATAAGTCTGCGGTTACGGCACAAGGACTCGGATAAATGAAATTAAACTAAATATGTTCCATTAGAGTGTCAGCGTTTAACATCCCTTAAGGAAGGCGGTATAGACTCTATATCTTCAGAAACGTACAAATGAAATGACTCACCCTAATAAGCTAAAACCATTAACCCAGTGAGTCTCCGCCAAATAATAAACTAGGAGACTCAAACAAAAAGTCGAATAAAAAATAACTTTACCCAGTTATTCTACATGAAATATTATACTGCATATCGGTTGGTAGGAAACGATATCAGGTAGGTGGTATAAATTAATTATAAACACGGGGAACGAGGGGTTGGAGTGCGCATGTAGCTCGTCCAAGGGTCAAGCGGGAGTCACGAGTGGAGTGCGGAGCGCCGGGCACCGGCCGCGGGCTGCAGTGGTGCACTTCAAAGGGTCGATGCCCGGCCACAACCACCAATCGATAACCTGATTTGCACACTACACCACTAGTCATGATTCACCGAATTAACTACGTTTAATTAGGCATAATGCGTATCTCGAACGCTCACACGATATTCGGTGTCGCGTATACCTACTTGACTATATCATTTAGGCCACCATAATAACCCCGCCTACTCATGTTTGCGTAACCATTCAATGTGGTTTAGATTAGACGAGGTTTGCCGTGTTGTATACTATAAATTAACTGTTACAATAGTGACCATTACAATATGAAGTATTGAATAATTGTTATGAAGGCGGAAACCAAAATTTATGCAAGCAAGTTTACGACTAGGGAAAATAAACAATTATATACATAATCTACATAAATAAGGCAAATCTACTAGATCGAACGTGGTACTAAAATTCAAGTGATGTGCACGTAATATTTATGAGTACAAAGGTATATTTGGCGTAATAGCGTCCTGGAAAACAGTGCAACAATGCAAGTGACCAGGAGACGCCGTGCAAACCGAGGTCGACGGCCTCCCGGCGAGTTAACCACAGAATACTGACCCGTCCCATTACCGACTATCACCAATGCACTTGCAACTAAAAACACATGACATAAAGCCGATTTTCCAACAGGAACACTAAAACAGAACTTTCAAAGTTCAAACGTGGATCCATTCTATAACTATAAACTGATATGATCGTCACACAATCACACAGGAAGTATCAGTCCGTGCTTCATGGATTATTTTAAGACACGTTTGTGTAATTTGGTTACCAAATGTCCCAATTTCACACGTCAGATCAGAGGGAAGTGTAAATCTGTGGGATAGTCACAAATCTCTGTGAGAAGTGTTTCGTGGCTAATAAAGATTGAAGTAACTAGTTGCTTTCAAACGGACCGCTGTTAAACCGCCACATAATTATGTTATGGGGTGAGCCTGCGCTATGATCCACATTGAGTTTATGATGTTTATATTTTGCGGTATTACGAAAAGTTATGACTTAACATATGGGTTATTAAGGAGATAATCTTTTAAGATTTTACCAAACAAATAGAAGAGCTTCATAGAAAGTAAATATTTAATTAAAATTCCAAACACCTAATAAAATACATAGATAAAAGAAACTTCTCATCCATATATTAACAGAATCATTTATGGTGATATAGGAGTTGTCAGTCGGTTATTTATTAAGCCTATGCTAATACGGCCGTCAAATAAATATTATGTGAAGTCACAAAAGTGAAGTATTGGTTAACTTCGGAACTGATGTTGTTTTATTCCGAATTAGATCGAGGTAAAGTGATCACGAACACGATAACGGGTGTGATAACGTATCTGACAAAGTAAATACACTATGCGAAACACTTAAC
The DNA here is from genome assembly GCA_963082685.1 of Cyclophora albipunctata. NCBI lineage: Eukaryota > Metazoa > Arthropoda > Insecta > Lepidoptera > Geometridae > Cyclophora > Cyclophora albipunctata. The sequence goes on along the minus strand of OY720121.1, from coordinate 9,969,019 downwards.
TGTTTAATATACGGATTACTTCATAGTGGAGGGATATTGATATATAAAACACTTATAGAACAGTTTCTAGGTAAACCATTTATCAATAAGGAAGTATACGGACGGCCGTATCTGCCAGATATTGTAGTCATTACTGAGTAACGATACCACAATTTTGTGATACTGTTTTCAATGCCAAAATTTCGTCATTTCCTGACACTACGTTATACAATTTAACGTAAAATATCAGTTGTCCAAATAAAATAATTTCAAGGAATCGGTAACATTGAGAATGGAATAAATTGACTAATTGACTTTAAATATAATTATAATTGTATAATAAAATTATGTTATGCGAATTGTATATGAAATAATGTTTATCTACACTAATGTTGTAACATTCTACTTATGTTTCCAATACTTGACTTATAATTACTACTGTTATAGCGCAGACAACTAAAACACTCAATTTAAGCAATTGCACATGATGTTATAATATCCAAATCGATATCGTAAAATCTCATTATAACATCGCGCCCTGCGCGGCGCGCGCCCTGCGGCCCTGCGCGGCGCGCGCCGTGCGGCCCTGCGCGCGCAGCTGCGCTCTCATTGGTTAGATTTTAATGGCGGCAAGTTCACTGTGACAATACACGTACGCGTGAATTTAATGTTTCGCAATGTGTTTTGTTTTTAAAATTTTGTTTGATTAATTGCATTAGTGAAGATAAAGTAGTGTATGCAACTGCATATAACACGGGTATTAAAACACTCGTTACTATTATGAAACTCGCTGCGCTCGTTTCATAAACTCACACTCGTGTTTTAATACCCTTCTTTATATGACAGTTGCATAAACTACTATTATTGTATGATTGTTGCCTTGTCATAGGTAGACACAGTTCCAAAATGTTTATATAGTTACTAACTCATTTATATTTCAAGGAGAAACATAGACACACTAGTTACCTACTAAGTAAATGATGCCACTAACTATTTACGCAACCAAAGCCACAGGCGTAGCTTAGTATTATACAATTACACAACTAAGCAAATCTCAAAGACATTAAATCATGAACAACCCTGAAAGAGATACCGGCAAACATATTTTCTTTTGTAAAGAACAAAATAATGCCTTCTCAGAAGATCGTTACATAAAATTTCGTATTCAACGTTGCTCTTCGGGTGGGGACGACCTAGAAAATGTAATGATTTCCATTTATCATTCTCCCTAGTCCTTGCTACGAAGTTGTTCAAGGCCCAACGGATCCCGGAAATATCCTTCAACCCGGGAGTCTCTTTTGTGCCTATGTAACTCAAGGTCTAATCGACCTCGTTTGGGGGTAACTCGACTAATCTGACGATCTGTCCGTCGATTTAGGTTATATTAACAAGGTTACACAGATTATAGGTACGTAAGACCCGCTTGACATTGTTTGGAATAAGGCCTGTTGCTTAGCAGATAATGTTTTTAAGTCCCTTGGTTGTGTACTTTACACTATAAAGTTATGGGCGCACGACAAGGGAATCGAAGCAGGGATATTTAAGGTAGAGCTAGTTAAAGCAACGTTTTGTATGGAGAAATCCTTTCCAGATTTATTATTAAACTAATATGTATGTATATCTTGATTCGAACACTACTAAGTCCCAGTTCAGTTTATATTTTTTATCGTAAATTAAAAATATTGAAATTATATCAACCCTAAAAACGAACTTAATGTATATATAACGGCTGTCTATAATTTATGTAACTTATATTGGGCTAAAATTGTATCTACGTTGTCCTTTTTACCTGTTTCGTGTTTCTACCTACGCCAATCGCCAGCTGACCCGAATTAGGAAATTTTGGTTCAATGACGAATCTACGAAACGGGCACACACACTTCGTGTTAATTTAAAATTTGTCTTTGATGAAATAGTCTACCTATTTTTAACCCTCGACGCAAAAAGAGGGTTAAGAGTTTTACATGTGTGTTTATGTGACACAAGACTGATTGATTTTAAGTCCCAAATCGGCGGATGTCTGCGTTTAGGATTATTCATTAACGCTTATTATTAGCACTTTAGCTATCAAATGGTTTGTTCCTTTCCGACATACGCTATTTGCCAAAGAGCGAAAGAGACAAAACACTTTAAAACACTGTTTAAGTTAAATATTGTTTATGAATAAGGCGGTTTGACTCCTTTTTTAGAGAGATTGATTAATTATTATTTATCATTTTTAATTTGTGGTCTTTAACTAAATAATTATGTAATTACCTGTGACTTATCTTTGATTCCTTTCAGATAAACCAAATTTGGGTATCCAATAAAATAATAGAAACCATACTCTGAGGTGGTTAATCTACCTAAAATCCAATATACCTAAGATCTAAACCATAGATCTAAAATCTATGGTTTTTAGATTGTGTAAGATTTTTTTTGGCCCTCTCTTACAATATATGTATGTCTACAATATCTAGAATCTAATATGTATGCACAGTATGTTCAGGTTTATTCATTTTAGATGTATATTTTTTGTTGTGATGCATGACAATGAAATTGCTGTATTTATTATAAACTAGCTGTGCCCCGCGGTTTCACCCGTAGCGCCCCCGTTCCCGTGGGAATTTTGATATTTTTATTCCTTATTTTTTTATATAAAAACCTTGTCCTGACAATAAGGAACACCTTAAAAAAAGAATCAAACAATTTGGTGCAGTCGTTCTGAAGTTATGCGCTTAGCAACAGATTCAGCGATTCATTTTTATATTATAGATTTATTAATAACACAAAACCAATTAAGGTGTGGTGTCATAGAAGGAAATACATACAATGAAATATTTATATTATTCAGCTACGTACAAACATTAATAACAATATCATTATTTATTTTATTTTAAGTATATTGAGGGCTTCTAAAAATAAACACCATATTTAGCCTAGATTTAGGTAGGAAAAAGTAGGGTTTAACTACTACATTATGTACACAAATCCAACTGATGTACTACTAACGCCATCTACCGAACACTTTGAGAACTAAATAATATCAATGGACCAGAGCCCTACTTCTAATGTAACCGTTCTATTTTGTCTTAATTATATTACCCATTAGCCCAAAAATATTTAAAATTAGATCATCTAAAACTGAATTGAGAGTGCTATTGATATGAAATTTATATAATATCGGACATTCATTTGGAGGACAAAACTTTTACAACAGTTTACTAGGTATATCAATAATTTTATAATATGAAAGAAATTAATTTTATTACCTAGTGTTTTTTCTAGTAATTTTGAGTAGGTTAGTGGCCAACCTTGGTTAATAAATATGTCCCACTAGTAGGCTAGAGTAACCACTTAAAATTGTGAGATTGACATTAAAATATTATAGGAAATATTTGTCAAATAAAAGGGTAAAAAAACATAGGTACCTACAAGAAATAATATTCAGTTATGGTTATTTTCATAGATACGTTTTAAATTAAAACAAAAACGTTCGCTGTGGCAAATTCATTGGACAGCGGGATATAAATGTTTCCTCAATACAAAATTGGTCCTAGAAAGAATATTTTATATGCTAAGTTTGGGAATGACTAGCAGGCCCCCAAGGTTCATCCAAGCTGAACAAATTCCTTTGTTTGGGGATGGAAATTAGCCTATAACTTTTCTTTTGGATATAGCTCTAATATAGTTAAAAATATTTTTTCAAACACAACTGAGAGCCCCGAAGATTAGCACATACTAAGATATAATATTATTTAATTCTGTAGTTGATTATTTCACCTTACCTAAAAGTTGTTGTTGTATGTGTAAACCTTCTAAGTTAATTATTTCAGTAAGTATAGTTACATAGTTATACTAATAAATATTCCTATGTAGTATGTAGTATTTATTGAAGTCTTTCAACATAATAATAACCATAATATTTTAAATGTGAAATTAAACATCTAATACAAAATAAATTATTCTTTTATTTTATAATTTTAGAAATGCTACTATTCACACAAACAACTTGTATTTACATTGCTATTTACCTGGAAATTAAGTCTGTAAGTGTATTTTATTAAAGATAACTAACTTTAATAAAAAACACTAACCTAGCTTAAATCAGAATAATATTTTTCAAAATATATTGTTTCGAAATAATATTTTTAACTACAAAGTTTGCAGTATAAATATTTGAGATTGAGAACTTAATAATTCGGCAATACACAGAGAATTACAGAATAGAAGTAGAATTACGAAAGATAGGTATATATTTTTAGATAATTAAAATATTACAGTAAATAAACTTTGAATAAATATAACCTTTAACATTTATTAGAAATGAAAGAGTATGTATCCAGCTGTTGCCATAAGTAAGTATGTACCGTGCAAGTAGGTAGGTACATACATACATACCAACCTGCCTACTTGTTATCAATATCATTGTAAACTGAGCTACATTGGTAGGTACTGAATCTCCATATTGATTTGACGTCATGTCAAAAGACGAAAGTAATTCGTTATTTTATCCTAAATATACACTTCACACGAGCATAACCCTATAAAATAATTCCCAAAATATTTTCTATGTAATTTAAAACACTTGTCAAGGGCAAATGAATAGCTATTCCAAAAATATTTGACGTTTGTCGAAATGTTACTCTACTTACTTACCTTTCGTTTCTCGTAATCCTTTGTATTCCGTGTACTTTCTTAGCACTAATCCAAAGAAAGAAGAACAAAGAAGAGTACTTGATTCACCATTAAAATAAAGGTTTAAAGAAAATAAGTGTAAAAACAAAAGAAGCAGAAATACACGGCTGTTCAGAATTTGCAAGATGCACGAGTTGGTTGTCAAAATAAATCAATGCTGTCAAAGTCATTTTTTGTAAAGTCTTGAAGGGCAGGCAGACCGTCATAATTTCCCGCCCGTCCTTCAAAAATAGAATAACCACACGGATAAAAAAATATAAAACTTGTCTCTAACTTTGAGAAATAGTAGGACTATAAACTTTTATAGACCGGCCAAGAGTGAGTCGGACTCGTCTATGAAGGGTTCCGTAGCAGGAAAGAAACTTTGTTTGTGATCTACACATGAAACAAAGTTGAGTTTCCGGTCCGATCCTCTGTGCGGTCTATTATACTATCCGCCGATCTCGTTAGTATTATCTCATACACACCAAATCGACTTTTTCATCACCCGAGAAAAATAAATGTTACATACGAATAGACGGACAGACATGATGAAACTATATGAGTTCCGTTTTTGCCATTTGGCAACAGAATCCTAAAAAAGCCTTTCCTGCTTATCTAATAAAATTTGAAGTTAATGCTATAAAAAAATTGATTCCCATCAACCGGGTGGTGGTGGAGCGCACCGCATTTCACACTTTGTTGAAGTAAATTCAGACTTCTATACCATTTCTATACACATATCTTGTCGGTAAAGTTTGTTTCTTAATTTGTTTTATAAAATGGACTGCGACATGAAAGTGACTATTGAATCGCGTATGTATGCGGTACCGAATGCCGATCTATGGGTAACTACCGATTTCTACCGCCATGTTTATAGGAAGTCGGGAGAGTTTGTACTTTGTAGGAATTATTTCGCAGATTTGACTGTTTTAAGGGACTTGACGACTTCATGAGACATTATCTTGTATAGTACATCCACGGACATAATTTCAATAAATATTACAACGAATATGATATCTTTGAGAATGTATTTGTCAAATTTGGAACGAAGAATTAATCACTGTCAAGCTAATGTCAAAATGTCAATTCGCTGTCAGTAAGCTGAATTTCGATTTCGAATGTATGGATTTTATTTGGATTTAAAGTAAAGCAGATTATAAAAGCATAAAATGTGCTAAGATTCTCGAATAAATTAAGTTATCATTCTAAAATAAACTAATTTACAATCTACGCAAAGGATTTTCTATTAAGTTCTCCGGTTAATAATTTATAAATAATGGCCGACGAAGAAATAAATGGGGATGTTGACGACATTCAAAATGATAAAGATAAAACACAAAAGAAGACTGCCAAGCACGACAGTGGTGTCGCCGATCTAGAGAAGGTCACAGACTACGCCGAGGAGAAGGAAATATCTTCACAGGACATATCTGGTGTAAGTTTTTTACCAAATAAGTTACATTGAGGTTATGAAGGTTCAAATCCTTGCAAAAACCTTATCAGCCTTATTGGTTAAGTAATGTAGTAATGATCTTTGTTGTGTGTCCAGTATAAATTCAAATAAATTGTCTCTATAATGTAGTAGAGATTCCATTCATGTTACACTTTGGAATCAGGTTAGGCCCATCTCGTAGCCAAATTTGGTAGCTAGCTACGAAATGAGAAAAGTGTTTTCCCATCTTGTAGCTAGCTACTAAATGGGAACGATCTATTCAGTAGGTTAGGGTTATTTTTTTTTTTACTAGTTAAAATCCTAAATCTTTGACTTTCGAATTCCTATTTCGTAGCCAGCTTCGAATCGGGATTATTTCTCCCATTTGGAAGCTAGCTACCAAATCTGGCTACGAGATGGGCCTAAACCTTGGAATCAGGTTATAGGCATGCTATTTTGAAAACTACGTTAAAATAAAGACCATAATGTCCCACAGCAGGGCAAAGAATTCTATGTTTACTGAATATATGTATATGTACAGTGACAATGATTAGGTATCATTTTTGCTTACTGCAGGTTGGTGATTTCAAACAAAAGTCACATTAGTATAACAAGAATATTTAAATCCAACACTAATTATGGTAAACCAAATAAATGTTTCAGGCACTTTCACTTATTGGTGACAGGAGAAACAAAGAGGCTGCGGAACGTCTTGAAAAAGAAAAAGAACTTCAAAAAGTTGCAGTAAAAAAGGATGATATTGAATTAATAGTAAGTATTAAAAAGATAAATGAAATCATATGTGTAGTACTTATTCAAATTCAATGAGTTTGTCCCAAAATAAGCTCTAAGCTTGTATTATGTATGTGACTAATTGTTATTTCTATCTATAATCTATTTTTTTTGGATTGGCACAAAATGTGGTTCTGAAGAGGAAAAAGGTTTAGAGATAGGGTAAAAATGAAATAAAATCACTAATCCTTTTTCCTGTTCAGGAGCAATCGTCTTCGGCTGTAAAATTGACGACATTGGTCCACATTTTGTGCCAATCCAAAAAAAAAATGAGTATACATACATAAATAAATGTATAATTACGCAGCAGAGCAGTAGTAGATATATATAGCAGTAGATATATTGCCAGTGCCACATAATATTTCTAGTGCTTGTGGCATAGTTTGACTAACCATTGTTAGCTCATTGCATTGGTTTAACAACATCCAGCTTAGCCCCTACTTTGATGGGTGGCTATTAGTGGCATTTCTATCTGATTGAAACCTGTCCTCTAGTGGTGGGTTGTTGAAGCTTTTTAGGGTTCCGTAGCCAAATGGCAAAAACGGAACCCTTATAGATTCGTCATGTCTGTCTGTCTGTCTGTCTGTCCGTCCGTCTGTCTGTCTGTCTGTCCGTATGTCACAGCCTTTTTTCTCCGAAACTATAAGAGCTATGTTGTTGAAACTTAGTGTGTAGATGTATTCTGTGAACCGCATTAATATTTTCACACTAAAATAGAAAAAAAATAAAATTTTAGGGGGGTCTCCCATACTTAGAAATGAAAAAAATATTTTTTTTGTCATCAAACCCATACGTGTGGGGTATCTATGGATAGGTCTTCAAAAATGGTATTGAGGTTTCTAATATCATTTTTTTCTAAACTGAATAGTTTGCGCGAGAGACTCTTCCAAAGTGGTAAAATGTGTGTCCCCCCTGTAACTTCTAAAATAAGAGAATGATAAAACTTAAAAAAATATATGATGTACATAACAATGTAATCTAACACCGAAAATTGGTTTGAACGAGGTCTAGTAAGTAGTTTTTTTTTTACGACATAAATCGTAAACCGCAAAAAAATACTGATTATTCATTCAATAACTCAAATGTAAATAAAAAAACATTTATTTCAAGAACTTCTTTATTATGTTACTCGCTGCTACGGAACCCTTCATGGGCGAGTCCGACTCGCACTTGGCCGCTTTTTTTTTCATTAACGAAACAAGACCGTTGACATTCGTTCATCAACTAGTTGATTAATTAGTTAAATTCTTCAACTAGTTGACGCATCAACTTCTTTGTTTTAGTTTGATAACTTCGTTTATTTAACTAGAGTAAACGACCGTAACGTAACCGTAACGCGGTTATGGGAATAACAACACAATTCGGTCGAATTTAGAGTTCACTTTAGTAAAACCGTCGGAAGTCATTAACGAAATCGCGAGGATAAACGAAGTTTATCCTCGGGAATTGGCCACTAACCTACACCAACTTACTTAATTACTTTTAGTGCCACATTTAATAAATATCTGTTAAAAATTATTGTTGTCCCAATGAATGAAATAAAAGGAATTTAATTTTATATCCTCTCAATTCCAGGTTAAGGAATTGGAAATCTCCAGAACTTTAGCAGAGAGGACCCTCAGGGAACACAGAGGCGATGTGGTCGCGGCCCTCACTACACTCACAAACTGACATTGTGTTACGGTGACTGTTTACTGTTAATTCTAACTATACTGAATAGATTTTTCTATCCAATTTAACTATGTATTTGTTTAATTTTTATCACCTAATAGAAAACATTTTGTTGATTCATTAATATTGCTTTGTGTAATAGCTTAGTTTTAATAATTCTGGACAAAGTCAACACATACAATCTTCACATATGTAGTAAAACAGAGTTAACACTCTCCAAAATAGAAACTAGCTGAAGATCAGTTGGGGGACCATCGGCTAGTTAATATATTAAATGGTAGGTTGTAGACACTGTTGCTATAGGTAGACACAACTGAGTTGTAATAATGTAGGTTGTTTGTTGAAACAAAGCCAATCAGAATACACATAGTCATAGTGCCTCTAAAACAATAATGTTTCTTCTTAAAAATCGAATTTAAAATCTTCTTATTTAATAGTATCTTATCTTACAATTGACATCAAGTACATTGTATATATTTCTTAAATTAGAACTTATATATGTAGCGTTCTATTATTGTTATCATCATCTTTTATTTGAGGCGAGTAAGGCGGCGGAGGTATACTGCTGTCGTGAACCTGAAAAAATATACATTTAGTTTTCTTTATTGTACTTCAAAAAACATTCATTAATTCTGACGATTTCACTAAGTATTCTCCTTACGTTATTAAGGTATACCTTACTAAATTGTTAAAATGATTCAATCAGTGACTCTTGGCAGTGTATTGCTGTTAAAAATGCTCATATAACTAATATTTAGAGTGTTTATACATGCCGCAGTGTCAGCGCCGCCGCCACCGCTGCAACAGTCTTTCTGGAATTTGTTAGACATACATTCGACTCTGCGGTTGGTAGCATAAAATTCGTGCAGTCCAATAATAATTCAAATATGTGCAGTGCTGTCGCGGCGGTAGCGTTGTCGCTGTCGATGCGGTATATGTAAACACCCTTAGAAGTATCTTACAAATCCATTATTGAGATATGATATGGCGGGGTATATTGATGATCCAGAGGCAGGCGTTCTAGTGTATCTGTAACATAAACCAATTTATTTTTGAGTAGAAAATGTTAAGGATGTATTCTGTCAAATGAACTATCTGTTGAAATAGTAGAAAACATGATAGTGTGTTTCTTAAAACAGAGATCAAGATAGCTTGGACATCATCATATCATCTATTTTAAACTGGCTATATCTTCCGCGACCCTCTTGGAAAATGCTGGCATAGTGCACAACGTTTTATTTGGTGGTTTCAATTCGAAATGAGTAATGTTCGCTTAAACTATAGGTATATATTATTTAACCTGTTGTTTCCCACCGCTGGGCAAAGGTCTCTCCCTAATTCTTTCCACCTGGATCTGTCTTTATTATTTACTAGCTGTGCCCCGCGGTTTCACCTACAGCGCACCCGTTCCCGTAGGAAATACGGGATAAATTTTCAGCCAAATCGGTTCAGCCGTTCTCGAGTTATAAATAGTGTAACTAACACGATTTTCTTTTCTAAATAAGATTTGCTACTGTAGATAGGATCATTACCTGGGAGGAGCATCCCTCAATCTTTCTTCGACTTGTAACTGTAGGCTGCCAATGGATAACCTTCCTTCCGTACCAGGGATACTTATAGGCCTGTTAATTTTAAACACAATATAGAAAGAGACAATATAAAAGTATTGTTACATATACTATGTATATTACTTTGGTATAGACGAGGTTTTTTTTTCTGCTCAATGAAATGTATGAGGGAAAATAATGTAATCGCGATCTACTCACACTAGCGCCATCTATTGGATCGCGGGTGGAACTACTGCGCGGAGTAGATAGTAAAAGAAGTACATGGCAAGGTTCGGAGTATACTCAACTGTACTCAGAAATTACCAATCATTCTGTGGCACACAATTGATTATATACTTTTAAACTTAGATTAAAATAGTATTAAATAAGTAGAGTATTCGATATGTCCATATAATATTTACAAAGCGTTCTAGAATTTTCAATTAGTTTATCATATCATGACTTACTCATAGGTATAACGTATACAAATATTTTCTATTTGTTTGTTGATTTTACTAACTCAATATTAATTCAAGGCTGACGTTCAACAAGTATATTTATCTGTAAGTAAAGTCTGTACTCTTATTATAGACATGGTTGGAATACAGGATGAGTTAGTTTTTTCTAAATACATAATATTATTCCTAAAATAAACAAGCTTCACAAAACAAGCTTTCTCACTCTTTTTGTTAGTGGTTGCTGTATTGTCAATGTGCATTCTAACTAAAAGTGTGAGTAAAGCATAGTTGATTGTAGGTTTGAGGTATTGCCCTTTGCCCCTATTGTTCTTCTACTTTCCACGTCTATTGTAGTACTCCTTCCTTACCTTATATTGCTAGCCGCACATAACTTGTACATGAGCACAAAAGCGCCAATGATCCCCAACACTAATGCGGCGCCCATTGCGATCTGTGCACTTGAAATCAGTAGAATGTCCTTCATGTTATCTCTGAAATTAATAATTATGTTCATACCAGGAACCATGGATGATCTTTCACTGTATTGTTTTAGCCTTGGAACCATGTTTGATAGTACTTTGGGAAATACGGGATCAAGCAGGAGGTTATCTTCTAAGTAAGGAATACAGAATATTGAGAAAGGGTAGGGGGAGCTTCTGGTATTCTTGAATCTCTACTCAAGAATATCGTATGCCGTATCGTATCGCGAGACAGATTTACTGAATTAAGACGCCAACAGGGTTAAAGTGAACACCAAGACGATGGTATGGTCTTCCTGTGTCTTTCTCTCTCTCCCTCTCTCCCTCTCTCTTTATATAAAGAAGTAAAAGATAGAAAAGATGTATTGTCTTTGACTTTTGCTGCACCAACCTCGCCAACACCAAACTTGTCGAACCGGAAGCTCGTTGAGTGCCCAATAGACTACAGATGTATCTAGATACCTACATACCTGCATACCCAATTACCATACGGGTCGTAGCATGGTTGGCAGACGCCGTGCCAGCAGTGCAGCGTGACGTAGCTGGTGTTATCATTGCAGCACTGGCCGAAGCATTTGTCTGCTAAGCCTGTGGAAAGAGGTTACGTTTGGGCACAGTTTGAGGATTTTTGTTTTTATTTAAACACTAGCTGTGCCCCGCGGTCTCACCCGCAGCGCCCCCGTTCCCGTGGGAATTTTGAGATTTTTATTCCAAGTTTTCATTGTTTTTCCAACGAAACAAAAACCATGAAAATTGGTCCAGCCGATCACGAGTTATAAGTGTTGTAACAAACCCGTCTTTGTTTTATATATTTTTTTTTATATGTATTTTAGGTACCTGGACATTTAACACATCTCATTATGAAATGGTTTAGTATGTAACCGCGGGCGCAGTAACACCGCCCGTCCACGCACTCGTACTCATCACCGACGCAGTTTATTTCTTCGCACTGATCTGGAAAATTGTTATTGATCCAATCAACTAAATAAATATAATACTATCTATAAAGGTGATTAAGACGTATCCTTGATGTATATTGGATAAATAGATAAATTATTGTGTACCACATTTATACAAGAAATATACTAGCCGCGTCTGCTGTGTTACCCGCGTTGTACCCGTTTCCGCGGGAATTTCGGGATAAAATGTATCCCATGTGTTATTCTGATATATATCCTATATTACTGTAAAGTTTCATCCAAATCCGTTCAGTAGTTTTTGCGTGAAAAAGTAACAAACATACATTCATACATCCATCCATACATACTTTTGCATTTATAATATTAGTAGGATGTGGGTAATTAGAAATTTTACCTACATAATATTATAGGCACTATTCTATATCTATATTTTTATTGTTATCACATTACATACAATATAAGTAACCAGGTACATAATGCTTAAGACATAATGAAACCAACATTTCATATTTTTAAACAATCAGTTGTAATTTTCCGGAGTATGTACTTATTAGGTACATTACAAATACCTTTACGAGTACCACAGTTGCATCACAAATGTGAAAACAAACAAACATCCATTAATATTACTTTTATTTATTCAAGATTCACTAAGTAAGTACATAGGGGTACTCTGAAATATTTACCAAAATCCATACCATTTTTATTTATATACCTACAGTACTATACAGTTACTCTATTTTTTGATTGTCCTAAATGTGGACCAATGTCAATTTTCCAGTCGGAGACGACTACTCCTAAAGAGGAAAAAGGTTTAGTTAGAGATAGGGTCAGAATGAAATAAAATCACTAAACCTTTTTCCTCTTCAGGAGCAATCGTCTTCGGCTGGAAAATTGACATTGGTCCACATAAAAAAAAATATACACATACTACGAATGAAACTAATTATTTACCTCTTAGTTTGCAGCAAAACAATAAGTTAACAAACAACACCTACCGTAGTCATCTGATATTTCGTCACTAGGTATCGCACAAACACTCACAAACAAATAAAACGCGAACCAATATTCCATTTTCGTTAAAATACACTTGACTATATTATTTTCCGGTTACATGTAGGTACACAGAGGCGCGCGGATCAATTATTATGGACATTTTTTTAGAAAAATAACTAAGAGTCGTGATAACTCTTATCAGGTATCAGTGATCTGTGTGATAGCGTTATCTTTACATCATTCATGTATGAATACTTAGGATTTGCATACAGCCTTGACTGTTAAACAAATTGAGAAAACGTCGACATTTATTGTTTCAAGATTCATACTATAATATGTCATTCTTTACATTTAGTACCTACGTAGATACTACATAGTTAGTACTTAATATTCTTGTATTCTTACATACCTAACAGACATAGCGCATAACGCCTCGGTGGTCTAGTGGTATGTGCACTCGCCTGCCAAGACTGAGGTCCCAGGTTCAATTCCCAGGTCGAGCGAAAACATGTTTCCCACTTTTCAAACATGGCTCGGGTTTGAGATCACCAACCCGCATTAGGCAAGCGTGGTGATTACGCCTGAAACCTCCTCACTGTACTGATATCTTCAGTGAGACGAGAGGCCTTTGCCCAACAAGTGGGACATTACAGGCTAATACTTTTTACTTCTTACATACCTACTCACCTACATAGGTGTAATATTGTTTGTTCTAATCTAAAACACATACATCGCTGTTATTTCACACTTCAGTTAACCGATGTGGTCACGTTTGGTTATTCAATTTATCGGTTAAAATCGCGATTTTGTTCCTCTACATTTAGTATCGACGAAGTTCACAATCTTTTGTTTATTATCTACATTATTATTGACTCTACTTTTCCAACATCTTTGTAACATAATTATTGACTAACTACTTATTATGAACCATTTTATCGGCAGTATTTATGAATTATAGATGGGTACCTATGTAATAATTGGATCGTATAATAGCTATTCGAAATTAGTAGGTCAGCTTAGTACCTATTCAACGGTGGGTATTATGTTACAAATTACTATCTCCAAGACCCATTTACGCGATTTTGAGATAATTTAGCTTTGCCGCATACGCGCGGAATCCGAATTCGTTTTCCGCAATCGTTTTCCGCAATCATTTTCCGCATGCGGTATTCCGTGGCCGTAGCGCAGACGTTCGTTTTTTTTTGCATAGGAATTGTAAACTGCCAGTACTTTCAGTGGGGACTTTGCTTTGATTTGTTTTTAATTCCGCACGGAAATTTCCGAACGTGTGCGGCGATACATAACAAATGTATGGAAGTGCTGCCTTCCGCATGACGTCATTAGTTTTTTTCCGCATGGTGATTCCGAACGCACGGGTCCACATTCGAAACGTAGGTACGTCGTGTATGGAATTTATTTCGCACGGAAAAAAAACGAATGTGTTCGGCAGTCAATGTATTTTCTGTAGATTTGATGCATTCAGGTCTCCGAATGCGGAAATCGTATTTGGATTCCGCACGTATGCGGCCAGGGTTACTTATCTCAGTCCCCATTATATACACCTACGACATTCAGTTATAGCACCCTATTTATTTTTGGGACCTGATTTTCTTTTCTGCTTGAAATAACGCCCATTGGAGTCTAAATAAGCAGATACAATAATATTTTCACAAAACCAACTTTACACTTTTTGTATAAAGAAACTTTTATCAATTCTATTAAAGCACTCATTTATATTCAGACGAGATTTTCAACTTCGATGGTGTTACTTGAAAAAATTAGGTAAGTATGTACTTCGGTGGAAGTTACAATTGGAATCTGTTCGCATTCCTGCAAAAATTTAATTGGACAGCGAACTATGCGAAGAACTTTTTAAATAACTTTTGCAATGAAATAGAAAAATAGTGTGACTTAGTTAGTGACTTAGTTCCTTTAGCATAATGCTTTAGTAACTTGATTTCCTAGTGGTCCTGGTTCAAAATTCAGTAGCTATTTATATTTCACTAATATGATAAAGTTCAATTTGTTACCAAGTTGTTGTTGTTAAATTACATTACTGAACCAACCTAAATCTTTGTCAAAGAAAACGGTTGGAATACAAACAATATATTTGTCGGTTTTCTAAGTAAAAATACGATTACCATTTTTTATCAAGATTTTATCAGAGAACAAAACTGGTATAATTCTATTCGCCCGTCTCGAGGGAAATGACTATTTGGGTAAAGTTGTCACGTTTCGGGTCGGATAATTTAAGATTACGGCTCGTAAATACAAAATACATAAAACAAAAAGTAAGTGACGAACACGTAGCGAACCCTCAAAGTTCGTCGCAGGTGCCCTCTTTGGCCCGCACCTCCGATATTAAGGGCAAGGGTAGATTTGAGACATAAAAGTCATTGCAACCGAAGAGGATGACGTAATATGAGAACTCCGATCCAAGGAATACCTTCAAATTGTGGATTTATAAGCCAACAGCGAGGTTAAGGTGACTCGTTATTCGGTCGATGATTTCCTTTCCAAGTTTAAATTACTACGGCTTTATTTAGGTAGGTCTTTTAATTTACGGGTGTAATGGCTTTTAAATCGAGAAGAGTGGCGGGAGTGGGGGGAGGCCTTTGCCCAGCAGTGGGACATTACGGGCTAACAGTAACAGTAACAGTAATGGCTTTTAGTTAAAGAACCCTTTTTTATATTAGATACGATGATAACCTTTTTTTTTTTTGCATGTCTGAGTAGAAATATTGTATTCTTTTATAAACATCTAAGTAGATTTTTGCTTAACCAAGTTGCTTAATTTTTACAACCACTTTTGGGCCTAGTAATAAGTATAAGACAAGCATATAAGGAAGTAAGGCAGAGTACTCAATTAACATTGTTCTGTCGGCAATAAGTGGCAGATTAGCTTGCACAGGTGCGCCTTTAGTTCCTGGCTTACGGTAAATTAGTGCCCGTGGGAGACTGCTAAGAGAATTTACTTGAATTCTGACTTGGAAGTAGTTGGGAGTTACTTCACTTTAATATTGTATTTGGTAAGTTTGGCTTTTGGCATGTCCGAGTCTGACCGAGACTCGAACTAGATACAGAAATAGAAATACTGAAACATATTTCTGTCTTCGATTCACTGAAGATTTCAGTCCATGTCGAAGTCGGCCAACAAATCATATTTTATATTGGCAGATTGATACTCCGACCAATCACTACCAACAAAGAAACATCTGTCTCCAATTGGCAATACATACAAAGGTCGCAAGGCAAAAAATATTTCCTACTGAAATAAGGCTAGTGTTCACGATAAATAATTGAAAAGCTCTCCATCCACCGGATTTTCTCCGCTGGTCATTGTTTGATTTGATATGACAGTTGGATACAATTTATCGACAATGCACACTCTTACTGAAGTTTAGATTGGACTTCGGGAAATTACTTACATTTACGTACAGTCACGTGCAATGAAATGGCAGATTTTCAAATAAATGTCCACTCTAAACATTTCAAAAACATATAGCCACTTAACAATTCATACTATATACCCACCCGAGTTTCTCACAATAATGTATACACTTTAAACTGTAGCAGTTTTCACTATTTTGACAAATGGATATTAATTTCAATGACTGACTTTGATAGTTTAGATTTTTTTTTTGTTTTTATTGTGAAGGACAGAATGAGTAATAACCATAGAGATATAGAGAGATACCAACCTATGCGCTGAGCATGAAACCTAGTGTCCCCATTAGACATTTACAAAATAAAAACAATACCAATACTTCGCGTTGAGTGTGTGTCACGCAAACATACATTTTTTTTGAAATCATATCGTTTACCTTCATATTTATTATTGTAATTCATAGTGGATATAAGTATGGATATAAGTTTTCAGATATTTGTATACACGATCAAATGCAGAAATAAGTTACTGCATTTGATCGTGTATACAAATATCTGAAAACAACCTGTGTACATATTTTTGATAAACTCGGGTGGGTATATAGTATGAATTGTTAAGTGGCTATATGTTTTTGAAATTTTCAGAGTGGACATTTATTTGAAAATCTGCCCGTGTATACATTTCATTGCACATGACTGTACGTACCTACTCACCTAAACCACAATGGGGAAATCATTGTTTACGTAGCGCGATACTGAGATGTTTTAATCGAAATTAAAATAGTGGATTACCAGAAATACTTATCCAAAATTGATTATGCTCTTACTTAGTGTGCTGTGTGTATAGAATTATTGATATGTATTGTCAATTATTCAATAAAAACTACATAGTATAACAACTTCTCATATAATATGTTTCATACAATTAACTATGTTGCTGTTATATGCAGAGTCGATATTGGACGTATCGGTATGGGTGCATCGTTTGTATTATTCATGCGAAATGCGGAAATGTTGCGCTTTCTCGACTCATCTCCTGACCGATATTGGGGAATATTGTATGTAGAGATAGATTAAACATGGCACAATCTCTGTATGGACAAAGTGCTTAATTTTAGGTAAGAGTATTCAATTAAAAAGTTGCAATAATTATATGGGTTAAGGCTTTGAAAATGGAACGACAAATACCTACCTACCTACATGGAGCAAAAAAATAACGTCGAAATCTTAAATTTAAACTTGGAACGGTAATCTTCTTGAGAATCTTGTATACAAAGTTATCACCGTTGCAGTAACAAAACAGAAGATGCTTATCTACTGACCGTCCACCTTTAAAGTCACATTCGTACTTGGCAATGAACACAAAACCCCACAATAATAACCTTAGAATAACTATCAGTAATCTGAGGCCCTCGTTCCGTAGGGACCCATTACGGTGTGGTATAACAGTAACTATTATATTATACTTGTAGTTATACAAACTGTCCTCTAAGTGTGAAGTTTCACTCAGGTGGAGAGATCATAGTCCGATTGTACTTGCAGATGGGTGAATTTATGCAAATCCCGGCTAAGCTAGTATAACTTATCAGCCTCAATGCTTAGTACCGTGTTTGGAGTTTGGATACCATTTCATTGAATACACGACACAATTTGATATGTAGGTCAGTTTTAACTGCCTACGTGTTGTGGTCTGCTTATTTTATTGTGTCGGGTTATCTTTAGTTTTGGAAATAACAACAAATAATTGAGACACAGATACTCATCTATGAGTAACCCAGATTAGATTGCGATACGACACAAACATAACTAGATATAGAGGGATAATGCTTATTTCTCATTTTTATGTAAGAGGAAAACAAGGATCTTATTTTCAAGGAAAAACTTTATCCAAAACAAGAAGGTGGAAGTTTACTAAGTTCAGTATCAATGTGTCTGTGTTCTTATTGCAGCCCGCATTGCAAGTAGAGCTAACTATGCTTTACCGTCAACCAACTAATAAGAAAGTAAAGTTCCCTACAAATCGGAAATTGTATCCGCAAATATTGCAACTATCCGGCGCCGAAACTTTGCCAATATCCTCGAACATACGGTAATCGGTTGGATTACCTACGTATCTATGCGTCTAGCATGGTTTAGCCTAAGTAGGTTACACAATGTGGGTATAAAGCGTGCAAATCCTTGAATTATGGAGCCACCAATCCGCTGCTTGAAGATGAGCTCTAGATACCTGAATCTATACCTAATAGGTTCTGCCTATTTAATCTGGCTATAAATATCTTATAATACTGAATACTAAATCTATCTCTTATGATTGAAGTAATATAATGTACGTACCTAGGTACCTAATGAGGTAGCTATAATATGAGTAAAGGTCCACTGTAGGTCAAAGGTCTGAAGATATAATAGTAAAGTGAGAAGAATTAGGCGTAATCGCCACGTTTGCTACTGCTTTATGATGTAAATGCACAATAAATGATCATTAGCAATAATATGTACTTATGTAAATGAGATGTAAATCACACTATAAACTTGGCGCCTAAAGTAGGCACCATGCAACAGGATTATAAAGCCCCTGATTGAATTATAAGCAGATTCGTAGGTAGCACAAGATAAGCCGTCACTCGAAATTGACTCTGATTATGCAAACGAGTTCTAATCCAGCTTTGTAAAAGGCCTCACAGTCAAATGGCATTGTAGAAACGTCCATCGAGAGATACTTTATACTTCGTTCCCAATCACTTTGGAGGGGCAGAAAAAAGATTAGATTTTCCTTCATTTGAACTAGAACGTGACTCGAAGTGGAAAGTGATGAAGCGATTGTTACCAGTAACAGAAGAGGTTTGGGATGTAATGTTCGTTATCCCGGCACGTGTTTACAACTGATTATTTTCACTGTTCCCAGATATTTAGATAATAACGTGATAAATATCGTATAACCCTTTTTCCCGAACAATCCTAGTTTATATGTTTTAGCGAACAATTTCATAAAAAGGTATCCTTTTGTTTGGTTTCCATTTTGTTATTCATTTGTATTTAGTTGAATTGGCAGTGAAATAATTGTGTTATAGTTCATTGAAAATTGTTTTATTATGAAGCTTTTTGTTTTGAATTGATTTGATGAAGAAAGCAAATAGTTTGGAGTTGCAAATACTTGCCATGTCAACCGTTAGGGACATTTAATTTACACCTGGAAGATGAAAACCTTCTAAGTTAATTTAATTTGGCGAAGCCAGCCCAAACGTTTGGGCTGACCCGACTGACTCAATTATTAAATTATCGCGTAGAAATATTTGTATAGGTGCCAATGTTTCTTGGTTTTAACGTTTATTCTACGTTGTGGCTCTACCGGCCCGGATTTGCATAATAATTTAATAACAAATCCTTTGCTCACATGTGTGCATTTTGACAATAGGATACCTGATTTCGGTCCATAATTCCGGGTTAATGAAGCTGCCGATTCCGTAACAATATCTTACCTATTCTAATTAAAACCTACATGGTCATCATCATACATTTAAGAGCAAGGCTCTTGTCGGTGAGACCGATGCATACTTCTCCATCTATAAACCTACATGGTTAAAATGTGTAGGTTACCTTACGTAATTCATACCATTATAGGTAACGGATACTTATTATAATTAATGGGTACCAATTACTATTCATTCATGTATCTAAGTTCATTAAATTACTAGCCGACCTACTAACACTGCACGACGTGTAAATTGTGCAGTTACCCTAAAAAAGAAAATTCATTCGAGAACGTACAAAGATAATCATATATGTAATCATGATTCAATAATCATATCAGGAACAGAAAGCCTACCTCGATCCCTTTATATAAAGTGATTTTTTTACCTGAAACTCGCTTCCACCGGCTTTTGCTTATTTCAAATTATTCAACCCGGGAATTTTTTTGTTTTCTTATAATATTTGTGCCGCGAATTATGGAATTTAAGCTACTTTATTAGGTATGATATAAATGTGACAATAGGTATTTAGGTATATAGAGGGGTGTAGCTAGGAGTATTTTAAAAAAATCACATATCTAAAGATAAATCAGTCATTATCTACTCGTATAACAAATGTTTGTATTTCAACATTTCGTTAAAAGTTATAGTAGTTTATGCAACGTCATATAAAGAAGGGTATTAAAACACGAGTGTGAGTTTATGAAACGAGCGCAGCGAGTTTCATAATAGTAACGAGTGTTTTAATACCCGTGTTATATGCAGTTGCATACACTACTTTATCTTCACTATTTAATGCAATTAATCAAACAAAATTTTAAAAACAAAACACATTGCGAAACATTAAATTCACGCGTAGGTACGTGTATTGTCACAGTGAACTTGCCGCCATTAAAATCTAACCAATGAGAGCGCAGCTGCGCGTAGGGCCAATCAGGAGCGAGCGAGATCTTACCAAAGAGTTTTGTGTATGTAGTTTCGACGAAGTTTTCACGTATAACCCAACTGTTTTCAAAAGCCAGCCTAATATCAAAATTTTATACAACTAGTATGAGGATTTTGACATAAGGCTCGCCAGGTTAATTGGTCGCGTTATATTGATGTTATAATGATATATTATAATGATATTATAACATCATGTGCAATTGCTTAAATTGAGTGTTTTAGTTGTCTGTGCTATAACAGTAGTAATTATAAGTCAAGTATTGGAATCATAAGTAGAATGTTACAACATTAGTGTAGATAAAATCTATTTATGAATAACTGGTAACCAGGTGCCTATATAAAGGGAACTAGGTACCCTAGTAAATAAAACTAACAAACTGATTTATCTCTAGTAAATAAATTGCCTTGAAATACTTTAATCAAATTTGCGTAGGTACAAATTATTTGTACCTATACTTAATTAGTAAATTTACCAATTAGTAAAACCTTGCCTAAGGTAATACGGAATGTGGAATAATAATGACGGCCTACCAACTTAAAGTGTAGGAAAAGATGAATCTTAGAAGTATTCAATATTAATTTTATTTGATTGATTCAGTTCTTATTGATACCTGTGAAGTAAGCCCAGATGGAAATACTGTGGAATAATTAACGTTTAAGTTATGAAATTAGAACTTCATGCAAATGTATGACTTACGTGCGAGTTATGAATTTTAATCTCACTCGATTTGCGTAATAAAGATGATACTTATAATGGGATTTGGTAAAGTTATAATTAGACTCCTGGTTTTGAAGAAAAGTGTATCTGCTTAAATTCAATGAAAATTAGCTAAGTATTTATTTAATGAAACTATTGTCTAAGATACAGGCTCGGCCTAGTTTAGACAAAGTGTTCAAGTAGTCATGTAAGTAACTAGATTTTATCAAAGTATGCTTATAACAAATGGTTTTCAATAAACAAACTATAATTTAATGAGTGGTAGTGAGTAGATTTTGGTATTCGAGAAAAAAATACCTTAGTGCGCAATTACACTTCGCCGCCGCGTACTGGTTAATTTGATGCTAGTATTTGTTATGCTTTCTCTATTTTCCTTATTTTAGTTTGTCGTCCTCGTTATAAATTATAATTACCATTAGTAGTGGAAACTTGTGACTGGCCGTCTGCCCACATGTTTACATGTGTATCAAAATTATAATCGTAATGTAACCTAGCTGTAAGTTTTCCTAAAATTAATAAAATAAAATAAAATACATTTTGCACTTTAAAGGTAATTCATAAAAGCATATTAACAGCATTTTAGACATCAAATAGTTTGTCCCTTAGGTACCAGCAAACGCAATAGCGTATAAGACTAGAGACAAAACGCTTTATAACATTGTTATAGTTAACTAGCAGCGCCCCGCGGTTTTACCCGCGTTGTACCCGTTCCCGTGTGAATTTCGGGAATTTTTATACATATAAACCTTCCTCTTGAATCACTCTACCTATTACAAAAAAACCACATCAAAATCCATTGCGTAATTTTAAAGATTTAAGCATACAGACAAACAGACACGAAACAGAGACGACTTTATTTTATACTATGTAGTGAAGAGTTCCTATTAGTTACATTCTACGGATAGTAGTCGTTACATAAGCCATGTCAGAGGCCTTTGGCGGCTCAATAACTCTGACACCAGGATTGGTCAGGTTGACTCGATGAAGAAGTTAAAGACTATTTTTATGAATTAGGCGGTTTATCTTTTAATTAATACATAGCTTTTAACGCATGGTTCGTGTGGCGGTGGACCTATTCTAATCGCGTCCTTATATTAATTTTGCCTTCCCCTTTAGATTTGCGCCTAATTCTACCTCAAAGCACTACAAACTTAATGTGCAAAAGGCCTTATATGCCCCACTTAAATCTAACATACCTTTACATTCCATTTCACAATCGAATTCTTAATTTGCTTTTGTAACGTTAGACTTTCACAGTAATTTTACTCAGAAATCTATTGTTTATGTCCGTTTTAACGACTTTCGGAGCGTGTTCGTGTTGCAAAGCGATTCGCAACAAGATTGTAGGTATTCTAATGGGTTATCTAAAACTTTATCTCGGGGTATAGGTAAAGTGTTAAAAGGCGTTGAAACCGGTTATGTTAAATTCAGGAATATGATAGTAGACTGAAAACGAGCGAAGTAATTTCATGCATAACGTGTGCCTGAGTCTAGAACGAGTTGTCTGTCTACGTGATCATCGTACCGTACCTATTTAGTGTTAGAACTAACAATTTTGGAACATGATTATGACTTCAAGGCTTTGTAACTGTACTTTTGTGTTGTGTTTTGTTTGGTTTTTAGGCGTATTTAGGAAATAGGTGAAAATGTTTACTTAGTAGAGATTTAATGAGTGATTATGACATTTTATTTCAGTGTTTTTTTACTTTTTTTCTTTAATGATATTTTATGTATGATTACGTCAATTAATTAAGGGTCGATTTAATGGACGTCTCTGAGTACCTAAAGTAAAGCCTAGTTCGCACTAGGCTAAAGCTTACTTTGATGTTATTAAGTGGACTATAAGAACTTAACAAAACACACGTATATGACATTACTATCAAACGCCTCGTGGTTTAACCCGCGTTGTGCCCGTTCCCGTGGGAATTTCGGGATGAAAAATGCGCATAACCTTAACGTTGAATGTCGCTACCCAATATAACAATAATTATTCAGATTGCTAGATTCTGAGATTAGTACGTTCAAACAAAAAAAATACGAACGAATTTTCAAAGCCATTAGAAGGGCTTCGAAAATAAGTATGATAGCTTTATAGTTCTATTATTCGAAATAATTAGAAAGTACTTTATTCTCGTCGTTACATTTATTTATATAAAACACATTACACCTGAAATTTCAATAAAATTCCATATATTCTACCCAACATGTAAACTGTGTTATCTGCAGTAATTTCCAAAGGGCGCTTAAGCCAATAAATACTAGTTACTCGAAGGTTTATTTTGGCGTGCAAATACGAACCGAGGTAATGATAGTACGTTGTTTTTACAAAGAGAAGAGTGGATATAACTACGTTTGCTATCTGGTTACTATATTGTAAAGCAATCAGCAATGGGCAACGAGTATTTGATGACATGATGACGTCAGATGTACGGGCATATTGGGTAATTGAGTTACTTGGCAGTGTCACAAATACATCTGCTATGGAACGCATTTGGAAATGCTTACTTTCCATAAGGTACGGAAAGCCTTTTCATAACAAGCAATCTACGTGTAGGTATTGTGTATATAAGGAAAGACTAGGTTAATAGCCTATCCTGATATCGGAAGTTAGCCTTAAACATGTATTTACACTTTCAAAAACTAGATTTAAAAATGAAATATCTAACAATCTTCCCAAAATAGAAAAACTGATTTAACCATCATCCTTTAAGTTTAATTAAGTATATTATTTATAAGTTACTAGCAGGGCCCCGCGGTTTTACCCGCGTTGTGCCCGTTCTCGTGGGAATTTCGAGAATTTTTATACCGATAAACTTCCCCTTGAATTACTCTATCTATTAAAAAAAACCGCGTCAAAATCCGTTGCGTAGTTTTAAAGATCTAAGCATACATAGGGACAGACAGATAGCGGAAAGTGACTTTGTTTTATACTAAGTACTAGCTGCGCCCCGCGGTGTTACCCGCTTTGTTCCCGTTCCCGCGGGAATTTCGGGATAAAATATATCCCATGTGTTATTCTGATGTATAACCTACATTACTGTAGAGTTTCATCCAAATCCGTTCAGTAGTTTTTGCGTGAAAGAGTAACAAACATCCATACATCCATACATCCATACATCCATACATACAAACTTTCGCATTTATAATATTAGTAGGATGTAGCGTAGTGATTATTACAATCAAATTCACGACCAAAAATAACACGACATTTTCTCGACTAAAATACCTTACATTATTTAACATAATACATTATAATTACCTTGAGCTAACCCGTGGAAGACATGGTTGGTTACATAGTTACGCTAAATTAATTTTAAGACTAATTAGTAAGTTTAAATTTTTCCCAAATAAAATAAAATAAAAATAAAAGACTAACAATTTACGTGCCCCCCCTAAGCACAGTAGCAGACAGAAATTGCCACTAACGGCCTCCCATCCAAGAAGCGGCCGCGCTGCACGTTGCTGAACAATCGCAATGAGTAAACATCGCTGAATCAAACTTTACTGCGAGCGCTATAGAAAAGTCTAACGCGTAATTTATGCTTTGTATTAAGCTGGATACGGGTAAGTATAAAAAAAGATGGCTGCCGATAGCTTTTAGTATCAATAATCGTTTGAAGTTTCAGCGTTATAATAATTATACCAACACCACTTAGCTTAATTACGAGCACTTAGTAAATACTTCTACGAGTATGGTAACCGACGTATAAGCGATTATACTAAAGTCTAAGTAAGCTAAGTACGTAGACTCTATTGTTTTAGATTGGCGGTTTATTGTAACTAGAGGAAGGCTTCGTAATATCAGATCCTATCGAAACTCAAGTAGTGTCTGGTTTTCTAACTCTTTACTAGTACCTAGGTCAAAATATTCCTTTACACAAACTTAAAGGCCTCCACCCATTACACCGTATCATACCATGGCCGTGCTATGAACGTGTCAGGCAAAAAAGTATTCTTTGTATTGAAAAGTATGAGACTATGCTCACTAGACCGTTCCGTCACCAACCAACAACGTCGACTTTTCTCACCTAATATTTTGCCGGTGCTGAAACGTTCATAGCACGGTCATGGTATGATACGGTGTAATGGGTAGAAACCTTTAACCTAAAATAAAACGCTTTTTCTGAACAAAACAAATACTTGTAAGGCACTTAAAAACCCAATGACGCGGAAATAAGCAAAAACGTTGGTAATAAACGAATATGGATATGCGTAACGCGCATTCACATTCATGTTAGGATAAATCGATATTCTTAGAAAATTGACAGCTTAAAAGCTATCCCAATGAATGCGACACGTTTACACAAACCATATATGTACCTCATAGGCAGTGCCATGGGAATTTAACCATGGGATAAAAAGACCTAATATTATAAGGCTGCAGAGTTTGTTTGTTTGTTGAACGCGCTAATCTCAGGAACTACTGGTCCGATTTCAAAAATTCATAATGGATAGCCACATTCAACGGGAAGGCTATAGGCTATTTTTCATCCCGGAATTCCTACGGAAACGGGCACAACGCGGGTAAAACCGCGGGGCGCTGCTAGTAATATATATTATTTAGCCCCGCCCACGGGTTTTAAAAATAAGAACATTCTCTACTTAGACATCTTTAAACGTAATCAAAGTCGGTTCTGTGAACTACAAACTCTCGGGAACTATGATACTACAATAAAACATACACTTGTTCGAACTTATAACACTCTCCTTTTTGTGTTGGAAGAAACTTTATAAAACAATGGTTAAGTTTCTTCAGCTTTTATATTCCTGGATCTATTGTAGAATTTTTCTTCTTTTCTTGCTTTTAAGGTTGTATTTATAGGGTTAGTTCCTTAAGTCGACATCACATTGGTACCTGTATATTTCCCTTACATTTTACCTCCATTTCATCGGACTATTATTCCTTCAACCTATGAACATCAAATAATCTACAATAAATATGAACATTATTCCTTCAACCTATGAACATCAAATAATCTACAATAAATATGAACATTATTCCTTCAACCTATGAACATCAAATAATCTACACTATATATGAACATTATTCCTTCAACCTATGAACATCAAATAATCTACAATAAATATGAACATTATTCCTTCAACCTATGAACATCAAATAATCTACACTATATATGAACATTATTCCTTCAACCTATGAACATCAAATAATCTACAATAAATATGAACATTATTCCTTCAACCTATGAACATCAAATAATCTACACTATATATGAACATTATTCCTTCAACCTATGAACATCAAATACTCTACACTAACATGATAAAGCTGTTTGTTTAAACGCGCTAATCTCAGAAACGAACAATCCGATTTGAATAATTCTTTTTGTTATAGATAGCCACATTCAACGGCTATTTACAGGCTATTTTTCATCCCGAAATTCCGCCAGGAAAGAGCACAACGTGGGAAAACCCAGGGGCGTTGCCAGTCGAATAATAAATGGATGAAGGCTGGGTGAACAAAGTGTAATCTGTTATTCGACTACCTAATTGAATGTTGCAATCTCTAGGTACTTGCAATATAGAGTATATTACCTCAATGATCTCATGATATTTCTGCTTTGATGAGCGTTGTAATTTAGTGTGTGCATCTATGTGTCACTCGAGTTAATCGACCAAGACGATGAGCCTTCTGATGTATCTCATTAATCACTGAACATATACTTATAGACTCTGAAACACTTGTGTAGAGGTTTGGAGTGCTTTTTCACTGGATTTATACTATGCTACGTTAGTTGCCATGGTCCTTAGATACGTTTTTTAGCACAAATTTGTAGAGTAAGTAGCTTTGTCTATGATACTGATATTAGCGCTTACATTATGTACATACCGCCTTATTCATCTTATCTTATCTTATATATAAAATTCTCGTGTCACAGTGTTCGTTCGCGTACTCCTCCGAAACGGCTCGACCGATTCTCATGAAATTTTGTGAGCATATTGAGTAGGTCTGAGAATCGGCCAACGTCTATTTTTCATCCCGAAATTCCCGCGGGAACGGGTACAACGCGGGTGAAACCGCGGGGCGCAGCAAGTCTTATATATAAAATTCTCGTGTCACAGTGTTCGTTCGCGTACTCCTCCGAAACGGCTCGACCGATTCTCATGAAATTTTGTGAGCATATTGAGTAGGTCTGAGAATCGGCCAACGTCTATTTTTCATCCCGAAATTCCCGCGGGAACGGATACAACGCGGGTGAAACCGCGGGGCGCAGCTAGTAAACTATATTTTAAAGTGTTCTGTCTCTTTTACTCTTTGGAATATAGCGTATGTCGGAAAGGGACAAACCATTTCATAACTATAATGATATTAATAAGCATTTATGAATAAAGCCCATAGATTCTATGTCCGTTTTAAAAAAAATCGCTAGTCGCTGTCGCTGCATCGTTGCTGTTAAGAGAAAGCTTAGGTAATGTTTACTAGTTTAAAAACTTGGAATTTTTTTAGTAAGCGAGCAAAACAGCTAGTGAACCTATACGTACTTTCACATCAGATCGAAAGAGTTTATTTTACCTTCTTTAGGTAACTCCGAAAAAAAATCTTCGGTACATTATTAGTTTTTATAACCTATATTTATATTTATAAAGGGACTTTTATACAAGGCATTTCAGCCCTATCATGCCCTGAAGTAATCGGTAGTTAGTAACTAAAACAACATTAAACGAAGCAATGTCCATGAAATCCAATTTTTACTGTTCTTGTGTGTGGATTAACTTTGTCGCAGGTGTTTCTCGGTACTTACATTACAGCGGAATGTGTATTTCGTTTATTGTTATTAGAAATGTTGAGACAAGAACTCGGATAAACCTACATAATATAATATTGTTGTTATGTTACCGAACTGTGCGATTGTGTGCGTGCTAACGCGTGTTATACACATGGATGGAATGTATTACGAGTGTACTAGTAGCGCCCCGCGGTTTTACCCGCATTGTGCCCGTTCCCGTGGGATTTTCGGGAATTTTTATACACATAAACCTTCCTCTTGAATCACTCTATCTATTTAAAAAAAAACCGCTGCGTAGTTTTAAAGATCTAAGCATACATAGGGACAGACAGACAGCGGAAAGCGACTTTGTTTCATACTATGTAGGAAGTAAGATGATTTCTTGCTTCGGAGGGCACGTTAAGCCGTCGGTCCCGGTTACTTTCTACGAATAGGAGTCGTTACATGAGCCATGTCAGCGGCCTTTGGCGGCTCTATAACTCTGACACCAGGATTGGTCAGGTTGACCATCCACTCGATGAAGAAGAAGAAGTGAAGTAAGTAGTATTGGGTATTTTTATACTAGAGCTACCGTGTTTCACGTGCGTTAAACAGTCCGTCTCGGTTGAATTTGAATTGAAACTTTGTTTACGTTTAGGGATACACTTCGTTTTCATTTTAATGTAAATGAACGTAAAAGATTGTTTTAATTCGGTAGAGTATCACCGAGATATTGTTCTACAAAAAAGAAATTCTCCGACTAGAGACAGAGAAGAAAAGCTTATCGCCATTCAGTACGATCTGTTATAATAAAGAGGTCACGCCACGAATAAAAAATATTGATTTAAATTACAAAACTATGTCATGAGATATACCCGGATATAAATATAAATATACCCGGACAAATTCACTCACGGTTAATTAGACCCAAAGTACGAGTAAGCTTTAAGCTTGTGTTATGGAATCTAACTAACTGATACTACTACATATACATACACAAATACTTTATAAGAATATATAATTGACACCCAGACGTCGTCGCCAACAACTATGTCTTCACATATTGTTGACTCCGGGCGGGAATCGAACCTGCAACCCCCGACACAGTAAGCGCTCTCACTGCCACTGTGCCAACGGGCTTGTCAAGATCCTTAACTATTATCGTTGCTTGACCCCGGGTGGCTGTGCCTGATTGTTTTGATTCGTTATCAAGCGTCACTGTTAAGGGATGTCATATGAATAAGAACAGATATTTAGCAACTAATTTCATATCCGTGTACCTATTTGTAAGCTCATTAGGTAAGTACTTATTTATTTTAAGTTTATTGATACTTTATTGATGATATTTATTTCAATCTGAGCGCTACCGTGCTTCGGAGGGTACGTTAAGCAGTCGCTCCCGGTTGTTTTTAACCGCTAGCCCATGTCGGAGGTCTTTAGGCGGGCTAAAAACTCTGATACCAGGATTGACCACTAACTCGAAATGATTGAAAGAATAATGTATGTCAGCTTACTGAAACCAGAGGAAGTAATGTCCAAACCATTCAATTAATTTCTCTAATTGAATCTAGGAATATTAATGTTAATGACTCTCTAATGAAGAGTCTTTATATATCAAACAGAACGTAGGCACTCAAAGCTTTCGAATCAATTTATATTATAATCTTAAATTAATTGTTCTACCGAAGTCTGCCTAGATTTAATAGATACTGTTAATATGGTCACTACATAGTATAAAATAAAGTCGTCTCTGTTTCGTGTCTGTTTGTCTGTTTGTCTGTATGCTTAAATCTTTAAAATTACGCAACGGATTTTGATGCGGTTTTTTGTAATAGGTAGAGTGATTCACGAGGAAGGTTTATGTGTATAAAAATTCCCGAAATTCCCACGGGAACGGGTACAACGCGGGTAAAACCGCGGGGCGCTGCTAGTAGAACATAAAGCTGTAAAGCTGCGTATCTGTTGCAACGGGTGAAGTTTACAGCCCGTTTTACTTGTCGGCTGTCGGGTCCGAATTTTAAACGTCTCAGTAAACATTAATTCAACTCTTACCCCTATTACGCCATCAATAAAACTTCTTTTAATTTTTAACTTATTTTTCCTATAACAGGAATTGCCTTAGGTTGAAAAATCATTGATTCGAATATTAGTTTACATGTACTCTTCAAACAAATCGATTAGACATTATCATGTTATACGACACGAACAAAAGTACGATTAATGTACCACCGTAACGAAAATAACAATGGACGCATCACAAAAATCAGTGACAACATCCTTGTTATTATTAATATGTGGGACATGGAATATAAATACGGCCCAGGGCGGTCTGGTAAACAGTGGCCTGTGACCCCTCGCTCGTTATTTTTAGTCCGTATCAAAGCGTTGACTTCCTGCCCTATCAGTGCCACTATACAGTGTAGTAAACATTAATATGCTGTTGCTATGTGCACTCCCTGTACTCGATACACTCGACACTTACTATTGGTTTGTTAAGTTCTCGTATAGTTAACCTGCAGCGCCCCGCGGTTTTACCCGCGTTGTGCTCGTTCCCGTAGGAATTTCGGGAATTTTTATACTTATGAACCTTCCTCTTGAATCATTCTATCTATTTAAAAAACTGCATCAAAATCCGTTGCGTAGTTTTTAAGATCTAAGCTGTTTTATACTATGCAGTGATAGTAATGTAAGAACAATCTAAGTACTAGGTATAGGTATGTATAATATTAGTAATAGATTTCAAGGGACGGAACAGAGAAAATCTTATTATCTTTAAATAGGTTGGTATACCTAGTTTACTTTGTTCCACATAATTTACGACTATCTTAATCTTATTACTTCGTGTGTCTTTCAAGATCTTTTTAAGTCTCCCATCTTTTAATTGCCATTGGTTTCCACTGTTCATGAAACAAAATACGTATTTTCCTTAAACCTCCTATTATACTGTGTGTGATTGGTGAACCTAGTACTACTACAAGTTTCATAGAACAAGCATGTTTGCCAATACCAACCGTAGCATTTCCTCGGTACCAGATAACAATTTGTGCAATGTTCAGACCCCAACATGGCTTGGAGCTGTTTATGCCCTGTGTTAGCACCGATCCTAGATAATTAATATCCGACCAATTTAATATCTATGTACAGTTGCCCCGCTGTCAAATTAGGCAGATTAACTTTGCATAAGTTTGGTTCAACATATTGATATCATGGTATGTCATACATTATGCCATGGTATGTCATACATACTCGTAGGCCTTATCTTATCTTATATATAAAATTCTCGTGTCACAGTGTTCGTTTGCGTACTCCTCCGAAACGGCTCGACCGATTCTCATGAAATTTTGTGAGCATATTGAGTAGGTCTGAGAATCGGCCAACATCTATTTTTCATCCCGAAATTCCCGCGGGAACGGGTACAACGCGAGTGAAACCGCGGGGCGCAGCTAGTATTATTATATACTAGCAGCGCCCCGCGGTTTTACCCGCCTTATACCCGTTCCCGTGGGAATTTTGGGATGAAAAATAGCCTATAACCTTCCCGTTGAATGTGGCTATCTATTACAAAAAGAATTATTCAAATCGGACTGATAAATCCTGAGATTACCTCGAACATACAAACAAACTAACTTATAGTATAGATGTACACGCACGCACGTACTTTAAAGAGGGAATCAATCTATTTTACTATTTGTTAAACGAAATAAATGATAATTAATTACTATTAATCATTATTTTTTTAAAGTAATCAACCTCCCAACAACGACGACGATCAAATGCGACAATACAATATTATCCACTCGAAACGTCGCGTAATTAAAACGTTTATTACTTGCTGCAAACGTACCGCGAAAAAACTCGTAGTGATTTAATAATGCTGAAACACTCCTCGTCCTCTGATTGGCGGATTAACTGAAATTAAAGTCTGTCTGACCAATCAGCACATAGTATTTTTCATAATACTCGTAGCAAGTCTTGTCGCACTTTTATTAGGTTAAAGTAAAATAAGCTAACGGCAACTACTTATAGTTAAAAATAAGTTAATCTAAACTTCTATACTAATATTATAAAGAAGTAAAATTTGTAAGTTTGTTTGTTTGTTTGTTTGTATGTAAGAGCTAATCTCGGAAATTACCAGCCCGATTTGAAAAATCCTTTTTGCAATGAATAGCCACATTCAACGGAAAGGTTATAGGCTATTTTTCATCCCGAAATTATTACGGGTACGGGCCCTACGCGGGTAAAACCACGGGGCACTGCTAGTAACTTATATACTACATTGATGGAGTAAAAAAAAAACACTTTACCGATGACTTTTACAGATTAATCAAATAAATTGTAAAGTAAGGTTTGTAGCTCTCACAAAATTTTAATCAAAAATATCAATATGAATAAAATATCTGAAGAGAAAACTCTTCAAAAGAGGGTTTGTAATGAAAATGATGGAATGAGAGCCGTATGTGAAAGAACTCCCTTCGATTATTTTAAATGAAATACTCACTCAGGTAAGTGCGACTATGCGATATTGGGTTCTCAGTAATATTAGTGCTCACTTCTTATTCAAATAAATGTTTTATTTATATTACTTGTATTATATCAAATCGTTGAGAATCGTTAGGAAACTAAAGCGTTGGGTACCTAAGGTTTGCTTAGTCTTCGGTATATAATTATATGTATTTGCAATATTAAATAAGTATATATTTAAATTTTACTAATATTATTACCGAAGTATTAAAAGTGAAATGCAACTGAAATGATGGGAAAGTTTGTGAGGATGGATGTATGTATGGATGTATGTTTGTTGCTCTTTCACGTAAAAACTACTGGACGGATTTGGATGAAACTTTACAGTATTAAAGATTATACATCAGAATAACACATGGGATACATTTTATCCCGAAATTCCCGCTAACGGGTACAACACGGGTAACACCGCGGGGTGCGGCTAGTCCTATCCTACTAATATTATAAATGCGAAAGTTTGTGAGGATGGATGTATGTATGGATGTATGTATGTATGTTTGTTGCTCTTTCACGCAAAAACTACTGAATGGATTTGGATGAAACTTCACAGTAATATAGGTTACACATCAGAATAACACATGGGATACATTTTATCCCGAAAGTCCCGCGAGAACCTATACAACGCGGGTAAAACCGCGGGGCGCGGCTAGTACTATAATCATTATGTATCAAAATATCAATCTACCAACTATCACTATTTTTCACCAATTTTTAGCTGCCTAAACTTAACTCAAAGCAAGAAAGTCACGTGAAACAATATGTCCAAATCTGTATAGCAACAAACAAAATTAAAAGGGTCTAATCAGTAACGAGATACTATATCTAATTACCATATTATTGTTTTGTGAACGTTCGGATGTAAACAAGTTTTAAGTAATACCGTACTATGGACCATGGCGAGCTATTTTTAGACGTGCTTTCGGTTAGACGGTCTCATTCATCAGGTATAGTCAGCACTGGGCAACCTCCTCTCAGCGGATATATCATGGACCTGCGATATTCAGTATGTTCATATTGTTTTGTTCTAATCAATTTCTTTATTGGTATTTTTTTTTTGGAGTGATTGAATGTGTTCTGATTTTAAAATTACGTTTTAATTTTGAATTAAGCGTTGGTGATCAGTGCATCGGGAATATTAGTCAGTCTAGAATTCACGAAGTATAAAATTTAATCAAAGTATAGTGTAAAATTCTACTTTAGTATTAAAATGATTATTTAATAAACATCTTTAATTACATCTTCTCTAATTGTTATGTTTCACAAATTAAGCGATGTGTTTAATGTCGTTTTGGTTAGATAAATATAATATTGGATTGGACATTTTGGGATTTAATTGCTGGTAAATAATAAAATTTACTCGAAAATAAACAAATCGTGACTTTCTACTCATCATTTAAATTATGAAATAATGTTTTGTATTTAACTAGCAGCGCCCCGCGGTTCTACCCACGTTTTACCCGTTCCCGTGGGAATTTTTATACATAGGTATAAACCTTCCTCTTGAATCACTATCTATTTTTTTTTAAAGCGTCAAAATCCGTGCATTAGTATTTGAGTTTATCGCGAACAGACAGACAGACGCGGCCGGGGACTTTGTTTTATAATATGTAGTGATAGTAATTTGACAACAGCTTAAATAATCGTGAAGTTTTTAACTACCATATGTTACAATAATTAACGATTTGAAACTACCCTGAGTGTTTACACCTGCATGTTATGTAAGGTACCGGTTAGTTTTACTCCGTAGCCAAAAAAATTAGGAATAAAGTGACGATAAACCAGCTAAGAAATGGTAGCTGGCTACCAAATCTAGCTACGAAACGTAACTGAAGTAGGTCGGAAATCTTCTTCTTCTTCATTGAGTGGATGGTCAACTTGATCAATCCTGGTGTCAGAGTTATTGAGCCGCCAAAGGCAATAATAATACTTTAGAAGAATAATAATAGAAGGGTAATCATACTTTAGTTATTTGTACTGCTTTTCCACCAACATTTTCAATTTCTTATTCATCTATTTTTGTTCTTTAACACATCCCAACTTTTTCCAGCTCTACATAATAATGATAGTTCACACCGCCGACGTGTACAGCGACCTGAACAGCCGCGTGTTCAGCATCCGGGACCAGGTGTCCAGCTGCAGCGGATGGTTGTCCACCATCATCTTTAACTTCTGCAACAACACGTACAAGATCGTCAAACGGGATACTTCTTCGCTTATGATAGGTAGGCCTCACGCCTGTATTATAGAATCTAACTGACTGATACTATTACATACGTATACATAAATACATCCTACTTCCTACTAATTTTATAAATGTGAAAGTTTGTGAGGATGGATGTATGTATTGATGTATGGATGTTTGTTGCTCTTTCACGAAAAAACTACAGAACGGATTGGGATGAAACTTTACAGTAATATAGGTTATATGTACATTAAAATAACACATAGAATACATTTTATCCCGAAATTCCCGCGGAAACGGGAAGACAGTGCGGGTAACACCGCGGGGCGCGGCTAGTACTTTATATTTGGAGATTAGTCTGTTATATTAAAGAGTTGTATCTGACTTCGTTAAAACTGAAACAGACTTGAGTCCGTCGACCAAGCCTATATCAGCCATAGAGCCATATCGTGCGATGGTTCCAAATTAGAGTGAATATTTACGATTGAAATTTAGGTCTGTCAATATTTAAAGTAGAAGTTTTCACTAGGCAATGTATGTATACATGGGTAGTACATCTATTTGTTCTACTATATACACAGATCAAATATAATAGGCTTAGACATGTATCTAGACTTATTTACTTAGTAACTCCAACTCTAGTATTAATATTCATTTAGTGTAGTTAGTTCAAGTTCGAGTGGGTTAAAGGCGAATTCTGGAGTCAGAGTTTTGAGACCGCTTAATGGCCTTCGACATGGTCTATTTTGGATGGTCGATACAACCGAGATGGACAATTTAAAGTGGCCTCCGAAGCATTGTACGTACCTAGAGCCCATGTAGAAATGACACTTCTATAATTTAACCAGCCAATAAGTCACCCAAGTAGTGACCGAGCTATACGTTGCTTAACAATCGTTATGAATTAAAATATACTATTAAAACTGCGCCATAAAAGCTACAATAAAGTGTTTAGTTATTAGTTGAGACAGCCGAACGCTATATGCATTGAAAACTTTATAATACTTACGTTATGTTGCTTGCAGAAAAGATGTCTCCAAAAGACTTGAGAGAAGACATGAAGCGGAGGAAGTTAATCGCCGAAGGTCCTTGGAAGCGGATCCGAAGACAGGTAGCGTCCGAATGCTGTGAAAGGCCGTGCACAGTCGCCGATATTATCATGTACTGTCCTGATGACGCGAAGTTACTCATTGAAAACCCTGATATTTTCGACTGAGCACTGTATAACTACGTTTCTGTGAAGATTGAAAGTAATTATCTGGGTTATTACGATATGGAGCAATCATTGAAAGGGTATTAAGTATTATTGATTGAACTTGAAATAAACGTTAATGATTATCAAGCTGGGTTAAATTTTTGTGGACTTATTTTTTTAATACCTTAGTAGCCTTGCGATGTCACCCGCCTTTAACTCATAACTTGTAGCTATTTTTAACTTAATTTCTACCTACGGTTTCAAGACTTCTTTATACGTTTTGTAAATACTAAATATTGTAAATTAGTGATTAATGTAATACATTTATAATCATTGATCAGCGTAAAAATATCTATTGTAATCAGAACTTGTATGTAAACTTTATTTTTTCTTACTTGTTCCAAAATGTGGACCAATATCGTCAATTTTCCAGCCGAAGACAATTGCTCCTGTAGAGGAAAAAGGTTTAGTGATTTTATTTCATTCTTACCCTATCTCTAAACCCTTTCTTCTTCAGGAGCAATCGTCTTCGGCTGAAGAATTGACGCCATTGGTCTACATTTTGGGACAACAAAGAAAAAATAAAGTACACATACAAAGTAATTTTTTGATGTGAAAAATTGTAATCAAAATCAAATTTTTGTGTTACAGTGCAACGATTTTCCATTTATCTTCACCAAGATTTAAATTTATAATACCTACATATTTGATAGGATTCCGAGCAGTAGATAAATAGTTGTCTTTGTGTAGACGTACGTACAGGTACTTTGAATTCTGACAGAGTAGCTTACAATCCAGACGTCTTGTATACAATGTATTCACATCATAAATGTTTAAGCGAAATCTTATACATTTGTTATGTGTGAAGCCAGAAGTGTGGAAAAAGATAGGTTTAGGATTTATTGTTGACAGTGATACAGAAAATATTTATTTATTTGTATTCTCACATATGATGGGTACAAAATTTGAGATTTAGGTGTTAGATGATCCAATATAAAAAATATCATTATAATTGTATGAGTACCTTGGGGTATTACATTCAGTACGATTTTTATCATCAACTCGCAGTAAGCAAGCGTGACGGTTTTGCCTAAGCCTCCTCACCGTGCTGGTATCTTCGATGAGATGAGAGGCCTTTGTCTAGCAGTGGGATATTACAGGCCTACTTACTTACAATATTTAAAAATACGAGAATTAAAATTCTCCAGACTTGAAACACTTAGGTTTACAACGCCTATGTACTTATTCAATTCCACTAATTCAATTCCACAGACATGCTATGTTTTATACGTTACTATACCTACTTAGTTATTACTATATCGTAGCTTCGACTTGACGAGGTCTTGATTGCGGTCTCTTCGTTCTAAGTAAGTCGCAAAGGAATCGTTTAAAACATATTTTCTGAAATGTAACCTATTCTAACCCTATTTTAACGTTCAATGGGTGGTATTTCGCTATATCTCTTAAGCAGGCTTAGACTGATGTGTCGAGCTGAGAACTCACGTGGATTTAGTGCAGCAAGGAAGCTTAGTAATGGATTGCATGGTCCATATCTCTTAGCAATGCGAAAGTATTCTTCACGTTGAAACCATTTCAGTGTCGGCACTTAGGAACTTAACGTGCCCGTCGGCTGGTGCAAAACTGCACTTTATAGGACTTTACAGAATACTTAGCTTGGTTAGGGGCTTGTTAAGTTTAATGAAGTTTTCATACTTTATTGAAATAGCTTTCTTAATGAATATTGTAGTAAATCAATATTTACGGGACTAATTCACTCACGGTTAATTAGACTCTGAGTAAGCTCTAAGCATCTATTAAGTAATTTAACTAAGTTATACTAACACAAATACTTTATTTGAATATGTAATTAAGCGCTTACCATATCGGGAGTTGCGGGTTTGATTCCCGGCCGGAGTCAACAATATGTGCAGAAATAGTTGTTGGCGGCGACATCTGGGTTTCAATAATATAGGTCCCTACTCTTACAAAGTATTTGTGTATGTATATGTATTAGTAACATATATTCCATAATACAAGCTTAGAGCAAGTTTCGGTCTAAATAACCTTATGTGAATTTGTCCGGCTATATTTATTTATTTTGGTGCGTCACGGAGTAAAGGCACAATTTAATTTTAGCACAGACCTACGTCACACTTCAATACATTTTCAGGCCCAAATTCGAATAACAACAGCGATATTATTGAACTATTCAATCGTTAATAACTTATATTTGACGTGTCTGTGCTGAATTAAGCTCAAACTGTTCACTTGAATAGACAAACGACACTTCCCATTAGAATTAGGAATCGCTCATATGTACCAAACGTGAACGTTGAGATAAGGGTGTGGATTCAGACAAATTCAAATTCAAAATGTCTTTATTATATCAGATCATTACAATCATTTATAATCGTTTATAGTCGTAGAACTCAATATTAACATGGTGATTCAAGTATTAAATACTATATTTTCTAATTACTTAATGATTCATGCATTAGAAACCTTTGCCTAGTAGTGGGAAGATAAGAAGTGAACAGTAACAGTATATTTAAAAAAAATTGAAGAATCTATGAACTCCTTCATTCAGTATGTCAATTCAACTCATAATTGCGTTTCATAATGTAATTTTTTCAGGTGGTAAACTTAAAGATGCGGATTAATTATGGACCTCGTCGATAAAAATATAACCCTGTATAATATGAGAGAGGAGGAGCAGATTATCTTACAGTTAGTACCTATATATTTCTCTGAATATTTTGTTTTTCAAAAGATCCAACTTAACCTAAATTAACAAAACTTTACCTAAAATAACACAACATTAGTTCAGACAATGTTATATACTTGAAATAAATGATTTCGTATTCACAGTAGCGTCACTAGTTTTAAAAACTTTCGATTATGCAGATGTTTCGGATCCTTTAGTAGAGTTAAGTTATCTGACACAAATTAAGTTAAGTCACAAAGTTAAGTAATATCCCAAGACAAATGGATTTTGTTTTTTAGCAAGATATCAATGCTTAAATCTCTATCATCTTTTTGTCTTATACTAGGTCAGAATTGATAATAATGTTATACTGAGAATGGTTTACTACCTATCTACCTGTAGTAATAAAATCTTGTCGCTACCCTCATGCGATGTGAACACACCCTATGAATTTGCAAATTAACTCTTAGCTAGTATATAAAGATGCCGATCGGTGAAAAGGACATACACCTTTAATCTTCCGTTAAGATCAGGAGGGTAGAACGGTGAGTGCCTTTTGAAATTTAATATTATTATTTGTTTATCCTTTAGTTATTTGATTAAAGCTTTAAAATATCTAATTATTTTGGTTTTAATGCTTTATTAGTAGTAGAAATACTGATAAGTGTCAATATTGTTGTAATATACTAGCTGTGCCCCGCGGTTGCGGATCAAGTTGTCGTAGCGCCCCCGTTCCCGTGGGAATTTCGGTTTTCTTTTATGTATTTATATTTTATTAAAGATTAAGCCTTGTATGTCCCACGGTTGGGCAAAGGCCTCCCCACTCTCTTTCCTCTTTATTATTCAGTTTCAATAGGGACTTATATATAATTCTACTTTAATTTTTGTAAACATTAAACTTAAAGAGTAATTAATATTTTTATCTAAAATTCCCGAATGGTTCAACATGACATACCTACTCAGTCATAATCGGCAGCTGAAGATAGATAAAGCATAATATAAAAAGCTGTTGGATTTCCTTAAATAAAACAATTGAATAATTTATTCTATCCAACGATATAAATTCATAGTTTCATTTCGAATAGCTCAGTGGCTAACCCTGGTGTCGGAGTCTTTAGACCGCCTAAAGACCGCCGACATGGTCTAACGATTGAAATAACTGAGACCGACAACTTAACGTGCACTCCGAAGCACGATGTCCCTTAGATAGAAATGCCACTAACGGCTTCCCCTCCAAGTAGGGATCGGGCTGCACGTTGCTTAACAATAAAAATGAGAAAACGTCGCTTATAACGTTACACATGATGTCCTATAAACATTAAGTAAGTAACATACTTAATATATAATCATACTTTTTAAACTCACACGATTTGCACTTATACTAAATGAAACGGGTCTGGATCGCGTTAGATAATATAACGTATTTTTGTAACAATACGTACACCGAATAGCGAATTACACCGCTCGTGCTCACGGGATGGTATCCCGTTTCATATATTACTATATAAATATTGATAGTTTAAAACAAATCTATATTTTTCAGGTCTTTGTAACGGAAAGTTTTAAATATGAATCTCTTAGTGGCACTTTGCATAATTGCTATTAGTTATGTGTCAGCTGAGCAGAGACCGGTCACTCTCTGTGGCCGACAACTGGCCACGGCGAGGGTCCTCGTCTGCTACGGGTCACAATACGTCATCAAAAGGGGAGAAAACGCTATATTAGGTACGTGACCACCGAAACAATACAAATAAGTGTGGAAAGTACAATACCGAAAAAGTTGTCCAGATAGTGGCTTCCGCAGAGCTAAGACGCTGGACAAGACAAAGATTATGTCTAATGTATGTATTTTATCTCTTACTAGAAGCGCCCGCGGTTATACCGACGAAAAATAGTCCTTTACCTTCCCGTTGAATGTGAATATTTGTTACAAAAATAATTATTCAAATCGTATTGGTAGTATCTGAGATAAGCGCGTTCCAACACGGTTTTTCAAGTTTATTAGTATTGATTCATATAGAGGGAGATGACTTAAGAGAAGACAACAAAATCTTTGTCTTGACGAGCATTTTAGCTCTTTTTAAATGAGATATCTTTAAAGAGATGTATGGTAATGGCCCCCAGATAGGCGAGTTGTAACAGGTGGTAAGATTTTAAATTTTAGTTGTTTTTCTCAGTGCGACAACGTCAATTTCACTTTAGTAGTGTGGTATATAGCAGATACATTCTACTGGAAATACAATTGATCTTCTCTTCAGAAGTTTAAGGTTAGAAGTATTGTATTGAGCAAGTACTATCGATAAATCATAATTTCAACACACGTAGGCTGCTGACTTAGTCTTAGACTTTATATTTATAGAGTTATTTGTGTCTGACAAAGAGTAACCACACCCTTTGTCGAAAGGTTATGAA
This sequence comes from Cyclophora albipunctata, assembly GCA_963082685.1. Lineage (NCBI taxonomy): Eukaryota > Metazoa > Arthropoda > Insecta > Lepidoptera > Geometridae > Cyclophora > Cyclophora albipunctata. Next base: position 9,927,827 of record OY720121.1, on the reverse strand, counting down.
ACTTTGTTTCGAAACCGGAATATTGAGAGGCAACTAACTACATATTATTGGGTATTGTAGGTAGCGTCTGTTATTAAACTCTTGGTAGACTACCCTTAATAGATATTTGGCATCTACATACAAGGTGATATAAAAGTTCACAATAAAATTAGAATTGTTTGCCTCAAACAGACGTACCAATACATCTGTTTTCATTATAAAAACAATTCCGTGTACTTTTCACATTTTCATCACAACATTAGCAATAGCAACCACTGCCTATTGTTCAAAGTTTGAAGGGCGAAGCTTTGCGCAAGGGAAGCGTAAACCTTCCCAATCACGTGTCCAGACACGCAAGAGTTTACTGACAGACAGACAAACAAAGCTTCTAATATTTGTTGTATTCATTCAGAACATATTTCACTCATTGATTTTCTATTTATATCTCAAGTTAATTTCCTGTCCGTGGTTTACATATACCTGCGTTCTACTTTAGTTGATATTTCAGAGCAAAAAACTGCTAAAAAGTCTAACTCCAGGAAAAGAAACTACCTTTTGTAATTTCTATCAAAATCGGTTAAGTTATTTACGTGCTTATAGGCTAACATAACAAATTTACTTTCATTATGTTCGGTAGGTTTGCATAAATTGCGGAATAACTTTGACGGTTGTATACAGAAAGTGTCTGGTGGGACAAAACGTGTCAATTTACGCTACATGTCCTCGAATTGTGAGGATTGTTTCGGTTGATGAATCACCATGTTTCGCTGAAGTATCTATAGGTAGCTACCAGTAGATTGTTTGGCGGTTGTTGAGATCAATGAGTTTAACTGAGTGTTTTAAGGGGTACGATAGTATACAAGGAGATTGTATTATATTCTTTGTAGTTTAAAAGGTACAGTAAAAAATCTGTCGTAGTCTTTACGTTCTACCGTTTTCTCTTTTCACTATGTACTACTATTAGATCATCATTATAAATGTTTGTAGGTAAATCAGCTCATGTTAATGTAATTACATAAAACACACTGGCGAGATGAAGAAGCCATAGGTAATTAATTTTTAGTGTGCGTAACTTAACTCTATTGTCAAATTTCAGAAGGTTGGTAGCTACGGCATTGAGCCAATGACCCAACATTGTAATGAAACGCCCTTAGGTGGCTTTAATACATGGAAATAATAAATAAATACACACTCCCGGATATTATTCACACACGTTTAATTAGACCCAACAAAGCAATCAGTTTGTTAGATTCTATAGCATCAGTTAGTAGGTTAATACAAGTAGTATATAGAATCTAACTAACTGATCTATTAGATAAACATGCACATATTGTTGATTCTAGACGGGAATCGAACCCAACCCTTGACACAGCAAACGCTCTCACATGCCCCTGTACCAACGGGCTTGTACAAAACATCAAACATAATCTATTGGTTTGCTTGTTGTTATACACTTAAACATTGTTTTTACATCTCCAGACAACTCAATCGAAGATGAGATCGACTGGCCCTGGACCGGGAGAAGGGGAGCCCTGACTGCCAACTGGTCCCGCTACAAGCGGGAAGAAGGACTAGCAGATCAGTGCTGCCTTCGACCTTGCACCAAAGAAGTCATTATGGACTACTGTTAACTCACTTACGGCTGAACGAACTGAATGTCTGATACGCTAGTCCAGTTTTTATACATCTGTGTTTTGTTATAGTAATAAAGTTATGGTTATAGTGTAGTGTTTTGTTTTATTTTGAGAATAACACGTTGCAGTTAACAATTGTCGAGCTATTTGAAGGAGTATGCTAAGTAAAATTGAGACACGAGAATTTTATATATAACACTAGCTGTCCCGCGCAGTGGTTCCACCCGCGACCCAATAGATGACGCTAGTGTGAATCTAAACCATCCAGGGTGCAACCCAAGCGCATACAAAAAAGTTCATTCAAATCGTTCCAGCCGTTTAGGAGGAGTTCAGTGACATACAGACGTACAGTAGAATTACATACAAAGAAGATAAATGTCGTAACTTAAAAAACTTAATGTTGCGCAACTCGAAATCATTCAAACTCCTTAATAATTCATCTTCATCTACTAAGCAACAAATCTCAGTAGGTTACTTACAAGTTACATTACGTAAGTGGAATAATCCAAAGTTTTGGATGTCCGTTCCGTAGAAGCTAAACTCGTGGAGTGCACTTGATATCTGTCAAATTGAGCAAATGTTAGTCTGTTTGTATCCCCAGTGACGGCGTTTTGTAACTATTCTAGCTTAGACTTGCAGATTGATCCTAGTTGAATCTTACAACGTTTATCTTGTTGGAAGATTTGTAAAAGAAATAGTGTTTTCTTTTTAAACAAACATAGTACTGAGGTGGTTAAACGTGTTCTACATTAAGAATGATTAATAAAATAATTACCAGGACTGGACTGTAAAAAAACATGCGATAAAAATGACTTATAAGTATAGGGAGTTCTTAATCGTATAATGGTTTTGATGGTAATTCTGGCCTGAAATGATTATTTTGAAGGCATCTTCATAGATAGGAGGTGGATAAACACAGAAGCATACCGTTATTAACAAAATTTTAGTAGAATTCTGGAACATTGAGAATTATAGAAGAAAAGAATATTTTTTTTATAATAGTGATATTTATCTGTCCCTCAAAATATTAAAATTGAACAGCGAACACGAACACAATCAAACACACAAAACTTTCTCAAAAAATATCACATCTTAAAATGAAAGATCCAAAAGAAAACACAAATACTTTAATATCTACCATTTGCCTAAAAATATAAGCAACAGCCTGCAAAAGCAATTATTAATATTACTCGAAAGATCCATCTCAAATGATGGTTCTTTCCCTTGAAACGTTATTTAATTATTGGATAAACAGCGAGCACTTTATTAAATGCCGTTTAGGTATAATGCCGGTAAAATAAACATTATAAGCTCACCAGGATATTAAATGGAGTATCTTCGACTTTTATCTCTACTTTTCCGTAAGAAATACGGAAAAACGATCCTGTATTAACAGTCTAATCATACGAAATCAGAGCGTAGCAAAGTGAAATGCTACGCGGCTACGACGCTTGCCGCTACGGTTGGCTACGAGCAAAGTTTTGATACATAAATTAATATCATATTATATTATTTATTACCAGTCAGGTAGATTCCATACAAGCTTTTAGCACACATAGTTTATTTGTTCTGTTAATATTAATTTATTTATTACTAGCTGTGCCCCGCGGTTTCACCCGCAGTGCTCCCGTTCCCGTGGAAATTCCGAGATTTTCAAACTTTTGAGGCAATTTTTATTTGTTTTCTCTCCGTAAGAACCATCCTCGTACTTCAAGGAATATTATAAAAAAATAATTAGGGCAATCGGTTAGCGGTCTCGAGATTTGCGATTCATTTTTATATTATAGATGATCCTCGCTACCTATGTTTTTCTACAATGGCCTATACAACCTCTTGAAATAACTAGCTATGTGGTTTGATATTATTGTTAAATACCAAGCGTAGCATAGACAAAAAGAAGCCTTAGTAGACGTTAGGGAGACATTTTAAATAAAAATTAACTCTTTTCTAATATATTTATTTGTTAAAATTCTAATTTATAAAATAATATTTAAAAGCGAAGTATTATACACAAGTTTTATTTACAAAACAAAGATAAAAGGAAACATTAAACTTACTAATAACTTATAATACTTAATTACTGAATATAATTATCTTAATTTCCTGTACAACTTGTTTCCAAACACAAACTTATGTAAACTCTATCGAAACAGCCGAATTTAACATATTGTATTTACATTTCTAAGTATTACTGTATTACGTAAGCTTTATCTCTAATGTTTGTGCCCTATATACCTTATAACATAATTTACCAAATAATGATGTTTACCACAAAATAGATTTCTATATCCTAATAAAAAGAATTTGGCCAAGTTATTGAAGTTTCACGAGGTATAATAATCTATATGTTAGACTCTATGTAAAGAAATAAAAGAAAATTGTTAATAGTAAACTAGTTTTTTCCCTTGAATACATCCTTAAAATATACAAAACCAGTATTTATAGAAATCTTCTTCATCGAGTGGATGGTCAACCTGACCAATCCTGGTGTCAGAGTTATAGAGCCGCCAAAGGCCTCTGACATGGCTTTTATAGAAATCATTCTGTCTGTATAAGTAAGCTTTAATTAAAACAAATACGCAGTTTGAAAACATAAAACTATTTTCAAAGACAATGTAACACATCTTGATCAATACCTATTTTAAAAACATACTACATATATTACATAGATACAACGCAACACATTGTGATACTTAATTTTAAACCTTATTTTTTCAAAAAATCAAACCAAGACAAGACTGTAAAGAAAAAGACATTGAAAAGATTATCAAACTTAGAGAACTCCTTTTGAGCTTCGCCGAAATCGGTTTAAAAGATTATAATACAAAATTAAATACATAATTATGTATAATACAAATAACACCTTAAAATTACTAGAATAGAACACAAAATAATTTGAATCAAACTACCGTATACAAGCATAGATAGCAACTAGCAGAACTAATAGTTTGGTAGACTCGACAGGGCGGGCGGAGGACCACAGCGACCAGCGGTCAGGGCCCGACTCAGGTCATGAGCTCGGGGATAGATCTGAAACAATTCACAGCACTTAGTACGCACCTGGGAAACGAAACAATAGTTCACATATGTTGACTTAGAGTTACTTACGACTTGACTCGCAAGGCCGGCTTTTTGATTCCTAAGTTATCAAAGTTATTAAAGGTAATAAATTGATATAGACCGACTGTTTAGCATAAAAAGTTTAATACATATTTAAGACTTTGTATTAAACTTTATATAAAAAGGGAATACTTTATACTTTTACTTTACAGCATAATATTAGAACACCTAAAAACCACCGACATGTTTTTATGATTAAAATAGTGTGGACAGAAACTAATTAAGGAACTTTACTTTGAAGTCGCTATGAACTTATGTTAATAGTAAAAGTCTGTTAATCAGTGAGTACTTTATCATTTATTGACAAATTGTACAGAAAATAACATTACAGAAAAATCTAATGCACCAAAAACTGTAATGTTCCACTGCTGGGCAAAGGCCTCTCAATATATAAATATACATATGTACAATAGTAAGAAAAACTAATATACACTTTTGGCCGATACACTGATTTTGTATATACTAATTGAGTGAAACCAAAGTCGAAATACGAGTAAAATGTCAGCGGTTTCATTGTGTACTCATTAAGTATTAACAAATTTCATAAGCTTACCCGTCGAGTTTCAGAGTACGTACGATTAAGGCCTTTTCGTTAAGTAAATAAGTATACGAGTTAATGATAAGTACTTGAGAGCTTTTTATTTTGCTTTAACTTGGTGCTCGACAAATCATTTAGACTTATTTAGTCATTTCCTAATTGTCAGTGATTGCGTAGCGTAGCTCAATACAAAATAATTACACCCAAAGGGCTACTAGAGGCTACGAACATAGTTGCACACATACACATACTTTTTCGTAGCAAATTGCTACGGGCTACGAAAACAGTTGCACACATACACAGACTTTTTCGTAGCAAATAGTTCGACACATTCTAATACTTGTGTAGCGCGCATCTATGTGTGCGTGTGTCTATTGTAGAGCGTAAAATGTCATTAGATTTTTGGGTGTATTTATTTTATGTTAGCACTAAATTCAATATGAATATGCTACAGTTGGTTATAGGGTTTATATTTATACCACACATCCGCATTTTTTGTCCGCCTAAAGTATTTATTATCACCGTCGATGGATACAACGTGTCCTGCGAAATACATTACCTAGCGAGCAACATAATTTTTTTAAACCATAGACTGTTAATTTTTTATTCTTAAATCATTCATTTCAACCAACCCTTAGGCCTCCGACATGGTCTGACGACTGAAACTGCCGGGACCGACTGCTTAACGTGCCATCCGAAGCACGGTAGCGCTCAGAATCAAGGTAAGCAATACACCTCGCCGAATTCACAATGCTTAACCGGGTAAAACAAATATCCTATACATTATCTTCTAAGAGTAACAAACAGAGCTGAGTTAGTTCAAAAGTCGAAACTTGAATGTCTTTTCATAGAACATACCTTCAAATATGATCAATAAATTGTTTTCTACTCCAACTTACCTAGATTCTGCATTTGATGTTGGCTAAGAACGACGACGTAGGTATCCTCTTCGGAATATTTTTCATCATTTTCTATTTCGTTCGCTTTGTCCATTTCTGTACCTGTAAAATTCCTTCCTGTTATGATACACTAGCAGCGCCACGCGGTTTAACTCACGTTCCCGTGACTATTTTGGTATTAAAAATAGCCTATTAATCTTCCAGTTGAATTTGGCTATTCATTACAAAAATAATTATTCACATCGGATTGGTAGTTCTGAGATTAGTGCGTTCAAACAAACAAAATACAAACTCTTTATTATATAAGTATAGATACTCGTATATAATGCACAATGGTATTTTCTTTATTCTACAATGTGCCTGTAGGCGCCGCTTAATCGTTTTTAATCTATGAATATTTATATTATCTATGTATCATGTATCATTCAGTCTCCACTCAACCACTCTCACTCATTCACTCTCACTCATTCACTCTCCACTCAACCACTCTCACTCATTCACTCTCACTCATTCACTCTCCATTCAACCACTCACACATTCATTCGCCCATTCCTTCCCATCCCAATCAACAAAAAGTTCCCGCTAACGCAAGACGAAAACTCTAATACAACGCATCACGCAAATACGAAAAATAAATACTAAAGTGTTTGTAAACTCACTAAATAACAACCGCGGCCGCGAGTGAAGTGTCCAAAAGAAAGGTGTAGTGGAAGGTAAAGAAAGGTTTGAACCAGCAGCCCTATCGAAGACATTATTTGGAAATCAACGTGAGTTCCTTTTCCATACCAACACCCCGCAACTCCAAATCTGATCCAATCGAGCCGGATTCCTTACTGTTCCATCCCTAAACGCCATAATTTAATCTCATAAAACACTTACAAACATATTACACGCATATTTTATCAGTATTCTATTTGGATTCTCATTCCGGCAACGCCATTGTTCACTCACGCGCAACCATTCATATTGTGAAATTCGCATTAGGTATTTAGGTATCTATTTATCTCACCGCAACACATATTCATCGCATATTATACATTCACGCATAAATAACGCATTATTATATCTATTGATTAATTATTTGTTCGTATATATTTACTGATTAATTCGAAACAATTAGCAAATTCACCAAATCATCTCGCCTACCTACATAATTCGAGTAAATTCCTTAGAGCCCATTCACGCTAAAATCACTCTTATTTCGCTACGCTAAAGCTCATTTCCCCATAATGGCAGAGAAGGAGTTACGACGTCAAAGCGTCCTTTTGGAGGCTAAAAAAGAAGTATTATTTTCACGTATACAACAATTGTACGATCTCAGCCAAAAGGTTTCCGATCCTATAAATGAAAAAATATTTAGGGCTCGTTTTCACTCGTTAGAAAAAGCTAGAACTGATTTCATTGAGATAGTCGATCAGTTGAATTTAATTCAAATGAAATTGGACAGTGACGCCACTCCCGCACTCGACGTACTTAACTCGTTGGACGATTTGTATTGTAATATAATCGCGGTAGAAAGAAATATCACGCAGTTAAAGACCGACTCCCAGCGTAATCGATTTGAATTTTCTAAGAAATTACCTCCACTTGAATTAACCTCCTTTGATGGGAATCCGAATAAATGGCCGGTTTTCTATCAAAATTTCAAAAGTCTCATACATGATAACAATCTTTTAACTCCAGCCGAGAAAGCTCAGTATCTCATAGGTAAACTTTCTGGGAAGGCTCTGTCGATTTGTTCTGGAATACCTAACACGGGCGAGAATTACTTAATATTATGGAACAATCTGGTCGAGAAGTACCACGATTTACGCGTACAAGGTTCTATGTACCTCGAGCAAATGCTCCATTTCTCATCGAAGTCTTCAGACGCATTTTTAGAGCAGTTCTGTCCTGCTGAAGCGGCTTTACGACGCTTAGAAATAAAAGATCTCTCAGACTTCATAATTACTCACATTGCACTCAGTAAATTAGATAAAGACTCGGTTACGCTATTTGAACAAACGCATCGCAGTGAAAATATACCTACCTTTACTCAACTAAAACAATTTATAAAGGAGCAGAATAAAATTCATTCTCTTCGCTCAGCTTTGACAACGAACGATAAAACTACTCGTACTTACGCTAATAAACCTTATACTTCGCAAACAAACAAACAGTCTAAAACGCACGCATTTGTTGTCAACAACAATGCCTACCCGAACTCGAACTCCAATACTCAAAATGAGACGCATGCTCACTCACTTACTCATCCATCGCAGTTACCACGCAACTGTATTATTTGCAAAACTCAGCCGGCACACGCGCTTTTTAAATGCAGTTATTTCTTATCTCAGAGCGCAAACTCGCGCCATGCATTAGTAGCCAAAAATAACTTTTGTCTTAATTGCCTCGGTTTTCATAACATAAATGATTGTAAATCTTTAAATCGTTGTGCTGTTTGTCTAAGGAAACATCACACGCTCATTCATTTAGATAACAGAACGCAGCAATCGTTATCTCGTTTGCGCGGCGGTATACCCGCGCATCATCAGGCGCACTCACCCGCTAATACGAACAGCGAGCGCCCGGCGTTCGAACCAAGCGTTTCGCCCGCGAGCGACTCAAATAGTAAACAAACAACGCTTATAAGACAGGATATGTCTCTTTCCGCAGTTATGCCTTCACCTAATAGTGATAAAAATACCACCGTATTGTTACCGACTGCGACTGTATATACCTACGGTAGTAATCATATGCAGCATAAGCTGCGCTTATTTTTGGACACAGGCTCGATGAGTCACTTCGTATCTAAGAGTTGTTGTGATCGACTTAACTTAAAAATTCATCCCGCACCCAGTACCGTTCAAGGTATAGGTAAATCTCAAAGTGTTTCGCTAGGTTACACTTATTTCACGATTTATTCGCGCTTTGATAACCGATGTAAGTACACAATTAACGCTCGAGTAATCGATTCTATAACCGATTATTTACCAAACGCGCACATTGATTTGTCACAGTTAAAACATTTAAGCGATCTACCCATGGCAGACGATGGTTTTCACACACCCGCCGAGGTGGATTGTCTATTAGGCAATGAACTCTTTCCGTTGTTGTTAGGCGGGAAAAAGGTAGCTTCACCTCAATCCTCAGTCATTGGCGTCGAGACGACACTAGGTTATATCGCAATGGGACGAGCGGATTGTGACCCATCTTTATCGAACTTCAATAATAAAACTGATAAGACATTCTTTTGTAACACAAATGCGCTTACATTGGAAACACTAACGCAACGCTTTTGGGAGCTTGAAAGTGTTCCTGATAAAAAACACTTCAGCCCAGACGACGAGATATGTGAAAATATTTTCAAATCTACATATACGCGTGACAATAACGGTATTTATACGGTTAATCTCCCATTTAAATCGGACGCATCAGAACTCGGTAGTTCTCACTCAATCGCTAAACGACGTCTAATTAATTTAGAAAGAAAGTTAGACGCCAACCCTGAAATACGTAAGGACTATAACGCTACTATACAAGACTACATCGACCGCGGCCACTTAGCTAAGTTGCCCAGCGATGACTCACCCGCACCCCCAGACGATAACGCATATTACATACCGCATAGGGCCGTTTACAGACCTGACAAGACTTCCTCTAAAACTCGAATTATTTTAGATGCATCTTGTAAGACCAGTTCTGGAAAATCGCTTAATGACATATTATATGCAGGCCCCAATTTACAACAAAACATTTTCGATCTTTTAATAAACTTACGCATATTTAGCATCGCTTTAACCGCCGATATAGAGAGGATGTATTTTTGTGTCAAACTCACTCCTAGTCATCAACCATTTCAACGCATATTATTTCGCTTTGATTCTGAGTCCGCTATTGATACCTATCAGTTTAATAGGGTTTCGTTTGGAATTACAAGTTCAGCTTGGCTCGCTATGCGCGCACTACGCCAACTCGCTTCCGACGAACGCGACAAGTTTCCCATAGCCGCGCACGAGGCGGAACGCAGGATGTTTATGGATGATTATGTATCGTCTATGGATGGGTTACCTGAAGCCGAACGCACATATCAAGAGATGGTAAAAATGTTTATGGCAGGGGGTTTTAAATTAGTTAAATGGATCTCGAACAGCTCCGAACTCATGAATAAGATTCCAAACTCACATAAGAATCCGCAATTAATAAATTTCGACACTGACTCTCAAATTAGTACTAAGATCATAGGTATGCAATGGCAACCTAATGATGATGTATTTCGCTACGAAATAAATGACGCCGCAACCGACGCATGCACAAAACGCTCAATACTTTCCGCGACAGCGCGTCTTTTTGACCCGTTAGGTATTTTGGGTCCCGTGACCGCATTTATGAAACTACTCATACAAGAGTGTTGGCAGCGTGAATTGGATTGGGACCAACCAGTCCCAGAATCAATTCGTCTTAAGTGGACTCAATTTAAAAACGAAATTAAATGCCTGTCAAATGTTATCATTCCGCGTCATGTAGGTATTAGCGCAGAATCTCACGTGGTGCTATTAGGATTCGCCGACGCGAGCGAGAAATGTTACGGGTCTGCTGTTTACGTCCGCGTAGGTACTAACGCAGATTCGCCCGGCTTAGTAAATCTTATCGCTTCCAAATCGCGAGTCGCGCCGCTTAAGAAAGTGTCACTCGCTAGACTAGAACTTTGCGCCGCGTTACTCTTAGCTAATCTGCTCACATCTGTACGCGATGTTATAAGTCAACGCTGTCATATAGATTCCGTATACGCTTTTTCCGACTCAACCGTCGCATTAACATGGATTCATTCGCCCGCTTTCAAATTTCATACTTTCGTGGCAAATAGGATAACTGAAATTAACTCAAAACTCGTAGCTTCTAACTGGTTTTTCATCAGCGGTGATCAAAACCCAGCTGATATTATATCGCGACCGACAACTCCAAAGCAATTATTAAATCAAGATAATTGGTTCCACGCGCCGCAATGGGTCTCATACCCTATCTCGGAGTGGCCTATTGAGCCATTCATTGTCTCGCGGAGCCATGAAGAAAGGTTAGAAGAGAAGACTGTAGCTCTCGTCACTGAAATTGACGCACCTGAAACTCACTTAATCGACAAATTAATAGATCGCATCTCGTGTTATAAAAAGTTGCTACGCGCCACAGTTTACGTACTGCGCTTCGCTAGAATATTACGCACAACCGGTTTAATTACGCCTTTAGATTTAGATAACTCAGAAATATTTCTCATACGCCACGTACAAGCTCATTGTTTCGCTCAAGATATAAACGCTATTAAAAATAATAAACGCATTAGTAAAATGCTCATCAAGCTTAACCCTTTCATCGACGACGAGAATATACTTCGTGTCGGTGGTAGACTCGCTCATTCTCAACTGAATTTCGGACAAAAACATCCGATTATTCTCCCCTCTAAACATCGCTTAACTCAGCTCATTGTTGATAATTTTCATGTGTGTAATTTACATACTGGTCCTTCACTATTGCTATCCCTGCTTCGACAGAAGTTTTGGATTCTGGCAGCTAGGAACCTAGTTCGTCAGAGAGTTCACCAATGTAACGAATGTTTCAGACTCAACCCTCAATCGTCTAACCCGCTAATGGGTGATCTTCCTCATTTTCGTGTCTCTGAGGCGAAAGCTTTTGTTTACACCGCAGTGGATTACGCTGGTCCTTTTTTCATCACTCATATCAGACGTCGTGGTGTTAAAAGTCAAAAGGCATATATCTGTATCTTTTGCTGTCTCGCTACCAAAGCTCTTCACCTCGAGTTAGTCACCGACTTGAGTTCAGATCTCTTTCTCGCTGCTTTCAATCGCTTCATTTGCAGGAGAGGACCTGTAAGTGTAATTTATAGCGATGGAGCTACCAATTTCATTGGAGCGAAACGAAAACTCAATGATATTTACACTCTATTAGAATCTGAATCGCATAAAAATTATATCGGTCAACAATTAGCTGATCAACGCATAAAATTTTTACATAGCCCTCCATACGGTCCGCACTTCAACGGTCTCTGTGAGATCAGCGTACGATGTGTAAAAACTCATCTCTTTAAAGTAATTAATCTTCAAGTTCTGACATACGAAGAGTTCAACACGGTCTTGGTACAGATTGAAGGCTTATTGAATAGTAGGCCGCTCTGCAAGTTAACCGCAGACCTCGATTGCGTATCCGCGCTTACGCCCAGTCATTTTTTGAATGTTACTCCCTTGAAGTTTCTTCCCGTTGAAGATGTGCCTAATGTGGCTGATAATCGCTTAACTCGCTATCAGCTTTTGCATAAGATTGTCCAAAGTTTTTGGCGACGTTGGAGTCTGGAATATTTAACTTCACTTCAACAACGCGCAAAGTGGAACGTGCATACTAATCCTATACAACTCGGTACAGTTGTAGTTATAAAAGATAAAAACGCGCACCCTCTTTGTTGGCCATTAGGTATCGTGGAGGAAGTATATCCAGGCAAAGACAATATCATTCGCACTCTTAAAGTTCGAACTGCTTCCGGTAGTTACGTACGTCCAGTAGTAGGAGTGTGTCCTCTTCCTCTACAGTAAATTTAGTCGCTATAAAGCCCACGCTCATAAATTAGTTTAAGTTTTTTCTCTCGGCTCTTAATGTACTCATGATTAAGTAATAATTATTCTTTAGCTCTAATATACAGCGCTCTCTTAATTTTCTTCTCTAGAGGAAACCTCTAGGCGGGGGGAGTTGTAGGCGCCGCTTAATCGTTTTTAATCTATGAATATTTATATTATCTATGTATCATTCAGTCTCCACTCAACCACTCTCACTCATTCACTCTCACTCATTCACTCTCCACTCAACCACTCTCACTCATTCACTCTCACTCATTCACTCTCCATTCAACCACTCACACATTCATTCGCCCATTCCTTCCCATCCCAATCAACAAAAAGTTCCCGCTAACGCAAGACGAAAACTCTAATACAACGCATCACGCAAATACGAAAAATAAATACTAAAGTGTTTGTAAACTCACTAAATAACAACCGCGGCCGCGAGTGAAGTGTCCAAAAGAAAGGTGTAGTGGAAGGTAAAGAAAGGTTTGAACCAGCAGCCCTATCGAAGACATTATTTGGAAATCAACGTGAGTTCCTTTTCCATACCAACACCCCGCAACTCCAGTGCCTAAGGTGCGTTTTCACTGAGGCAGAGATGCACAGAGCGTAGGTCAATCGACCAATCATAATGCATTGCGAGATTTCGTGAACTGCAATGCAATGCCATTGGTATATTGAGTGGAAAGTCCTCCACTGCAGTGTGCAGGAAACGCATCATGTTAGATATACAGCAAAAGCAAAAATATCTTCCCTAATAACTTTTGAAAAGTTTTTTTATATAAAAAGCTTCAAAATAATAAATACAGCTTCAGTAAACAAAATAATCTACATGCATTTACTCACTAGAAACCGTATCATACCTAATTACTATTGTTAAGTTCTTTTGCAAAATAAAAAGCTTTAAAAAATACAAAAAATTAAGTCAACATGCAATCACAAAATAATACAAAAAAAATCAACATGTATTTACATAAGATGTACTCTTAAGTATAAAGTAATATACTCACTAGAAACCAGAGTAGTCGATATGTATTCGAGCTCCGTCGTTGTAATCTCCGTGGTCGACCAAGTGGTCGTAGCCAAAGCTTAAAAATTACAAACAATTTAATTTCCGAACTCAATACAAAAAACTTTCAAGTTCAGAACATTTTATGAGCGTTTCTACCAAAGTAACAAGCAGGTTTTGCTCGTAAAAAACGGCAATTTAAAAAGTAATCTTCGCTGGAAGACGTTAATTAGAACCAACACCTTTAATAAATTTCACCATAATTAATTTACTGGTTGTACAAGCGTTGCTTTTTGATAAGAATTAATTTCTGTTTACGCGACGCTAATTTGTTTTTCGACAGAAATTAACATGAATATTTAGTGACTCCAAAATACGAAACACTAGACTAGGTTTTGTAATAAAATAGCGTTCTGCTCGCGAATTTTGTATTAATTAACTATTTCAGAAATCAATTTATACTTTATAAAAGTTCATTAAACTATGCAAATATATAAGTAATTAGAAAGCATCCAATTCGTTGACAAAGCGACAGAATCTGAGGTTCTGTCTCTTTAGTGCCTAGTATCTGAAACAATTTGATCAAGCACTTACTGTACAACGTTAGGTCGTCCTGAGAATATCCGAGAGGGTTTTCCGCGTGACAATAGTAAGCGCCTATATCCTCTCTCGACACATTGTTAATTAGAATCGTGGCCGTGTGCCTATAATTCTCCGATTTTATGCTCGCCTGGTACTTAGAGCCTGGGACACGAGTTATTTATTACATAATTAATTGGCTTTCACGTTTTGTTATCAACAATTTATTATGAAAATTATATTTAGGGATTTGGAAAGCGTTGCCTCAGGGTTTACTTCAGTCAATGATTAATTACGTAGGAATATAAATAGAGCATCATTTATGCTCTTTAGCGGGAAAGTATCAAGGAAATAATATGCGCATCGAAATCACTCAGTAGTTTTGCTGTGAAGCTTTTAAGAGCTTTAAAGAATAGTCCGAACAATAGTAGGCAGAGAAAGCAACATGCTACCTGTGGTAGGTACCACTGTTAAGTAGCACTGTACCTCAATTTTATCAATTCGGCAAAGTTGTATAGACTTGAAATCGTTATAGACAGACAGAGGAACTTTCGCATTCGAATTAAAGAAAAAGGGTAGTTTATTAGTCACCATGTAGATTATAACCGATGTAAAGTAACAACACTTACCATTCAGTAGTCTGTCTCCATCAATGTGTGTCCAATACACAGACGTCAGTGGGTTGGCTTCAATTTTACATTCAAACAAGACTTGGTCTCCCAAATATCCACCGATAAGTTTTCTGGTCACTTCTACATGTGGCTTGCCTGTGGATAAAAATCATAATATGGCTACCCAATCAATACTATAAGAAAATATGAAATTATGTTTGAACAGCCTAGGACTCTTATATGTGATATTGCTATATTGTTCAGTCTTTTTGTTCAGTCTCATAAAATTTAGCTTTGATAGAACCAAAACAAAATTTCTGAATGCTTCATAAGATAAAAATTTGTGCTCTTTCTTTCAAAAACAATCTAAGCTTGAAATTGTCTATTTCTTCAAAAGTCTGTTGCTAATACAATTTCATAGCAATTCTTATTTCAGACACACCTACATATATTTTCTTTATATTTTTCAGACCAACGAGGCATCAAGTTTCTGGAATTTCGTCTCGCAATATATTTTCCAACGTCAGATTTCCCCACGATTTAACACCTATGTGGTTTAGTTGGCGGAAAATTACAAGGTTTTGTCCAACTACTTGGAACAAAAGTTTCGGAGGCATTTAGACATTCAGCCCTTTTAGTTAAAGTGTCCTACGTGAGTCACATTACACAATACCTTTGGAAACATTAGACGAATAAAACAAAATGCTTCAAAAAGGGTTTTACTTTATATCACTTGTGCTCTATTGGGAATCGAAAAGGTTATTTGACAAACATATTTTATTTATTTTATAAATTGTCACAGGTAAGGTAGGTAAATGGTTAAATTTAAGTTTTTATAAATTGTTTAATAAAGCATGTTATTACATATATTATTTTACATAAAATATTTCAACACCATTTTTATTTAACCCTTGGGAAAATTCTATGTAAAATAACCCTAAAAAAATTTAATAATAAACGACGCAGAAAAATAAATGTGTGATGAGATAATTACTCAAATGGGTTACATCAAACAAAATGGAGGCGGAATATTAAATATGAAAATATACACAAAAAACCTCATTAACACGTAGAAAAAAACAACAACTTTTATCTATTTAGTACTAAGGATAAAGTTAGTAAACATATTAACATAAGCTAGGTTTTTTTTATATTCTCCGAGTAGGTTATAAAAAATGATTGAACATTTAACGTTAACAGTATTATTTTAAAACTATCGACAGTCATTAATAACACTACACGTATAAATAACTACCCACACCCCGCGGTGTTACCCGCGTTGTACCCACGGGAATTTCGGGATAAAATGTATTCCATATGTTATTCTGATGTATAAGCTATATTACTGTAAAGTTTCATCCAGTAGTTTTCGTGAAAGAGTATCAAACATACATCCTCACAAACTTTCCCATTTATAATATTCGTAGGATAATCTCTATATAGACCACCATTACATTACTATTCGGCTTAAGCTGTTTCCTAAAGTAATTAATAGTTGTTAGAATTGCTTAAAATCAAATCAACAATGCTTTGCGACTACACCTTGACTTTAACTCGACTATAACTTGACTTTGACTATAATACAACAATGACTATACTACAGCTACATATCGGATCCCATAAGGCGGTATTTTGTTAAAAAATAAAATATCCGTCTAGCATAACGAACGTCACCGAGACGCAAAGACATGATATGATGAATACTGTGTGTTGATTGGTTGAAAACTCGGTCTAAAAACTCCGACACCACAAGGGCAAGCATACGAGTAAAGACATATCTCTATCTACTCTATCCGAAACTTTTATATCTTTCAAAGTTCCGCTTACTCTAACATATTGTATGACAGTGACATTACACATTTTTGACAAAATATGTAGAGAAAATTCTTACACGTAACCAAACTACTCGCATTTAGTCTTCACGTTGAAAGTCAAAATGAGCTTTTACTTTGCATGTAGATTAGAGAAAATTGACTAAAAACGAAGAGAAAACTTTTGTCTTCAATTGTTTGCTTGGGCAGCTGGGTGGCCACTAACATTCTCAAACTTATTTTTTTTACTATAGACCGCCAGTCAATACTCACACAGCACATGAAGCAGTATCCTCTTGCTGACCGAAGGAGGTATCCCGTTGGTAGCGATGCAGAAGTACGCTCCGTTAACTTCCCTCCCCACCGAGCTCATGTTCAACCAGGCGCCACTCCATTTGGTTACTGCCGACCGTGAGATTACTTTCAGTAACGACACTTTTATGTAATAACAGTTTAAATAGATAGTTGCTGCTTTCGATTATGGGTGAAATAGTGAGCGAGTTTTATAACTTCGTTTTGTGGTCAATCAACTGCACTGGTGCACTCGCCTGCCAAGACTGAGGTCCCGGGTTCTATTCCCAGGTGGAGCGAAATCATGTTTCCTACTTTTCAAACATGGCTCGGGTTTGAGATCACCCAACCGCATTGGGCAAGCGTGGCTATTACGCCTAATCCTCCCCGCTGTACTGATATCTTCAGTGAGATGAAAGGCCTTTGCCCAGCAGTGGGACATTACACGCTAATACTTATACTTACTTTGTGGTCAATCATATAGGTAGGTAAGCGGAAATATAAAAAAAACGTTTTAGTCCGTAAAGTCCTATTGCTGGGCAAAGCTTTCTACTCACAGATGCCATCTCTACTCAGAAAACATGTCATAGTTTTTGGACAAAAGCTAGTAGTATCACAAATATCAGTAAAACATAAAGCAAAATCTATATCTAAATTACGAAAATGTCATCCTCACAATCAGCAGTTCGAAAACCTAGTATGTATGATCAAAAATAGTATTTTTTTTCTATAATTTCCCCTGTAACACTATCGAATATCACGTGTACTTATACATATTTCAAAGGATACAAACCATTCCTCAAAGAGGGTCATAATCCTCTCAGGGGATAATAGTCTATTACTCTTAGTAAATTAGTATCAAGAATAATCTACCACTTACCTAATAGCTATGTTTATACGTGGCGAATGACGTTATATAAATCCAGCTTTATTATTGCTTCGGAGGGCACGTTTAGCCGTCGGTCCCGGTTACTTTCTACGGATAGTAGTCGTTACATGAGCCATGTCAGAGGCCTTCGGCGGCTTAGTAACTCTGACACCAGGATTGGTCAGGTTGACCATCCACTCGATGAAGAAGAAGAAGAAGACTTCATAGTTTAATAATTAGATGTGACTGTTTATTTCCTGGATTTTTCCTTGAACCATCGAACTCTACTATATTTAGAAATACTAAGAAATCGAAAATCATAAATAGAAGTGTCGGTACATCGATACATGGGATTTCGATATTTAGGGTGTAGCAATTTCATTGCTGGCATATCTTCCTTGGCTCACAAACACCATATCTCAGTGAAATTCTTTATAAATTGTATTTCAAAACATACAATAATTTATGTTGTATGTTATAAACGAATTTGTAAAAATTGTAAACATGTTTGACAATTGACAGCTGACAAGTAATATAACTAGGACTTTGACGTTTCCTTCTTAGTTTGTCAGCCATTGATCGATCAATCGATAATAATTATTTAGTCGATATTAACAATCTGTTTGTTATAAAAACGTCAAAGTTGCTTGACAGCTGAAATGTCAGTTTGCAAGTATATAAGGAGAAAACGCATGTCATTCCCTCTTTTTTTGTACTCGTTCACCTTTGATTCGTGTTGTCTGCACGAGCTTCGGAACCCAGTAGAACTGGTAAGAGTTGTGTCGTTTTCGCCCTTTAGATTCTTTAAACTAATCAATGCTGTGGATTTATTTAGTGTTACAGTGCCAATTATCAATCCATCTTGTGCGTATTCTGGATGTGAGGTGAATTGCGGGACCACGCCGGGTAACCACATGTGTGTGTGCCGCGTGTGCGAATCATGGTTCCTTTCCAGGACGCTTAGGCCTTTTATTTTCACTTCATCCATCACCTGCTAGCCTTTGCACAATGCACTAAACCTAAGCCCTTGCATTAAACCTAATTATTTGCAGTTTTAATATTTTTTATAACCTCGTGTCCTTTTGGTGTTCTCGCTTAGGTGATCACGTCTCCATTTATTACCCCATGCCTGGTTTATTTTGCAACCTATTTAGCTTTGCTTAATCTCATTCCAGGGTTCCAATCCGGGGTTTCCACCGGTGGGTTTCCACCGGCGGGCTTCATCCGACGGGCTGCGCTTAGTGGAGTTTCCTGTTTGGGGTCATCGGTATAACCGCATGTGCGGTTAACCTTGTTGGCCCAAGCCGGACTCCCACTGCTGGGCGCAGCGACGGCGGATCGCCAGCGAGCCACCACACCACGCTTGTCCGATAACCTAAAAAGATAAGTCTCCCATTTTCATTCCCCGGGAGACTGCCTGCGCCTTTTTAGTACGACCCTGAGTTCTTTCTTGTTTTAAAAGTTCATGCATTTAATTACTTTTCATTCTATTAAACGTGTTGTTGTAAATTCTCTTTTTATTAAATTGTTCTAAATTAGAGTTTTCTCTTATTTTACCCGACTGAACCTAACTTAGGTAGGTAGGTTTTAGTCTATTTTAAAACACGTTATAGTGGCGCCCAACGTGGGGCGCCACTATAACGTTAAAATTGAAAGTACTAAACTCTATCGATATATTAAAACATTAAATTCATTAACCCGAGAGTTTGAGTGGAAGGAGGTTGTTCCTAGTGAGTCCCGACAAAACATTATCGAGGAAAACCACTCAGTACCAACCTCCGGCCATCTCGGCATTTTTAAAACTTATAAAAGACTTTCTCTGCGTTATTTTTGGCCTAAAATGTTAAAAGATGTTACTAATTTTGTTAACAATTGTGATTCTTGCATTGCTCATAAACATGCTAATCATCCTACTCTAGGTCTCATGGGTCGGCCTAAGGAGTGTTCCAGGCCGTTCCAGATGATTAGTATGGATTTGGTTGGACCTTTACCGTCTAGTAAGAAACAAAATACTATGCTTCTTGTTGTAACATGTTGTTTCTCTAAATATACTCTTTTGTTTCCTATTCGTAGAGCAACTGCAGACATTATTTCTCGTTTGGTGGAGGAAAATGTATTTTTAGTTCACGGTATTCCCAGTACCATTATAATGGATAATGGAAAACAGTTCATTAGTCAAACTTTACAAAACTTGTTCTCTCAATATAAGATACCGAATGTGCGCTTCACGCCTAAATACACACCTCAGGTTAATTCTGTTGAGAGATACAATAAGACCATCATGACTGCTGTTTCCTCATTCATTGATAATGATCACAAATTGTGGGATGTGAATCTCCCTAAAATTCAGTTTGCTCTGAACTCTTCGGTGAGTGAAGTCACGGGTTTCACCCCGTCATTTTTAGTATTTGGCCGGGAATTAGTTCCATGTGGATCTCATTATACGGATGTCGATCAGTCTGAAAACTTGATTTTTGCTCCTAGAGACGAGTATGCTGAAAATTTAGGAAAACTTAGAAAAATATTCGATCAAGTTCAAGCTTCGCTCATTAAAAGTCATTCTAGGAATGTTACTCCTTATAATCTTCGTCGTAAGCAGGCGGAATTTAACGTCGGTGATGTAGTCTGGAGAAAAACCTATTATCAAAGTGATAAGGACAAGTTTTTCTCTAAAAAACTTGCTCCTAAATTTGTAAAATGTAGAATTAAATCTAAATTGTCACCTCTTGTTTATGAATTAGTTGATATGCAAAACAAGCCGATTGGATCTTGGCATATTAAGGACTTTAAGCAGACTCCGTATTATAAAACCTGATTCACAATCCTTGTTATTTATTATATTTAATGTCTAATGCTACTAACTGTACCATTACTTATCTTATTGTTTAATTTAGAACTAGGTTAAGAAGAAAAAAAAAATATATATATAAAAGATTACAAATAAAAAAAAAAAAAAAATATATATATATAAAAGATTACAAATAAAAAAAATATATATATACATAAAAGATTACAAAAAAAAAATATATATATAAAAAAAAAAAAAAAAAAAAAAAAAAATTAAAAAAAATATATATACCTATAAAAAAAAAAATCTAAAAAACCATATATTAATATAAAAAAAAAATATAAAAAAAAAAAAAAAAAAACCTTTAGCTTTAAGTTAAGATAATCTTTCATACTTCTAGATTTTCTCATTGTACCTTTAGCAGTTAAGTGTTTCTAAAGGTAATTAATTCTATTTGACTGGAAACAGGGGTGAAAAAGGAAAAGAATAATTTGAAATATTATTTATTACTTTGCTTAGCTTGAGGTGATAGACATAGTGTAATGGAGATTGGCAGAAGGCTATTATGGCAAATCGTGGTGTTTGTCCACGTCAGGTGTTTTATGTGGTTTTTATTAAACCAATGTGGTTGGACTACGGCGTTCTGCCTGTAGTGAGCTGTGACGGAACCCTCGGTATTTTATATGGTCTTTGCCATATCTTCCGCTTGGTGTCATCGGTATTAACCGCATGAGCGGTTTGCCTAGTTGACCCAAGTCGGCTTTTTTCTTTGTCATTAATGACATTGAACCGTATGGGCTAGTTGCAGAGTTTGTTTTTTATTTCGCCTGTTTGCTGTGGTCGACGCCTAATCCTTACTATTGTCTTCCCCGGGCTTAGTACACTATGTTTACTGTTTAACCATTTTTGGTCATTACCATTTACTTTTCCTTTGTCACTATGTCATTATGTAAAAGATTTACATAACATTTTTTTTATATAATTCTTTATACTTTTACAACTATTCATTTTTAATTTTTAAGATGGTACTTCCATTTTATTATTATTATTAAGTACTTAATTTGTTTATGCTTTTACATTGGAACAGTTTAGTAGTAATAGTTTGTTTTTTCCTAGTTCAAAGTATGTTAATATACTTTTATATATCCTAGTTCAAAGTACTTCAATATACTTTTGTATTTTTTTAATTTTTGCTCTTTTTCTACTTTCTGTAAAGAATTTTACTGAGGTAAAATTCTTGTCTGCGAAGGGAGATATGTAGCAATTTCATTGCTGGCATATCTTCCTTGGCTCACAAACACCATATCTCAGTGAAATTCTTTATAAATTGTATTTCAAAACATACAATAATTTATGTTGTATGTTATAAACGAATTTGTAAAAATTGTAAACATGTTTGACAATTGACAGCTGACAAGTAATATAACTAGGACTTTGACGTTTCCTTCTTAGTTTGTCAGCCATTGATCGATCAATCGATAATAATTATTTAGTCGATATTAACAATCTGTTTGTTATAAAAACGTCAAAGTTGCTTGACAGCTGAAATGTCAGTTTGCAAGTATATAAGGAGAAAACGCATGTCATTCCCTCTTTTTTTGTACTCGTTCACCTTTGATTCGTGTTGTCTGCACGAGCTTCGGAACCCAGTAGAACTGGTAAGAGTTGTGTCGTTTTCGCCCTTTAGATTCTTTAAACTAATCAATGCTGTGGATTTATTTAGTGTTACAGTGCCAATTATCAATCCATCTTGTGCGTATTCTGGATGTGAGGTGAATTGCGGGACCACGCCGGGTAACCACATGTGTGTGTGCCGCGTGTGCGAATCATGGTTCCTTTCCAGGACGCTTAGGCCTTTTATTTTCACTTCATCCATCACCTGCTAGCCTTTGCACAATGCACTAAACCTAAGCCCTTGCATTAAACCTAATTATTTGCAGTTTTAATATTTTTTATAACCTCGTGTCCTTTTGGTGTTCTCGCTTAGGTGATCACGTCTCCATTTATTACCCCATGCCTGGTTTATTTTGCAACCTATTTAGCTTTGCTTAATCTCATTCCAGGGTTCCAATCCGGGGTTTCCACCGGTGGGTTTCCACCGGCGGGCTTCATCCGACGGGCTGCGCTTAGTGGAGTTTCCTGTTTGGGGTCATCGGTATAACCGCATGTGCGGTTAACCTTGTTGGCCCAAGCCGGACTCCCACTGCTGGGCGCAGCGACGGCGGATCGCCAGCGAGCCACCACACCACGCTTGTCCGATAACCTAAAAAGATAAGTCTCCCATTTTCATTCCCCGGGAGACTGCCTGCGCCTTTTTAGTACGACCCTGAGTTCTTTCTTGTTTTAAAAGTTCATGCATTTAATTACTTTTCATTCTATTAACGTGTTGTTGTAAATTCTCTTTTTATTAAATTGTTCTAAATTAGAGTTTTCTCTTATTTTACCCGACTGAACCTAACTTAGGTAGGTAGGTTTTAGTCTATTTTAAAACACGTTATAAGGGCAAACTAAAGTAAAAGGCTTATCATCTCACTGAAGATATTAGTACAGTGAGGAGGATTAGGCATATTCACTACGCTTGCCAAATACTTGGTTCCGATTAAAAAAAAAATACATTTTCTTAAATAGCAGAATGTTATTCCCCTTACCACTGTTGCCTTCGATCGTCATAGGCACCAAGTCTTCTCGTCTCCAAGTGATGTTCGGGCTGGGGGTCCCGGAGGCGGCGCAGTGGAGCGTCACATTGTCTCCTTCGCGCACTATAACCTCACCACTGCTGTCCGAATCTACTATATCTGGTGGTACTGAGAATATCGATTGAAAATTAAATAGATATTTACAGGAAGAAATCACATATGGTTAATTAGGCCCAAAATTAAGCTCTAAGTTAGTATCACTTGACTAGATATTCCAAAACAAAGTCCTCAGTTCGGATGACCCATTTGCGAGTGTACAGTGTACTTAATATCGGGCACTAACTAAATCAGACTCGGTACAATTGTCCCATTTTATTGCAGCTTATCTTACACCCCTATAAAATAGATAACAGTCGTTAGATGCAACCGGCACACTATCATTTACTGGTAATGTTTATGATGGGTCCATGAAAGACAGCTTTGAGCAAACAATATCGTGTTATTCTTGATAAATATTCTTGAATTTCGGCCAAAGATATAAAGAAGTTTCACGGAGAAACTCCCAACAGTGTATATTGTCCCTTACCATAATCCTTAATTTCTCACAGGCAAAGCTTTATCACACTTTAGTAAAGGGTGTTTTACACTGGTCGGCCTTCCGATAGTGACCGAAATGTTTGAACAATATTAGTATGCGTCCCCATGTTCTATAGTTTGATTAACCCTTTAATTTTTGCAGTTAAATTCGCGTATTAATTTCAATTTATAGTGTAACACTGACCTTCTGACGCACATTTTAATGACTGGTTTTATGACGTTGTAGTTGTAGTTAAATATTACGGTTAAAGTGTTTCTAGTAAATAATTAAATAAGATGAATAATTTTAGTATCTTTTTAACAATTAACCTTAAAATTATTATGGACATTATCTTTTAAAAAAGGGACTGTACAACTTGATTATACATAGGTACGTCTTAGATATTGCGATTATTTTTTGTATAAATTTGCGATTATTTTTTGTATAAATTAAGCGAAACAAAGTGAAATATACATACGTATTGAAAATTATAAGCAAATAACGATTTCTCGGAATACTATATTATCTAACTATCGTACTCAGAGACGTCAATGTGTCCACGACTCTGAGTCCGTTGTTAAACTTACCAAACACATGTAGATGATGAGTCTGCGTGATCATAGGCTCAGTGTTGATCTGACACATGTACCGCCCTCCGTCTGTCAGTCTGACGTCTCTGAGCGTCAGAGACCATGTCTGATCGGTCCTAGAGACCGCTATCCGATGGTTCTTTGTGATCACGTGAGAACCAATTGTTAGAATTGTTTGGGTATCCACACGGAGCCATGCGACCTGTAGGGTAGGAGTTGATTTTCATATTGAGATTAAGTTAATGGTTAATTAGGTGATTGGGGTTTTGATAGTCTTTTCATAGTTAGATAAAATACTGGCAGGACAGTTTATCCGCATTTTTCTAACTATGAAAAGATATGCTATGTAAGACGTACCCTAATAATTAATACCTAATATCTATTTGTCCGCAAAAACTATATTTGGGTATATTATTCCATTCGTGAGTCGTCCAAAGTAGAGTCTACCTTTTAATGCAATTTTTAAAAATTATATGTACATTTTTAGATAAATAGATTTAATCCAACAATTAAAAACAGCTTAATGAAAATGTAGAGACTTTATTGGAGCACCTGTTTTATAATAACGTAACAAAATTAAATCCGATGCATAGCCACAGTCACGTGTGCTATGAATATTAATTTACTCGCAAATAAAGTTACGTGAAGTAATTAATTAAGTTGGGACTAAACAAAAACATTACAAAATAAAAGCTAACTCTTTGTGCGCCATATTTGTTTAAACGGCTGGTTTTATAGAGATATAAAAATACGATTAGGCATCTAATCTAGCTTAATGTTTTGTTATCCTTAGAGAACTAAATAAACTCGTTATTTTAAGCGAAAACAATAAATTATCATGTTATTTTTAGTAAAAACAACTTCTATTGTACGTAGAGAACTAAATAGAAGATTAATTAGCAGTAGAGTAGTGAAAATATCGTAGTAATTTTCGCTACAGGTTCGTACAATGGACAAGGATCAAAATCAAGCATTCGGCCAACAAAGGGGCTTGTTCAGCGAAATTGCTTCCTTTGCGTTGAGCAGAACCATGTTTTATGGTTGTACTGTAGAGCAATTCATATTTTGCAGACTCTGGGACCCGGGAATTACACCGAACCATTGCGGCGTGAAAATGTGATAAGTGTTTCGACATTTACTCGTGTTTAACTCGTTTCAACTTTTACACTGAATACTGCTTATGTTCACTTTTGTTTTATTAATATTTTGTGCTACGTGTGCTGTCTACTTATGTTGGGACTTAGGAGATATCGTTAGCTAGAACATAAATTAAAGTATTACGAATTCGTCTAAATACAGAATATGAATTCTAAGAAATTGCACTGTGAGTATTATTATAACTAACGTTGTACTTATTAAGTTGTGAAAGATTCCTTGAGAATTTATACTAATCTTATATCATTAAAACTAGTTAAGAGATATAACATTCCATGTCAACATAAGAGTTCTAATTTAATTCTGAGAACAAATTAAGTTTGTTATAACTTATTATAAAACTTTTATCAAAAACTACATTTTTGTAGTTGAAAGGATTATTAAAAGTTCGTAGATACATAACTGACATTCACAAAATTAAATCTAAGCAAAATTAATTTATGACTGTACTTAACTGAAATAAATCTTGTTTTTCTTGAGTTTGAGCAAAAACATAATCACTTTATTAAAGGTGAATTATGGCTACCTTTACGGGAGTCATGGGGAGCGGGGGGCGGGTCCCGTGGGTCCCATGTTAAATCCCTCGCCAAGGTAAGTCCTTCCTCTCATAATTATGATTTCTGACTCTCAAGTTCAAGACAACGCCAACGTAATTATGAAAAAGCTACATAGTTATCTCGGCTTATTCATACGAAATAAGGTCAACAGGACAAATTTATTTCACAAGGGCCTGCTGCGCAAAATGACGTACCTAACTTTGCCTCCATAATTACTGTTTAGAAAGACAAAACTGCGGTTGCTCTCAACCGAAATGATATTTACGAGATTCTCAACTACTAACTGACATGTAATCTGTGTTCAAACCTTTTCTATGAGAAGACGTTACAATATGAATGGAAACGCATTACTTCGGGAAATGATTAATGGTGACTATTAGCTTAACTAATGGGGGAACGAGCCCAAAGTCCCGTAGGTGTAATGTATGGCACATCAAAGGCATCTCAAGTGTAATAGGCGTGCGAGTATTTGGTTTATATACGGTGCTTCTTATTGCTTAAGTAAATGAGCAATCTATTACGGATGTTTCGTGCCGATTCAATTTTGATATTAAAGGCACTTTACTTAACATTGATTCCTTATGTATGATACATCGTGACATCCTTTAATTAGGTAAAGATGGAACTACCTGGTAAGGTTTACCAAGTAACCATTGAAATCAATCGACGACAAATTGCTCAATTATAATGTTTGAACATTCAAAGTACTTCGAAAACAAAAACAAGATTTCCAATCGCTTTTCTTCATTGAATGTAAAACAAAGTTTTAATAATTTAGTGAATAGCTTCTCACCTTATAATTATGAAGATTTTCCACGATACAAGTTAATGTCGCGTCCCTGCCGATGACTACTGTTAAGTACGTTTCATTGCCTAAGAACGTCGGTTGATCTGCAAAATGAAAAATATTTATTTCGAACAAAATGTTAACTTACAGATAAAAGTTACTTAAAATTAAATTATAAAAATATTCTTGGTATAGCATATAGCATGTACAATTTGTCGATGGAGTAACAAATAGATTGTTGTTAGGTACACTTCAAGACATAGGTATAGTAACATTAGGTTAAGACTTAAATCTATATGCTATACTTCGTTATCTATCCACTCTATACTTAAACGAAATAGTTCGTTAGGCCCGCGTCCGCTACTGCTTAGCTAGTGCTGATTCTTACGAAACGATATCGCATCGGGATACGATACGTTACACGATTCGAGCCCAAACTAGGTTAAAAGATATGATTCTAATTTTACAGACTTCCTTAATTAGTCTCTTCTCTGGCGAAAAAGTAATGTAAAGTAAGACTTAAATAATAGTCTCGCTCTCTTTGAACTCAAGAGCTGGGCTCTTGTCGATGGAGTTCTTTTCACTTTTCTCTATCATCTGCCATTCTCTTCAGCTGTTGGTGCGACACGACTTTTGCTACAGGCAACCGGAGGGGTCCACAGGTGGCGGATAGTGGAACGACCATCAGATATGGTGGCCCGCTGCGAATATTGAATAAGCAGTCCCCGACCAAGTAGCGGCAAAGTTTGAGGATGTGGGTAGTCCAGTGGAACGGGCAGACCTAAAAAATGCCACAAGGATCCAATGACAGCTCTGTGACATGGCGAACCAGCGCCGCCATCAAATAAGCGTTTCCCCGGTGTTGTGTAGCAGCGGCATCGGTACTGGCAGGAGGCCGAAGAGGAGGGCTCTGGAAGGGCTCCTGACCGGACATCAGCGATTGGCTACCAATCACTGAACTGCGGTGCGGAAGGCAAATGGGGAAACCACTGCACTACAATCCCTATTTATGGAGATAATGGAAATGACAAA
The DNA here is from genome assembly GCA_963082685.1 of Cyclophora albipunctata. NCBI lineage: Eukaryota > Metazoa > Arthropoda > Insecta > Lepidoptera > Geometridae > Cyclophora > Cyclophora albipunctata. The sequence continues at coordinate 9,899,764 of OY720121.1, read as the reverse complement.
TAAATAATAGTAAGGATATTATAATATTGAAGTTCTTCTGTCGTAGTAACATTCGAACATATAAATGCTAAGCCTTTATTACTTTATTAGAGAACATTTAATAACCGTTAAATCTTCGTAGTATTTAATATTAAGTACACCGAGGGCCACAATTTTTGTAAGTATTCAGATGAAAAAAGCGAGTCTCTTTCATTACTTTCAAAGTGTGCCCGAGCACGTTTTATTTTTATCTAAAGCTCGAAGTCTTTGTTTAGTATTTAAGACTGAAATAAAGGTATAATTTTTATGGCTAAAAATATATTAAGGACGTCATTAATATTTAACAATGGAAAAGCAGAAGAGAGCAAAGGTCAGAAGTAAGTACCAGAAATAATAAACGGACCGTAAAGCATAAAGGAAAATAATGAAACTGTTGTGAAGTAAAAAGTTTCATTATACTCGTAGTATTTCATGTAGTCGCAAAATATAATATGCTAACAGAATGTAGGTATTACCTACACAATACCTAGATATCATGTTTACTGATATTGTACAGTAATATTCTCATTAGATATTTCTTACACATGTAAGTACGCAACACATTTCTTTCATACACATCTAGTTAATTTTATAAATGAGATGTCTACATTCATGTAACCCGGTTCTCAAGAACAATAAATAACTGGTATTACAAATAATTAATGAATACACCTTCTTCAAACCTAAGATACCTCAAGGGTTGGCCTATATTTTCTAATATGTATGAAATAACTTAATATTAGACTGCTTCTGAATACCTAAACCTAGGTGTCTAGTGTTTACCGTCCCATATAATAACTGAAAGGTTTTACACACGATAGGGTAGTATATCGTGTGTATCCGCTAAATGTCTAGAATTTAGATCTTACATAAAAGGTATAATCATTCACAAGGATTTTCAGCTAGTGTTTTCTCTAATACGAACATATTTAAGTCACCTGGTAACCATTAATAATGAACATCGAACACGAGGCTGTCAAATGCCAGTTAACAATGTTGTTAGTGAAAAGTTAATTATAATATTACTTGCCAAAAATATCCGAGATGAATACTTAATACTGAAATAATTACGATAGAATACAATACTCGTACATTTGTCAAAATTGCGTGGGTATTATATTTTTGATGCCGTTTTTCACTAGTTGCCGTTTATGGCCTCGGTGGTCTAATGGCATGAGCACTCACCTGCCAAGACTGAGATCGCGCGAAAACACGCTCCCTTCTTTTCAAACATGGCTCAGGTTTGAGACCGCCCACCCGCATTAGGCAAGTGTAGTGATTACGCCTAAACCTCATTACTGTACTGATATTATTTCTTCGGTGAGATGACAGGTCTTTGCCCAGCACTTGGATATTACAGGCTAATATTTTCTGACTTTCTATAACTGGTTGGAGAACGTCATAATACTACTATAATAGAAAAGATCGAATATTAAAATCATATAATAACTTACAAAGGGACAATTTTAAGATCTGCCAAAAGTACAGTAGCTCCATCCGAAAAATGCGAAAGTTTCTGAGTGTTAATGTTTGATGCCTTTTTACTCAAAAACTACTTAACTGATTTGGATGAAACACTAGTTTAGGACATGAGATTTTTTTATCCCGAAAATCCTGCGGGAACGAGTACAGCGTGGGTGAGACCGCAAGGTACTACTACTCTTACGAGTATATAGATTGTGGAGTAAAGATAGTAATTTACGAGTAGATATGCAGTTTTGTAACTTATAAAAATTACAGCTAGCAAAAGTTCACGGTATACAATTTTCTTTTCCAGTAACTTTGTTAACGTGCACATTACATGACTGAAAGTTCAGGACTTCAGTTACATGAAGCGTAAGAAGAAGAACTAAAACTTTTAGCCTTGCTATTAGGTATAATACACATTTAGCTCAACGATAACATAGAACACGGTGACTACTAAGTTTTTATTTATAAACTTTTTACCTTGAGTCTTAAAAAAACTTTTATCCTAAACGGTAAAGTCTAATAATCTCCAAGGATTTACAGTTAGATGAAAAGACTGGAATAAATTTTGTCTTGAGTTAATTCTAGAGTTGATTAGTGTTCTGTGTGTTTGACCTTTGTGACCTCAAGTATATTACAAGACAATATGTAGTAAGTAAAGGTTTGACTACCTAATTATGTACCTGATGGTACAAGTCACACATGCTGACCTACTTTAGTTCCGGGGTCCTACAACGAGTAAATACGAGCATTAAACTCGTATTTTACTGAAAAAATCTCATTACATTACAACTATCCCCAGCGGTAATATTCGAAGGTTATCTAATAAAATATTCAAAATAATTATCAAAGTTTTATTATAAAATAACGTTGTTTAACTTTATGAATATAATTTACAAAATTAGGTTGAACACTGTACACTGTAGGTAGCTCAGTTTTAATTAATTATACAAGACACGATACCTTAAATTTAGTATGTATTCGTTAGTCGCTTGAACTTGTTAGACAGATCAGTACTACTGTTACATGTCGAGTTATGAAGTAATGTTAGTACTTGAATTTACCAGACAGACTAACGATACATTCTTAATTCGTGTATACATAGATACTTAAAATACAAAGTACTTCAAATGTTTTTTGCTGATTGTAATAATAAGACTAGCATTTGCCTGCGGGTTTACCCGCGTTGTTCCCGTTCCTGTGAGAATTTTGGCATAATAAGTAGTTACAAACCTTCTTCTTGAATTTATCTGTATTTTGGTAAAAATCACATGAAATTCGGTTCAGTAGTTTATGAGAAAATCAATTACATACAGACCGACATCTTTTGGGGACTTAGTTTTGTAATATGTAAGTTTACATAACCGTATTAGAGTAGGGATGTAGTAGAGGAAGGAGATAATCTTTATTTAAATTAAGTCTGCTATTTAAAGAAGACTTTATACTGAAAAAAGTTGTATTTGATACCTATAGCTTAACTCTGAAACTAATCTCGTCGTGATAAATTAAGTAAACAAAGTATAATTGCGTTTGTTTCTCAGTTTTGTCTGATTAACTGCGCCATTAAATATTTTTGGGGTTAAGAATTAGCATTTAAAATGGGACATTTACTGCGTTCATTATTTGCTTTCGTATTTAATCTGAAATGGTGTAATTGGTGTGAAATATAATGTTTTTGCTTTCAAGATATTTATTTTATTTATTTATTTATTTATTTTTTTTGGAGTATCAACAGCAAGATACATAATAAACCTAAGTTTCACTATTGAAATACAGCAGCCAGTTATAGATACCCACGCATAGCTTAATAAAACTAGCAACTTGAGCAGTGTATTGAAGCTGATACATATTATACTACTTAGCGATATAATAACAAGAAATATATAACTAGGTACATTTATACAATATATCGTCTACAAAATAATAATAATAATAGGCTTCAATGAACAGGAGACACCTATTGTTCGAAAAACTCTAAACCTAATAACCTTTTAGCTGTAGATATTTTCGTATTAAATATATCTAGATCTAAACGTTTACAAAATTTATTAACACTATTACTCGCTCTAATAATAAAAGAATTTTGACGGTAGTTGGTACTGGCATGCATTGAATGTAACGGGCTATAACGTCTTGCAGACTTATATGGGACGCTAAATAATAATTTAGAAAGAAGGGTAGGGCAGTCAATTTTGTTATTGATTTGTGCTAGAACAAGAGATATATCCGCGATGTTTCTGCGCTGGGACAATGGCAAGAAGTGGAATTTTCTACACAATTTTAAATAGTTTTGAGATGAATATGATATTTTTAATTTAAAACATAGAAATTTAATAAATTTCATTTGGATCCCTTCAATCCTACCCACGTACTTGTCATAAGATGGATTCCAAACCTGCGACGCGTACTCCAAAATACTTCTGACATAAGCACAATATAATATCTTAAACGTCTTGGCACGTTTGAACTCCTGCGAACTTCTCATCAGGAAACCTAGTGACTTGTAAGCCCTACTTACAATAGAATCTATGTGACTATCAAACAATAGTTTACTGTCGTGAATAACTCCCAGATCCCGCACATAGTTACACTCTTTGATAGTATGATTATTTATATGATAACTTGATGGAATTACATGCTTTTTGCGCGTAAATGTGATTTTACAACATTTAGCTGGATTTAGATCAAGTTTGTTCTTGAGACAATAAGATGACAAACGATCTAAATCTGATTGGAGCTCCGCGACATCCGAGAGTGACTTGATAGGATGGAATATTTTCATATCATCAGCGAAGCAAAGAAGTTGACTATAGAAGAAACACTGTGATATGTCATTAACGGTGATTAAAAACAGTAAACTTCCAAGAACTGAGCCCTGAGGGATGCCGCTAGGAATCCAAACCCAGCTAGATACATAATTACTCACTACCACGGCTTGAGAACGTTTCGAGATATAAGACGCAAACCACCGAAGAAGATCACCCCGGATACCAAGTTTATAGAGCTTATAAAGTAAGATTTTGTGATCTATTCTGTCGAAACATTTAGAGTAGTCAGTGTACATCACATCAACCTGCAGCTTAGAATCCATCGCTTCCGACAAGAAATCATTGAAAAGGATCAAGTTTGTCACTGTAGACCGCCCCCTCACAAAACCATGCTGGGTCGGTTCAAAACAAGCTTTAAAAGTTGCATACACTTGTTTATAAACAATTTTTTCAAAGATCTTCGATATAAGACATAATTTCGATATTGGTCGGTAATTAGATATGTCAGTTTTTGACCCTTTTTTAAAAACTGGTGTAACATACGCCTTTTTCCACAATAGAGGGACTTCTTTAGTGCTAATAGACTTCTTAAATAGTTGAAAAATAGGAACGCAAATGGTTTGTGAACAGTTAATAAGAAAAATTGGGCTTATATCGTCAGGTCCAGCGGATTTAGAAGGGTCAAGCTGGGACAACATGAGTTCTACATCATTTAAAACTATTTCAATTGTAGAAAGATCAAAAATAGACTCTTCATTCAAAGATTCTAGATACAATAAATAATCTTCATTGACAGAAGAATTAGAAGTGCTACTGCCAGAAAAAGTGGAGTAGAAGTAGTTAGAGAAGGCATTACTGACAGAATCACCGCCGGTATACTCCTGTCCATCTAAACACATCGTGTTTGGCAAGGCATTGGATTTGTTACGCGACTTAAAATAGGACCAAAACGATTTGGGATCTCTTTCTATTGACGTTTCGGTTGTAGAGAGGTACCGCTCATAACATTGTTTCTCGACATTCTTGGCTCTCTCACGAAGCCGCTGAAAACTCTGCAAATCGGATTTGTTTCCATATATCTTATATTTACGAAAATGTTTCATCTTCTCATTTAAAATATTACGCAGAGCGGAAGAATACCAAATAGGAAAATAATTGTCATATATTTTTTTCGATGGTACATACAGATGAATCATATTCGCTACAAAATCGTAAAAATACTGTATTGCTTCACATAGAGGCCGAGAAGAAACTTCATGCGCCCAGTCTACATTTGATATTTCTCGATTTATAGAAACGTAATCACCCTTACTATAAAGAAACTTTTGACTCGCCTGTGCCTTCATTGGAACGCTCAGAACAAAGTTAATATTAATTACGAGTGCTTTATGGTACGGGTCAATCGGCACAAGCGGAGACGAACATTCAGAGACAGTTACAACATCGTTAGACAACACTAAGTCTAGGAGTCTACCATATACATTACGAACTCCGTTGTATTGGTACAGGTTGAGAGACAGTAACTCATCGACCAAAAACTGTTCGTCGGCATTGCTAATATTAGTTGGGGAATAAAAGGCTTCAGTAGTGCTAACCCAAACGATATTGCCCAAATTAAAATCACCCAATATGATGAACTTATCGCGAGGGTAGTGTAAAGTTGCATCAGACAAACGGTCCATAAAATTATGCAATTGCTGTGAAAACGAATTACCTAATCCCTGTTTACAAAGGTATAATATACAAAAATGTACATTCACAACTTCATTACGCTGTTTTAAAGACAACTTTATCCATAAATCCTCCGCAGTAGAATTATACGTATCAAAGGCAGTAACATTCAGATCCCTCCTAGTCGCTATCAGCACGCCTCCCCCGCGCGTCTGTCCAGTCGCATCATAGTCGCGATCTCTGCGCCATACAACGTATCTACTATCAAAAAGCTCTGAATTATTAATTCCGTCAATTAACCATGTTTCTGATAACATTATGATGTCGTATGAGCTTAAACAAATATTGCGGTAAAAAGTAGTAGTCTTAGACCTCAAGCCCCGAACATTCTGGTAATATATAATTAGATTATGTAATGAGTTGTTGAATTTTTAATATTACTCAAAGAAATAATAAATAACAACTTAATACCAGTACCAAATACCCTCAATAAACTATTTATTTGTAAAAGTGTTAAAAATGTATTAAAAATACAAATTGGAACATAAATTATGTTGGAGTAAGAAATAGAAACTAACGTTAAGTAAATAAAGCTTAAAATAGTTTGTACGAAGCATCTACAGCATTGTGCGAAACAAAAGCGCCTTATCGCTCGCGGACAAAAGAATATGCGTTGGACTTTGGCACATGCATTGGCGGATAACATTTTTTTGTTAAGTCCATCTTGCCTTACAAAATGTATTAACAAACTGATTTGTAAAGAAGCATAGAAATAAATTAGATTATTTTGTTTAAATCCTTTCTGTTGTTAATAATTATAATATGAGATGTATCATTCTTACGGATGTGTATCTTCCCATGCTTAACCCATATGTAGCTGTAATTATGGTCCCTGGAAGTTTTCTTTGCTTCATTCAGAAGCATTTTCATATCCGCACTCAGATGATCATTGACATAAATCCTATCAGACAATCCAGAGAACCCTAGGTTCATTGCCGTTATGGTTTTATTAGCCCTAGATGCAGCTAGAAAATCCTCCTTGACATACCGATTTGTAAAACATACTATTATGGACTTCTGTTTATTTTTGGACGGAGCTCTAAATATATAATTAATCTGAGCTTTCGGTATAGTATAATCAACTGCCTTTCCAATAGAATCTAGTACATCAAAAAGGTTTTCGCCATTCTTCACGGGGACACCCTTGACTTCAACATTATTTAACCGCATCCGACTGTCAATATTAGATTGCTGATCCTTGAGCCTCGAAAATTCGGCTTGTAGAGAATTCACGGTGCTGTTAAGGCCCTCCAAGCTGGATATCCTGTCCTCCAAGGCATTTACTCTACAGGAAAAGTCTTCGAGTTTACCACCCAAAAACTCACAGCTTGCTTTGATCTCACTTAACTCGATCTTTATGTCCTTAACGCTGGTGAGCAACGTTGGCAAACCCTCTAATTGGTTCTTCACACTTCGTAACTCGCTCATTATTGCATCCAAAGATGCAGTCTCCCGGTGTGTCGAGGTCGAAGGCGATGATAGTCCCTTTGCCTTACGGCAGCTGGTACATTTCCAGGAAGCTCGCTTATCCGCGCCATACCTCCTCCAGCTTGTTTCGGATATTTGAGCACACCCGAAATCAAATTGGTTCCGGCAAGCTCCACATTGGACTCCATCATTGAATGTCTCACCGCAAATAAAACACTTCATGTTGAAAAAATGTTTGTTACCACTGACTTTTTTAGAGTAAAAACGAATACGTGTTAACTTGGGCACTGTTCAACGCAAAACTGCGTTGAACAAAGTTAATATTATACACCAATACTTTTAAGTATTTTTCTTCCAGTTTGCATGTTAGTTGTGATTACTTTTTTCAGTTCGGCGGCTAGGCTGGGCAACTAGTGAGCTTTAAATCTGTCTTATGGGGGCCATATACGCTACGAGAAATCGCTACGATCAGACTGTACAGTTAGAACGGTACAATTTATCGTACATGGCATATAAGCAAAAATTGGACGGAACTGTACAGTTTTATAACATACATGTAGCGATTTATCGGTACCGTTGAAACTGTACAGTCTGATCGTAGCGATTTCTCGTAGCGTATATGGCCACCTATAGATAACAATAAAAAAAACTTCGGTAAATTTACAACATACATTCGGTATATTTTACTTTTAGAAAAATAAATTTTGCTACGTTAAGGCGCGGTCGGAAAAGACCTAAGTTCCAGCTTAAATTTAAGCCACTTCTTCAAGAGGCACATTACTATATTTTTTTACAGAATGTACCTTAAGATCTTTAACTAATTCTTTATTAAGATGAAAACATAATATCATTATTTTTTCCCGATGAAAAGTTTATTTTAAAACATGCTTTACGCGCCACAACATGGCTTACGAGAGCGCCTTAAAATGAAATATTTCCTTAAAGTAAATATTAAAGTCATTTGTAGGTATCACTACATAATATAAAACAACGTCGCTTTCCGCTGTCTGTCTGTCTCTATGTATGCTTAGATCTTTAAAACTACGCAACGGATTTTCACGCGTTTTTTAAAATAGATAGAGTGATTCAAGAGGAAGGTTTATATGTATAAAAATGCCCGAAATTCCCACGGGAACGGGCACAAAAAGGGTAACACCGCGGGGCACTGCTAGTTCGAAATAAAACATAAAGGATTACACTAAGCTTCATAACAACTAAGTCCATAATACATATTGAACTAAGTCCGGTCAAAGGCAAACTCCGGTAGAACATTTTCAACTTGTGTTCACAACAAGTGCGATAAGCAACTTTTACCACTAACTGTTAACGTGTGTCTGATAAATAAATAGTTGTAACGACACATGTGAGCCGAAGTTGAATAAGTGTAGAATTGTGAAAATCGCTTCTTCTGTATAGTAGTTCGGTAATTTTCCCGTATATACAAGCCCGTGGCACAGTGGCAGTGAGAGCGCTTACTGTGTCGGGGCGGGTTCGATTCCCGCCCGGAGTCAAGAATATATGCAGACGTAGTTGTTGGCGACGACGTCTGCGTGTCAATTATATATTCCTATTAAGCATTTGTGTATGTATATGTAGTAGTATCAGTAACTTAGATTCCATAACACAAGCTTGAGCTTAGTTGGGCCTAATTAACCGTGTATGAATTTGTCCGGGTATATTATATTATATTCTAAGACACGATCTAGGTTAACATAAGTGAAGTGATGGCATGTTTTTATTTACAGTAAAGACGTAATATTGGTAGAAGGTTTCTAAGTTAATACTCGTAAGTTTCAGGTAATCTACGAAGCTTTGTTTTTTTCGTACATATGGTAGACTAGCCGCATTGTACCCGTTCCTGCGGGAATTTAGGGATAAAATGTATCCCATATGTTATTATGATGTATTAACTATATAGCTGAAAAGTTTCATCCCAATCCATTCAGTAGTTGTTTCGTGAAAGGGTAACAAACATATACATACACCCTCACAAACTTTCGCATTTATAATATTAGTAGGATAATTTTGGTGGTAGTGGTATGCGAACTTATTTAAATTAATGTCATTGATTGACAAGCCCGTTGGCACAGGGGCAGTGAGAGCGCTTACTGTGTAGGGGGTTGCGGGTTCGATTCCCGCCCGGATTCAACAATATGTGAAGACGTAGTTGTTGGCGACGACGTCTGGGTGTTCATTATATATTCTTATAAAGTATTTGTGTATATATATGTAGTAGTATCAGTTAGGTAGTTAGATTCCATAACACAAGCTAGAGCTTACTTTGGGTCTAATTAACCGTGTGTGAATTTGTCCAGGTATATTATTATTATATTATTGATTTTGAATACAATTCGTAGTTATTGTTAGTGAAAGTAGAGTTCAGAGTATGTTCATATACAAACATTAATAAAAAATATTAAACTCAGAAGGCGTTAAACCCGACCGAATATAATACCTATATACATTGTACATAGGTACCATGATCTTATAACGGGAATCCAAATGCAAAAGGCTGATTCCAAGTATACCTAATGACTTTACGTAGGTAGTATTATTACAGTGCTCGGTCCCCGATGCTTCCAATATCATATTTGCGTTAAAATGTATTTTTCTCTGTTAAGAAGCTTACCTTTTGATATTTCATATCAAAACAAAATGATATACAGAAATTGCTTTCCCTTATATGGGATTTCCTACAATCCTTTATGCATCGCAAGTATTAATACAGGATTTACTTTTTTGTAACACAAACGGAAAAATTTCATCTATTGAGTGTTATTCGGTACTTCGTTTAACAGCCTCCGTGGTCTAGTGAATTGAGCGCTCGGCTCACGATCCGGAGGTTCCGGGTTCGATTCCCGGTGGGGATATCTCATAAAAATCACTTTGTGAGACTGTCCTCAGTTTGGTTAGGGCATTGCAGGCTGAATCACCTGATTGCCCGACAAGTAAGATGATTCCGTGCTTCGGAGGGCACGTTAAGCGTCGGTCCCGGTTACTTTCTACGGATAGTAGTCGTTACATGAGCCATGTCAGAGGCCTTTGGCGGCTTGATAACTCTGACACCAGGATTGGACAGGTTGACCATCCACTCGATAAGAAGAAGGTACTTCGTTAAAAGGTTAGTCCATAAAGCAACGGCATGTTTATCCTTTAGATTAGAAGATAAAATAGCAATTTATTAATAAAATCTATACTATGTATCATGTATCAAAGCCGAAGAGTTGCAAATGTTTAGAAATAATAGTTGGATTTAAAAAAAACACTAGCAGCGCTTTTACCTACATTGTGCCCGTTCCCGTGGGAATTTCGGGAATTTTTATACTTATAAACCTTCCTATTGAATTACTCTATCTGTTAAAAAAACTGCATCAAAATCCGTTGCGTAGCTTTAAAGATCTAAGCATACATAGGGACAGACAGACAGACAGCGGAAAGCGACTTTGTTTTATACTATGTAGTGATGTACAATTGTTTAGGATACTGCAGATTAAAGAATTTTTTTTTAAAAGCATCCCCAATAATAGCAATGATATTTTTTAGTAAAAGATTTTTGACTATAATTGAAATTTAAAAAATATGCGTACATTCCTACAAGTAACTAACATCTATAAACTAGACAACTTGTAGACGTAGTAACACACATCTACTCATATTACATACACCACATAGTTATAAACTTTCATTAGTACATAGTTAATGAAAGTAATAATTCACCAATTTAATATTGTCTAGCTAGGCTGTGAACATGGAAGGTTCTAGACTCAATAAAGGTTCGTCTATAATAATAACATAGTTGTAACATACTTTCAATTAATTATATCATAATTTTGGAATAACTAATATGGTAAAACAAGATTTCAATTTCTGAAAACTTGAAGAAGAAATTTTAAAGACTGAAAACCCTTATCATGATGGCAATACCATATTTTTACCCAAAATATCTATTAACAGAGCAAATGTTCAAAGTGTTACCCAAATTAAAAATGAAAAATATTGAAAAACTAACTCCAATATGGTATAGTATTCGATATTTTGACAGTATAATATTTTCTTATTTCTCTTTTAAATTAACATAAATTCACTAACATTTTATAAATTCAAGAGCAGAAACCACATTTTCGCACCAACGACCCTTTATTAGGCTTCACTCAAGGGTTCATTGGAATTTGTTTCAATAGTAACTTGAAAGATATTTACACGTTGCGGGCGTCGCGAGCTAAGCTAGATGATACAAGTCACCTTGTCCTTTCAATCTAGACTTAGACAAAGAATAGGTATACTAGAATCGTTTCATTGGCACGTAACAACAAGATTATATCGTTTGATTGAGCTTATTGTCTTTGAAGGTGTGAATGCTGCTAACCCATTTACATCACTCTGATTTGATCAACCGTGAAGCATTTTAAGTGGATATTTGTAGCTAGAATTGAATTTAAGACATTTTGGAACTTAGTTTAAAATATATAGACTTATTCTAGATTCAATTCGAATGATTTATGTAGTTATTTTTAACATATTAACCTCTTATAGTCTAGTAATATAATAAAGAGGTAACATTTGTAAATTTGTATGGTCTCAATAATTACCTGTCCGATTCGAATAATTAGTAATGGATATATCCTTTAATTGCCTTTAATCTTCCCGTTGAATGTGGTTATAGCCACATTCAACGGGAAGATTAAAGGCAATTTTGTATCCCGAAATTCCCACGGGGACAGGCAAAACGCGGGTAAAACCGGGGGGCGTTGATAGTAAATTTACATTTTGGTCAATATTTACTTATAATAATAATATATATATATTGTTTCAGGGTGTATCCGGTTTTTGATAGTCGTAGGCGGAATACTATCAACACGTTGAGGCTCATCGGAAATGTTTAATGTAATCGTGTAAGTACGAATGCAGGGACACATTCCCGGATATATCAGTGGTCAGTACAATATTGCCGTGTCCCATGTAACTTGAAATAAAGGGATTATTGTAGAACATGTATTTACTATACGGTTTTGGTTAGTAAAATTAAAAACAATGGCATTGAAAAACGTAACCTTGGTTTTAAAAAAATACTTAGAGTTTGTTTCTAGATAAGTAATTAAATAAAATGCTAGGAACAAATTTGACTTTTTGTTTTTCGTAATTTAAGAATGTGGGGATAATTGTTTGATTTGTTTCATTCTTAACGTATAAATAAATCTAACCTAAACGTAAATAAAAGTAAGGATGGGACATGACAATCTCATTCCAATTTGATTATACGATAAAGTTAGGATATGGCCACTAGTGTTGTTTAGATTATACACACAATCCGGTATGGGTATGGGTAACCTAATATCTGCGCGCGCTATAATACAATCAAAACAAGTGAAGCACACCTGTGTCCCCGTGAAGCTCAGCGAGATTTGATTCAAACACATCTCATTTGCATGAAAAGGTTTATGCTGGTGTACCTAACAACCCACAGAATAAGCCACCGATTAAATAAATGGTCATTTAAAACATAATTAAATAGGGGATTTCTTTTAGGTTCGGCTCTCTCTTTTTGTAATCTCACAAAAATCTCTTTGTAAGACTGATATTTCAGTTTGGTTAGGGCATTGCAGGCTGAATCACCTGATTGCCCGAAAAGTAAGATGATTCCGTGCTTTAGCACGTTAAACCATCGGTCCCGGTTACTTTCTACGGATAGTAATCGTTACATGAGCCATGCGTTTGGCGGCTCAATAACTCTGATAGCAGGATTGGGTAGGGTAATGCCCCACTGCTGAGCAAAGGCCTCTCATCTCACTAAAGATATCAGTACCGTGACGAGGATACATATACCTAGGTATTTAAAGAAATATACATATATATATATTGCTTGCTATCAACATAACAACGTTAGAGTATCAAAATGGTATTTGGCTTCGTAGGCTAAGGTAGTTAAATTCAAGTCGAGTAGACACAAGAAAACCGCAAGGCCGAGAATAGCTTATCAATTTCACGGAGCACCGACCGCAGAATGCTCTTCCACACACAAAGGCATGCATTGGAAATTGGCACGTATCGGCACATTAAATTGAATGAGCACTCAACATTTAATGTTACGTGAAAAAGAATAGTACATTTGTACTGTTCTTTTCTTGTGAAAAATTCGGAGAAAACCTACATTAACTATCAAATAAGTATATGCCAAAATAAAAACACTGTTTGCAGTGATATTTCACTTCACTATCTAATATGGTTGACCTTTCTAGATAAAATTGGGTCAACTTAATAATGTACGCAAATGTTTAAGATATTTTCGAAAAACTAAGTATTTCTATTCCTAATACTTTGCTTTTGTTTCAATCCTATAGAATACCCAATAGTTACAACTTTGTTTACTTAGGCTCGAGTACAAGGATACCCTGAAAAAGCCTTCGTGTTTTTCATACCTATGTACACAATACAAACGTAAATGTTTGCATTTCTTGAACCTTTTGTGTATCCAGGGGATTAAAACGTATCTAACTCAACGATAGAGAAAGTCTATAGATCTTTTGTGCGAAAATTAGGTGTTCTATCCTAGGAATAGATAAATCGGATTTATCGTGAATATATCCCATATCCTTGTCAAACTAGTACCTCCTATTAGAAATGCAAACGTTTGTGAGAAAGACTGGACTGTTACATAATGTTAAAGAATAGGCTAGAAGGCTAGATGCTAGAATACTACAATTGAAACGTATACTCGGATGGCCGACAATGGTATTTCTATCTGAGCGCTACTATGTGCTTCGGAGGGCACATTAAGCAGGCGGTTTCGGTTGTTTCAAGCGTTAGACCATGTTGGAAGCCTTTAGATGGTCTAAAAACTCCGACCTCAGGGTTGACTAGTAATCTATTCGAAAATAACGAAGGAATAGAATTGAAACAAACGTTATCAATAGATTATTATTTAAAAAGGGAACGCACGTACTCTGGAGGTTACCAAGAAAACTTTTACTTTTATTAACGAGATGGTTAAATTCAGGTGAAACCGTGGAAAAATGGTGCTACTCTTTGAAACAGGAATGATTTTTTTTACCTTGAAACCAATTATCAATCTAAATAACTATACCATTTTCATAAAACTTTTAATTTAGTTACTTATTATACCACATACCAAGCTATATTTATTACCAGAAACAAAACCAAGCTTATTCGAATGAATATGTTATCTATTGTATTATTTATTTAGAGATTATCTTGATAGTTTACGATGGAATTTAATACGAAAAACCATAATTTGTATACTAAGCCGCATATTTGTTTCGTATTAATCGCGATAAAACTGTCTTGGAATATTGTACGAGCACGTTTACGATTTATCAGATTATTCCCCCGATATCTCGATGGATAAACATTTATTCGTTACTACCAAAGCCAGGTTACAAATGATCAAATACATCCTAAACTAATAAACATTACTGTGAGTACTCAACTCGAGTAGAAGCTAACTTTGTTGATTCCAATAAATGCTCGATTAATTTGATCTATATTCCAATTAACCGGCTAAATTAGTTTTCCAAGATGTATCAGGTATTTTTGAATAGTAATCGAGATTGATTCTAAGACGATTCAGTGTTTAATTAAATATCTCGTTCAATTTCTAACAAAGTCTTTTAAAAAGCTTTCATAGACGATATTACGTAACACGGTTCGGGCTTAGATCTTTGGAATTTTCAATCACTGGAACTAGTAGCTTCGTTCTATCGTAAGATATAAAAACGACGCATATTTTTATGAGTTTTTATAAAACTTAGCTACAATTCTACGTAGATGTAGGTATTCAAAAAGCTTCATGCTACAGGCTAGATTACACCGGGGCAACACTGTGCGGCATTGCGGCATGCCACAAGGCCGCATGCTACAAAGTCAAAAATGTCGCACATTGTGCCCGGATACAAGATGCGACAGTTCTGCCACGTGACGCAAGGTGTTGCCATGCCGCACGGTTCTTGCCACAATGTGCGACATTTTT
Organism: Cyclophora albipunctata; assembly: GCA_963082685.1. Classification (NCBI taxonomy): domain Eukaryota; kingdom Metazoa; phylum Arthropoda; class Insecta; order Lepidoptera; family Geometridae; genus Cyclophora; species Cyclophora albipunctata. The sequence continues at coordinate 9,884,368 of OY720121.1, read as the reverse complement.
GACTTTGTAGCATGCGGCCTTGTGGCATGCCGCAATGCCGCACAGTGTTGACCCGGTGTAATCTAGCCTTACGGCTACGAGCTACGTTGCTATGGCGTCGTAGCAAACTACGATATCACGTTTCGCGTTTCAATGATTTCGGAATTTGGAAAATAAAAATTTTTGTTATGTTACAACCAAATATTGGTAGTTCCACGTTTTAAATATTTACGATAGCTTATTATTCGAAAACAAGCGCCTGTATAGAAAATACTTATGATTGGTTATCACTACATGGTATAAAACAAAGTCGCTTTACGCTGTCTGTGTATGCTTATATCTTTAAAACTACGCAACAGATTTTGATGCAGTTTTTTTAATAGATAGAGTGATTCAAGAGGAAGGTTTATAAGTAAAAAAAATCCCGAAATTACCACAGGAACGGGCAGAACGCGGGTAAAACCGCAGGGCGCTGCTAGTGATATACCTAATCAAATGATATTTGACCTTTTTTAATGCTTTACTATAATAAAATGCAATTTGAAGAGGTCAAACGCAATCACATCGAAGAAAAATGTATTTCGTTTATGTTCCCACAAGTTACAAGAACCAGATGCATTGTTAAGCCACTATTGTTCTTGAGTCGACGGCGAAAGGACCTGCGGTTATTGTTCGTGTAAATGTCCATTATACGCTAGGAAAGGGAAGACATCAGCGAAACTGTCCGCCCCCAAGATGAATGACCTGTACTATGTATTGAATGTTTAAAATGGTACAACTTGTGTTAGTCTTTGTGTATCAAATAGTTGAGTACACATACTTATATTTGTAAAGAGTATATCTATGGCATGATGATTTTAACGATTATTTTTGTTCGAAGAGGGTTTTTATGGGCTTTTTAACTATTGTTTAAATATTTAATTCAATGGTTATGCAACTTTAAAATTTTTGTTCTTTTTATAATTTCATAAATTTAAGAGATAGGCTCAGTGAGTCAGTGAGTCGGATGCAGACTGCAAGCTCCTTCACATCTCTATACGACTTGACAGACACTTTTTCTTAATGAAATATAAAAAAATTGTGCATGAACAATATTCTAACTTTGCCCTGTAAATCCTATTTGATGGGACCTTAGTGGTATAGTTATCAGTAGAGCATAGTTATTAGTCGACCAATTTTCAGGTCGATCGCATGTAACGTAAATATAGCAACGCAAACCTCACGGTCATTAAGCTTTATAAAATCTAGACGACTATTACCTTTTACTTTTTGTCGAGATAGTATACGAGTATTCATTAAATTAAAAATGGGGAAAAGTAAATTTAAACTTTAGGTATGGTTTATGATTACCTATATATTACCTGATAGTGCGCGACCGCCAGCTTAACTAAGATTACTTAGAATTTATAAATATAGAAATATAGACCCACCTATTTATGGGATTTGTGGGTAAAAATGTGTTTACCATTAAAGAAAAGTAAAGTAAATTATTAGCCTGTAATGTCCCACTGCTGGACAAAGACCTCTAATCTCACTGAAGATATCAGTACAGTGAGGAGTTTACTATTAAAACTAATAATAATTTAATATCTAAGTATATTTAGGTATTTAAGAGTAGGTGGTAGTTACAATATTATTATTTTGTAATATTAATAGGCTTTTTAGGTTTAGACAGAAAAGCTAAGCTACTGCACCTATTTCTCAAGAATCACAATCATTTACCAACTTACCTTTACAAAAAACAGAGTTAAATAACAACGTGATTACAAGAAACGTATACATATCGGCTCAACCAATCACGTTAGTACCCGAAGAAATAACGAGCGAAGTTCTCAACTTTCCATCACTCGAAACGTAAAACTTTGTATATCGGAGTGCACGAATGTAACCGTTTCGATTCGCGCGTTAAACTGACTGCTTTGGGACGTGATATAGGGTAGGCGAAATTGGGTAGCGCGCGCAGATGTACGTGTATAGGTACATATACGAATTGTAGGTTATGTACGAGAAAAGTTTAATTGGAGTGGTTGAAATTTTATCATTATTACTATTTGTATACACAAAAATAATGTATTTTGAAATTAATACTAAATGTTAAGAAATGAGTATCCTCGTTCAGACTGTTTACACAGCATTATAGAGTGAGAAGTAGCAGTATTTTTTTACATTTAAAAAGTAGTTAACCTGGATCTATCTTTCGCCACTACTTTCTACATGTCAAAGTGTTCTTTCCGCCACTTCGTGGGGTCTCCGACAAGAGACGAGGAGACATTTTGGAACAGTTTCTTATTCGACATATTAAAAAACTAAAGTCTGCAATCTTGCAAAACTTCGTTGAGATAGAAGGTTAATAACGTTTCTTTGTAATATAGGTAACAAACTAAACAAAACAAAACTAAACAAAACTTTATTCCTATAAGGCCCTATGTCCACCTCTCATCTGTGATGCGCATCTCTTATAATACTTAGTGTCTCACAAGAGGTAAACCCACTTTTATTAAACCAGCTTATCCACCAAACTTTCTACGGCAAAATAATATTAATAAGTACTTATTTTACGAGTTTAGCTTAGTATCTAATAAAGCATTTACTCTATTCTAGAACAAAGAACGAATAACATTTGAAGGTGCTTCAAATTTTACTTATCTAGCTTAGTGTAATATCCTTTTAATGCAGTATAACGATGAAGCCTACTACAAAGAAGTGTGGCTTATTAATTATTTATAAGCGACTAGCTGTGCCCTGCGGTTTCACCCGCATTTATTCCGTCACTGCTTACCGTTTAAACCTTCCCTGGATTACGACAAACATTTGAAAACTAAAATCAGCTAAATCGACCCAGCCGTTCTTGAGTTTTAGCGATACTAATGAACCACGATTGATTTTTATATATACATAGGTGTGATCAAATTAAAATAAGTATTGATGTGTTTTCTTTCTTTATATCACCTTTATTATCGATCTTTTTAGTTTTTATGTATTAATTTGACTAAAATGTACCTAAGATAATATTTTCTTATGAAGGCATATTTATCATTGAAGCAGTGTTTGCTTTGGACATAATTAATGGCTGCGCTAAGTCGGCTTGCCCAACTGACCGCATGAGATTATGGCCAGTCAATTACCTGGGCCTTAAATCGGCATTAATTATCCTCTATAAAATAAAATTAATAACCTAACACCGATTAAATTGATATATGTTATTACATGAGGTGAAAGTTATATTTTGGCATCCAGGCCTACAGATGTAGGTTGCGTTGAAAGACCTTTCTAATAGAAGTAGTACTAAGAAGGAACTTTCAGGATTGATCTATTCCGCGGGAGTGATTTTAAATTAATTATAACTGCCCCATGGCTTTGCAAAGCTATTCCATAGTTTTTCCATTTTTACCAACATTTTCCAACCAGCTTTTCTAAAATAAAATAACGATAATTTGATTCAAAATTTATTTAATACAATGACCATGTTTATATGTAATGTAATACTACAAGAACCAGTTACCTAATAAAAATAACATCTCATCCAAGTTTTTAAATCACTTCTTGGAGTAAATTTCTCCGATAAAAACAATGATCGATATTATAATTCCAAACGACCAAGCTGATAAGGGCCCACTCAGATCTGCCCGAGTCAAAGAATCATTTTCAGAATAACTATAACATCTTTGTGACTCCATTAAAAGAAGTTGGTCATATTGCCTAAAGATATACTCCACCAGTCCGCTTTCTATCATATAAGTATTGTAAAATAAAATTTAAGGTATAACTAATCTGGAGTTATTCCAGAAATGAATAAATACTGGTGAACGTACAATCAATTGATCCATTATATGATAATTTTCGTTTTTTCTTCTTCTTCTGGAAATCTTCGAGATGAAATTGCTATCCATAGCCAAAGTGAATTTTGAATGCCCGTCAATAATGGAGTCCATTATAGCGATAGATTCGGTGATATTTAAAATTTGCCACTTGTTAAAAATATTCGGTTCGTCGAAAAAGTTGTGTCTAAAAGGCTTGAATCTACCGAACTGTTGATCACTCAAAGAAATGTCTTCAATCAACTCGTCAGTATGATAAATACGACATTAAAGAGATTTCACGAGCTCACCTTGGTATGAAGATCGCAATATAAAGCAAAGCCAAATCTAAACGTATGTCACTAAAACTTTTATTTCCTGATAAACTTGACATACTCGTAGGTGTTCCCAAAAATGCTTTCCAAGAATTAAGAATTAAAGCATTTCCATTGGACGTAATGTTTAAAAATGTACTGATTCTGGTAAAGATTTTAGTTTTCATAACATATTTTAGACTAATTATAAAGACAAATGCGAGAAATAGCCCTATTTTTAGTGGAACATTGAAGGGATATAAAAGTTTTCTCCAAGCGTTCGTGTCGTGAGAAATCCTTCTCATCCACACGTTTTTATGTCAGAAAATGGGGTTGATAATTGAAAATGACTTAAATTGATGTGAGTCATGGGGGCCTTACTGATGACGGCGTCTGTATTTTCTGTATAAAGAAGTTTCAAAGTAAACCATGGATCTTCATTGAAATTTTTGGTGTTATTTCCTATAATTTTTGGCGATTTAATTTTCAGTGAGGCGTTTAACTTTTCTGCAGTCCATTTTATCACTTCACCGTACATACCAGAAGGGTTTTTCAGATCATTTAGTAGTATTACAGGTGGCTCTTCCATAGCCGATACTTTGAAAGCACATCGGCGGAGGTTTAAAAATTTCTCTTGGTAAAGAGATTGGAAACACTCTCAATGTTTGCAGTCCTAACTTAGACTCAATCTGTATGGAACATCATTTTCACAACTGTATGGAGTAATTGATTGATACGAAAAGATTGCCACATTTTCTTCGTTTTTAAATCCAGGTCTTAAAAAGATTGCATTCAAAATTTTAAGTTTATTTAACTGACTTAATAAAAGGGTTTCATTGCACATATGTTTAATGCCACATAAAATGATAAATTTTGTAAATTCGCCATAGGTCGGCTTCATGTCGTTGAGTAATGCTGTTATTTTAGTTAATCTCTCGCTGAAGATAACTATTTGTTTTTCCTTGTGGACATGTCTGGGTAGTTTAGGAGCGGAAGTAGATATTATGATGTTCCCATAACCATTTACAAATAAGTTAAACGAGCTAGGGTCGAATCCCAGAATATAAACGAGTGTAGGTAAATTCCATAAAAAGTGTGATATGCTATTTTACTCGCTATCAAACTCATTTTTTGTAAGTTTTCAACTTCTGGGTCTTGAACAGTGAGATTAAAGTAATTGGACATTGTCAGATGCTCCTTTGTACGGGTTTGATATAACTACGAAAGATAAAAATGAAATATATGTTGTAGAAAAAAGAGGTATTGTAATTATACAACCTCAGCGAACAAAAAGCTTTATACTATTACATTAAAACTGAAAGGGCTCGTAGAATTTTATTTAACTAAACAATGGATTATTACCTTTATATTACCGTTATTATTACCTTCTACCTTCTGTATAATTTAAAATATAAAAATTCCAAAGCAAAAAATAGACACGATACCATCCACCCACTTATTAGAACGGCGTAGCAGCCAGTGTAGTGTTGTGTGTTCAGCGGTTCATTTGATGTACTGGTCTTAGGTTTAACCGATTGACTTGCATAATTCTTATACAATTTCGAGACAAATCCAGATTCCAAAAGGCGAACTAGCGCCCGGTCTACAGGACTAACCAAAGGGGAATACTTTTTGAAAAATATAGCAGTAGGGCTAACAGCTATCTTCCGAGGCAGCATATGGACGTGAAGCTTCTCGCGCCAAGCAATTAGCTTTGCAGTTTCCATATTCATTGCTATTACAAATTCAAAGCCGTGCGAAATGTCCCTTATAGTCGGAATGATATCTGGCGTTTTTATATTTATCCAATTATCGTATATCAATGGATGATCTATGAAATATTCTTTCAAGGAGGGCCCGCCACCAAACGAACAGTCATCATCTATTGCTTCTTCAATAGTCTCATAATTCGCAAAATAATAATTGGATTTTAAAACAGTAATTAGCGATACTTGGTAGAACGTTCTCATTAGGAGGCCAAACCATATCCACAGGAGGACTATGAATAGTAAAGCAGTTTTCCTTGGAAGCTTGGGTGTGGGGAGTCCCATAAATATGGCCCATGAATAAAACAATACGCTGCTACTCGGTCGACTCACGTTGATTGGCCGACATTGCACCAACCAATATCGAGTTCTCATTATAAAAGAACACATGACAATCAGCACGAAACTTAGTCCTAAAGCCAGTTGAGCGCTCGGCTGAAACGGATGAGTTAGCTTTAACGATGAAGGTAGAAGACCCGCTGGATGGGATATCCATACAATACTGACCGTATTATAATCAGTTGATATTTGAAAACATTCATATCGACTCGTAGTTAAAGCGGCTGATGTCATGGATAAATTAGCCAAGTCGTAGTATAGATCTGCCAGTGACCCCGTCCAAGATCCATTTTTTTCTAATATTCCCCATCCAGATCCTATGTGTGGTGTCACAATTTTAAGACTAGCATTCAAATGTTCAGCGATCAAAAGGAGCAAATCACCGTCGGATCCAGTAGGTATTCCATCGACGATCTTCATGTACGGAGTTTGATTAAAAGTAGAAGCAATAAGTTCGCAAGTATTCATATTATTCAACTTTGGAGTGAAAAAGTTGCACTGATCTGAGTCTGCATTTTCGGCGCAATGTTTTAAATCCAATTTCGTTGGCGTATTGCTTATGCAACGGCTGTCGTTTAGTGGAAAATACGTGTAGCCCAACACCTGTTGTTCAACGCTCTTTAGGAATATTACATTCGTGATTCTGTAGTTCCAGAAAAGTGGTATAGCTTCGTTTTCGTCGCACTCCTCAGTCTGACAAAGAATTATGAATTTGCCGGTGTTGTCAAACTCATGACTTTGCATCCAGTCTAAAGTGTTATCTAAATTGGCGACTGTGTTTTCAAATAGAACGTATTGCCGTGTTGTTTTCACGAATTTCGGGTAAAATGTTCCGTTTGCTGCAATAACAATTTTTTGATAAGATTGTAGAAACACTTGCACTCCGTAAAGAATCGTGGAATTGAAGAACACTAGGGTTACGTATCGCCACTCAAAATTCTGTAGCGCTATATTCGTAGCTAATAAACTTAGCTGTTTACAGACATCAATATCAACCGAATCTGGCATTATGTTAGTGACAACTCCATTATTTGACATATTTAGTGACGTGACCGTTCAAGCTGATTCTTCAAACTGGGCAATTCAATACAACCGTGAAACAAATTTCAATAAAACACGCGACGATTCATATCACTAGTTACATCAATGTTTATGGAGTTTTAAATACTGTTCCGCAACAATAATAGATTAGCGATGAACATTGCAGTCCATCATTTACAATGGAAAGTAAAATTAAACATTAGGGGTGAAAAAAAACAACTCACATTAGCTGAAAAAAATTATATTTTATGAGAAATTATAATTTACAATATTTCATACAGGCATCCATCTTCAGTCGGAACTTAAGCTAAAATTCTCACAATCTCACGCAAAAGGTAAAGCAACTTTAGACTATAATATAGTTATAGCAATATTTTGTGTAATTCATTGCCCAACCGTAAAAACAAACGTAAGAACCACACCAGTACACGAATTCAGTCCATTCGTCGGAAGATACCAATTGGCAGCTTTCAATCAACGTAACAGCACGCACTGACACGGCGCGAACATGGGATATTACATCTTAACGCCAATAAATAGGGTACATTGTGCTTTGTCACACTTTTGAATACAGACACTTAAGATCAACGTATGGACGCCGTATTAAATAAAGAGTATACTAATACATTATAGAAATACTTTGGTAGAGAGACGTACAATATTGTGCTACTGCAAGGTCTCGAGCAGTAGGTAACGTTATCAGTGGTTGTTCGCGCAGAATCGCGCGCGCGTTCGAACGTCTGTTTGTTAATGGATGTGCCGTCGCGGGCCTCGAACTAATTCACAATATTGCTGTACAATTGCACAAAAGAAATAAAGTCATATGTACAGGGCATACACAGAGATTGCATTTCAGTGGGTTACATCAATAGATATTCATCCAATAGTGTGCGCTAAGTTTCAAATTCACATTGTTTGAGCATTTCAGACAGCTGTATCTTAAGCATATAGTTTTGCTATTGACAGTGTCACATGTCATTGTGCTACCCATCGAGGAAATAGAAACACTTCATTCTTATCCAAGAATAGAAATAATAGACACAACAACAAATAAATTAATAAGTTATAAATCTTCAATAAAGAAACTTTGTTTCTTACTAAACATAAAATCTAAAATAATATAACACGAAGCAACACTCTAAAATAGGTGTAGTATAATTAATTAAAATATAAATTATATGTAAATCATTGTATAGGAAAACAACAATAATAATATAAAATGTGTATAATTTGTGCTTCACGTTCAATATAGTTTGCCAATAGCAAAACTTGGCACTGAACTGTCAGCTCAATTCACTCAGCACATTTAGACTCAAATGTACAATATATTACATACATGTGGTACAAGCTTTCGTGCAAAAAACATCGGTATCGGTTTTTACAATTCACATTTCGCATTATTTTACGGGTTCTAGTAAAAAAAGTTTATATCAAATGCATCAAAAATGTCCTTAAACAACTAACGTAGTAATTTCCTATACTCGATCTAGTTGTATGGAATTCTCATACACGGATTATATTATTAGGAAGAAACCAAATACACCAGACCACTGCGCACACAAAGCCTACAGTTAAACGTAAAATATTTCGCGTGAAGTCAATTCGTGTAGAAAACACCATATTATAATTAAATATAATATAAACAGCTTAAATAATAACATATATTCATTTAACAAAAAATATCCAATGTACAAAGTAACGAAATATTTAAATACAATAATAAAGTAATAAATGTTTCAAGCTAACAGAAACGGTAATGGTATTACGAGCCCCAATGCATATTACTTCGACTAGTACTAAAACGAAGATTATCTTCATACAATGTTTAGGCAAAGCATACACAGAATATATCTACTGGCTGTTAATCTATGGAACTGTTTACTTTGTTTCAGAGATCAAAGACTAAGGACGACTTCAAGACGACACGGTGGCTGTTTGAGAGTCGACCACGCCTGATTAATGTGCATTACAAATGGAGGTCAATTTTGTAGTAAAAAGATACAATTGAGTTTTTGGCAATTTATTTTGGGTGTTTGACATAAGGAGACGAACATTTTTGTTTCATATGGTTTGGAAAGAATGTGTTAATTTTTAAATCATGTTTTGTTATGTTAGAATTCAAAATTTGTTATAATAAAGTTTAATAAAATGCAAGAAACAGTGGTTAACTGTTCACTTCAAATATCTTAGTTTGCCAAGTCATAGTTTGTTCTAGAAAGCATAGGGTAGTTGATTCGCTGCCAGACGAACTAATATGCATTGGGGATCGTATGATTGATGTGAATCATTTGATTAGTGTTAGAGAGATGCGTGGAGAGCGAGAGAGGGCGGCGCGGGCGCGACCTCTCACTCATAACTTAATAAATACGCCGCGCGCGCCGCCACCCGCCACGCACGTGTTCATTGGACTAGTTTGTTTCAATTCAATCCATTCGTCTGGACACAATCATATGTATACTAATGTAGAAAGATATTATGGCAACAAACTTTACAAAAATCCTAAAACAATGACTAAAAGCAGCTCATGGCGAGCCCAAGACTCGCCATAACTTTTAAAATGCACAATTTAATATTCACCGATACAGACACATACATAAATTGTGAATAACTTCATCATAAAAAAACATGTCAAAAAACCTGTAGCGGTTGTTGCGACCCGGCCGGATCGAGTAGTCTCGGGGCGCGCGCCGCTCTCGCGCCTCCGCTCTGACTATAGTATTTGGATTAAATGACTTACAATCTATCCTTACTTTTTTAAATTTTAAGTTGAAATAAGTTCGTTCACCTGATCTCAGTTCGTGAATTTACATACACATTATGTTGTGAAGAAATGATGTTTCAAATTATGTGTTTTACACACAATCACAGATTTGTGTCAGTGACCTATGATGTTCCTTTAGACGAGGTTGTACTCCTTCAGGTTTGATTGTAGGATGGTGTCCTTCACCGCGGCGAACACGAACCGGATGTTCTCAGTGTCTGTAACATACATTTTACATCGGTCGGTAATAAATCCACAACAGTTATATCCAACTATCTATTGAACTACTCGTAATCTACTGAGCTCAACAATTTGGTACATTTTCGTATAAAAATAACTCACGTAACGGAAACGGCGCTCTCATTCACCGCGATCCATTTTATTTTTGGCATTCAAAATTACTGCACTTGCAAAAACACGTGTTCACATTGTATCGTATAGATTCGCGAATATTTTATAGATACTGACCCATATTTCATTTTGAAGAAATCTTAAAAACCATGTAATAATTTTTTTAAATAAGTACTTTTTATAAATAAGTACATAACATGCAACCATATAATCACAGCACCTTATGCATCCAGTTAGTCACGATAAAGCATAAGCATACAATATTAACATGCAAATCTTATTCCTTATTTAAAACATGTTCTAAATGGAATAATGTCAATTTTATTTCGAACCAAACCTACACTTATACCAAGCAAAATGTAGACACTAACTTTAATAAACATGAATTAGTAATAGTAAGGCTACGCTGAAAAATTGGAATGAAAACAGATTGTCTATACTAATAGTATGAGAGGTAATATTTTTAAGTTTGTATGTTCGGACTTATCTCGGGAACTTTAAGTCCAATTCGAATAATTATTTTTGTGTTGATAGCTACATTCTGAAGGAAGGTTGTAGGCTATTTCTATCTCGAAATTCCCACGGGAACGGGCACAACGCGGGTAAAACCGCGGGGCGCGGCCTGTCTAAAAAAGTGGACTAATAATTTTGGTTAATGTAGCATTATTAAATGCATAAATGCTTTCATTTCGTTAATAAGATTATTTTTAACTTGACCTCACAATAGTTTAACAAAATAAAACATGCAAAATAATAAAAATAGACGTTTAATGCGGTTCAACAATGATTAGAATTCGACAAACGATAATAAATTATTTAAATAAATCTATATTATTTTAGAACGATACTTATAGGACGTAGATATCCACTAAGATATGATTTTACATGATGACAGGTGTAGAAATTCAATGCAGGTTAGTTTTTGGAGAACATTAAGGTCGAACTTTTGACCACTCTGAATTTAGCGCTAAACTGCAAGATCTTTTTTATAGAAATAAATTGAATACAATTTCGTAATCCATATTCAGAGCGTTCAAGCGGTTAAAAAAAAACCTACTCCTAATACTGAATAGATGCTACTTATGTACATTTATTATAAGTTTTATCATTAATCTTTGCGACAGCGTCATAGAGATAAGTCTATTATGAAATGCTTCGACGTGCTAATATCTAGGGCAAAGGTCTCTCGACCACTCAAATAAGTAAGGTTGAAGATAGTGGAAGTGGAGTTAGTGGAAGATTAGTATAGCATGGATAACTTAAAATTGATTTTGACGAGAAAATAGGGGAGTAGCGTTTCAGTATTCGGAGTAGGGTAGCAAACAGGGATTATGCCAAATTAAATTCTTTAAGGGCAGATTGCATAATAGTATCCTTGACGGCGCAGAATACAAGCTTAATATTTTCAGTATCTTTAAACACATCCAAAGCCGCATGCAAGAAAGACAACAAATAAATAAAGATACACACGCGAAGCACAAAAATAATCATGGTGATATTAGTTAGTTGAAATATTAAATTAAGCATAAAATCATGTCTGAATCATGCAGCAGTTGTTGGTTATTATTAAAGCACCATTTTTGCTATCGTCAGATAACTTTAATCAGACAGATAACTCTTTAAATCAATTCAATTCAATTTATCAATTTAATATCGGATGTTTCTTCCAGAATACATGTTCTCTAACAATAATAGATAAGTCGTTTGTGCACCGATATTCCTGACTCTTTAGATATTCATACTAATGGGCTATGATAATTTAGATAATCAATTCTTACAGATATAAGTTGTGTAACAGTCTATTGTTTATTTATAGTAATCTTTATCTCTCTCACTGAAAAATAGTATTGAAAATATATTTAAAATTAAGTAAAATTATTATTATAAAATAGCTATCTACATAAATATATATACAAATAGGGTGGATAGGGTGGTTACCCTAAACTATTGGGTTAGTTTTCAAATGTACAGCAAGCTACGCAACACACACTAGCACAAAAACCCTATAAAACAACAAAACACTACAAACACTCTTAATATAAATACATCAATATCTTACCTTCCAAATCCATGCAATAAAACTAAAAAGAAATCGCTTCAAAATGACACCGGGGTGATAAATGATAATAAATGCAGTAATTTTGAGCCCAAATTCAGTACTTCTTTTTTATAGCTTTCTTAAATGATTTTTAGGTAACTTTGGCAATGTTATCTTATCCGAAAAGTAAAGCCAATATTTTTATAAATTGAGAATTGTTTTTCGCTATTTGCGTACTTCCAATATATTAACGCCAATCTCATAAATGTTTATATTATTTACAATGTCAATGCTGTACAGAGGCAGGACACATAGAGCGATAGGCAGTCACGATCATCAATGTTACTATTCTATGAATATTAACTTTGTGAACTTTTTATTTGACAAAGAAACGGGGGTTACATTGCATTGTATGCGACACTTATTAAAAGAAGAGGCAACAGCATTTGTTGACATATCAGTGACAGAAATGGCTTGAAAGACTAAAATAAAAAACGCCCCTTCCTACTTATGTTCTGTCCTTTATGAAAAATCTTCACTGGGAGCATTCGTATGGAACAGCCTTTAGGCATCGAATATATGAGTGATAGATAGATAAATTCTTTACTATACATCACATTACATAATGCATACAAGAAATAGGAAATAAATCCCGTTCATAGCGTTAATTTTAGATGGTCCGACTGCAATTGCGTTAGTTTTTCAACGTTGATGTCTCATTTTGAATAGAAACAACATTTACGGATACACTTCGCTTTTATTTTACACTAGCAGCGCCCCGCGGTTTTACCCGCGTTGTGCCCGTTCCTGTGGGAATTTCGGGATTTTTTTTTACATAAAAACCTTCCTCTTGAATCACTCTACCTATTACAAAAAACCGCATCAAAATCCGTTGCGTAATTTTAAAGATTTAAGCATACAGACAGACAAACAGAAGACAAACAGACGCGACTTTGTTTTATACTATGTAATGATTTTTAGACATTGTGGTCACGGTTCCTGTAAAGGGGCCGAAACGTCAAATAAAAATGTGAGCGAAGTGTATCTGTAAAGGTAGTTTCAATTTCAAAACGAGTAGTGTTTGCTTAAACTTAAGAAACCAATTGATGGCTCAATTCGAATCGCGACCGAATGCTCTCAGTGAGAAAACTCTTATTTCTATCAAGTGGAATCTTACCTGTCGCGCAAGTGAAGTGGGAATAGATGATTTTCTCCGCATCCGGGTTGAGGTCGACGAACATTCGCAGGATGAACTCGCGTGCACTGTTCGCGTCGCGCTGAGGCCCTGTTGGTGATATACTAGCGTTTCTACTTGATACACACACATTTTGTAATAAGAACTAGCATTTAGCGTAATACGCAGTAACCTTAAATAGTATAATGGAGAAATAACCCTTCTATAGTGCCAACATATTGACGCCAATCAGATAAACTTTTACTTAATCTAAAAAAGATGATATTATGATATATGTAAAAAGTATTTTTGATACAAATTGGATTTGTCAATACTACAATATTTAAAATTTCATACTTCTGATACTTAGTCAGAAATTAGTCCCAAACGTCAATAAGGAGTAAAAGCTAAGAATTGAACATCTTGTAATATGTACCCATGTTTAAAAAAAAACATCATCAACGCAAGAAACATAAGAATGAATGTAATTCTAGAATTCTATTCAAACGAATGTCAAACAAATACAATTTAAGGCCTCCACCCATTACACCGTATCATACCATGACCGTGCTATGAACGTGTCAGGCAAAAAAGTATTCTTTGTATTGAAAAGTATGAGACTATGCTCACTAGACCGTTCCGTCACCAACCAACAACGTCGACTATTCTCACCTAATATTTTGCCGGTGCTGAAACGTTCATAGCACGGTCATGGTATGATACGGTGTAATGGGTAGAAACCTTTTATACTGAAATGACGCTGTTCATTCGACTGATGATGAAGATGAAGCTTTTTGAAAATAATCAAACTTGAATGAAGCAATCTGATTGGCTGTCAATAATTTGACGATGACAAACACCCTCAATAGCTCTGTAAAACCAACCAATTATGTACAAGTAATCTAGCGCATGTTACTTCGATGTGTACTAAAATAATATCTAGCACACAACTTGTAGCTCAAAGAACACTCTTTATTTTAAGTGATCCACCTGTGGCCGTGGTGAAATGTGAATAGCACGATCGCTCAGGGTCGGGGTTCTCTCTCAAATACTTTTGAAGGATGAAGTCTAGCGCCGGCACCGGGTTCAATTTAGGACCTAATTTAAGTATCTTTGTTATCATTGTATAATTATTACAGAAAAAAGACAGAAAATTGGAATTTGATGTAAAAAAATCACAAAGTAGTATTTGCCTGTAATGTCCCATTGTGGAGAAAGGCCTCTCATCTCACTCAAGATATCAGCACAGTGAGGAGAATGTCGTAATCACCACGCATGCGGGTTGGTGATCTCAAACCCGAGCCATGTTTGAAAAGTAATAAACATGTTTTCACTCGACTTGGGAATTGAATGAACCCGGGACCTCAGTCTTGGCAGGCGAGTGCACATACCACTAGACCACCGAGGCGTTAAAATCACAAATCTAGAATAAATGTCCACTCAACGAATATTTACAATTTGAGACTATTATTTTAGTATCATATTAAGTACAGCCTTGTTTATTCGTTGTGATTAGAATATGTTGCCTAGTTTTATATCAATCCAGTCAATGCATACCGTTCCTTCAGTCTATGGATACATTGAAAATCGGCATGTTAGAAGGTCGAATATAATAATTTTAAGAACTTATGCTTAATATTTTTATGGGCTGATTAGATTTTGCTAAGCCAAGTCTGACTGTAACTATCTACTTTCGGTAAGACAAAGACTTTAAGTAAGTATTCATTCATTAATTTCGAGTAGATTAGTGGCTAACTCTGGTGTGGAGTTTTTAGATCGTCTTAAGGTCTCCGACATGGCTATCGATTGAAACAACCGGAACCGACTGCTTAACGTGCCCTCCGAAGCACGGTAGCGCTCAGATAGAAATGCCACTATCGGCCACCCATCCAAGTAGGGGGCGAGCTGCACGTTGATTAACAGTCGCAATGAACTGACATATCCTGGTCAAACTACGCCACGAACGCTAGAGTATTCATCGACTGGACTATATTAAAAACAATGTCGACATACCGTCGTATTCCGGGAAGTAATCGACGAGATGGGAATACATGATCTTCTCCTCAAGCAAGTCCTTTTTGTTCAGAAAGAGGATGACGGAAGAGTGTTGAAACCACGGGTACGTGATGATAGTCTTAAACAACGCCTTGGACTCCTCCATTCGGTTCTGTAATCAAAAGTTATCAAACATAAGCACTACTGATTCTACTGGGTCCTAGTTATAAAAGGGCGTTTGGGTGTTGGACCTTCCTAGGGTCCTAGACTCTTGGAATCTGAGGTTTGTGCCCCTTTAACAAACATAACTAATCAGTAATCAATATTGAACCCCTTCACAAATACAACAAAATAGGACAATTTCCAGGAAAACAATGAAATAAATATTTAAAGATAATACCAGCTTAGTCTTCCTGTATCGCATATCGCATGATGTTATTTTCCTTTATTAAATTATTCGGATAAAAATTAAAAATTGTTGTTGTTACTTACCTCATTCTCAGATTCGAATAAAATCTGATCATATTCACTAAGAGCTACTAAGAATATGATTGAAGTGACATTTTCGAAACAATGAATCCACTTCCTTCGCTCCGATCTTTGGCCCCCGACATCCACCATTCTGTATCGTAATGACATATATTAGAAACATTGGAAAGACAATTTTGTTTCACAACATCATGACACAACGTGAAAAATATTGTTAAAAGTGAAGATACTTAGAGAAAAAGGTCTCTCGCTCACTGAAAGTTTCAGTGCAATGGCAAATATTAGCTATATACCATGTGGTTGATCAATATGTCATCTGGGATTCGAACCCAGTACATCAGTTAAATATTGCATTTAATTGACACTTAGGACGGCCTGTATCTTATTATAAGGGCAGCTTGCATCGTCCAATTTAATGAATGCCTAATATAATATTTAAGACATTTAAAGTAAGAAGTCTTAAAAAAGCACAACATCATGCAACCATGTTTAGTTAATGCAATCACCCCTAATAAGTTTTCCACACCGCAAGTTTATACGAGTATGAATGGAATTAAATGTTTTCGAAGATAGTAAAATCTTCGAAAACATTTAATTCCATTCATACACGAAAATATTAAGAAAACATAAACTTTCTGTGTGAGAAACTAACTAAACTATATAGTAACAAAACAATGCAAACCTAAATCGTATCTTAAGATTCTTAAGCCGTT
This sequence comes from Cyclophora albipunctata, assembly GCA_963082685.1. Classification (NCBI taxonomy): domain Eukaryota; kingdom Metazoa; phylum Arthropoda; class Insecta; order Lepidoptera; family Geometridae; genus Cyclophora; species Cyclophora albipunctata. The sequence continues at coordinate 9,867,611 of OY720121.1, read as the reverse complement.
CAGCGAAGAAATCTAAAAAACTACAACACACCATTAACTGAGGCTAGTGGTAATTATTATAAATGAATAATTAACGCCCGAATACTCAAACATTAATCAAAATAATCCGCTCTCAAATCCATACAATTTAGTATATAGTTGTCAAATATGTATGAAATTAAGAACCTTATAATTTGAGTTGTGTTTGGATATTTGGGATATTTTTTTAATGAAAAGTGAAAAATCTTAAAGCAGTTCCATCACCCGTGTGCAGTTACTGAAAAAAATGAAAGCCAAAGGAGCAAAAGCTGTATGCTAAAGCGTGTAAAAATGTTTGCAAAAGGATTGTGTACACACACTAACACACCCATAAAAAACAAATGTATAATATCAGTAAAATGTAAATTTTAATATACCTCTTACTAATACGGTACATCGATGAAAGAAATTATAAGATAAAGTGTCTAAACAATTATGTTCCCAAAACATATTTATGTATTATTAATATAATATGTCATTTATATTTATTTCATTATGAACTTTCGTTTAATAATTGTTTGTATAATTTGGTAATACATTGCTATTTCATTAATTTAGTTTGCTTACAAGTTTTGATATCTATGATTACACGAGATATGATATTTCATATAAAAGATGTATGATTTATATATCTATGGATTCCTCACATAATATGATTTTTTCTCTCACGTAGTAACCACCCAGGAATAATCAGTGTATCGAATTATTTACTTTACTATAACATCTTTCAAATGAGTTTCAATACCTATGTCTCATAACAACGGAACGATTTCTTAGAAAGGTGGTAAGTTATAAGTACTCTTTATTAAAACAATAGGATTTTTGTTTGTAATTGCCACAATTATACTAATGCGGATAGGAAACTTTATACGTAGATGTATTAGACTACTTACACGTTTTTATTAGCTTTAAGGTTTTGGGTCTAGCGTTTTTACTGTACATTATTTTTGAACGTACCTAAATATGATACCGTCAAGATCGAAAGGATACTCAAGTATTCCTGTAGTGGGTTGTCGAGCTCGTAGAATATCTTGTTCGGTGGGCAAGTAACCGTCCTCTTCGATTCTCGCCAAGTCGCTTAAATAGCTGAAATTCATGCACTAAAAGCTAAGATGCAAACATATAACAAACATTATGATGAGACCCCCATATGCACATGCACCGAAGCAAAGCATGCATTGCGTTTTAACATGATTATTTTTACCGAAATCGTATTTCCTCCAAATCGAACGGGTATTCTATAATGCCCGTTGTCGGTACTCTCACGCGGAGAATATCTTGTTCAGTTGGTAAGTAATTTGGTGCCGCAACGCGGTCAATCTCTTGCAAGTAGCTATGGAAAAACGTGACGATAAATATTAAGTACAAAACATGCCAATCTTAGGGAATTTTGTATGTTTACTGGCAACATTGACATGGCAAGTCCAACCTTATCCACTGCTGAACATAGGTCTCTCCTTTAAACCACTACTGGGTTGGATTTGTCCATGATTTTTTTACGTAATCTATCATAAATCTTGTTTTATATTTATTGCATTTCTGATATACAGGTATCATTACAGACGATACCATAATGATACCATTATTTCAGTTCAGTTTAATGCTACTAAAATCGCCCTTCGGTTTTACCCTCTTTTCTGTGACAAACGAAACAACAACACTAAACGACTATAAGTATCTATTATGAAGTAATGTAGTAGTAGTAGATCGTATGTAGTACATAGTTTCGACAAATTTACCTCTTTATAATAAAACTGTAGGACTGTGCGTTAAACGATAGTCTAGGGATGCTTTAAGTCATAAAATTATATTAACCAAATCATAATAGCATTGTTATTAAGCTAAGTACATTCCCTCATGTCGGACTGATTATGAATATTGATGACCTCATGAAAGGATAATAGCTGTTATATACAAGGAATTGGAGTTTCCTGTAGCGACAGATAATTGTGTATCGATGATGTCACAAATATCACAAAACCATTATGTCAATACTAGCTGCGCCCCGCGGTTTCACCCGCGTTGTACCCGTTCCCGCGGGAATTTCGGGATGAAAAATAGACGTTGGCCGATTCTCAGACCTACTCAATATGCTCACAAAATTTCATGAGAATCGGTCGAGCCGTTTCGGAGGAGTACGCGAACGAACACTGTGACACGAGAATTTTATATAATATAAGATAAAGTAACTATGTTGATATTTTCATCAGATATGTACAACAAATAAGATGTAACTAACATATTGAGCACAGTACATTACACATTGAAAACCAGAACTGTCCTAATTTTATTAAAAACAAGTGGCAAGGGATTTCGACGTCACCGTAATTCTAGAATCAGGTCACAAAACTTATATTGGATTATGGTAACACACACGTGCAACTTATCGATGCATGTATGAGCGGCTTTATTGTTTCGAATATACAGCTCTGGGTGTTACGAATATTGAATTTAGGTATTCCTTAAGAAAATTTTGATGCCAAATAGACATATCCAATGGGGAAATGATGAACGCACAGTCATTCGAACTTAAAAAAACATTTTAAATATTGATTGACATTTATTGAACTGGTGTTAACTGTCAACGACTGAAATATAACATGTAATAATCCTGTGCTACTTTTGAAAATAACACCATATTTCGAATCTTAGAAACTCAACCGGGTCATGAGAAGCTATGGTAAGACGATATTACCTACTTAAAAAAAATTGAACTCTCTTTGGCTTAGGCTTGGGCGTTTACACAAAATTTTGTGCTTAAAAAAAGGACTTGTCACCGCTCGTCACCACCGTGGCACACCCCTAATGGAATAAAAATAGTATAGACTCAAGTTCACCTGTTTAAATCCGCTGAAGGCTGAATTGGCTTCTTTGTAAGGACATTGTATCCGCGACTTAATATTGCCCCTAAGCCTCTTAAACAGATTGTAGGCTTATAGTATGTATGTTCTAACTATGTTAGACATATTGACATGGAGTAGAAACGCCACTTGCAAATTTTACAGTGTTCCAACTAGAGTTTAGTCTAACTTACATACATAAAACGATCTATTTATTGTATGTCATAATGTTAGGCAAAGGTTTTCGGTTTCCCTCAATCTATCTATCTAATTAGAGATGATTCCATGCTTCGGAGGGCACGTTAAACCGTCGGTCCCGGTTACTTTCTACGGATAGTAGTCGTTACATGAGCCATGTCAGAGGCCTTTGGCGGCCCAATAACTCTGACACCAGGATTGGTCAGGTTGACCATCCACTCGATGAAGAAGAAGAAGATTAGAGCTATCTTATTCACATCCTAAGAAAAAATTTAAAGACGTAAGTTGTATCTTTATTAGCCGGTCCCAACAATTGATCTGCTATCTGATAGCAGCTATGTAAGATAATAGTTTGATCTACTGAATGGAGATCAATCCCATGACTACCTCTATCTTTAGAGTTCTATCGTACTTTCTCTCTGAATCCAGATAAGCCTTTCTTTCTAGCCTTAACCTATACTATTACAATAAAGCTGAAGAATTTGGTTTTTGTTAGTCTGAACGCGGTAATCTCTACCGCGTCTGGTACATCAGAAATTAGCGCTTATATAACCGCATTCAAGAAGATGCTTATGGTCTACTTCTTATCCCCATATTCTTTCGGGATCGGCCACAACGCGGGAAGAACCGCGGGGCGTTCCTACTGTGAAGTATAACTAGTATAAATTTTACTTGTACTTACTATTTGGCCGAATCAGTGAGTTGGTACTCTCGCCTGCGGTCATAACACTCTTGGATGCCGGAGTCGGACCACAGCGCCTTGATGGCCTCTACGTACGGGCTCTCGAACGTTGTCACGCTTTCAAAGTCGATTGACGATATCAAATCCGCCTTTTCCTGGAATTTGCAATAGAAGTTATGGTCAGTAAAACATATGAGGTGGTTATTTACTTGCTTATATGTATTTTATTTGAATAAATTAAATAAGTATAAGTAGAAAAACAACTATTTTGAAGATTTTAGGCCTCAAGCAGTATAGTATGTAATATTGGTAAATTAAAAAAATTAAGTTGGTGTCAATCACTGGTGTAAAGAGATTCTTGTTGAGGGTCTTGTCAGTTCCTGGATCGTTTAATGGCACCTAACTATGGTATGCTAAAATATCCGATAACTCTTATTAATACTGTCGAAATTCTCATATCTTAAAACCTCTTAATTAAGTAACATTAAAACAGTTTATTTGCACTATTACTGATTAAGATAGCCCAGAAATACCTACCTATGGTTTATACTTATATAATCTAACTTATTGTGTTATAAGTATGACTAATATAGGCACTTAACAACATACAATCGACCGACCCTAATTGCTAAACACTGTTTGTTAGAACCTTGTCACAATACTTGAAACACAATAACCAGTTGCATGTCAATGGGAATTTCTGAAATTTTTAATATGACAAAGCACTAACGTGCAGCAATGTACCTAGATGGTATAACTGACCAGTCACCATCCAGTTTCCCCACAAATGATATCAACTATATCTACAGATAAACGGAATTCCCTAATAGTACAACCTATATGACTAACTATAGTTTCCTAACCTTAATTAACAATTTGATTGCATTATGATAAACATACAATTAGGTATATATACCTACAGGAATGGTTAATAAAAAAAAAAATTACGCATGTTGAGATGAATGAATGAGATATAATACAGTGATAAAAGATGAGTTATTAAATTAATGTTAGTTTATTTAAAAGACTGATAGCGGACTTGCACGTCCTATGCGCTGGCGAAGTGCTGTTATCACAATAATACGGTTACAGATAATTTTGAAGGTCGCTATTCGGGGAAATTTACGTCCTACGATTCTGTGATCTAGGTTATAACTATACCTATCTGTGCTAGTGCGTAAGATGAAAAGTGCTTTATTTAAATACGCTTAAAGTATCAGTTTGATTGGAACATTATGTTCTTGTATGATATCCACATTTATGTGTGTACGTAATTGTATAGGTACTTTCGGAATTCCCACGGGAATAGGTACAATGCGGGTGAAACCGCGAGACTGTGCTTGTTTCTACTGTGACTGTACAACATTTTCTAAGAATTTATACAAGATAAGAATAATATTGAGTATTGAGTACTTTCTTTATATGGATGTGGTCTTATAAAGGAAAAGTCGTTGTAAAAGTTATAAATTAATAATGTACTTAGCTAGTCATAACACTATGACAAATCACAAAGTCATATAAATGTGACGAAATAGGAAATATAGGCAAGTATGACACTTGCCTATATTTTTCCACGAGGAAATTGGGAGTGAACAAACTAAGTATATTTACCTATTTGATGACAAATGTAAAGAAATTATTAAAACAAAGAATGAAATTAATACCTCGTTTTTAGAAGTCGGTTAAGAACCGGAAGTATTTTGATAGTCAAAATTAAATGTTAGCACTAATATTATAAACCCGAAACTTTATTAAGTTGAATCTCTTACCCATTTGAACTACTGAACGGTTTTGAATAAAAAAAGTCAGTAATATAGGTTATAACATGAGAATAACACATGGGATAAAATTTTCCGCCGGAAAAGCATCGAAGCTCTGCAAAATAAAGTAACAGTATAAAAAATATACTTACAGCATTGGACGGAACCCCGTATCGTATACTGAGTAGCTCCATGGCCCGTATCATACTCTGCATGGCCATGAAGATGTTCTGGTAGACGAGCTTGATGAAGCCGCGCTTATCATCGTCGCTGTACCCGGAGCCGTGGATGATTCTCATCTGCTTGATGAACGTCGACTTGCCTGACTCTCCAGTGCCTGTTGGTGTTCAAGAACATATGTTATAGCTTGCAAGTGAATGACAAGCCCGTTGGCACAGTAGCAGTGAGAGCGCTTACTGCGTCAGGGGTTCCGGGTTCGATTCCCGTTCGGAGCCAACAATATGTGAAGACATAGTTGTTGGCGACGACGTCTGGGTGTCAATTATGTATTTTTATAAAGTATTTGTTTGTGTATGTATAGCAGTGAGTTAGATTCCATAATACAAGCTTAGAGCTTACTTTGGGACTAATTAACCGTGTGGTTTTTTATCCGGGTATATCTATGCTAATATTATAAAGAGGTAAAATTTGTAAGTTTGTTTGTTTGTTTGTACATATGTTCAAGCTAAGCTCGGGAATTGCCAGTCCGATTTCAATAGTTATTTTTGCAAAGGATAGCCACATTCAACAGGAAGGTTATAGGCTAATTTTCATCCTGGCATTCCCACGGGAACGGGCACAACGCGGGTAAAACCGCGGGGCGCTGCTAGTATTATTATATTTTAAGTCCAGTGTTTGTTACGGAGTGTGATAGGTAGAATATTTCATTTTGAAAATGGAGTCCGGAGCCCTATTACCATATCACAACGCATTCAAATTGTCAAAATCTCTTCGTTATTCATTGTGACTGGAAATGCAGCTACGCTCCTTAAACGCATAATTAGTAATGCATATTAATTCTTATCAGATGTTCAGCTTAGAAATGAAGTAGTTTTTAATGAAGTTTTATTGAAGTCTACTGATTTAACCTCATGTTAAGTAGTAACAAATCATAACTTTGATTGTGAAAACATAGTCAGCATTCATTTAAAAATATGGCTTGAGAACCTTTTGAGCATATAGGTATTATTGAATTCATCATATTCTATAAGTGTAGCCATGTGATCAAAACTCACTAGAGAAATTAGATGGATTAACTAAGATATATATATAAAATTCAAAGTCCTGACTGACTGATAATCAACGCTCAGCCTCAACTATAAATTGATGAAATTTGGCAGGAAGGTTCTTCAAGTGACGTAGGTGCACACTAAGAAAGGATTTACGAAAATTCCTACGGGAACGGGCTCAACGCGGGCAGGGGGTGCTGCTCTTCGATCAACAATACACAACTAGATATCGGGTCACGTACAAAATCAAAGCTAAATACTGTCCGCGTGGATGACGTGTGACAGCTTATTTTGTTTACTACCGAACTGAAACAAAAGTTTTTAAACAGTTCTAAGTTCAACCTAATTACAACCATGACACCTAGCAATAAAGTTGGAAATCTTATGAATAAAATAAGAGCTCACTTTTCAAATGAGGCGTTATTCACCGAGACGTATATTTTGCGCCGATCCGACATCTAGTTGTGTATTGTTGATCGAAGGTGCTGCTAGTGTAAAATAAAAGCATAGTGTATCCGTAAACGTAGTTTAAATTCAAAATGAGTAGTGTTCGCTTAAACTTAAGAAACCAGTATATAAAACAGTGTTAAATTATCAAAACTTACTATTTCCTGCTCTCATATTGAAAGAACATAGCTAAGACTAGCAGCGCCCCGCGGTTTTACCCGCGTTGTGCCCGTTCCCGTGGGAATTTCGGGATTTTTTTTACATAAAAACCTTCCTCTTGAATCACTCTATTACCTATTACAAAAAACCGCATCAAAATCCGTTGCGTAATTTTAAAGATTTAAGCATACAGACAGACAAACAGACAGACAGACACGAAAAAGAGGCGACTTTATTTTATACTATGTAGTGATGATATGACCGGACAGTTTCAAAAGGTTAATGTAGAAATCAGATGAAATTGTAAAAGCATTCTCATTGATAGATTTAGAATAATAAGCCATTAGTAACTCAAATAGTTATTGTATGACTCATTAATTAATTAGACATTATTTATCTAATATTATTAAATCCCGTACCAATATTATGATTAGATTAAGTTTGTTTAGTTATTATTATAATTAACTATCTGAGCTAGTTAGATGTGATCTGTGTGAAGGAAAGTATCTACACATTTAGATATGTATAATAGGTACTAATCAGTCTTATGTAAAACTTAGTAAAGTAAAAGAATTTGTATTATTGTTTGTTTGTTAAAAACATTTAGGTTGTTCCTTCTTCCAGAAATTATACTTTTAATTACATAGATATAGACTAACCAGACAGATTTGAGAAAATCTAATTAAAAAACTACTTTTCATCACAAGTTTCCATAAGGAATAGGTTTATCAGGGGTCAATTCAGGAGGTGCAGCTAGTAACTACTAGTTACATTAAAATTGTTTTAGATTGAATTTCGTTATGGAAGAAGGAGGACATGTTAACTTATACTCCTCTTTTTCTGAGTGGGGGGTTATGAAGTAAAAATTGAAGGATTGCATCATTAACCAGAAACAGTTATCTACATTATCTTGATTTTAGTTTCACCATAGACTCTATACTTAACTTCTAAATTTTAACTCGGCCCCAAGGCGGTGATGGTGATGTTATGGTTGTATATTATAGTTAATAAAAGTATCTTACTTTAATTATCTGAATTGGTTGATCTGTTGCGATTCATAGGTAATATTTATGTATCAAGAGTAAGCAAGGAAAGGAAACTTTCTTTAGATCTTCCCCAATATTTTTTAATACCGTAATTTCCAACATTAATAAATCAAGAGATATGCCTGTCTAGTAAGATATCTAATCTATCTAAATGTTGGGATAACAGAAAATTCATAATTTTTTTTTTAGAAATAAGTACATGACTGTATTAATTCCAGAAACAAAGCATTGTAGGTAAGTCACAAGTTAGATTAATTTTAGATTATTGTAGTCTGGATCCAGAACTAAGGCTCTTTAAATTTAATTTCGTTTAAAATATCTATCTAGGTAATATAATAAAGCTAGAGGTTATTTCTTTAAACATGCTAATCTCAGAAACAACCAAACTGATTTGAATAATTATTTTTGTAATCGATAGCCACATTTAATGGGAAGGCTTTTTCATTCTGAAATTCCCAAGGAAAAGAGCACAAGCGCGGGTAAAACCGAAAGGTGTTGCTAGTGAGTTATATTAGAACAGTAGACTACACTAAACTAGTACATTAATATAAATCAAATAGCCGTTAAAACCTGTCAATGTTATTAAATGTATGTGGGAATGTTATTTTTATAACATTTCAGATTCCACGATCCATAAAACAATTGTATGATGTGATAGGAATAATTATGTAATTCAAACATAATTTTGTGTGTAGGTGTGAAATGTCAGTTAAGGTATTCCTTATCTTGGCCTTTTCAATTAAAATTGTCTGGTTCTATGTGGATTTATATCATCATATTTGTTTCAATGATTGTGCAAAAACAGGGATATTTTTGTCAAAACAAAGAATCATCATAAAAAATATTCTCTCTACTCACTTAACTGAATATCTATTAAAATGCCTGTTATCTTGGAGATTTAAGGATATTTTCCTATACAAATGACTTCACATATTGTTGACTCCGGGTGGGAATCGAACCTGCAACCCCCGACACAGTAAGCACTCTCACTGCCAGAGCAAGGGGTAGACTTGGACTACCCTTAACATTTAGGGGGATGAAAAAAAGATGATGTCCATTTTTAAGACCTACCCAATATGCACACATTTAACGAGAATTGGTCAAGCTGTTTCGGAGGAGTTTAACTACAAACACCGCGATACGAGAATGTCATTAGATTAGCAACTGATAGTGTAATTTAAAAAATATTCTGTTGATCTCAGACAAATTGGATAAACCGAGTTTTGATTCCCAGATTATGTAAATGGCTGTCTTAAATAACCTATTAACAATGGCCTACTGGCAGATACAGGTAGGTATAAAATCATTTACTGGTTAGTTAGAAGGTACTCATAAGTAACTAACTTGATTTTGTATCCATTCTTAAATAAAGATATGTAAATGTAAACTTTTAAGTTACCTAATAGAGATTAAAGTATTTAATCTTTTATTAGTCCTAACTAGCAGTGCCCCGCGGTTTTACTCACATTGTGCCCGTCCCCATGGGAATTTCGGAATGAAAAGTAGCCCATGACCTTCCCGTTGAATGTGACTATCTATTACAAAAATAATTATCCAAATTGAACTGGTGATTCCCGAGATTAGCTTGAACATACAAATAAGCAAACAAACTTACAAATTTTACCTCTTTGTAATATTAGAATAGATTTAAGTAGGTATAACATTTTTATTTTACTTGGCTAACTATAAGAATCCTGATTTTCCCAAGTGATAACCATGAACAAATCTGTAAGATGTTACCTAAATACTGTCATTAATTCTGTTAATTTTTTATTCACACTTGCAAACTTTGTAGTTACCTAATACATTAATAAAATTTAATGTGCAAAAATTTAATTTAAGTGTTTTAATATACTTTTTTTAAACTCTGCTCAAAAAGAATATCAAATTATTCAACATTACTTGCATAAAAACTTAATTACATAAAGCATTCGTTTTTTAAATATAACCTGAGAAAGAGAGGAGGAGGACTATGCATGCGTGCAAAGAAGCAGAGCAGAGTGGTGCGGGGCCCAATCAACCAATTACAATGCATTACAAAGAGATTTTGATGAATTCAATGTGTTGTGATTGGTCTTTGAGCTATGCACTGCTCCGCTTCACTCCTATGGAAAAGTAAAAAAAGAGAATGAAATCAAAAGTCACAGCAATGGTCACAGCAAAAAGTTTGTGAGTCTAAACTCGAGGCTCCTAGACCTACCCTAGAACATGAGGCTCAAAAATCAATGACAATTTTAAACTGAGACAATAGACGAAGAAGAATGCACAAGAACATTATTTTATAAAAAGAAATAACATTCTTGTTTATTTTGTCATTGTCTTGCATTGTCATCTAAACCATACTTGTATTTAACAAATGAGCTTAATCAAAAGTGGGATAAATTAATGCTGTTTAATCAAACAGATAAAAAACTGGAACAGGTGAAATAAATAAAAGCTTACAAAAAAAAGTTAAGCTACATGAATTGAGAATACCATTGTTTTGCAGTAGTAATTGCAAAAGTACAGAAGTTACCAAAAAAAATGGATTTTAGTTCATTCTTGAAAATATTGATTTATAGTTGTGAACATAGTAGCAGTTGGCCATTTATGAGCAACAACAAAAAAAGATTTAAAACCATGATTCTGTTATGATGTCTGGGTAACAATTATAATTACACAGAAACCCATTTAATATAGCTACTTACCTGTCTGTATATTTTATACCTAATCATGTTTCAAAAATCATTGCAAAGGTGTTTGATATGATTGCAACACCCAAGAAAAAATACTTTATGTATGTAGGTGTAAAGGAACAGGTTTTATATCTAATCAGAGATGTAATTTGATATCACAAAGTATCAAAAATTTATGTAATTTTAGGATGATTTTGGTTTGAGTGGAAATAAATAGGAAATGAATGCTACTCACCAAGCAGAAGCAACTTGAGTTCTCTCCTGGCATCTCGTTTGTCCTTTCGGAGTTGCCTCTCTATTTCCTGGTTGATTCTTTTCTGTTCTTTGGCTTCTTCTGACATGCAGCACTCCATGATTTCTCAAAGCGGAGGGCCGCAGACCGTCCTCGCGCGCGGAGCCCTGTCCTTTCGGCAGGCCTTTCAACCGAGGCACACCACTCCTAGAAATTACATTATAATTACACTCACTGCTTCACAAGAACACGACACATATTCACTATAATCACGTACCGATATAACGACGCGCGAACAACCATCCGAACTAGAAACTATCTACTAAAACCGACAATCCGGTCACTGGGTGTGGTGACTTATGATCGGTCATATACATAAACGCTTCTGTCAACTGCCGACATAAACACTTCGAAATCCGCTTATATACGAGCGTGGAACCTTGCAAACCGATCGTATAATCTTGTTAATGTAACTAGATTCAAGAAACCTATGGCTATTCACCACACGTGTGTATTAATAAGATTAAAACTGTGAGCAAACAGGGGATTGATGATACCTAGGTAATCTACTGATAACTAGAACGGCCTATGTCTAGGTTACGATACCAGTTTTAAGGCCACACAACGCACGAAGGGACGTTTCAGGAGTACACTTTTTCACATATTACATACCCGAACGTTTATCCATAGGGCACGACCAAAATGTTCCACCTCAAATTATTGCACTCCACGAATTATTCACTAAAGTATGTACAACGTTCGGCTCTCACTCAATATGGCGCTGGGTGATTTTGGGCGATGGGTGTACTGCGCGTGCGTTGTTTGAGTATTAGCAAATAAAAAATGTTGACAGAAATTTAATTTAGCGTGAGTAAAATAACTTTATTTATGATTTAATTTTGTTAGAAAATATTATAATAAATTAGTCAAAAATGAAAATGGACCTAATTTCCATACTCATATATTAAAATTGACTTGACAGTATCGTAAATTGATTGACTGTCAGTCTGTGGCTTTAAGTGGCTTATTTATCATTAATGTCAAATGTATGATAATTTTGAAATTCTTGGCTTAATTTATTTTAAAACTATTGCAAAAGTAGATAAAATTAGTGAAAAAAATATTTCTTTGTAGATATTTACAATAAATTAATGAATTCAAAGGTAATGAATTTAATAAAACCTTTATGGTTTTTATTTATGAATCTGTAGAATAGAAAACTAACAAAATGTCTATGGTAATCTGGCACAGATTGCCAAAAAATCGGAGAGATGTAATAAAAATAAATGGTCAATCAAAGCCCGCTAAATTCAAATAATACTCTAGGGTGGGGCATTTAAAAAGGTTAAGTAAAAATATTATTGTTATTGTTTAGCGACATTCAAATGATTTAATAATGCTCAGTGAAGCCCTATTTTCTATCGGTAATGCCTGACCATCGCGCAATGTCGCGAGCTTGTCCTAGACATAGAAAATAACCTTGAGACTGTGAAGGTATTTACATTCTGCGTTCTGTATCCATAGAGATACACATTTATTTACGTGTGTTATTGTACTCGTAGTTGCTGAGTGATCGAGAGTGAGTGGCTTTTGACCTGTAACGTGATCATTCAGGCTATTATGCGTTCTTATCACGTACGTGACGTCTATACAAACAAAAAGCCTGTAAGATACGATTGCAGTACAGCAATCAGTTATTCGAGTAGGTTAGTGGTCAACTTTGGTGTCAGAGTTTTTAGACCGTCTTATGGCCTCCGATATGGTCTGAGGTTAAAATAGTGTCTCTATTTTGTGCACACTGGGTAAACACGATGCATTTACGCATTATTGACTTTTAGAAATAGGTAGTTCAGTTCTTCAGGACTTAAGGTATGTTGGGTAGGTAATGATCATTTGATTTATTTAGGGATTAAAAGGCAAAATTCGATTAACAAGGTGTATTCTATTCCTAGAGAGTACATTTTTGATTTTTTTATAATAACGCGGACACCTCCTACCTAGGTATAGGAAGGTGCCTGCATAAATTTAATAATTTAATCTTTGTGGCATACATACGTTCATTCAACTATTACTAAATTAAATTCTTTTCAAAATTTGAATTTACATACCTACCTAGAATTTTTAATTATTATTTCTCTTCATAACATCACAATTTACTTAACTTATACAACAGAAGAAAGTTAACAACCACACTGGCGAATTTATTTAGGCACTTATAAACTACGTAATACATCTTAAATTTAGGCAGTCTTCACACTATCCAACCCTTTGTTAGGCGGGACCCAGCCTCCGAACGCTCGTTCAAACTCCTTGGCAACAGCTATCGTTAGATGATCGTTGTATTTGTTAGCAGCTATCTGTATTCCAACTGGTAGGCCTTTGGCGGTCATGTCTATGGGGCAAGCAGTGACTGGCAATCCTAATGCGCTGAAGATGGTAAGGTAGCCGCAGTTGAGGAATTTGTAGTAGATTCTGTAGTGCAGATGTGCTGGTGATGGGAATGTTGGGAAGAGTAATACTGCGTCGTCTGCTAGAACATTCTGAAAAAAACAATCATTTGTTCTTATAGAAAAGGAAAAAGGTAAGTACTTAATACATATGGACAGCCGTGGAAGTAGGTGATCCAAATTGAGGCGAAAGTTGTTTGTACTGCAGACTACTTAAGCTTAAGTGGTACACTATTGATGGATATAAAATAATACGGTTCGAATCGAAAGTTACTTAAACCAAAAGTGATCGTCTACTTTTATTACCTACCTAGCTAGATACTTAACTATTTTCAAAACTTTGCGACACACGGTTTTACCCGCGTTGTGCCGGGTTATTTGGAAATTTTGGGATGTGAATAGCCTTGAAGCTCACCGTTGAATGTGGCTATCTATTACAAAAATAATTATTAAAATCGTATTTTTTTAGTTTCTGAGATTTGCTCTTTCAAACAAACAAAAAAAACAGTTTATTATATTAGCATAGATTACTGTTAAATTTAAATACTTACAGAAAATTCAGTCTTAATTTCCTCAAATTTAGTCATAAGCTTTTTAAAATAACTATTTGGTAATGCATCGAAGAATTTCGCAAGTGGCCCGTAGCATACGCAAAGGAAACTGTGGTTTGAGAAGCCGAAGATCTTCTTCAGGACCTCGGGCCACACTGACACCCACTGGTCGCGTTTGTTCGGATCAGTGTAGATGTTCCTCACGTGCTTTATGTTCATTAGGACTCGGATACCTATCTCCCACATGTGTTCTATGTGCTTTATTTTGAGCTGGAATAGAAAATGTTTATTTTTAAGCAATGATTTAAAAACTAAGGTTGGATAAAATGGTTAAGATGGATAAGATGGATATTCTACTTATTACTTACTAACCGCGGTGTTACCCGCGTTGTACCTGTTCCCGCGGGAATTTCGGGATAAAATGTATTCCATGTGTTATTCTGATGTATAACCTATATTACTGTGAAGTTCCATCCAAATCAATCCAGTTAGTTTTTGCGTGAAAGAGTAACAAACACTCGTATAAACATACATACATACTCGTACATTCAAAATTTAAATTTAAAACATCTGTATCTAATTATTTGAGGTCATTGAATTATATTCGTACTGAATCCTTATTGGTGGTTCGCTCGTAAAAACCTATCTACTTACTACTTTAACCAAGTATGTATATTGTGAAATGTAAAATTAAATATCATGTAGGATAATAATATTGTACTGAATGAACGACTACCTCCTGAGACACAGTGCTATACTAGAAGGCTATAGTTCAGGAGGTAGGTATTTATCACTTTGTAAACCTATACGTACCTATGAATTATGTTATTGAATTAATCACTGGTTACTTATAAGTTATAAGTTTAATAATTTTTGTATTTAGGTTTAGTTTTGGTAATAAATTTTATTTTATTTATTTAAGTATTATTATTCGCACATGCATTCGCCTCACAAACTTTCGCATTTATAATATTAGTAGGATAATAAGTTTAAGACAAACAACTAATAATCTACTTATCATTAGTAAACTTACTCAATAGCCAGCTATTAAATTTGCCTCAGTAATTTTTGACATGGTACTTAGGATACTAAGTACCTAACTCTATACTACGTTGGTACGCAACATTTGGTATCTCAAACAGTACCAATCATGTCAAATGTAGGATAGCATCGTAGTACGAGTATAGCGTAGTTATGTTAGACACCTTCTCAGTAAAGTCTATTGAACTATAGATACGAGTACATACCGGCTTGACTTCGATATTATAAGTATTTTTGAGATGATCTTTAGCTCTTTCCATTGCTTTTCGGACGTCTGATCCAATAGGGTCAGAGACATTACTTCCATCGCCTTCCATGTAGTAGAACTTCAGCTTTGATACGTCTACCTGTATACAGAAGAAAGTAAAGTATTGACTTGCCTGTTGGGCAAAAAGCCTCTCGTCTCACCGAAGATATCAGTACAGTGAGGAAGGCACTTAGAAGAAGTACCTAGAATTTAAAATAATTCCTACGCTTGAAAAAGGCAATGACATTCTACTAAAAATAACAAAACTGGAACAGACATAAAGTGTAAACCAGTCGCAGATTCAGAGGATTCGGATTTCGTATTCTTTTGTTTTGTTATAACCCGTCCACACCACGGCAAATCCCAACAAAAAATCTCAACCAGAGTTAAGATCTCAAAACTTTAATCCTGCAACCGACACTGCTCATTAATGCACCAAAAACTTATGCATTTAATTTAAATGCACGTTAAAGAATGATCAGTTAAACAAACGTACCGGCTTATCAAATGGTATATCAGGACTTCCAGGTTGCTTCAGTACTTTCAACATCAATGTTATATCTTCGGCGTACCTCGTGATCGGTCCAAGAGCGAAATACTCTTCGAAATCTGGGTCTAGACAGTCGGGGACGTGTCCTGGAAAGAAACCAATGATTTTTAGCCAAGATGGAGGTAAGTGAGTAAGATCGAGTAGGTTAGTGGCAAACCCTGGTGTCGGAGTTTTAAGGTCTTCGACATGGTCTGAAGATTGGAACAACAGGGACCGACAGTTTAGCGTGCCCTCCGAAGCACGGTACAGGTAGCGCTGAGATAGAAATGCCACGATCAGCCACCCATCTAAGTCTGGCCAAGTTGCACGTTACCTAATTGCAATTAGATAACACTGCTTAGTCAAACTGCGCCACGAGTGCTATGCAGGTAAAAATAAATAAAAGTTCCTAAATCACTTTACGTTTTAGTGTAATCGTATCGTAAGTGATGGCAAAAGTAAAGAGGCCTGCAGCTTAGGTACTGCCATATCAACATGCATGCTGTGGCTTTGTTTTGTATTTACTTTCACTTACCATGAACTACTTTGCTCCGTTTACTTCAAATGTTTGAAAGATATTTATAAAGAACTAGCTGTTTTGCCTAACCCGCGACCCAATAGCCGGTCCAATCGGTCCAGCCGT
Source organism: Cyclophora albipunctata (assembly GCA_963082685.1). NCBI lineage: Eukaryota > Metazoa > Arthropoda > Insecta > Lepidoptera > Geometridae > Cyclophora > Cyclophora albipunctata. Next base: position 9,850,867 of record OY720121.1, on the reverse strand, counting down.
TTAGGAGGAGTTCAGTGACATACACAAGTATATTAGAATTATATATACATATAAAGAAGATGTATGGAATTACAAAGGCAAGACCGGAATATTTACCTTCAATCGACAATAACTTTGGAGTAGGTTTATGGCCAAAAATTCCATTGAACATGGGTGGTAATCGCAGAGATCCAGCAATGTCTGACCCCACTCCTATAACTGAAGCGCCCGAAGATATCAGAGCTGACTGAAAATATGTAAAAAGAGGGGTTTAAAAAACCATCAAACCAGTATCAGCATATCGATTTAAGAATCTTGAAATATTTGATTTGCGGAATGTACAGTTTGAGGTAGAATCTAATAGTTAGTTTTAGTTTTAAAGAGCGTTAAGCTAAGGTCCCATTGCGCAGTAGGTTATTATATTGTTACAGATCGGAACGGTTCGCGGAAATCGGTGGTGCAGTCTGCTGTCGCAAAATGGTTCCGAGTCCCGTTTTAATTTGTCCCAATGAAACATCCCCTGACAAACTGGCCAGAAAGTTTTGTTTCGCGATTTATTCATAAGTATTTATTTATTTAACTTTACCTCTCCACCTGAAGACCCTCCAGTAGTTCTCTTCTGATCGTAAGGGTTCATGGTAAGTCCTATCACATTGTTGTATGTCTCCCAATTCATACACAGTTGAGGGGTGTTGGTCACCGCGATAGGTATGGCTCCGGCGGCCCGCGCCATTTTCACAATATCTGCATCTTTCTTGGCTGGATTTCTGTAAGGGTAGACCGTTCCACAGTCGTTGCTCATACCTGGAAAATGTTCGGTTAACTGGATCAATAATAAGTAGTTGTTTTTGTTAAGTTTTAGGGTGGTTTATTTATTTATTTATTAGACACTACAACAATATAATCACTTTGCACTTATAAATAATTTATGTTCTGAGTGACATATCTTTACAGTAGCGTACAACATTCTATGCTTTATAAATCAAACTAACAAAAGAAAACAACTGAATAAACATTAAAAAAGTAAACAGATAAAATTAAATAAGCTGACTAAGAGCGGGCTGTTTCAGGTTACTCTCGCTCCAGTAAACTTTAACACAAAATGTCAGTCTCCGAAGTCATGATAAAAGCTGGCTTTCTACTGATCGCCACTGTCATTTAATTTAATTTTTAATTTATGAAACAACGTTTTGTATTTAACAGCAGCGTAACAACCGCGGTACCGTCTGCCACTACCTGTTTTAGATAAGTGAATTATTCTATTACAAATCTGACGTCAAATTGTACAGATTTTAGAATATTTCCAGTTAAGGGTTACAGAATTGGTTCAAAATCGTCTCCCATCCAAACTAACAACACATATAGATGAAACTCACCTTCAACAGCTATGCTCTCTTTAACAGTCATAGGAACGCCTAACAACGGATACTCTTTCTCTAACTCTTCCGGTGTTCTGTCAGTTGAAGCTATCATCTTGTCTATGCCTCTGGCTTCTCTTAGCGCTATTTCATACCGCGGCTCCACTATAGCATTGACATATGGGTTCACTTCTTTACACCGCTCTATATAAGCTGTTACTAATTCCTCTGAAGTAATCTGTAATATGGAAATGATTCATTTTAGAATGTGGTCATTTGTGACAGTATAAAGGTCAGAGGGGAGAGTACGTAATTCAATGACAATGCTAAATGTAATATTCTTATCAAGTTAAAATATTTATATGTATTTTGACTTTAGTGGGCTATTGTATGCAATAAGATTTATGCACTTGTGTTGAAAAAGTCAATCAGCGTAAAGTATGTCAAATGTATATCAAAACCTTAATATAAACTATAACAATTTATATATGTTTTAAATACTTAGTTACTCAGTAAGTAGCTACTATTAAAACACTTATAAGACACACTCAGTATAAATGTTGAAGAGTAATTAACATCATACATTCTAAGTAGGTCTCTCTTGCATGCTTACGGTACACATTGAATACAATGTGTGAAAGCTTTATACTTATATCTTACAAGTTCATACTTACTACTCATGTTTTAATTTTAGAAAGTTGTGACTGACAGTGCATTAGTAAAAGGTATAGAAATATATGATTTGCGACAGCTTACCTTTTATGATGTACGCACTAAAGTACCTACCTACTTTCAATGTAGTTAATGCCATAGTTTAAGTAATAGTATCTATAACTAATGCAGTATGAAGGTGTATGTCACAGTTTATATGATAATTGTTACATGTATCAGCAGCCGCGTATCTATATTCCGCGTACTTTTTGTTTAAAGTCAAGGTGGAGGGGGGAGAATTAAGAATTTGGGAATTTAAGAGAAGGATAATTAACCTTTTCTCTGTTACCCTGGTGTATTTTTAAACCTATACAGTTGAAATAAATACTTAATTTAATAATTTACAAGCAAAATATTTTTAATTATTTTTGGCTCACATTTAAAAATATCAATACTAATAATTATCAATATATACCCGGACAATATATACCCGGACAAAAATCACTCACGGTTAATTATACCCAAAGTAAGCTCTAAGCTTGTGTTATGGAATCTAATTAACTGATACTACTACATATACATACACAAATACTTTATAAGAATATATAATTGACACCCAGACGTCGTCGCCAACAACTATGTCTGCACATATTGTTGACTCCGGGCGGGAATCGAACCCGCAACCCCCGACACAGTAAGCGCTCTCACTGCCACTGTGCCAACGGGCTTGTCAATATAAAATACTTACTTATACTTCATTGTTTGCAAATGAATATGTATAGGATGTAAGTAATTTCGACTCATTATTTACGTATACTAGTTTTCTCCACATCCAGTAAATAAATCTCAAATCTTATCAGAGTACGAGTATATCCACCTCACCTGTTTATTCCTAATCATTTTGGCAAGTCTAGTGGCTGAATGGAACAGCAGCGGATTGGTGGGCGGCGGACATTTTCTATTCCTCTTCACATTGATCAGGTAGGTGAACGGAACCAGTATGATGGCCAGGAGCGACACGAGGAACCGGAGGAACCTCCTCATTAACCCGTTCATGATCACCGTCTGAAAATTAAAAAAGAATAAATGAATTAAAACTCTTTTGATCCCAAAGGTACCGGTTCTTCTTGCCTACTGACGTTAACAGTCAAAAAAGTTTTATTTTATGGAGTTCACTATGATCTTCTTCATCGAGTGGATGGTCAACCTGATCAATCCTGGTGTCAGAGTTTTTGAGCCGCCAAAGGCGTTTAATATTATGCTTCACCTTCATGGAGTTTACTATGATGCTATGATTGGTGGATACCACCATTGTTATTTTGAATTGAAAATACGGTTTTGCCAAAAGGATACTAAAGCACAGCACATCTCTAGTAGATAAGCACCCTTAAGAAGAAACCTTAACGAGATCATGACAGTCGTTTTATAGCGCTTAACGTGGGATAACAATTATGTAGTTTAAAATTATTTAATTCTAAATTATTATTGACCTTAGGGCATCGGGCTAACCCGATGCCCTAAGTCTGGGTCGGGTTCCGGGTCGAGGCATAACACAGTCATACAAAAATCTTTATAAAAAAAAACAATTAACGAGGTGTATGTAGTAAATATACTGGTTTGGTATGGTTTAATGACCAGTGAGCCGGGCAAACGTCTTTTTATGTGATATTATTTGCCTACTGTACACGTAAAATATTGCTGCCATCCTAAACAAAACATAGTTAAGCATTCGTTATAAATATGTTCATATTAATTGATAAAACGATCACAAAACAAGACTTCTTTAGATTCATTCTAATTTATTTTATTGTTTTTCCGCTAACTCGGAGTATATATATATATTCAATTATATATGCTTGTTATGATTGATATTAGTAGGGATAACATTAAATTAATTACACACAAATCACATTATTTGGTGTTATCTGTACTGAACCAAAATTCTAATGACATGTTGGTATTCCCAATTATAAACATTGTGCTTTATTTTTCCGCGATATTTCTGTACTGTCTTCTTATTTGTTTGTAACAATAGATATATAGGATTAATCTGTGATATACAGTGTATGCCAAAATACATACAATCGTCAAGTCAAGGTTTAATATTTATTTAAGTTAAGAGTGAGTATTTACATGATTTTATTTCATTGTGGGACATCGATTCGCTCATCTCACAAACTGATTATTAATAAACAAGTTATGTGAATATGATATATATTAAAATATATGAGTTATATGAATATGATATAGGGTGCTATAAAATAAGCACTGAACTTTACTAGATTAGTTTGAAACAATATATATGTTTATATATTATATTGGACTCATTCATACGAACGCGTTGATGTCTTTTTGATGGCTGACTCCATTGAACTATATGTACTAACGTTACATATAACTCAATGGACTGACTCAGATACTTTTCTATGGGCGTTTTAAAAAAGATTGTCTTAAAATCTTTTAATTAACTTGGAGACCTTTGAGTATCATTCCAATCGTAAAACCAAAAATAATATTTTTGGGAGGTTAATACAAATATATCTCGGTATAAAATTAATACAAGGCTGACCATTTTCGAAAATGGTCAGCCTTGTAATAATTTTATACCGAGATATGCGCAAAGATGTTGAATTTTTCATTTTTAGATGTTAGATACCTTTACTGCTGCTTTCTTGATAGCATATCCACTAATCCCAGTCACTCCATTTTGCACTTTAGTCACTCGTCGTTTCAACACTGGAGGGTACAACAAACTGTAGCTATTCAAGAACACTTCCACAAAAACAAAACAATGATACACACACGCACTCAAAACTATTAAAATAAAACGAGTAAAAATGTTTACGGACCCATTGAAACACGAACTTATAATACACCTTATCGGAGCTATCATATTGTACGTGTTACTTAGTATAATTGTTAGATTATACTGCCCATTTGTTTCATAATATCTGTTATCAGTTGTACACAGTACTATACATACCGCTATCCAAAGTTCAACTAACAATATGACTTGTGGTGATACTTTCTCCGAGTTCTTTTTTGAAAGTTGGTATATTGGGCGTTGTTAAGATTGAGCGAGTTTCCAAGCTGTGGTCTGACGAGTTTAAAAGAAAGCGAGCGAGTGAGCTATTTGACGATCTCAACAAGACAGTTCGCAGCTTGTAAACTGGGCCTACGTAATATATTATCATCTAAATAGTTCGTGCAAAGTTCGTGTTTTAGTTGGACATTAAAGCGGGATTTACATTACGAAACTAGTGTCATGCATGATGAAACTAGTTTCGTGAAACTAATTTCAGCACACTTTCGTTTAAATTATAGTGTCGTGAAATTATCAGTATCGCGGAGATAATGGCCCTGTCAATATCATAGCTATTGCTCCTGCTGTCTCTGAAATGCTGTCGCGACACTAGTTTCGCGTCGCATCTACACTATGAAATTAGTTGCATGACACTAATTTCACCTAAAAATCGCGCAGGGCACGAAACTAATTTAGTTTCACGAAAGTAATGCATGCATAGTGAAACTGAACATTTACACGTGAAATTACTGGTGAAATTAGTGTTATGAAACTAGTTGCATGCCACTAGTTTCGTAATGTAAATCCCGCTTAATAATTGAGTGTTTATTTTGCCAGTACTCATTACCGGAGTCGAAATTATTATTCGTGGTTATCTTCTTCTTCATCGAGTGGATGGTCAACCTGACCAATCTTGGTTATTACTCAATTGTTAGCATAATGTGTTAAGGTAAATAGAGTTACTAAACACATATTTATTTTCGTTTATAACGTCTGTTTGATTTAATTCGAGTACATTATTTTGCGTGATTTTATATTATATTCTCAATTTATGGACAAGAAATTTACATTAGTAAGTACGTACGTATACCTACCAAATGTAAATACGAGCTTTCAAGTGGACATTTCAATTGTGTACCTACCTTCCCAATTATCTTGTTAATTAAATAATGACGTGAGTGCTTAGTTTAAATTATAAGTGCTAACTATTGATGTAGTATATATTCAATACAAGTTATTTCGGTTATAGAATACTAGCAGCGCCCTGCGGTTTAACTCGCGTTGTGCCCGTTTCCGTGGAAATTTCGTGAATTTTAAACCTTACTTTTTATACTTATAAACTTTCCTCTTATCAATCTATCTATCTTAATACTCTATCTATTTAAAAAAACTGCATCAAAATCCGTTGCGTAGTTTTAAAGATCTAAGCATACATATACATAGGGACTGACGGACAGCGTAAAGCGACTTTGTTTTATACTACATAATATGTAGTATTAGCTACCTACTTGTACTTCTTTATAATAATTCGTAAAAACCTATTGCATTTATTATCTAAACATCAATATAAGCGTGACCTTACAATCCCTTAAAGACAGAAATTGTGCTTATTATAGTTTTTCCTAAAGGAATTAATTACTTGAACCACAGGTTTGACCGAAACCATCAAGTGATGAAGGAGTTAACTAACGTGAGATTTAGTAAAGGATTGATTATAGCTTATTTCGTTTTGTCATATTAGTAACTTTATTTATAAAACTAATCACTAACCGCCGCATCTACTCAGAGAGTCAAATAACTTAACTTGGTTTTGAAGGCAACGTCAATTAGTTAAAAGCCTAATAATAGATTTAATTGTTGTTTCTGAGTTATAAATTAGCACATCAGTGGCACAGCAACCGGACAAAACAAAACAATGTCAACTCGATAATTGTTAGATTATATTTATTATCATTAAAATGTACGTATTATTGTATGTACTTAATAATAACATGCCCATGAATTATGTTTTAATCAGTAACCTAATAAGTCATAATCTAATGAAGTACTGTCGCCATAAAAAGATAATTATAATAACCAGCTGATTCGTCTATGAATTGTCGGTACTGGTAGTTAACATCGCTAGACTATCTCGGTAGCCTTTAGGCGGTCTAAACATTTAGACCACTAATCTACACGAACTTACTTTTACCACTTAGACATGGCAACTTCTGTACAAAAACTCCTCCATAAAACAATAACTTTCAAATACCATTTAGATAGTAAATGGATTAATGTAATATATGTACTTATCAGAGTCGAGTGAAAACATGTTTCCTTGTGGGTCGAGTGAAACATGACAAGCGCGGTGATTACGCCTAATCCTCTTCACTGTACTGATATCTTCAGTGAGATGAGAGGCTCCTTTCAAGTTCTTTTCAAGTCTCGATTCCGAGACGCGTCGCTTCCTATATTGTACAAACTCCACAAACGAGTGGAAATGTATCAATAATTAAAAAGCAATTAAAACAAAATCATACATCTCAATACACAGCAACCGATGGTTTCAAGATTGCTACATCCATTAACGTTTGTAGGGAAACTGTGTTATTATCTCAATTACAGATTTGCAGTCATTTGCTGATCACGCAAAGGCCACATATTGCAACCGCATAATGTTTTTCTGTGACTCGTTTGATTGCAATTAGCTTTTGATGATAATTAAATGTTAACAATGCCTAGTCTAGTAAAATCCTCAATTTCAAGTGCAATTTTTATGACCAAAATGTTTAATTTACACCGACCACATCGCCACACCACAGTTGCCGAAAATTGCTGAGGGTGACCGTCAGGTGGTATTGACCGCATCGCAACGACAAAGGAACCAATATATAAGGATAGTAGATTAGCTTATACGAGTATATTGTTCATACCAAAAAGCTAAGCTACAACTACACTATTTACACGGATCTACTTTTTATCGCTTCTGTGGTTGTAGTACATGTGGGAAGAGAGCCTAATAACCGGCCCTCTTCTATGCCTAAAACAGCAGGTTCGATTCTCGTGCCCAATCATTTTCTTATCAATGATTTCAAGTGTAGAAATAATGTTTTATTTATCAAAACAATATTTAATAAGCTGCTTATCTTGGTTTGGTTATCAGTCTTGTAACGTACCTAGTATAACCTTACCTTAACCTTAAACATGGATTTCTTTCTTTGTTACTTCTGGATTAAAAATTATATGAAAACGTTATGAACATATTTTATGATTATATATAAAATGCGTTAAGCAAAACGGTTGGCTTGTTAGTAGTTTCCGATCGTATATAATATCTAACGTGCAACATGCAATCACTTACTTATGTATGTACCAACACTACCTACCAACACAGACTAAATAAAAAGACCAAGCCAGCGTGAACAATAGTGAAGCAAGCTATATTAGGGTTTATAATTTGTGCAGTTTTGGATCAGTTCAAATAAAAAAAGATCTAAGTAATATACATAATAGAATCGAATCGAATGAGACGGACCATATCATCTTTCCGTATATTTCACATGTATTTAACAACAGCTATTTGTAACCAAATTACACCTCATACACTGCACACATATTTACAGAATCTGCTTCACTTTAATAATGATTGACTTATTGAAGTGAAGCCGATTCTATAAATATCAATCTTCTAGTAGGTCAATGACCACTCCTGATCTCGGGGTCTTATCGCCCTAAAGGTCTCGGACATGGTCAAACGATTAAAATAATCGGCACCAACAATTCAACGTACCCTTTTTGGAACGAAGTTCCTTATCGCGCGTTGCGAAAGGGGGCTAGACGGAAAAAAAGGTAACGACACTTTTTAGGCCAGAGAGGGACAGACAGAGAAACTTGCGCACGCCAGGGAGAGACAGACAAAGAATCATGCGCGAGAGAGACAGACAGAGAAACTTGCGCACGCCAGAGAGAGACAGACAGAGAAACATGCGCGAGAGACAGACAGAGAAACATGCGCGATGTTTCTCTGTCTGTCTCTCTCTGGCGTGCACATGTTTCTCTGTCTGTCTCTCTCTCTCTCTTATAGAAAGCAAGCTAGATATTTTCGTTTCGTCTTTCTATTTCGCATTGAACAGTGTGGTGTCGCGACGATTATTTTTGTTGATAATTAAACTTCGTTCCATCCGGGTGTCCCTTGACACCTCTCAAGTTTTTAATATGTAGAATGGTAGCGCTCGCGGCGTAGTTTAGCTAAGCGCTGTTCAGTCATTGCATTGCTATTGTTAAGCAACGTGCAGCTCGGTTCTACTTCAATGGATTTATACCTTTAAAGAACGTAACGTTTTAGTTTCCGCTTCAGTTCAACACTGACAGTGTCTTTGGTGTTTATTTGGTCTAAGCCTAAGACTATACAGACCTTTGTACCTAAATTAACTGCAGTTTGCAAGTACAAACAATTGCATATTCAAACAGCGACGAAGGATATCGTATACTGCAGGTATATTTCACAGTAGGGCCGGATGAGGCAACTAGAGTTACTGTAAGTTGGTCAAGCAGCTAGTCTTGAGCAACTACAGGCATTCTCGAATAAACCCGCTTTTAACTAAACGGCATATCTGTACAGTATTCAGCAGAAAGTCTTGTCTATGGATAATGATCGGCTAAAATACCAGTAGTAGCTAAAATACCGGGAGTAGCTTACTTTGGGCAGCACAAGCTGAGCCTTCTCTAATTGCTTTCATTATTATTATTTTTATAAGTAAAACTTATGTAATTTGGTGTACCTACTTAAAAAGCAATATTTTTTATTTATATATTAATTTAAAATACCAGTTTTATAGAGCGATAAGTTTTAAGAGGACTTGCTTATAATTATTTTTCTTACGGAATTTAAAATGTAATCTAATAAATATGGCGGTTTTTTAAGTATAATCAGTCCATTCTATACAGTAGGTATACGGATTTACTGATTTAATATTATTGTTATCACGTTATTCAATCCTTTTCCACAATAGAAAAAAATGATTGGTTGATAACAGTCAAAGCAGTTCACATTAAAATTCCTTTAGATAAATGAATGTTTGGTAAAATAACTAACACTCTGTCGATCTACCTACCGAAACTACCAATCAGATTTGAATAATTTATTTTTGTAATGGATAGCCAGGTCCAACGGGAAGGTTATAGGCTATTTTTCATCCCGAAATTCCCACGGGAACGGGCACAATGCCGGTAAAACCGCGGGGCGCTGCTAGTCGGGTAATAAAGCTTGACAAAACTGGGCAGTCATTCTCCAATAGTAAGTCGTTTTGTCAAGTATTATGTGTATCTAGTAACATTCTATTTGTCGCAAGTAAACATGTTTTATGTAAATACTAAGTTGAAGTTTAAGTAAACGCGGTCAAGATCATGTTGGTTTTACTTGAATGATGTTGCTTCTGTCACGCTTCTATGATGAAAGAAGTACAATTGACTATACGTTAGTACTTAAACTGTTAGTTTTGAATTTCTTAGATTTTTCGATCATATTCTCGTGATTGCCGGATTGCTTGACTACCTAATATTGTATTTCGTTTACTTTTTCATACGTACATCTATAAAGTTACTGGCAGCACCCCGCGGTTTTACCCGCATTGTGCCTGTTCCCGTGGGAATTTTGGGAATTTTAATACATACAAACATTCCTCTTGAATCACTCTATCTATTTAAAAAACCGCGTCAAAATCTGTTGCGTAGTTTTAAAGATACATAGGGGCAGACATACAGACAGCGGATGAGCGGAAAGCGACTTTGTTTTATACTATGTAGTGATGGTGACTAACTAAACACAAATACTTCGAAATTCATTCAAATCGGTTAGTGGCCCACTATGGTGTTGGAGTTTTTACATCACCTATAAGCTTCCGACATGGTATAACGATGGATGGAAAACAATATGGGACAACTGCTTGACGTGCACACCGAAGCACGGTAGCGCTCTGATAGAACTGCCACTATCGGCCATACATCCAAGTAGGGGTTGAGCTGCACGGTATTTATCAATTGTAATAAACACAAATACTAACGTAGGTAATTACTTATTGTTAACCTTATCAAATAATACAGATTTAAATGGTACTTAGATCTGTAAAAGATTTAGTGAATAAATAACATATAGTCGGCTGTCTATAGGTATTGCACCAATAGACAAGTGGCAATCGTTTTGCATTCTATTTAGTTGTCTACTATCAAAACGTACCTATGGAAGCGTCAAGTAATTTTCACATAGCCTTAATCCTTCCTATGAATTTAGACAAATGAAAGTGAAATAGAATGCGAAGCGATTGCCACTTGTCTAGGGGTTCTGAAACTGTGATTAGTTACGCACCATTATTTTTAATAATCATCACATTTAAGCGGCCGGGCCTTGATAGAAATTATTTCTTATCACGCCAAACTCCGTCAAAGATAATTTGCAAAATTTTTCGCAACGCGAGCGTTACGAGGTTTTCATTGAAACGCCGACGCCGAAAGTGAAATCAACGGAAGCAACAACAATGACGATTCAACAAATAACTTTCTACCTTTCGTAATTGTTTATGTCTAATTGAAGTTTTTTACAATATTATGTAAAACTAGCTGCGCCCCGCGGTTTCACCCGCGTTGTACCCGTTCCCGCGGGAATTTCGGGATGAAAATAGATGTTGGCTGATTCTCAGGCCTACTCGATATGCTCACAAAATTTCATGAGAATCGGTCGAGCCGTTTCGGAGGAGTACGGGAACGAACACTGTGACACGAGAATTTTATATATAAGATAAAGAAATTAACTGAAAAGTAATGAAGAAATTAAAGTATGTCATTGCTAAATGTATTTTTATAAATAAGCCTTAGGGGTTGAGAGAAATAACTATAGTAGCAATATCAATAATTCCCACAGTTCAGTTGTCTTTCTTTTATATTCTTGAAATCCTACTATAGTCCTTTTTACCCAAGAATGAGCTATGCAGTTGTAATCAATTACATTGAAACATCTTCAAATGACCATAGAGTCATAAAGGCTCTATGAGTCGGATCTGTTGCAAACCTTTCAAAGATCGGGCTAATCGCGTGATTAAAGAAAAAACTCTATGATATTTATGGTTAACAGTTTCATAATAATACATATATCGTCTATTCATCATCACTCTAAAAGTATTTAAATGTAGATGATTAATAGGGTGAATCATTTCCATCACTTGATTACTGGCAATGTTAAGCAACATTAAACCCGATCATTTCTTGGATTTCATTCTTAAAACAGGGGTCACCAATTTGTCAATCACCAAGTTAGGTTCTCACTTGTATTTCTACTTGGATATTGTGTAGAATTAGATAGAGTACATACTTAATTATCTTTCTTTATTTCTGAGATGTTTAATAATTTTGACATTTACACACTTGAGTATAAGTATAGTACATTTTCTAGAATAAAGATATTTCAAATGTTTTAGTTTTTGTGTGGATACTTAGTACTTACTTCCCAACAAAATGTTTACGTATACAACAGATTAATTTAGTAAGGCTTAGATCAGTAATCAAATTATACATATAACTATAATATAAAGATAGTTAAAGTATCATATGTAATTAATTACGTAGGTATAATGAATAATGAAGAACTGTATGTAACATTTGACCCGTACCGACCACAATTAAACACCGGCTGATATAAAAGTCAAAAGTAAACCACATAGAAAATTAAATATATATATATAACTAACCTATATATTTAACTTACGTACTTAATACTTTATTAACAAAATAACCACTTACATTTATCCCTTTTCAGGTACACAGAAAAATCAATCAATCGAAATCAATTTAAACGCGTGCGTATGTTAAACTATATTCAAAGTTAGTACCGACGCGTGCGCACGATGCGGAGCGCGTTACCGACTCAAGACAACAAACTCAAGAGTTGATGGATCCGGACGTTGCAGTCAATGCACGCTCGGAAAGTCGGTAAGTAGGCAAAAGATAGACCGAGAGCCAGCGGCTTGTTACCGCGACATACTTGCAAAATTAAAATTATTTTAGCTCGCTATTGATTGCTCTGATGATATTAATACTATTGATATACTTCTTTTTTAAGGTGAAGGTTAATGCTCAGGTATGTTGCGTCGCGGTGCGGAACTAAATTATTTAAAAATATTTTAAGTTATGCTTAGTTATACTTAGTCTCTAATAGGTATTAGATTTTCCATTTTAGCTCGTCTTAATTTAATAGAAACACATTATCGACTGATGTAAAACGTTAGTAGAACATCGATCGATAAAAGGTCGATTCATATTATCCATTAATTTTTCAATATTTCCTATGAACCTTTTAAATCTATCCAGTAAAGTAAAATCCCTGTGGATGGCTCGCTAAAGAAACCTGTTGATACATCGACGAAGCCAGAGCACGATAATCCCAAGATGTTAACGATAACATAATGTGAAGTGTGATTTCCTTTTCCCTTCTTACCAAAAAAACTTGAGAGGTGTCACGGGACACCCGGATGGAACGAAGTTAATTTATTATCAACAAAAATAATCGTCGTGACACTACACTGTTCAATGCGAATTTCAAATAGAAAGACGAAACGAAAATATCTAGCTTGCTTTCTATAAGAGAGAGAGAGAGACAGACAGAGAAACATGTGCACGCCTGTCTGTCTCTCTCTGGCGTGCACAAGTTTCTCTGTCTGTCTCTCTCACGCATGTTTCTCTGTCTGTCTCTCTCTGGCGTGCGGAAGTTTCTCTGTCTGTCCCTCTCCGGCCTAAAAAATGTCGTTACCATTTTTTCCGTCTAGCCCCCTTTCGCAACGCGCGTTATGGAACTTTCGGTCCAAAAACCCTAAGTAAGCACAGTGTGCGTTTATAAATTAATGGTGACCGTCTCCTAGACTACAACAGTGATTGTCGGTATAGGTACCTAGACACAGATTTCTTGTGAAGTAAGTTATTAGAGTACTGTTATTTATAAGTTAGTATATGAATAGACCTATTTATTGCACACAGTTCCAATAAGATAGTTGCGGTGTCACAGATTTTGTAATAGTCATTATGACATTGTTAGCACCGATCGAATGATGTCTTTTGAAAGTTTTGAAATAGGTATCAATAGAGCATATCTTCTTGTTTATTTAATACTAGCAGCGCCCCGCGGTTTTACCCGCGTTGTACCGTTCCCGTGGGAATTTCAGGATGAAAAGTAGCCTATAACCTTTCCGTTGAATGTGACTATCCATTACAATAAGAATTTTTCAAATCGGACCAGTAGTACCTGAGATTAGTGCGTTCAAACAAACAAACAAACTCTGCTGATTTAAAAAAAAAAAATACTTGGACAAATTCACACACGGTTAATTAGACCCAAAGTAAGCTCTAAGCTTGTGTTATGGAATCTAATTAACTGATACTACTACATATACATACACAAATACTTTATAAGAATATATCATTGACACCCAGACGTCGTCGCCAACAACTATGTCTTCACATATTGTTAACTCCGGGCGGGGATCGAACCCGCAACCCCTGACAAAGCACTGTGCCAACGGGCTTGTTATAATATTAGTGTAGATTGAGTCACGGTTATCACTTGTTGGCTGATATCTTCGTTGCGATGAGAGGCCTATGTCCAGCAGAGGGACATTAGATTATACTTTAATTACTTCTAACTATTTTTGAATTGAAACTATTTACGGAAACATTCGTTTACGGATACGTAATGATTGAGTCTTCTGTGACCACGGTTCCTGTAAAGGGGCCGAAACGTCAAACAAAAATCACTACATAGTATAAAACAAAGTCGCGTCTGTTTGTCTTCTGTTTGTCTGTTTGTCTGTATGCTAAAATCTTTAAAATTACGCAACGGATTTTGATGCGGTTTTTTGTAATAGGTAGAGTGATTCAAGAGGAAGGTTTTTATGTAAAAAAAATTCCCGAAATTCCCACGGGAACGGGCACAACGCGGGTAAAACCGCGGGGCGCTGCTTTTAAAATAAAAGCGAAGTGCATCCGGAAACGTAGTTTCAATTCAAAATAAGTAGTTAGTTTATTTTAATTCGATTAAACTTAAGAAAGAAGTACTACTAACTACTTCAATGCTTTATTTTTACTTTTTGTTCTAAATCAAGCTGATATATATCCTTCTTGGTAAATATTAAGGAGTATGGTTGCTCTCTAAAGTACAAAACCTTCAAAGTTTGTTATAAAGTGGTTCAAGGCCATACTAAGGTCCCTTTCGTATGTTTATTTTTATCATCCAATTACTAGGCTTCAAATTGAAACGGTTATCAAATCAGTGACATAAAACTATCAAATCATAGGTACCTTATATAATAATAAATGCGAAAGTTTGTGAGGATGGATGTATGTATGAATGTTTTATCACTCTTTCACGAAAAAACTACTGGACGGATTTGGACGAAACTTTACAGTAATATAGGTTATACATTAGAATAACACATGAGACGCATTTTATCCCGAAATTTCCGCAGGAATGGGTACAACACGGGTAACACTGCGCGTCTAGTTATTTAAAAATATTTACACAGATAGTGTTAATTAACCTTTATGATTTGCAACCACAAAAATAATTAACTAAAGAATCTTTGGCAAAGATTTAATACGTACAAGTAATAATTGCTTCCGTAAAATAAAAATATTTTAATTCTAAAATTGTGATTTATGTTTGTGACTAATAAACTTTAAATAAAAAAATAATTAACATGTCATTTGAATGTCACCTTAATGTGAACCGTTGAAAGGTTTTTGTTTGATACTTATGTATGTACTATGCACCTACCTAATATTACTCTTATTTGCACGCATAAACTAGACAGTATCTTACTTAGGTCAAGTTCTAGGTTTGTAATATGCTTAGTAAGGGATACCTAGTACCTAAACCTAACCTAACCTTTAATATGTTGCATATATATTATTTCTGCTTCCATATACAATAAAATATATGTTTACCCTCATATTACCATTAATAATTATTTGGCTATTAGTTGCTGGTCAGAGGCCTTGGCGGCTCAATAACTCTGACACTAGGACTGGTCAGGTTGACCACCCACTCGATGAAGAAGAAGTTGTTGGTTCGGGGTAACAATACCTTTTATCACAACTAGGTTTCGCAGAACTTCTTCAGTTCTCACCCTTAATTTCTGCATCAAGGGTAAAACCTACCTCAACCTACCTCCCCACCGGACGGAAGGAAACACATAAAAACAAAGTTAATCACTATTAGCATTTCAATATGCAAATAATCAAAATACGAGTTTTCGCGCATTTTTATCGCTCAAAACCGGAAATAGAATCGCATTCTAAATATCAGAATCCTTAAACTATGATTTTTATTTCCTTATCAATTACTAGCAGCGCCCCGTGGTTTTACCCGTGTTGTGCCCGTTCCTATGGGAATTCCGGGATGAAAAATAGCCTATAACCTTCCCGTTGAATGTGGCTATCTATCACAAAAATAATTATTGAAATCAGACTGATAATTACCGAGATTAGCTCAAATATACAAACAAACAAACTAACACATTTTACCTCTTTATAATATTCATATTAAGTAATAATATAGATGACAAAATATCGATTTGTTCAAAGAATTCGTTCATGCCCTTGATGATATGACATTAATAAGTAGGTATTGTCTTTGCATACTAAAGTAGGTAAGTAGATAGAGATCACCTCTAAAGTAGGTAGTTAGGTAGAGATCACCTATGTGACTACTAATGAACTAACCTATACTTAAAATTATCAATTTGTTATTCACCTCATTACATTGTTGTTTATTGTTAACGTTATAGCAAAAACACTTTGTTTGTATTCACTCGTTATTTATGTAAGTTTGAGTTCGCTTTCTGTACTAAAATGAGAAAAATATGTATAAGCTTGTAATGTCCCAATGCTGGGCAAAAGCATCTCAGCGAAGATATCAGTACAGTGAGGAGGGTTAGGAAAGAAAATAATAGGAAAGTAGTTCTTCTTTTTTCCCTAAAATTGATAAAGACACCATCTTATTAGATCTAGGACTAGATTTTAAAGAACTGCATTTTTAAAATCTCTTTATTTTTCAAACTGTTGACAACGTATATCATATAATCAATGAATTATGTAGGTTAAATAAGTATTAATGGTAAGTTATGTAATCTTATTTAAAAGATCAAGGCTAAGGTGTCGTTAAATATTTATGTCAATTTTTATAACTATAGATGATATGAATTGACGTATCTAATATATATAATAAAGAGTATGATTTTCTGTTTGTTTGAACCCATTAATCTTAAAAACTATCAAGCCAACAGGGCGGTTACAGGCTATTTTTCATCCCGAATTTTCTACACGAACGGGCACAACGCAGCTAAAACCGCGGAGCGCTGCTACTGCGAAATAGAATGCGTTTGTAATAGGGTTATTGTGTTATACCTATCTAAATCAAGAAGACAAAATTGAGATACACCTGTTTATAAGTACATACGAGTAAATTGAATTTTGATAAAAATTGGTATAACATTAATTAGGTATCTACTTAGGTTGCCTACCTATTGGAAATTATAACAATCGCTTTGCAGAACGTTTACAAAAGATGTATGCAATAACATCCGACACTAGCACAGCATACCTAGTACCTAGTATATCACATTCTAGACTTATGTTACAGATCTACGGTAGCTCTCGTGGTTTGACTAAGCGATGTTAGTCCATTGCGATTGTTAAGCAACGTGCAGCTCGACCACTACTTGGATGGGTGGCCGATAGTGGCATTTCTATCTGAGCGCTACCGTGCTTTGGAGGTCACGTTAAATTGTCGGTCCCGGTTGTTTCAATCGTTAGGCCTTGTCGGAGGCCTTTAGGTGGTCTAAAAATCCGACACCAGGGTTGTATACTAACCTACTGGAACTTACGTTTATGCAAGCTTGTTCTTGATATTGAGATCACTACAAAACAAATCTTGCCAAAGTTCTTCTAAGATGTAAGTGAAACATCGTGAGAGAGTCAAGTCCTACATTAAACTGACTAGAACTGGATCAGTTAACAATCATAAATTCTTAGAAACTTTTACTTTGTGAAAGCGCCCTCCGACGACGTGGACAATTTTGGAACTACAAATGCGCTGCAACAAAATTGTCCTGTTTTTATAGAAGATGAACTTACTTACTACTTGATGATTGAGAGAAGGTATTCTTTACAAAATACGTACAAGCTTTTAGTTGTTTTTAGTTATTTTAGATAAGCTCCGAATCAGAGAAATAAGTAGTTTGACTCATTTAGTTTACCGCCATCTAGTGAAAATCAAGTGGACTACAATTTACAAAAGTCTCTACTACTCCACGCTAGATGGCGTTGTACAGAAATAGTTAAACTTTCAACATTTTAATTTTATTTTACGTTGTAATAATAACATTTTTTTTTGATCATCATAAAAAGACATCTGTATGCTTATTGTTTTGTTACTTATCAAAGCGTTATTATTTTACAGTTTATTAAAATTTTGTTTCATTGTGAATGCATTAAAGGCTCACCAGTTGTATACATCGCTAGATGTCGCTACTAGTTACAACAGGTAAATCTTGTTCAAGTTTTCAACATTTCCTATAAAACCTTATATTTTGTTATTAAAATAATCATATAACCGATTCATGTTTCACCTTAGCTTAAATAAAAACACGCGATTGGTGATCATTAAAATATGTTAACGTATTATATCTAAACATTTATGACAAAAAATTACTTAAATTTAATTAAAAAAAAAAAACATAAATATTACTTCAAAACCAGCAATATCTACACAAAACGGAATAAAATCAGTAAATGACAAAAAAGCAAGTTTAGTGTACGCGGGTTGCCCCGCGACATGTAACACATAAATCAGATAGGGGGCGCCACCCTCACCCACTCAGGGAAGGATGATCTTCCCTAGATCCAACATTTTTATAACGGGCAACACACATGCCTTTTTGTGAAGTAATATCGCACAGCGAGCGGTTCACGTGAAAAATAAAAGGAAGCGTTGAATTAATGTCTATGTTGGTGAATGTACCCAAAATGTTTCCATTTTGATTGGATGGAAATTGTATTGGGATTACATTGCACTGGCTTCGAGTGGCGACGGGTGATCGAAGGGCAGGCTATGACTTTTAATGCAAGTTAATTGACTATTAGTGTACTACCTAGGTACGAGGAAAACACATGCAATACAGAAGATTTTAATGTCATTAAAGAACTGAATAATTTCCTAATATGGCACCGACTTGAAATTTCCTTTTCTAATTAATTTACTATTTTTCTACTTTTTCGCACTAGGCCAGCATGCTGAGCAGGCCTAATCCTCCTCACTATACTGATATCTTCAGTGAGATGAGAGGCCTATGCTCAGCAGTGGGACATTACAAGCTTACTTTACTTTAACAATCATACCGAAACAAGCCGCTAATTTTTCAGTAATATTCCTTGAGGTAGTGTAAACACCAAAAGAATGAATCACCCTCTTTCAAAGTCGGTTATTAGTACAACATAGTGAGGAAATAAGGAAGGAAAAATTCGTCCTAATAAACTGAATGTTTTGGAATCTCGTTCGAGTTTTCACAGTTCAACGCACTCGCAGTAGTGAAGGGACCTACATATCCTATTTTCCCGATTTACTCTTTGTTTGTAACTGTTCACTGTAACTGCGAGTTAGTCAGAGGACGTACCTAGTATTTTTTTATTTCGAATGAAATAGTAGAATGTGTTCCATATTTGAATTCTATCTATATAAGGAACTTTTTTATCAAAACTCTTTATACATAAGGATCAATTTCTGTTCGTTGGTCTCTTTAAAGCGCGAGAATGACATTCTCATGCGCTGGACCGATTTTTTCTTCCTTTCGATTTAAGTGACCATTAACTAAATTGACCATAACTGTGTTGCTATTAAAAGTAGATATTAACATAGTAGCAATTTTATAGAGGTATTGTTATACACATATACATACACATACTATATCATCACTAGTAGAAAACAAAGTTGCTTTCCGCTGTCTGTCCCTATGTATGCTTAGATCTTTAAAAATAAGCAACGGATTTTGATGCGGTTTTTTTTAAATAGATAGAGTGATTCAAGATAAAGGTTTATAAACATTCTCGAAATTCCTACGGGAACGGGCACAACGCGGGTAAAACCGCGGGGCGCTGCTAGTATCAAAATAAAATACTATACCATACACAACAAAGAGATTTATAAAAATCAACATTTCAATTCTCTGAAACCTTTGTGTACGAGTATTCACATAGTGTGTTTATATTAGGATTTGCGTTTAAGTTATGAACTTGTAGCGTTTCAAAAATGTAACACTAAAAAAACAAAAAACCAGTAAAAATGATTTTTTTAAGAAAAATCATACTGGAGAGTTTTCTTTTTTTTTGTTTGTTTGATCAACAGTCAAATTCAACGGATAGGTTTTCATTTTGCTGCTAGTATTTAAAAAAATAATTTTAAACCAGTGACGATAGATTTCATTATATTATGTTGTGTACAAGATTGTCTTCTAATAAAATTACTGACTCACGTGTCATTCCAAATAGGATGCAAAAATGATTGCCACTTGTCTATAGGGCAGGGGTAGTGAATTATATATCTGAAATTCAGAGAACAAGTAGTGCCAACTATATCGGTAATCTTTTCTGCTAAGGCAGTGGTCCCACCACCGGCGAGAAAACGACTAACTATCGGCGATGTTACTCGTTTCTCGTTAATGAAGACAAGCCCGTTGGCACAGTGGCAATGGGAGCGCTTACTGCGTCGGGGGTTGCGGGTACGATTCCCGCCCGGAGTCAACAATATTATGAAGACATAGTAGTTGGTGACGACGTCTGGGTGTCAATTATATATTCTTATAAAGTATTTTTGTATGTATATGACTGTAGTAGTATCAGTTAGTTAGATTATAGAATACAAGCTTAGAGCTTAGTTTGGGTCTAATTAACCGTGTGTGAATTTTTCCAGGTTTGACGGTTTCGGCGGTGGGACCATTGCCTAAAATCTCGATCCGTTTAAATCTTGGACCAAATAGTTTATTTTTAGCTACACATTGTTATAATTAAATTCCATTAAGGTAGGTATCTAAATCAGGGCTATGACCCGTATTGCCTTTTTATGATTGCGTGCAATAAAATAGAACCATGACTTCGTAAAAATATTGGTCAAAAATGTACTTGAATAGCTGATATAGGCAAATTGATCTCATGGACTTCGACAGCGATTGATGGGAGCTCGCAATAGTCAAATATGATTGGCGATTGAGAAGACCTTTGCCCAGCAGCAACAATAAGGGTTAAGAAAAGTTTTATTCCCATTTAAATCCCGACGTTGCGTATGCATCGTACATTCTCGTCGATTTCGATGTAGTAGATCGGCTACTAAAGAAAAAAAGTAATTTGATAACTATTTGCATTCTTAAACAATATTAAAAATAATTTATTTCAATAAATATCAATAATAATTATTATTTAGAACAGCCATTAAGTTATACGATATATGTATAATATTTAGCTTCTATTATATTTGGGAAATGTTGTTATACTGATATTTCGTATACCCTAATTTCTTTCCGGGGAAATCGGGTTTCCCCTACTATTTGTACTAATCTCAATTCGATCGAAAATATCCCGAGGGTTAATTTGTACCTTTTCAAGTCATGGTTGTTGAATGGTGAATCAGCATGACTTAATGTATTTTCAAGTAGGTTTATATTTGGATGGAGTATGGAAACAACGTCATATACACTAGAGTCGACAAGCATGTGAAGTACACTTTGAAAAGATGAGAAAAAAAGCTAGAAAAAAATTACATAAGTTAATTTAGTAATGTGAGTTTCTTTTTGGAATAATAAATCATTAAAAACGTATACAAGTTGGCCTGTAACATTTTCCTGCAGGACATAATTATTGCACATTAATCAAGAAATTAATTTGAATGTTCTACGTTCCTATAAAAATTTTTCATACAGGATTTTTAGTTTTAATATTATTTTTGATGGCGTTGCTGGAATGTTTTAAAATAAATAATATAAGAAGAAATAGGAATAGTGAGAGAAGGTTTAATATGGATAACAATACGGATAATCGTAAATAATTGAACACAATTCCCAATGAATAATGATAAGTCTGATAATATTCAGGTGAAAGTGAATAATTTATACTTTACCGTAGTAGGGGCTCGGTTGACGAATATGCTAGCAAGAATCTTCGGCGTACCCTACTCGACGATCCGACCCTAAGTACCTGAAAAGGTGCCAATAAATTATACAAACTGAAACATCTTATCTACCACACAGAGTTCAGTTGAATTGAACCCTATCACTTCAGTAACTAAGTCGTTTTTAAGTTTTTAGTGATACTGGACTTACTGTGTACATATCGCGTTGTATAGTGGAAGTTCTTGAAGAAACAACGGGTTCCTGGGTCACCCACGGGAGAGGGCGGTATTCTTTCTAAATCTCCCGAACGAGGGATAGCGAATTACTGAAAAGATGTACCAAGCGAGACGAAAAATTTATCGTATTTACATGAATGTTGTGCGTGCCCCGGCGTGGGTATGAAAATGTCCCTGACGATTTCGTGGGGTGTCCTTGTGTGTATTTTGTTTTGTTTTCACGATAAATTCCCTTGTCTTTTATGAGCATTGAATTCGAATTGTGCGTAGATTATTATAATAAGATTGGTTTATTTACAATTTTATTAACACATTTGATTTAGTGATGTTGTACAAACTGGTTACATCAGTCATATGAGGACGCATGGCACTACTTCGACTCCATAAATTAACAGAGATCGCTGTTGCGGTGAAGGATATATTAATACAAACATTTTCTATTATCTAATAGAACTATCTATTAAGATATGTAAAGGTAGGCACAGGCCTTGCGGCATCGCCGTACCACACATGCCTTAGGTTAAGGCATGCATGGAGCAAGCATGCGTCTATAAATTATTGTTCTTTTTGTACTAATGCAGAGCACGCTACGCATGTCTTCGGTGTTCACAGTGAGCACACACATGTATACAGCCTGAGGCATGCGTGCCTCACAATGTCGGTATCCACTAAATACGCTGTCAGTTGTAAGTTTTATAAGCACTTCAAATACCGCAACAATATTTCAAAACTGTATCGCTCCCCGACAGAAAATAAAGCTCTGTGTAAAACAAACGGGTTGTATTTTCATTGTCCACAAAAACACCGATATCATCCGCAAGATCAAAAATTCACAGTGTCGTCATCGTTTTGTACTTTAACCGCCCTTTTTTCGCGCCAAACTTTTTCAATATGGCGGCCAGCGAGAGCCACGCGCTGCCACCATTAACCACCGTCACTTCACCGTTGCTATAAACTCACAAATCATGAAACGTGCCATCAACAAAACACAAACAATTCCAAACCTCACCGCACAATGCTTAAGGTCTACACTCCCATTTCAACTTTCCACCATATCAACGCGAGCAAAATGTTCCCCCCAACAAATTATTTTGAACCTTGAAACCGCAATGAGGAAAACTTATTTTCAATTAATTCTCACGGAAAATCGTGAAACGAACAAAGAGCCAGAAACGAGGCCAACATTCGTTAATAATGTAATGTATATTTATTCCTCTACATTATTTTCACCGTTGATGTCAGTCGCTTCAAATAGGATCGTTTTCATAATAATTGCCAGTTGACATAATAACTTATTAATTGAACTTGGTTAATTATACAGAGCTGTTAATTAACCAACTCAACGTATCTCAAATCTTTTCAAATATGTACATTTGAAACGATGCGTGATTTTTACCGCCAAAACTTCTCAGAAACTTCAAGCAAGCTCGTTATTCCTGTGGTTTTGAAGTGAGTGAATGTTAAGGTATTTTTGAAGTAAGTAAAGGCACTTGTTTTTATTTACTTAAGCGTGTAATATATACTTAGTTTAAATCTTTTTTCTGCGGCCTAATTTATACAGAATCGGCCGTTCCGCATCTAATCAATACACAGCTTGGTGCGGCGCGGCGGCAGGCGCGTGGCTTCGTGCGCACTCGGCTTAGCTCGGCCAAGCTCGCCCCGAGCGAGACGCTTGCCGACATTCGGGTGTTCTCGCTTCAATCGTAATTCCATTTTCCGCCCGCCTTAGCAAATTGAAATGTCGTAACTCTTGGGGGAATATCGGCTTTCTGCCCAAGAAAAATATTCTACTAAGGCATTGTAACGACGCTCCTGATATTATGGAATATTTCCAGTCCATCATACAGTTTGGGGAGCGTCCCCTCAGATCGTTGTAATCGTGAATCTGGCGGCCACTTAGCCGGGTTGTGACAGTATCTACATTGGATTGTTAACTTGATCGATTTCACTCTTGAGATGTTTTTCCGATTGTCGATATAATGTGATTAAAGAATAGTTAAGTGACTCGGGGCTGGAGCCGTTCACTCCGCGAGGGCGTGGGATAGGTCAAGAAAGTTTCATCTCGCCGTTGCTAAGTTTCTTTCATATATTCCTGAAACTTTGTTACTGAAAGCGTGAACAACATTTCTTCTTGAGCTTACGTAAAGCGATTTCTTTATAAAATGTCTTTACTATAATATGACTCAATAATGTACATACATCGATAATATTACATGTTCTAGCTAATCATATGAAAGTTTTTGATATATTACAAGATGAATTTCAAAGAAAACCTTTCACGTTCCAATCCATTTTCTACACAATTCATAACAAAACATTAACAAAATAACTAATACAACATAATTTTTCATCAGTATAAAAGGTTAAATATGTTATTACGTTCAAGTGTACTCATACAAGCAAAAAAGTGACCTCCTGAAAGGGGTACAAGAAATACAGAGCGTTATATTAGTGGGAGGCTCAGTAGGTCAGATAAATTGAACCCTCGGTTGCTCAGTGTTCACACGTAAATAACATGTTGGGTTGAGGTAGGGTGGCTTCACCCCGAATTTGTTAACCACAAAACTGCCAACAAATACAGACAAATTTCGAACTTAATCCGCTTGAAATAAAGATTGTACTGCCGCAAACTGAAAGCTGCAAACTCGCCAACTCGTTTGCAGTCTATATCACTGTTTACATAGCAATTACTACCTTATTACCTTTAGATAAGAATATTGTTAGTGTTAAAAGAGTAAGCTGTTAGAGATGGACCCTAAAATGGATTTCTACGAACACGCAACAGGAGTAAACTTCTGCCACGGTTTGTTAATCTGGTGTTTAAGTTTTAGTTAATTTGTTGTAAGATATCAACTCTTTTTACGGTGGACATTTATATTATCGTATAGTTTTTGAGGTTGAATATCTTTTTAGAAAAGTTTTTGAGACGCTTTTACAGAGAGGGTTTTAATTTTACTAGATTAAATTATAATTTGATTTATTCAAATGTATTGTGCGCCATTTCGAGTCTATTGTCTATTTTCATCATTTGTGGCGTTATTTTTATTTTTTAGGGTTCCGCAACCAAGAAATGCCATCAGGGTCTTCTTGATAACCTTTGTCTTTCACTTGGTTATACCAGAATATTTAATTTTGCCGCTTGCATGAAAAAATAATAAAATTAAATAAAGTCAATAATGTGACTTTTAAATCGTGGTTCATTGCGATCTGCGCGCATGTATTTCTGTCTTTTCTGTAAGGTACATTTTGTGAGAGATTGTCTATATAGTACGGAACCTTACGTATGCGTTTAGCGCTTCGCCATTTTGGAATATTTGTAGATTTTTAAAAATGTTATAACTCGCAAGAATTAATTCTACTCATATTTAAAAACATTTTTTAAAATAATGTTTAGTTGAATTTTGAACATCATAAAAAATATAACAATAATTATTTTATTCAGTATTTTTTTTTATTTATCACATCCATAATAAATAAGCATATTTGTTTTCTTAACACCGAATTCCACTACCATCCCTTACGAGCAGTATGTCAAAAAGATCCTTTTTCTAAGAAGACAGTCAGGGTTGGGGTTGGGGGTTGTTTCTAGGGGTGGGGGGAGGTGGAGCGGTCGAGTTCTGCATTAATAATGTTGATATCGGCCTGGTTTACGATTAATTTGATTATTTACACTAAATAAATGGCTTTAGTGCTTTACATGTTAGTTATGTTGTGGCGTTTGTACTCGTAGGAAGTAGGATGTTAATTGTGAAGTATAAAGCTGAATGTATAAATTATTTTGCGAAATAAAACTAAAGCTTTGATTACGAGGCTAATATGTGTAAAGTACTTAGCGAAATAAAATTATATTAGGTGATTAGTATCCGTTTTATAGAAAAAGGATGTTTTGTCTCGTCTGCTGTCGGATCCGGATAATCATCGTGTTATATGTTATGGGCCCTGATATGAGTCCGACACACTTCGTGTTCCCTTCACGTAGAGTTGAATCCGAGCCCGACTAAAAGTGTAATGATAATGAGGATATATTTGTTTCATATATCCATGTTTTATCTGCACAAAATACTTAATGCGTAAATAACATAAAACGATTTACAATAAAAATATTTTCTCTTAATGACGTACATAAAAAAACACCATTCTATTCACAAAACAGCGGAAAAACCCTTTCACAATCCATGCACATCGATTATATTACCACAACACCGCTTTAACATTTACCATAACTGTCAATTATATAACAACGTCTTTAGATCCAATGTTGTTGCGTTAGTTGGACAAAGACACTTACCAGCGACTCGCTACTATGTATTCAGAAAACGTGAGAGGCGAGACGTCGCCTCGCGCCAGACTCCATAATTTCAACCTACAGTACGTACTTACCCTACACTCTATGTAACTCTGCTATTATTTTATGGTACATTCTAGAACTTTGTAATGGAAATGCTATTACAATGAATAAATATTTTGAGTTATTGCAAATATCCGACTGCAGGACAACGGCTTTCTTCGTACTGAAAATACTGTTAATTTATCTCTACCTTGCCGGCCATGAAATGTTAGGTACGAATACTTCGACTGCGACTTGATCAATCATATGAGATTTTTTTATTAAAGCGGTCAATAAATATAATACCTTATTCAATCAAACGCTTTATCAAAGGCCTATTTTTCAGTATACACGTTCTAAAACAAAGATTATCTACTACCAAAAATCTCCTTGTACTGTTGAAAAAAGTCAGGCATCCAACTTGTACTTACACGTATACATTTGTATCGCAGCAGAGACAAAGCACTTTACATAAGTTAGGTTAAGAATTCAGCTAAATTATTGAACATCTAACATGTGAGTGTGTCCACAAATTGGGAGATCGCAGACTGCGATAGATGTCGTTTAATAATTAGGATCGACGTCCGTTATTAACAGGGGTCGGGGATACGGTTCAAGTGAAAAGAATATAGCGAAGATTAGAAAATTAATCTTGCTGGATATATTTGCTACTAGCTGTGCCCCGCGGTTTCATCCCCGTTCCCGTGGGAATTTTGAGATTTTGGCCTGACAATAAGGAACACATTAAAAAAGAATCATACAATTTGGTGCAGTCGTTCTGAAGTTATGAGCTTAGAAACAGATTCAGCGATTCATTTTTATATTATAGATTAGTATAAATATCCAATAAATATGTTTGATTAGGTTAGTGTAGTCAACCCTGGTGATAGAGTTTTTAGACCGCTAAATGCCTCCCACATGGTCTAACGATAAAACAATCGAGACTGAACATTTAACGGGTCCTCAGTGTAGATAGACGCCAATATCGGCCATCTGTATAAGTACTTGGGGTTATATTTTAATACTGGTTCCTTAGGTCTAGGTATTATAACACTATTAATTTTACATTTTAGCCATCTGGATCCTATAAAGGGGCCAAAGGGTTTTTTTTAGATTAAGATATTATGTAGATTAATATTGATATAATTGTTGACAGCTTGATAAGAAATATTTGGGATGGAATCTTACTTTAAAAGCAATACTTATATGTTACATGTTTTGAATATATGACATTTCGAAATTATCAGTCTATTTCTACGGAAATTGTAGGGTGGTAAACAATTGAACATCAATATCGGTTTCATTCCTTAACTTGTACCACACAAAATTGGGTTGGACTTGTGGCATATGAACTAACATTACGCAATAAATGATAATAGAGGAATGTTTGTACTAATTCCTCGTTTAGTTTAGACTAAATAACTTATCGTTTTCGGTAAATGCAATGCAATATAATTAATTAAACATACATTTTATATTTACTTGTCAACTCCGTTTATTACGTTACGAACGTTAGATTTGTAAAAAAAGATTCTGCAAATCTTTTTTTTCATTAGAAGATTTATGAAATCGTGGACGTTTAAAAAGTGTTACAGTTTTAACACATAGACAAACACGCACGTTTTGGTATTAAAACACCCAAAAAGGTGAACCGATAGAGATAAGTCTATCTTGGAATAAAACAATTGTGACAATAAACATTTTCTATAAATCTAATCATAAAAGAGTCTGTATTGTGCTACGTAGGCGGTGCGCGGGCGCTACGGCGTAGGCGGTGTCGTAGCATGAAAAGCGTAGCACTTTCAATTACGGAGGTTGGATTTATTGGTTCAACCTTTTCTGTTTATGACATTTTAAAAACCAATATTTTTTGTTGAATTATTATTATTGAAATATTTTTTTTCATAAACATACCTATTTTTTATTCAATAAAAAAAATCAAATTTTTAATAATTCTCACAAAGTTTTTCCAAAATCTAAATCAAAGTAAACATGTTATACGTAATTAAAGTAATGTTAAGAAAAACACTGAACGAATTAACGCCAGCGATGTCAGATAATAAAGTTGCATTAGGGCCGGCGCTCACTGCCGGCATGGCACGGCATGGCACGGCAGATTGTGTAGTGGCATCCCGCGGCGTGCTGCGGCATCCCGCGGCGTTCCGTGGCATGCCGTGGCATCCTGCTGAAAGCCCAGCCACTCTGGCATCCATCACTGCGCCCCACCGAAATGCTGCATAAGTTTCAACCTTATTTCAACTAGCTAGCAATCATAATTCCTCGACCCCAAAGTGACCCATACGTCTCGCGGGATGCAATGGCGCGCCGGGGCATCCCGTGGAATGAAACAGCATGACACGTCATGCCGTTGCATCCTGTGGCGTGTCGCATCATGCCGCAGCATCCTGCGGCACGTCACGGCATCGTGGTATCAAAATAAAGTAACATAATTTCTAAACTCATTGAAATAAGATTCAAAATAACTTGATTAGTAATAAAATCCTTTGCCATGCCATGCCGTGCCATGCCGGCAGTGAGCGCCGGCCCTTAAGCGATACTTTGGGAAAATT
The DNA here is from genome assembly GCA_963082685.1 of Cyclophora albipunctata. NCBI lineage: Eukaryota > Metazoa > Arthropoda > Insecta > Lepidoptera > Geometridae > Cyclophora > Cyclophora albipunctata. Next base: position 9,821,769 of record OY720121.1, on the reverse strand, counting down.
CGGGAATGTCGAAGCTTGGGTCGGGTCGGGAGTGGGGCCCCCTAGGCGCCTTAACCTTCCCTTAACTTCCACAAGTGAGATTGAGTATGTAAGTATATAGAGCAAGTTTAATTAAGACGCCACGCTGTTCTGTTAGCGTGCATTGTTTATGAGCGCAGAATAATTCAGTGTAATTCAGAATTTGTTACAAGTAGATTATAGTTACAGTGTTTTTTCATGTTGTGTGTTTACACAAGATTTACGATCTCGTTTTCTTTTGTTTCTCGTATTATTGTATGAAGCTTTTGTTGGAGAAGATGAGAAGATATTTCTTTCGTTTCTGCGTAAAATGTGCATGGAATATTTTATGTGATTAAGGTGTAATATGTTGTTCGGAATAAGTGGATGTATTTCAGTACAAATCAAGTTCATTACGTACAAAAATTAGCTATATTTTAGCATGACTTTACTCAGGTGCAATATAACTGGTTTTGACTTCTAAAACGACAACTATACTTATCTCTTCCTAATATTATTACTTTATACAAAAAAATCTCATTAAACATTTCGTTCCCAACCAAAACGAGCAACTCTATACAGATATTCACCAGATTCTCGGCTTGATCTAAGTTTGACTGCGGAAAGTAAAGTTTCGACCGATGAGGCGATGTAGACAAAGCGAATCTACCTACACCTACCTATTAAGGGTAGTACAGGCTTGTATACCTATAATACACCCTTTATTAGAGCTAAACCACCCTTTTGGGCGTATGTGTACAGTATTGTTGTGATTTATAGGTATTGATTTACTGTTTGCGACCAAAGACAGTATTTAAGTTGTGTAATTAAAATGATTCGGTGATTAGTTCACGTAAGAAGGTTAATTAGGAAGGTTAATTGACGGGATTTCAATGAGATAGTATTACATATTATGTTTGGTTAGTAAAATATTCAAAGATTTGAAATTATTTACGTCTGCATAGTTTACTTTAATAGTTAAATGAAGCTATGGGACTGAGGTCCGAAATACATATTTTAATAATATAATAAAATTATATTGAATTTTCACAAATAAATATTTCTAATAAACAACAAACATACTACTTAATTACTTGCTACGGTTTCCGAGAACAGTCCAGCGGAAAACTTTTATTATATAAAAATATTTGCCGTAATATTTTTACAAGGGAGCAAATTAAGTTTATACCTCTAACTTTCCTAAGAAAGGCTCGGCATACCGTGAATAAATTATAACGATAAGGCTTCGCAATATTGAGGCGTTCTGATCATTAAGCGGTCCCTCCCCCTGGAGTTTGGAGGTATTTTTCCAGAATGGGCCCGATGATTCCCCCCTCCCCTTACCCTTTCGACTTCACCCCCTCAGGCCTACGAGAACACTTCAACTTCTTTCATCTTTCGATCGAGGATGCAAAATGGAAGGACGCGATTTTGAATCTTCGCTTTTTAATGTTTAATGTGCGAATGAACTGGTTTTGAAGTTTGTATCTGGTTGGGTGTCAGTACGAATAAATGAATAGTGAATTAATAAAGACCTTGGATGAATTCACAATCAGTTACTTAGACCCAAACTAAGCTCTAAGCTTGTGTTAAGGAATATAACTAACATGTACTTATATTTATCAGTATTTTTTCTACGTATAAATAATCTAATTATTATTACACAAAATCTTTTTCACTTAAATTTTCATTCATATTTTAGACGCTCATGAATTTATCGAAACCTCTATTGTATTGGATAACTCTTTGTTTTTCGAAAACGATTTTTGTTTAAAAAAATACTATCTCGACTCTTTTGATACCAACCGTATACACAACTAGCAGTGCCCCGCGGGTTTACCCGCGTAGTGCCTGTTCCCGTTGGATTTCCGGGATGAAAATAGCCTATAACACTTCCATTGAATGTGGCTATCCATTACAAAAAAAAAATTCAAATCGGACCAGTAGTTCTTGAGATTAACGCGTTCAAACAAACAAACAAACTCTGCAGCTTTCTAATATTAGTAAAGATATCAACTAAAGAGTATAACTTCAAACTATCTCAAAATATTTAATTATACATTGCATTGCAAACAAAATTCAAATAATAATGGAATAAATCGTGTTACCAGAACTTTTGGAACTTCAATAGAAAATCACAAAAATATTAAGATAACTGTAATCCCAACAGAAAGTTATTACATTTGAGGCCGCAGGGTGTTCACATCTTGTGTATAATAATGTCACCTTGGGATGACCATTCGTACACTTGAAAATGACAAAGAGTATGTTTTGTGTCATAACTGAATTCATATGGATGTGGCAGTTGTGAGTACAAATACCTTCAATTACACATAATTAATAATTAATATATCTTTACTGACATAGATCTCACTACAGGACAAATATCTTTTTTTATCTTATAATATTACTGCACATTTAAAATTATCTTTAAAAGAGAGATACCACAGAATCATCACAAATGTTTTCATGTCATGATATCATGGTTAATTTCTTTTCAGTCATTTACCTAATTTACCTTGTATGAGTACTATTTATCTATTTTGAGGAGGATTGTGATCAGTATTTGAATACTTCAACTTACAGAACATAAAGTAAACGTATTCACACGGGTTTTTTCGCGGTAAAAAGTTTATAAAGCGAGTAATTACTTAGGGCCTTATTAATATACACTTACTAGCAGCATTTTAGCTAGCAAACGGTTTGTCCCTTTCTAACATCCGCTATTTGCCAAAGAGCAATAGAGACAAAACACTCACTAACAGTGTTTTAGTTAGAGAGTGTTTATAAATAGACAGTTACTGTTTATTTACAGAACATAAAATTAAATATACCGCATCCATTCTTTGTATCCAATCCTTGTATTTGGTCCGGCGACGAGGGCGTCTGTGAGGGTGGCTTCGAGACAGAAAGAACGCAGCGACCGATATTAACGTATATCACTTGTATTAACAGAGGATTCCATTACCTATAGACTATAAACGTTTGAGGAATTCATTAAAGAAATATGGAAACTTATAGAAAGCAAATAACATCTTCAGTAGTATTTACAGAATGTTATTTTTATTTAATTTGATTTTTGAGGAAATATATTAAGTTAATAATGTTATAACTTTAGTTTAAATGAGAGTAATAGAGAGTAATACAAACAGTAGTGGCATAGATTTTATCATTTTAAAGACGCAAGAAAGCAGATTCTGCCATTGTGTTTGCAAGCTACGTGATAACATGTGTGATGTGTCCGGCTAGTTAATCCCTAATCCAAAAGTAATACCATCATCCAATAATTTAAACAAATAGTACTACCAAGTGATACTGATCGTAGTATCTATCTTATCTGATGACGTAACATTTTCACTAAGTTCACGTGTGACGTTTTATATACGTCATTCGATAAACAATTAAAGACAACCTTTAGCGAAGTGACAATACGTTTGTTCAATACTTTTTGCGAGCCGATTGCAAATTGGAATATGACTGTCATTGTAGAGGGTTAAAAAGTTCAAGCATGATTAAGGTATTCAATACATAGTAAGAGATTTGAAAACAAGCATAGGCAGGTTGGGTTATTATTCATTATATGTAGTAAAGATAAAAATATTTTCTTCAAGCTCTTTTGAATATCTGAAAAACGAAAACTGTATTAAATTCTAGCTAAACCTTTATACCCTTCTAAGTTGAATTGTCAGACATATCAGAACAATACTCGCCCATCAACCTTGAACTATTTATGAGTCTGTAAGCATTCAGAGTTCAACTGAGGTCAAACTAAAACATTTCGCATAGAACAAACAATTTAAATAAAACAAAAGCATTACGTACTCAATCATACGTAAATGGTATTACATAATTAATATTTATTGGATGCAAACGATCGTCATTGTTGCGATCAATTAGTAATCAAAGTTAGTGTTGTGTGTAGATATGGGTATCGATGGTACGTGCTACGTCAGTGGTGGGGTTGTGTGTGTGCGGTCGCAGGAATCGCAGGTGACGTTGTGTGAGAGTGTGTGCTGAACTGCGCATATGGTGATATCAAGGGTTGGGGGCGGGAGCGAGCGGACTAACTTCAGGCCTGTAGCTAGCTCGGTACATTTTATTGTAGCTCGCCTCTGTAGATACTACTGACTGCAGTGGAGCACTCACGTTTTATCGATGTCGATATAAACCGTGTAATGGCGTTGTTATTTTTCCCGCCGTATACCTATACTTGTACTGTAGCTGGATTGGATAAGATTTAATGGTTTATGGTTAAATGTTATGTTTCAATGTTTTCTGTTCAGAGAGATTGGTTAACGTGTTTGTATTTAGCGTGAATTGCCACTAAAATGTATTAAATTAATCATCCATTACTTTTTCTTTGAAATGCTTCTACATAATAAAATATAAGAATTCTATAAAAAGTAAAAAATCTTAGGCACCCGCGGCGTGGGCACGCGGCGTGCGCACGCCGCGTGCGTACACCCCGTGTGGCTTCATACAAAAGTGAACCGTCGCGTGTGTTGTCATACAAAAGAGAACCGACGCGTGCGCACGCTTAACGAAGTGTTGATCCTAATATTCAATCGATTATTATCGAAAAAAAGGTTTTTTCTTCAAACTGAATTCGGTTTTTCGAATTCAATTCGATATTCAATAAAAACATAATGTTGTAAAACTCTACTATAATAACAACATTTTATCCTCTTATTATTTAACTCTAGTTATTTATCCCATCGACATCGACACCTCGCCCAGTCAAAGCGCATCCCTAGCCAGGTTAACTCGTCGTTGCTGGGGCGTTGCCTACACTGCCCTGTGTGTGGCCAATAATTTTATTACAAGTTCATTAAGACGCCCGTTGCGGTAGTCAATTCTTCATTTCTTGTTTAGTTTATTAGTTTCTGCGGGCATCGATACAATCAAAACACTTTACTCTATCAGTTGGTGTGATGAGCGTGTGAAATGCGTGACGTCATTGCTTTTGTTATGTTTGAAGGGAGAATGCTTGATGAGTACTTTGGTGTTGTGGGTTCATGTCGCACTGATAGGATATAGGTTACTAGTTAATATAAATACTCACAGACTTACAGTTCAAAATAGGTACTAAGTTTTTTTATTAATATGACTCGTCATTACGCCTAACCCACTTTACTGCACTGATCTTCAGTGAGAAGAGAGACCTTAGATCAGCAGTGTGACATTACAGGCTAAAACTTTACTTTTCTTATTAAGATTTTATGACACAAAGCTTATACAATGAACCATGTATAATATCGACAATAATTTTAATATTCCACAAGTAATTTTTGCAACTTTAATACAAGACACTTCGCAATTCCTTCCTAGTACAGTCTGGTACTGTCGTAGCGGCAATATTTATTGAAACGCTGCAACCAACTTTGACACTTCGACTGTAAAATTTAAGGTTTATTATACCTTGTTGAACTCAGTAACTGAAAGCAAAAAGTAAACTACGTTACGGTCGCATTTTGTCGAGGAAAGTGATAGTTCCGCTACCGTCACGAGGAGCAAAAACGTCCAGGAAATATAAAGTGCGACCCAGGCTAATGTATTCTGTAAACAACCTAACAGCGAAACAAACTAAAAACACTTGACAACAAATCAGTGGCATAAATAAAAGCGCAGCAATCCCACCTAGTCATTTATAATTGAAATAAAAAAGAATGGCAGTAAAAAGTGTCCGAGACCCCGGCGGGCAATTAAAATTCGTAATAACTCTAAAACAGTCAACGTAAGTTAAACAAAGCGGCAAAAATAATTAATCGTTGACACGCTCGCTGAAACGCCCCGCGCTGAATTAGGCGACGCTGAAATTATTTAAAACCAAAAGCACAATGGAGTATCGCTACCTGAATAAATGATAACATCGCGGTGAATTTGATGTCAATATGTGTTAACACTAAGCTATTTAGTTCACGATTCGGCTTCACCCCACGCACACATGCGCGCTGCCGACCTCCTACCTCCCTCCTACGGTTGTGTGACACTCACACATGAGAAAAAGCAATTTTTCACAGGCACCACACACACACAGACAGCTACAATGAATGTAGTGGGTCCCTTGCCCCACGAAAACTTTTGTAGTAGAGAATTTGTTCACTAGTTATGTCTAGACACGCTATGCTTTTAACTTAAGGTGAATCCATGGAGAATTATTTCATTAACTTAATGTCTATGTGTGCGCTGTTAACTTTTCAGTTTATTAAAGCGTAACACCGGTATATTGTTTTGTTCGAGGAAATAAAAATATTATTTTGATTTGAAAACTTTTTACATTTAATATAAGATCTAACGTTAATTTTTTGTTCACACTTAAGACTGTCTCTTGAGGTTTATCTATTTTCCATTTAAGTAGTTTAGTTTAAAAAAATCAGCAATAACTGCTTAATACTACAGCTGACTTCATTCAATTCTTCATGGTCGATTAATTTTTCACATTGGAAATAAAAAAAACTTATTTGAACAAAATTCCAATCTTGGAATATACTCGTTTGTAATACTAACTAACTAGGTATTATGAATAAAACAAAGTTAACTTAAATTGAAATACGTCATCGCTTATCGCTATCAAAGTTAATGCAGTCACACCCTAAATCTTAAAGTTATGACTTTCAATGTAGTCGCATAGACTTTGCGAGCACATGGTTAGGTATAGTTAGATGAGACGGAATAATAGGATGCATCGTCTTACATAATAATATCATTACGTGATATAAAGTTTAGTTATAACTTCGTGACGAGAATAATGACTGCAAATGCAGAGATCAGATCAAACAATGAAAAACAACACAAAGTACAAACGCAACGTCCATACATTTTTCCATTTCCATAACTCCGACAATTCTAACCGTCAGCAAATATCGATATGAATAAAAAACGTCGAACACAACAAAAAATATCATTAATTTAAATCGGAAAAACCCATTCATGTAAAAAATACAACACTTTTTACACAGCCCTCTATGGGGTGAAATTGTAAAATCGTATTCCAAATGCCACCGTTGGAAAATCATGGCACGGGAATGCATCGAAAATGATTATGAAATGTGTTCGAGCAAGATGGAGATATTGCAGTCGCACGCAGCTCAGTCGGTTAGACAGAGATCAAATATTGAATATCAAATTCACGAGAACAAGGTTCTAACTAAACTTTTCACCTTTGAGGAAAACTGCAGCTTTTCGGTACGAAAACACGGCTGAAAATGCCTCGGGCGTTATTGTTATTTAGGTTTATGTGACGCGCAGCCACCAAGGGTGGAGGGGGACTAGGTGGCTCTCAACTGTGGCAGATAATCAATATCCGCTTGGCTTGTGGACACTATAGTAATATATGTTACTTTGTATCCTTTCTCCTCCCACTCGTTGTGCTCCCATTAGCAGCGTCCCTCTCGCACCATTATCTAAAATGGACAGTGGCGTAGATTTGGTAAATGATAACTGTGAGAAAGTATTTATCACGACAATGAAGCGTGATATGTAATTATATAACCTATTTAGGGTGTCGGTGATATGTTGCGGGGTTGGGGTTGGGGGGTGAGGTTGGCGTTGTTTAGTGATATATTTGTTTTTATTCTCGATATCTAGGCTGGTGGACACGCGATGGAGTACTTCTTCATCATGGGCTCGCTCGGTGCGGCGTGCAATTGACTAATCTAATTGAGGGCGCCCTACTTACTCAATACTTGTGAGAGTGCCGTCTTGTATTGTTACCGTTTGTTTGTGTTTCAATTATGTATCAGTTATTGTTTCGTGATAGTTGATGGATTTGATATTGAAAGCTTATTAATATAGGAAACTTATGCTTATGCATAAACTTGTATGTAGGCCCTGTACTTTGTTTATGTAACTACGTATTCAATTTTATAAAAATAAGAATTAGTTTTCAAACTCTTTAAACTTTAAAACTTCAAGACTTTAAAGTACTGACATATTTCTGTAAAGCTCTACCAAAAAAGACACATCACTATCTCATCTCTATCTATACTTGAATGTATGAAACAGTAGATTGGTTTTGAAACCGATTAATCGTACAACAGTTTGTATATTTGACTACACATGTCACCCCCGTTATGACTGTGCTAACCGTCCCCATATAATAATGGAAACATAATTCGATTGGCCCCCGTCTGTCGACGTATCGGGGAGACGTGGACATAGATGTTGTGGAAGCGACATGACAACGTTAGAAAACCTATTTAATAAAAAAAAACTGGGCTTGCCCCGTGACTCTGAGGAGAAACACTATAGGTAATATAATAATATACCCGGACAAATTCACACACGGTTAATTAGACCCAAAGTAAGCTCTAAGCTTGTATTATGGAATCTAACTCACTGATACTGCTACATATACATATACATACAAATACTTTATAAGAATATATAATTGACACCCAGACGTCGTCGCCAACATTATGTCTTCACATATTGTTGACTACGGGCGGGCATCGGACCCGCAACCCCCAACACAGTAAGCGCTCTCACTGTCACTGTGCCAATGGGCTTGTCAAATTAACCGCATCATGGCCACAAAGAAAGTTATATTTACCGAGGAAGTCTGGCTGCCTCAATCTAATACTGCGGATATGTGGCAGGTTGTGCTTATTATTACTTTTACGAATGCTTTGCCAAATTATTGTTCCCAGCCAGGTGGCTGCGATAATTAGGATTTCCTGAAATGACACCCACTAGGCGGCAGCACTGAGACGTGAGGTTCAGAAATCTGTCAACAGTGTCATTTTCGTGAAAACCCTCATTGGGATACGTTGGGGTCCTTAAGGGAATACGTGGCTTATGCGTATCGCCCACAAACACTAGAGCGGTGCGATTTCTCTACCGGCTCCGTGTCGACTAGCCGCGTGGTAATGAGTATTTTATTCTTTTAAGTATTCGTGGTGTTATCCAACAACAATAAAAATAATTCTTTAGAAATGTCATATAACTTTATGAACTTGGCATACTTTGTAAAGTCACGTGTTGCTCTGTAACGACCAATGATTAAAATTTCGTTGTTCGCAAAATATTTCATATAAATTAATTACTTGTATAGGAGCTGGTTGTCTGATGACGTCATGTTGAAAACGTCACGTGTAAAGAAACCAAGAAACGACGCGTGCCTCTTCCTCGCTCGAGACGCGACGTAACCGCAACTTTTGAGAGAGTGCACTGCTTTATAAAACTTCAACAACAGGGTTAACCAACATACCTACTGGAATTACTTCATTATAATGTTGCGTAATGTTTTTTATAGTATGTCAGTGTAAACATAATCTCCTGTATTGTTTTTTACCATAACGATGTTAACACATCTAGTAAAACTTTATATGCGTCTTCAGCACATTTCAGACAGATTAGTTACTACTATGTGTAGATAAATTACTATCTTTATATCTTGATATGGGCGGAACTTCGGATAAAATAAAAATCAATACTCATTTTATTGATTTCCGGGTAAATTGATTAGTTTACTTAATAATTTTATTGTTTCCATTGTAAATTGTAGATCGTTACTTTGTTATCATAATACTTTTTTGTGAATTGAAATTAATTAACCTTGCATACAGTACTGATTTAAAAATAGAATTTTCTTGATAACTTCAATTTCAGTGTGGAAAAGAATCCTTAATAATATTCCGAGCTATTTTCGATGTTGGAGTAATTTGTTCATTCATTCATTTCGTAGGTCAGTGGCTAACCCTGGAGTTTTTAGAACGCTTATAGGCCTCCAACAAGGTCTGACGAGAGTAATTTGTTGACCTAAGAGAACTGCAACATAAACTACTTGCTTTGTCTACTAAATCTGTATTCGCTCGATTACTAACAGCTCCAACGGTATGCAACCTATTAACACCGGCATATCTTCACATTATGTATACATAATCGATACAGATTCAGCTAATATCGTTCATACATACAGGTGTTGCTTGAAGTAGTGTGGGACTGCATTAGTGTGAGTGTAATCACCCATGGACACGTGAATTACACTGAAGCTGAGTAATACGAGTTATTAATGCTTGCAAATTGAACGTTCGATGGGTTAATGTCGGCTAACACACATCTGTACCTTGTGATATTGGACGGTATGAATTTAATTAATTGTGTAATGAATGTATGAGGTTAGAGAGTTATACATATATGATGCACCATGATTATAAATAACAGCCTCCGTGGTCTTGTGGTCGTCGCTCGGCTCACGATCCGGAGGTTCCGGATCGATACCTCAGAAAAATCTCTTTGTGAGACTGTCCTCAGTTTGGTTGGGGCATTACAGGCTGAATCACCTGATTGCCCGAAGAGTAAGATGATTCCGTGCTTCGGAGGGCACGTTAAGCCACCGGTCCCGGTTACTTTCTACGGATAGTAGTCGTTAGATGAGCCATGTCAGAGGCCGTTGGCGGCTCAATAATTCTGACACCAGGATTGGTCAGGTTGACCATCCACTCGATGAAGAAGAATAAATGATATGATGCCTTAGCGTAAACATGTAAAATTGAGTTGACAAAGATAAGCATGCCAGTTCAAATACAGGCATGCCTGTTAGCATGTACCAGGAAGTAAGCACGTGCTAGCCAGTATTCCAGTTTCAGGTATGTGTATTCTGGCCTTAAGTTCTGGGCTGGTTAGATTTGATGCCAGTAGTGCGAATAGAAGTAAAGTGAACGATCACAACGGCAAAGGTTTGTAGGCAAATGCTCATGTAATTAGTACAGTGAGAAGGAATTAACAAGAGCGCAGAGAGGAGGAAGGATGCTTATCTAAATATCTTGTGTTTCACCATGCTTGTCTTATTTCCTCATTACCTATATATTCTTTATGAATTTATGAGGTGAAGTTTTTATGTGTTACAATCACTACATAGTATAAAATAAAGTCGTCTCTTTTTCGTGTCTGTCTGTTTGTCTGTCTGTATGCTTAAATCTTTAAAATTACGCAACGGATTTTGATGCGGTTTTTTGTAATAGGTAGAGTGATTCAAGAGGAAGGTTTTTATGTAAAAAAATTCCCGAAATTCCCACGGGAACGGGCACAACGCGGGTAAAACCGCGGGGCGCTGCTAGTTTATTATATAAAAAGTTTTCTAATTATTTTGTTTCCCGCACGTATTTCTTCACTGATATTCCACATTGTTATAACAGTAAACAAGTCACCGTCCGCACTCCACGTCACCTCTCAATCAAACTTAGTTTTTTCAATTAAGTCGGGCACACGACACATTGTATTTTTTCAAGGGATTATGGCCCTTCGATACGAGGCACCCTTCGTAGACATATTGCATCCTAACCCTCAGAGTAGTGACCTCAGAGGGCCATTGTGGATCAATTTACGAACCTCTTTATACATAGTTTCGGTGGACCTTTATAGTTTGAAGCAATATGAGCAGGATTGAAGTCGGCTTTTGAGATCCTTTGGAACTTCTTGAGTAATCATTATGTAGGGTACGAACAATACGAATAACTATACTAATAATAAAAGGGTTAAATTATAACGTTGCTAAAGTTGTTAGCTATAGTATAAAAATGTGTTGGTGAGCGCATAACTTCAGAACGACTGCACCAAATTGGATGATTATTCTTTTAATGTGTTCCTTATTGTTATAAAAGGACAAGGTTTTTATAAAAAAAAAATAAGGAATAAAAATCTCGAAATTCCCACAGGAACGGGGGCGCTGCGGGTGAAACTGCGGGGCACAGCTAGTACTGAAATAAAAATGTTGAACAGTATCTAACAGATCGAAACAAAGGGTTGGAGTTGGAGAATCCTGACGGGAGTTTAGCACAAGTTCCGAAAGATTCTTTCTAAGAAATTCGCTCATCACCCGTGTTGGGTTGTTAGTAAATTATTTATAATAACGGGTTTGCCCTCCCTGTCTCCCTGTCCGTTCCAGGCGGGAGTAATTAGGCGTTGTCTCTCGCAAAATTGGAACAAGGTTTGTTACACTTGGCTTGGATTAAACCGGTTCTTTCTGGTTATAGAGATTGCTAATAAATGTTGAAATCTTAATTATATTGGCGCGTTGGAGACGTTTTGTGGATTTTGGCGCTGTTTAAATGTAGGACTGTGGGGTTGCCCTTTCTCAACATTTTTGTGGGTACTTATTGAATTTCTAAATGGATAGATTAATACCAGCTATGCTTAACTATCACCCTTTTCACATACTGATACCGCATCTTCTTTCTCTCCGTCCTTCTATGTCTATAGTAACCTTGATTGTAATTCGACGAAACCAAAACTATAATACCTACAACTTATTACTAAAATGGGTATTTCAAATTTATGTATGTGTAGCGCTCGTGGCTTAGTTTGACTAAGCGATGTTAGTCCATTGCGATTGTAAAGCAACGTGCAGCTCGACCCCTACTTAGATGGGTGACCGATAGTGGCTTTTCTATCTGAGCGCTACCGTGCTTAGGAGGGCACGTTAAATTGTCGGTCCCGGTTGTTTCAATCGTTAGACCATGTCGGAGGCCTCTAGGCGGTCTAAAAACTTCGATTTCAGGGCTGGCCACTAATTAACTCGAATTAACTTTACTTTTTTTTGTACTCGTAGAAGGTATATAAAATGTGTTTATTTTAAAGAGTAAACAAAAACGATTCATAGCAATATTCATATAACAAATTACCATACATTCATATTCACCAGTTTTCCTCTATTACACCATTCTATCTAGTTTTCATTAACAAATCCTATAACACCAATGTATTAATCTACTATGCAGCGGTTACACATTTAAAATGAACGGTAATACGACTGAATAGGGTCGGGAATCGTATAGGATGTTTGTAACGCATCGAAGTGCGCAATATTTGACATTGGAGGGTGGCAGATGAAAGTTGATTCATAGTCGATTTGCAGTAATTGATCGCTCCGGGGCTTTCGACCGAGCGTCACCTATAGTGTTCGCTTACATTTCATTGGTTTATGTAAATATTGTTAAAATATTGATGCATTTGGTGATAGTTATTAATATAACTTTGACATACTTTGCATTACAAATTAGTTAGTATCTTTATTAGGATTGAATCTATGCTGCATTGTAGGTACTACAGAAGACCATCAGTGGTCTACTGGTGGTCTACTGGTGGTCTTCTTCGTGGAAAACTCTGGGGTGGAAATTTTAGATATGGCATCTACTAAATTATAATAGAATCTACAGTATCAGCTCGTCCTTGAGTTCGATACCTACAGACGCCGTACGCACAGACGCGATAGGGGTTACCCACCTACAGTACTTTAATTACATCTACTTTTTTATCTAGACGTTGCAATCGCTTTGCATTCAACTTGATTGTCTTCTAACAAAATGTAGGGAAATGTCTTGATAATTCTTAGATGTGACATGTGACATTCTTTGATACTTATTTTGTGAACATTAATAGAATGCAAAAAGATTGCCACTGATTTCCAAGAGCTACACACTACTAGAGCTATGTGAGAGTTAGAAATTATACAATTTATATTTTTTTCACCCTGTATCGTCCCACTGCTGGGCAAAGGTTTCGCCTAAACGCTTGCAATCTTATAAAGTTTATAGAATTTTAAGAACAAACTACAAAACGTCACAAGTAAGAGCAATGCGTAGGAGTCGGTAACAGGTACATTATTGGAATCCTCATCTGACAATCCTACGCGAACCTTCGTTTATAGCAATGCTAACCTTCAGAGAAAGAACGTGGGTGCGTGGGAGCATTAATATCACTTGGTATATTGGAACAGTTAATACATACTAGCAGCGCCCCGCGGTTTCACCCGCGTCGTGCCCATTCCCGTGGGAAATTCGGGATTTTTTATACATACATAGTTTTTTTTATAGATATAGAGATTCAAGAAGACGGTTTATATGCAAGTATAAAAGTTCCCGAAATTCCCACGGGAACGTACACAACACGGGTAAAACCGCGAGACGCTGCTAGTTAGTTATCAAACTTAAATCTCTAATAAACCATTACCAACAAACATCCAAACATTCTACTTTTAAAGTGTAATTTGCTATACGAATGATATGTAAACTTAAGTTTAATGTCGTTGACGAAGCAAGCGTCTTAATTTACATATTATTAATTTACATGGCAACAGCCCCCGACTGTTCGCAATCTGTGTAATATGGGTGTTTAGTACTTATCTATATAACGTATACGTATCCATCTGTAGGAGGTACTGGGGGATGAAATCTGGGACGATTGGAGTGATGGATACTGATACAGTTAAATAATTATACCTACCTTCTTTAAAAAAAAGTAATTGGGCTTTTGAAAAAAAAATGTATTGTGATAAATGGAAAGATTATATATTAGTTTTATAACAAAACTATTTTTATTTTATTTTTTTCGCAATAATTCAAAAGTTATTTCAAAATAAAAAATAATTTTTGAATCCAGTACTTACCGAAGACACGCCGACAGCTCCCGAACAAACCCGAGCGCGTGTGACGTCATAATGTTAGTTTTCACTCCGCCGTTTCAGCCGTAAACGCTGGACTGTTATTAAATAGCTATAACATTATGACGTCACAACTATGGTGACCAATCTTGGCGCGTTTATAGTCACGTGATTTTTATTTAAATTTCATAAATTTTTAATTGTTTATAATTAATTGAAAAACATTTTTTTTTAAGTTTTTTGCATTAAATATCAATATTATTAATAATAAAGTTTTAAAATACATAAAAAAATCAATTTCTTTTTTCAAAAGCCCAATTAAAGTCTTCCTGAACTGTCAATTAGTCAAAATATTTGAATTCAGAATCGAATTCTGTTTATGGTAATATAGGTAGAGGTATTATTAACTTTTTTTAGTCTATGGTACTATTGAGAGAAATGACAAATGAAGTACGTTAATATATTATCTGTGAGTTTGTCACTGCTAAGAATTTCATGATCTTTTGGTGCTACCGTGCTTCGCAGGGCACGTTAAGTCGGTCTCAGTTTTCAATCATCAGACCATGTCAGAGGCCTTTAGGTAGGTGAGTCTAGAACTCTGACCTCAGGGTTGCCCACTAACTCGAAATTAATGAATGAACTTTTTGGTAAAAGAAAGTATGAGTCTGAAATGTCGCATAGCTGGGGAGAGGCCTCTCATCTCACTGAAGATATCAGTACAGTGAGGACTTAATGGAAATAGTAAAAATATCGAGTTCCCAGAAAGGAGATAGACTTTCTTTGTCTATAGATATCAAGGTAACAAAGCAATAAAACAAACTAATCACAGTACCTTTTCCTCGTCCTAATGTAAACAAACACAGCCACCCTTCTCTCACCCACACTTGCACTACATTATTTTTAACAATATCATCAGTATAGGGTGAAAGCAACTGTTTTACAACCCTATTGATTCGTTGCATCGAGTCGGAATGAAAAGTAGTGGGTAATATCTAACATTTGCATATTTTAATTGTTATAGCAGAGGGCGCCCCCTACTGTGCGAATGTGAAGTAAGCAAGTGATTTGCATACATCGTCGCGACGCTCCAACAAATTTTACGTCTGTACCTATTTAAGTAATCTGTGTTTATATTGAGCAGTGGATTATGTTGGGATGGTGCTGGACTTTTCTAATAATTATTACCTATGTTGATAAATATAAATACGTTTTTATTTAACGCGATACAGACCCGTTTCATTTAGTATAATAAGTGCAAATCGTGTGAGTTTAAAAAGTATGTTGGTAGTAATTTGGGAAGTGTGTAAATTAAACAAATGTACCTAATTATAACTATCTCTAACTTAAATAAGTCTGGTAAGTAAGATCTGGGTACCAATCCATTTAATTGGTGCTTTAATACATAAGAAAAATATACTTATACACATATCGAATGAGCAACTCATAAGCCATAAAAGTTTTTACTTATCTACGAATGTAAATAGGTACATTCGCTAAGATTACGCAGATAAGTTTCCTATCTAGGTAGCAATATTAATTTCATTTCTACATTCATGATTTTTTCAATTCGTATCGGAATAATAGTTGACCTTTCTCTTATAGGTCAGAGTTCAGGGCAGATAAAGGGTTAGAAAATAGTAAGGTGAAATATCACGAATTAAATACCTATTCCAATGCCATTTCCGTTATATAAAATTGAAGGAAAAGTAACAACAATATGTAACATACTATTCAAAATATAAAGTATTATTCTTTTCCCGAAAGCTCGGATAACTGAAACATAGCTAGAGTGCAGAGGCCCAAACACGTATTAAATATTTAAGCAACGGTGAATTAATAAAAGCGCCATCTAGCGGCGGGTGGCGGTACTAGTGTACTATTCACACTGATGTACACAAAGCTCTACTGAATAGATAGAGGTAGTTAATTGAAGATGTCAGCTTAGCACTCAATTATAATGACATTTAAGTTAATTAAATTACTTCATTCATTTTTATGGAACCTTTCCGTTTTATAACCTTGAAATTGAAGATAGATTGAATATTTAATTATTACCTATTGGTAATATGTTCCAACTTATGTTTGAACTAAAGCAATGATGAAAACAGAGAATTGAGATTGCCAAGGAAATGACCATGATATAAGCGTGCTATTAAGCTTTAATATTACACGAAGATGGGCACGTCTCGGAATCCATTCTTGAGGGTGAATGGGACCGAAGGGTACATCCGATATAAGGGCATGCCCTTGGGTATAATACCATAAACATATATTGTTGGGAGTTGTGGCCATTCGTATTAAATACATATATGAATACCTGTATTAATTAAAAGTTTATATGTCCCCATTTGGTGACACGGGCCCTTTTGCCTGGGGGCTTAAATTTCTATTGTTTTAGCTTCTGGTGTCATTAATATTTTTAATTTTAAACTAAGTCTTAAATAAATTAACGGTAAACAAAGAGGTTTTTAATCCATATAGTTTAGATTTTAAACCTTATATTTCATATTTCGAAAAAAGACATTTGTCATAAATTGTTATATTCATTTCTTATTTTAAAGTTAAAGATTATAATTTTCACCTTTCGACCCAAAAAATTAAAGTTGTAAAACAAATAAACTTTGAAAGAAAGTTTGCAATTTAAATGAGAGATATTCAAACAATACTTTCTTGTTTGAAAATCAAAGATATTTTCTAAATCTAAATATTGTAATTGGTATCGTACTTCCATTAATTTGTAGGTCAGTTATAGTCAACTCGGAGGCGTCAGAAGTCATATTAAGACGAGATAGCGTACGAAATTTGGAACACGTCCAATTTTTTTTACAAAAGATGAAATTGTTGATAAAATATATTTTACATTTTTTACTGTTAAGGTTACATTCCATACAAATTGAAAAGTAGAAGGTGATTGTGATATTAATTGATATCGAAATAAATGGACTTAAAATTGTTCATTGCAAATAAAAATATCTTTATATAGAGACTAGCAGGGCCTGCGGATTTACCCGCGTTGTGCCCGTTCCTTTGGGAATTTCGGGATAAAAAATAGCCTTATAGCCTTCCTCGATAAGTGGACTATACAACACTGAAATAATTTTTCAAATCGGACCAGCAGTTCCTGAGATTGGCGTGTTCAAACAAACAAACTCTACAGTTTTATAATGTTAGTATAGAAAATAACTCTTACCGCCTTATTATTAAACGCGGTGTAACTAAAACAGTGTTATAATGTGTTTTGTTTCTTTTGCTCTTCGGAAAATTGCGTAAATCAGAAAGTGACAAACCATTTGATAGCTAAACTGTTTTTGATACGTGTTTATTAATATGGCCTTAGAGAGTCAAGATTTGATAGTTACAGTTTAAATATCTGTAGCATTTTAGCAAACCAGTGAACCTATCTGGTATTGTTCTTGTTAGTACGCATTTTTAACTGACTTAAAAAAAGAAGGAGGTTGTCAATATATCGAAATCTTCAGTCATTAACATAGCAATACGTGTTGAAAATGAATCGAGCTTTATGATATGTAGGTATGAAAATATCTATCAAGTTTCTTAGAATTCCTACACGATAAGTTTGCTACGAGTCTCAGGTAGGTAACCTATAAGGTAGTTACTGCAAACAAACGGCAGCAATATCCAAGAGACCCTCCCACCCTTACCGAGCGTACATCCATTAGTAAGTTAATAATCCTAGAACTAGGGTTCTGCTAACCTACTACAGATCTAGTACAACAATATTGAGACCAAGCGTAAGTGGGTCGTACAATGACCAGCCTAACCTGACCCCACGCGAACCTACGATATCCCTCAAACGTTTATTATTTACAACAAACCAGAGAGGAGAAGTGGATCACGTTACGATGGTATAACAAAACTCGGTGCGCATTTATAATTTATGCACAGAACAATGCCCGAGGTGTGTTTTACAATTTTTCAATTCCCTGTTGTCTGTAAACGTATGAAGACGAGGTCATAGAGAATGTTTCGGGTTTTGAATAGTGTAATGAATTTCCTGTTAGTATCGTGTCGGTTTCAAGGTGATTGTGTGAAGGATTTCCATTGCACGGACTGTGATGACCTGACCTAGTAAGGTGACATTCGTATCAATTATTTAAACATTACCCATTTTGTTTGTTGTTTATGTTAGGTTAGGAGGTATGTTTGTAACCGAGTATTGCTTTTTGTTATTTGGACTAAATAAGGTAATATTTAAAAATCATTTTGAATCCAAATAGATGAAAAAATTAAGTCTGACTAATCAGTGACACAGTATAAAACGAAGTCGCATTCCGCTTTCTGTCTGTTCCTATGTATGCTTAGATCTTTAAAACTACGCAACGGATTTTTATGCGTTTTTTTTTAAATAGATAGTGTGATTCAAGAGGAAGGTTTATGTGTATAAAAACTAATTCCCGAAATTCTACTATGCACGACGCGGGTAAAACAGCGGGGCGCACATTGTTTAATACATAATATCAAACTATGTACTACTAGCCGCGCCCCGCGGTGTTACCCGCGCTGTACCCATTCCCGCGGGAATTTCGGGATAAAATGTATTCTATGTGTTATTCTGATGTTTAACCTATATTATTGTAAAGTTTCATCCCAATCCGTTCGGTAGTTTTTTCGTGAAAGAGCAACAAACATACATCCATACATCCATCCATACATACATCCATCCTCACAAACTTTCGCATTTATAATATTAGTAGGATTGTTCTTCAAACTAAAATGGCTAGTCTAACAAGAATTCATTAAACAGAATTCGTGTTTTTCGCAATAAATTCTAACCACTATTACCTCATTGTGTAAACAATGTTCCATAGTTAGACCACCCATGCTATATTCTTATCGAGATCTAAAGTCGGTTTCACACAATGATCCACCAGATGGTGATTTTATGTTACCAATAAATCAATGCGAAGAATATACTGATACGTCACTCACTGGAGCCATTTGTACACGATATTATATTGTTACTAGCCACGCTACAAGATTCCACTCGCGGTTTACTTCACCACCAAATTGAGTATAAAATAACCTTTATAACGCCATCTACCTGTCAGACACAGACAAGTGGCAATCGCTCCGCATTCTATTTACTACTACAAAAATGTACGAGATTCACGGACCACGTGACAATCACGTGACTTTTCAATGCATTTTGAGTCAAAATGTCCAAATTTTTGACAAATGCGTTCGAGTAAAATATGAATCGATTGCCATTTGTCTGAGGGCTGTTAATTGTTTGTTTCGTAGATTAGCCGGACAGATTGTAAACAGACAGAAATATTTTTTCTTACACACCTACATGACGTTACATTTGAACATACTGAAATCTGTTTATATATTTTTTGTATGTATCTATTTAATGAAAATCTATTTCAATGTTCAAACAGATATTATTATTTTGGTACATGTAGATTAATTTGGGTTTTCGCCTCGTTTCTTCATGTCAGTTTTAGTTTTTTCTTGACGTTTATTGCGTTAACCTAGAGCACTGCTATTTAGAGATTACTGTTTGTGTTGGTTTGTTTTATATGACTTCGATATTTATATTGGTTTATGAATCATCAGATAAACTTATAAAAAATTAAAATTATAAAAAGTCATAAAATGTAATGTTCTACTGCAAGGTCTCATCTCTCATCTTACTGAAGATGAGAAGGTGAGAAGATCAGATACTGAAGATATAGGATAAAGGATAGATAGGATATAGGATAGATTATTTATTATTTTTCACTACTGTACGAAATAGTGTAGTTTTGTTATTGATTGTGAATTTATTATACCTACCCACCTAAATAGTATGATGAAACGACGATGTACCTACGTTTAGATATCTTAAGTTAAAATATGTTATCACATAAGTGACAATTATGTCTTTGTTGATAATAAATATCTTTAAACCTAAACCTAAACCTATAGAAAGAAGATATATATAGGAGACAAATAATAAAGAGCTCGGGGCATTTCACCCCGAAAGATGGCGTGACGATCTAGACAACTTCACGCCAAAAGCAGCTCTATCTAACAAACCCTAAGGCTTATAATGTCTATAAAGCTTGCGGTAAACCGAACGGGGTGCTTTATTCCGAAAGATGGCGTGACGGTCTAGACAACCTCAACAGGGATTGGCCAAACTTAGCCCAGAACAGGGACGCTTGGAAGATGTTGAGGGAGACCTTTAGTCAGAAGTGGGACAGTACTTTGAGGTTGACCAAAAAAGTACCAATTTCAAAAATATTTCAGCAATTTTTTAACTATGTATATAAACTATGGTCAGACTTATGTTTATTTTATTTTATTTCTTACAGATATCCAACAGTAAACTTAAATAACAGTAATGATCTTAAACTTAGTTTAAAAAATAACTTAGCCAATTACATCCTTATATCCTAATTTTTTATTACTTATTTTGTATGTGCTATATGCAATGTGGTGTACAATAAATAATTTACATAATCTATTGTAATGTCAGCCACAAAACTCTTTCGCCTAAAGCCTGTAACATTACGATCCACGACGCAGTAATAAAGTCGGCTCCAAAACTTATCAATTCCACTGTATATTCCACTGTTTCGGACAAATCAGACCAGTTATTTTGGAATTAGTACGTGCTTACGCGTAAATCAACTCTTGATTTATATCGGCCCAGTCATACGTAGCTGGTTGAAACGTGACTGTCTAATTGTGATGATAACGTGATGTTATCTTTAGATATGACCATCGTTGTTAACTAATAATATAGTACTAAGGTATAAATAAAGGAATATTGGCGTAGAAGTTTTAGTTAATCCAATTAGTACTTTTTCAGGCAGGGTGAGTATATTTCTTAAGGTAAAGTTTGTTTTTATATTTGGTGCCAGGTAGTCATAAATCCTATGATACATTTAATTGTTTTTGAATGTAATGTAGATTCTTTTACAATACTCATAATTTTTCAGTTTTTTACATAATATGTTTCTTATTATCTGTTGTATTATTACGTTATGTGAAACTGTGCTTTTCAGTTACAGATTCCATGAGAAAAAGTTACGTAAAAATTTCACTAGATGGCGTTACGTGTATTTAAAGTTTCAGTAATCCGTTTACTTTACGACATAACGTTTGGTAATAGCCATTTAGAAAATAGATTGACCGAAATGTTTACAAAATAAACAAATTAAACCAATATTTATTAACAAACTCTGCTGGATATCCAATTAGTGAAATAAAGATTTAAAAATCAATTTGGTGCTCGTTTTAGTATAAAATTACTAAAATAAATGAAAATAAATTTGAAACTGGAATAACACAGGAATTTACGCCGTTTCTCGTAAGATAAACATCGTATACCAGAAATAAAGTATAGTTGATAGTAACTATTGTCGAATCTGTGGCGTTGATGAAGTACGTTGTTATATTGTTGGTTTGTACACACTTTGTTCACCTATTTCTGTTTATTACCGTTTCTAGGAACACTCGGGGAACCGCATTATGTAATTGTATTGAGGTATTTCGTTTTATGCATTTATTAGGGCGTAGGTATTTGGTATTACCTAATAGCACTATTGTTTTCTTTGAAGAAACATACCTGCGAAAACACACCTGTCTACAGTATTGAAATAATGATATCCTAAAGGAATAAAAGCTCCGTAATGCACAAAAACATGTTATTATAGATTAAAGTTCTAGTAGTAACTCAACTAATAAAATATTTTAACTTTAAAAGTCATGTTCCACTACTCACCGCTAGATGGCGTTAGTAGTACGCAACTAAAGAACAAAACGCGCCCGCCATTCATTTGCAAATTGTTACCAAGTTTTCGCACAACATTCGCTTGGCAAGTTGCCCCGAATGTTGCGATGCGATGGGTGGGAAACACCGATGTTCTGCAAAAGCACTGCACTTTCCACTAGCTAATTGAGTTTTAGGTACTTACATATAGGTACCTACTATATTGAGATTACGTTTTTTGGTAGGCGTATAGGTATGCGAGAGTTATTATTTTCACGACTTCCTGAGTCTGTGTGCTTGTTCATTTATTCGCTCTGAACTAAATAATATGTGGGTCAATCAACTTTTATTTGTCCTGTCAGTACTATGTTTTGTCCCTGACCAATAATCGCAGTTCTAAAGAAAATTAAGTGGTTTGTTGGCATATGTCGCATTTATCTTGATATTAAGCAAACATACGAGTAAATTATTTTAAATAAATCACTATTAAACTGGAATTTTAATGGTTGTCCGGGTGACAAAACATATGATATAGTGTTTTTTTGTTTGTCCCCCAGCAGTTTAGTACAATGAAACATTACTTTATACAAAAAAATCCTATGATGGCAACTAATTACGCTTGTACATAATTATTAATTATAATGTCTACTTTGATGCTAGCATATAGATTTTTGTTAGCTTCATAATTTTAACGAGTTCTTTGCATGTTCATTTTGGTCCCTATAATATTTTATAATCCTGACTTCCACCGGACAACGGTAAAAAAGTGTCGAAATCAAAACATAGATGGAGTGATCAGTGCCTTGAGAACAAGTTGATATATTTGGTGACAACACTCATCCAGCCGCTATTTTCATTTCATCTTTGCCGCGGCGTCAGTCGGTCGAGTGCGTTCTGAGAAAGTGGGTGGCTTTAATGTGTGTCTACCGGACAACCAGCGCAAAAACGTAAGTATTTGATATATCGTAGTAAATTAAAGTGAAATATATTCTATTTCATCTATATTTTTCACTGCGCGTAAGACCTAATTCAAAATATCATTATTTATTCCAGGAAGCGCGAAGACTGATAAATGTCACTCGGACAACCAGTCGCTTGGACAACCGAAACCGTTGTCCGTGGGACATTTTTGGTTGTCCATAGGACAATATTGATAGAATCAGCATAAAGCAATACTTTCTCTTTCAATAATTAGTCACTGAATAGCCTCTTACAAGGGCTAGAGCATTTATTATTGTTTAAAATAAATAAGATTGATATTTTGACCAATTTCAACTTTCTACTTCTTGACGTGTGGAACACCGAGTTGAGGGTCGAGGAACGATCCGATGATCATGCCTCTGACATGGTTGTGTAACGACTGCTATCTAAGTAATCATAGCAACCGGGACCAACGGCTTAACATGGCCTCCGAAGCACGTAACCATCTTTGTTATGAACAATCAGGTGGTTTAGCTTACTATGTATGTCCTAACCAAACTGGGCACAATCTTACAAAGTGATAAATTGAAAAATATTAACTTTATGTGTTCCTTTCCCGAGAATCGAACCAGGGACCTCCGGACCCTGAGACTCTCTCTCTTCCTGGCTATGTGTTCCACATGGTGGTGGGGTCAGCCTTCCTTATTTCTCTCCTCCACTTCGCTCTTTCGTCGACGTCGTCATCGGAAATCTTGCACTCAGCCATATCCTTGGACACTACATCCGTCCACCTTGTCTTGGGTCTGCCTCTGGATCTTCGACCGGGGATGGAGAGTTGTAGCGCCAGGTTCCCCACGTAGTCCGGCGGTCTTCTCTTCACGTGGCCATACCACCTCAGCCCACTCTCTTGCAGCTTGTCGGCGATGTCGCAAACGCCCAGACTGCCTCGCACGTACTCGTTGCGGATCTTGTCGAGCCTGGTGACACCGCACATCAACCTCAGCTTCTTCATCTCGGCCACTTGGATGGCATGGACGTTTTTCTCAGTGACCGCCCACGTCTCACTGTCTCACTGCCGTACATCAGGACTGGTCTGATGATGGTCTTGTAAATCAAACCTTTCAGTTTGACCGGCATCTTTTTGTCGCATGTCACTCCAGTTACTTCTCGCCATTTTAGCCACGCTGCAGCTATGTGGTGCTGAATGTTAGATTCCACATTCTCAGAATTGTGCATCATACTTCCCAGATACTTGTATTCGTCGCACCTTGTGACTATTTGTCCTTCGATGGAAATTGGACTATTGTTACTTGGATCTGGGTCTTTAAAAGTCAGGAACTGGGTTTTTGCAACACTCAACACTAGGCCACCGTTATGTAACTGTTGTTTCCAGGACAAGAGTGCATCTTCCAACTCAGAGCGGCTCTCCGTTCGAATGGCTACATCGTCAGCGTATATGAACGTCCATGCTGCTTTGTTCTGCGCGCTCTCGGTGAGTGAATCCAAAACCAAGCAAAACAAGAAGGGGCTTAGGAGGATGCTTGTGTAAGCCTTCTGTGACCGCTATTGGTTTTGTTTCCTCCACTACCGTCCGAACCATACATGTCGGCAATGATGTTAATGTAATGTTCGGGGACGTTCTTCTTGCGAAGGCTCCACCATATCGTGTTCCATGGAACACGATCGGATGCTTTTTCCATGTCTAGAAAAGCGACGTACAGTGATCGGTTTTTGGCGCGATACTCTTCAGCAATGATGTTGAGGGCGAACATCGGATCCGTGGTCGATAAGCCACCTCCTAGTCCTGCCGTGTCTCCAAAAAATTAGAAGATTAGAGGCAAAAAAAGTTCGACGAGACAGATCTAAATTAAAATTAAGAAATATAATAAAACTGATAATTATTGTCATATAGTTGTTTTTTTTTTTACATAAAAAGAAAAATACAGGCTATTTCAATCCTAGTATCTCCTTTGGAATCCCGAGTATGTCCTATGGACAACCGTATATGTCCGCTGGACAACCATTTTGTCCCTGTCTCCTAAAGACACATTATCGTCATTTTTACTCTTTAAAAAACAGTAAGGTTTACAAATTTTTCGAATATGAATGTAACAATTAAAAGTAAATTCATAGAATTAAATATCACTTATTATATAATTATTTCACAAGTTAAACGAAAAGTTCGTTACATTTAAAGTTTGTCGTTGTCCTGGAGACAATATTATTGAGAATAACTCATAAATTAAAAGTCGCGTCATTTATTTATGGATGACAAATTAAACTACATCCTATAATAAGTGAGAATAAAGTGACGGTTTACAATTTGATTGAATTTCAAATGGTTCAGAAGTCTATTTAGTTAGTTGTCCAAGGGACTGTCTTAACTAGTGTCATGTTGGTTTCGGAGTCAAATTTACTATTTTATTTCAATAAACCGTTCTGCTCTATGTGAATTCTTAAAATATATAAAATTATCTACAGCATAAATGTTAAAATATTAAAAAAAAACGAATAAAATTAAAAAACTAAAATTTTTCAATGATGTACACTTAAAAGTTGATTGACCCATGTACCTACCTACTTATAAATTTATTTAAAGGAACATTAAGCATTTGTAATTTTTTTTTAATTAATTGCATATCCAGAAATAGAGTTAGTGTACTATTGTAACATAATTAAAAACCATACTAAATGCACGATAAAGAAAAAAGTCTTAGAAAAATGTAAATGCGACTATAAAAAGTCGTATGTTAAAATAGAGCGCCGACAATCAGCTGTCGATTAAAAACAGAGCAAGCGCCGTCTAGACACGCAAGAGTTGCGATGCGTGTCTATAAATGTCACCTGGAGATGGCAGCGGCTCCATGCATGCGTCATATTTCGACACCAGCCCGCAAATATATGCCGGCTATAAAAATATTCCTTACCACATTCGACTTGCAGCTATAAAAAGCCAATATAAACCTAAACGCCGTCGAGATCGCCCGCATTATCTCGTGATTATCGCGTGTCAAAACATCGCCACGCTCGCGATACTTCGCATGTAATCTGATAAACGATGTATTCTGCACGCTTCGCGCTCCCGACACCTCTCGCTCACACGTCACAGATGCACATCAGTCTCTCTCTGTCGTACGGTCATCCATTTCATTCATGCGCGGTGTACCTCGCCGCGGCCCGCTGTTTACAGACACAAACAAACAGTACAGCAAACCGCTTAGCTTTAAGTACGAGACCGTGAAAGTGATATTGTCAAGTGTTTCCGTCTCTGTCTAAAGGCCGAACGGTTAGTTTGCAGGGCGGCGCTAGATGGCGTTACGTGTCACGTTTTGCGAGGGTATTGGAATAAATGTCACAATAATTTGGGTGCGACGTTGCCGGACTTCGCCACCCGGTGTGGTGGCGGGCGCAGGTTATAAACTGCCATGTAGAGATTTGCTATTGTTGTAGTTCTTATGGTTATTGTAATAAGTGCGGCATTGGCTTGGGGTCGTCGTGTAATAATGTTTGCGTTAGCATGTAACGTAACGAGCGTGGTACACACACGTACGTGAGCTGTCAGTAGCTAATGCGATGCGCTGTGATCGCCATTGTGGAGCGCGCTCACGCGGTTTATACCGTTTAATTCAATTTAGTAATTGATACATTTTGTTCGTTTACTTTTACGCTCATAATTATTATTTGAGATGCCATTATATTTTTAATTGTTTTTAAACTTTTGTTATAAAAATGTTTATTTTATTTATACTTACTTATCAAATTTATAAATATATAATTAGTAGTTTTATATACTATGATTATAAATACTTACCTTTCTTGATCCCTAGATCATCATTTGAATAAAGATATCATTGGCAAAATAAATATCAAACAAATAAATAGTTATATTTATTTAAATTACTAACTCATTCATGGAGTTAGAAAGTATCAATTTATGCTAATTCATGAATAATTATTATATTTATTAGATGTATCCGATCGTTTAATTAACTATCAATCATAACAGTTCACTTGAATCCTTATAAGTATGAGCAAATTGTCAAAGTGACAACTCCTTAAACATGGTAATTCACGCTCGCATTCTTCGATACACCACTTTACCCGTGGCACACACAGTAACACACAATATTCTTATTGCCTTAATACTTAATCATATTAATCCTAATCTATACCGTATTACAAACAGATTAAGCTCAATATAAACGTGAGTGTAGTTACGACCTTATAAGCTGATCTTCTTTCACACACACAAAACATTTATGAGTACAGTAGTTGTATACAATATGACGTCCCGTATTGTACCTACTATTATAAATGAAATGTGTAGCTTTCACGTACGCACACATGCGAGATGCACACATACTGAGATATTTCATCAATTTGTTGTATCGACTTTATAGTAAGGTAATACAGTCTAGTTTTGCTCCGTCGTAAGTTGCAGATAGGACATTTTACTTGTAATGTTCGAACACTGGTGTCGGTAAACGCGTGACCTGTTATTGTGTGTATTAGGTTGGTTTAATCACAAATTTGGAGTGGGTCGGTGATATGGCTTTCTAACTGACGACTTTTGAAACAAATAAATTGATTTTTTACATTATTGATACATTGAATGAGTTAGTTTTATAGAATTGGTTTAGTTGATTGTTATGTCAGGTTAATTAACGTTATGGGGTTAGTGTGATATGACTTGTATGGGTCCTTTTCTTTTCCTTTTATTTTGTTTCTTTGTTAGTTATTTTTGTTTTTAAGCCAATGGTGACTAATCTACAATGACAGGATGCTTCTGAATACAGATCACAACATAGTATAAAACAAAGTCGCTTTCCGCTGTCTGTCTGTCCCTATGTATGCTTAGATCTTTAAAACTACGCAATGGATTTTTCAGTGTTTGATGCAGTTTTTTTGTGATAGAGTGATTCAAGAGGAAGGTTCATAAGTATAAAAATTCCCGAAATTCCCAAGGGAAAGGGCACGACGCGGGTAAAACTGGGGGGCGCTGCTAGTATAAAATAAAATTCCAATGCATACCACCGTTTAATTTCTTAATTGAAAACGCAACAAAAACACGACATTTTTCCACCTGCAAAACAATAAAACTACGCACTTACGTCTTTTTGCAACACAAGAGATCACCAGACAGGCGTCTGCGATGCAAAAATGTTTTATTGTTATATTTATAACAAGCTGCGCCTCGCGGTTCTACTCGCGTTGAGCCCGTTCCCGTGAGAATTTCAGGATATCAATTTCTTATAACAGTCCTTGTGAATTTAGCTATATGATACAAAAATAAATTATTCGATATGGGATTGGTACCTACTTTTAGAGATATGTTAAAAAAATGTATGTAAAGAAAAATAGGAATAGCTTCTAATGTCCCACAGCTGGACAAAGGCCACTCATCTCACTGAAGATATCAATACAGTGAGGAGTACCTATTAGGCTTAATCACTACGCTAGCCTCAAGTCCCAGACGTGTTTAAAATGTTCAGTTTTATTATATTAGTTATAGATGCTTTAAAAGTTGTTGCGACGTAAGTGTGTGGCTGTTATTGTGTGGTATCGAGTCCGCGGCGGCGGGCAAGTAAATTAGAGAGCGACCGGACTATAACTAAGAGAAGTTGTACTGACGCTACTGGTGATAGAAATATGTGGATACGACTTCATTGAAAACAATTGTTAAACAAATATATTAATTTTTACATGATCCATATGTCAGAGGCCTTTGACGGCTCAATAACTCTGACACCAGGATTGGTCAGGTTGACCATCCACTCGATGGAGAAGAAGAGTTGTTAAATAAATATTAATATTAGTAAGAGACACCAGGGCCTATAACTCACTCGAACTTACTTGGCTAGTTTGAGAGTCACTTTCTATGTGAGAATCACACACTTTTTACTCGCCGTAGAGCTAAACACATTTTGTTGAGACTTTCAGCGCAAGTATTCGTTAAATTGTTAAAAAATACTAGCTTATTTACCTGCGTATCTCTTAACATACTATTACCTTCTTCTTCTCGAGTCCAGATAGTTATAGTAACTCCGACGCAATCAAAAATCCAAAAGTCTAAATCACTATTCTACCCATTAAAATCAATTACGAAGAAAGCAGGCATATCCACACAGCTCCAACGTCCGCCAGCCAAGGAATGCAGCTCAACGACTGCAGTGATGCATATCGTTGTATATGCACATACGTCCTCTACTCCAGAGGTTCCCAACCTTTGTGCGGATCCTTGGCTAACTTACAGTAAGCATATTCTTTCTTATGGGAGTTAAAATTGGAACTACCATGATGTGCACGTATGTGCAGTCAACTCCAGGGGTTCCCAACCTATGTGCCGATGCGTGGCTAATTTACAGTGAGTATATTGTATTTTTTCATCTGAGAGTTAAAATTAAAAACATCATGACTGATTTTCCAACCGAAGACCACTTTTTCTATAGAGGAAAAGGTTTCAGTGATGGGGTGGAATCGTTGTTGTTGTTACTTCGTGTGAGTTAGTAGCCAACTCTAGTGTTAGCATTTGTCCCGTCACTGTTTACCCTTTATACCATCTCTGGATTACGACAAACATTTCAAAACCAAAATCAGCTAAATCAGTTTGCCATTCTCCAATTTTAGAGAGACGAACGAACCAACACTGATTTTTATATAAATAGATTAATGCAATTCTCCATTAATTATGCTTTATCGGCGTACCCTGATAGGCCTGCGGACTCTACTTTGGGAAACTCTGCTCTACCCCATACCAGCCTTTGTCTTCGTTCATTATGCCTAAGTACAAATTTAAAAGTACCCAAAGCAGACGCTCTTATGCACCAACGTACCATCTCGAAAATAATGGCGAACTGTTTTGATATTTAGTTGTCTTTATTGTTACTTAGGTGTTGTTGGAGTTGGTTTTAGTGAAGAAACGGTGGTTTGAAATCGATGTAAAGTAAAAGGTTAGTACTTTACCTATAATAATCTTACTTTTACTGGTAGAGCTAACTCTACTCTCTGCCTACTAACTCTTGTTAGTAGGCAGAGTCCGGTAGAGTTAGTAGACTCTACTTATGTAAACTAAACCCTAGAATTAACATTCAATATAGACATTAATTATATCATATCAATTTTCCTGAAGCTAGTTGATAATTTCATACAAGCTGCAGGTGGATACAATAAAAATCAAGCATCACTTGTTGACCTTTTAGCCATTGTTTTTTCAATTCACCGACCACAATTTGTAAATTCCTTCAATGTCCTCGACGTTATAAAATTAATAAAGAGAGAGAATTAATAAAAAATAATAAACATCAAGAAATACAGTGGGGTAGTAACCATACTTCCATTATGTTAAATATGATATATTCTTCTAGTTCAACACACCACTATACCCGAAAAATCCATTCTGTCTTTTGAGCTTTCATTAAGTATTTGAGAAAATAGCGTAAGCGCGATCTAGATTTTTCCACTCTAGCGCCATCCATTGAGTTGAGGAACGAACAAAGTCGCTCCTACAAACAGCTAGTAACTTATTAAGTTTCCCTTCATTTATTAATTTCAAGTACATTAGTGGTCAACCCCGATGTCGGAGTTTTTAGACCGCCTAAAGGCCTCTGACGTGGTCTAACGATTGAAACAACCGGGACCGACTGCTTAACGTGTCCTCCAAAGCACGGTAGTTTCCCTGTCCGGGTGCCATATGAAAGACTTCAACGCGCTCATTTAATTTCCGTTTAAGGTTTCACCTAATTACATTGAATACGTGTTACACTTAGCATGAAAATATGTATTAGGATTTATTATTTGTCCATTAGGAAAGCGTGGTGACGATGTCTTTACCTCCTGTACTGTACTGTACCTGTGTCTTTAGTGAGTGTGTCTTTGCCCAGCTGTGGGATATTACTGGGCAAATAATTTTTGATTGCTTAATCAGGTAAGATTAATCGATGTCCTGTTTTAAGTAGCGGTAAGTTTGAAATTACTCTTCGGTGGGATCTTACAAGCACAAAATTCACGTTTAACTAAATCTAATTGTCCATTATGCAAAATATCTACGGCGCCTAGAATACACAAAAAAAAAAGGATTTAAAAGGTTTGATTGTGACATTATTGAGAAAGTTGTCCCTTTTTGAAATATAAATAAGTAACAAGTAGTCTATAAAATTCAATATTTTTATTTGGCTTTCCGGCTTAAAAGACTATTCGTTTCCCTATACCATAATCTGAAAAGCGAATAAAAGGGAGACAGCACTATATGGTCTGCATGGATCTGAAGCAATAGCTCTCTTTAATAAAACCAAGTAACTCTCATTTAAATAACCCTATACTCAACCTTATTCAGCTACAGATAAGGTGTAAAGTTGCAAGCGCGTTTTAGCACTTACCACCGTTTGCTTCAAACGTTTATTGTGAGAGTAAAATTAAAGGGTGTTTTTCTATTCGAGGGAAAATGTATCAGGTAATAATATAGCTCGGTTAGATGAGCTTTTCAAGGGAGCCGGGATTTATGTTTACATTTCTTCGTAAAGTATTCGTATGATTTGCTAATGCGTCTCTTTGTTTGAAAACAACTGGATAAGGATTGTCTGTAAATGTTATGTTGGGGTATGCTTTCGGGGGGGTTTTATGGTAAAGTAAAATACTATACGAATATCAACCATTTTATAGTTGTGAGGTGTGCATTTTATTACTAAAAATGCTTTGATATATATCTTCTTAAATTAAAGGGCTAGGCTCTTGTCGATGAAGTTCAGGATTGGTCAGGTTGATCATCCACTCGATGAAGAAGAAGATGAAAATATTACTACATATAAGATCGTGTTTTAATAATATATTAAATAAATGATGTGAAATTATATAAACGTCAATTCTTCTTACTAGAACACAAACACCTTTAATATTAGCAAGCTAAATAGACATAAAAATAGCATAATAAATGATATCAATTAATAAACGAAAAACAAGTTGAATGAACTCAAATGATCGGTGTCATCATTATACTAGAAATAATACGGTTGATAAATACATTCTCTCTACCAGAGTACTGACCGGGGACTGTTGATAAATGAGCGCCTGCGCAGCCTCCGGCGCTTTGAAGCTAATAAGGAAGATTTGCGAACCAAAATACCCATGCCTAATATCTACAAAGATTTAACACTTTATAACTATAGGCCAACTTACTTATATGTTTTAACACGTTAACTGCCATTGGAAACTAATTAATGAATTAAACTGTTTATGTTGGTAGTCAAGGTATTAATTAGTATATTAACGTTAAGTTTATGCAATAACGTTTCGATTTTAGTTTAATATGTCATTATGAGTATATTTAAAAAAAACTATTAGTTGTTTTTAATAACGATAGTGTTTCTAAGGTCAAAATTACAAACTAATAATTTTATTTCCATGTTTTTAATAAGTTATGAACCTCCTAGAAAAGCGTAAAATCTTTAAAAACCTCCATTCCTCGTAGCGGTGAAATTAAAAAGAGACTAGGTACACGGTAAGTACAAAAGATTCTTGATTACACGTCACTAGCTTTAAGAGCCTTTTGTTTCAACCAAGTTCTTTTTAAATATTTCTAATTATTTTTTTTAAAAGAAAGTATCCTATCTCGACTTAAACGGGAGCTTGTATTAATAGGCTGCTTGCTTAGTGTTACCTATACTTCTATACTAATATTATAAGAGGTAAAATTTGTAAGTTTGTTTGTTTGTATGTTCGAGGTAATCTCAGGAATTATCAGTCCGATTTGAATAATTATTTTTGTAATAGATAGCCACATTCAACGGGAAGGTTATAGGCTATCATCCCGAAATTTCCACGGGAACGGGTATAACGCGGGTAAAATCGCGGGACGCTGCTAGTTATTTATATTGTGCTTTGCTTGTCCGATTTCTATAAACAGAGTAATCTTCCAAAAGTATTTAAGCAATAATGAGCTTTAAAACAATAACCTATTAAGACATTATTGCCTTTTCGTTAAGCTTGTCAACACATACGTCCTAATCGCATGTCAGACTACAATAAAAAGTACCAAAACAAATTATAATTACCTTACAAATATTTCCAAAACACACAACTGAAGCTTATTAAAAGGTTTATTACGACTTAACCTCAACTACGAGTATGTTCAGTGTATAGTTAAAGTATAACAAACTGGTATACTCCCTATCCACCGAAGTCATTATTTATTAATAACAATGCCAGCGATGAACGTGAGTCCGCTAGACACCTAGACGAGTTTGAGCAAAGGAGGGAATGAGTTCGAAATAGAGAGTTCGTACCAATGTCGGTCTGGAATGTAATATGAGTGATTTAGATATTTATACGCCTTTCATATAGTTATAGGGTTTACATTCTTTGTAATGCTGTAACTGCATTGATGTGGGGACGTTTGGATGCTTTTTCAGGTTGATGGTGGCTTTATTTACAGTTATATGTATGATTATGAAATGCATACTGCCGCACTCAGAAACGTTCATTAATACGATAGTTAACTAATTGACGTTATATTTCTTTCATTACGTGTCAAAATCACTTATTAAATCTCTATTAAAGAAACATTTGACGTCTGAGTATGGCGAATTTAATTTGTAGTTATAAGTACACTGAACAGCCCCTGTGTGTTAATTACATATTGGGGTAATATGTAGTAATGAAATGATATGTAATTAATATTCAAACCTTATAAGTAGTTCGCTCTTGACCTGCAGTTTTAATGAAATGGATTTTCTTTTATCTGAACACTTGAAAGAACACAAGTCATATTAAAGTGCTTAGAGGTTAGTTTGGGTCTAATTAACCGTGTGTGAATTTGTCCGGGTATATTTATTTATTTAATTAAAGTTTTTGTTCATTAGGCAAGCGTGGTGATAACGCCTAATCGTCCTCACTGTACTGATATCTTCAGTGAGATGAGAGTTGTGGTAACCGCAAGTGGGCAAGGCTGATACTTTTTTTTAAGTTCTTGTACAAGCCGCCTTGTGTTTTAGAAGAGGAAGTTGTTTCATACAATAGATTTTTTTTTTCAAACTGTAGCGTCCCACTGCTGGGCAAAGGACTCCCGCACACGCTTCCAACCTTCTCTGTCCTTCGTGGTTTAGCGCAGATCAATTACAACTCGTCGGTCCCGGTTACTTTCTACGGATAGTAGTCGTTACATGAGCCGTGTCAGAGGCCTTTGGCGGCTCAATAACTCTGACACCAGTATTGGTCAGGTTGACCATCCACTCGATGAAGACAAGCCCGTTGGCACAGTGGCAGTGAGAGCGCTTACTGTGTCGGGGGTTGCGGGTTCGATTCCCGCCCGGAGTCACCAATATGTGAAGACATAGTTTTGGCGACGACGTCTGGGTGTCAATTATATATTCTTATAAAGTATTTGTGTATATATATGTAGTAGTATCAGTTAGTTAGATTCCATATTACAAGCTTAGAGCTTAGTTTGGGTCAAATTAACCGTGAGTGAATTTGTCCAGGTATAAAAAAAAAGAAGAAGAATAACAACTACCAACCAATCAACGTCACACGTCTAAATAATCTCAAACAAAGTATCAGAGAATCTTAAATCGAGTATAAAACAACAGCAAGCATTGATCCGTTTGCCAAATATTGGATGCGAGAGAAACCTTCGTAGATTTACGAGGGAGGGTTTCGGTGTCCCCGACCCGGCCGAGGAACTTACTACAACTTTGTCCAATGTTACGGTAAATGGGTTTCTTGTTTCGTTGCTACGATAGATTATTGTTTGCAGATAAAGCGTGTGTATTTAATGTGCGGCTTACCTGCATTGGTTAATTGTATGGAATGTAAATTGTCATTATGTACTAAGATACGTTAAATGTTTCCTTAGAGAATTAATGAGTATTTTTTACTGATCTTCTTCTTCATCGAGTGGATGGTCAACCTGACCGATCCTAGTGAGTCTAGTGACAGAGTTATTGAGCCGCCAAAGGCCTCCGACATGGCTCATGTAACGACTACTATCCGTAGAAAGTAACCGGGACCGACGGCTTAACGTGCCGTCCGAAGCACGGAATCATCTGATTACTGATGAAAAATTAAATTAATTAGTTCAGTGTCGATTTTATGGAGGTCTCTAGGTTAGGCAGTGTGTTTTTTAAACATATTATACTTCTACATCATTTTGATCTTTGATAAACACTTGCTTATTTAGCGAGGTTAGGCGGACGGTAACGCGACTTGAAAGCTGAGGGCATAATGCGATATCTCCGTACTTATTCTTAGCTTAAGCGCGCCGCCGCCGCGACAACGCATGGAGGGCGTACCGCGCTACCAAAACCACAGTACTTTAAGAAATTCTGCACTCTTTGTGTACTTTGTCGAAACGCCGTCGCCAATAACGCTTATTTGTAAGGACTTATATCGTTTCCATTGAGCGAGTTACTAGGCTGCAAGTTGTGAAGTAGACAACTAGCATCAGACAAACGGTATTTAAAAATTTTATTATATTTAAAATTCTTCCACTCGCGTTGTCGATATTGCGAGTTAACAAGCTAAAGCTCTCTCTATATACGAAGACGCTTCACAAATCGTTACTCAGGTGCGCCTGTAATTTTCACGGAAAAACTAAAAAAGACTCAACAAGGGAGTGTTTATTTGCAATATTTTGTTACATCGTCATTCTTCCCCCTTTCCTTAAATCTATTTTGTATTTCTTATATGTGTATCTAATAATAGACGCGTGATTTTCCTGTTCTCAAATTGTATTTACTTTCTATATTTATATTGAACTTTTTACTTGGTACGTTCTTAAGGGTGGGTGTGAATTTGATGGTTATCTCCTGTAATTAAATTTAAGATTATTATACTTGTTGTTTGGAAGTTTAATATTTCAATTTATATTGTTTTAATTTAATAAACTCAGTTAATTGGAGATGTTTGGTTTGTAGATCTCACTTTAGGTACTATTTGGTGGGTTCCAGAAGCTACTGCTTCGAATCCTAGTGCTATTAATAAACTACTGCTACAAATGGCATTCGTTTCACATTACATGTGTTTACCGTCAACTTGTATGGAAAAGTGAAATGGTCACATGAATATCATCACGTCAAATTTTTTCATATGTGGAAGGATTGCCACTTGTCTACAGGGGTGCTTTATAACTTATCTGAAAGGCAAAGTCTGCGCAGAAAACTTTATGATAAGCATAGGATTAAATGTGAAATGACAGAATTCTGTTAATATTTTATACCTATCATTTAATTCAAAATTTCTATTCCTCATACTAAATAGAAAACACCAAATACTTAAAATAATCTACTAACAAAAAACCACCAGCAGATTTCAAAGAAAAAATATTTCAATAAAGAAACAAATATTACATCGTAACAAGTTGATCTTTTTATTCCGGTATAATAACAGTAATATTTCCACAAACATGACGCAACGTATTCTAGGAGATGGTGGTGACATTTTTTCAGCAAATTACACGCGGCGAGTGAGTATACACCCGAATAGAGTCAAAGAGGCAAACCGAAACACTCCTGAAACTTCCGAACGCTTTCCGGACGACAGAGGGAGATAGAAGATGGAAGACACTACTACGAGAACTCGAACGAAGTTAAATCTAGTTTTTATTTCCAGCAGATATAAAAACTAGATTTAAGATGTTGTATAGTAATAAAAGTATCGTATTGTTATCGACTTAAGTCCGTTTAAGTGAAAATTTATATCTGTTTTTCTTTGTACGTCAACAAGTGTGTTAATTTACAGACTGTATAATACAAAACAAATAATATTATTTGTAAGTGTAACAACCAAAAAAATTGTTAAACCGTCTTATTTAATTGGCACTACAATTACAATAGTAATAAAATTATCTTCTCAATGAATCATATCAAAGCATTTATAGTTCCTAAACGACATAAGTAACGCGAAGCTCTGAACACAATTCGTCTCTTTTCACCAAAGAATGATCATTCGGCACTTAATCGACAACTTTACCAAAAGTACCTCGTCCGTGGTGTGGGGTGGATGGCAGGGGTAGGGGGTGGGAATGTTATTAATTCTACGAAAGGCGCCAACCTACGGTCTCGACTGCAACAGAGCTTACTTTAGTCTCTTAATGTTCCCTTGATATTATTGTGATACTTATTAATGAAAGATGTTTCGATGTAAGATGAAAACCCAATAAGTAGTTTTGATGTTTTAATGAACTGATTTTAAGTGTCTCCTTCGACCGACGATGCTTTAATATTTAATGTCTGTACTGTTCAGGCTCTGTTCAAGTTAAACAAGTACTCTCTGTTAATATTTGAACTGCTTATGCAAATTCACGTGCATTTATAAAACAAAAACATGCATTGCCTAGATAAGCCATAATACTGCGCAATACCAATTGATTGCGCTCAGGGTTGTCAAAGTCAAGGTATTAAAACTACAGTAATTAAAGCTTGTCCATTCATTGGTAATTTACATCAATGGAATAACAGAGGAGGACAAAGCGCAGATACATAGTGATGTGAATAGATCAATAGCGCCGAAGCCTTGTCGTACCTACACGTTGTAAATCAATTAATTAACCTAACCTTTAACATTCACAGTTAGTAAATCCTGAATACAATATTAGGTCGGAATTACGCTTTGATTAGTGTTGTCTGACCTCGCGTCCCAAGCAAGCGCATGATGTTACTCATATCGATCTCAGTATGAATATTTGAAGCCGACCGTCCTTGCAAGCTGTTGTAGAACTATGAAAGTGTAGAGTTGAATTGGGCGATATTGGCGGCGGCGGTTTTTTTAGGTGCGGGAACGCAGCGTATACGCAGCTAGAAGGGATTGCTTACACATATTTTCCACTAACAACTAATTAAGATTGATAATCACAATAAGCCAATTTTTGAAATCATAAAGAATCGGAAGGTACAATATCTTGAGAGGTTGATTATACATAATGTTATTCAACTAAAATTCAATTAAAATTTTATTTTGCTAGTACAATAACTTTTTCTAAACAACCCCTCCCCTGGCCGATCATTTTCTTCAATAATAGCAAAGCACAATTCCCTTGAAAACATCTTAAGTAACAAAATAATAATTAAAATCAGTCCAATCATTTAGGAGCTGCCACACACACCCACATAGACACGCCATACTTAAACACCCTTATTTTTATATCTGTCGCAAAAAACAAAGTAAATGTCTATTCGCTCCTAAGTCTTAAACAGTAGTCTGTAGATGCATTACCAGCAACACAACGGGAGTTATCGACTTAGTTGTATACCTGTGAAATGCTCGAGTCTATTGCCAATGTTCAAGTCAAGGCTCCTCATTGTTTGTACTTCGGATGGCCCAAGGTTCAGTTATTAATTACCTTTATAACGCTATCTGAATATTAAATTGAAACAGATGGAATGTAATGGATTATGTTGTTAGTTTTTAACTAGCAGTGCCCATGGTTTTGGTCACGTGGTTCTTGTGGGAATTTTAGAGTTGTCCAAAATGTACATTATGAATTACTCTTTATATCGCTGACTGATATACGTGGGGAGAGACTTGGTTCTAAAATAGTGAAGAATTAATTAGATTCGAGCCAGTTATAATTTAGTGCATTTAAGTATCTATCAGACCAACCACAACATTTTAACCGGAGTGTATAGTGACCCAGTAAT
This sequence comes from Cyclophora albipunctata, assembly GCA_963082685.1. Classification (NCBI taxonomy): domain Eukaryota; kingdom Metazoa; phylum Arthropoda; class Insecta; order Lepidoptera; family Geometridae; genus Cyclophora; species Cyclophora albipunctata. The sequence goes on along the minus strand of OY720121.1, from coordinate 9,783,122 downwards.
CGCTCTACAAAATCAAAACTAGCCTGTATCTATCCTCCAAAATCTATCCAAAAGTGGAGGAGTACGTCATATTGCTCATTACTGTACATTCTTTAAAAACATGATTTTCGGTTTCAAACCAAAAAAGCCTTTTTCAATACAATCCAGATTAAACAGACTACATAAATAATGTGCATAAAACGTACGAAAATCTTTAAATAACTTCTTACAAAAAGTTTACAGGGTTCAAACACAAGGTTACAAAGGTTAAAACTAACTGGAATCTGAGTAAAATAAATCAACTCCACTGCGATTCACAATAAAAAAGTTGCATCTATTTTTCCCAGTCAATTTTGAGAGTATGCGCGTGTGTTTGTGATAATTGGATTACTCGAGTCAGTATTTAGGTCGTTTGCCGACCTTTCTGTCTCACCTCCAGACTTGTTATTGAAGTCCCCAAAGTTAGTGAACCCCATATTTCCTATGATATACAGTTATGCGATTGCTTTAATTTACTTAACTCTTAAATATATTTTGGAGATGGTTTTAATTTGATAGTATTTTATTGTTGCAGCTTTATGTGGTAAGTTTTGATTTGGCTGTTTTTACTACTCACTGCAACTTTTGGTTTCAGTCGTGTTGCACTCGAGCACTCGCATTTGTTTTAGAAAAATAATCATGCATAAAAAATCCACTTTATGATCCATACGCTTTTGAGTTCCTATAGATAGAAGTGGATATTGCTTCGCTTCACATAGCTATATGAAAATGTATAGGGTTGTTAGTGTCACGTGACCATCAAGTGGTCATGAAGTAATACGAATCGATAGTGTACAAGCAATTGTCCAAGTCCAAGGCTACTACAGAAGCAGTTGTTTTACCATAAAAATCATCAATATAAAAATCAATTGATTTTATCTATCTGACCGCTACCGTGTTTTAGCACGTTAAATTGTCGGTCCCGGTTATTTCAACCGTTTAACCATGTCAACGGCCTTTGGACGGTCTAAAAACTCCGACACTCCGAATGAATGAATAGATTTCCCAGTAACATATCCTGCTCAAACGCAATACAGATTAATCATACACGTTTGAATATAGTGTATCTGTAGGAGTCGCATATTTATATGTGCTCGCAGTAATTGGATTGAATTGAATTGGTACGCCGTCGGTTATTTGGGTCATAGTTAGCAACTGACGTTTAACCTTTGGTAGAGTGTTTTTATTGTTCTCTACGTTAATCGACGGAATGGTTTTCTAATGGTGATTGGATGAGGGCTTTTCATATGTCCTACATCAATATTAGTTACAAATGGATTACTCAATTGATTGGCCTCAACTGTGAGGTAAGCTTATGGTGACATTTAATTAAGTTTACGTATTTTACGTATGGTAATTTTTGTAGTTTATTGACTTTTAATTGTTTTTGCATATCGGTATAGTGTCATTACTTTTTGTACGAATTACGTTATATGTTGTATATTCAGTAATCTTTCACCAAAAACATTCTGTTATACTTACACAGTCTGTTAGTGAACAGCGTGTTCGTTCCTTCATTTGTCAGACATTTTTACATACACATACATACACGTATCAACATGTGATGGGAAATTATTTTTTTAACTATGTAAAGTTTTTCATGGATTTAAATGAGAATAACACAAAATATTTTTAAGAAATGACTCCGATACTGTAAAGATAGCTTCAGTGAGATGAGAGGCCTGCCCAGCCGTGGGACTTTACAGGCTAATACTTTACTTTGGGTCCGATATAAAACGCCGATGATCTTTACCTCGATGTAACCTCGACTTTACTATTACCCCGACAGCAAGTACTGCGACCATCATCTTTAAAAAACAAAAAACTGCAGCGATAAGTTTAAAAACCGTAACAATAAGAACATAAACCAAATACTAAAGCACATTACCGATCGTTACAGTCAAATAAACTTGCGGGTCACGTCCGAATCGAGTCGACTATGTGGGTGCAACATCGGTCGAACCGTACCGTACTTAACTTATAATTACTCGTGCACTCGATAATTAACCGCTCAAAGGTAACTGATCTCAGTTAATCGAATTTAATTACGTTTTATTCGTTTTTTTGTGTTGATAAAACACTTTTGTTTGAAGCCGAAAAACCGCTCATTAAAATTGCTTCGCACATAAGTGTTGTCACTTGGAGTAACGAAATTTTAAATATTATTGTTTTGTGGTTGTTCTGTTTTTGCGAGGTTCAGTTAATTAAAGTTATCTTATTATGACAGTTTTGAACTTATTTCAAAAGTCACTCTTTTATAGATATGTGTGATAATGTTTTTTACTTACAGTTCATTCACTTGTCGGCTGGTGGACACGACTTCTATTGTGATGGCTGTGGCAGAACATTATATTATATGAATCTATTTAAACTTGTCAGTCTCCGTGATTTTAAGTTTTTTGATATGACTACATCCTTTGTAAGTTAATCCATTTAAAAATACGCGAACGTCACATATTGTAATGTGATGAAATCGTCAACTGGCAACGTGTAAATCCGATCAATGTTAACAATACAACCTACACAGTTATTGGACCTTATACAATATGTCAGTATGTAAAATTCAGTTCAAAAAGATAGCCATTATTATTTCAGCGAGTGAAATTGCCAAGATATTTCATACGTAACAATAAATCGTTCAGATAAAGCCTAGACTCTATGACATTGAGTGCCAGTTTGTTTACCCAAGGTTTAATGAATTTTTCAAACCTTTCGCCTTTGATGTGAACACGTTTTTCTATTAGGTTGCATACGATTGTTAAATGTAGATAATTTAGACTTATAATATATTAAACTAGCAGTGCTGCGTGGTTTTACCCTTGTTGTGTGCGTTCCCGTGGGAATTTCGGGATGAATCATCGAATCGAATAAGGCTATCAAGGTAACATAACTAAGGTAACTAAGGTCATAGAAGACTATTGAATTAATTAATCATAGTCAACATCATAATGTAGGTTAGTATGTAAATTAAGCCTGTAATGTCCCACTGCTGGGCAAAAGCTTAGAGGTGAGATGAGAGTGTAATATAAAAGTAAATTAAAATATTATCTCTGTTACTAAATACAATCTAATTACGTGTCATACTTACATAGTCGATGAATAAATCATTGAACAAAATATCCATCAAATAGTACTGAAATAAACATTTTCATTAATTCCATTTCCATATTGAAAAAGCTACGGTACGTAGTGGGGTACGTTTCTAGAGTCACTTAATTTGTTTGAAAGCTTTTTAATACTGAAATTAGGTTAATCTGTATACAAAACTTTTACATATTGAGCTTTTGGGTGGTTGTAAAAAATCAGGGTCAAGTGATAAGCCTCCTAGTAAATGAAAATTGATGAATGATGTACATTATTTTATCAGAAGTTTAGTTATCGTTGTGATACTAAGAACAACTCGCATGCTTTGAATAATTTATATAAACGAGAATATATCGAGTATTATATAAAGCAGCGAAGTTAGCACTCTACGTAAGGGTGCCTGACCACCAGAACTAAGCTGCTACGGCGATTGGCGATTCTTCGATCTTCGATTTTTCGATCGGCGATTTCGAATCTTTGAAATCAAATACTACAGACACTTATTTTCGCCATCACCTTCACTGCACCCGTGGTAGTCTCCCCATTTTGTTTAGAACCTAGATCATAATTATTCCCACGATCCTCCATTACCTGTTAATATACATAAAGGACATTTTCAAAAGGCTTTTAAAACATTTCTTTCGCGTGATTAAAATGAAAGAATTTACAAATTGTGATCATTTAAAATTCGCCACACACGAAGGGTCACAGTCAGTCGATAATCTCTATGACATTCCGTTCTTAGAACGTCTGCAGGTCAAATAAGGGCACATAGCTTATTGGCTGCAGTAAAATCTGTTACTCTATTTCAAAACAAGACGAAAGCAATTAAGTGCTGAAAGCTTTAAGATAATTTCACTTATATTTTACTTATTATTGGTAAAAGTTATATTCTATCTATTTTCGTTGCTCGATTCGAATTGTTTTGATTTGTGGGGATGTAAAGGTCACCCTTAGATTGATAAGTGATAATAAATGCTTTAATATTGTGACTTTGTTGTGACTATGTTTTTGTGAGCATCTTTACAAATAATTAATTTGAAAAACATTAGTTATTATTGATTTATTATTTTGTACTTTTAGGGTGGTTTAAGGTAAGCGATCTAAGTATACGCGCGTTTTCAGATGCACGTTCGTTATACGCTCACTTTCTGCCACGAGCGAAACGCATACGCGCAATAACGCAGAGAATAACGTTAATTTAAAATTACCTTCACTATGTAAATAAGACTTAAATTCCTAATTTAAAAATCCTCAGATGTCAATACCACTTATAATTTAAATCGCAAGCTAAACTGTGGACTAATGTGGTCGATTTTCCACGGAGGAAAAAAGGTTAGTACCTTTATTAAATTTTTACTCTATAACTGTACCGTTTTTCTCAATTAGAGTAGTTGAAAACAGTCGAGATAGTTTGAATTTTAACCTGTAAGAAAAATAGAATGAGTGTAAAATATTCTTAGTTCTGAAGGGTACTCGCTCTCGCTGACTGAAGATACAATAATTCGATACTAATACAATGCTAATGTCTTGGTCGTAATACCTGGCTCAATATGTTGCTATTGTTTTCAATGTAAACATAATTATTGTTTGCATCACAATTGTTCTTAGACAAACAAGAACCTATGACATTATTTATTATTTATAGCACTAAATGTGCTTATATGAATCAATATAACAAATAACTGTACGTTTTAGTTTCGATTATTTCACAATTAAATTAACTAAGAAAGAACGTACCAATAGCCGCATTTAAAGTACTGGTTCTGTCCTGTGAGAGACCTTTGCCCAGCCGTGGGACGTTGGCGTTGAGTAGTGGGGAATTGTTCCTTGCCGTTTAGCCTGAAAATATTAGTGAAAGTTACACAGTCTTTAGGAGAATTTCTACACCGTTACTTACTGAAATTTAAAAGTACTATCGATCATGAATTTAATCAGAATAAGAATAAAAAATGAAGATTAACTTTATGCAAGTCGAGAGACAATCTCGTGGTAGGGGCTCTCGAGCCGTCGCGTCGCGGGGTGAGAGCCACCCCCTCGCTTTACGTGATTGAAAGAGAAATTGTTTAAAAGATTTTAAAGTTATTTTTAATAGTATTACTAACTATATTGGCTTGGATTACAGTTTAATTCTGATAAGTCAAAGTTTTACGTAATAACTTTTAACGAACCTCTGACATGTCTCAATGATGTAAATTTCAATGTCTGATGATTAATTTAAATGAGTACGTGAATAGATATATAAATGAAAATTATGAATTTTTAAATGACTTTTCATATTTTTTATGTAATATTTGGTAAATATTGTTGGTAAGCTATAATGGAGGATACCATCATGGGAAAAGCAATTTGGATCAATGGCGTTAGCGGCCAGTACTTGCGTTTAATTAAAAATAATGTCTGAGGCAGTGTTTCCTCGACAATAACCGAGTCCGGGCGAGATAGCTTGTTATATAAATTTCTCTCGGCTCCTGGGGGACGGGAGAGTAAGGCGAGGAAGCGGTAGTGTGAGTATATTATACCCATTTTCTGGGTCGTCCTTCCTACAAATACGTTTTATGCGGAAGCTAGTCTGTCCCTACTCGAACGAGCCAACCTCGACCTTAACTCCTACAACAGTAGGCTGATATTCCGCAAAGCTACTCTCAGTTACGGTAAAAGGTACTTATTTGATTAGGGTGTCAGGCGTATCACCGCGAGTGTGAGCGCGAGCCCGAGGTTTCGGGTTTTGAATCAAATTGCGTGTTTCGATTTTTTTCACTATATCAACCGCAAATACACACATTTTGTACAAAACTAGGTCAAATTTACAATTTTATCGGTTATACTTCCGAGAATATCGCGAAGACATATAATAGTTGGTATCGTAAATCCGTATTAGAATTCATATCGAGTCCCGTGAAAGCTCCTTCATCTCTTTCATGGGAGAAGACCTCAATAAATCATAGTAAAAGGCGAAATCGCTTCCATACAAAAAATGCAAGTGTAAAGTTACATAGCAGCGGATATTTTTTGGACTTTGTTAGTAGGCAATGTGTGCTAACTGACTGGCCGTCTGGTCAATATGGGAAAGAGTAAAAAATATCAGCGAAATGAACGGTCGATCGATCTCCGGTGACGCGCTGCCGGATTTTCCATTGGGAAATGAATTAGCCGAGAGCTGAAGCGGTGAATTTACATTTTTATTGACAAGCAATCTATTTTCCAAGTAGATGGCAGTTGAAGTAAGGAATCTTTTATGTCGAAGTGTACGATCCCTGTTCAAGGGTGTAACTGTAGCCTATGTTGGGAGGTAAATGTATATTAAATTAAAGAAAACGATTTACCTGTATATTCTTTCTTGCTGTAGCTTTCTACCTGTCTAGTTCGTTGCTTTCCAATGCAGCAACATACAGCTTTCAGCCACTTTCATTATCCTAAGTGGCTAGATCTCTAAATAACTCTCCAATTAGTTAAGTAACTTAACACATATCTAAGTAAAAACAAATTAACTAAAAACCTTCATAAACCATAAACAAATTCATAACAATCAAAATACACTGACGTTACCATAAAAATAGCTTATAAATGTCGCCAGCGTCGAAGTGCACAGACTCATCTACAAATTGAGCCGAAAACGCGAAGTAATTATTTAAACCGTCATATAAATTACTGTTCAACTTTTCACGCCAAAACTGCTGTATGTGTGTGTGAATCGACTTGTAAATACGACTAAAGGTCCATGTTTGCGTGAGATTCTCACCGTAGACTGAAAATGGTTCTATCATTTCATTCCTCCATCCTTTTTCAGCATTGTATAACTTTCATACGAAACACAGGACCAGTGAAAATGTAGACGGATTGTTGGAAACCGGAACAAAGGAAATTATTTGTTTTGGAAAACTAGACTTAATTCCTTTTATATTTCCAAATGTGTTGTCTCCTATTATGTGATAGGAAATTTGTATTATACTCGTACTTGCTTTGTATTAATTGATGCATTAATTACCATTTTTTTTGTTATTGCCTACTTAAAAACAATAAAGAAATATAACATATAGGTACTCGTACTTAGATAGAATTATTATCATTTAAATACCTTATAATATCTTTTTATTTTTGTTCAATAAAAATGAACGATAACATTGTTAAAGTAAAAATAATGAAACTCAATAAATAAACCTTTTCAAACCACCAAATCCGTCTTAAAACCGAACCTAACCTGTATCAGGGTAAGTATCAGCTTGAAACATATTTAGCTTTGTTCCCTTCACTACGGTTAATCTGTCCCGTTTCCTCCTGTGTCAAGTGCAGATAGACTTTTTGGGTCGGTTGAGGGGGGAGGGGCGGGGAGAGGGAGCGAGGGAGGGGTATCCACCCTCCCTGATGATGAAATATTGTACACGTGGTTTGATTTTGAATGACAACGTTTCGGCCGCGCGGGAGCACCCATTCTCATAAGACGTTCTATAACGGAGTAGGATTGCCATTTTGTTTTACGTAATTTATAGTGGTTATGAATATATAATTTGTTTAGTATTTTGCCTTTGTTTGAAGGTTTAAATGCTATTGTGAGTTTTGATGCTTACTGGCTCGTGGTTTTAGAGATGTGACTATTAAAAAAATGTGATTTAAATACTAACAGGTAAATAAAGAGGACAAGGATGAGAGCTAAAGGTCGCGCGGCCCGCGCCCTTGGCCGGCTTGTTTATTAATTCGTGCTCGATGCCGCCCGCCCGGCGACCCGCCACCCGCCCTAACCCTAATGGGCGGGAAACAACACAGCTTTTAAATTTCGGGCTTTTCCAAAATTTAATCAAGTGTTTTTTGTTTTATGGCTTGTGAAAATTAGCTTTATTATTTATTTATTTGGTTGGGTTTTCAGGAATGGAACCGTCGGTTTGGAGGAGGCGTTTTGGGAAATCAGAGATCATGGCTATTCTCCTAATTTATATTGCGCCGTCGATCCGGTGCTGGCAGAATACTTTAATCTTCTGAAAGTGTATCGGCCGAGGCCCTACTATTTATTTCCATTTCTTATTTTCACCTTGTGAGTGGTAAATAAAGGTTGTAATGTTCAACGGAAACTCGACCTATTTGATGACACGATTGGGCTCAGATTAGTTTGCAGGAAGTGATCCGTCGACGGACCGGTCGTCGAACAAGTCAAGTGATTAATTCGCCCCTTACCTCGAGAGGAGATTTATTGGTTCCGCCGTACGCAAAACTGCGGGTAGGTAAAAAATCTCTATCGAAAATTGAATAGAAAAGCCATTTCGGAACCGCCGCGAACGAATTCTGTTGATACGTCTCGTATTCGCTTTCACGGCTATCTTCATTTTATTTATCTGAGTTGAGTTAAAACACAGGGTTATTGTAGGCGGGATCTTTACGAGAATTGTATAAATCTGAGATTTTATTAAGCCCCCGCGTTTTATGTAGTCAACGAATACCCTTTATGATGGAGTACTGCGCGACCTCAAACACAAATCGCTTAATATTAAGATTCATGTAACTTATTCAGAGAAAAAGACATTGTCTGCTAAAAATAGTAACATTATAAAAATGTTTTATCATTCTTTTAAGTAGTGGACACAAATATAGCGATAACAAAGAACTGATATGGATGACAATAAATATGAATAGAAATCTTGTCACTTATAAAATAAGTTCATTCCACTCCATACTTATAATTTACTTCTAAGACTAATACAGTAATTATATCACCAAACCCCACTTTAATGTAATACAAAGATATTTGGAGAGTAGCGGTTTATTATCGCAAAAAAAAATTGCCCCGTCCGGAACCCGGGCGTAGCAACATTCCCGTAATATATTTGGGGATGAATCCGCCCACTTGGGCGGTTTTTATTTTCGATTCTCCTTACCACCCTGCGTGGACATACGTGCCGTTGTAGGCTTAGGTGCGTTAGGGGTTACGTCAAACACAATTCACGTATACTACATATGTAATTCAGAATGTGTTGTTCTCTAAGGTAATACCTCTTTGGTAGTAACTCTTCTCTATTTGTGAAACTGCGCTTTTTTACTGTAAGTAGAGGTAAAACAAACCTTGTGTAAATAAGGTGGTGTTACTTTTGAGTGATTTTACAAGCAGCTATTTGATGATATCTAAATACGAAGGTTGTAAGGTTGATTTTCCTTTGAAGCGGCATGGAGCTGTGCGGTGATGGGTGAAAATCACAGGCGTATTGAAATTATAGAGTGACTTATTGATACTGTCAAAATCTTTTTGTAATGCCTTGTGAGTGGTGAATTGAGCTCAGCACAGCTCCGCTCCGCTCTCTCCACTCTACAAACACACCCTAAGACACGCGCATTGCTCACTCGATATACGTAGACCAACTGAATGAGACAGCACAAATCTCGTTTGAACAGCTAAAGAGAAGAGTAGATGTTCATGAAAAATGGAAAAATCATTTCAATACAAAAGTTCTGCTCTTCAGTTAAGGAGAAGACCGCTCACATATTGTAGTCGCGAGTTGAATGCTAGTAAAGTACATGAATCAGACACTTAACCTAAGTAATTCTGCTTGGACAAAAAACCCCAAAAACACGTGACATATTATACATTATTAAGAGACTTAAAATGCGTCCTTACTAGAAAAATGTGATGAAATGAAATGTAAAGTGATATGACATGTAATGTGTGAAAATTAAGTCAAATAATTTAATGAGAGTCTCCGATTGCGGCAGTGAGTAATATCCTGAAAATATCGTACTACAGGACAAAGGCGCGTTTATGTTGCAGCATCCCATCTGTACGTTTAATCTATGCCGGGCGGTGGGTAGGAGGCACATCATTGTTCCGGTACGCGCTCACAATATCGTCCACGTTCACCAAACAATGTCACTGCTTCCGGTTCATTTTAATCGGATAACTGATTTGATTGTTTATTTACTGCGATATTCTGATCAATAAATAGCTATCAGATGATTTATAGATATTAAATTTTTGATAGAGTAGTATCCTAAACTATGTCACAGGGTTTTAGGTGGTCTAAAAAGGTGGACGCCAGGGTTGGCTATGAGTTAAACTTATTTACATAATGAAACTTGATAATACATAATTACTCATCATGGAATTTTTTGAGTATACAGTTAATTTTTTTTTTTGTATTTTTCAGTATTTGGTTTATAACCAAACCAATAACAAAGTTTCACACGAATAAAAATTAAAGCAAAATTGAAACTGGACAATTAAAAAAATAAAGAAATTTCATACAGGCTATAGCCTAGACTAAAAATTCAGTCCAAATTACTATCGTTATATATTATCTTTCTCGAGATTACTTCTGCGTAACCAATTGACGTCATTAGAAATTAAAACGTGACACCTCTTCATTAACTGTTCAACAACAAAAAAAGTTACACGTGGATAGAGTTGTAGCAACAATGAATAAATAAGAATAACAGCCGGTATTCGTATATAAAAAATAATGCATTGCTTTATGTTTATATAAATACCATTATCACTACATAGTATAAAACAAAGTCGCTATTTTGTCTGTTTGTTTGTCTGTATGCTTAAATCTTTAAAATTACGCAACGGATTTTGATGCGATTTTTTGTAATAGGTAGAGGTATTCAAGAGGAAGGTTTTTATGTAAAAAAATCCCGAAATTCCCACGGGAACGGGCACAACGCGGGTAAAACCGCGGGGCGCTGCTAGTTATGTATATATTGTTCATCAACGTGCAGCTTGCTTCTTAGATGGGTGACTGATAGTGGCATTTTATGTAAGCGCTACCGTGATTCGGAGGGCTTATTGTCAGTCTCTGTTGTTTCAATCGTTAGACCATATCGGAGGTCTTAAGGTGGTCTAAAAATCTGACACCAGGGTTACTAATCTACTGGAAATTACTTGCCATAACTCAATGATTGCGTAACAAAATATCGAATACATAAAAGTAAAGACCTTCGCGAGTCCGTGAACTATTACGTAAATAGTAATTGTTTTGTTAATACAACTTATGTAAAGTATTACGTCAAAGTATCAAACATTCTATTAAGATTTGTGTTGTTTCTTAATACTAATTACTTTGAAAATCTTCCTCTCATTTGTTATAATTGATTACTGACTTTGCGTTTGGCAATATCCATTGTATTAGCAATCTATAGTAGCAAGAATGAATTGGAAGTATGTATGAGTGAATGCCAGTTTATCAAAAAGTATTTTTACAAGAATATATTAGCACAGTGAGGAGGATTAGGCGTAAGCACCACGCTTGCTTACTGCGGGTTGGTGATCTTAAAGCCATGTATGAAATCCCGAGCCATGTTCGAAAACTAGGAAACATGCTTCACTCGACCCGGGAATTAAACCCGGGACCTCAGTCTTTGCAGGCGAGTGCACATACCACTAGACCACCGAGGCAAGGTCTTATCAAGGTAAAACCTGAAACGGAGAGACCACGGTACAGTGACGGTGACTTGTTTAAAAAATAACATTGTACGTTTTTTAACTCCCTACGCAAACACACCTCGTGTTATAATTTTTACATCGTGTGTGTGTCTGTCTTAGTGTGTGTGTGTTTGTGTGTGTGTGTGTGTGTGCGCAGCTCTTAAACGGATGAACCGATTTCGATGCGGTTTTTGTCATTTGAAAGCGAGCTTCCTTACTTCTTAGCTATGTTTGTTGAAAATCTGTCCAGTCGTTATTGAGTAGGAGGCTTATTAAATTTAACATGTTACTTCATCAGTCAACGTCGCCGATGCCAGTGGCACCAATAATTATTTTTTTTATAAACATTGACTCGATGTCCACTGATACCAGAGAGATAACGCTCAGCCATAGAGTGAAATAGAACTAAACATTTTCACTCACTTGATTAATGTTAAAGCAAAGAAAAAAAACACTTTCATTCAATAATTCATTCATTTCAAGTAGATCAGTGGCCAATCCTAGTGTCAGAGTTTTTAGATCGCCTAAAGGCATCCGACATGGTCAGACGATTGAAAAAACTAGGACCGTCTGCTTAACGTGCCCTCCGAACCACGGTAGTGCTCTGATAGAAATGCACTTTCAGCCAACCATCCAAGTAGGGGTCGAGCTGCACGTTGCTTAACAATCGCGATGAACTAACATAGCTTAGTCAAACTATGCCACGAGCGCTACTAAACACATTACAAACTGTATTAAATAGCTGTTATAGCTTATTTTTAGTGATCCGTACCCAAAGGGTTAAAACGGGACCCTATTACTGAGACTTCGCTGCCCATCCGTCCGTCCGTCTGTCATCAGGCTGTATCTCAAGAACGATGATAGCTAGACAATTGAAATTTTCACAGATGATGTATTTCTATTGCCGCTATAACAACAAATACTAAAAATAAAATAAAACAAATATTCAAGGGGGGCTCCCATACAACAAACGTGATTGTTTGCCGTTTTTTTTAAGTACGGAACCCTCCGTGCGCGAGTACGACTCGCACTTGGCCGGTTTTTTATACCTTCAGCTTCAAAACTCAATACGTTACTTGAAAAATTATAAGAATTTAAAGTCTGCATACGATAAGTGTGCTCTACACAAACGATACGAAAATCCTTGAGAATAAGGGTAAATTAACAAAGAAGTCACATGAAGGTCAAGTCAGGTCGCAGGTTATTGTTAAATATAGGATCGCATGTTTAGAACCAATGACGTCAAATGCAAACTTTTCTTCCGCTTTCCAGACGTGCTATAATTCTAGCTTTGACAAATATGCTGATATTGTTTATCTTGGGCTAACTTTGACGACATGTAAGGTCGAAGTAGTATGATATCACTAACATAAAAGATGTTTTTAGTACTTGTACTGATATTTTCAGTGAGAGGATATTGCCCTACAGTGGGCAATTACAGGCTATGACGTATTTTACTTTTACTTATTTTACGTTAGGCATACAGTTACGTCCGGTCGTTTAGTGGCATGTGCACTCGCCTGCCAAGACTGGGGCCCTTGGTTTAGTTCTTTCATGTTTCCATTTGTTGGGTTAGAGATCACCACCCCGCCATTAGGCAAGCGTGGTGATGATTTACTGTACCGATATTTTCATTCTTCTTCTACCTTCCCGAAGCCAGTAAAAACGTGATACCGCAAAGTCATTACCACTATCACATGCTTATAAATGTATAATCTGAACGATTCCAATTGAAAACTAATAAAACTGAATTAAATTCAATACAGTGTGTAGATTACACATCTGACACAATGAAACTTAACTGAATTGTATCACGGTAATCTACAATCGCTTCGCACGCAACAGTGGATATAAAATATTTACAAAGATCGATCACCAGCTTGGATGACGGCAAAATATGGCATTGTTAGAATAGGCGTTGGTTTTCTCACGTATCCAGCCTTTCACTTAACTATTACCAAACGACGGCAACATTAAAAACAACCACTCGCTCAAGAAAAAAAAATCTAATTTCAACTCTAATACAATGCCCTAAAGTGTGTTTACCATCTTCTAATTGTAAACATATGTTGGTAAATCGTTGGAAATATTGTTCTTGTCCATGCGTGGAAGTCATTTGTATGTATGTAGATTAGAGGTCATCATACACCGTTCTATAGAGAGTTCCTACGTTATTTTCGTTAGGCGGTTGACACATGAATATTGTTGCACTACTTTTAAATTGTAAAAGCTGTTTGGATAAGAGAAAGCATTATTAATATTTTGCGAAGTAACATTTCTAAGGAGAAGTAAAAGCAGATAAAGTAGATTCTCGTGTACGTATTTGTTTTGATTTAAATCCTGTTGACGTTACATTCATTTATTTAATAATCATTGCTGCTTGTAAATCATTATAAGTTATGTATAAATTCAAATTCACGGCGATGAAGTATATATGAATGTTAATGACCATTTACGTCTTAATTAAGTTTGTAGCGAGTTTTGTTGACAAAATGAATGATATTAAAGATTGTATTGACGGCGCGCGGTTACCTGGTGGGTCGATAGTTGGACGTTAACAAATGATCGTTTTTATTCTGCGCCCGCGCACCGGATACGCAGCGGTTCCTGTGAGAATGTCGAACTAATTTTTTTTTATCAACCAAAAAGCGGATGTCCTTCGTCCGACCGGTTTATGAAAGGTGTTGAACATATGTCTGTATTGTTTGAATTAAGTCTTCGATATTAAATTAATATTGGGTATTGTTTCGAAAAATGAATGATAGGTTTGTTTAAGGAGCTTAGTACACCCATATACCAAGTTTAAGTATTTGAGTGTAGCCCTTAAGTACAGATTATGAACTTAAAACTTAGATGTACAGATAGTCTCCCAATTCTTTCCATTTATCTCTTTCCATAGCCAACTCCTTCCAATCTTTAGTAAAATGGTCCAACTCTTTCTTTAAAAATTAGTTAGGTACTCTTCGTTATTCACAGTGTCAACTAATTAATTTTCTCTAGATACGTTACCAAAATAGCACGTTAATAGCACAAATATAATAGCACGTTCTTTAAAAAAGTAGATCTCCCGACTTATAACTGGCGGACTCCATAGATAAGACCAAAATGAACAAAAAAGGACTCTATTAGAGAAAAACCACTATTGTCTTTTAATTAAATTAAGAGAATTAAAACAATACAATGACATTTCACTAACTACGAAACTCAGAAAAAAGTTGCAAATAAATTTTTATGATGAGCACCTGAAGGTCGGCACGTCTCGATTTCAAAGCAAACTAATATGACATGCACGAACTCATAGAGAGGAATAATTTCACCTGTTTCTTGAGTAAATTCAAAGACGTTTCATTAACAAATACGGGTATTTGCTAAAGTCATTTGGCTCAGAACACCTGTCCTGACATCATAATCACCTGCTTAAGACAATTGCTACCGATAACCGAGTACAGTACAATGCATTTTATGTTGTGTAGGATGTTCTAGACTCTACTATATATAAATACTAGCTGTCCCGAGCGGTGGGTCCACCCGCGACCCAATAGATATCGCTAGTGTGAATCTAAACCATCCAGGGTGCCACAAAAAAATCATTCAAATCGATGCAGCCGTTTAGGAGGAGTTTAATGACAAACTCACGTACAGTAGAATTATATATATATGTCGGAGCGTGGCATCAGTGGCGCCACAACAGATAGCGGATTATAACGTCACTACATTATTTTTAGTCTGTAGAAGTTTAAGAGTAGTTTGTAAATTCAGTTGACTGATGGAATCGGTAGTGTTGTTATTCCGTGACGTGAGTTCTACCTTCGTGGTGTAGTCTGTGGTATGAAAATAGACTATGTTAAGTCTGTGGTTTTACGCACTGTGACAGATGACAGATGACAGTTGTTCGATAGAGGGATGTGAGTTGGTTTGGTAGTCTGTGGCAGTGAGTGAGTGGGGGAGTCGATGATAAGTAAAGATGGCGTACATTAGCCTGGTGGGGGACATTAGACGTGATGGGACGAATGGAGATGGTTGGATGGCGATTACATTGGAACGTAGATTGGAGGAAGGATGGGTTGACGACATCACGATCGTATTGCGAATCGAGTATAGGATTAGGAAAAGATTCTATGGCGTGGACAGGACGACTATGGGGTGTAGGGAGGTCGTTTAGGTTCCATCAATTAATTGAATCTAGACGTATCCTAACTGTAATGTGTAATCCATGATGATCGTGTGTAAAATACAAGCAATGTCATTGTAATGAAGTCCTGTGAGTTATTATTTCAAGATCAAGACCTAGAAATCCTAAGATGTTGGATTGACAGTATAATGCTCGTGCTTATCCTGATGTGACATGTCCCCGACATCAGAAGTGGTATGATTATCGAGGTTACCCGACATCAGAAGTGGGATCAAGATCGCTATTGCCCACCGTGCATCTAGCAGAGAATGATCAAGATCGCTATTGCCCACTGTGCTGAATATCATATCGCCATGGATTGTGGTCAAGATCAACCACGGAGCTAGGTTTATGATAAGATGAAAGAATATTGAGAGCTGCAAGCTGGGCTCGTTAGTGCATGTTATGGACGACGACGGCGACGACCACGGTAATGACGACGACGACGAGATTGAAATTCATGTACCTTCCCCTGGATTATGAAGCTCGTAGTATTCGGAGATATGTCTGAATCATCATCCCGCCAAAAGCGCTACTGTCATGCGCTTTACGTAATGTTTATTTTGCAATTGGTTATAAAACTTGGAATGTTCTGTGAGTATAGTTAGTTAGTTTTCTACTCTATTGTGGAGTTAAGAAGGTAATTATGAGCTTCCGAAAGAGTCAAGTGTGATCTTGTACGTAATGTGATGTGTTCTAATATGTTTTCTTATTTTCATGTTGGTTCAATGCTGGTAATTATTGTGAGCATTGATAAACCTCGTCCAGGGAAGAACGTGGTTCTCTTCTCAATCCTGTTACCTGAGGAATATGAGGGATTGCGGTAATGATTGGCATGAATTGGCGTATTGAAGTATCTTAGTTGGGAAATATCCGGTGAGCTATTTTGTGATATTTGAGTCAGTTAACATTGAGAGTTTTGTAGTGAATCTTCGTACCACTTGATAAAGTAGAAAGCTTATTAAAAGTATTCTGGATGTTTATCCCGTTGTAAAATATGAGAGTATGAGTAAGGGTTTCTACGAGTATGTGACTATGTGACTTATTGAGTTCAATGTTCGAACTCGGCGATGGTCGTGGTCTGGATTGACCGTACTGTGGAGTGGTCTGCTGAGACCGTGTGTTGTTGAGCAATGTGATTGCTCGTCGGCTGGTTGCCGTGACTAGACGTGACAAGACAAGCTTACTGTTACTTACTCATGGCTCATATTGTAATGTGCATTTGAGATTAATAGTCTATTGAAGTTAAAGTTGAAAATGACGTGGTACCTAGTATTCATGTGTTACATAGCATTGAAGTTTCCCGATTGATAATAATTTTAATTAACTTTTGATTGAAATCAAGAATTTTGAGGAAGAACAAGCTTCTTAATAGTCAGGTTGACCGAGCGAGTGCAAATTACTGTGGCCGCGAGGTTTAGAGGGAAACTAGTACACAATATAGTGTCATTGACTGGTATAGGAAAATGCCTGAAGGGCAAGTACCCATTGTTAGTGATTCTGAGCCTTGTGAGGATGAACTGTAGTCACTTTTGACTGTGTGGTAACTAGTTGTGCGTGTCCTCTTGAGTCTGGGTGGTCACGGGGATGATCACGGGTGGTCACTGGGATGACCACAGGAGCGGCTGATCACAGGGATGATCAGGGCTATGGGTGATCACTGGGATGATCACGGGAGTGACTGATCACAGGGATGATCAGGGCTATGGGTGATCACTGGGATGATCACGGGAGTGACTGATCACAGGGATGATCAAGGTCATGGGTGATCACTGGGATGATCACGAGAGTGACTGATCACAGGGATGATCAAGGTCATGGGTGATCACTGGGATGATCACGAGAGTGACTGATCACAGGGATGATCAGGGTCATGGATGATCACTGGGATGATCACGAGAGTGACTGATCACAGGGATGATCAGGGTCATGGGTGATCACTGGGATGATCACGGGAGTGGCTGATCACAGGGATGATCAGGTCATGGGTGATCACTGGGATGATCACGGCCAGTCACAGGGATGACTGCGTATTAGGGCTACGGGGATAGCCGGACAATAGAGACACACACACTTGACTTTTACTTTGATTTGAGATTAATTTGATTTTTAATGGGTACTTGTGCCTATCGATGTTCTAGTATTATGTTGAGATAAGCAATGTGATTATGAATATTGAGATAGTTAAAATTGTTGATTGGAAAAGAATAATAGTTTGAGCTTTACTAAGTCTTTTGTTGAAGCAGAGTTATTTAGGTCAGGAGTGACCGAACGATGGTGATCGTTACACGTTGAAAGCTTTGAACTCTAAACGTACTTACAAGTATGCACACGATAGATTACGAAAGATGCCAGTAAGTCATGTACCAGTCGAAGTTGATGTTAATAGTGATCCTGATGAGGATAAGTAAACTTGTTTTGGTGGAAACTCGAGTAAGGGCTCTATCGGCCGTATTGTGTTGGACCGTACCAGAGGTTGTCGTGTAGCCGTAGCTCAGTAGAAATCGGTGTCTACATTGTAGTCCGTGAGTACGCGGTAGCAGGCAACTCTGGCGGAGGTCGGGTTCTGGAGGAACCATTGAGTCCAGGAGTAGACTCGGCGGCTGTGAGAGCAATTGCGATTGCTGGACGGCTCGAGAGCCGTGGAGATAGAGGGGCTTACTAGAGTGAAGTTTCGATTTGTGTGGTTAATTAAATTGTGTTAATTTGCTGTTAAAAGCGACAGTGGTACATGGCTCTGGTTGATATTTTTTTTTATGGCTCTGGTTGATATTGATCGTGTTAGGAAGATGCCTGTGGGGCAGGTAACAGCTGACTCAGACGAAGGTGGAGACAGTGAGGTTGATTAAGTTGTTGATTGTTACTGGGTTTTATGTCAGTGGGTCAGTCTGAGACCGCACCAGAGTGCCGTAGCTGTAGCCCGTTAGAAATCGGTGTCTACTACTTGTAGTAGTCCGTGGGTAGGCAGTAGGCGGTAGCTCTGGGTAGTGTGGTCGGGTCTTGCCTGGTAGCAAAGACCGTAGAGTCATGGGACGACTCGGCATTCCGAAATGGAAGTACATAAAAGGCAAATGCGTTTGCTTAATCTTGTGTTGTGACCACGAATAAAGCTCAGTAGTAAATCAATTGTGTTTAAATTGTTGGTTGTGTGTGAATAATGAACCAGAGTCTGTCACTGTTGCTGGCCCCAGGGTTTTGGTAGATGAAACGTTATCATAATTTACTTTGTGATTTCTTACGCTATTTGATCATATTATTAATCTGAATTTGAGTTGTTAGTAATCATAGTTAGTAATTTAAAAGAAAAACTATACAGTTACGAAGTTTCTTTATTTGAGCTGTTTGTAGAAATATGATTGGTCAGAAGTGGCCGAGGCGAACAAATACTCTCGTTGGTTATTTCTGTGCAGGTTAGCCAACACACGAGGACGTGTGCTAGCAGGATGGCCGTGTCGGAGCGTGGCATCAGTGGCGCCACAACAGATAGCGGATTATAACGTCACTACATTATTTTTAGTCTGTAGAAGTTTAAGAGTAGTTTGTAAATTCAGTTGACTGATGGAATCGGTAGTGTTGTTATTCCGTGACGTGA
Organism: Cyclophora albipunctata; assembly: GCA_963082685.1. NCBI lineage: Eukaryota > Metazoa > Arthropoda > Insecta > Lepidoptera > Geometridae > Cyclophora > Cyclophora albipunctata. The sequence continues at coordinate 9,763,853 of OY720121.1, read as the reverse complement.
GTTCTACCTTCGTGGTGTAGTCTGTGGTATGAAAATAGACTATGTTAAGTCTGTGGTTTTACGCACTGTGACAGATGACAGATGACAGTTGTTCGATAGAGGGATGTGAGTTGGTTTGGTAGTCTGTGGCAGTGAGTGAGTGGGGGAGTCGATGATAAGTAAAGATGGCGTACATTAGCCTGGTGGGGGACATTAGACGTGATGGGACGAATGGAGATGGTTGGATGGCGATTACATTGGAACGTAGATTGGAGGAAGGATGGGTTGACGACATCACGATCGTATTGCGAATCGAGTATAGGATTAGGAAAAGATTCTATGGCGTGGACAGGACGACTATGGGGTGTAGGGAGGTCGTTTAGGTTCCATCAATTAATTGAATCTAGACGTATCCTAACTGTAATGTGTAATCCATGATGATCGTGTGTAAAATACAAGCAATGTCATTGTAATGAAGTCCTGTGAGTTATTATTTCAAGATCAAGACCTAGAAATCCTAAGATGTTGGATTGACAGTATAATGCTCGTGCTTATCCTGATGTGACATGTCCCCGACATCAGAAGTGGTATGATTATCGAGGTTACCCGACATATAGAAAGATAGAACTTGCCTGGAGACATAATTATTATGTAGGATCGTTCTTCAATTTGTTAAGTGTAAGATTTGTGATCTAAAGATTAACACACCATGTAATAGACTCGCGTGTTGTCGGCGTCTGTATAATATAGACATATGGTGAGTCAGTCAGTTGCACTGAATGGGTAAGGATTATACAGTCATTATATGGGTAGGTAAGTTTGGTTTTGGTAAATAGTAACAAAACAAATTATGATCAAAATAGCTGAATATGGTGATGATGATAATCCATTGTTAAGAATTCCAATAATCAAACCTATGTTAGCATTCAGAGAATACATTATAATATATATCTAAACTAAATTTTAATAAAATCTTCAGACAAACCGCAAATTTTGGTGACCAAACGTGCCACTTAAAACGCCAAGCACTGTATTTTTTGCACTGTTCGCTCTTTGATAGTTGATTACCGCGCCTCCAGTATTTATTATAAAAATATATTACTTTATACACTCAATGTGACATTGGATAAAGTAAAGACTGTTGAAACCATTGATTGATTACCTGAAATATTGTTATTTATTGCCACGTATTTTTCTTGATACAATGTAATGAATTTTATTGTTTCTTTAGGCTGAGTGCAGACGAGAAGTCAGTCTTGACTTAAAGTCGGACTTTTGCTTTAAGAAAATCTATTAGTATGAAAATGTATGTTAGACGTATGTTTCTATTTCATAGAAAAACAGTAGCCATACCATGACCTCTTAGATGGCGTCTCAAGATCCAAGCAGATTAGTTTAGGTTTGCGTTTCAATTCGTACCGTGACCTTATTTAAACAATATCGCACTTGAATCGCCATCGCTTTGAATGAATGAACAAACCATTTTGCTGATCGGCTAATTGCGTCACTTCCTCTAAGAGAAGTTATTAAGGTGCGTTCGAAAACCTCAATAATTAAATTTACGCAAAGTTACGGTTTTTATGAGAACCTATTTAAAATGATAAGTATTATTTAAAACAAATATTGGTTTGTTTATACACACAATAATTATTTTTACCTAATTTGTAATCATAAAATGTTTGAACTATAAAGTATTTATTGCTCCAGAAACCAATGGTATTTTTAATTTTAAACAGACATCCAAAATAATATTAAGATTTAAGTGTTCGGAACGTCACTGAAAGTGGCATTTCATTTTTGGCAAAGATCAAACAATTCATAGAATAAAAAATAGACATAGAATAAAATATAGACATAGATTTAATATAGACATAGATGAAATATATTATAATAGGTATATTTTTAAGCATTTAAATTATTACCTTCATGCTCGTTTGATATAAATTGCGATTGTTAAAGATTTATTTCTACGAGTATTATGGATTAACCAGGAATATAAGTTAAGTCTCAGAATTCTAGAGCCTTGTGCCTTGTCGCTCTCGCTTCATTGGGGAAATTCAGGATAAAACAAAGCATATCCTCCATGTTTATATTGATAGTCATGTTTACCCTCGTAAATACCTACCTACTCCTACATCCCCTGCGCTCAATCCACACTATACAGTACTACAACCCGTCCGCGCTCGTATTTTATTTTGTGTAAGTACATATTAACTTCTCATCATAACTCAGAAAAGAAATGTCCAATTTTAATCAATTCTTTCAGTTGAATATCATTAAGTTATTTGCACAAATGCATTGTTTATAGTAAGGAACAATTAAACATTAATATTTAACTAAAGTACATACTTATTGTTGTTAAAAATATCAACAACGGTTCAATTTATGTTAGAAAAATGTATCTTTTATTGAATTGCTAATTTGGACAGCTGAGACGCTTTACCAAAGCCGCAAAAGACGCTCATGGTACGAAATGAATGAACGAAAACATCTTTAGTATGACAAATAGCGAATCAGTTTAGGTAATCTGCTAATCAACTACAATGTGTCACTCATTGATGTCATGGTACGAAAACTGACAGCGAACTAGTTTAGGTCCGCATTTGTATCGCGCTAAGAGGTCACGGTATGGCTCCAGAACTCTTCAAACTATTTTGGTTATAGTCTGAGCTCGTAGAGACTATTTAGGTTATTGAGGTTGACAGAAGAACAAGTCCTTCTAAAGGTCTTGATTAGCGACAAAATTTGATCTTCTAATAGCCTATAGTAGATATGGTTATAACCTATAGATAGGCTACTATGACAATCCATAAGTCCAATAAAAAGAGCATGGCTCGAGTTTGAGATCACCAGCCCGCATTTGGCAAGCGTGGTGATTATGCCTAATCTTTCTCACTGTACTGATATCTTCAGTGAGATGGATGCCTTTGCCCAGCGGTGGGACATTACAGGCTAATACTTCTATACTAAAAAGAGCAAAGGCGAAGACCTATATTTTATACATATTGGAGTTATAAATGGATTGGTAAAAAGGTGGGCTTGCGACTGCCGCCCGAAAGGTGTTCGAGCCACGTGCGACTGCGCAGATGTCGGTCGTACGCCACTTGCGTTGCATTATAACGATCTGCGTTTGACCTAACTAGTCGTATTAGTGATATTCGCTTGATACAACTGCCTTTGTTGTTGAATTCTAGGTTAGAAAGACTTATTATGTCTATAGATATAAGATAGATACAGGTGCAATTCAACTGTAATTTTTATATTTTTTGATGAACTGTTTTAGTGAAACGAAAAATATTCCAGGATAATAATAATGGGCCAAGAATTGGCAATGGCCGTTCAATAGTGGCAAATGGCTCCAAGTTGGAAAATTCAGTAGAACGTAAGAGTCACATAATATCAAATAACTCGCCTCCTGGAGATTGTATTCTTTGTATTTGTATGAAAGGTGTCATACTGGGTCGCAGCTACCCGCACTATGTGTTACTGCTGCTACTTAAGCCTACTGCAATAATATCTCAGTAGTCTTAAAGCTGAGGATACACGGCGACACTTGACATCAGACACTCAATGTATACATCGAATGTCTGTGTGTGTCCACTGCCGCGACACTTAGTTGCAGTAAAATTGCTTACCATGAGGACGCAATCTACACTAGTGTCGACATTTGTGATGAGTGTCAGTGTCGCCGTGTATCCTCAGCATTAGATTGACTTGTCGACGCGAACAAAGCTGTCATTAGACAGTATATCAAAACATTTTTTCAGAAAATTTTATCAGATTTTTTTTGTCTAAAAAACATTTCAGACAAAAAATACTGCTATAGGTTTTATATGACTGTGACTTTTATATGTTTTTGTTCACGTAGGACAGAAGATTGTCTTACTACAGTCTAGACTATAGTGTACTCAGACTCTTACTTGGGTGTAATAATGAGTTAAAAGAAATACATTAAAAAGAAATATGAATACACTAGCAGCACCTCGCTGTTTTACTCGCGTTGTACCCCATCCCGTAGGAATTTTGGGATGAAATATTGCCTAGAAAAAAAACCTTCTCGTTTAATATCGTATTTGTAGTTTGTACATTCATTGTCATATCGTATTAGCGTATTCAAACAAACAAAAAAACAAACTCCTTTATTATATCAGTATAGATTACAAGTACCGAGGCATAAACACTCTATAGCTGAGTGGATCGATATGAATCAGCTGGTATGGCGTGTGTAACAAGTACTACCCTCATTTGCATGGAAATGAGATCCGTGAACATTCGAGATGGCTCCCCCCGTCTTCTAACGCCTTCTTTACTTAATTACTTGACGACACATCGCCAGGTTTTCCTCGCATAATTAAACTTTGTACTTTATTTCCTCCTCACTGTACTGATATCTTTAGTGAGAGGCTTTTGTCCAGCATTGGGACATTAAAGGATCTTTTATATACAAAAAAAGATTTCATATGTGCACTTTTTACGGGTTTTTAATTTTAGGTCTAACAAAAGTGATGGTGGCGTAAAGTGGTGCATATACATTTGCTATCGTTAACTTTATATTTAAACTCTTTGTCGCCATTATTATATTTAATTTACTAGCTGCACTATTTATAAAGTTAAAGATTGAAAGTGGACATGAGTCGCTCGCTTTCTATTCAACTCGCTGACTCTCTGTTAGCTAACTAACTCATGCCATTAAAACTAGCTAGAGTACAGGTACGTGCAAACGCATCAGAACATTCGTGAAACGCAACACTGTTTGTTTAATGAACACTAGGAAAATTCCGTCATCTTCCTAGGTACAATCGATGCTAATTAGCACAATGGTAAATCGCTCTGCGCGTCCATACATACAATGTTTACTCCACACATAATTACATACCGCACATTCACATCAGCGTTCAGGGCACGTGGATGTTCCCCCTTGACCCTTCCCGAATAGGGCTGTCACATTCACAGATATTTCTGTGGGTTTTCCTTTACCGAAATGGCGGTGTTACGAACCGTGAACAACAGATTTATATAAAAATTCGTTGCCAATTTCACAATTGTGATTGCTTTTTTGTAAATAATATAACTGTTTATTTTTATGTTGGTAAAATTATTATTGCGAAAGTCTATAGACGAAATCTTTATGTTTTGTGTGGTGGCGGTTTATTTGAAGAATGACATTATTGATACGAAATTGCTGTTAAAATACTTATGTCAGATTATGCTTAAGTGCAGAAAGCTATAAATAATTTATTGTTTTACATAATTACGTGTCCGCGGGTTCTTTTATAACGTGTAAATGAATAAAAACATTAATTTTGTTGTTTCCGAAAAACAACACATTTAGTTTATTTTTTACACTTCCATTTTTAAACATACATGCATACTGCAGTTCCTTTTTTGAAATACATAGTACATGTTGAGTGAAAACAATTGCCTACATAATATTCTAACTAACATAATTATTTCTAACTTTGTTTGTTTGTAAGGCATAATCTGAGAAACTACCAATCGGTACATTCACCTACATTCTACATTCACGCTACATTCAACGGGCAGGTTATAGGCTATTTTTCATCTCGAAATTCCCATGGGAACGGGGACAACGCGGATAAAACCACGGGAAGCTGCTAGTAAAATATATACGAAATTAAAACAACTTTGCTGTAAAACTGGTAAGTGCCAACCCTACACCCCCACCCACTTCGTAGCTAATGCCATTACAGTAATTAGGATATGCTTGGGCATAATTGATGCAGTCATAAACTAGGTGCCTAGTTCTAGTTAATTATGATGAGAAAGCCGAATTGTGTTTACAGTTTACACCTGTATGGGTATGCTGTATCGACCTAATTAAATTAGTGTACCAATTTCTTTGGCCGTAAGTGTACATTAAGTATAGATGGTGTTGGTTGATTGTATTCTGATTTTGATGTGAGTTCTTGTTATGGTGTTTTTTTTTTTTAAACTTGTGTTACCTACTGTATCTTCTCTTTATTTCTGGGTATGTAGATGGCTTAACGAGTTAGATGAGGTCTATGGATTTTTCAGACTGGACAATGGCAAATGAGATTTGAAAACGTTGGAAAATGGGTTTGCACTTCAGTGTCCAATATGGTACGTAAATAAATTATAACAAAGAATAAAATTATTTTTTTTTGGCAATTATAAGGGTGATCCTGAAACTTCACAAGATTAGTTAAGGTACAATACTAATATAAAATTGTGAAAATCTTCCCTCGTTGAGTACATAGTCACCTACCCCACGTACATCTTTAACACTTTTATACATTCTTCTGACATCACCAGCCGACAATGTACCACACCACACAAGTTAACGTATTAAAAAATAATTAATTAACTATAATTTGTAAACAAACCTATAAATATCGCTATAAAATGGTTATCAAAGTCTCTTCGCGCATGTTGCTTCATATTGAACGTAAACACATTTTATTAATTACCATTTCTATTGCGACTGCATTCCTATACTTGATGGCTACTAAAAAGTATAAAAATTTTGTCGGAAAGTGTAATAAAAATATAAAAGAATTAAGTAAGGGAGTGCGGAGGGCGTTGCCCAAACGGCGGGTGGCTAAAACGTTAATCTTGTAGGCGACGATGCTTGTACCATTTGTGTATATAATTACGGTCAAATTGTGTATTCATTGAGTTAATTTTCTTACTAAATGTAAGCAAATATTGCAATCTAATGACACCGATTGTTTTAACTAGATGCAAGATTTTAAATAATTAAATCTTATCAAATTAAATACGGTTTCACTACCATGTTAAACACTAGAACTACACTTATTCTTTTCGAGTCGAGGTTATGTTTACAATTAAGCCAGGCTTATTGCACTGTCGTTTGCCCGAGATCCTCCACAGTGCAGGACACGGGGATCTTGAGACACTATGGCACGTGTGACATGGTTTGGACATGTCATATATGGCTTTATTAAACTGTGTTTAATTTGTTTCAGCAGCGACTCTATTCCTGACTATAGCGCCTGACACATGTCATTGGATTACACACAAGGCCACAGGACAGGATTAATTATTGTTGACAGTTGACAGTTCCATCACATAACTTAAAAATGGAGTATAGAGTCCTTTGCTCTGCAGTTGCACACTAAGGGCTCCTAATAATAATTCCACCCGATAATCATGAACAAATTCCAAATTTATAATCAGTTATCATAACCATCAACTGCAAGGAAGACATTCCAAATAAGCTTTGTTAATTAACGCGTGAGTACTGCGGTACTGGTCGCACTAATTCGATTATAGGTATTGCATTCCTAGTATATAATTTACCTATAGACAATGGGTTGGACAAAGATCAATACTAGTTCATTAGCGTAGACTGAGTATTGGATTTGAACCAATGAAATGTGGTATGGTTTGTTTCTCGTAATGAGTACGACATCAAGTGAACGGTTTGTTGGATTCCTGGTTTGTTTATAGTTTGCCTGGATTTTGTAACGTGCTGCAGTCTAGGTATACTACTGTTTAATATTATTATTTATGTTATTTTTTATTTTTTTTGTTACTAACTTAAGGCACCAGAGGTGCGTAACTATACTAACACTTAATTTTTAAATCTCATTTTAAATGAACACTATGTTTTTATGAGAAATAAAGATCTTTAAACCTAATATAATATTTATTTATTAAACTGCTGTTAAACATCAATTTTATTTCAAACCTTTAATAATTATAATATAATATACCCGGATAAATTTACACACGGTTAATTAGACCCAAACTAAGCTCTAAGCTTGTATTATGGGATCTAACTAACTGATACTAGGTACTACATATGCATACACAAATACTTTATAAGAATATATAATTAATTACCATCCAGGCGTCGTCGTCAACAACCATGTCTTCACATATTGTTGACTCCGGGCGGGAATCGAACCCGTAACCTCCGACACAGTAAGCGGTCTCACTACCACTGTGCAAACGGGCTTGTCGAATTGTACATCCATAAAGAATATTGCTATTTCTAAAGCTGTCTACACACCAAAGCCGCCGGCCCGGCCAGATTTTGAACGATTTTCGTTCAAAATCAGGCCGCCGGCCTTGCCGCCGGGTTCGTGCCGCTGGGCCGGCGGCTTTGGTGTGTAGACAGCTTAAATCATATCCCTCTTAGTTTGAACTTAATCTTTAAAATCATTCTATCACATGAACTTATATGTAATGGTCATTTGAAGCTTCTCATCATAGGTCATGTATTTGTATGCATAATGTTATTGTAAGCTATCAAAGAGTAAGCGTCAGAGTAGGTTAGTGTCGTCTGAGTTTTTATACCGTTCAAGTCCATCAACATATAGTCACATGATTGCCACAACCGGGACCAGCAATTTAACGTGTTTTCTGTAAGTTGTTAGACCGACTAAAGGACTCGAATATGGTCTAACGAATGACACATTGAGACCGGCAATTGAAGTAAACTATACGACAATCGTTTCACTTAACCCCAAGACTTGTATAGAAGAAGTTCTCCTTTCAAGAAGTTCACTTTTAGACGGACTAAGACACCAGGAGCAACTAATCCCCTTGAACTTCTTATTCAATGAATATAATCTAATTGCGAGTTAATATATCAACTAGCTAGCCAGTAAGCAGGTTGTTGCGGGCACTCCGGGAACCGGTCCTGGACTCGCTCAGCATTCCTGGATGCGCACACGCACTCAATTGCGCTATTTCACCGCGGAATTTTGGTTGCGATTTAGAAATTTGTTTCACTTCGATCTTATGGAAAGAACTTCTGTTTTAAAGACGATTGAATGAACAGATCTCTTTATTCTGTTCTGTAGGTGTAATAATAAGTAACTGTCCCGGTCAACGGTATAAATAACATTAAATCCACAAAGCTATTCCGCAAAGCCATCCAAACAGAGCTTTAATGTTGTACAACTTTAATTTGTGAACGTAATTTGCCACCTAAACGACAGAATTAATAAGTTTGCGCATTTTCATAAAGTCGCGGCCGTAGTAATCGCTTTACTTGGTCCAGATGATTTTAGATAAATCGGGCCACAACGGGCAAGCAACAAGGATGGAGGATTTCAACTGCAACTGGTTCGAAAAAGACAACATTTTCGTTACGTACACTTAAAGTGCCTTAAAATTTTATTCAGTGCTCTGTGAAAAAGAATCTTATAACAAGAAAGCGGAAAGCTTACTTTGTAATGCTTTAGGGAAATGGATATTGCAATTTCTATTTGAACATTGAGGTGGCTACACATTTTTATTTGTGGGAAGATAGAGACGGAGAGTCCGTATTTTTATAAGTGTGAATGAGAGGAAGATAGACAGCATTTATATTCTGGGTACGTGTAAGTTTCAGGCAACGGTCGCCGTGAAACTCGTAAATGGGAAAAAAGCAACAACGGAGAACTCAACCGCCTCTAGTGAAGGGAAATCGGATTTTTATCGATCAAATCAAGTTCCAACTATTCGAGTTATGCTTTGTTATTCTTTCCATAACGTGTTATCGAATCAATTGTGCAATTTTACTAGTGCCGTATCAATTTTAATATGTACTTACTATGATTTCAAATAAGCGTTTGATTGTTGTATGAATAAACACATAATTCAATGAAATAAGTATGTATTTAATCAGAAATTGAACTCCATACGAAGGTTAAACGTAAAACTTGACATTAATAAAACGAATCACGTAAAGCCATTCACACGAATGAGGTAAGAATTATAACCGTCACAATGACATACCATTGTCAACGCTTTGGCTGCTAAAACAATGGTACAAACTGCTTAATTATTTTAATTAGCTTGTCACTTCTTTAATGTTTCATTCCTACTTGAATCTATCCAGTAGTTAAGGTAGTAGTAAAATAGGTTTCTTAATGATTCAAATAAGGAATCTCTCTGGAATTCCTAGTCCTATTGTTGACCATTCTTATTTCAAAACATCGATATACGACGTTTCTTGGTCCAACATACCTATCGATATCAACGTTCGCTCTTCTTTTGTTTTCTTCTTTGTATGATAAATCTTTTATTAAAGGGTCGATAGGTGGGACATTTGTGGGGTAAAATCGATAAGTTTATGAGCATTAATTCCAATCTCTAGCGCTACTCGTCATCAAGCGAGCCGCGTTGATATTTCCACGTAGATTTCACTCCGTAAAACCTTTGCCGTTTATTTTTGTATACATTTTTGGTTTGTGCATCCTTTTTATTTACGACCATTTCAATATTGAACTGAAAATAGGATACATTTTCAGTAAACGCAAAATAACTCTTTCTTTTACCCTTAGTGTGATTCATATTAGTAAATTAAAAAGTAACTTACATTACTACTAACATGGATGGGTGGCCGATATTGGCATTATTATTTGATCACTACCGTGCTCCGGAAGGCACGTAAAATTGTCGGTCCTGGTTGTTTCAGATATATCATGTCGAAGGGCTTTATGCGGTCTAAGAACTCTGATACTAGTGTTGGTCACTATCCTAAACAAACTTATGATGTCCTACACAAACTTATTTTAGTAACATTAAAATGAATCCTCACAGACGTAAAATACCTTATGATTCTTAAGACAAACGTAAAAGTATGACAAAATCAATTGAATATGTTATCTAAAGTTAGCGCTAGTCTAGATTTAAGTACGTATATTAAGAGCTGGCTATACCTATCCAAATGACCTTGCTCGAGTAAATTGTTGGGTGGCCGGAGGGGTATACCACGCGTTCTGTGTATCGTGTTTGAAAAAATAAAAGGTATTTGAAAAATTAAGATGAAGAATCATTAGATTTTGTATTTACTAATATGATGATGACTGTAAAAACATCTAGCGGTTAATAGTTTATGGTTTGAAATGTCTAAATTGGGGGTCTCTTTGCATATATATTAGAGCTACTAAAAATAATTTTATTTATATAATAAAATGAAGAAAATACGGACTGAAGTGTCTAAATTAACATGTATTCAAAAAATATGATTTTGATACAGATTATGGAGATAAAAGGTTTAAATCCCGTAGTGTTTTAGCTTAATTCGCATATATCGTCGCCTTAAGTAACTATGTTGACGAGTACACTTTCCACACGTTTGCTTGCTCAAGAGTCAGTTGCATAACACAAGATGCCAGCCACAGTGCTACTGCACTGATTTCGTCAATCCAGTGGAAACCAACACTCATTATGTAAAGAGAAAGCTCCTTTAATAAAATCTATTATGCATAGCGTTTTAAGCAACTGCGCAAATTCTATTGTTATGCGTTTTGTAATGTAATTAATTGTAACTCAATTTTATTGGTAATGTTATTTATTCTTCACATTTAAAAGTATATATAGCTCTCATTTGTACTACGAATAAATATTAATACGCGCCATGAGATTTTTTTTTGTTAATGCTTTACAAAGTATAAAACAATGCATCTGTCTGTCTATTAAGCTTAAAAAAAACTACTGAACAGATTTTCATTTCATTCTCATCTTCAGATAGTATGTTATTAAGATTATAGTTATATTAAAATCTATCTAGATTTAGTTGATTCTGGTTTTGAAATGTCGTAATGCAGGGAAGGTTTAAACGGTAAGCAGTGACGGAATAAATGTGCATGAAACCGTAGGGCACAGCTAGTCACTACATATTATTAAACAAAGTCTACGGCCGAGTCTGTCTGTTCGCAATAAACTCAAATACTACTGCACGGATTTTGACGCGGTTTTTTTAAATAGATAGTGTGTTTCAAGAGAAAGGTTTATATGTATAAAAACTCCCGAAATTCCCACGGGATCGGGCATAACGCGGGTGTAACCGCAAGGCACAACTAGTTAAATTACAAAATGATGTTTTATAGTGCCTTGTTTCTAAAAGTCTGCTGTTTGAAAAGCTCCAACATCTCCAGACAACGTATCATCGAATCAAATTGTAAAGAATGGCAATAAAAACAACTTTAACATATTTCAAAGGGATGATCAAGTGGGTGACCTTGATTGTACCACTTGATTAGTCTAGACTCCCACTTTTTCGCATCAGTGTGAAATGTATAAATAGATCTAGCAAGTGGAATCCACCTGCCCTTTTCGCTGACATCTGCGTTCATTTGTCATTTGTAAGTAGTCTAGTTGTACTTGAATTGAAATTCTTTAAAGGTCGACGAAATATATTCTGTTTTAGTGGAATTTTTATGTATTAAAAAGGACTAAGTTTTTAATATGTATAATCATTCGGAAATGTCATTTAGATGTAAAATATTAATATCTATACTAATATTATAAAGCTGAAGAGTTTGTTTTGTTTGTTTGTTTGTTTGTTTGTTTAAACGCGCTAATCTCAGAAACTACTGAACCGATTTGAATAATTCTTTCACTGTTAGATAGTCTATTTATCGAGGAAGGCTATAGGCTACATTTTATCCCGGATTTCCTACGGGAACGGGCACAACGCGGGTAAAACCGCGGGGCGCTGCTAGTTAATAATAATTTGTTTACTACATGCAGACTTTTCAGGACATAGGTGTAGTAATACCTATAGTTTCAGTATCAGTAAACAATAATTATAAGTAGTACACACTGCGACAAACAATTACAAAATTTATAGCTTAAAAAATTATAATTTGTAATAAAATAATTATATACGAGTATGTTATAGTATCAGTTAGGTAGATTCCATAATACAAGCTTAAAGCTTTCTTTGATCTACAAACCGTGCATGATTTTTTCTTTCATTCATTAATTTCGAGTAGGTCCATCCCTGGTGTTGCAATTTTTAGACCACCTAAAAGCTTCCGACATGATAAGACGACTGTCACAACCGGGACCAACTGCTTTATTTGTCCAGAAAATATTTATTTTCATTGAATAAAAAACAAATGAAGATAAAGCATGGCTGTTCTTAATTACAATGAATACCATCTAAGATTATACTCATGTTTATGAACGAATAAATTTGAATCTGAAATAAAACAATGGTAAAAACTATTAAACTTAAAAGCTGAATATAAACGTTTTACGTTTATAATCAGTCAAATTAAGTGACGCGAGGGTGTCCTTAGTTTAACATTGTGTTTTGCATTCGTTGGTTACTCCGAGCCGGCCAAGACGTTCAATGACATCGGGCGAGGGGTGGATGCAGTCGACATCTCGCCAGCTATCTGCCTCAGATCTGTCCACATACAAACCTGTATGTCTATAGAGATGATACAACGTTTAACATACTTTAAGTTTTGCGGATAAAGGGAAATAAAAGTGATGTCGGAGTAAGTCTATCCAATTCTGGTTTTTAGGAAAAAGCTTAATTGTAAAGGTGGTTTTATTGAGCCCAAATGGTATTACAGCTAAGAAACAGTAAAGCGCTTCCAAAGTCCCAATTTCCGGTATATAACTGTCGTCTTTTCTTTATAGCTTTAAGTTAAGAAAAAATAATATACTCTAAATTTAATTGACATGGTAGGTTAATAGCAAATTGGGTTGCGAAAGCTCAATGGGGCTCAGTATATCAAAATAATAATTAATTATTACATATAAAACCAAACCAACTTTTTAACTTTATTATAACAGTGCTTTCTCACTTTATGACAGTGCAGATGTACATTTAAAATGTTACGTGATGAGTTCACAGGAATTGGTAATATCATCCCTATACAGTTTTGTAAGCCACTTGAGTCCTAATAAGGCACGTCTCGCCGCGGCTGCGTCGATAAACGCATCTCTGGTGAACCTTCAACCGCCCTCTACTTATCTTTACAGCTTTCAAGTCCCACTGTTGGGATTTAATTGCTTTTTTTCATGTGTAATTGTTTATTGCCTTCTTCATACGATCCGGGTTTAATTCTGATTTTATTTCTTCATTATAACAAACTAAATATAAAATAAAAGACTGGAGTAGAGGACTGCCGATTTAATCTAACCGATTTAATGCTCGACCGATGTTTTGTTTTATGATGGCGGTATCTTTAAAGTTTGATAAATATGAAAATGAAGTACTTTGTAAGTTTTTGGCCATGATTATAATCCTAACTAATATTATAAATGCGAAAGTAACTCTGTCTGTCTGTCTGTCTGTTACGCTTTCACGCCAAAACTACTGAAAAGATTTGAATGAAATTTGGTACACAATTAGTCCAAAGTCTACGGGAATTCCTGCGGGAACGGGTACAACGCGGGTGAAACCGCGGGGTGCTGCTAGTAGTATTATAATAATTAAACATCCTCTACGAGTTGGACCTGTATCCCCTCGCATGCCTCTCAAAAAGACCGGGCTTGTCCCGTGACTCTGAGGAGAAACACTTTATATATTATATAATAATATAATACACCCGTACATACGCGGTTAATTAGACCTAAAGTACGCTCTAAGCTTGTGTTATTGTATTGTATCATTCGATTTAATTTACAGCAGATTTTGTTAACAATTTGATACTAATTGTATACCGTAAGTTCTTCTGTAGGTATTCCTATTGATTAGAGGAAAAAGAATCGATATTAGCCCATATCCTTTCCCAGGCTTCTAAGTCCGTATCAAGTGTCATCACAATAGACCTTAACCGTCAATAAGAGCTTAACATACAGACAGGCAGCGTAACATACTTAGTTACTTTCGTTTTAATTTCTATGTAGTAGATTTTTTTTTGTATGTCTTATTTTTCTTCTTAATATAATAAACTTTAATGAGAAAATGTTCAGGTTGATGAATGCATTATGACGTATATATTAAAAAATAAATATTTCATAAAATAAATTTCAATGTTAGCTGTCAGTTTTCCAAAAACACTGTAAAAAATAAATAAAGAAATATAGGACTTTGCAACACTGTTCGTTAGACCTAAAAGCTTTAAGCAAGCATAAAAAATCTATAAAATGAAGGTATATAAAAAGAGCATAAGAGAACCCTCCAAATAATTCAAAATGGATAGCTTACTCCCTGACGTTACCACCAACAAGAACTGTCAAACTTTTACCTCTTTAAAACATACAGTTTCTCAACCAAGATCTGTATCATTGATGAGCGCATGACCTACCTCTGTGACACAGTCCTCAAAATACTCAAGCATCAGAGTCAGAGATAATAGAGTATCCGGCTATTGTGAGTCAGTTGTCGCGTAAGGCGCACACTACGAGATAATTTCACCTGACCTCTGCTAGTTCATTGACTGCGCCTGCATAGACATACGCACGTCTAGCATGGGGTGTGGCCTGAGTTTGGGGAGTGAGCGGTAATCACATCACTACATAGTATAAAACAAAGTCGCTTTCCGCTGTCTGTCCCTGTGTATGCTTAGATCTTTAAAACTACGCAACGGGTTATGACGCGATTTTTTTAAATATCGCAGTGATTCAAGAAAAAAACAAAGGTTTATTATGTATAAAAAATCCTGAAAATCTCATGGGAACTGGCACAACGCTAATATTGTAAATGCGAATTTTGTGAGTATGTTTGTTACTTTTTCACGCAAAAAACTACTGAATGGATGTGTATGAAACTTTACAGTCATATAGGTTATACATCAGAAAAACACATGGGATAAATTTTATCCCGAAATTCTCGCAGGAACGGGTACAACGCGGGTAACACCGCAGGGCACAACTAGTATGACTTTAAAACCAAGTTCTACCCACGTGCCTCTGCGTGCGTCTCGGTGGATTCGCGCTTTTATTGAATGGCGCCTCACTTGAATTACTGCAATTTAACTCTTTCAGCTCCTGTATTGCACCCAACATTGCCTAACCGAGAGCCTACTGCGTATAAAGTGCTTCAATGTAAAAAGGAGACGTAGAAACAAGGAGGAAATTTATCTCGAGCTTCGTGGGCGTCATACGGTCGGTTATTGTTTCTGTGTTGGACAACACAATGGTGTTAGTTTGGACATTACTTGTTCTATTATAACTTGGTATTTGCGGCCATTTAAAGGTTTAGAATAAGGTTTTACTCAGACATTCTTTTTTCAAAAAGTTCTGTTCCAAGATTGATTCTTTTGTTTTTCTACACGTCTTTGCGTGATTAGATATTTTGCCAAGTATTCAGGAAAAGTAGCAACTTCATGAATGAAGATAGTTGGTATTGAGACAATACAATCTCGATGATTGAATAAGTTTGAGTTACACACTTTTATACTATATAATATATCTATCTGAAGAAACGAAATGTCTGGTTACTTCTGAACAACTACTATACTGAGCTTTATATTTTCTGATAAAGATATCTTATAAAAGAAATTGTACTAAATAGACACATCACTATAGTCACAAAAAAATGCTCTAAAATATATTTTCATCCCATTCCGTTCCCATCATCTTAAAGCATTTAAAACATTCCTCATGCACTATTATTAACAATAATATGTTTTATAATAGACAACGCGTAAATTGGCTTAGAGAACTGCCTATGTACCTGTTGATTAGGCTGACATTACGAATCGTAAACCGGCTGTGTCCGAGTTCACGTTACGTACAGAAAGCCTTTCTATATGTACATTTAGTGTGGCAAACCGGCCATCGCCTACCTTCGGGTGACCAGCCTCTCACGTAGATCTATGAATCCTAACATTATAGAAAGGGCTTATTTTAATAACAAACTTTTTATGCATATTTTACTTCTTTTTTAAATGGCACGCAGCAATGACGGAAACTTGCGAGTTTAAAAAAAGAACTTTGAATAAGCATTTGAATTTTGTTTGCTGTTCAAAAATGGAATTGATGCTTTTGATATGATTGTTTAAAAGTATATAGATAAGTTAATAAATAAATAACGAATCCACTTAATAGTAGTTTATGCAACTGTCATATAAAGAAGGGTATTAAAACACGAGTGTGAGTTTATGAAACGAGCGCAGCGAGTTTCATAATAGTAACGAGTGTTTTAATACCCGTGTTATATGCAGTTGCATACACTACTTTATCTTCACTAATGCAATTAATCAAACAAAATTTTAAAAACAAAACACATTGCGAAACATTAAATTCACGCGTACGTGTATTGTCACAGTGAACTTGCCGCCATTAAAATCTAACCAATGAGAGCGCAGCTGCGCGCGCAGGGCCGCAGCGCGCGCGCCGCGCAGGGCGCGATGTTATAATGAGATTTTACGATATCGATGTGGATATTATAACATCATGTGCAATTGCTTAAATTGAGTGTTTTAGTTGTCTGCGCTATAACAGTAGTAATTATAAGTCAAGTATTGGAAACATAAGTAGAATGTTACAACATTAGTGTAGATAAAAGATTTTTATATCTAGTAACACAGGAGCATAATGTTATAATTGCAGTAGCTTGTAACCGAGACGTTCATAGACATGACTTATTAGTATATTTAAAGTTCAAAAGGGTTAAACTCTTTAGAATACATTTTTATTAACAAGAAAAACGTTGTCCCATAAAATAACCTAAAAGAATTAATAAAAATGATAACAAAAACTCTCTATAAACATTTAAACACTATTCTAAATTAGACAGCATTCTACAAAGTTATTTTACGGCTATTCTATGAGAATTCAAGTTCGGTGGAGTCATTTGTGTTGTGTCTTTACGGAGAGTTTACGAGCGATGTCGTATCGTGCCCTAGCCAACGAAGATTCTAGATTCAAAAGTGGCCAGGCTCTGAGCTACTTTGTATCTAGGAAACCGTGAGTTCCGGATTAATAAAGTGTTGGTATCACGCGTGTATTGTCACGAATTAGGTGCTTTGTTTATTGATATTCCTTTATGGAATAACGATATTGTAAGGGAATATGGATGGACGATCGTGTTTGAAGGTTTTGGTGGCAGGTTTTAGAAGAGTTGTGACCTGTCTTTTCTTGTCTGTGCCAAGTAATCCTACCTCATTTTTACATAGATGCGTACCTACTTGTACAGATGTTATTTTTTAATCGTCTGAAATCTTTTTTAACAGTCTTGTAATATTTGATTTAGGCTAGTTAATGCGAAGATATTTTTTTACCCGCCATTTTGTATTTTACAAGCCTTGAAAGCTTCATAAAATATATTGCGGGTTCATAAAACGTAAAAGTTAAGTTTAAATTTTGTATTTTGATTACTATTTATTACGATAACATACTAATAATTTAAAAAACAAGGCTATTTAATTCAAATATGATAAACGGTTTATTGTTTCATTATTTATTTAACTGTTTCATGCAAGTCGCCACTAGATGGCGTTACTAGTCTTCAAAACGAATAGTCGCACGTTTATCTTATACATACAAAATGTATGTATGTTTAGACTACGTTAGTAGATATTATCTACAACTTTTAGAGTTTAATCAACATTTGCTTTATGACATTTTTAGGTATTCTTATTTAAAAATTAATAAAAACAATTAGACTAACAAGTAAAGTAGATATATAGGAATTTGGAAAAAATACAGATAAGAAGAAGTAGAGAAGTGGTTTGTTATATCCCACTGTTGGGATAAGGACTATAATAATAAAGCCAATAAGACATAAAAATACCGAATTTATACCGAATAAAAACACTCATCCGTTTCAATTCGATATCAAAGTTTATTAAAATGTCACACCGCGCTGTCATCTAGTGCCGTTAATTTTGACACTAAACTAATTTATATTCATCACATCAAATATTGATGGCCATTGTAATCCAATGGAGGCGTCATTTAGATCAATATGCATAATTTTATTATGTTCAATATTATCTGTGAATGTTTTAATATCATAAATGATATTTTGGGAAAAATATTTCTTTTCCTTAGGTTTTTTCATAATGCAAATTGATATCACAAATTAATTAACTTCATATTGGGCAACAATGCATTTCTATATAAATTTAAAATAACTATATTTTATTATAACAATTATAAGCAGAGTAAGTAAGCCTGTATGTCCCACAGCTGGACAAAAAGTTTGTCGCCCAATAAAACTATACAGTGAAGAGTATACATTTACAAGAAAGCACATAAATAAACTATAATCTATTAAAACTTAAATCGCGAAACCCAATTAAAGTAGCAACGCTTCACACAAATGCAATGTTGTTAACAGAATAATAATTCATAAGTTGACAACATGTGAATAATATACGCGAGTCCAGTTGTTATCAGCGGCACTTGCGCGGTGAAGTCTTCGTTGCGCGCGTGCCGCTCACCCCCTACCACGATCGTTTCAAGACTAAACACACCGCTGACCTATCGCTTTGTATAGCATACATTGCTGAGTTGAACTTTCCAATGTTTTTTCACAGTCAACCCTTTCACATTTGACGAACATGTCAACCAATTTAGGCATATTGCATGAATTGTAAAGCGAAAAAAGTTCGTAGAATAATTATTGGTAAGTCTCAGTTTTATTTACCGAATTTATCGAAAACCAAACAAAGGATGATCATGCAATGATACGAATAAAGTTTTGTTCAAATAATACGGTTGATGGTATGCAAAACGACTTGTCAATGTAAAGCAATTTACGATTGTTTCGTGTTGGAATATCTGACGTGAGCCACAACTAATTGCCCGATAAGTCGCCGATTCGCGTCTCGTTTTAATAAGGTGCGCTGTGCCCGTGTGTGAGTGGATGCCGATGGAATGCCACGGTCATGTACACTTGTGAGTGTCGGTAACAATGTGTGCGAGTGACGTCTGCCGACCGAGGATCCAACCAGCGTACCGGGACCCCTCGCTCCTCCCGCATCAACGGGGAAACAACACTGCCACGGTGGAAACAGACGGTAACTCAAAGATCACAACAATCTGGCCAGTTACTGTACGTTGTTGCCACGTGAAGGCTCGTAATTGTGCGCCTGTGTGTAACCTCGATTCGGACGTCGGACACACTACGATCCGAAGCATTATGGTTATAAACACAGAGCAATTCGCAGAATATCATTATCCAAATGAATCTACCTCAAGAGCAACGGTCAACGGTTTGATTTGATTTTGTTTTAATACCTTTGGAAACTTAATGTCATTTAGAGATCAACTGGTTTTTCACACCAATAACGTTGTTTTCATTAAGTATTTTAACTGAGGTTTCCGTTTATGAGTTAACAATAAGATATTTGTTTGTTGTTTGTAAACAAGGTTGGTGTATGAATGCGATGATCGATCGGCCAGTGCAGCGATGCTAAAGAATTCGCATCAAAATAACAAATGAATGTTTTATGTTATAGTGTTCACACCGTGTAAGCAGGCTTTCCCACGGTGCGGCGGGTGTGTGCGCCCCCTCACACACACATATGCGGGCCTTAGCTGTGTTTGTTTGTAGTTCAGTACGGGTTCAGCATTCAAAGCGGTATCATGCTCTTCTACATTATACTTTCATATTTATTGCTAAAACGCCTCTTTGTATACCATTTAAGTAGCACTCGACCATTGTCAAGGAAATGCAAAGCTGAGTAACTTTTAACATTTTGCATCATTTTCTTTTGTTATACTGACATTTTCCAAGTCCTAATGTATAGAACAAACTGCTCATACCAGGGCTATGAACAAACAATCTTCCTACATTAGACATCGTTACAACGATGTTACATAAAATGAGTAATCACGTGATTCTATTAATACCTACATTACATACTAGAAGGTTGCAAGGTCGCCACGATTACAATTTATAAATAAATAATTGTATTATTGAGACTTTTTAGTACATTGTAAAACAATATAAGCAGATCCTTTTATAAGTCTTCTAATTTATTGCAGTGAACAATTTAACTAATGAAGAAAATAATTTCAATTCAGAAATTAAATGATACATCGAAACTTTTATATTCAAAGACTGAATAGTCGCGTAATAAAACATTAAATATAGGTAATAAGTACTCGTACTCAGGAAACTAATAGTACAACACAAAATCAATGACACAAAACAAATAAGGCAATTAATCAACACATAAATAAAACTAATTCGAAACCGAGCGTGGGCTTCGCATCGTCTGTGGGTTATTTTAGTCGCCACCTTACGAGTATATACTCGTCGACAATTATTCGGGAATTTCAAAAGATCACCCCACTCCAGCGGTCGTTGGCACCACTGACTCATTCTTTTGTTTTTACTTATTCTACAATGACGCGGTTAGGGTTAAATGAAAACTTTATTAGCTGAACTAATCTTATCACCGTGATGGGTTCATTGGTGTTGCTATACGCCGTATCCTTGTTAAATTAGTTTCGCTTCTCGTACGTTTTGTTAACTCAATTTGTACATTGATATTTAACCCTTAAAACAAGTTATTAATATTGGCATAAAATACAAGGAACGCCTTAAAGCGGAAACAAACACTAACCTTGATCCATTGCCGCGGGATCTTATCATGATCACGCATTCAAAATTACGTTAAAAGCTTCCAAAATTATTGAAATCGAAAAGGATAATGATATATCTAAATCGATCAAGGAATCGACAATCGGAATAGGATAAAATCGAGTAGCAGCACGTAACATCAATCCGGCGCAACACGTACGCCAGTAATTTGAAT
This sequence comes from Cyclophora albipunctata, assembly GCA_963082685.1. NCBI lineage: Eukaryota > Metazoa > Arthropoda > Insecta > Lepidoptera > Geometridae > Cyclophora > Cyclophora albipunctata. Next base: position 9,742,473 of record OY720121.1, on the reverse strand, counting down.
GTTGCTAATTATAGGTGCTATTGCGGTTATTATAAGATCTTCCCAACTTCCCAGAAACGAGGCCGACCCGCTTTATTAATATTTATCCGATACTCGCCGGTCGCAAGCTAACTGACGCACTCAAAGAAAACATTCTCGCCAGAAATAAAGTCGTAAAGTACCGGAACGATTTCAATCGATGTTTTCGGTGTTTAAATCGAGTTATAAATGCGCAGAAAGTATCGATGCCACGCCGATTGAGGAAAACGGTTATCGACTAATTTCAATAGTTACAGAATTGATTACGTAGCTCGCACGTGGCTTGGATGACATCAGAACAAACAATGGGGGACCGATAGCCGTATCTGAACTAGATTAGGTGGTTCGACTAACTAAACATTTCATGTGATGTCTCTTTAAATCGTGGCGATAATTATGAATTAACCAGTAACGAATAAGTAATTGGGATGATGACTCACGACATGATAAAAGTAATTTAGATTCCAAACCAACATTCGATAGAGCACGTATTCAGGAGAACTGGCATTTACAGAACATTGGCTGTCTGCGAGAGAAATATCTAGCTTTATCTGCTACTGGTCAAATTGAGTTAAATATCCGAAGGTTTGTTGGGGAAACTCATCATGCCAAACAATTTTCAGACCCTGCTTCTGCAGGGGAGAAAATAATTGGAAAATATTATTAAAATTTTCCGTTTCATGGACTTTATGATGCGTTTTTGTTTTTGTCTATAACCTAGGGATGCTACAGTGCAACGATAAAAATAAGGATAAAACATTTTTTTTAAAGAACAATTAATTAAAGAGCAACTTTTCACTATGATTTTCAATAAAATCATTAGTAGCTGTCGCCGTGCTGCACTCTGGCTCTCCTCTAAACGTGACTTATGGATCAAACATTTTTGGAATAAACCAAATACCATTCCCACGCCATGAAATTGCGTTTGATTTGTATTGATCGATGCACAAGATTTCTTATTATAATTTTGATTTCAGTGCCTTTGGCTTCCTAAGTAGCCGATCTTGTAACACGCATATCTCACAAGCACGCATGCGCATAATCCGTTGTTATTGTTGTGAATGGCAGACGTGCCTTACGGGAAAGTGAAATACTTTTCAAGATTTTGCTATATTTAATTTATTGAAATTGCTATAAAATCGTTTTCATCGATTTTTTTGCCAATTATGTTTGAAAAGTTAGTGTAAGATAAATAAATAATTCCAATCAAACCAAGGAACATTTAACACAGTACCAAAAAACATGATATGACAAAATCGAAAAACGTTTCCTTGTTGAATCGGCTGAAAATGTAGTTACTCCAAATGCAGGACCCCATGCTACAGCAAATAATATGCAAAAAAATAAAACACCAGTAAACTTGATAAAACACTACATTGCTCGTATCATAACGTCTAAAGTAGTATTTAATATCCAATATATAGAGACTAATACGAGTGTAAACGTTAAACTATCAATTATCGCATAATTCGCAATAAATTCGCTACATTAATAACAATGAAAAACGTGTTTTTAAATATATCTGATTGATAATCCAATGACATGGGTATTATACGCAATATGCAGGTCGGCAGCGGTTGACACCGGACTCTTCTGGACAAGGGCCAATACTCACTGTTGAAATTGATTTTCCCGTTGCTAGCGAATGGTTTGGTTGTTTATATTAGTAAGTTAATTATTTTTGTGTGTAACGCGTGTGTGAACGCCCTTCACGGTGGGTATGAGAGTATAGCCAGAAGTATTTAGTGATACGAGTACGTTCCAGTAGGTGGCTAATCCTTGTGTTGGAATTCAGACCATATTCAGGCCTCTGATATGGTCTAATGATCTAATGGTCTTTTGAAACAACCGTCTGTTGGTTGTACATATTTTTCAAGATTTTAAATAAAACCATAAACGTATTATCTCGTTAGATTTTTAAGGCTGAACATCTTCAAAGAGTGCGAGTTGAAGGAAGCAATTTGGAGCAAAGTAACCTGGCATCTAGCCAGACTCCAAGAGGTCTCCCGCTTGGGTTCCAGGCGGAGATAACAGGGAACACTGAACCATAACTTTAAACATCCTTTTCCGTTTGATCGCTGCTGTTTTATCATCTTTAATACAAGAGCTTTTAATTCTTCCTACAGAGGCTCTGTACATTGTAAATTATTTTATTTATTTACGAAATTGTGACACTGTTGAAGAACTTAAATTTTGAAAAGAAAAATACCATTCTGGGGTTTTCAGATGCATTTCTGACGGTCAGCACTGACAATATATTTCAGTCGTTTGTAGGTATTGCTATGAAAATTATAATAACAGACCTGGGTAAGTAATGTTCTGAAAGCACAAATAGTATTTCTAGCGATTGCTATAGTATAGACGTTTGAACCTCGGTACTGACTGCCAGAAAACGTCTAAATTCTGCTCCTATTATTTCTACAAATTGATGTTTGTTTGCTGAAACATCTAAAAATATAACACCTGCATCATTTGTCGTTAATCCATATAAAATTCAATGTAAAACCCACTTTAGTCCGTAGCATACGAGTAATAAAGAATGACTGTCTTCTAATTCGCGTAAACATTGATGACAAAAAGGTCATTGAAACATTATGGTTAAAAATAATATTCTGTTTCGAATGACTTTTAACAACAAGGTGTGTCGTAGAGGTTAGTCGGCTACCTTTCCTGTCCATTTTAGGTTAAGTTAGGTTAATCGGATGCAAAATCAGTGGTTTTATAAGTGGCAGTGATATTGTAATCCTTTGTAAAGACTTTAAAGTTGAGTCACTTTGGAATAAATTAAGCGAAGGATATTATTGGTTGATTTTTTCCGTTGTAGGCCGAATTAGGTAACTGCTCCAAAGAGTGTTAAAGTCGGCATAGAAGGGCTACCGTTTGATCTTCCAGTGTGTCAGTCCGGCTGTGTAGAGCCACGGATACTTGGCTGTTGTGGATCCAAGAGATTATTTTAGGTATAAAAGAATGGTCTTTATTTCTACACATTCATAGTCACATTAAGGCTCCAGTGAGAAGTCGTTCCTATTGATTTTCTTTGCTGAGTAAGCAGGAGCTTGTACTTTCCCAATGCTGATCAAAGACTTTCATCACATCGAAAATCAGTACAGTAAAGTAGATTATGCGTAATCGCCACGCTTGCCCTCTACGGCATCTCCTTTTATACGAAAGAGTAATGGCAAAACAAATAGTTAGTAATAAATTAAGTGTATAAGTGCAGGGGCGCATGTATCGGTGCTCTACGGGTGTCGTGGCAAGCTTATTTCTGCTGGCCTATTGCCAGAATCTCCGGTAGAAATTGCCTCCACCGAATGTTGCTATGATACCGTGCTGAATATAATAATATGTTGCTATACCTTTAGTTTGGAATAAACCTGTTATTGAAATAATAAATGTATTTTGTTGTAATAGGCGTCGTTCGGTCGTTTGCGTTTAATTGAAATAACGCGAAAGTGTCATATGGAATATTACTCGCCCGCTCGCATTCTGTTGAGCTCGTAAGCCTATTTTTATGATATAGTTGAATTTTTTTCTTTAGTCCTGTGGTGAATTTTCACAAACTGTTTAAACATTGTTCCCAACATTATATATGTATATTACGAAACAAACATCAATATTGTTTATTTTATTTTTGAAATTGAAAGCTATTTGTAATAAATCACAATACATAGCTACTGTATTCAAAACTTTAACAGCGGACACTATAACATTTATAACGATTATAAAATCATTACGAGACTCAAAGAACTTTGCATCTGTTATTCCCGATCCTTCGGCCGCCAAAATGTTGTGGCGCTTACATCATATGATAATAACCCTTCCAATAAGAGGATAACAAGAAATGTAGCTGCAGCCTCAGTCGATGACGATTTACAACAGTCATTTAATATACCTGAACGTTTTAAAAACACTAATATAACAAACAAAAGTGGCGATGCGCGCCCGATCATTACCGACCCCAAATCTAATGATGCATTCGTATCAACTCCTTTTCTTTTTCGCCTCGAATTTAATCAAATTATAGGTTGAAGAGTATTATAATATTTCAATATATCTACCGATATAGTTTGTGGAATTTCAGCTTTTTATTGTCGGATTCTGTTTCGCTTCGGTGTAATTTGGAGGGTCTAGACGCGCACCGTGGCTTTTTTGTAATGCATTTAATCGTAGCGATTAACTTTTTGTTTTAAACAATTGTTAAGAGTGAAATCGAAATTAAAGACTGGCAAGACAAGTTTTGTTTCATTTTTAGTGCAGTTAAGATTTATTGCCGTGACATAGTTGTTAGTAGAATAACCGAGCTGTCTAATGACATCGAATAGAAAGAGTTTGAATAATTAAACTTCACTATTTATTTAAATAAAGTGTAAAGCGATATCAGAATAACTTTGAAAGTCATTACAATTGAAGCGACGATCGTCTGGACTCTTGAAGGTGAGTAAAAATTCAGTTAGATTTATACTAAAATGCCAGTGCTAAGACCTTCCACGGCAAACAAAGTAAATGGTAGCAATACGTACTCCGCAGTGACTTAATGTAATATCGCTTCCTCTCTTTTCTATCTCATCAGGGAAAAAGGGACAAAATTTTCATGGCATTTTCATCTCGGCACAGACGTGATGGAACAAATACATGAATATAATACTAAAATCTAGAATTTATTCCTTACCAAATAGAGAAAAAACAACCCAATCACACGTGAAACAAAGTACAGATTGTGTTGATCGAATAAATCTTTTTTGAATTCCAAAGGTAAAAAATTAAATGTGCAAATCAATTGGGACCCAATTGCTAAATAAATAAAAGCTATGTGGAATAAAGAAGGTTTGGGGATAGAGCCTTTTAGAATTGTGTTGTTGTTGGTTGTCCTTTTCAGTTTCAGTAGTGAACGAGCGAGAGGTTCGAAGGGGTGATACTCAACCTCCAGGCATTGCGGGAGGTAAAAGATTAACCCAGTTTTGTTATTTGTCCACTGTCAGTTGAGTACCTATTCACAATGCGGCGGGAGTCTGCTCTCTGGATCCTTGGGCCGTTTAACGTAATTGTAAATGATTAATGTGTCTGTACCTCGATGTAATAGCAACAAGAGATTGGGAAGCGATGCTCGCATTTTGATTTATGACCGAAAAACCTTTCTAACTTGAAAGTGTCTTTGTAATGTTTATTAACCCTTCACCGTAAAGTGAAAAAAAAGTTTATACTTACAATGTTTTTGTGTAAGGCACCGCTTATTATGACACTTACTTATAAGTAGTCAATGTCATTATGACATTTAGATTTGTATGTTTACAAAGTATGTTAGCGTGTCTGTATGTATCGTTCTATTAGAATAGCAGTTTATATAGTTGCGTAATTTTATAGTTGAAAATGTACTATTTGCTTACAACTTATTTTGGTTAAGCGTACATATGTGTATCGATTATACATGCGCAGTTTTACTAGACACAAACTATTGACATTAAAAATTTACAATTCGTCGGCATGAGTGGGCTTTATTAGGATCTTATGGGCTACTGTAGGCTACAATTACATCTTGTTTTGCCTTAATTTCACATAAAAGTAGGATAATAAGTCAAATTTATTCTCTAACTTTGTCCCACGGTTCAACTCGCGACCAATAGATGGCACTAAAACGAAGATGGAACATGTTATAGTAATTTTCTCAGGATTGAGGGGGTATTCCATATATCTAACTCGTAAGGAAAAATAGTATATATCTATTCATATATAACGCCGAAGAAAATTCTCGTATTTTTATTATTTATAGAAATGAAACCCCCACCGTATAAATATTTAGATGGCGATTTGTCTCGAGATACAATAATTTGTCACGTCGTTAAACCTACTGAAGAGAAACAGAGTTAAAAGTCTGCGCTTAAGTTTTATACGATTTTGCGTGCTGGGAAACTCGTAAATGTAATTATTACGAGCACTTAAATAAATATTTTGCACATTTGTGTGACAAACAAAAACGATATTATTGAAATTTTAAGTTCTTGCGGACATTGGATAGAGAATTGTGCGAGAAATGTTCCCTTTTTTAACCCTTGACCCTTGGTGCTTCGTATTGGGGTGGATATGCCGTTGAATACAACTATCAAACTCTGAATATATGTGTATTTGAATGAATATTATTGGCTAAATATTTGATACGTTAATTAATACATTTAAATTATTCTTTTCAGTGTACCTATGAATAACTTTAGTAAGCTACATACGAGTACTTCACTCAACAGTGTGATTTCAGACGACTACTGAACTTTGTTGCTAGTTTTACTAGCAGTGCCCCGCGGCTTTACCCGCGTTGTGCCCCTAAACACATCCTCTTGAATCACTCTATCAAAAAAACCGCATCAAAATCCGTTGCGTAGTTTTTAAGATCTAAGCATACATAGGACATACAGACAGCGGAAAGCGACTTTGTTTTATACTACGTAGTGATAAACGTTCAACACTTAAAAATCCAGACTAAAATTCGAGTGATTGACTTAAATGATGAGTCTTTATAATTTACAATATATATAAACATACAAAAAGTATAGAAACAGTTAGGGAGTGAATGCTTTTATGCGATCCCGCTTGTTAACCCGTCTGGATTTTAAAAATCAGAAGGAGGGTAGGGGTGACCCACCCCCTGTCTAGAGGGTTGAGGGTACTCACGGCGCTCGAAGACAACTGTTATTAAAATACAAGAGATTAGTTATGAGGTTTTCGTATTTGAAAATTAGACTTCTTTAGTTTTAATAAGGTGTTTGAGGAATTTAAGAGGTGTAGGGATCTTGGGGTGGATTATTTTGGACTTTATATATTTGTAAAAAGGTTTATTTTGTAAAGAATAAATAAAAAATAAAGCCTGTGGTCGTTTAGTGGCATTTGTTTTCGCCTCTTAAGACTGAAGTCTCGGGATCAATCTCAAGTCGAGCGAAATCAAATAGACCCTTTGCCCAGCAGTGGGAAATTACAATTTTAAACACAAACGTGGTCGACCTTCAATATTGCTGATGGTACAATTATACAGTATTGATTAGTGAGAGTTACACAAGGCAAGGACATTATAAATCAATGAAAAATAAAATAACTCACATTTTGGTTTTCGATTTCGACTTCTGTTATTACAAATAAACTAGCAAGCCCCGCGGTTTTACTCACGTAGTACCTGTTCCCTTGGGAATTACGGAATGAAAAATAGCTTATATCCTTCCCGTTGGATTTGGCTACGTGCTACAAAAATAATTATTCAAACGGGACTCGTAATTCCCGAGATCAGATCTTTATAATACTAGTATAGATCTAATTTTCGATAAAATAGCTACTAATGAAACTTAACTTTGCGAATGTAATCATGAACAAACTCCAAACTTCACTTCACACTCTAATGTATACAAAAAAACGCAATACAAAATAAATCCAATCGAAGTGGTTTAATTAATTAAACTCCCACGTTTTAGTTAACTAAAGTTATTCAAGGACCAAAGTCTTTTAGACGAAGTGACCATTCAAATCAGTTGAAACCGAAGTGAGAAAACAAATGGGTGCCGTAATATTCCTCCCGGCCAATACGCCCGGCGTAATTTAATCCTGGCACGGCGGGGCATCCCGGGAAAATCTATAAATCTGCCGCCATTAGACCGAAGTACTCCCCGGGACTCTTATTTACTTCGGGCACAAATTCAGATGACAATGTTTTAGGGGAAGGCGCTGTGAACTGCCCCGGGTTTTAGGGTTGGCAATCGCGGGATATTTGTGGTGGTTTACCCGACTGGGGTAGGAAACGAGGAAGAGTGTTGTGCTTGAAGGTTTTTAAAATTATTTATTGTGTTTGGTTTAGATTTGAAGAGGCAGATATATTAATGATGAAACTATTTCGGTGCATTTTTCCTAGCGGAGAGCAATATAGCACTCCATGTCCCAATAGTTCAATCACTACATAGTATAAAACAAAGTTGTTTTCCGCTGTCTGTCTGTCCCTATGTATGCTTAGATCTTTAAAACTACGCAACGGATTTTGATGCAGTTTTTTAAATAGAGTGATTCAAGAGGAAAGTTTATATGTATAAAGAATTCCGAAATTCCCACTGGAACGGGCACAACGCGGGCAAAACCGCGGGGCACTGCTAGTAAACTAACAAATTGACGGCGAACGTTATTAAAATTTATCACTATCAGCAATCTGAATCCAAAGTATAAAATTTAAATTTTATCAACATTAAATTATTTTGCCGCCTTGACCCTACAATTGGACATTGCAGGTTGAATTTTTTTTCAATAACTTTAAGCGTGCCAACCCTAAGGACTTTCATTCCCTCCCACCCCCGTCAATTACCAACCCTGACCGATCCGAGGCGAGACTTATTGACGGACTGTTCGCTTCGAATCGTTGTCTCTTTGTATACGAGTACCGTTGCTTAACCGATCATACCTCGCTGTAAACAATTACGCAACTTAAACAGCTTCTATAGAGCTTCAATACGTTTCTACGCAACATTTTTACCTTTGTGTTAGTAGATTTTTTTTTTATATAACTCTTATGTACACTTTTGAAAACGAATTTAGCATTTCGCAGAGTTCGGTAGTTGATTGTCACTAAGTACTCGTAGTTTACCAAAATTACTGTATAATAACGAAAACTATAATTTTAATAAAAATGTTTTTTATTTGACTTTCACTGAAATCATATGGAAATTACTGAGATAGTTTTGGTATACTAATAGGTAACCGTTGTAAATAAAATCTAGCTAGACTTTAGTAGAGCAAAGGTAGAGTACGGCAACTAAAACTTTTACTCAGTACACCAAACTGAGTTAAAACAGGAAGTCATCGTTCAATAATTGTCATTAGATCTTGACCATACTAACTTATTAATAACTTAAGTAGGAGTAGGTTAGTTGCCAACCCTGGTGCTGGAGCTTTTAGACCGCCTCAAGACCTCCGACATGGTCTGACGATTAAAACAACCGGGACCGACAATTTTACGTGCCCTCCGAAGCACGGTAGCGCTCATATAGAAATGCTACTGTCAGCCACCAAGTAAGGGTCGTAATTAGGGTAGGTAATTGCTAACAGTGTCACCCCTTAAATCATAACACTATTTTAATTGTTCGTACATAGATAGTGATTTTTACTTCTTATTTTACATTACATAAAAATTCACATAAAAAAAAAAACATAATACTTGGCACATTGCGTAACATGAGATCCCAACCCAATACACTACAAAGTTCAGCAGTAATAAATTGTAAACATTGGCTAGTAACAAAAGGAAAGACATAAACCGATGCTAAAAACCCGCAAACACTGGCCCATCACCCTTGTCATAGGGAGCCCCGCCAATAGGGAATCAACCCGCGAATGATACACCAAAAGCTCAATCGAAACGATATATTACGATACGCGCTGCCCGCTGCTAATCCAGTTATAACGGCAAAGAGTATCAAATATTCAGATTGGCTACTGCTGCTAATTTTGGTTTTGCAAACAGGGTTGTCATGGCAGATGATAGCAGTGACTAGCGATTTGAAAAAATAATACAATGTAATAGCAAAATAGTTTCACGTACAATCGCGATTCAATGTTATTTTTTAAAATTAATCGCCGTCATGGTTTTGCAGTGACACCCGTGATCATGATTTACTAATAAATAGCGGTATTAATTGAAAAAAGAACTACTAGGTATTTAATTTTCTCCCGTCTTTGTTCCTTCTGTTACCACCTGTTACTATAGGCCAGTTGTTTCAGACATTGCAGTCTTGTCAAGTATATTGTCTTCTCTATCTAAAAATGGCACAAAACATAAACATATACAGGATATAAACATGGACACTGAACTAATGTAAAGTCTATCTGTTATTTCTTTATTCTTTGGAATCATCGGTTCTATATTTCATTCGGACATGGTATTGGCATTCGGACTTTATATCTTTCGTATGAAATTATATCTGTTTGCAAATAGGCTGTATGTAGGTGTGCGAGCTTGGTTTTGCTTAAAAACCTCATAATTCTTTGTTAAAACGTCAATGACCGATGTTAATGAGTCAATCGATCACACACGACTAATCTTGGCTAATAAAATTAGCTGGGACTAGTTAACATTAGCTAATACAGATAGGTTTGTAGGAAATATACAAACGACGCTTATTAATAATGTTGCAGAAATCTAAATGACATTATTGCGATACAGATTTGTTCGATTTAAATAATTGACGTGGAGTGTGTTTCCATAACTTAGATAATCATACTTATTTCAATCATAGATAGTAAATTAATTTTTTACTCAGTATTAAAAAGTAGAAGGGAAAGTATTAAAGACAAAGGCATCTCATCTCACTGAAGATATTACCTAGTACAGTGAGCTTCAGTATTTTTATTGTAGTTTCATTTTATTCCAATTTCAAACCTAACTTTTTTCTACATCAAAATTTTAATTAAAGAACACTCTTATTACTATAATCCTTTGCCAAGAGCACCAATCTAGTTGGCCTCTCTATAGTGATGTCAAATAAGTAACGGTATTCCACACCAACACCGGTAGATATCATAAAACCCTTGAAATTTATTAAACCCAGTACCGTAACTGTTCTGGCGTACCAAAACGAGACATAAAATGATAGCTTCATCATAAAATTGTTTAATGCAGTTGTAACAGTGGAGATAAACAAATAAACGGTGCCTACTTAATAGTTAGTTATACCGCAATTTACTGCAAATATCGAAGCTTATAGGTAACTAGTAGAAATACCGTTACTTGATACGATACCGAATTGTGTGACTAATCGTTGCGGTAACCTTATAACTAGTTTAGGAACTAGTATGTTGTTATTCGTTTTATATATAAATCAAATTAAAAAATAGGTATAAACAAAATGGTATGAGAAAGCTCTTGGAAGGTAGACGCGAAAGGATCCAAAGAGTAATCTATTTGTAGAGCATCATTTTCTTGTATTTATTCGAGTAGTACTACTAGATTATCCACCCAAAAAACAAATAACATCTTACCTAGTAATAAATTGCGTGATAAAACGCTCAATGTTATAGAAACACATCAATCGCCAACGACACAGACTAATAAAATCATAGAATAAATGTATCCATCTGAAAATCAATACGTAGTTGCATTTTACGCATCTAAAACGATGCACTTCGCAAAATTTATGTACTGAGGGTGACTCCCCATAAAATTCACATGTGCTATTACGAATACTGGCCGGTTTAAACCACCAATATTGCTGTGCCGTATGAAATATTGATGGCTGTTACAGAACTCCCACAATGCGGCGCTTAACATAGTAATGTGAGGCTTACACGTTATATGTCAATAGATTTTTTAAGCTATTTACCTTTATGAGTTTGATTATTTATGCTAATGATAACCTTTATGAGTTATCAGGAGAGCTTTTTAACTGTCATTAACCGCCGTACTCAAAGACGTCAAATGCTTTCTTTGTAGAGATTTAATGAGTAACTTGGTAGAGATTTTGATATTAATATATCAAAAATTACGTCAATTAGTTAATCGTCAACTTAATGGGCGTCTCTGAGTGCATCTGTAAGACTCTTTATTAAAAAAAATGAGGTCGTGATATCAGGGCGATTATTTCGTTTCCTTAACAAGAGTGATCTGTTCAGATCATAGCATGAGAACTTTAAACAGCTTAATTCTATTTTGCGCTCCCAATTTAAGATCATTCGGAAATAAAGTTTTCACCATAGACCAGTCCTCCATTTTGCAAGATCACCAGATTAATTTTCGTCCAATCTCACCAATAATTCTAATACGTCTGAAACCGTCCATATATCCTTATTAAAACATATTCGCCAGTCACGTTTGTAGTGTGGGGACCGTCACAATCATCTCGGCCATAACGTCCCCTTTCAATCTTCACTCTAATAAATAAAGGGAGTAATAAAAAATGAGAGGAACGACAGTGGCGCCCTCGCGACTCGCTCCTATAATCAATGTATTACATGTTGTTCATAAGCCATTGTTGGAAGTAATTAGGGTTCGTTTGTGATTAGATTTGACTATTATTATTATTTATTGTTGTGAAGTAGTAGTTGTTATGCCTGATCCTTCTTGATGCACTTGTACTTCGATGAATAAATGCCACTGCTTTTGATGTTCAGTGGATGAAGGCCAGTAAAGTCCTTATATAGTGACTAAGTAGACTTGATAAGCATTTGTCCCAATTGGATTTTCGAGGCAACTACTTTACTTTTTCTATGAATACTGTACTATTTCAAATTGCATATATGTATCATACTAGCAGCGCTCCGCTGTTTTACCCGCGTTGTGCCGGTCTCTGTGGGGAATTTGTGCATAAACCTTTCTCTTGAATCAATCTATTTATTTTAAAAAAACCGCATCAAAATCCGTTGCGTAGTTTGAAATATCTAAGCATACATTGGGACAGACAGCGGAAAACGACTTTGTTTTATACTATGTATGTAGTGATGATGTATGAGTATTAAGTCCTTCGAAATAATATGTGGAAACCAAGCCAACATTGCTTTCCTTTCCGAAACACCAAACACAATCATCAATGAAGAATTTCCTCAGTGATGAAGTTCCTCTTCTTTTAATAATGGAATCCAACTGTCCTATTTAATATAAATACCTTATTATTAAAATATACATCTTCAATAATATGTAAATACAAATCAGTGCTGGTTAGCAAAATGACCTGATTGCTTCTTGCTGGCGAGTTGCCATGGACCATTTTCATAAAGGCGCTGGATATTTCCATGGTAGACAAAATGTTTTTTTGTTAAATTGGTTAATAAGAGGCATTTGGGCAGAGGACTCGACAATATTGCGAGATATCTGTCATATTATTTAAGTTTTGGTTAAGTAGAAGAAGAAATTCATAATGTTTCTGTGACACGAGCGTAGGTCTTAAGATTAAGACGATAGGATTTTAAATGAGGTTGAACGTAGTAGTCACGTCCGCTATGTACTCGTATGTACTAAGCACCCCGCAGTTTTACCCGCGTTGTGCCCATTCCCATAAGAATTTTGAGATGAAAAAAAGACCTATAACCTTCCCCTTGAATGTGGCTATCTATTACCAAAAGAATTATCAAAACCTATAATTTTCGAGATTAGCTCGAACATACAAACAAACAAACTTACAAATTTTACCTCTTTATAATATTATAAAAAGTATAGATATACCGGCTGCTAGCACGTTATTACTTATAACTTTTAATAAGTACATTAAAGTGCCTTCTATGTAGATCTTGTATTCTTCTACCTTTCATACCGATCACATAATCCAACATGGAAGTAAAAAGTGCGTCATTTTTGCGAACCATATCTTAAAAAAACTTGTTCCGTACTAATAACTTAAACAGCTCACCCCGCATCCGTAAGCTAAACATAGCCAAATCAAATCAAAATAGTTGTTTTTATTCAACGTATTCAACGGAATGACCTTCTCGCGTGATGGGAGGCAATGTAGTGCTGAAAATTCTTGCAGAATTATTGAATATGAACTTGACTTTGAACGTTTGGATTCGTTAAATTATTTCAACAACTTTTTGTAAGAGACTATTGACCTTTGGGTTATGGAACTTTTGTTTTTAGAGTAGTTTTGCTCTATGTCTGATTGTCTATGTTGCCACTTGTTAGTATCTTATTAAGTGGAAGCTTTTTTTATGAAGTTTAAGTTACTTCTATACAGTGCAAAACATTGCGTCAAATTGTAAATCTCTTACTTGCAAAAGTAAATACAGTTTTGTATTTGTATTAAAATTCTTGAAGCAAACAAAAATTAAATGTTAAACCAAATGGTTGTCTTTGTTTCAGAAAATTGCGAGTTCAAAAGACCCATAAAATTACACGGCATCGGCATTGCGAGTACTGATATACCTATCCATGTACTCCCACCCTCACTGGAAGACAGATATTATGTAAAACCTAACGGGAGTCTCTTCAATCAATACACGTTACTGGATGATGTAAAAGCTTTTCTCTAAACGACTATGAACTCTAAACAAAAACGTACAAAGTTCAGAATAAAAGCCAACAAAAAATCATGATTTTTTCTAAACAACACATATCCTGTCAAAGGATTCTAGGTCTTAACCCCGCGTGGGATAATGTATAATAGTTGAGCACACTCGAGAGGGTCGCGGAAGAGTTAGTTTTTTTGTGAATATCAAAAATATGAGCCCCTTTTTACAGTCCCATTGTATCCGATATTGATCCTCATAATAGTTTGAGTCGACTGGTCCGTGGTGTCTTAATAAAGGGGATAGAATGATGAATGTTCGTACCCAAGTTCGATTTATGAGGATGCAATCGGAACCTAATATATGACAATAATTTTTATTTATTGGAATCTTTATGCACTTGAGATATTGGTCTTGTAAGAAACTTCTGCAGAATGTTAGTGAATTATTAACGAATTATTATCAATCAGTATTTACTTAATATCAGAATACGAAGCCTTAATATTTTAAATATAAATTGATACTTCTATAGTCTCCTTCCACATTCTTGTTCTGCACTTTACGTCGAGAAAAAGAGAGTAGACAGGCCCAGCAGTGGGACACAACAGGCTAAATATAATAAGTTCTGTGACCTACTCGATCTCTCAAAACTGTTTATAAATTAAAATAAATTACTACAAATAATTTGATACTTTAGCATCCACAATCCATCGCCAGACAGATGTTTAAAACAATAAAGTAAACGATAAGATCGTACAACAAGATTACAAATCAGTTATACCAACAAACGTTTAAAATACTTGATAATTACCTTAGACACAAGCAAAATTTAATTAGATTTGTATCGTGCGAATGTAACTGTCCATAATTAAGTAACTAAGTTGTACTTTAATAATTATAATTCATAAAATTAATCAACATGTTTTATCTTACTGCAAGTGTGTGAAAATTAATTTAAATGGTTCCTCTTTGAGCTCTATAAATTAATTGTAATTACTTGAATACAATAATAGTAGTTTATGCAACGTCATATAAAGAAGGGTATTAAAACACGAGTGTGAGTTTATGAAACGAGCGCAGCGAGTTTCATAATAGTAACGAGTGTTTTAATACCCGTGTTATATGCAGTTGCATACACTACTTTATCTTCACTATTTAATGCAATTAATCAAACAAAATTTTAAAAACAAAACACATTGCGAAACATTAAATTCACGCGTAGGTACGTGTATTGTCACAGTGAACTTGCCGCCATTAAAATCTAACCAATGAGAGCGCAGCTGCGCGTAGGGCCAATCAGGAGCGAGCGAGATCTTACCAAAGAGTTTTGTGTATGTAGTTTCGACGAAGTTTTCACGTATAACCCAACTGTTTTCAAAAGCCAGCCTAATATCAAAATTTTATGCAACCAGTATGAGGATTTTGACATAAGGCTCGCCAGGTTAATTGGTCGCGTTATAATGATGTTATAATGTTATATTATAATGATATTATAACATCATGTGAAATTGCTTAAATTGAGTGTTTTAGTTGTCTGCGCTATAACAGTAGTAATTATAAGTCAAGTATTGGAATCATAAGTAGAATGTTACAACATTAGTGTAGATAAAGTAAGTTATGTTATTATTTGTTTGTTTAAATATATTTTATGGACGTGTATTATTTTGAGTTTAATTATATTATGAACTTGTATGCTTGTTATAACTTTTTTTAAATAAACTAGCAGCGCCCTGCGGTTTTACCCGCATTGTGCCGGTACCTTTGCGAACATTACTACATTGGTACATTACTCTTGAATAATTATATCTATTAAAAAAAACACATCAAACTCCATAGTTTAAAGATCTAAGCATAAATAGGGACAGACAGCGGAAAGCGACTCCGTTTTATACTATGTAGTGATAGTGAAGAGATAACTAATTCATTAAAATATGTAGTATAGGTATATTAAATTATATTTATTTGATAGTAAGTTCTATTATAACTTTATTACTTATTCATTTAATATTCTGATTGACAAGTTTTACATTCAATTTACGTGCTTTGATAAAAATCATATTTCATTCGCATGCAGTATACTTCTATGGACTTTTACTATTTCTAATTAATTAGATCATCTTGAAAAAGAGGTCTTTATTACAATTTAACATTCCATTGGATTAACGTTTACATAAACTATACTCTATTAATACGAAACGACCCAATCAAACTACATAACTACATAAACATTATCAAAATATGTCTACGTTTAACATTCGCAACTAGTTACCAGTTGCAAAAGAATCGTGACCATGCTACGGTGCAACCCCGTTCGTAGCCGTAAGCTACGTGGTTACGTAACTCGTAACGGGCCGGTCGTTGACCTGGCGACCTGCGCAAGCGCTTGTCGTCGGCCCGCGAGTTATAGAGTATGTAGGTTAACAGATTGTGTTTTAGTAGGTAGGTAATTTTGTTTTATGTTGTTTGGTTGGTAACATTTTTTTTCTACAGCTTTTATGTGCGAATGAAATAGGGGATATTGTAATATAACTTCTATTGATGTGGAATTAAATAGGTGAAACAATCAGGAATAAAGAATAAAAATTACTCATTTCTTAAAAAAATAAATAATTTAATTTGCCCAACTCTCTTTACTGTACTGATGTCTTAAGAGAGATGAGAGGTTTTGGCCAGTAGTTAAAGATTACAGGGAAATACTTTAAATCATGGCTTGTTTACGTCATGAAACTTTTTCTTTTTTCCATTGAAACTATATCAATACGTCCAGTGAGAGAAACAAAGAGATCAACTAAACAATTTTCGGAGTTTAATTTGACAAGTATCTCTACACTTTTGACAATATACTCAGGATAGTAGTTTTATAAGTAAGGATGAAAAATTAATATTCTTCTTCTTCTTCTTCATCGAGTGGATGGTCAACCTGACCAATCCTGGTGTCAGGGTTTTGAGCCGCCAAAGGCCTCTGACATGGCTCATGTAACGACTACTAGCCGTAGAAAGTAACCGGGACCGACGGCTTAACGTACCCTCCGAAGCACGGAAAAAAATTATATTACAAATCATACACATCTCCCTAAACAGTCGGTCATATTCAAAAACTACTTAAAACATATAAAATATCAAAAGCTCTTGTTTCCCCTCTGTCTTTGCCCACATCTTTGACAGTATCTAAGACTAAACTTGTGTAGTTCTCGTTAACAGATCTACTGCGCCTCCATGGGACGCCATACCTCGCGACATTTATTGGTTTTATAACAACCATTGTCGGAATTAAGCGGCGCCTTAAAAGTAGCCAGTTTTTGAATTAGGAAACACAATAAAACGATTACGTTATTGCGTGTTTGATACTCGTTGATGTGATATTGATTTTTTTACCGATTTCACATTTATGAGTTCCTATTTGAATCTTGAATTGTAGCTTTTGATCATCTATTTTAAATTAGTTTTCATTTTTAGTCTGTAAATGTTCTCTACCTATTATCCTTTGAGTTTTAACTACCTATGTTTGAGAATTATAACAATGACGGTATAGTCTTAACGAATGATGTTTTTGGTTTTGTTTATATTGAATCGGCGCAAACATTTGTAAGAAAACAGTTATTTCTATAAATAATACTTCAAAATCACCAGCATTTATTATAGCATTTGACAGAATACACAATAGACACTACAAATTAGATCACAGAATAATGAACAGTTAGTACAACATTAACCACAGAATAGTACACAGTCTGTACGAAACCCAGGCCTCATTGATTTCTTTGCGCCCGCGCACCCGACATTTGATTAGGGTAACCGTTAAATCGCCACGTTTTGTTCACTTGTAAAAACTATACGATGATTATTAGACTGGTAAGTTTATTGTACTTTATGTTCAGTGATATTTTTGTACAATTTCTTTTAATGTTTTATGATATGAGTGAGTTCGTGTAGGTTAGTGGCCGACCCTGGTGTCAGAGTTTTTAGACCGCCTAATTAATGTTTTATTCTGTTCGCATACATTCATAGTACTACATAGTATGTATAAAACAAAGTCCCCGGCCGTGTCTGTCTGTCTGTCTGTTCGCGATAAACTCAAATACTACTGCACGGATTTTCACGCGGTTTTCACCAATCGATAGAATGATTTCTCCGGAAGGTTTATATGTATAAAAAAATCCGAAATTCCCACGGGAACGGGCACAACGTGGGTAAAACCGTGGGGCGAGTACGGTTATATTATTAACTTAGTTTTCTATTTATTAGTTAAAAACAGTAAGTACCGTATCATTGTATTATACTATAGTAACTCATACACAAGCAAAACAATATCAGTAAGCATTTCACGGCCAGTAAATCAATATTTCACATAACACTACACGTGCGATAAAAAAACGCTATACAAGATAATGTCATTATTTCTAGATAACTTCACGTAATACATTGCTCCTTTTATAGTTAAACATCGATAATAGACAGTTCCGTAATAGTCAATGTATAAAAAAGTGTTTATTGAACCAATTACGTCGTTTTAAGACAATGTTAGCCGTAAATAGATTGTGTTATCGTTTGTAAAGATCGACGTGGTAGTATGAAGCCTTGATGGGTCCTAACAACATAATTATTAGGATAGGGATCGGTCTTTATCGAGCTACTGGTTTTTGTTATTGAAAAGTTTAATGGAATAATGTGTTTATTATCGACCTTTCGTAGTTTACTAACTATAAGGTTTTGTGTGTAGTCAAGATTCCGCTTGGCAGATACATCTGTCTGTAGATAAAGCATTTCCCTCAATACAACTTCTTCTTCATCGAGTGGATGGTCAACCTGACCAATCCTGGTGTCAGAGTTATTGAGCCGCCAAAGGCCTCTGACGTGGCTCTCAATACAACTAAGCTTCGTAGACATAAGTCAGCTTTACATGATGCGAATTCTAAAGACAAAATTGTTCTTTGAAGATCTGCTTTTTGTTGGTCCTGTCAGAGAGACTCGCTCCATGTCAATATATAGAAGAATTATCTGATGATGTATACCGGATACCGGAGTATATAAATGACTAAGTCAGTGACCTATACAGTTTAACTTTAACTATAATAATACCTTTGACAGTCAAATAGTTTATGGATATGTAATTAAACATAACAATAACCCCAAAATCGTCGTCCCATCGTTCTCTCATTGTTTCTCTTTTTCTCATTACTTCTCTCTCTAAAGCAACACTTATTCTGTACCAATACGAGTGCTCAATCTCGAACTGGTTTCTGCATTGAATCGTGAATAACTGCATAACTCATTCCACTTATTCTATTACAATTCAAATAATCGAAACAATCTATGAACACAGATTTCTATTAACGGTAAAATAATTGATGGCATTAGCTTAAAAAACACATCTACCGATTGATTACAATGAAAAAATATAGGTACGGAACCAATGGTTACAATACTGGAGTTACAAAATTTGATTAGCGGAATGGTCACGTCGGAATTCGTCTATGAACCGTCACTGAGTTGGTAAGAAGTTTTGTGGATGTGGTAGTTGAGTTGTGAAGAGATGATAGTAATGTGACATGCATTTTATTATAGTTCAGTGAAACATTTCTTGAAGGGGTAGGTTGTTTGATTGTTTTATTTTAATTTTAATCAATTGCTTAAAATAATATAAACCAAAAAACTTGCTATTAAAGTTAATTATTCACTTAAACTTCTGGTTAATGCCGTCAAATACGCCCTGAAAATACGTTCAACGGCTTTTTCGTCTGAATAATTACATATTTTAAAGCGTCTATCGAACAAATTAAAGCTCTATCATTTTGTTGTCATAAATTTTTCTCCACCACGACCAATATTTTTCCGACATCATCTAGAATTTACTCTAGATACCACATCCATTTAGAAGTATGCTCTTAATTTTCTAACATCATCGGGCTAGTTTCGTCGCGTTCAGGGGCAAGTGGAACGGTACCGCGGCCGACGACCTGAGATCTCGCCGATAACTCATCGCCGTGTTTATTCACTATTATCGTATCGAACGCGCCGCATCCATTGTGATTTGTGGCTCTTTAACATTTGTCTTTAGATGTTGACGAACTGGGTGGAATCTGTTGAAGAATTTGAAAATGGAATTGTTATTGTTATGGGACACTGTAATGAAATCATTTTAGACTCCTTGTGTTGGTGGTGAATACGACAAAGCGTGGGCAATATGTCAAATTAGATGTCAGTCTTCATAGATTCCTTAGCTGTTCTACACGGTGGCTCTCTCCCGAACCAATAGATGGCGTTAGTGTGATTTTTTTTAGATCGCGCTTACATTATTTTCTCAGAATTTGTCTGGCTGTACCCATACATTTTGTTCGTCAGGAAGAAAACTTTCCTCTCAATTTAAAAACTTGAGAGGTGTCAAGGGACACCCGGATGGAACGAAGTTTATTTATTATCAACAAAAATAATCGTCGCGACACCACAATGTTCAATGCGAAATAGAAAGACGAAACGAAAATATCTAGCTTGCTTTCTATAAGAGAGAGAGAGACAGACGAGAGACAGACAGAGAAACATGCGCGCGCATGTTTCTCTGTCTGTCTCTCTCTGAGGTGCGCAAGTTTCTCTGTCTGTCTCTCTCGCGCATGTTTCTCTGTCTGTCTCTCTCTGACGTGCGCGAGTTTCCCTCTCTGGCTTAAAAAATGTCGTTACCATTATTTCCGTCTAGCCCCCTTTCGCAACGCGCGATAAGGAACTTCGTTCCAATAAAAAATGCTATTGCTTACTTTACTTTCAACGTTGTATGTATCCTTTTTCAGGACCTTCAAGCTTTGCAGCTTCCTCTTTCTAACTAGCTTAATTTAAGCTTTGCGGCTACTCCTTTATATCTCTATCTAGCTCAATTTAATCGTCGATAACATTATTTTCGATCAAGTGTACAAGTATGCAGACTTCCATTACTTCAATAACTATTTGATGTACGTATTAGATACAACAAATAGATCGCATAATGGGAACGCCCAGAACTTTATGGTCTAACGGTTAACACGCAATGTTATGGTCAAAGAGGTCGGTACAGATTCGAATACCATTCTGAACAACAGACTTTTGAGGGTTAAGTGTTAAACTTAGATTGTCTACACTAATATTATAAAGAGGAAAACTTTGTTTGTTTGGTTGTAATGAATAGGCTCAAAAACTACTAGACCGTTTTTAGAAATTCTTTCACCATTCGAAAGCTACATTATCCACGAGTAACATAGGCTATTTTTCATCCCGAAATTCTCACAGAAATGGACACAACGCGGGTAAAACCGCGGGGCGCTGCTAGTAAAAGATAAAATGGCTGACGCTGTTCACAAAAACACTTTAAATATCATTGTTTCTCGGCAGTTTGAAGTAGGTGTTTAAAATAAAATATTGCGTAATTATTCTATAATTTTGCTAAGCGATGTTAACTCATGGCTGCTGTTAAATAAAATGAAATGAAAATAGAAATGCTTCTACCTGCGCTTCGCAGGGCACGTTAAATTGTCGTTCCCGGTTTTTTTCAATTGCTAGACCATGTCAGTGACCTTAAGGTGACTTAAAAGCTCCGACCCTAGGGTTGGCCACTAACACGAAACGTAATAAGTACTTACTTGTCAACTTTTAGTCAACTTTAAGAGATTTACTGTAGGTATACCGTTCAATCAATGTGTATCACATAAGTTATTGTAACTGGCGCTAGATGTCGCTACTGGTACTTTTTGAGGCACTGTACAAATTAAACTATCTGTACTAAGCGTGCGAATGTGCTCGATGACATGACAGGAAATGGTCGGCTAATTTCGGGTTTGTAGAGCGATGACTTTGTCTACCAGTGTGATGTTTGTATCTAGTTGTCAGTGGATCTCAGTACGTCAAAATTCACTTCGGTAGTGTGAGTAAAAGATATCTGTTTGTCCCCCTCCAAAAGCCGACGAGCAAACATTCCCCTTACCAGGTGGTATGTGTGGTGTGGCATGAGCCAAACCTATAAGGGCCGACACTGCGTTAAGCGTGCGTACGCCGCGGTTCCAAACAAAAGTGAACCGATGCGGGCGCCCGCGGCGTGCGTACGCTGCGTGAGCACGCCGCGTGTGGCTTCATACAAAAGTGAACCGCCGCGTGTGCACGCTTAACGCAGTGTTGACCCTAAGTACATGCTCGTAAATACCACGGAAGAAAGAAGTACTGTTACACTTCTCAATTTCGTCATAAATACGTTAATTAATCGATTTCAAAATATAGTTTACTGCGTACAAAACAAAAGCAATGACGAAATCAATTAACATTCAAAATGAAGATTCATTTAGAATATGAAAGGTAACAGGTTATAAAAGTTGATCAAATAACCGAGCGTTTAATAACACCGACATTCCTTTAACTATCATATAGAGTCGCGGAGAGAGTTCGTCTGGTTAGTATTTGATCTAAATTAAGGGTTGTCGAACGCATTTTATGTATCATTTGCATATTACAATTATTATGGTCTTAAAGGCGTAATTGATAGTGATTGAGTTAGTCACCAACACTTTGACAATTATTTTAAAATTAGGAGTCCTTAATCACCCTTTAATTAACCTTATAATTAGGGAAACATTTTATTTAAAGATCAAGGAGAGGGAAGTAGCAACTACTGTTCATGATTCAATTTGAAAATAGCTCTTCTTTTTTAAGTATCTATGGGCCTTACTCTACATTGAGAAATCGGTGCTCTACCTCTCTATCTTTTCGCTCAAAGTCTAAAATCTCTGCTCTATATATCTCCCAAACAATAACTATTACTTACATATATGTAAGTATACAGTCAATCATAAAAAATTTATCAAAAGGTAGAAGACGCCAACCCTACACAGTAATAACCCACAAACACTCATTTAGTATTAATCACTGACTGCTAACGCAGATAAAACCGACTCGACCGACCGATTCGAAAGCACCATTCGTTACGGACACAGAAGTGCGTACATTGACGGATAAACAAAACACTATCTGTGGTGATATGCGACATGTAAACAAGTCATTATTACTCTATTAATAAGATGTGTTCTGAACAGTTTCGAACAAGAGACTTGAGCGAGCGAACAAGTTTGTTCAGTGATGATCGCATGAGAATGTATCTGTCCATTATTAAGCCAAATGATATTTTACAATTATAACCGATTCCAAAAAAGGATGCGGTGTGATTCGCCGCATTTTTTAATTTTTTTGATTAAAATTACGTTTACTAACTTCTATCATTTTCCATTGATGTTTATCTCGTACTCTATTGCAAATAAAACATAAATAGATGATCAGAAGTGATTGTGACTGCCTACATTAAAACTTACGATACTTCCTAAACGATTCCCATCTAATCTATACCAAGAAAATTGCTATTACCATAAAGCTTCTTTACTACAAATTTTATGGCACAATATTAATGGAAAATCTCACGAACAGTTTATAGTATAATCAGGAATCGACGGTAAAGACAAAGTTAAGAGCAAAAATACGTATCATGAGTGAAGATGGTCAAACAAAATTAAATAAATTTCGAAGACAGGTCGGGGCGAGGTATGTTATAGTACGTGTGGTGTGATATTGAAATGTCAGAACTGGTTTCTCTCCCAGGGAACTCGAATGCGACCCAACGCTTGTCTGGGAAACGCAATCGCGACTTAGGATCGAAGGCATTAGGACTCACTCTGAAACTTTACCACTCGTTATATTTTTTGAAAATATTGACTTCTAAATTGTTAACCTCTTAGGTACTTGCATACATATAAACTTGCTTCCTACTTCCTATGTATGCAACTTCAAAAGTATGTTTTTAATTTTGTTAATTTTCAGTAAAAAATTTCGCCTATGCAAATTGACTTTACGTTCTATATGTACTAAGTAATCTATGTAATTTCTTCCTTACTGGTTTATCAAACCATGAACAATTAAATGACATAATCAACAAAAGGTTATATCATACTACAAATTATATCATAATATGTATTATTACCATAAAATGTAGTAACATCAATTTGTATAGCAGGAAAGGTTCACAGTAGATCAACAGCAAAGGATTGCGCTCGAAGCATAGAGAATTAGAAGTGGCGCCGACCAAGGTATTTATTGTCTTCGGTAGGCATTGTCGGGAATAATACGGAGTAGAAAGGCATGCATCAACTACCTATTTAACATATAAAAAGCTAATATTTCACAATTAAATATGCAAGAATCCGTTACTATGCGTTAGATAAGGTAACCAATTATATATACGCATGAAAATGTAAACTTGATTTAAGTATCGTTCTTCATTGAGTAAACCTTTTTTTATATTAAGTCGTAAATCTTAACTCTAGTTTTTGTTTAACCATGATATACGTCTATATTGTCTTCTAGTAAATAAAAAACATGACTCACCAAGATACCTAATGACGTTAGTTACAAAAGGTTTTATTGTATGTATCAATATTCATAAAGCATTCTTTAACTCGACATAAACATCCATTTTAAACGAGGTTATTTTCCGCAATAATATCACCGAGTGTCACAGCCTTCTCAACAAAATCCTCTCCGTTCACATGTAAAGTAACAAAAAAATGACAAGAGGGACCTTTGATGTGTTTAAATGGCAATGTGTGTCCTCAAAAAACGAGAGAAAAAAGACAGACCGCCGCAAGGTTGGCGACGCGAATCCAATCCGCACCAAACATCTTCATTCCTATCATGGTTTCAGGTACATCGAACGTTTTGCTCCAATCGAAAGCTTAAATGATGCACTGAACAGGCAATGTAGTTGAAACGCTGAATATTGTCGTGAGCTACCTGATAATCTTCAGTTAGTAATTTATCGCAAGAGCGTTTGCCATATGCCACACACGAAATTTTAAACTGAGAACGTGTCACGAAAGTACATTTGATACGATAAGATATTTTGTAATTTGGAATTTGCGTAAGTAACGAACATTTATGGCGAATAATGTTGTTATTGTGTCCTATGTACGCACATTACGTGGGAAAGTTGGGATGTGAAATAACTATATGTTGACAGTTTTCGATTCGTTTGCCAAAATCAGGTGCATGAATAATCCGTTTTAGACATAGGGCTGTCACTTATTAAAAAAATATTACTTAAATTAATAGCAAAGCCTTTGTAGCTTACCTTTAAGTAAGATGCATTTTCCTATTTTCTCGGCATCTTAAAGGTCAACAGATAAAAGTCAATAAAATTTCAAAATTGTTGCTTTGACGACCTTAAAATTCAGTAATGATTCTCAGTCAAGCCAGGGTTTGTCCATCTGTTCCACACATTTAAATCCTCCTCCAGCATCACCAACAATTCGTGAAAGTCTTCTATATTCAAATCAACGAATTCCTTACAAATTATTCAAACGTTTATCAACCCTATCAAGAAATGCAAGTGTGTGCACATCAAAGTGCGTGTAACAATGCACATTTCTCGTGTGTGCGTGAGTTGCCAAGCGGGCGGGTGTGTCGGTATTTATCCCACATTAGCATGCATCCGTAGCATCGCAATATAGTGGTAGCTTTGATCCCTCTTTGTTCGACCAAACCTTTTATTTGGCGGATAACCGAGCGATTACAATAAATTTATTTATACTTATGAAGAGTTAATATTTGGGCAGCCATAATTTTAACAATATGGTTTCGACGTGTGGATATAAAGATTCCAAATGTGAGTGTGAATATTGATATATGTTTTGAATTGAGTTTAAATATACACAAGTTTTTAATAATATATGTATTTTAATAATCACATTGCGCAGTATAATCCGATTGTTATTGTGTTGTTGATAGACACTGTTACATATTGTTTAACTAGCAGCACCCCGCGGTTTTACCCTCGTTGTACCCGTTCCCGTGGGAATTTCGGGAATTTTTATACATATAAACCTTCCTCTTGAATCACTCTACCTATTACAAAAAACCGCATCAAAATCCGTTGCGTAATTTTAAAGAAAGCATACAGACAAACAAACAGACAAAAGTAGCGACTTTGTTTTATACTATGTAGTGATGTTTCCTGGGAAGTTCGTAATTTTTTGGATATTTTTGGGTTATTTATAAACTTCTATTGACTACCGTAAAGTTACAGGTATTGCAGATCTGTAAGGTATCAATGCAGGGCAAAAGTTGTTCTCTAGCTCAAATTAAATTGAATTAGGGAAGTCATAGGCTACATTTAAATGCAGCTTTATATAACAAAGTATTTAGTATTTGCTATATCCTACTAATATTATATATGCGAAAGCTTGTGAGGATGGATGTAAGTATGTTTGTTACTCCTTCTCGAAAAAACTACTGGACGGATTTGAATGTAACTTTTCAGTAATATAGGTTATACATCAGATGCAACATTTAACAGCCTTCGTGGTCTAGTGGTTTGAGCGCTCGGCTCACGATCCGGAGGTTCCGGGTTCGATTCCCGGTGGGGATATCTCACAAAAATCACTTTGTGAGACTGTCCTCAGTTTGGTTAGGGCATTGCAGGCTGAATCACCTGATTGCCCGAAAAGTAAGATGATTCTGTGCTTCGGAGGGCACGTTAAGCCGTCGGTCCCGGTTACTTTCTACGGATAGTAGTCGTTACATGAGCCATATCAGAGGCCTTTGGCGGCTCAATAACTCTGACACCAGGATTGGTCAGGTTGACCATCCACTCGATAAGAAGAAGAAGATCAGATGCAGATGGGATGCATTTTATCCCTAAATTCGGCTAGTTTAAAATAAAGTAAGGTTATAGTAAAACATTACGTTAACTATAACGTTAATCAATGTAATGTGCCTTCTGTTCAAAACGCTAAAAGCGCGCTTAACTTTAATTACTGTGAATCTGAACTAACCAATAACATTAATTTTCACCTAAAGAGAAATAGCTTTCTCGGTCGGATAAATTAAAGGACGAGACTCACAACTTAATAAACCATGAATAAAACATTAGATTAATATTAACTATCTATTACATCGGCAATTAGTGTCAAGTGGGCACAAACACCAATTAATGGCGTTATTTATTACTTTTTTCTCATTAAATATTCATTTCTTAATAGATTTTATTCTCACCTTTTCAGAAATTATTTCAGTAAAACAAAAGCTAATTTAAGCGTCTAGGTCAAATTATTGTTCAATATTTTTTTCCATGTTTTTGGAAAAAATATTATATTTATGTAAATAGCACCTTATTCTTGTAATAATAACAAGGCACACTCATGAAGGCTGCCACACCTACGCAGATGATAAAACCGGGTGTATCTAAAACATCGCAAATTTTCCTTTATCCTACAAAACGAAGCGCGTACCGATTAAATGAGGTGCTCGCATTTCTCCAGATAGCCAAGCTTTGTTTTCCATCCCACTTTAACTACTGAAATCTTGTTTATTTTCTCCCTCACACCAGCGCAGCCTCATCTCGACGGCACCTCGCCGTCGCCTTCAAGTCACATATTTTATTTGTGGAGCCTTCCTGCATCCAGAGGCGACTAAGGCCTCCATACACGCCGCGACCACGATCGATGCCAAATAATACTTAGTTCACATAGAGAGTGTACGCATTTGAATAAGCTTTGTAAGGGAGTCGGACCTTGAGTAGTGAGCTCATTTGTTGGTTCGTGTCGAAGACCTGCCAATAATATTCACCCACACATTTACTTGGATGCAATAATCGTAGACGATTTTATGCTTATAGTGAGGCAGAGGTGACGATGCGGCCAAAGGCTTTAACTGTGATGCAACTGAGCCCAGGAATGCTGTCACGTCTAACTCGCATTTAACTGCGGATTTTAAGTGACATTATTTAGTTATTTTGTTTGTGTTCAAGCTGGTATTTTATACTCTGTATGGAGTTGATAGAATAGTTGTAGAATTTGTATTGGAATCGCAGGTACCTACATATTATCAGTTGAAGACATTCCTTCTCTTCTCTTACTTCGGAGATATTATTTCTAATGCTAATCGACAGCAAATTCTAAACAATACAATTAGCTACTTCAATGATTGTATATTGGTTGTATATATAACAGATAATATTTACCACTGTATCATAACTCCTCTAGAATACTTCTCCTTTTGGTAACTCAATTATACTTTACCTTTAATACCTACAATGTCTAAGAGGAACTATATTTAGTTAATAGTCTAAAATGAATATCATATATAAAATTATATGATGATTGAGGGTATTTGACCCGGACTTAGTTCACTGGGTCTGAATCACGTACAGAAGTAAAAAACAAAAGACTTCATCAGTACATGGTTATTACTCCACATATTTATGTCGCTAGTTTGCAAAGCTTCTGTTTTTACAGACATAAAAATTAAATTGTTTTACTCGGTAAAGGTATTCCAGCGATTTTACGAGATAAGATTAAAGATATCTTATTATTTTATGCAGTATTTATTTACGATACATTTTTTACTAAAAAAAATATTAAATTATGTAAAGACCTAATATAGTCATACAGTCTTTGATAAAATCTTTTCGAGTCTTTTCCGCGTTTGCCGAAAAGATTAATTAGCATTGTTTTAAAAGAGAACATTGTATGTTAAGTAACGTTTTAATTTTAAGGTTTTTTTTTCAAAAAATCACCTGTCGCCGTTGCTGTCCCATGGCGCCCTCTACAAACTGGTTAATTGTGTTATTATAATAAAAAATGTACGTACTCTGATATGTACACTTTATTACGTAATAAAAACTGGAGGTGTTCATTAAAATAACGAACGGAGTCAATAAACATCAGTGCATGTAATCGAAGTCACATCTCTGTTTATGGGGCTGAGCTCTGTGATGAGTTACCGCATGCCGGTCGTATTGCAAACCTCCACACTGTTCATTAATTTACGTTACACTTCAACAGAAAACCCTTTAAACGAATATCTCCGACGTGAATATCGCTAAGAAAGTTTAAAGACACAATTTTCTCCGTGCAGACCAAAAAGCGCACCCCATATGGTAAAGAAAGGAATTCGGAATATTATAGTTTTTAATACAATGACTTAAGGTCGTAGTAATGTAGGAGACAAAGGCAAACCCAAGTTTGCTAATTTGTTTCGTGTTCATAATATTGGTCCTTCGAACGCCGATTTTTATTTTATTTCAGGTATGCAAAACATTTTATGGTTCAACTGTGTGAGGCTTGCGTGTCTCTCACATTTATTGTGTTTGAAATCATTCCTCGAATACCGACTTACCTAATCGGTATTTAACTTTGATTCTTGAAAAATACTTCCCTAATTAACCATATAAACTTTGCGGAGTTATGATCGGCATTCAAGGTTGTTTAATCTCGATTATTTTTTTATTTCGGAAGGCTATTGGTGACCTATAGTAAAATTAATGCCGCAAGATAATTCGGTGGTTCATAAAATCATAACAATAAAGTTGATTGTTGTTTATTTAACGAGGTGTCTTGTGTTTAATGATTATGGATATTGAAATCGATTTATTGTAATTGAAGGGGATAAATTGAATCGAGACAAGGAAGAACGGATTGTTTTAGCAACAGAGAGCGCGGACAAAAGACTGTCGAGCGAAGTTCACGCACATTTAAATAAATTATAAGTAGTACAGTATACTTTATTTACGGAAGTTAATTCACAGTTCAAATAGCTAATAACTTGAATGATACTATTGTTTAATGAAGATACAAATACGTTTGCCTGATTATTATTTTTGGGGATGCCATGACGGTTTTCGAACAAACTTTGAACAAATAATTTTTAGTTCTTACACTATAATAATATATCTTTATCATGTTTTTAACCTACACCTATTGATTACTAGGAAACGGATAATTGCAACCGACTTCCAAAAAAGGAGAGTCTCGGAGTCAGAGTGTATTTTTCTTCTTCTTTGGAGTCAATAGCGCAAAATAATTCATATATTTATATTTTTCCGGAACAATAATTCGCAAGTGAAATGGCAGCGCCTGATGCGTTTAGTAAGTTCGCGTCAGTGCAGGTGGATAGGCATAGAGGACAGGACAGGAGATGGGCCATGTCCTGCTCTAGGGCACCGCAGTCACACTCCGACTTAGTGGAGTATCAGTATCAACATTCAGTACATGCATTCTAGTATCAGTATCAGCACTGCCCGGAACAGGTGAAATTGAATAAAAACAGGTACCTAATTAACAATTTTAATTTTAATAAACGCAAATAAAACGCACACGCCAATAAATCACACTCACTTATTAAATTATGCTCATGAATACCACTACATAGTATAAAACAAAGTCGTTTTCCGCTGTCTGTCCCTATGTATGCTCTTATCTATCTTATATATCTTAAAACTAAGCAACGGATTTTGAAGTGATTTTTTTAAATAGATAGAGTGATTCAAGAGGAAGGGGTATAAGTATAAAAATTCCCGAAATTCTTACGGGAACGGACACAACGCGGGTAAAAGCGCGGGGCGTTGCTAGTGAATAATATTAGCATATCCTTATTACTTTTACAACATATTTTTAACCAGTTTAAACATTAACGTAACAAATAGTTGAAAGAGTTATTACTAAACTAGTTTGAACTGTACCGTTAACAATTACAATTGGACTGTGGCAAGTGACCTTATGATTCAGTTTGTGGTAAACAACTTTCCAAAGAATGTTTTCTTATTACGAAATAGTAAAAGAATATTGTATTCTTTGATTTTTGTGTTTATTATTTATTTTTTGATTTGTGCATGGTCCTACTAATATTATAAACGCGAAAGTTTGTGAGGATGGATGTATGTATGGATGTATGTATATGTATGTTTGTAACTCTCACGGTAAAAAACGGCTGAATGGATTTGGATGAAACTTTACAGTAATATAGCTTATACTTCAGAGCGTTTATTTATAAGGCGGTAAAGGTATTATTATTTACTGTAAGCTGTTGTCAAATTTTAATGTAAAATTCATTAAGTATTTTGTAAGCAATTTGACTATCAATCAAAAAACCACATAATAAAATCCGTGGTTAACATCATCCTACGACCTCTCGCAAACACAATGATTAAAACAAGTTGAAAAATCGCATTATCAAAACGATAATTCAGAGGTTTTAAATTGAGCACTTTACGTCTCCTAATGCAATAACCACTTTACTACTCTGACCTTAAAGTTCACTTTAACTTGCACACAAACTCGGCGACATAAAATACGTTTAAGTCCAAACTTTATGATCTAGAAAATACTGGGTAAAGGTTTGAGAAGTTGTTTTATTGATTACGAGTGTCTTCTTCAATGTTGCCATACAATATTAATAAGAAGTTTTTGGAACACTTGTGATTTTCGGGCAGAAATTATGCAACAACTAACCCTGCCCCGCGGTGTTACCCGCGTTGTACCCGTTCCCACGATTTTATTTTCTGAAATTGAAGTATCCTAAGTTACTCCAGATGTAACAAAATCAGTTATCGGCTGCTCTTCGGAAAATTGCATATGTCAGAAAGTGACTAAACCATTTGATAGGTAAAATGTTCTTAATACGAGTTTATTATTAAGGCTCTACTAGTATAACCACAGGCATAACTCTATAAAACCATTGCGCCTGTTACACTGTGTTATGTCTCTTTTGCTCTTCGGAAAATTGCATACGTCAGAAAGTGACAAACCATTTTATAGCTAAAATGTTCTTAATACGCATTTTTATTAAGGCTCTACTAGTATAATCTCAGGCTCTCTATAAAACAATTGCGCAACACAGTTCGAAATTCAAAGTCAAAGTCAAATATTTTTATTCAGTTTTGGCCCCATAGAGGCTCTTTTGAACGTACCACCATTCAAAACGGTCATCCAAATACAGAAGCGAACATTGCAAATAACGTGAGTCCATTGTCATTGCAAGGTTGACTGTTATGGCAACAATTGCCGCAGCATCTTTCCTTCTTCCTGCTGTGGAGGAAAAGCCTTGCGCAGGCGCAGAGAGGTCACCACCCAAATAAACAGTTTTTGCCTGCGTAACATGTCAGACTATAAATAATGGAAATTAACATTATTTTTAATACGGATCCACCATTCGTAATTAGTGTTTTGGTTTTATTTTTTTTAATGTAGTTTGATGATTCAGTGTCAAGTTTTAAATGAAGTTTATACATACAGCCTTCACAATAAAGAGTCATGTAGAGTATAAACTCTGTGTTGTTTATCGACATTACTCGCTATAGTAAATTTGACTATTTTGACATTTTAGAGTCTAAAATGTCAAAATTGTCAAATTAGACGTGTTATCCTTCCTTCACACACAGTTTTGTTGATAAGACTCATTTTGATATCATTAATTTTGAATTTATTAATAATATCACTTTAACAGTTAAACAAGGAACCTGACTGACCAAAATTAAAATCCAACATCTTCCATAGCGTTCATAACGATGTAAATGTTTCAAATAACCGCTTGTTTAACTTAGAGAAATCAACCGTTTACGTCCTCTGAGGGGGACATATTACACACTTTCTTATTTTCCCGACTTCGCAAGGTAATCTAGTAATAGGCAATCTGAGGGACTCTCTCCAACGCACGGTGAAAGTACGAGTACATTGCATAAGTCGCCCTGGTGGATACCGCAACTTCTCAAATCATAGAATTGAGTAGCCCTAAGAGGTTTTGATTGCGAGAATTAAGTATGGTGAACGTAATTCTGGATCTAGCGAACTGATTTGTATGCTGGTGTTATGTTTCCTGTTTACGTTATATCAGAATTTAATGAGTCAAAGAGTTGGTCTCGTGTCTTTTAATGGATTGATTAACAATTATGAATGCATTATTTTTCTAATGCGCATAGTATGTGTTTTATGTATTCCACTACTAGACAAAAGACGCTCCTGAATAATTTTGGGAAAATTCAATGCAGCAAACTGAAACTGAATATCAGAAGGTTTTATTTTGTAAAATGATTTGAATTTTCTTTTGTGAGAACTATTAATGTCTTAAAAGTCACATGACACCTGTCATGGTCCTGACACAATCCCATACAATATGATAGTTGAAAATCTAAGTCAATTTGAAGCAATTGCACACGCTGTATACACACTGTATGGAGAAAAGGATGTAAAATTAATTAAGCTAATAGTAAAAATCAAGATCCGTTAATGGATTGCGCCATAAATAAATCGATCTATTGCAAACTAACCACTGGACTAAGTAAAGCAGCTTCGTTTGACCTTCATCTGCAGACAGATCAATTACGTCCCAAATTAATGCAGGTCTTAATTGAGACCAGTTTAATATATTGAAATGTCAAACTCGTTGTGTGAAAATTATGATTTAAACAAATATCATAATCGATATTTTTAAGATTAATAAGAATTAATCTACACTAGTAATTATAATGAGGTAAAATTTGCAAGTTTGTATGTATGTTCGAGCTAATCTCGGGAATTATCCGTCCGATTTGAATAATTATTTTTGTATGACAGCCACATTCAATGGGAAGCATTGTACCCGTTCCCGTAGGAATTTCGGGATGAAAAATAGCCTATAACCTTCCCGTTGAATGTGGATAGTTAAAAAAGGAATTATTAAAATCTGATTGGTAGTTTCTCAGATAAGCCCTAACAAACAAACAAACAATGATAGAAACTTTACCTCTTTATAATAATAGCATCGATTTTAATTTTTGCAGACTAGTTGATAAAACTACTTTTAAAACTAAACTCTTACCTAATAAGGCTTTATAGTATGGTATATTCTACTCTGAAGTGTTAATGCGTAGGTCACATTAGACAGACTAACTAGGTTACCAAGCGAGGTTTTCGTTTCAAACTCAAAACATTTTTGAAATGGGCTTCGTCGTAATTCCTACCAGCATTTTGCCTTCCGCCTCCAATTTTGACCTTTCGTTTTTAAAAGCAATTTCGTTACACATTATAATGTCCAAGGACTTTCGGACGAATCAATCTTAGTATGAACTTATTTATTGGGTCAATTAAAAGCACTTAAATGTCAACTTTTGTCGAAAAAAGATTGAAAAGTCGTTTGAAATGAATATTTGTTATTTTATTTCTGAGATTGTGGCCGTAAGCAATTGCCGAGAATTTAATTAAAGCACCCATTATTTTAAGTAAATCTTTCTTTACAGCTTACTCTAAAGCTTTTAGATAAGTTTTTGATATGAATATCTCTTCTATAATGAGATAGTTTACAAGGTACGAGTTGACGAATTAACTTTAAGCTAAACATTATTTTATTAAACACTAACGGCGCCCCGCGGTTCCACCCGCGTTGTACCCGTTCTCGCGGGAATTTCGCGATAAAAAGTAGCCTTTGTCCTATCTTAGGCTCTGGACTAACTGTGTTCCAAGTTTCATTCAAATCGGTTCAGTAGTTTTGGCGTGAAAGCGTAATAGACAGACAGACAGAGTTACTTTCGCATTTATAATATTAGTTAGGATTTATTATATTCCTCCTCACTGTACTGATATCCTCAGTGAGACAAGAGGCCTTTGCCCAACAGTGGGATATTACAAGCTAATACTTTACTTCACCTTTTTATGATTGACCTAGAAACTTTCCAACGAAAACGCCCTACACATAGCGGCGATACTGTATTCTGTTCATATAGCTCGTACTCGTATATATGTATTTAATAAACCATTCTTCACACCCAAGACAAATCAAATGACACTACAACAACCGAGTAATATATTGAACGTTAACAATCTACCTAAGAGCACTTAGCCCACTAAAGACTTTAAAAGGAAGCGCTATTATTAACTAACACGTAAGGAGTGAGTCAATGGGACGGCCGGCCGGGACGGGTGCCTTCTTAGAAC
Organism: Cyclophora albipunctata; assembly: GCA_963082685.1. Lineage (NCBI taxonomy): Eukaryota > Metazoa > Arthropoda > Insecta > Lepidoptera > Geometridae > Cyclophora > Cyclophora albipunctata. Next base: position 9,707,770 of record OY720121.1, on the reverse strand, counting down.
CCTTTTGTTGCTGCATATCATTCTCATTGCCCAATAAGACAAAATCAGATCGTTCACACTTGATACTTCAAGTATGAAAAACGCGCGTCTTTTATCTGTTCTTGACTTTTGATTTTAGATTTAGAGATATTCTTCTGTTTTAGTGTAAAACATACTTAACTAAAACATACTTATACATATCGAATAGGTCAATGGCCAACCCTGGTATAGGAAATGAAGCTTGAAAGCGTTATGGTATAATAATTGAAACCACCGGGACCTACTGCCTAACGTGCCCCAAAAACACTAAACAACGTTTGGGTCTAATAAACCTTATGATAATTATAACCTTAAGATATTTTTGACATGATTTTTGCATGTTTTTTCATGTAAAGTTTTTAAGTCACCATCTGACAATCATAGACACAATATCAAGACTTCTGTTAACTAAGATAGCTGTTCCAAACAGATTATTGGACCGGCCGTTAAACTAACTTTACTTAAGTAAGTTAACTTTATTTAGTTCTCAAAACCCAACGTTTTACTATCGCTAGTGTGAAAGGATACAAACCGACGACACGTCGGCGGTGCCGTGGGTCGCGGCCGTCGCATGCGCAGGTAATGACACAAAACGACGCGGAGCAACGCGCATAACTCACATACAGATCATAACAAAGCAAATCCGACTACATGTCCAATGGATTTATTATACGACTTGTGCGAGTATTGGTCGATTGGTTCGCCTAGTCGATTTACTTTGCATTAGTTTGGTTTGATGTTAGGCTTGTAACAGAGACTTGTAACTTATACTGTTGTAAGGGTGGATAGTGTTAAAATTAGATGCAATATTAGGCCTAGGGTCATAGGTTACTTTCTACGGATAGTAGTCGTTACAAGAGCCATGTCAGAGGCCTTTGGCGGCTCAATAACTCTGACATTAGGATTGTGCAGGTTGACCATCCACTCGATGAAGAAGCATTACAAATGTTTGAAGTATTTGAAGTTTGTGACCGTACAAAAATAAAGTTTGAGTGTAAGTAAATATGATAGATTCTATAAAAAGTTTCCCGCGCATTTGAGCTCAGAGTCAATTGTCATTAGTCCTCTTTTAACTGGCAACAAACATAGTAATTCTTGGTGTAAAATACTGAGATCTCCCATTTAGTAATAATGTACTAATGTTACATTATAACTCAATTAGCATCGCCCCGCGGTTTTACCCGCGTTGTGCCCGTTCCCATGGCAATTTCGGGATGAAAAATTGCCTATGTAACCTTCCCGTTGAATATGGCTATCTATTACAAAAATAATTATTAAAATGGGACTGATATTGACGACATTGGTCCATATATTGTGACAATATAAAAAAATAGTTTAATGACCCACTGCTGAGCAGAGGCATCTCATCTCACCGTAGATCAGTACAGTGAGGAGAACTCAATGAGAATTGAGATCTCCCTACAAACACCAAATTATCACACAGGTTACCTGCTATAGTTTACAAATTGGCATCAGACAAAGTAACACCGTTCATTTAACAAAGTAACTATTCAATAGTGTTAGCAATTAGCCGGAAATATCAAGGTATGTGTAATAATAGGCTAATTATAACATTCTACGGTATCATTGCTTGTTTGAACGATCTGTATCTTAGTTTTTGCGTAATAATCACGCTTCACTGAGTGATTAGATGCGCCTAGCGACCTTTACATAGTTGCTCAAGAAGTGACATCACATTGCATCGATCACTGTACAATAGAGTTAGTAAATGTAAATGGACGAGTTATTTTTGTAGTAACATACTGAATATTTTGTTTCAGATTGGAGGTTATATAGGTTATCTAAGCCCCGGTATCTGACATGCCTGACCTGACATTTTGTGTGACGTCATCATATCTCTAAACTTAATTTTGAGAACTCTGTATAGCCTATGCATGTTCCAGTTAGATGAACGATGACCTTAAGGTGTGTCATAATTAGGCATATCTTGGAATATTGAAAAAGTAAATAATTTTTTTTAACATGTTACTTTTAGGTACCCAACTTGTCTCAAAAATGCCCAAAATCGAATAGAGGTCACGTAACATACCTACTATATAATTATATTATATGTGTTTACAAAGTAACATGATATTGCTATTTCACGATAATATTCTAGAAGAACTCAAAGGATTTTCCTCATATCTGCCGATTCAAATGAATACAGAAATAATTATTACAAGACGCAATCTGTTTACTAATTGAATAGCGCTTTGTAAGATATTACGGCATTGTAATGTCTTATTGGTATGGCATTAATTTTGGCGTGTGCCAGATTAAGATCTGTTTACGCTTAATATATCAAGCTGTTTAATTAATGTGTCTACTAATAACTTAATTAATACCCCAGTAAAGGTGCAATGTTAATACGACATTTTGCTTGCAATTATTAGCTAACGAAAGGTTACAGAGACATCCTTTTGCACGTTCCAATTCTAACCCACTCATACAAATGAAATGTAAATAAAATATCTCAATCAAGTTAATTGACAAACTTTTGTTTGCAGCCGTGGAACGTTTGAACAAGATTTCGTGTCGTAAATTGTACAGTCAATTGAGGGCCGTGTGGAAACAGCCGCCATTGTCGTGTGTATGGATAAATTTGTCGAAGTGCGTGGGAGGGAAATGGACAATTCTTAATACGATCGCAATTATCCACATTAAAACAACCAATGTCTATCGCGTGGGCATCAAGGACCATCACCTTATTGGGCAAAATTGTGTCTCATTCGCATATTACTCCACATATTAATACCTCTTTGTTAAGTTTATCGACTAATAAAAGTTGTGTCCGCTCTTTATGCATTCACTAATGAGATATAAAAAGCTTCGATGCACGTTAAATAGTCGGTGGCTAGTTTTTACTATGTTGAACATAAAACTTAAATATAAAACACTACTTGAACTTACCAGCACTACTTTGTTAGCAAACATTTCATTTGGTAACAAAAATAATCCTACCCGATAGTTGTTTTTAAAAAAAAAATTATTTCTTTTATTCGCAGTTGATCTTCAAGGTATTTTCCGGTATTTTATTTTCGGGATAGCAGGCACCCACTCCATAATCTGTCTCCACCACCGTCGCGCCTAAGGAGCCGTAACAGCTTCCTCAGACAGCCTAGTCTGAGTGAAAGGCTTGCTCCTAAAACCAGGCTGGAGCTATGGAAAAATAAGTTCCCCCCTCCGTCACCGTTCACTCCGCTGTCTGAGAAACTGCCGCCGGGTGGCAATCTTCCCTGGGCAGTTTGGAAGTCACTTAATAGGCTCCGAACTGGTGTTGGAAGATGCCAAGAAAACCGTGTTAGGTGGGGTTTCTCGGATAACGATAGCTGCAAGTGTGGAGCTGTCCAAACAATGCCTCATTTGCTACAGTGCCCGAGCAGCCCCGTGTCCTGCACTGTGGAGGATGTTTGGAGGGCAAATGACAGTGCAATAGACCTGGCCAAATTTTGGTCTAAACTTATTAAATTTAATTTAAATAATCATCTCGACTCGAAAAGAAGAAGAAGAAGAAGGTATTTTCCAATTAAAATTTAATTATTTGCCCCCAACATAAAAGAAAACGACGAACAAGTAACAAAACAAATGTAGCCCATGCCTGTCTCCAAGATATTATTTATGTCTATGCCAAAATGTATAAAAATCAGGCTTCAGTTAAAGCGTAAAGGTGTTTCAGACAGATAAACTGAAAGACAGAATTAAAAATCCTAACTAATATTATAAATGCGAAAGTAACTCTGTCTGTCTGTCTGTCTGTTACGCTTTCACGCCAAAACTACTGAACCGGTTTGAATGAAATTTGGTACACAGTTAGTCCAAAGCCTGAGAAAGGACAAATAGGTTACTTTATATGATATAATGAAGAATGTTCATGAACTCTAGCAGTATGACTTTAACTAATACTCGTATTTATATCAGATAGTACTTACATATACTTCTTACATGACTAAGAATGCCAGATCATAATCATAGGTTTCAATCTAGATCATACCTTGATTGTTCACCCTTCTATGACATCAATAATCTTGTGGATAATCAATTAAAATAGAACAATGTTATGTTCTCTTTGTTACTTGTATTTTGTACTCAATAATGGTTTTACGTCTTGGAAATATGCGTAACTCTTATAACACAGACGTATAACATTTAAGTAATAGAAGAAACATATTACAGTCAAATACAAATGGTCATTATCTCAAAACTGTTGCGCTTTTTTGAATAATCATAATTCTTCGATGATGCTAACTGTTTTTTTGAAAAACTCTGAAATTGAGTACGTTAATAATAAGTGTAACAACCGGAATGTTTAACAATGACTATTCCTTATTGATTAAATTTTTTACCGACTTTATTGAATACATTTTGATTTCATTATAATGAGATTCAAAAAACAAAACTAACTATCGCTCTCAGAGAGGTCCATTATATCGTCATTTTAGTACTCGTAAGACTGTAAGGGCTGAAACTGCGTTAAGCGGGCGCACGCGACGGTTTACTTTTGTATGAAACCGCGCGGGCACCTGCTTAACGCAGTTTTGGCCCTAAGATTTGTTTCAACACAATGTAATTATGTGATAATACAAAGACTTACTTAAATACGTTAATATTTTATATTATTACTAGCAGCGCCCCGCGGTTTTACCCGCGTTGTGTCCATTCCTGTGGCAATTTCGGTATGAAAAATAGCCTATGTTACTCGTGGATAATGTAGCTTTCGAATGGTGAAAGAATTTTTAAAAACGGTCCAGTAGTTTTTGAGCCTATTCATTACAAACAAACAAAGTTTTCCTCTTTATAATATTTGTGTAGATTATAATTAATTCTTCAGTTTCAACAGAATACCGCATCTAATTATCAACAAATAATTCTAATCATAACCAAGCAAATAATTTTGATATTCATACAAGTAGTGGAACAAATCATGTTTTAATTTACAAAACGTCTCAAAATACATTACAAGAATACCAAATAGCGGATACTGCCCGCCCACTACGTTATTTACGTTTTGTCCAATGTACAGACAGCAAAAAAACTTGACGTAGCCATTTAAAGCAATAAGACAATGTAGTTCATTAAGTTTAGCTACCTCCGCCCACAGTACACCGACTTACTCGTTTTCTTACTATACAGAAAAGTTACGACATTATTCCACTTTATTTAATACTAATAGATACTATATGACCCAGCATACGTTGTTTTGCCATATAAAAATTAAGGGGTGGACCACCCTTAAGGGTATGAAAATAGATGTCCACCGATTCTCAGACCTACCCGATATGCACACAAAATTTCATGGAAATCGGTCGAGCTATTTCGGAGGAGTATGGTAACTAACATTGTGACAGGAGAATTTTATATATGTACTAGCAGCGCCCCGCGGTTTTACCCGCGTTGTGCCCGTTCCCGTAGGAAATCCGGGATAAAATGTAGCCTATAGCCTTCCTCGATAAATAGACTATCTAACAGTGAAAGAATTATTCAAATCGGTTCAGTAGTTTCTGAGATTAGCGCGTTTAAACAAACAAACAAACAAACAAACAAACAAACAAACAAAACAAACTCTTCAGCTTTATAATATTAGTATAGATATGTACTCGTAAGATAGTAAAGGTGATGAGTTTGATTTTATGTTTGTTTGAACGGACCAGTCTCAGACTCTACTAATCCAGAATTTAAATAACTAAGTAAACGATATACCGTCGAACGAAGAGGAAGGAACTAAAGTTCTATTCTTTGCCCTGAAAGTCTTAGTGGCCAACCCTGGTATCGAAGGTTTTAGACCGCCTAAAGGCCTCCGACAATGTCTAACGATTGAGACAACCGGGACCGACATAACGTGCCCTCCGAAGCACGGTAACGCTCAGATAGAAATGCCACTATCGGCCACCCATCCAAGTAGGGGTCGAGCTGCACGTTGCTTAACAATCGCAATGAACTAACATCGCTTAGTCAAACTACGCCTCGAGCTCTGTAATGCCTAAGAACATAAAAACCGTACCTATTTCCCAAAATCTTAATTAACAAAACATATATTTGTTTCATAATCTACAACTATGTATTTCTGTTTCTCAAATGAAAAGCAAATTGACCAATAGTTGAATAAGTGAGAAATGTCAGAGGTAATAATCAAGTCGGTGCAATACCTTGTCATGTGTGACTCTGCTTAAATGCCATTAGGTGTACACTGTACTTTAATAATAGCAAATTGAACGCGGTTTCATAATATATAGGCTAAGGTAGTGTGTTGAAATATTTATACACAGTTCAAATTGAAATACCGCTTTGACATGCCACGGTTGACCGTTAGAGTTCATTAGATTGTTTTCTTACCAGTTTTTGAAGGGTTTTCGTCGGCCCAATATGCTCCTACTAGCATAGCTGCGGATTCACCCGCGGTGTGTCCGTTCCGTGAGAGTTTCGGAATAAAAAATAGCTTATAACCTTCCCGTTGAATTTGGCTGTTCATTACCAAAAGAGTTATTCAGATCGGATTGGTAGCTTCTGCTATAAGCGCTTTCAAACAAACAAAACATAAAAAAAACATACACTTCAGCTTTATTTTATTAAGGACTAGCAGCGCCCCGCGGTTTTACCCGCGTTGTGCCCGTTCCCGTGGGAATTTCGGGATAAAATGTAGCCTATAGCCTTCCTCGATAAATAGACTATCTAACAGTGAAAGAATTATTCAAATCGGTTCAGTAGTTTCTGAGATTAGCGCGTTTAAACAAACAAACAAACAAACAAACAAACAAACAAAACAAACTCTTCAGCTTTATAATATTAGTATAGATAGATATACGCTTATACATGTGGGTAGCAACTACGAGTAATACCTCTGAGGACTGTAATACCTCACATGTTGGGCAAAGGCCTTTCATCTGACTGTGTCAGTACTGTTATACTGTACGTGACGTGATATAGGTATGAGAACTAAGAGTTAAAACAACCAAAGACCCTAAGACAGATGGCCTTATTTGAACATTGGCTGTATCTAACGCATAGACTATTACATACTGACAGACACACGAGTCATCTTTTTCTTTTTCGTTGGAGATACGAAAGATGGAGGCACATTTATGTATCTAACATAAAAGTAATGATATTCATACATCCTACCCACCATACGTCCAAGTTAAAACAGAAATCGTAAAACAAATCGAAGATTTTAATACAATCGTTGTTAAAATAAATTAAATAACATCGTACGACTTTGAAACTAATAGGAGTTTTATAGTAAATACGTAATGAGCTGGGAACGAAACTGTGATCGCCGACCGGCCATTGTCCGTTCTCAGGGCGCCTTCCGCTTCCAAATACCATTTAACAAAGACCTGTTACTTAACATGCGTCCGCTCTTCATTACCCTAGCTAATGTTTGTTAGCGGGAGTTGGGAGAGGCCAAGTTACGTTGGATAAATTCATGTTAGTATAGGAAAGTATCGAAAGGCGGAACGGCGCGATTGAAAAATAGAAAACGTGTACGATGGTCTATATGTAAATAATGAGGCTGTCACTACGTTTATAGGGAAGTTGGTAACATGCTTAGTAGTTCTCTATTTAATACAATTGCAGTTTGTTTACATAGCACGGAGATATAATTATTTGTACGTTTGTGATGCGCAATGCAAACCAAGTATGATTGCAACCAACTTTGTATGATTGCAGTGGATGATACTGCTAATTGTCATTGAATTCGGCTTATGTCTATTCAATTATTTAGATATACAGAGTATTTATTATACATTTAACGAGTTTAATAGCTTGCGCAAGTTAACTTCTGTGCTAGTAGACTTATAGTCCGAGAGTCAGACATAAAAATTCAAATTTGATGTTTACAATTCGTCTTACAGTCTAACAAAAACATTCGTTAAATCGTGGTTAAATTAAACCTAATTCAGCAGCTATAATAGTACCTATTAATCCAAACAAAATAACTAACGTTAATTAGCAAAGCCAATTATTATTATATGCTTACATTACTAGAATAACTAAGAACAAATTGAATCAACAAATCACACCAATGGGCAAGAGACAAACATTTAAAAGACAACAATAAAACATTTAAGAAAGTGGATATTTATATTAATGCAGTGGGTAAGTATCTAGGTGTATAATAAAGAATGTAAGTATGAGAAGAGATATCGTAGAGTATCGCTCTCCCGCCTTGCGCCCGCGCCGGTCTCGGTGCATACGATTGTGAGAGCGAATCGAACAATTCATTGCGAATATTTTGAACTTGAGTCTATTTTGCATCCTTAAAATGCTACAAAAGAAAAAGAAAGAGTTTAATTGTGTTTTGTTTGTAATTCTTGTTGTATTCTATTAAGCATGTCATATTTTTACTTGTAGTGTTAAGTACCTAGTTAATAAGTAACGCATGTTGTGGCACCTATAGAGAGTGCATTTAGGTGTTTAATTTAGTGCTAAGTTTTATTTATAGTTTTAATGTACCTCTCACTGGTTGTCCTTAAATAAATAAATAAATAAATAAAGTGTCTTTCGTGTCGTATAGAGATGAGAAGGAGCTCGCCCTGAATAGGAATAGATGGAGAAGTCTCACCGACAAGAGCCTTGCTCTTAAATTTATGATGATGATAATGCTACAGATACACTTAAAATTATATTTTCATTTTAAGGCAATTTTATATATTTGAAGTTAAACATAGCGAAGCAAGACTAATTCTAAGCATGTTTTAAGCTACTTTTCAGCCGACAGCTGCAATTAAATGTTTGATAAGATATAAACAAATGTTGGTGCTTTACATTGGCAATTAATATAATTGTAACGACATAATATCCCAGACTCTATGATCTGTGTAACTAAAACTAAAAATATAATTCGATAACCATAAGAAAAAGCGGATTGAATATTCAAAAATATTAAATCTTCTTCTCATTGTTTCAATGACCCGAACTTAAAATGGCCTTAATTTAGGACCAGAAGGAAGCCAATTAAAACAAGACAAACCCTTTGAACTTAGTCACGTGATCACCTTGTAAGTCCTAACTCCACACGCTCAGTATTAAAACACAAAAGTTATCTAACTCGCAGATATTTCTTTACGCTCACTACCTTGATACAAATAAAGGTACAATAGCTGAGACTTGTATAGGAAATCGTCGCTCCGCTGGCTCGAATAATTCACTAAGAACAACAGTTTCACATGAAAATTGTAATTTTATATGCAAATTGAATTTAATTTTGTGACGCGAAGAGATTTTGCTCATCATGAAGGCTTATTGTAATTATTGCTTTGTTTTGATTTATTTATTTTAGTTTTTATTAATTGCTTTTAGTTGTAAAGGTTCCATTTTGAAACTTGCTTTGTAGATGTTTTAAATCATTGCATGTTTTTGTATTAGGACATTAACATCGTCATCAGTAAAGGCAGTCATAATATCCGCTACTTATATCCAAGAAAACTGTAAAACAAAGGAACATAATGAAAACCAATGAATAGCCCGTTAACAATTTAATGAAAATAAGAAACAATAAAAGCCAAACTGCTATTAACCGCACTTTTTTAAACACAAATCCAAGTTATTCCCTAATAAACGTTCAGGTTGAACGAAACTTATTAACTGACCAGTTCTTTACCAAGCAATCATCAAATATGTAACATACTTTGGCCAGCGCTATACTTGACGGAAACTCCAGCGCTGATCTTCCGCCAATACATGTTATTTCATAATTTACAACAAAAAGCGTATTAATTTAAACAATCCCCTACACAAACACGATTATAGAAATCGTAGAATCACTACATAGTATAAAACAAAGTCACTTTCCGCTGTCAGTCCTAAGCATGCTTAGATCTATAAAACTACGCAACAGATTTTGATGCAGTTTTTTTAATGGATAAAGTGATTCAAGAGGAAGATTTATATGTATAAAAATTCCCGAAATTCCCACCGGAACGGGCAAAAGCTGGTTAAACTGCGGGGCGCTGCTAGTCGTATATAAAAATCTGTTTTTACCAAACACAACTAAGAACCTAACCCGTCTTTAGGGTCGGGAGTTAAAAACAAACAAACAAATGAAATTAATATATTTATAACCAAATCTTCTTATCTGTATGATCACAGTTTTAAATCTTAAATCACAAAGACATTTTTTACAATATGACAAACTCATTACAACGTAGTTAATTACGGAAGATCCAACCGAATGAACATACGACAATATTAAATGTTCCTTACAAAGGTTACAGAGCTACCAACTTAGGTAAACCGGTGGTCAAAATTGGAACTAGCAGATTTGTCATACATTTGTCGTCACTCTGCGTAGACGACAGCGCCACCCTAACTGAATGTAATAAGTTGGTTACACTCTACTTATAATTATTCGAGTCATGTTCTTTGAATATACAGGTAAACAGCGTGATTTGTCATGGAGTGATACAATAATTTGTCAAGACAATTAAGTTTGTTTTGCTGCGCAATTTTTGTGGCATGTTCCAACGAATTACCAACTTGGACTAAAAAGTAAGTATGTTAGTTAGTGGCTAAGTCTAGTATAGAAGCGCCAAAAAGTTAACAAGGTTGTCACCAAAAATACATTGAAATCCCGCGGAAGCGTGATAGCAAACCAAAGTAAGGCATACCTAACTTCCACGCTTCTGGAAAGGAATACAAAACCATACTGGTTTCCTAAGTTTAAGCGAACACTACTCATTTTGAATTGAATCAGTCTTCTGTGACCACGGTTCCTATGAAGGGGCCAAGCGTCGAATGAAAATCACTACATAGTATAAAACAAAGTCGCTATTTTTGTCTGTTTATTTGTCTGTATGCTTAAATCTTTAAAATTACGCAACGGATTTTGATGCGGTTTTTTGTAATAGGTAGAGTGATTCAAGGGGAAGGTTTTTATGTAAAAAAAATCCCGAAATTCCCACGGGAACGGGCACAACGCGGGTAAAACCGCGGGGCGCTGCTAGTGTAAAATAAAAGCTAAGTGTAAACGTAAACGAAGTTTCAGTTCAAAATAGAAAACTATTACAAAATTTAGATCATTTTTTTTTTGTTGGATCACATATATATAACGAGTAAATTTGTAATAGTATTTTCAATTATGAAGTAACTGTTATATTATGCTATACTATAAAACTGCGGCATAGTACCAGTTGTAAATACCGAGATGTGACTTGTAGATAACTCATACTTAACGTATACAATTAGCAATCAATTAACATTTAAGTTCGTTATCAATACAAAATATTCATTTCATTAATTACTTTACCAATTAGCTGTTATTTATTTCTAGATAGAGTTTTACTATTATTAAAATAATCAAGTAAATAAAGTAGGATTATGTTACAAGCTGAAGTGTAAGGTGTTTTAGGCAAAAAATATCAATAAATATCAATATTATAGCCGTTTGAATCGTAGCGATAATGCAAACATGCTGTTAGCAATCTGATATGCTAGATGGGCTTGGTACAAGGCATAAGAATACATATTATTTTTGTCCAATTGAATAGAAGAGCCTCTCTTCGATTCAATTGGACAAAAATATGTATGTACCTATAAGCATAAGCATAAGATTAACATAGGTTATGCATAAGATATTTTCAATCAATTAAGTACCTAACTACCTATGTTTATTATGAGATATGTAGCACACTATTGAAAACGAACGTCATTTGTTTATGAATCATATTTAAGCGCTGAATAAAATTAAGAATTTTTATGAAATCCGCCCTTTACCAATTAATAATACCTAAATAAATAATATTTAAGTGTTACCCTGAATATTTGTCTTTAATTTTACGTTACGGGTGTTTTGATTTGATGATTTATGAAGGAATTATTATCAGCCGTTTGTGTCCCAATGCTGGGCAAAGGCCTCTTCCCATTCCTTCCATGCATCCCTGTTCTGGGCCACTTCTCTCCAGTTGGTCTGGTATGCGTCGAGATCGTCCCGCCACCTGCGCCTCGGTCTGCCGCGTCGCCTGCTCGCTGGATCTGTGGTTAAATTAAATAATTTGTATTTCTTTTAAAATGGAATGTTAAAAAACACGTTGGGCCTTATAAATAAACGCGGTAACTAAATCACTAACACTGTGCTTTGTCTCTTTTGCTCTTCGGAAAATTGCGTATGTCAGAAAGTGACAAACCATTGCTTAGCTAAAATTGTATTATACGCGTTTATTAATAAAGCCCGTTTGGTTTAAACTCGATTATTTAAAATGGTAACCCTAACGTGTTTAAGTGTTAAGTGTGTTTGACAAAAGTCGATCTGATTTAGATTTGGCTTAAATTCGTTCGTGTTACATGGAACCGTGTCAGTTAGTAACTTGTCCCAAACAATATCAAGTAGCGGATTGAAGTCGGCCGTCAAATCACGGCAGCCGTCCTTCACAGTTGAACAGGCACCGCGAAACTCGCTGTATGCACTTAGAAACCAGATATCTACATATCGTAATCATTATACTCTTTATATTTCGAATCATTCACATTCTACTTAAAATAAACGTTAGTAAACAGCCTCAATACATTTTTGGTGTCTTCCAGTCGTAGATAGACCATACAATATGATTTGCACTGTATATAATTAATACCTGAAAAATTATTCATTGCATGCTTCGTATAACATGGTATACTTTTTAAAAGTAGTAAAGTTTTAACCTGTAATGCCATACGTCCCACAGCTGGGCAAATGCCTCTCATATATCATCGAAGATAATCAGTCCAGTGAAGAGGATTAGGCGTTATCACCACGACAGTTGCTGATCTAAAACCCGAGTCATGTTTGAAAGTAGAAAACATGCGACATTTTCAATTTAAGAGTAATTTTGGACTGCTCTGGTAATAATAGGACTAAAGAAATTGTTACGGAAAGTCAAACACCCAAAGCAAGAGTACAAAAGATCTAAAGTCGGCGAGCGAAACAGGCGGTCTCATAAGTTGGATGATAGACACTCTTGTGTTAAGAAGAACATCGTTCGTTGACCGAAATAGATTGAAACAAGTTCGGCAACCGCATCAGGCGGACGCAGTAGTGCTAAACAAAACAAAACCTTAATGTAAATACATAAGAACGTAATCACATTGACGTCAAGCAAATATTCATGTTACCAGAGCAATATTTTTGCATACAATGAAAGGAAAAATGATCAAAAATGCATCTCTTTTGTTTCATGTTAAGTGAATTGAAGCAATGTAGCGAGTTAATCGTCAAAATAGATCTTCAGTTGTGTTCGATCCAGGAAGCGAAAGGTCTTTGGCTCCCGTAGGAATGTACGATGTGGGTGTAAAACGAGCCAAGCTCACACGAGGCGGCTTTCTATTGATTTAATGAACACAATCTAACATTGCCCAATGCTCTCTTAATGCTCTCTGTTAGGCAAGTTGGGATTTCCCCATTATTTTATTCAGTAAACACATAAAAACAACTGTGATATACATTCGATAGGTACATTGTTATCGTTGTTTGTAAATCCCCAATGAAGCTTAGAAAGAATCCACAAAAACAGAATGATGGCAAAATAAAATTAATAACTCACTGTTGAAACATGATTGGAGATTTAATAGACTTTCCATAAAGTGAATCGACACAATACGTAATCGATATTTAACTAAGTAACACTTGCTCGATGAAGCTCATTACCGCTCAATTTCCGACGGTTTTAATGTTTCCATAAATTTGCTCGGCTCTGAACATCAGTTTGATTGGCGATAAAAACCCCGCATTATTGACTGGATCGTATTAAAACGATATTAATATAATTTTGCACCTTTTTACGACTCCAAAGCTTATAACGTCGTGAGTACGGTAATAATTATTACTTGTGAACGACAAATGAGCTTTATGTCTCTGTGATTCATGTAAAAGTATCGGTGGATTTATGAGGGGCGTTCACTGCATCGGAATCGAAGCGTACATACGAAGACAATATCTGATTAAAATATGACAATTGTGAAGTGGAATTTCCGATAATGCGGAAACATTTCAGAACTTATTTGTTTACGCTACCGCTTTGATTCGAGTGCAATGATGTTGAGTTTAATTTGGAAGAATGATAAAAGAACTAAAAGACGACCCTACAAATTTTGATTGAAAAAATAGTTCAGGTAAACCTTTGAAGCGACTTTGGACCGTAAATCTAGTAATACTAATGTTTCCACACATTGACAATAATCGCAATGACACACTGATAAAATATTAGGTCTGGCAATTCCCGAGATAAAACTCTTCATCGGCTGAGATAATGTATCTTATTTAGGCAGCTGTTGCATCAAACGGTGGCCATAGTAAAGAAATTTTCAGACGTGAATCATGTGGATTTTACAAATATTTTTTATTGGTGAGTTACAATCTACAATCAATATTCCTCAAAATTGGCAAAGGAATGTTTCTATCAACAAAGTCTATCTTCAAATGTTATAATCTAGAAGTAACCGATGTTGTAAACAAGACACTTTATAATGCTTACCCTCCTATAACATCGCTGTGGATAAAACTAGAAGTCTAAAATAGCCAAAGTCGATGAATATATAAAATTTTAATATTGATATGGCCACTATACGTAAATAATCACTTACGACAGAAGGACCCTCAAGTAGACTGAATAAATTAACGGACCGTAGAAGAACTGAGTGCCGAGACTTGTTTTTTTACAAGTTTTGTTTTTGATGGGATGTTATTTACCAAGACCTAGACCATCTCTACATACTTCCAGTTATTGAAAGATACTTGTATACTTCCATGTATACTTCCAGTTATTCATCAATCATCACACAACAGTTTCATTTAAAATCGTCGTTATTTTAGAGTGGTCTTAAAGTTACTCATTATTTTCAGCTTTCATAAGCTTTGCAACATCTCTTCCTCTAACGAATACGACAGACCAATCCGCTAGAATTATAAATGGTTACGAGGTTGACATCACAGAAGTACCTTACCAAGCATCATTGAGGAAAAAATCTGCTGCTGGATGGATACACACATGTGGCGCAGTTATCATAGCAAGAGATGCCGTGTTGACTGCTGCTCACTGTGTTGAAACGTAAGTCAAAATCAGCTGTATTTAAGGTTTAATTCACATATCCGTAGAGTAAAAAAAAATGACTTTACACTTTCGTGTATTGTGTGAGACTGTTTACCATTTTTCATTGGTGCACTTAGCAAATTTTGATAGAATTGGGGATAGATAATTTGAAAGAGAAGAAAAGTCATCATACCCATTACAGAAGTTGAGAAAAAAATATTCAAGTCTATCTTAACTTTTTGAACTAGTATACATTTAGACGAACGTTTCATTACTATAATTAGTAACGTAACTGTATTCTTCCAGATATCCATCAGAACCATCAGACTTAAGAATTTTCGCTGGAACAACAAGTAGAGTATCAGGAGGAAAACATTTCGATGTATCCAAAATTATTATCCACGAAACGTATTGTCAATATACTCTGAAAGATGATATTGCCTTTTTGAAACTGATGAAGGCTATGTCCTTTAGTGCAAGTCTTAAACTGATCAAATTTGCACCAGAAGATATTGATTTGCCTGATGGTACTGAAGCTGTGGTGTCTGGATTTGGAACTGTTGCAGTAAGTATTATGATTTTGACGTTCAATTCATTAATTTTCAGTAATAATAGGTTGATACGTGGTTTTGTCATTGATGTGATCCCCAGATAAAATTGTCAAAGGAAAAATAATAGACAAACTTCATAAGATTTTGTTACCATCGAACTATGCTATAATTAGTTGCTATACTACACACACGCACACACACTTCACATAACTGGTAGATACGAAACTCCGTGTTGGAAAGACACCTTTACTTTTGGAAAAACCTACATAAACGGTTTTAACTAAATTTCATTATCACTCAATAATCGTTGATAGATATTCCGATACATTAGCCATAGTCGCAGATCAGTGCCAAAGTTACAAAAACAACATAAACTAACTTCTTTCTACCTTTTTTCAGTATGAAGGTAATGCATCACCAGTTCTTCTAGCCACTACAGTCAAGATAATCAACCAAGAGATTTGTGCTTGGTCCTATATCAGTACGGCTACTATTTCCTCTGGAATGATCTGCGCTGGAGCCCAGGAGCCACCAAGAGATGCTTGCCAAGGTGACTCGGGAGGTCCATTAGTGGCTGATGGTTATGTTATAGGAATCGTGTCTTGGGGAGAAAAATGTGGTGACAGTAAATACCCAGGAGTGTACACTAGAGTCTCCGAATACAGTACTTGGATTCAAAATATCATTGACAACTCTAACTAGAAAACAAAAAAGATTTTGTTGGATCTGAAAAATAAATTGGTTTTATTACTGTATTTTCATTTCGTATTACGTACAGCACTTGACCTCATTGTTCAATACGACATTGACAAATATTGTGATACAAACTTAACTGTCAAAAATGTTTATCTTCCTGATAAACAGTTAACTACTTTAGTTAGTAAAAAAGTAAGTTCGTGTAGGTCAGTGGCCAATTCTGGTGTGAGAGTTTTTAGACCGCCTCAAGGCCTCCGAAATGGTCTAACGATTGAAATAACAACAGACGAGATAGGAAAGACGATTTAACGTGCCCTCTGAAGCACGGTAGCGCAAAGATAGAAATGCCACTTTCGGTCAAGTAGGGATCGAGCTGCACGTTGCTTAACAATCGCAATGGGCTAACATCGCTTACACAGACTACGCCACTATTAAAACATAGTCAAAGTGTATCTGACATTAGATTAGCATAAGCTTACACTACGTCATCGGACGCTAGCATCATTCATACGTCTATACATTTGCCAGGTACGGTCGGCCAAGAAAGTGGTCTACCACTTTTGACAAAAGTTTCTGCGAGATGTAACGATCGCTAAGGTTGACTTTTCTATGCACAATTATGTTATGACGTTTAAAATTGACCTTGTTGTTTCATGACGTTCAAATGAATCTCAACCGTAGGGTGGTAGACCACATATTTGGCTGACCGTACTACAAATATACGTTTGAAAACAACAATGTTCACAAATATTTAAAAACAACTAACAATTAAAACGATCGTGAACCTGATTGAACCGTTTAAGTTGTATTGTTTAACTTCATTTGAATATTATCCACTTTCTAAACGTCGTCGTTTCATTACGAAATTACCTGATAAGTACTCACTTGAACAATGTCAATGACATTTTTACATATGTAATTCCGATAAACACTAAACTTGAGGATTGTCCATTATTTGCATTGTAAATAACTTCTATTTATAAATGTCTAAGTTAATTAGTATATTTTAACCAAATAATTTGTGTTTATTATCAACTTAGTTGAGAGGCACCCGTTATATTACGCTGAGACGTTCTTGACGCTTATAAGTTTGTCATTTGGATATTATTATTATATATCCAATATATATAATATCCAAATGACAAACTTGTAAACTTGTAAGGTTTTACCCGCGCTGTGCCCGTTCCCGTGGGAATTTCGGGAATTTTTATACATAGAAACCTTCTTCTTGAATCACTCTATCTATTTTTAAAAAACCGCGTCAAAACCTTTGCAGTATTTTAATTTATCGCGAATAGACACAGAGACAGACGCGGCCGAGGGCTTTGTTTTATAATATGTAGTGATGTTAAGTGGGACGAACAAAATATATTACTTAAATTAAACTACTGGTGTAGATACAGACCTAAATATGGATCCACATTTTTGTAACTATACCTCAAAACTTTCCAGATATGCGAACAATGGTTAATACGAATAAATTATTAAAGGCATTGTTTACGCACATTAACGTGATCGCTTTATCAATAATGCAATTGTTTTACCATCCATTAATTTATTTATAAGTTACTGTTTTAGTAATTTATTACGCACATTTAACGATATGTCTAGTATTGTGTACTACCTAGTATTGTGAACATGTATTTTATTTCTATAATGAGAGAATTACAATTTCGTTATTAAAATTATGTTTTTCAGGATGTTTCTTGCTAAACTCTCTTTAGTGACATTAGAGGCCCTTAAATAAATTGCCCTGCAGTGGGAGATTTCAGACTAACACGTTGACTTCCTTATATTTAATTACTTTTCAATCATGAGATTGAGATCTCTCGCTTCAGATAAGCGCAGTGATTACTCCAAATCCAAGAGCCGATTAACGGTTTCCACGTTCTTCAATGTATATAACTGTGTCGCCAGTTAACTTCAGGGTCCCACACTCTGAAGTTATCCAAGCAAGTCCTGTAAAATAATGTAAAGTCAAGGCAGCGCCGGCGTCGCGGTGACGTCAAGAATTAAGTGTCAAGGTTATCCTTTATTCTTCAAAGGTAAGGTGATGGTTCTGGAGCAGAGGCGCAGTTTGCCTTCTTAATTATATAAAAGATGTCCGTAACATAATGACATAATGTACGCTGGAGTTGGCAGAGGTGTCTGGTGCGCACGCGCCGCTACTTCGCTTAGGCTTTTCAACGTCCGTGCCACCTCTACATTGCTGTA
The DNA here is from genome assembly GCA_963082685.1 of Cyclophora albipunctata. Lineage (NCBI taxonomy): Eukaryota > Metazoa > Arthropoda > Insecta > Lepidoptera > Geometridae > Cyclophora > Cyclophora albipunctata. Next base: position 9,689,298 of record OY720121.1, on the reverse strand, counting down.
AGCGCAATTCTAGGAAACCTAGCATATGTGGTCAAGTAGAAGACAGTCCCATAAGCACATGAGCCCCCTTTCAACAAGTTACTACACTGTACTATTTTTAAGATCCTATTAATATTATAAATGCGAAAGTTTGTGACGATAGATGTATGGATGTATGTTTGTTGCTCTTTCACGCAAAAGCTACTGGACGGATTTGGATGAAACTTTACAGTAATATAGGTTATACATCAGAATAACATATGAAATACATTTTATCCCGAAATTCCCGCGGGAACAGGTACAACGCGGGTAGCACCGCGGGGCGCAGCTAGTATAAAATAAATCATATCAGATTTCATAATCTCATTAGAAATACTTTTACTCAAGAAATTTTTAATATAATATTTTTTCCTGTTAAATGCATCCTTGTAGTTTTCCCAATTGTAATGAAAATTACTCAGTTATCTCTTTGAAAAGTTGAACGCGGTTTAATAACAAAGTTCATTACATCGTGTCATTGTCGCGAGGGTGGGTGATTCTTCGCACAGATTGCTACTAATCATAATAGAATCTCCCAAGATTCAAATAAGGCAATCAATCAAGGACAGCTCGTGGTGACAGGTTACCTAAAGCACCGTCTTCGTTCGAGGGGCGATAGTTGATAGTTATTACTTTTTAAACCCCTGATTTTAGAGTTCCGTTTTCTAATACCGTTTGAAAGGAAAACAATGTTTTTTTAACTACTGAATAATAATGAAGTAGCTGAATTAATTTATTTTTCTCTTCAGCGATGGTAGAGTCCTGTGCCCAGTGGTGGGTCACTATTCTTAAATTAATCTTTTGGCCATGTCGGAAGCCTTTTTTTAATAATCAAATTATGGATCAAATTAATTAGCTTAGCTTCATAAGTAAGTAAGGTCGAGTAGGTTAGTGGTCAACCCTGGTGTCGGAGTTATAAGACCGCCTAAAGGCCTCCGACATGGCCATAATTCATGAGAGCATAAAAGTAAAAAAAAGTATTAGCCTGTAATGTCCCACTAATGGGCAAAGGCCTCTCATCTCACTGAAGTTATCAGTACAGTGAGGAGGATTATGCATAATCACCACGCTTGCCAAATGCGGGTTGGTGATCTCAAACTCGAGCCATGTTTGAAAAGTAGGAAACATGTTTTCGCTCGACCCGGGAATTGAACCCAGGACCTCAATTTTTGAATATTATTCAATCTCAACTGCAACTCTTTGTGAACATATTGTTAACTTGTTGAAAATATTATAAACGCTTTTTATTGCCTGTCAAAAGCCAAAAAAAGCACAAAAAGTTAAACAAGCCCTCATTTCTTCGATTAAGTAAGTAATCAACAACAAATACAGTGCAAGCTTCCAACATACTCGCGTAATCCGCTTCCTTACCAAGACAGCCACATTGTTTTACTATTATTACCTTGCCATACAAATCTAGATCTTATTGTAGAGAAAAACATAGTTTAATTTCCCACCCTGAGTCTATGATTAAGGATATTGTCGATGTAAGTGCAGAAATTTATTTACGACACCCCCTCATTTAGAGTAGTTCCGTCTCTTTTCATCTCTTATTTGCCGGATGTGCTTTCTCTTTCGCACCGCTCATAATAAATTTGGGGGTGATTTTGAATTAACAATACCGTAGTCATAATACCCTCGCTTGTTTCGACACTTATCGGGATGTTTGACGATTATGTTTAACATTTATATGATTTTCTTAATTTAACTATCTTTTTGTGGTTAACGATGGTGGCAGGCTAGAGTTTATAGAACAACTAGCTGCGCCCCGCGTTTTCACCCGCGTTGTACCTGTTCCCGCGGGAATTTCGGGATGAAAAATAGATGTTGGCCGATTCTCAGGCCTACCCGATATGCTCACAAAATTTCATGAGAATCGGTCGAGCCGTTTCGGAGGAGTACGGGAACGAACATTGTGACACGAGAATTTTATATATAAGAAGATATTGGGGGTGTAGAACAATATAAAGTTATGTAAAATGTCTTCTTTTGTTGTATATACATTTTACTATAATTGCTCTGTTCTTTATTTTTCATTTATTCTCATGGGAATTTCGGGATAAAAAGTATACAGTCCGTTCCCAAAATCTGGTCGATCTTCTGTGCTGTGATTTATCAAAAACATACCAGCAGACGGACTTAATATCGCTTTTATAAGTGGAAATTATATGTAAGTAGGTTAACAAGTAAGGAGTGTTAGAAGGAGAGATAATATATTTTATTGTTTTTATTGAAATTCTATTTTTATACATCGTTAATCACTACATAGTATAAAATAAAGTCGTCTCTTTTTCGTGTCTGTCTGTCTGTTTGTCTGTCTGTATGCTTAAATCTTTAAAATTACGCAACGGATTTTGATGCGGTTTTTTGTAATAAGTAGAGTGATTCAAGAGGAAGGTTTTTATGTAAAAAAAATCCCGAAATTCCCACGGGAACGGGCACAACGCGGGTAAAACCGCGGGGCGCTGCTAGTAATTAAATATAGAAGACACAACTTAGCATAGTAAACATACACAGTTGAACTCCTTACTGAGTAAACAAATACGTAATACGTAGCCAGTATAAATAGAACTGACGGATTACTATTTAACACTATCCAGTTTGAACAAAATCGAAGTTGGATCAACTCTGTGCCAATAAAAAACGATCAAGCATGTTGTTCAAAAGTGGATATAATGAAAATGTATTTCAATAAGTTTAATGCCGATTTTGGGATCGAATTAGGATCATCATTATCATTAGCATTATCAACCATTTCAGAAACCAAAACAGGAAGGTTCCTAGTTCCGTTGTTTTTTCAGTACGGATAATTTTCAGTACCTAATTCAGAAACTGAACAGGATCGCGTACTCAACTGAGCTACCAACAAACTGAGTAACTAGATGGTAGCTCCACTGAGCTTCCATCGACGTCACTAGACAATCGTCGGAATACGTCAGGGGTGGCACCGCTCTGTTATCAGTTCACAGTTGTATGTAGGTGTAACCCTGGCGTCTTCTCGGATCAATTCTAATCTGTGTCGTCACGCCCGCCCGTCGCACCGTGACAGTACCAAATACTATGTCTATTTGTGCCAGTTGGTATTAGCTTTTATTAGGTCTATGTTCTAATTTGTTGTATGAGTTTGGGTGAAGTTATTGTTCTTATAAGAGGCTAATAAGTAAAGTGTGAGTAGAGTTAAAAGTAGAGCATATTCTGAATCTGTTTTTTTAGTCTGAATATCTAACCTAGATATTAGAATGACGTTAAAAATGACGTATGTAATTGGCTCGTACAATCGTTTTCTTAAGAACACAAACATCGGTAACCAAGTAATAATTTATTTACAAATCCAACCCCAAAGTCAAAAGGTTTGAAACGTCACAAATGAGGTAAACCGATAGATATTCAATTCGATTAGACCGTTGAGCGGCTAAACCCAGCAATAAGTAAGTGTAATACTATAGTCCCACGGCCTATTACCTGGCAATTTCACAGAACAATCTACGTCGGCTCGTGACGACAGCACACAGTGATGTGACTCACACGCGCCGCCGGGACCAGAGCGGGACAACGCGGCTCTGCGATTTGTTTACACAGTGTAGCTTTCCCTTTCGGGTTTGCGTGTGTGTGTGACCATCTGGCGGCTACGGCTCGGGCGCGCCGCCGCCAACCCTAAGCTTGTATTAGTGTCGCCCCCCCGTTCGGGGTAGCGCTACATCTGTATGCGTGACCCAGTCGAATAAATCTAATACTACACACAAACATATTGGTGGCACAGCCGTGTCATTTTTACGCTTGTGTTGTCCCTACTTGGGGTTCTTTAGGCGGCGCGCGATGATATTATTATTCTGACGATTACGGCATCTTTTATGCTTACAATAAAATAATTAATAAGGGATGAAGTGTATTGTAGAGCGGCCGTTCGTGATTGGTATCAAGCCACTTAATTTCATTCATTCTTTGAACGCTAAAGATCGAAATCGTTAACAGGTTTGTTGTTTAATTGTTGAAGCGCTCTTGATAAAACTTATTAATTTTATTATGTTAATAAAGATTTTGTCTTTATTATGCGTTTTGTTACAGACGCGAGAATACTTTTCAATGTAAACAATTAATGAGTTAGCAAGATTTATTTCTTCATAACTAAAAATATACATTGTCTTTTTCATCAATGTATGACAAATTAGTATAAGCTACGCACTATGCAATTGACAAATAATTTAAGAAGCCTAATATAACCATTCACACTGACAACTACAACTCATTCACACTGAACAGTGAACACATAAAACAAACTCCCCAAACTGTTTAAAATAAAAACCATAATAAGTGGGTTATCAGCGTAAAATATCCAAACATCCCCAATTACTCAGCCGGCGAGCTTACGGCACAGTTGACAGGACGCTCAACCCCCGTTCAGTTTAACAATTACTCGCCAGGGCACATTGTGACGGGACCCTACCATTGTGGAAAACACTATAACCCGACCAAAGCTACCAGACCCCCGACCCAACACGCTACACCCATAAAACCTCACCAATTGAACCCACCCGAATTACTACGAGGCTCAAGCAATAATGGCGTTCGGTATACAAATATTATTATCCTGCCTGTTCACAAATATCAATAACGTATTACCAGCCTCGGGACAGATTTAAAAAGTTAACGATCGATATTCAAAAGCGTTACGATTATGACTTTATTTGCTGTTATGATAATATCATTGGATTATTATTGTAAATGTTAATTTTATATTATGTAATTAATTAATACGATATTTGAAGCCAATTAACTTTTATTTTTGTTACAATCCTTAATGACTCCTTAGTATAAAAAGCTTAGCACTAAAGAACAAGTTATTATTACGTATAGGAGGTATTATCGAAAGGAAAATTACTTTTTTCCTTAGTAAAGTAAATCTGTTTGTATATAAAAGAGCAATTTGATACGGCTGTACGAATTTTCTTATTTTTCTTAGTTATTCTTGAGTAAATACAGATTTAACTAAAGAGACAATATCTACGGCGTCAAAAGGCCAGCCCGAGTAGACGGGGGTGAGTGGGGTGTCGCACCCTCTTCTCGAAATTACTACATTTTGAAGGGAACAACTTTTTATGAGAATAAGCCGCTATGAATCTCGAATTATAAAAATCGAGTCTTATGATCTTGTTAGAGTTATGGCTTTTGTATATTAAATAATTTTCATTATAATTTATTCAATCATTTTTCAATAATTACTTACAATCAAGTTTAAAAATAACAAAATATATCCAAGTCAAAAATAGAGCATTATTCTTCATCTGACACATGTCAGTAAAAAGGCGCGAAACCGATAACACTACAAACAAACTTATCCAACCAATTACAACCAAAATCTGAACGGTAATTGATACGAAAACATAACAATAAGTCACCAATTAACCTATTAATTAAACTTTGTGAACTATCAAAGTTAATTAGTAATCCGCACCACAGAGGTTGTGGGCGCGGGCGGGAGCGAAGTTTTCGAATAACTTTAAACATTTGTTGTGACAACGTTAGGAGCAATCGTGGATGTTCGGGGGAGGTCGGGCGAGGTCGGCCGCGGTCGTCTCAGTCAATAAGGTGCATTGGCCGCCTTAAGTTGCCTAGTCGACGTTTCACTGGACCAAAGTGATACTTGATACGTTACATCTCCCTAATTTTGGGGTAATTTTGGTCATACTTTTGATTTATTTTTCATTTATAAAGAAAAAACGGATCATGTTATTTATATTTAGAATGGCTAATGGTATCAAAAATTAAATCAGTACTTACTTAACTTAACCAATTTTTATTTTTGTCTTCAAGACACGTATTAAAGTCGCGAAAATTACCTAAAAGTGCTAAAAATAAAGTCAAGTCTACGTAATACAAGGAACATTTTATAAATTTTATTTGAGGTAATTATTTCTCGTATGTTGGCAGCACTTTGGTCCCGAGATGGGTCGGAGGGTGTGAAGAGGCGCTCCGAAGTAGGTAAATACCGTTAGGGATAATTGTCTCTTATATTTACAGCACCCGCCTCTGTGATTGGATACCTACTATAGGTTTACTTTTGAGCTATTTTATTCAAACGTTTTAATAACTTATGTACATTTTATTGAGGTCCGTACGTATTGAAAGAAAGGATTATTTTTTATAAAAAAAATTGGTTTCAAAATTGCAATTTTTTTGCAAAGGCAGTATTAAAGAATAAATTAGTAGATTAAGGAGGTACCTACCTAGTTATGTTAGTTCAAAAACGCACCCCAAACTAATTACTTCACTTATCTAAACATAAAACACGATACATGTTAATAAAACTAAATCAAAGATACAAACATTCTGGAAACTTAAAATAATTAACTTCTAAACATAATCATTAAATTAAGGTGAAATTGAATTTGGTTACTAAACACATAACGGGAACGGAACGATTTATTATGTCAATCGTAACTAAATCTCGTGAGTGTTACATAACACGGGTGTGAGATATCCCGGTGGGCGGCAACGACGGAATGTGGAGGAAAGCTGGCGGCCTTGACACGACAATATTTGGTACTCTACTCTTACTTAAACAACCACAGTCTAAACGCACACCATACAAAAACACAATCAAACAAATAGAATAGAACGCGCTCCTTCGTACTGCTCTCACCCTGTGGCACTTACTACCTTATACAACCAATACTTTGTTTCCAATGTTTGGAACTTTCACGCTTAGCGCCCGCGCTTCTTTATCGCTACAGTAATTAAGACGCACTCGGTAATCAACGCATAGTTTTAACTGTAGTTAAATTCAACTGTCATATAAAAAGTTTATCCAATGAAATGGAAACGTTAATTATTAAACGAAAAAAAGTGCGATTAAAAATGATACACGTGAATGTGTTGGGGCGAACAATATTTTAAAACAAAATGTCACACGCTTTCTACGGGCGTCTGCCCCCCTGGGGGCGGGGGCGGCGCGGGAGTGAGGCGCCCCCGTCCTCCCCTTTCAACCGGTGGGGTGTCATTGTGGACTGTGGTGTCGTAACTCCGCGAACTTTTTAATTTACAATTAGGTAGCTTCCCATTTCTCTGCCCTATTTAGCTTTCGTTTTTCCGGTAACCATAGCAGCGGTTCATAATTAAAATTTATTTAACGCATTACTTAATGCCTTTAAATCTGTACCGTAAATATTAATGGGGTCCTGCTTCTTAAGGTAACATATTTTTCCTTTAAGGTCCAAGAAAAATTATAATCACAGTCTGTGTAATACAAATATTTCGACACATACTGCAACATGCTTTATCTTTTCTAAATCTATCTTCTTGTTTCAATAATACGCATCACAAACAAACAATGTTAAGTAGTGCAAACAATTACACCTTTTTTCTTGCAAGTCGGTGTTTTGAACGTAAATTAGACACGTTCGCAAACCGCGGGGAGCTTTGGTGATTGCTTATTGTGACAATAACGGATGCCTAATAATTAACTTGTTTTTACAAGTCTGAAAGGCGGGCGTTTTCGTTTTACTACTGTTTGGGAGAAGACAGAAGCTGACAGCGAGTATTGAGCGCCAAGTTATAAGATGGAGCGGATTGTTTATAATTTTACAGAGTTGCAGAGAAATTCTGAGCACAAGAGATGTAAAACTATCGCTGTTATATGTAGCATTAGTCATGATTGGTAAATAAATAGTAGTAGCTCATAAACGATAAGGTACAAAATTACGCTTTAACTTTAAGTTAAACAATATTCCTAATGTTTGATTAAAAAATACAAGCTCTTTATGACAGCTCCTTTACTTAATTCTGGCGCGAGAAGGAAAGGAAAGGTTTGAGACGCGCTAATAAGGTAAAAGCTTCTAAACAAAACCAAAAAGTTTCCTAATACATGACCTTTCAATGGCATAAAATAAAATTTGAGCTATTTTTTACTAAAACATTCATAACTTAGACCAAACGGAAAGTCGCCAACGTTCTCAGAATCTACCCCGACTCCCGCGGAGCTTGTTTGTGGATCGCTTAAGCGGCTGTTACCTTATTTTTTAGTAACTTATTTTGACATAGACAATACTTGTCGGCACTTCTGGAATTACTGCTATTGTATTACATCTATCCTTCTTTCTTTTATATTTCTTCTGGAACAACGACGAAGTTTGTCTTAAGCGACTATTTAAACGAATATGTCGTCATAAAGTTTACGCTCGTCGTGTCTTGTCTATATATTTTTAAACATGGCGTCGTAGGTGTTTTCATTCTAAATCTGAATATAGTTATAAGAGGGCGATCACTCGGTATCTATTCGTAAACTAATAAAGCTATTTTAGTCCTTCCGATATCGTCTGTGGGTACGCGCGGTCCAACGCTTCGGATTCCCAATAGAAAAATCTTGGTTGGAAACAGATTTCTATTAATATTGGTTCGCTGGCATCGATAATCCTTCCTAGATACTTTTTAAAAATTTCTCTAGTTTTTATCCCATATAAAAATTGATTTGCATTGATGTTTTTCCATCTCAAACTTTGTCTGCGACTAATCAATATAAAAATAGTCAATTATTTATTTCCTCCCCACAGTGCAATGTCTGATTTATCGTATGTTCTGTCCTGAACAGGATCGGTATAGAATCAGACGTCGCTCCTCGTCTAGACTCGAGCCAATTCCGCAGGGAATGCTTCCAAACCGATCACCTATCCCGAAGGTAAATAAATTAATCCTATTTCGATCTGTTTTACATTTTAAATGTGTTATAGCTTATTACAGGTATTGTTCTTTATAGGAATATTTGAATAATTGTGATTGCGTATTGCGGGCCATACACGATCAAGTACACGGTCAAGTTTGTCGCGGACTTGATAAAGAGAGTGACTTGACTTGAAGGTTTATGGTTTGCATGACAAGTTTACTTACACCGATAAAACTAGACGCCCCGCATCAAGTCCGTTGCAAACTTGATGGTGAACTTGATCGTGTATGGCCAGCATAAGGTCTGTGACTGTCATCTGCTAGTCAACTGTACCTTCTTGTCATTGTCAATCACATCACTTTACTACTTTAGGAAGCACATTTTTTACCAAATCTCTGTTGTGGGAACATACAGGAGCCTGAAAATAAACATTATCTATTGATCAACATTCAATAAAACGACAATAACATAAAATAGAACTGACAACAAGAGTGCGCAAGCTCAACCCTGGCGATCCCGTTAGGGCGGTCTTTTGTCTAAGCAAAAAGGTTTGGGAATCGACCGCCACCCTCAACCGGCAAAAAACATAAAACAGAAAGAAAGAAGCACAAATTAAAGCGAAGGGATCGGAATGTTGCACCCGTAACTTGTCCGGGCATTTATAATAAATCGGTTAAATTATAGCCCTCAAGACTTGACGCATCCCTTTTGTCCTTGCGCATTTGGATCTGGAGCCATTACCGATTACGCCGTCTCGAACACAATTTAGTCTGCATCCCAATGATTGGCCAGAACTCGAAACAGAGAATTTAAAAGTCGAAACATTCAACAAAACTTGAGATCAGTTTGTAATTGTTGGAACTGTTAGTATATTGATTACATGTTCCGTAAGATCGATCAAAGCTTTCGATAAATGAGGACAAATTGCGGTAGTGTATGTTATGCTTCGAAAAATACTATAGAAGAGACCTATTTAATAAGTGTTACGTAGTCTTTTATTGACCATCGACCATCGTAAGTTATCCATATATTAATATATTATAGTCCAAATAGTTTTTAGAATAACTTGTTCAACGCAGTTAGGACTGCGTTACAGAATTTGACATTTGTCGGTACAATCTCCAGTATAACAGACAAATAGTATGACATGGACGAAAAGTTTGTTAGGCGATCTTCAAGTATTCAATCCTCCATAGATTTTCATCAACCGGAGACAGTCCGGACGGACCGAAGACTATGAAAGTAGGTAAGAAGGTAAGCTTTCATCGACTATTCACTGCCATTTTCCTAAAAGCCTAAACTCAAAATCTGGATCTGTCTTTTATCTAAAATCTCAAAAAGCAACTCGACTTTAAAGGGATCCCATGCATAAAAACCTATGGCATTCATTATGCTAATACATATCTACCTAAACAGGAAAAGATTTAAAAAACTTATTAGTTGCCATTAGTTTAATTATTTGCCATTTCCAAAACAATAATATTTTTGATCGTGGGAAGAGAGTATATCTCAATGATCTCTGTTAAATAGATCGATATGTCTGGAAGGTTCCATATTTTTTGAAAAAAAAATGTTTACCTGCTGTTAAACAGCGGAAAGGACTTGCCACGTGCTGCATGCAGCTTGCCAGTTTTTATGAACACGTTCAAACCCGTGGCTTCACAAATGTATGTTAAGGTGATACAAAACGAACTGTTAGAAAATTAATTTTTAAACCCTTTTACTGTCCTTTTGCTACTTAAATTACATACTTACTTACGTTTTATTATTTTTATATTACAAGGCATTTATAATAGATTGAGTGTAAGCTGAGACTCGTAAAGTCTTAAGCAATGTTTGATATATGACAAAAACTAGCCGCGCCCCGCGGTGTTGTACCCGCGGGAATTTCGGGATAAATTGTATCCCATTCTAATCTGATGAAGGGTGCATCCACACATACCGCTGGCTTTGCCGCTGGGTAAACCGCTAAAGCTGCGCGCGCTGCTCTAGGCCGTGTGGATGTGGACGAGCCATAAGAAAACGTAATTTTTAAACTGATTTGTCATCGCAAATATTAGCTTAAGATAAAACAGAGTTATATCTTAGTTCACTTGAAGGGCAACACTTCAATAATAAACATATCGATAGCAGTTAATATAAAATGTTTGTAGCTAAGTATCTTGTATGTGTTGTTAATCAAAATAAAATAACATCTCCACAGTTCAAGTAACTCTGTAAATACTTGCTGCATTGATCATGTGATTTATTTTAACCCGTTTGCTTACTCAGTGATTCCATTGTGCTGCTGTTATGATTCACCGTGAAATTATTTTAGTCCTGTTTTGAGTAAATCAATATTTTAAACAATATTTATTTATTACATTTGAAATGTAAAATAAGGAAAACTTTTCCTTAATACTGTTTGCTAAACAGTAATATTATTTCGGACAGAAAACTGAACCAAGAGGGTATAAGTTAGATGAAAGAGTGTAACAAACCATTTTTCAAAGACTAGAACGTCACACAAACTACGCAAAATGAACGATTATAGGGAAATTCCTTTATCAGAGGTCCTCCCATCAAAGTGGTGTCAACTACCGGCGCTGAACATTACGTATCAAACTGCAATTGGTGTGTGAGTTACTCGCTTAATATAAATCACTACATAGTATAAAATAAAGTCTCTTTTCTCTCTTTTTCGTGTCTGTCACACTGTTTGTCTGTCTGTATGCTTAAATCTTTAAAATTACGCAACGGATTTTGATGGGGTTTTTTGTAATAGGTAGAGTGATTCAAGAGGAAGGTTTTTATGTAAAAAATTTCCCGAAATTCCCACGGGAACGGGCACAACGCGGGTAAAACCGCGGGGCGCTGCTAGTGAGCAATAAGGTGTTAGCATTTGTAAATATGATCCCACTTCAGGACATTTATCCTGACAAAAGCTTAGCTGTCATAGAACCTGTTAAAGAAAACTCTGCATACTAATAAGAGTATTCCTTTACAGTCAAGTAACTACCACATATTGGAGACTTTAAATAGTACTAAGTAATATCGTTGTAGAAATCAGAACAGAGAAAAGGATTTCTATATATGCTATATAAATTGCTATTATAATGCTTATTAGATCCCACCGCCAACCTATACAAGGTGATCGATATATGTACGTCAGGATTATAAAGAACACTTGCTAACCTATAGGTTATACGCTATGATAAAGATAACTACAACATATACCTGCCAAGATATCAGCATAACATAAACCTAAATTATCTAAAGATTTAGCTACTCCACAAATAGCTACCGTCAATTTCTTCTGACAATAGAATTACAAAGAAAAATATCTTGAAGCGCAGATAGTACTGAACAGAGCGATGAAATGAGTTGCCCTTGGCGGGCAGGGGTGTGAGGCGCGTACAGATTGGAGTGTGGTACACGGGGTGCGCTTGTGGCGGTTGACGGCCGTCAGTAAAGGTAAGGATTATTAAACCACAGTTTACTAATAAGTGTGTCTTTACTGCGGTTACCATAGACATAGAAAACTCCTATTGTATTTAGTTCTATGGCATGTAAGGCCTTCTAAACTTTGAAAATGGTATTTGATGCTGAGCAAACATGTACCACCGAACTATGCTCAGTCATACAGTGCAGAACAGAAATAAGTCGCATGATCTGACCACAGATAAATTGAATAGTAGCCAATTTACTTAAAAGCTATAGACAATGTTATAGCTGGATTGGTCCTCCGCATATCTCTGTATCATAACCGTGTAATTCACCTTTTCTAGAGAAGACTGGCAACGCATTTACTACTCACCTACTCACTACTCACTACTCACCGTTTTGCCGCCTGCGAGTAGCATGGCGGCAACGTCGCGTGCCATGCTATGACAGTCCGCGCATGACACAACGGTGCCGACGGTGACGGAACGGTCTAGTGGGCATAGTCGAATCGTTTCTAGTATCGAGAATATGTTTTGGATACGTTCTTATCAGTTCCTATTACGGTCATAGTATGAAATGATGTAGTAGGCCGAGACCTTTCAATAAGTTAACTTAAGTTAAGACAACTTTAGATAAGTATTAAATTATAACATTTTAGTAACAAAATAGTGAAAGCCTGAAAGATCCTACTACATCCTGCGGCCTAAAGGTCTGCCCCTCATCGTAAAAGTCACGATATAAAATTCCTTAGCATTTCACTCACCAATACAAACGCTTTTCTTTGTCAAACAAAGGCCTACAAAGTGTTACACAACCTATTGATTTTCGGTCCCGTTCGCTCCCGCCCTCTCCTCTCACTTGCGCCGGTAGCCGAAGATCCCCGTTTGGATGGGACGCTCCCGTTTCACCATAAATCTTGAAACCCTCGACCGCCACCCGGATTCACGACGAAAATATCTATAAATATCCTCCTACGTACATATTTCAAATATTAACAGGGAGGCCAGAACTTAACGACCGAGTCAGAGAAAGCCTTCCAATTACCTCATTTCAGTTTTCTGTTTCAAATAACTAATTGCCAGCTAATAACTCTTCTTTATGTTGCTGAAGGAAAGTAAGTTGGACCTGTAAATAGTTACTCAGCATCTGTACTGAAATACATAAATCTCCTGCCCGAAATGCTCATACATACTCATCCTTTACTTTTGTCAAATATAGTTTCGTAAAAACATTACATAAGAAAACAATATGTTCATGCATCACCACCATAAATACAATACTATTTGTAACACAAACTGCTGCACTCAGTGACGTTCATTATCAACACTCATATATTTTATGTAATTTTTTACATATTACATCTCAAAACCAGTCATTAAATCTCTACTAAGGAAGCATTTGATGTCTCTGAGTACGATAAATAGAAGCGAGTAAACTCAAATAAAACCGCAGAACAAAACTAACACTCTCAAACTCACATACCAACAGTACAGACACGACACATTTCAAAACCACTTAAAACAAAAAAACAGCAAACTGTTATCACAAAGTAAACAAAAATTGTTCTAAAACAAAAGAAGTGAGCAATAAATTAATAAAGATGGCATTCAGGTGTTTAATGTCGATCCATATCGTATAGCCTTGATTCTATTCTGCGACGGCCGTTCTGACACGGTTTATACGAACACAGTATATGCAATGACTCAATCCACCGTCCGTAGACGTGACGAAAGCACCATCCTTGATTCAATCGCACTATTCTGTTTATCGACAATGTAATTATAGTTATACGTACATCACTACGCGAAAACTCGTTATCTATTTTGATATGTTTGCTGGAATTTTTTATGGTTTTTGATAAGTTTATTCTGTTACAAAACAAGATAAAAATTGTGAGGAAATACCTTCTGAATATCATCCAATTATATAAGTATGGTATAATTTAATGTATACTTTAGAATTTAACTGTGAATTTCATTCAGTTGACATACAGTTGGAAAAATAAGTCAAGTTTAAATATTCAAATTATTACATCTGAAGCACCTATCAGCCATGATCGAAAACACTTGTGTAAACAATAATAAATACTAACTATTGACGTCACTTAGTAATGAATAAATAAATAAATATAAATATACCTGGACAAATTCACACACGGTTAATTAGACCCAAAGTAAGCTCTAACCTTGTGTTATGGAATCTAATTCACTGATACTACTACATATACATACACAAATACTTTATAAGAATATATAATTGACACCCAGACGTCGTCGCCAACAACTATGTCTGCACATATTGTTGACTCCGGGCGGGAATCGAACCCGCAACCCCCGACACAGAAAGCGCTCTCACTACCACTGTGCCAACGGGCTTGTCTATAAAAAATACAATTGAATAGTTAGAATATGATGTGTGTCTCTAATTAAATTAAATTATTCATGACTAGTTTATACTAGACAACTAACTTATAGTTTAAAAATTACGTTTATTAAAACTATAAATTGGTTGTCTTGTCTGTCCTTTTAAAAAACATAATTAAATCACAAATTCAAAATGCTACAATTTTAAATTTGTCTAACTTGGTGCTTTTGTACTTGTTGTAGAATTTATGGGGAAGTGAAAAGACAATGTGACAAACATATAATTTTATTGTTTTGACCTTAAACCTCCCACTTTTTTGAGCGTACCGCCAATTTGGTACATCAACAAAGTAGAATGGACAAGAAACTCTACAAGTTATTTCACTTATTCGCCTAATATTTTAAAATAAAATTATGCTATGATTATTACTCTATCTCTTCGATTTATATTACCATATTACGTCAAACTTTAAATGATTAAAGAATCTTCTAATTAATTTTGAAATGGCATCGAGATGAAATACTAACATCAAATAAATAAACCCGATTTCATTGTACCTATTCAAAGTATCAATTAACTTTCAGTACAATTATTATTATCAATAAGTCATCGTGTTTTCAATCTAGACATCTAGGTCATAAAGGGCATTATCGATCGACCGTGAAACTACGAGTAGGCAAGAAAATAAAGGTGTCATTGGTTGAACGCTCCAGTTTAAGTGTGTCTCGGTTTGTTGGGGTTATTGATATGATTGATTGACATTTGCCGTCGTTCTATTAATGCTTTTAAGACTATCAACGCCCCACTATTTTACCTGCATTATACTCGTATAACTGCAAACTTTTAGCAACACCAGTATGAATTAGAATCAGCAGATTTGCGTGACAAAGTAACAAGCATCCATCCCTATATTCGTTCTGAAATTTTCACATTTTAATCTATATATAAGTGGGCTTGTAATAACCTTCTCAAGGTGCCTTCTAACTAGTAATGTTATGATTCGTTTCATACGTTTGTTGGCGGATTGTGATTTCTGAAGACCAAGCTCAGGATAGCAACGTTTCATCTCATATGTGTGGTAGTAATGCAAAATAATAAAACGCATACAGGCTGTTCATAATAAAATGTTTTCATACATTTGATTTAAATTTGAATTCAGTGGCAGAATTACTATGTACAGCTAACATATAGATAAATACTAAGTAATAGCCTGTGATGTCCCACTGCTGGACAAAGACCTCTCATCTCACTGAAGATATCATCAGTACAGTGAGGAGGATTACGCAGAATCACCACGCTAGCCAAATGCGGGTTGGTGATCTCAAACCCGAGGCATTTTTGAAAAGTAGGAAAAATGATTTCGCTCGACCTGGGATTTGAACTCGGGACCTCAGTCTTGACAGGCGAGTGCACATACAAATAGACCACTGAGGCGTTTCGAGGATAAATACTTACTAACACTCAAATCACTATCAAAAGTAGATCAAATAAATTATTTTTATAATAACTAAAGTGTATTGTTCGGTTAATAATTATGATATAAATAATTATTTTATTGCGTTCATAAATCTCTGCCTTCTTAACATTTAATAAGTGACCTAGAAATACCTTCTAACATTGGCATCCCCTAACATGATTTATACAAATATTTTTCACGATTAAATGTTTTATAGAACAGTTCAAGGTTATTTTGTATATTGTTATTAATTACTTTTAATAACTGGAAGTTTAATTGTTATAATCACATATAGTACGGATGCGGGCCGGGTGCGGCCCGAATCTGCACTTCGCTACGAAACAAAAGATTCAGAATGCAGAAGTAATTATATAAATTTTTGTATTTGAATTTAGAACTCGAAGTGGTTTAGCTTTCAGGACATAGCGTATTGTTAACAAAATTCCTACCCTATCACACCGCATTACGGATTCTTTTTGATAATGTCTTGCTTTATTTGACAATTTCGGCGCGTTGTGATTGGCTGAGCTCCGCACAGCTCCGCTCTGAATAAGAATAAGAATAAGAATTTTTATTTGTTAAACATGAGTATTGTAAAGGTGGTAAATAACATTATAGTAAAGTATCTTCATGTTCTGCCTGAAGATCAGGCGTACAAATATTATGTATGCTTAAAATTATAACATTTCAATCATATAATAATTAAACATTAAAAACAAGTATTATTAAACTTTATAATATAAAACAAAATTAAAACTATAGAAATATCTAAAAATGGAAAGTCTGCTACAAGCGAAACCCTTAATTTAGCCCTCTAATCCTTTTCCTCACATAGAAGGTAATTTCTTCACCCCTCACTAAATATTAGTAGTGATGTCACAATAAAGATGCGTAATAGAAATAACTAATTGTATAAGTGTGAATGACGTACCAAGTCATACAGTGACGTATTTCACTCTGTTATTTAACGTTCGCTTCAAGTGACTTATCATTACGTAAAAGTATTACTCAATGTTCTGAATATTATTACGAATACAATATGATTAAAATTCAATTAAACAATATCGTATTAGCTACGAATTCGCTTATGATTATATCAAGGACGTTTACAGGAAAATACAAATGTTATCCTTAGTAGCTACTGAAATAAAATCACAAACTTCAATGTAGGCATCTAGGTAGGTTAGTAATACTGGTTGTTACAATTGGGCTTTTGTAAAAAAAAAATTTTTGTGATAAATGGAAAGATTAATATATTAGTTTTATAACAAAACTATTTTTATTTTATTTTTTTCGCTATAATTCAAAAGTTATTTCAAAATAAAAATTAATTTTTGAATCCAGTACCGAAAACACTCGGACAACTCCCGAACAAACCCGAGCGCGGTGTGACGTCATAATGTATAGCCCCATTCGGTTACACGTGTAATAGCCGTAAACGCTGTACGTACTTATGGTTAAATAGCTATACATTATCACGTCACAACCACGGTGACCAATTATGGCGCGTTTATAGTCACGTGATTTTTATTCAATTTTTAATTGTTTATAATTAATTGAAAAAATATTTTTTTTAAGTTTTTTGCCTTAAATATCAATATTATTAATTATAAAGTTTTAAAATACATAAAAAAAATCATTTATTTTTTTCAATAGCCCAATTGCAAGTGAA
The DNA here is from genome assembly GCA_963082685.1 of Cyclophora albipunctata. Taxonomy (NCBI): domain Eukaryota; kingdom Metazoa; phylum Arthropoda; class Insecta; order Lepidoptera; family Geometridae; genus Cyclophora; species Cyclophora albipunctata. The sequence continues at coordinate 9,671,709 of OY720121.1, read as the reverse complement.
GTCAAAGGAAGAATATAACGTCCGTACTCACGTCAAACGTGTAAATGTCAAGTGCTTCCTCAGTAGATTTAATGAGTGATTTTAACATGTAATGTATTAAAAATGACGTCTTAGTTAAGTATCGATTTAATGGACATATCTGAGTGTGGCAGTAAGTGGTGGTGATTACGCCGAATCTTCCTTACTGTACTGATATCTTGAGTGAGATGAGAGGCCTTTGTCCTGAAGTGGGACATAACAGGATAATATTTTTATTCGTAAGTAACAAGTGATCGTAATGAAATTAATTCCTTTTACCAAAGAAAGTATAGTTTACGTAGTAACTATTAAGTAATTTGTGGTATAGTTCCGTAATAATGAAAGAAGTATAACTATATTAAAAGTCAAAATCAGATAGGAAGCATTTGACATATCTGAGTTAGAGTGTAACTAATATTTTACTTTTAAACACACTTCCACAGAATATACGACAAATGAAGTACCACATTGTTCTTCTTCTTCATCGAGTGGATGGTCAACCTGACCAATCCTGGTGTCAGAGTTATTGAGCCGCCAAAGGCCTCTGACATGGCTCATGTAACGACTACTATCCGTAGAGAGTAACCGGGACCGACGGCTTAACGTGCCCTCCGAAGCACGGAATCGTTTTACTTTTCCGGCAATCAGATGATTCAGCCTGCATTGCCCTAACCAAACTGAGGACGATCTCACAAAGAGATTTTTGTGAGATATCACCACCGGGAATCGAACCCGGAACCTTCGGATCGTTTGCCGGGCGCTCAAACCACGAGACCACGGAGGCTGTTACCACATTGTTAATAATAAGTATGTATATAGTTGATATCTAATAAACAGTGTAACAATCACCGTCACAGATGCGATTTTGATATCAGTATCGATAAAACAAATTATTAAACGGGCGATAACAGCATCAATCAATAAATACTCCCCAATATTGGATAACTGTTTTGATAGTATAGGGAAGTAGAAATATTTCCAATTATTTAAAAAAATGTTAACATTATTTTTTTACCAATACCTCATATATAGATAGACTATCGATTTTGGCATTAATATGAAATCTGAAAACTGAAATGTTGTCGGTATTGCTAAAGCTATGATTGAAAGTCGTGTTAGAGCGTCGCTAGCAGTTGACTGTCTCTAGATTCCTACTTAGGCCATTAGCCTTCTCTTTTAGGCTACTAGGCCTTGCCCCCGTTAAGCCACAAGGCCTCCAGCTTTGTCCGACTTAGAGCCACTACAAGGGCACCAGCCTTCTCCCTTTGGCATCTAGGCCTCCATCCAGCGTTGCCCTGTTAAGTCATTAGGCCGACAGCCATCTCTCTGGTCCGCTTCAGGTCACAGGCTAATAACGCCAATTTGCTTTTTGTTATCACTTACATATACTTGGTTAATCTCATTTTTACTGACTTCATTGCTATTGATTAATTCGTTTCGAGTAGATTAGCGGCCAACCCTGGTGTCGGAGTTTTTGACCGCCTAAAGACCTCAAACAACAGGGACCGAATGCTTAACCAAATTTGATGGCCAATAAAAGGTGAAGTTTTTACTAATTTGATCGTTAAACAATATCCTTTAATATATCCTACAGCGGTTCTAGTAATCGTTTTATTTCTCAGATCATCATTTGTTTTTCCATATGACTAATGTAATTACTTAGAAGCTTATGGTCTTAATGATTTTAGTGACGTCACTGTTATTGCATGGTTTGTTTTCTTAGTCATTTGATTGGTTACAGTACGTGGTATTTAATAATAGTTCATTATATAATAGACTAGCAGCGCCCCACGGTTTAACTCGCGTGTGCTCGTTATCGTGGGGGCTACCTAGTGCTATCCTAAAAAAAAGAATTATTAAAATCGGATTGGTACTTTTTTGTGGTCAACGCGTTCAAATCAAACTCAATAGTACAGTATCCTTATATCCTAGTATTCTGGTATTATCACAATATTCAGCATCAAAATGGTTCATTTGAACTCGAGGTCATGGCCAACTTATCTGAGAGTACTTCAGCATTCACTATGTGTTCTGATTTATTTGATCTGATTTCTGGTTTAAAAACTGTTAAAATTCTGGCTAAACGTTATAACTTGAAACCAGCTAGTCTTCTTATTCTTCATCGAGTGGATGGTCAACCTGACCAATCCTGGTGTCAGAGTTGTTGAGCCGCCAAAGGCCTCTGACATGGCAACTTGGTTTTTATATTCTTACTAGCTAGTAAGAAAAAAAAACAAATTAAGAACTTATTTCTTTAAAGTCACTGACAAATTTATTTTTTTGCGGCAAAATTACAAAAACACACACCCATTATCACTTACAACCGCATTCTTATCAAAAGCGTTACTAAAAACTCTTGACACAAAAACAGGTGTTCGAAATTCACAATATCGGTGTCCTAGTTCTTTATCAGGCTATCAGTTGGTACAGGAAGTGATCTCAACATCGGAAGGAGGCTTCGTAACTCGAAACTGAGGTCAGAGACCTGCGGTTACGAAGATGTTATTTGCAATTCGCCTAAATACATACACAATGACAATTTTACAGAATATCAAAAAGAAACGATCTGGCATTTACTTTTTTGTGAGTAGTAAAGTGAGTCCATGGGCTTACTTGCGGCTTGGCGTCTTTATTCAAACTTGGTTCTGTCGTACAGTTTACAGATGCACTGCAGCTCAACAGTGCCTTGTACGTTACAAAATAAAGTTTCAGATGGACACTTGTTTTTAACCGACTTCAAAAAACGAGGAGGTTTCTCAATTCGACCGCATATATGCTTTTTCTTAATGTGTGTCCGCGAATAACTTCGTTGTTTATGAACTGATTTTGATGATTTTTTGTTGGAAAGGAAATATACCGAGAGTGGTATATTAGGAAACCAGGATTTGATGATGGCATCCCAGTGAAATCGAGGTGCGACTAGTACTATTGCTCTTAACATTAGAACATACCGTATCTTCATATTTTTTAACTAGCTCCGGTCACCACGCCTAGCATTGACTAGGTAACTAGTGACTGTAACCCATTTATCGGTATTATTTAACTCAATTATGCACCAGTCTATATGGCCTTTAACTTTTATGCAATTAGTTTTGTAATATTTATGTTTAGAAGAAAGTTAAGGTATTTATATAATTTCCATAAGAAAGTACCTACTAATCGTGTATTTATCGTCCGAGAGTGTAAAGTATAATAGAGAGCTTAGCTGTTTATTACTTGCCTGATAATTCAAAGTTTAGCTTGAAAGGGCATTAATATTTATTTGTGAATATTTGGGTGGCAGGAAACTCTAAAACTCATTACCATGTCATAGAAAACGATTTATTACGACTTTGATGAACAAGGTTTGTCCCGTGGTTTCATCCGCAGCATAATCGTTTCCGTCAAAACTTGTAAATGACACGTCACAGGTTCATAGAACACCCTCTCGTGTCTCACAAACGTGAGTAACACGTGCCTGAGTAACACGTGCCTCTCAAAGATCTTAGCTATATCTATGCCAAAATTTATCTAAAATATTTTCAATAGCTCAGATATGTAACCGTAAAACAGTAACAGGCTGACAGACAGATATATTTTAAAGTATTCTATAACACTCTCTAAAGTATCCAAGGTATATCAATATCTCTATCTATATCTTTGTAAAAAATCATCAAATCTCTTCTTATATCTTCAGTAGCTTAGACCTAAAAGCGTAACAGACAGTGAGACAGAATTGTTTAAAAGCATGAAAGAGACAGAACAATATCAATAGGAAAAATTCAGTCTAACAGACAGAGATACTTTCGATGTAGAAACAAAGAAAAATTATTGAAATAAGGAACGTCACGGTAATGCTTATTATACATTGACAACTGAGTCCGCTAAGCCGGTTACTCACTAGCGATCTGCAACTGAAATCGTTGCATGTATTCTCTCTATCTCTTCCTGGCTATGTGTCTCATATTTTGGGGTCAGTCTTCCTTGTTTTTCTTCTCCATTTGGCTCTATCGTCGTCGTCATCGGAAATCTTGCACTCAGCCATATACTTAGACACTACATCAGTCCACCTTGGACTCGTTTCGGATCTTGTACAGCCTAGTGGCACCGCCCATCCTCAGCATCTTCATCTCGGCCTCTTGGACCATGAACGTTTTTTTCAGTGACCGCCCTCGTCTCACTGCCGTACATAAGGACTGGACTGATGATAGACTTATAGATCAAACCTTTCAGTTTGACTAGCATCTTTATTTTGCATGTATTGTCACCAAAAAATATAACGTGTACATACGTGGTTAGCAGGTTCACAAAACATTATATATGTTACGGCTAATACCCGAAGTGCGGCTACACCTAGTTTTAGCCGGTTAGAACTAGGTGCATATATATGTCATTTTAATGAAAAGAGAGAGTTTAAACATGAAAAAAAAAATAACCCTAACCTACCGAATAGTAAGTAATTCGGTAGGTTAGGGTTTTTTTTTTTCATGTTTAATCTCTCTTTTCATTAAAATGACATAAGGCTAATACCCGAAGTGCGGCTACACCTAGTTTTAGCCGGTTAGAACTAGGTGTAGCCGCACTTCGGGTATTAGCCGTAACATATACATTACGTTTTTTTGTACTATTTATGCAACGGTTTCAGTTCCAGCTTGCTAGTGAGTATATTGCCTGCTAACCATGTATTTACACACTATGTTTTTTTGTTACAAAACGTAACAGATCGCTAGTGAGTACGTTGCTTTAGGATCATCGCCATCCGGCGCCGGGCGGCCGCGTCTCTCCCGGCCTTATTAAACGGCTCCGGTTGGTAGACCGGTAGGGCCGTAACCTCATTGTCCATCGATTACTACAATCCGTTCTATTTAATCATGGACTGTAGTTGTATTCAGAAAATGTACCGTTGGATATGGAAAAGTTTGGGTGTGGTAAAGTTTGGAATACAACTGAAAATCTTGAAGGTCAGTGAAAGATTTTAATTGAAACCTTTAAGGCCAACAATATTAAAAATAATTAAGATATTGACGATTCTAAGGATTAAGTACTTTAGTATGTTAGTCCTACTAAGTAATTTAAAATTAAACATTAAAGTACAGCGTTTGTTCTGATTAAAATTGTAATCTTCAAAGTTTTGTTACTGCGTCCGTACAAATTATATCAATCAACGACAGAGGATGACTCAGTAAACCGCAAACGACTTTGGCGCTCGAATTAAGGAGTGAGATTAACCAAATTGAAAAACATAATAAAACGAAACCAATTATGTTGTCAAACGTCGCCAATCAAACCCAGAGTTCACAATCCAACCCAACGATACTGACATTAAATAACAAACCAGGTAAATATTTAGTGCATTGTGCCTACGTACTTGAATACCTGCCAATAATTGTTGGACTTCGATCGTATACAGGACGTTAATTTATTATTTAAAGAATCCAACAGATCGGATCTATTTTCGGGAAGGGAGTCTCCTTGAACGTTCGACACTCGTAACCAACCTTGCATTTCAACGACAATTCACTTTCTTTGTGACATCTCAGTCCTAATTAAAATACAAGTCATGCGAGTGAAACCGAAGGTACTGCTTCGAAGAATCGAATTAGTTCTAAACTGATCGATTCAAATTAGTGAGTAACAATCGAATAATTAAGTGTACGGAAACAAGAAAGCGATGCATTAACCTAAAACGTTAAAGGGAAAACTACATTCGGACATGTTTGAGAATTTCTAATTGTAAAGGCAAGAAAGTAATAACGATAATTAGCGTCGACTTCAAAGGTACTTTTTAACCTAAAAATACTTTCTTCGATACTCGTATATATATATCTAAAGTGGATCACTTGCATTGACATAAGTAAAATTGACCATTGTTATGGAACAATAAAAAATAGATACTCTAAATATGTTCCAATTTACCTATCACAAAAAGTTTGAATAGTAATAACTATATTCACATTTTGTCTGTATTTTAATATTTACAAAATCACAAAGAAAGGAAAGAAAACTAGACTAACTCATTTCAAGTACGTCACACGTATGAAACCCATACAGCATGGAAACAGACTCTCATACAATATGGATATGGAAAACAATGTCAAATCCAGTGAGTTGTCATATCTACTACGGTCACAAAGCGAGTCAAGAAAGTGTACTTTCACTGTAACTCGATGCTTGCTCTTCAGTCTATCACACCTCATTTGATTCTAAGGGCCTCAGTTTATTGAGCAGTAAACAACTAAGATTTACAACTACGCCAACACCGACAAAATTATAGTCAAACGAACTAGCGAAGAAATGCAGGTACGATACCCCTAACATAAGTTTTCTATAGAAATTATGTAGTTAACGAATAGTCCATAGTCGGTCATGCCATGCTATAGGTCATGGTGTCGGTTAGATCTGTGGGCCTATTCACAGTCCAGTGTGCGCACTGAGATGACGTCATAGTGGCGTTCGTGATTGCCATTTAAGCGTTTGACAGCTCCGGTGCGCGCATTTCAGTGTTTAAACACTCAACGCCACTATGCTCATCAATGTACTAGAAAAAAAAACCGGTAAACTCAAATCGGTATTCACACGGCCATAGTGTTTAACCACTGGCCTTCGTTGATTGCCACTACTATCCAGTAGTGAGGAACAATAAATCACTATAACCCTACCATGTTGCGAATAACGAATAATGTATGAATCTATGAGTCATGATGAAACCTTTTTAAATTAGTAGGGTTGACTTTTTCTTCCCGCCAAATAATTCTAAGCATTACTACGTAGTACTAGTTATTATTCTGTGGCATTACATAATTTCTTCTATTATGATTAGGTATTGATTTCTAATAATCACTACATAGTATAAAACAAAGTCGCTATTTTTGTCTGTCTGTCTGTATGCTTAAATCTTTAAAATTACGCAACGGATTTTGATGCGGTTTTTTGTAATAGGTAGAGTGATTCAAGAGGAAGGTTTATAAGAACCTATAAAAATTCCCGAAATTCCCACGGGAACGGGCACAATGCGGGTAAAACCGCAGGCCGCTGCTAGTTTCTATTAAAATGGCTCGTGCAATTATATTAGGTGCCGCGGAAGATATTCGCCAAAGACAGGCGCTCAGACTAGAACGGAGACGGCTGAGGGATTGCAGTAATCCATTAGATCTACCGGAATCTCTTTTTACTCAACATTTTAGAGTGACTAAAACAATTTTCCGGCAGATCCTACTAGAACTCACGCCGTCTCTACCGCTCGGCACACTAAAAACAACAAATGTGTTGAATGTGTAATGTGTAATTGGAAGCTAGAGACTACAGTTATTTCTGTAAATAAAGCAAAGAAGAAACATTCAATTCAATTCAATTCATTTATTTATTTATTTCAAATGTAATTACATTATATTATATTTGGCTCAGTCATCAAGACATCACCTCCCATACTAGTATAAACTGTATCACGGAAAGGTGATACCTCTCAAACCGAAATAAAATATAGCTTACATTAGGTTAGGTTTAAAGATCTTTATTCTCATAAAACATACAGTTCAATTAAAATGAGATACAGATAACAATGTAATAAATATTTGTAATACACCTCTGGTGCTTAGGGTTAGTAACATAGGTAAGTAATGATATTAATAAGATTTATATAAACTAAAGTGTTAGTTAAATATGGTTAATAAGTACATGGTTCGCTCCTTAACTACCCTACAGTTTGGCAATATGTAATTTTAATTTATTTTTAAATACGCTAACACTATGACACTCCTTGATGTCATTTGGTAATTTATTAAATAATTGGACTCCTTCGAATAAAATGGATTTTTTCCCCTTATTAGTTCTTGGTATGATAAGTTTAATTTGTGTTTATTTCTTAAGTTATGTTTGGTTGTTTATCTTTTCCAATGTAATATTAGTTTTGATTTTATTGGTAGTTATGTTTTTTATTAAGATGCAAGTTTAATATTGATATAGTTGATTTATGTTGAACAGTTTAGTCTTTTTATACAAATCTTTTGTTGGCGTATTGTAATTATGAAATAATACTTCAATAATTTTGTTTTGAATTCTTTGTAGTGATTGAAGATAAGTGGTTGCAGCTGACCCCCAGATTTCTATTAAGTATTCCAAATGTGATTTTACTAGAGAATTGTAAATTATTTTTTTTACTTTTTCCGGTATGCAGTTTGTTAACTTTAGGAAAAGCTCCTAAAGTTGAAGTTAATTTTGACTTTATTTTTTCAATAAGTGATTTCCATGTCATTTTGTCGTCTATTATTAATCCTAAGTATTTTTCTTGATACAATCTTTTTATTAACTCTTTGTTAATAGTGAGGGGTGAAAACCCTGGAATTGGTTTTGGTACATTCTACTTTATATAAATACCTTACCAACTTACATAACTAAGTACATTTATTTAACTATAACAGCTATGGTCAGGGTTTATTCATCGATTTGCTTCCCTGAAGCGGCGATATACGACTCCTGTGGGCCAAAAGTATGCAGAGAAAAACATTGTCTTGTACTTTGCAGGCACTTGAAGCACATACGACTTGAATGTCGCTATGAATTCGAATGTTTAGTTTAGTCGTTACACTGCCCAGTAAACGAAATATATTGATCGATCAATCACAGAATTATTTGCCGTTTGACATGATAATTTACTTGCACTTTCCTTATTTCTTGCCAATAATTTCTTAAAGTAATCTACAAACAAAGCACAACACGCATAAGTAAAGTTATCGATAGGAATTATCGTGAAAAAGAGTAAATAAATACCGCGGAATTTTGCCTGTTTACATTATGTTGTACCCACTGAGTTGAATCTGTCAATGACATTGACAAGTGCGGGCCAGGCGGAGAGTGCGCCTAGCCACCACAGACAAATAATCTGTTACAAACTATTTATCGGTACTTACCGGTTTTTGTGCATAGTAATAGTGAAGTCCAAAATTTTTAGTATGTTGGCAACGTTAAGCACTGGGCACGAGATGCCGCGGGAATACCAATTGCTTCACGTCCTTCAAGCGCACTGAGCTTCAAGGACCGGTGTGCACACTGGACCGGGAATAGGGGGGCTGGACTATCCGCAATTGATTAAAACAAAATCTAATTTTAGGACAGAAGCAAATATATAAAACCGTAGTTAAGTCTTAATAAGATACCACGCTCATTGATCGGGCCCGGGCAACTCGGTCATGCCCGACACGTTGTCGGACTCATTCACCGACCCGGCCTGGCCAGGCCTGAAACGATATTTGCGGAAGGAAAAGGCTCGCATCGTGAACTTATTCATTGGATTGAATGTCAACTTGTTGATTTTATTCTAGGTTCCATCTAGATAACTTGTATCTACAGTAACGGTCAGTGTCGTGCTTGTATTGTCGTAAGTGCATGAAGTGTAGTGGCGCTAATTGACCTGGGTCGAGTAGGTACCTGCAAAAGTAATAATTAAGTATTTGTTTGAGCAACCAATATGCTTACTGTTTGTTAAAAACTGTAGATCTGTTAATTATGTCATTAAATAATGAAGGAGAACTCGTATTTACTCAGTAGGTAACATACAATTTAACGTTAACTATTCTGTAATTGTAACTACAGAAACAGGTATTAGGGGCACTGATAAGTAGATTTCCAACAGTAAAATGTTAAGAAGGTTAATGTATGTCACACACCAACTGCAATTTATAAAATGATGTCTTTGAAAATAGCATGACACTTTCACGTTAAGTATTGTATTTTTGTTCCCAATCATGAAATAGAGGTTACATACTTTAGTATAGTCAATTAGTTACTCGTATGAAATGGAAACTAAAACAATTTGAACTTAAGGGCCGAAACTGCGTTAAGCGGGTGCACGGTTTCATACAAAGATGAACCGTCGCGGGCGGCCGCGCGGTCGCCCGTCGCACGGAGCGTGGATGGACGTGGCACGGAGCGCGGATGGACGTGGCACTTGTATGAAACCGCGCGGGGGCTCGCTCGTGACGGGGCTCGCGCGTGAGCATGCGCGGGCGCATGCACGTGCGCCAGCTTAACGCAGCCCTTATACATTCATTCATTTCAAGTAGACTAGTGACCAGCACTGGCGTCGGTGTTTTAAGACCACCGAAAGGCCTCCGATACGGTCTAACAATTGATACCTAATGTAAATGAATAAAATATTTAGTATCATCTAAAGACAAATGGCAACCGCATCGCATTCTATGTGGTTTTCTTTCTGTCCAATGTCTATATAAATGTATTTTAAATAATTATGTATGATAATCATGTGATATTTATGTTAATTTAATATTTCTTAATTAGAAGCAAATACATTGTATGGTTAACTTACATAAAGGGTGGATATGTTATGACTTATGACGTCACCATGACATCATTGCTGTGATATTTATCCATCAAGAATGAATGCAAACTCCGAGACCAAAGTAATGCCTCTGAGTGAGAATTACTTTTCTATTTATACTCGTATTACACTAGCAGCGCCTCGCGGTTTTACCCGCGTTGTGCCCTTTCCCATGGGAATTTTGGGATGGAAATAGCCTATAACCTTCCCGTTGAATATGTCTATCCGTTACAAAAACAATTATTCAAATCGGTCAAGTAGTTTTTGAGTTGATTAATTACAAACATACATAGTTACACAAATACAAATCTTTCCTCTTTATAATAGTAGACTATTATAAAGAGTAATGTAGATTATACATTGTATAACAGATAACATAAAATACTTTTCAATCATTTGATAAAGTAAAGGCATTGACAAGTTATTGTTTTTTAAATTTAAAATAAATAATGTCATATATTTTCACTTTTTTTAGTGCGATAGTTTTAGTGGTTTTAGTCTGCCTTCATATAATTTTTAACTTGATCCATATTGACACGACGAAGAAGAAGAAGTGTTATATCTTCTAGACAAAAAGTAAAATACGAAACCCTTAAGGTCAACACTGCATTAAGCGTGCGCCCGTCGCGGCGGTTCTCTTTTGTATGAAGCCACACGCGGCGTGCACACGCCGCGGGCGCCCGCGACGGTTCACTTTTGTATGAAGCCACACGCGGCGTGCGCACGCCGCGGGCGCCCGCGACGGTTCACTTTTGTATGAAACCGCGGCGTGCGCACGCTTAACGCAGTGTCGGCCCTTATAGAATCAATCCGTCATCACTTAGTTACCTATCTGAAGATTGATAATTAGCCCTCAAATAAGTATAATAGTTCAAGTTTATTCATATCATAATTCTAGGTGAACGCCAATTGAAGTAATGATTTATTACGAGCTATTAGAAGACCTATTTATCCTCCGGCGCGACGTTCATTCTCGCCATATCGACCTTGTCAAATGTTTTCCATGCGTGTATCGGCCCCCGCTAGTTATACATATATCAAGCAATACAAACTTACGTCTTGTTCGTTTACAATTAGATCAATTATCTTATTTGATTGGTATTTGTGCTAATGGAATCATTTTCGGTAGACAAGTAGATAGGTACCTTGTTTTTCGTATATACAAATCGTCTTTGGATTAAAATTTGTTTATAACAATCAAATTTCTAATTGACTATCAGTTTTTAGTTACCTTTCATATCATAATTATTAAATTTGATTAAATAGTAGTTTAGACAAAAGTGACTTAATTGCAGACGTTTGTACCTAATTCACAAAGTACCAAAACAATGTTTGAAAACGCTTAACATTGTATTCGGGTCATTCACCAACAGATAAGCAACAAGATTAAATCTTAGAAAAATACTGATATTTAGGTTGAATGGTCACAGTGGCTGTAAGTAGTTCTAAGATTAATAATAGTTAGCATAACGCACGCAACTGAGCTCCGAAGGTGAAAGGCGCATGGCTTTCGAATTAGTTCGCGTTATATCGACGCTGGAGAAAACCGACGTTCTCCAATGTTTATGTACTTATAGACACAATTTTATGATTCAGATCGTACTTGGCAGTAGGTCGATATGATTTACTATCAATTCATCACAAACCGAAACAAATGGGTGTTTCTAAAGTTTATCAAAACGAAATTGATTTCCACTGGTTGGACGCCCGTGGACTTATAAAAGTTTGTAGGACGTTCTCTTTTTAAATCGATGAGACTTGATAGCAAGTGAGCAAAGTGTCTCCAATTGTACTTTAGCGAAATTCATCAGATTGTCCTGTTTTTCTCCTCTAAAAAAATAATAGAAATTGGTACCATATTTCAGTAATTTCTACCAAAAATTCTCGCGAAGTCTACAGCTTACAGAAAATACTTAATTGGTACTCTTTTTCTCTGACCCTTGCTTGGCCGATGTATGTCCAAGTATTGCCCTTTCGATTGACCTCTAGCCTATAAGAGAGGTGGTGTCTATGCTACAGTTTAATAATTGTCCAAGGTCATGTTAGGTGTATAAAACTATAATTCCACTTATGAAGGTATTGCTAATCAAGAAATGCAAATACACTGATAATCACGCTACGATAACGACTTATCATTTGATCCAAAAACTGGTTTGTGTTAGATTAAGTTGGTACAAATAACCCTGTCTGTTATTTGCGAGTTAACTACAAGGTGTTTGGAATCTCAGCCTCTTCAAGTACTGAGATCAACGATCTGAAGTTACAACTGTGTCAGCACATATTGTTGACTACGGACAGGAATCGAACCCGCGACCCCTGACACAGTATGCGCTCTCACATGCCACTGTATGTGTGCCCACGGGCTTTTCAGCACTTAGTTTTTTTTATAAAAGCTGAAAGTTTGTCAGCGCATGTTTATATATATGTCCATTGTCGATAGCTATGACTATGGGCCATTGTAATGGAGTAGTCTTCCTATTTTTTCTGCTCACTTCGCTCAACCGTCGACGTTGTCTTTAAAAATCTTTCACTCAGTCATATCCTTGGACACCACATCCGTCCATCTTGTCTTGGGTCTTTCAATAGATCCGAATCATCAAATCAGCTAACAGTTGAGAAAAATACCTTCCCAAAAATATAGGCCTTTATTTGTAGTTTTATTCGTAATGTTAGGTAAGTACTAAATTGAGCTCTTGAGGTTAGTCTCTCCACAGTACCTATAGTAAACATTTTCCGCCGTAATACGTGACGATATTTGACCAACGAGTAATAAAAGGGAACTTAATAATAAAACGTTATGGGCCTTTTCGGAAAATTGCTTTTATCCGTTCGGTCAGCAGAACCGTATTTAGTTACATTGTGTTATCAAGTTATCACAATAAATTGTGGTATTGTGATGAGTTATTGTTCAAAAACATCGTGTTATCTTCTTAGACATTAAGGAAATTAGGGCAAAAATTTGCAAAGAAATCCGCTTTTGGTTGTGTTTTGTTCGTAAAAGTATATTATAGCATACAGCCCCATAGACACGAGTCAAGAGGTGATATGGTCCCATAGACAAGATATATAGAAAATTGGTGATCGCTTCACATGCTCCGTAACCAAGGGAACCTCTCACTTGTAAGTACGGGTTATGTTATTTAGCAAATCCAATTTTAATAAAATTTAGCAATCTGAAAAAAGCTATACGCAGACTTACTGTTATCAAAAAATTAATATGTCAATGGATTAAATACGGGAATTAAACTAGGGTTTTTATGTTATTTACCAGAACCAGAAGAAATTTAAGAAGAAAATTTTGATGAAATTTAGCAATCTGAAAAACCCTATACGCAGACTTATTGTTACCACGAAATTGCTACAACGAATTAAATGCAAGTGAAACTACGAATCACATTTAGTGCATAAATAAATAAATCTTTAAGTGTCAAAACATTAAACAGCCACCTACATATTCCATAATTCAAATTGTGAGCTAAGCCAGTCACAAACTATCAATATGATTTCAACGCATCGTAGTGTCTAATAAGGCTATGTAGGCCCATTTGATAGCAGAAAGCCTTCGCCTAGTTAAAGAGACTAGTCACAACATATCTCGTTTAATATATCTTGAATATTTTCACTAAAGCAATGATTTTTATCTTCATTCCGTTGATGATGACTGTGCCTATAATTTGTGGATGAATTTCATAAAAACAAATGACGTACGCATCGATTGGATTACATCTGTAAAAAGTTAAATGGCGATATAAGTGAGTGTTGAAGCGCTTTATTTACATCAAGTTTTTTATATGTAATACGTCGTTATATTAGTTCGCTGCTTAGAAACACTTAAAGCGCTAGCTAAACATACATACTCCGGGTGCGGGTCGCGTGTAATCGTATTCTTTGTATTTGTATGAAGGGTACTGGCCCGTTGCGGGCACGAAGAAGAATACAACGTTACTCGACACGCAACCGGCCCGCACCCGACTGTGTGTGTCTTGCACTCAATGCTGTCTTATCCAATCTATACTAATATTATAAAGCTGAAGAGTTTGTTTTGTTTGTTTGTTTGTTTGTTTGTTTGTTTGTTTGTTTGTTTGTTTGTTTAAACGCGCTAATCTCAGAAACTACTGAACCAATTTGAATAATTCTTTCACTGTTAGATAGTCTATTTATCGAGGAAGGCTATAGGCTACATTTTATCCCGGATTTCCTACGGGAACGGGCACAACGCGGGTAAAACCGCGGGGCGCTGCTAGTTTTATATAAAGAACGCAATCATTTCTATTCGCTTTTACAAACATAGTTCTTGACTGAGGAACAAATTAAGATAACAATGGCATTGAAAATAAAAATCATTACTTTTCATACGTGTAGAATTCATATTACGAAACAATATGTTTGCGTAAGCGATAAGGAGCGTAATAACTTCCAGATTGGTTTATGCCTTAAAACTACTGTACTTACGCAATCGGATAAATTAAAATTTAAGAAAATTTATGGAAACTTTTTTCAAACGGAAAGTTTTTATTCATTTTTGTAACGACCGTCGCAGTAATGGGCCAAAACAATATAGGCTTTATTAATAAACGCCTACTAAGAACATTTAAGTTATCAAATGGTTTGTCACTTTTTGACACACGCAATTTTCCGAAGAGCAAAAGAAACAAAACACAGTGTAACAATGTTTTAGTTACACCGCGTTTATTAATAAAGCGGTCTATGTATAATACAAAAATATATAACGTGGTAAATAAAAAAGAGTACTTAGTATAAAGTGTATAAACATAAATCCAATCCAAAATTTACGCGTACTGTTGACTTCGAAACAAAGCAGATTATTCAACACACACACCAACATACAAAGTCTCATTTGCTTATCTAATACTACACCACAAATCCGCCTTCACACACAGTACGCAAATTACCTCTCATCATTACTAAAATTGAAGAAAAAACAAGTACAGAGTTCAAAGCAAAATATCTAATTCATGGACTATATCGTCACATATTTGTTATTGACTTGGTGCTAACACATCCGCCAAGTCGCCACTAAATACCCACTAATGTACGCATCCGCTGTACATCACCTTATACACACACCAGTGTCAGTATTGTCGTTAAACTATAACAGAACGCGGCTAAAGAGTTAGAGCCATAATGGAAGTGATTTGTGGGCGATTTTGTACACCTATGTTTGTTTTATAGAGATTTGCCCGTTCGTCAAGACAATGGATTAGGTTTTTTAGGCACAGGTTTAAAGTTAACGTTTTCATTTTGAGAAAAACCCATTTCACACTTGGTGTTCGTAACAAAATACCGTATTTATAAGGTTGTATACCCAACAGTGGGGAAGCATAGCTAAATACATATATGCGGTATTTACTTACATTATTAATTATTATTATAATATTTTCTAATATTACACCTCAAACAAAACGTTCTTATACAAACTAAATCCATCCGATCTCTGTCCAGAACTGTCATTGGAAGTATGTGTATTGGCTCTCATGTCACATCCATTGAATACTATTTATTTCCTTGTTATTCCGTCTGTGAGCGAATCTTTGGCACGAAGCTTCAAAATAATCATAAATTTATTTCAAGTGCCCACAAAACTAATAGTTGCGTATTTTGCCAATGCCGCTTAGTATACAATGAGGTGCAAATATACAATTCAACATTAGAAACATACATATTTAGTTAACCAGAAAAAATATGCATTAAATCAAAATTTTGATAATTTTTAAGATAAATTAATATCTCACTGCATGGCTTCTAACCGTACTGAAGGCAATAAGAACAGAACAGTCTTCAAAAAAAAACTTAGAGCACTTATTATTGTTTCTACCTCCTACGATCAAAATTAAATTTTTCAAAAAGAAAAAAACAATTGTAGTATTAAAAAAATACATCTAGATCTTCCAAACGTTAAAGCATTTGCTGACCTTGTTCATATATCCTGTTAGAAGGTCCTCTCAACCATGTTATTATGACTGCATGCATCATCTGTTGTTAACTGAGAGTGAGCATATTCGCAAATAAAAGCAGGTTCTAACATATAAGAGCGCTACCGTGCTTCAGACACGTTAAGCCGTCGGACTCGGTTGTTTCATAGTCAGATGTCGGAGGCCTTTACGCGGTCTAAAAACTCCGACACCAGGATTGGCCACTAACCTACTTCTTCTTCATCGAGTAGATGGTCAACCTGACCAATCCTAGTGTCAGAGTTATAGAGCCGCCAAAGGCCTCTGACGTGGCTCATGTAACGACTACTATCCGTAGAAAGTAACCGGGACCGACGGCTTAACGTGCCCTCCGAAGCACGGAATCATCTTACTTTTCGGGCAATCAGGTGATTCAGCCTGCAATGCCCTAACCAAACTGAGGACAGTCTCACAAGTCTCACAAGTCTCACTACCCTACTCGACATGATCATATAATCTTAAAGAAACAATTCTAGAATAGATTGCATAATTTCAAAAAAGGCCCACATCAAAACAGTCGCCACTGATTGCCATATGTGTGTGTACTAGTGTAACTATTTTGCTATGATACTGACACATTCGCCATTATGCAAGAAACGATAGTGGATTCAGTTTATGTACAAGTACTACGTATGAACAGATTACTGAACTAACTTCACTACATGTATTTGCTGGAATGTCTATGTAAAGTTTGGAGTTGAGAAAAAATTTCAGTGCAAGCAATATAATAATATCCAAAACATACAATCAAAGATACAACACTGACTGAAAAGAGTACTTAATATCATTTTATCTATGACAATAGTTTGTGATAAAATACCAGTCCAAAACAACATATTATTGTATTAATTTACTATTCAATGAACAGAAAAGAAAATAAAATTTCCATTTTCAGTTCATTCTTTCATCAATTTTTCAGTGCAAACCAGTAAAAATCGTTAAAAGACACAGCAGATATATTTACTAGACGATAAGAATATATTTACATTTAAGTCTTTAACGGAATACCACCAATAAACTATCTTAACTATCGTTAACGTTTAGCCAGTTTACGTTAACGTTTAGCCTCTACAAACAGTGAGGTAAGTTCCAAGCGAGGGCCCTCCTCATCATACTTTTTCCTTCTCAAACATAAGAGCTTGACTCTATCGATGGAGTTCTTTCCACTTTACTGGAACATACTCACACATAGTCTAAACTTGTCTTTTTTCACTAGCTTGCACCATGTAAACGCATCAATGTCAACAACGCGCGCTTTAATGCAGCAACAAAATTGCCTCAACTCCACATATTACGCGGCGTATTTTATCCCGATGGCAGCCAGACGCTGCGTCATACCGATACACCTATAACGCTGGAACAAGTCGCGGTTATTTTCCACATCCACTACTGGATATTGAACTCGAACAATATTGTTATTATAGTTATATTTTTACATGAAGTATCAGTATCAGTTTCTACCCAAAGGTTGAGTAAAAGGAAGTTAACAAATTTTATTCGTGACCAAATAAAGGTTGGTGCTAATAGTAAGTATTTTCAACTACAGATGTTTTATTATGTAGCTTACACTATTGTAAGTAATAAAATATGATAGTGACTACAAATGAAGTGCTAATAGGCACAGAAAAGAATAAGGATAGTTTGCCTTTGAAAATCGCAAATAATATAATATAAGCTTTATTAATGATTGAACTCAAGCAAGATCTAATTAAACATGTCCGCAGCACTTTTGACATGACGTGACATGATGTTCTATTTTTAAATTGAATACAGAAGATATCTTAAAATGGTCGGTCTTATAGTTTAAAAAAGGTAGACAATAGACTTTGATAGCCCACACCTGAAAGGGTTCAATATCTAAACAATAATATCAGCGTTACGTAATTAAAATGTAAACTAAACGCAACGTTTTAGGTAACAATTAGCATGATGCAATGAACTGTGGCAGGACGAGTGCGGTGTACCATTGCTGGCCTTGTTCGACTTAGCATCGATAACAGCATTACTGATAACGCATTGTATGTGTTAATGTTTGTTTTACTATTTTGTAACTAGTCGGAACTATTTAAGTTAGAAAGAAATATGGCATATCCTAAAGGTTATGCGGAAGGGCATAGATCAAGCGCACTGGCGTATTGGCATACCCACATAAAAGGGCAGAGATGCAAAGTTTTTATATTCGTTTTTCTCTTCTCTGAAGATATCTCTCTGCCTCCATTTCTTTACCATAGACAAAATGTAGAATAGATACGTCAAAAGCTTTGTCTTTGGCGAGTCATATTAAAGAAACTAAGTACGAGTATGTCTCTTTTGCCGGAAAGTCCAAAATATACTTAATAATGATAATTATTTGGTTAACATTTTAGGTAAACCCAATTTAACCCATTTAGTTAAAGCAATCTGACTAACTACTTGTTAAGGATATTCCGCGTTTTAATTAAAGTTTTATCAATCTATATACTCTGTTGCTTATATAATATTTATACACTGGAAATACCATTGTGGCCATTATGACCTACAAGCTCAGACATGATTTTCGGTAGTGTTCTGTGTACTTAGATAAACAGGAGTGTATTTAGATATGTGTAAATCATTACAGTTAATTAATGAATATTATTGAATTATGATTTACTCCAGATTGCAGATTTCAAAGGACAGAAACTTCCAGCCTATACATTTAAATCATATTTACTCACTGATACATACACATACACAAATACTTTATATGAATATATAATTGACACCCACACGTCGTCGCCAACAACTGTGCGTTTACATATTGTTGACTCTGGGAGGGAATCGAGCTTTTATTTTACATTTTGATCTGACGTTTCGGCCGCCATGAACCGTGGTCACAGAAGGCCGAGGTGTTATCTGTAAACTTAGTTTTTCGCTTAAACTTAAGAAAGAATATAGAATCATCCAGTTATTGAATCAGTTTATTAAATAAAATAAAATACTTAAATACTAATAAAAATAATGTATGAATCAATATCCTAACTAATATTATAAATGCGAAAGTATCTAACTCTGTCTATCTGTCTGTTACGCTTTCACGCCAAAACTGCTAAACCGTTTTGAATGAAATTTGGTACACATTAGTCCAGAGCCTAAGAAAGGACATAGGCTACTTTTTATCGTGAAATTCCTGCGGGAACGGGTACAACGCGAGTGAAACCGCGGGGCGCTGCTAATATGGTTATAAATTCAAATGTAAACGGTTGTGAGATGAAGCGCGCGGGCGCGTGGCGAGAAGACAGTCGCGCAACCCGCACGCCAATTAACGTGGCGAAGTGCATTCACACGCTCCCGCAACCGCACACTGGCGCCCTCTCGCTAACCTGCTCAGCCACTTACAAAACAACCAGAAAACGAACCAAGAAACGAAAACCGCGCACGTTAACACTATTACTCGTTACAGAATACCTCGAACCCGATTTGAAAATAGAGAAACTCAAACATTTGCCCGATAATCGGGACCGCTGTCGATCGCCGGTCACTGCGCCGGTCGACTCACCTCGCCTTGCACTATTTATATCGAAAAGAGAGAACTGCGTTTCGACACTTCACGTATGTGTACGTACCTTTATTTTATTACCATTTGTAGCCGGTTTTAACCTGCAACGATTAGTAAGCGTGGTTTATTTTATTGTGGCATACGATGATGCGCCATGCAATGGAATTTAGACGTTTTAAATTTATATTAGTTTTAACATCCAGCGTCCCATGGTAGAGTTTTATTGATTATAGCTGTTTAAATTATATCTGTTGCAACGTCGGCTTTAATAAAAATACTATAAACAGCGAGACGTGTGACGAAATATATGAAAACAAGTTACTTTTCAACTGTTTTAATGAACGAATCGAAACGATTACATTACAGAACTGTACGTTTCAAGTGAAACGTATTGTCAGCGATCCCACTCTGGGTTGTATAAACAGAGCACATACCTACGTTCGTAACACACAAAAAGAGTTGTATGTCTTGAAGTCCATTGGATATTTTAAAAATACTGTCGTGGGAGCGACTTGTGCCACTTTGATGAACGCCGACGTACGCTCTGAGTGTGTAAGACATTTTTTTACTACCTGCTCCCTTTATACAAAAATTAAAAGTTTATAGACGAGTGTGGGATCCATCAAAGACACCGCGTTACATTCGAATATGTTTTTTAGTCTTTTGTTGTTATTAAAAGGATTTGCCGATTTTTTTTGGGTTTAAAGTAGGTATGTGTTTTTTAAATTGTCCTGTTTCATTGATTGTGCGATAAGATTATGTATTTAATTGAGACACAATTTTATATCAAAATAAGTTCCATCAAATAATTACCAATACCTACTTGACAAACAAAAGTACTGCTTGTGTAACATTAAAGTAAAAATAAACTATTTCTACATCCTCCTGAAAAAAAATTACAAAGATATTTAAAATGTCTTTCAAATCCTCCGCTAGTTGATTCCAAAAATCAAGTCTTTAAAAAAACAAAATATAAACAAATAGCTACGATGAATTCTTGTTCTCGTTTAATTAATTTGTCCATCTGATTAATAACAAATAACATCGTCCGTGGACCACACAACGCGCCTGCGCAGGTATCAATACAATTAGGCCCTTCCCGAACCAAAGCCCACTCGAATGAAACTCGATCCATCAAAGTAATCGACTCCACGACATCTATATTTTGTTAATCGTTGACAGTATTGCCAAAATAATTAGTCTAATGATATTGATTATTCAATTTAATCAATCATTACGTTAATTAGATTTTGTGTTGACAAAATGACATGCGTGTACGTTATTTATGTAATAAAAATTACAATTATGTTTGTAAACATACGAGAACAACTGCAACTGCAGTTTTATCCTTAAACTTTGGAGATTCTATTTATATTTGAAGACCTAGTATCATAATTTTGAAAAACATTTTAATACAGATTCAAACGTATAAGTAGGTTTGAAAAATGTCAAAGATTAAAACACTAACACCAAGACGAAAAGAATTACAGATAACCTAAATAAAACTCCTGAAATCTGAAAAAGCCGTCTATTCTGAAGGTCAACTCAGAACGTACAGACACATTTATTAGCACATCTGTTAATGAGTCTGCCGTCTGTACTTAACTAGATTAATGTAAAAGAGGTACTGACATAACAATCATATGACATGACAGAGCCAATTGAGACGTGTGTGACATATGACGTGATAAAATATAATTATGGCGGTTCTATATTTAGAATCACTCTTGGTTTTGAATGCCACGAGACAGGATGTCGATAAGATTTAACATATAATCTAACCATGTGTTAATGTTGACACATCTTATTGCGTTTTAGTTTATCGTACATTAATATGTTTAATTAGTTAATACTGCAGTTTTTTAATACAAGGACAATATCAGTATGTCCTAACCCAAGTATAATCATATCTAAAGGTATTTTAGTGCATTGACTCTTTTCGATAATAAGCAAATAACGGCAAGGATACTAAGAATATAAAGGAATAACGCATGCTAGTTACTAGCACACTAATTAACTGCCTATCTTTGAGTACAATGTCCAGCTGGTATGCCAGGTAGTTTAGTACATATGGGAGTAGGTAAGTAAGCACGTGCTAGCAGCTAGTAAATCAGTATAGATACTAAGTATGTATATTCCGGCATTACGATAGGTAATTAATAGACATACAACTTGTTCTAATTACACTGTAACCTTTTGGTAACGTATATTATTAAAGGATAGGAGTGATTGTCAGTCGCTTACAAATTCATATCATAACTACAAAAATAAGTGGCAGTTTCTACTCTATTGACCCCAGATCACGGCCGAACAAAGTATAAAGAGCAATAAATAATGAATACCTACTTAATAAGTGATTGTATTTAGATCTTAGGCGCAGTGTTGCAGTGAGTGTCCAAAGTACATGATCAGCCTTGATTCACGTTTGAAATCTTGACGGGCGTGACTACGATGTTCAACAAATGATATCATACTAGTACCAGACATCATACGTAATCAAACCATTTACTTACAACTTCATTAACCATTACGTATCGCTGAACATAACACACATTACTGGTTCCAAACTGATTATTTAACTGCGTTTACAAACAAAACAGGCATTGGGTTATGAACGACGAAAATACTGTGGCATCATAAAGGTAGCAACAGTTATTAGGGGATTCTTGTGATAATTGTTGTCTAAATATTTACCGTTTCGCGAGTACGTTAGAACTCAGACTGGACTGTGAGATAATATTATATCTCTGTCATAAATATTAGTCTGTTAACTGTTAGTCAATTGATTGATTAAGGATGTGATCTTAATAGTGTTCATTAAAAATGGTCTAATAGATATACTGGTTCGCTTCCTTGGGCCTCTGGAAAGTTCCAATAATATAATTTACAGTAATGTTGTTAATTCTTCATAGAGATGGTATTTTAAATCAAATGTGTTTAGACAAGAATATTTTTTGTTCAATATAGTACTGTATCGAGTATAACCATGCTATATACCTACTTTGATAGCCATTGTTTTGTAAAACTGCATTAATATTTCCTTTACAATTATCTGTCTAACTAAGCAAATATCATTTATTAAAAAAACTGTACTAAATAACGATAAAAAAATAGCAAATAAAAAACCACACATATTTCGTTAAATAATCCAAATCAAATCATACTCGTGACAAACGAGTAAGTACGTTTAAAATCACGTTTTCCTTATAAACGATAACTATAGTCATATTTTGTGGCGAAGGCGTCAATAAACCATAATTTTACTTCCTAAGGTATAAGACGAACAATTTATTGGTTAGTAGTTAGTAGTAAAAACACGTGTGCACTGAAATCACGTGTAATTCACACATGTGTTAGTGTATACTTGAAACGCTATTGTTGTACTTATGTGTAAGTATTTGTTGATAAAAACTAGGTAAACGGACGCCAGCAATACTTATTTAATTTTATAGCTACGTCGTTAGAAGCGAGTTCACGAGCCGCGAGATGGCTAGTTTCCTGACTAGTTTCCTGGGACTTTACAGACTATCGCCTTAAACAATACTGCAACAACACAATTTTATAATTACATAATCCATACTAATATTATAAAGACATAATATTTTTAAGTTAATTTGTTTGTACGTTCGAGCTTATCTCGAGAATTACCAGTCTGATGTGAATATTTCTTTTTCTAATCGATAGTCACATTCAACAGGAAGGTTATAAGCAATTTTTCATCCCTAAATTCCCACAGGAACGGGCAAAATGCAGGTAAAACCGCGGGGCGCTGTTAGTATACAATACGTATTTAGATCAATTAGCCGTCAAAGAAGCTCTAGAAATATGCTGTAAATATTTACACGAGTAGTCGAGTATGAAAAATCTACGGAATAGAACACCTATCTATTACTAGCAGCGCCCCGCGATTTACCCGCGTTGTGCCCATTCCCGTGGGAATTTCAGGATGAAAAGTAAGCCTATAACCTTCCCGTTGAATGTGGCTATCCATTACAAAAATAATTTTTCAAATCGGACCAGTAGTTCCTGATATAAGCGTGTTCAAACAAACAAACAAACTCTGCAGCTTTATAATATTAGATCACATTCTATCACTTTATCTATAAAATATAGCTAAGTTTTTGTTGCATATAGTTCGGAGGTGGGAGTATGCTACGATGCGGAGGTGGGAGTATGCTACGATGCGGAGGTGGGAGTATGCTACGATGTGGAGGTGGCTACCACGATGTGGAGGTGGGGGGGTGTTACTATGCGGAGGTGGGAGTTTGCTACGATGCGGAGATTGCTACGATAAAAAAATGTTTTAAACGATCTACCACGAAACTTAATGCGTCAGACTAAATTCCACGCGAGCGAAGTCGCGGGCAAAAGCTAGTATTAGTATAGATCACATTCTATAAATTTATCTATAAAATAAAGCTAAGTTTTTGTTGCATATAGTTCACGAATTGGTTTCATTTTAGTGCTCGGTTCTCACAGGTATCATTATTATTCGATCCTATTGTTTGAGTAAGTACTTTATTTATGCATAGTATTAAAATATTGAAAATAATACACAATAATTTAACGTTTGTTTCAATCAATATTAAAAGATCGAAAATTCCAAGGTTTCCCTGAGGTCACCTACATACTCCGAGCTGGTCACGGTCACAGCCGAGACGTCATAACATAACATAATACCTATATTCTCTTGTATTCTCGAATAATTGTACACGCCGCTTTACCTATGTTAAAGACAAATGAAATACATTGTAGAGTGTGAGGGTTACATCTACTTATCACTATCACTACATATCTTATAACAAAATCCCCGGCCGCGTCTGTCTGTCTGTCTGTTTGTTCGCGATAAACTCAAATACTACTTTGACACACGGATACTACACGGATTTTGACGCGATTTGAAATAGATAGAGTGATTCAAGAGGAAGGTTTATATGTATAAAATTTTCCGAAATTCCCACGGGAACAGGCACAACGCGGGTAAAACCGCGGGGCGCTGCTAGTAGTATTTAAAAGTAAAGTAAAGTATTAGCCAGTAATGTCCCACTGGGCAAAGGCTCTCATCGCACCGAAGATATCAGTACAGTGAGGTACGTACGTATATATAAATTATTTTCATAGTTTGCTGGGTTAATAGTGGATGTATTCGTGATCAACTTTGGACATGCACCCTTACGATAATTTTCAACCAAAGATGAGTAATCTTTATCTTCACTACATAGTATCTATAAAATAAAGACGCTATTTTTGTCTGTTTGTTTGTCTGTATGCTTAAATCTTTAAAATTACGCAACGGATTTTGATGCAGTTTTTTGTAATAGGTAGAGTGATTCAAGAGGAAGGTTTTTATGTAAAAAAATTCCCGAAATTCCCACGGGAACGGGCACAACACGGGTAAAACCGCGGGGCGCTGCTAGTTACTAATATTATAAAGCTGCAGAGTTTGTTTGTTTGTTTGAATGTGCTAATCTCAGAAACTACCAATCCGATTCGAATAATTATTTTTGTAATGGATAAACACATTCAACGGGAAGGTTATTGGCAACTTTTCATCCCGAAATTCCCACAGGAACGGGCAAAACACGGGTAAAACCGCGGGGCGTTGCTATTATAATGGTTACTTTGTTCCTTTTTGTGTCTTGCGTTATTATAAATGACATGCCTTCTAATGCTTTCTTCTTCTTACAAGTTGCGCTAATTTTAGAATACTAAATTACAAATAATTACTGAAATCTTAACATTTAAACTACCTTGTCAAACTATGGAATCTAACAAACCAAATGAAACCACAATGCAGCTGACAACTCAATTTCAATAGATACAGTTGTAAGCTGTACACATAAGTATCGGAAAACAATCTAATTGATTGTCCAAACATCGGGAGAAGTGTCAAAGACCGATAGCTTTAATTAGTAAGCAAAAAGGCGCCATAGTGCCGTCCATAGTGTAGGCGACAAACTTGCATATCAACCAGTTAAGTGAGACCTATAGTTTAGTTATTTGTCGTTTAGTTAGTAGGTGGTCTAATGAACGAGAGGGGTCAAGTACGTTGGTGGGAGGCGAGCGTAGGCGACTACAGTCCATGATGGTCATGGCCGGAGAAGTTATCGCTTGGCAGCTAAGATGCTGCTTTGTTTTAATTCTGCTGGAAACTGATTAATGTCATATCGGTTATATTATTTATTATTATTAGTATTTCATCATAAATTGTATACATCTTTAATGTTCCGAAGAGATAAAAAAAATATTTTTCTTAAGTTTATCATAAGTTCTAATGGAATTAATTGCATACTGAAATAACTCACCATTTTATGGAATTAGGTATTTAACAACTGACGCACTCAGAGACGTTCATTCTTATGACGTATTTTGACATGCGTTACATGTCAAAATCGCTCATTAATCTTATCATCTCTACTATGGAAGCATTTGACCTCTCTGAATACGGCGATGAGTAACCAACGAGTAAGCGTTTGTACGGTATACCGAGTCGTATACGCGGTCATATACGCGGTCGTATACGCGGATCATCATTCTTCTTATAATAACTTATTTCACGTTTCGTCATATAACATTTAAACCTTGATGGTCATAACACAAAGCGTCATTTTAGCCGCCACCATCACAAGTGGGGTTACGACGTATTTCAATGAACGCAAGTTAAAGAGTAAAGTTTAAAATAACCAGTTTCTAATTAAAATGTAGCAATTAACACTTAATATCGATTTTGACCTTGATTAAAATAAACCACCGCTTCCTTGAGTGCGATCAAGAATTAGCATTTACTTTTAATCGAAATATTAAATAAATAATACTAAATAGGAAATATCATCAAAGGATTCGAATTGATATAACCTTTTAGATTTTTAATGTTGAGCATTTTGGTAAATTCTAGTTTTTTAATAAAGCAAATGAATGCAATTGTTATTTTCTAAATTAAATAATAAAGTACTACAGTAGAACCTCGTTAAGTCGAACCTCGATAAGTCAAAAATCTCCAAATCTCGAAAAAATTCAATTGTTTTCTCTTTCTAGTTTCGACTTTAATCTCCAAAATAGTTAGACCGCTAATATATCTAATATGATTTACCTAGACAAAGTATTTTCAGTGTATCTATTATGTACTGAAAATAATTAATTTCAAATTAATTTTATTTTATCTAGAGTTTCCATTAAATATTTATTTCAGTTGAATCTCCATTACTATGCTGATTAAAAAAAGAATAATTAATCTGCAATTAATTTTAAGTTGATGACGTCAACAATCACAATGAAAAACAATGATTAATTAATAGAAATACAAGAATTTTAATCTATTTCGCAACTTTTATTTATTCTATATTATATTAATAGCGAAGCCGATTCTTATTCCAGTGATTATGGGATGATGGCTGCACATCTAAAATCGGTTATAGTCTCACTTTGAAGTACTCCAGCTGTTGATATGTAGAAGAGTATAGAGGATTAAGTTCCGTGGGGAATCCACTAGTTTATTTAAATTTAGGTATATCTAAAATCTTTTTCTTCTCAAGGGTCCTAGAATCACCGATCCTGTGATCAAAAAGGCCAATTATACTAGTTTTAAGTCAAAAGGAATGTCTTTCAAAGAGGCGGTTTTGAGGAGAAGAGTTTTGCGATTTGATTCGGACCAGGGAGAGAGAAAATGTAAACCGTGTGTGAATTTCTCCTTTTTTAAATTATTTTACATTGCTTTTCTCATTCGATTCCACTGACAAGCCCGTTGGCACAGTGGCAGTGAGAGCGCTTACTGTGTCGGGGGTTGCGGGTTCGATTCCCGCCCGGAGTCAACAATATGTGCAGACATAGTTGTTGGCGACGACGTCTGGGTTTCAATTATATATCCTTATAAAGTATTTGTGTATGTATATGTAGTAGTATCAGTTAATTAGATTCCATAACACAAGCTTAGAGCTTACTTTGGGTCTAATTAACCGTGTGTGAATTTGTCCAGGTATATTTATTATTATTTATCATTTTTAAATTAGTTCGTCAATCGTCTAGTCTAGCGTAAAAAATAGGATAACTCTTGGTTAATTCAATAAATAAGTAACACATCAATATAACTGACACGTTTTAATGTTATCTATCGAACACAATTAGGGCATTCTCCCTAGAAACGTACAATTGATCGACCACAATCATCCTATGACCTCATGTGCGGGCGCACTCCGAAACAATGGAGTTCTCACGAGCATCTGCTCCCACCAACTTAATACCCACTGCTATCAACACAGTGCACTCTTATTACAAAAAAATAAAGTCCAATTTTGAAAGGCAAATTGTCATGCCGATTGATTATAACGGGCCTATGTTTAATACAGAGACCAATGGTCTTTATTTTCTTTTGTATTGATTCTATTAAGTTTATGGTCGTTTTGGTTGGTGATTGTGTAAAATAATTATTATACAATATATTAATTAGTATTAAAGTAAGTGCGAGTGGCCAAGTCTGGATTTTTAGACCGCCTCAAGGCCTTTGATATTTTAACGATTGGAATAACCGGCACTGACAATTTAACGTGCCCTCCGAAGCACGGTAGCACTCAGATATAACTATTATAATTTTAGTAATTTATCGTTAAAGTGCAGTAAGTTACTTTGATTTCACGTGACTACTTGAATTTGCGTACTACTTACTATGTTTCTCCGTGTATCCTGTTTCAATTACTCAGTAAAAACTGAAAGAAAAATACTACTAAGAAGTAGAACAGTTCACTCACGACAGAAGGTAACTAACGTGCCAATTCACCGAGCTACTTCCAACATTCGTATCTAACATTAATCCTGCAGTTTTACCCGTTTGTTCCCGTTCCCGTAGGAATTTCGGGATGAAAAATAGCCTATCACCTTCCCGTTGAATGTGGCTATCTATTACAAAAAGGGTTATTAAAATCGGATTGATCGTTTCTAAGATTAGAGCGTTCAAACAAACAAACAAACTATTCAGTTTTATTATGTTAAGTGTAGATTGTAGAAGTAGGGTCATAAATAAAGGCCAACCACAGATGAATCTCTTCACAATAACATCCCATATTGTGTCATCATTCGTCATAAGAATGCATCGCAATGATTAGTACCTAGTTCCAACTGAAGCGGCCTACTAATTCGCAAGGTTGCATTAACCACGATCCACCTTGGTCGCTAATAATTTCAAACGGTCTTCACGCATTTAACTGCTGTTCCCACGTTTCATGAGCACTTCACTATATTAATCTTGTCGTTATTAATAGGAGATTAAAAAATTAACACTTAATTCAATAGGTCAACGTATTTAATCATATTTACGTGTTGATAATCTATTGATGACCGTTCGACTGCATTTACAAAGTAAAATGAAGGGTGTAGTCTTTTGATCTTAACGAAAAACCGGTCAAGTGCGAGTCGGACTCACGCACGGAGGGTTTCGTACTTTAAAATCGGCAAAATATCACGTTTGTTGTATGGGAGCCCCCTTGAGTATTTGTCTTATTTTATTTTTGTATTTGTTGTTATAGCGGCAATAGAAATACATCATCTGTGATAATTTCAACTGTCTAGCTATCACCTTTTTTGAGATATAGCCTGGTGACAGACGGACGCACAATGAAGTCTCAGTAATAGGTTCCCGTTTTTACCCTTTGGGTACGGAACCCTAAAAAGTAGTTTTAAATATGTCATTGGGTTTAACAGTAACTGAATATTTAATTTTCCCATCGTGTTTGAATATAATTTTATGTTTTTGTCGTAATAACTGAACCTTTCTGTTGACGTCACCTCTAAACTAATATTATGGAGTTAAAGAGTTTGTTTAACGCAAATCCCAAGAACTACTAGAGAGATAGGTAGTAGAATTTTCAATGTGATTTTCCTTAATAGTATCCATAAGGAAGAGAAGACTTAAAAATGCCTATGGAGTGATTTTTTAAAGTCCTGTATTCCAACAGGACAAACGTACCTAAAGGTATACCGCTTTATTTATAAACAATATTTAACTTAAACAGTGTTTTAAAGTGTTTTGTCTCTTTCGCTCTTTGGCAAATAGGGTGTGTCGGAAAGGGACAAACCATTTGATAGCTAAAGTGCTAATAATAAGCGTTAATGAATAAGGCCCTTAGAAAGTAACCTTCTTATAAAAACTTTTCATCCTAAAATTCCTACGGAGTCTGGTACAGTCATGTGCAATGGAAATTACAATTGGATAATTACATTTGTGTACATATTATTGAAATTAATACTGATTTGTCAAAATAGTGAAAACTGCTACAGTTTCTAAAGTGTATACATTAAAATGAAATACTATTGTTTACATCGTTATGAAATAATATCGTTTACATATTATTGTAATTCAAAATGGATACATATTTTTGCATGTGATCGTGTATACAAATATCTGAAAAAGAACCTATGTCCATATTTTTGCCAAAGATGTATACATTATTGTGAGAAACTCGGGTGGTTATATATGTAGTATGAATTGTTAAGTGGCTATATGTTTTTGAAATTTTCAGAGTATACATTCATTTGCAAATCTGCCCGTGTATACATTTCATTGCACATGACTGTACAAAGTGAGTACAACCGTTAGTAGCTACAAGTCACAAATAAAAAACAAAGAATACTTCTTACGTAACTCGATCGAAGGAAAACTTTAAAAATAGATCAATTCGGTATAAATAAACGAGGTATTCAGTTGGTTCAATTAATCTATGGTATAACCGCTTGGGTGGTCTTCCGTCTATTTCCTGAAACAACTAGTTTCTACGATCATTATGAACTTATTATATAGAACAGTGAAAGTTGTTTACAAACACTACTAGTTGAAGATTCTTGTACATATGTGTTTTATTTTGGTTACAGCAATGACAGATTATGTAATAGTAGCTGTGTACTAGTTCTCTTATGTTTTATGAGTTTGATTAACTGTCTTGGTACTTTGTTCGTTATCTGAGCTTGTAGGGTATAGGTGATTTAGTATATAAATAGCGGCGCCCCGCGGTTTCACCCGCGTTGTACCTGTTCCCGTGGGAATTTCGGGATTTTATACATATAAACCATCCACTTGAATCACTATATAATTAAAAAAACCGCATCAATATCCGTTGCGTAGTTTTAAAGATCTAAGCATACATAGGGACAGACAGCGGAAAGCGACTTTGTTTTATACTAAGTAGTGATACTTTTTGATAAATACGAATAACGGGTAAAGAAGTTCAAATGAAATAAATATTTCTTTAACCTTCAACCTGTCAAGATTGACTGACAACTGATCCAGTGTACATTTACTGTCATAGAAAATGCTCATTACTTCTTGTTCATCGAGTGGATGATCAACTTGACCAATCCTGGTGTTAGAGTTATTGAGCCGCCAAAGGCCTCAATAACTCTGGCTCATTACTACTCACGAAGTATTAAATTCAATAATGGGAACCATAGATAAACATAATGTATAGATAAGGCATAATTAAGTACGAGCAAATGTATGTGCCCTTTATACGCTGATAAAACAGGTTTTTATCAAATAATCGATGCAAATATTCATTTCATAGAATGACTTACTCAATATATTGTTGCGACATATTGCGTTAAATGATTACACCTTTAACTGTTCCCGCGGTTTCACTTGCAGCGTAACCGTTCCCGAAGGAATTTCGGGAAGAAAACTAGCCTATAACATACCTATTGAATGGAACTATCATATGCAATAATAATAAATCAAATCAGACTTTTAATTCCTGAGATAAACGAGTCTAAACAAAAATAAACTCTCTACCTTTATTACTAGCTATACATATATTTAGCGCCCCGCGGTTTTACCCGCGTTGTGCCCGTTCCCGTAAGAATTTCGGAATGAAAAATAGCTTATAGCCTTCCCGTTGAAAGTGACTATCCATTACAAAAAGAATTATTCGAATCGGATTGGTAGTGACATTAGCGCTTTCAAACAAACAAACAAACTGCAGCTTTAAAATATTTAATATTCAACCGTAACATGCAAGTAAAACTGCGTATAGCTGCAAGAAACTAATATAGTCATTGTACTAAATGACGTTGAATCGGAAATAGGGAAATAGGTCACCGAGCAGTTGTAGGGAAGATAATAACTACGTACTTCATGACAAGGTCACGTCAACTGGGTGAGATGGAAATTGCACTTACAGCAAACTTATTGAGGTTTGCGTGAACTGTACGCTTAAATTATATATTTCTTGCATGCTTTTACTCCTCACTAAACTGATCACTCACTGTACTGATATCTTTGATGAGATATGAGGCTTTTGCCCAGTAGTGGGACATTACATGCTAGTACTAATCCTAACTAACCTTTCGTTTTTATTATACGAAGAAAAACGTATATTAAGATTATGTTATTGTTTTCTAATAAAGACGTTGATTTAAGAGGTACCAGAATTGCAATGTGTTTTTCGTTTTTGATTTTGAGCGAGTTTACTATCGAGTTTCAATAGAAACAAGCATCACAATAATTACATTTCACACTTCATATAACTTAGCTCAATGTAAACAATCTTTTAAACAAAAACCTACTAAAAGATAATAATTGCTCGCTCAGAACAGATTACAATTCGAACTGTTCATAAAATTCTTAACACTTAAGGTTAATTCGATATGAATTATATACACAAGTACTGCATGAAGGAGAATGTCTCATAACGCCTTAAGATTTCTTAACCAGTCGACCTTTAGTGATGAGGTCGAAATAAAGATGGGTAGTTACAAAGTAAATATACACAAAGGCACCAAACGGTATGCTTAAGGACATTTAAATAGGTTGTGTTTTATGTGTTTTTGAACAATTTTAAGTAGTTTTCACTAGGTAGATAATGATCAGATTTTAAACAATGTTCTGTCTGTTTTACTATTAATTAATACGTACGTTAATGTCATTATTACGAGTATTTGCGGGGATAGACGCTGTCGCGAGCGCTTCACCCACCTCCTGATGAAGGTCACCGGACGTGACAGAAACGTGTTGAGGAACACTCAACAGCAACCTCCGTCGTACGTAAGTTCCCGTTTGAACAAAGAATAATGTTTTGTCTCTACATAATAATGGGTGGTATTTAATAATAATAATTAACTCATATCTCAACTGAACTTACTTAAACAGAGGCAGCTTTGATTTACCGAATTTCCAAATGACCGATGTAACAATTGACCCAAGAAACCCCGAAAGTATTATTGTACCAATGTATAACCTTGGTCTTGACATATCTAGTCTAAGAGCTGTCTACTAAAATCAGGAAACTTTTTCCGAAATGATTACAATCTTCTCTTCCCTCCATACTCATCCGATTCCAAAAATACCCAAACAGTTACAATTCCTTTATAACCATAAATCACATTCTAAATACCACAATATCAAAAACCTAAATACCTAGAAGTCTTAAAGTAAATTTGTAGTCTGATCCAATAAAAGGGCTACAGTTGCGAAATCAAAATACTCAAGGTGGTTATTTAACCACCACCTACTTAGTAACTGGATTGATGCTGTGCCATACCATTTCTTGGTACTCGTTTTTCTATGTAGTTACTTCAAGAACTAACTATTACAGAATCAGGGGACTGTGGTTTAACGTAAATAACTTGCCTATGTTTATCTATACTTATAAAGTCGAAAGTATGTAATTAAAATTCATAAGTATACTGATGTACGAAAATGTTAAATGTAGTTACTCTACTCCTGCCGTTTGTTTCTACTTCAACTAAATTGTAGTTCGGTATAAACCTATTCTACATCGGTATATGACTTTAAAATATTTAAAACCCATTATTTTATTGTCTTTTAGCCAATGTGTCTACATAAAAGCAAGCAATGAAGCTCTTTAAATCTGTTAAACATTAACTATTGATAGATTCTTGGTGTATACTAGTTTGATCCGGGAACTAAAATACTCGTAAGTACAAACATCACTACATAGTATAAAATAAAGTCGTCTCTTTTTCGTGTCTGTCACACTGTTTGTCTGTCTGTATGCTTAAATCTTTAAAATTACGCAACGGATTTTGATGCAGTTTTTTGTAATAGGTAGAGTGATTCAAGAGGAAGGTTTTTATGTAAAAAAAATCCCGAAATTCCCACGGGAACGGGCACAACGCGGGTAAAACCGCGGGGCGCTGCTAGTAATAATATAATTACAAAAATAAATATATTCATACGCACTAAACCAACAACTTTATCAAACGAATAAAAAGATTTATTAACTGTTCTGCTGTAATCTAGGGTACTACGTAAAATTGTAATTATATAAATTTACTAGCAGCGCCCCGCGGTTTTACCCGCGTTGTGCTCGTTCCCGTGGGAATTTCGGGATAAAAAATAGCCTATAACCTTCCCGTTGAATGTGGCTATCTATTACAAAAAGAATTATTCAAATCGGACTTATAATGAGATTACCTCGAACATACAAACAAACTCACAAATTTTACCTCTTTATAATATTAATATAGATTACAATTTTTAAACATAAATCACAACACATTAAACATCCGCTCAACTTAACAGTTAATAATTAATCAGTAAATTAATCAAATACGTTAAATAAACCTCACACACATTGTTACATTAATACAATTGTTAACTTATATCTGGTAATTAAATAACATAATCAACGGGTGATGTTAATTAAAATCAGATTTCTAAATGTATAAAAATTATATCTGCTTGACCCGGGTGCAGTGTAGTTGGTTTCATAAAGGGCGTTCCCCTCAGAAGCACGCAATCTTTTAAGTGATAGGAGTGAGCGTTTTATACAGACTTGATTAGTTCCGCCATGCTACTTGGTAAAACTATAAAAAGTATTTTGAATTGAAACTGAATTGAAAGTGTTCGCATAAACTTAAGAAACCAGTATCTATATAAAAAGTTATTATTAGCCTGTCCTGTCCTGGGTTCAATTCCCGTGTTGAGCAAAAACATGTTTCCTACATTTCAAACATGGCGCGGGTTTGAGATCACCCACCCGCATTAGGCAAGCGTGGTGATTACGCCTAATCCTCCTCAATGTACTGATATTTTCAGTGATATGAGAGGCCTTTGCCCAGCAGAGGGACATTACAGGCTAACACTTTTTTTATTAGCCTGTCATGTCTAATACCTGGCAGAAGCATCTTACCAATACACTTACAAATAGGTATTTTTAGTATGTATACCTGATGAATGAAATGTGTGGTTGACAAATACAAATACTTGGCCATCGTAAGACATATTGCGTTATTTAAGCAAGTTTCAATAGAAATGATGGTAAAACAAACAATTACTTCAATTAGTGTTTTATACAGCCAAATTGTAATACATGGTATTGTTAAAAGTTTGATGTAAGCTATTCAATGAACGTTTGTTCTCTAAGGGAAAATATAAATATGCTAAGAATGGGAGAGTTGAAACGCTCTATCTTATATCATTGACCAAACACATCGCTACGTAACAATTACATAAAAATGGAGTTCACATCGGTCCGTCGGCGGCCGCGTTTCTTCGTCGATCGTGTAGACTTTCACGAAATCAAACAAAGAAATAGCGAAGCGGCTCATTTGCATCGTTCCCATGCGGACAAAAGAATGACCCGATCTCTTTGGCAACTAACAAATGATGTGTTACCCAAATCCTACGGTCACGGCTTAGTAACTACTTATAAAGCTGTGTAAATCGTCCGTCTGCCGTCAACCATGCGACATAACAATCGAATCCAAGATCAAAACACTATATTTACTTGTACACCTTTATAATTCAATTGTTTCCCATGATTTGGAAACAGAACAAGGGCAAATAGAACTATAGAACTTGGTCACCTGGTTTTTTATTACAATGCTCATACACACACGCGAGTACAATGTGTACATTCGGTTTAACCTACAGCAGTGAAGTCATCTTATTTAAATTCCACAATTTTGGCTCAATAAGACATCGGATTGTTGAATTAATTCCTTGACATCAATGTCAGAATTGAATTACGTGGATGCAATAAGTGAACGTGAAATGACAGTTGATAAATAAGTGTCGTAATGAAGAAAACAATGGGTAAGGACTTTCTAGTCGGTCGATGCCCCCCTCTCGACCCCCTCCCCTGGTAAATCAATGTACTGAGTAGCTGCCCACTAAGCCTTTGACCTCCAACTGAGCTAGTTTACTATATTTGAGGTACTTAGGCATGTCGATATTGCGGCAGGTATATTTGAACTCTATTTTTGTTAAGGCGTTCTACTAGAATACACTTAACTGGTTTTCTTTTAAATTGTACCGAATCGTTTTGTTGTAAATAGTTTACAAAGCTTGTGTTTCGTGACATACTTTAATTTTTTTCTGGAAAATCCTTGACAAGTGTCAATTTGATAATTGACTTTCTATAAAACAGCGCCCCGCGGCTTTGCCCGCGTTGAGCCCGTTCCCGTAGGAATTTTCGAAAATCCTTTCTTAGTGTGCACTTACGTCACTTGAAGAATCTTCCTGCCAAATTTCATGTTTCTAGGTGTAGCGGTTGAGGCTGTGCGTAGATTATCAGTCAGTCAGGTCTTTGAATTTTATATAATACCTACCTATATAGATTCTAATTTATTTTAATCGTACGATTTTTTGAGAAAACCTAAGCTCAGACAGGAAAAAAAGACATAGGTATATTCATTCTATTGTCCGCTATACATAGTTATCTTCTTATTTTCATCCGCTTATTGACATTTCAAGTTCTAGAAGGTTCTATCCAAAGGTAAAGTAACAAATAAATTGTAAATTCAAATAGCAAGGTAAAATGAGTCCCGTTGCGCGCAATGCGCACGAGTGTTAGGTCGAAATAACGGGCATCGACTAATGAGAACGAAGCCGCGCGGTAATGCAGATGCCGACGCAAAGGTTCACACTAACTATATTACACACACTTACATACCTCACTACGTACTTATTATTAGATAAGTATTTGTTTTCATACTTATCTTATAAACATAGAGAAAAGCAAGAACCTCTCGGCTATTGACTTGTGATCTTTTTTCAACTTGGACAAAGCATGCTTTATCTTTAGTGGGATATTTATCTCATATTGTGAAAAAAATAAGATTTACTTAAACAAGTATTTAACTAAATGAATGATGGAAATAGACTTTAAATGATTTCGATAGTAGATACATTCATCTATACTGATATTATAAAGCTGAGTGTGTTTGTTTGTTTGTTTGAACGCGCTAATCTCAGGAACTACTAGTCTGATTTGAAAAATTCTTTTTGTAATGGATAGCCACATTCAATGGGAAGGTTATAAGCTACTTTTCATCCCGAAATTCCCACGGGAACGGTTACAACGTGGGTAAAACGCGGGGCGCTGGTAGTCTATGTATAAGATTTCGTAATAAGTAACATAGACTCCATATAACAATGAATGAAGTTTCACTTATGAACATATCCCCTTCTACTAAAATAATTAGATAGATTATTAAAAACTACATCTATCAAAACTCATGTAACCTTGAAAAAAGCAGTTAGAATTCCAGTATTGTTGGTAACCGTAACAAATTGTTAAATGAATAAATCAATAATAATGTTGTACGAGCGATCTCTGATAAGGTGTACTTTACAATGTTTAGAGTTCATAGTTATATGGATACACTTATGTAATAACTAGCTGCGCCCCGCGGTGTTACCCGCATTGTACCCGTTCCCGCAGGAATTTCGGGATAAAATGTATGCCATATGTTATTCTGATGTATAACCTACATTACTGTAAAGTTTCATCCAAATCCGTTCAGTAGTTTTTGCGTGAAAGAGCAACAAACATACATCCATACATACATCCTCACAAACTTTCGCATTTATAATATGTATTAGTAGGATCTAACTCACGTACTCAGAGATGTCAAATGCTTCCTTAGTAGAGATTAATGGAGTGACTTTGACATGAAATTTATGACAAACTAGCTGTGCCCCGCGGTTTCACCCGCAGCGCCCCCGTTCCCGTGGGAATTTTGAGATTTTTATTCCTTATTTTTCTCATATAAAAACTTTGTCCTGACAATAAGGAATACATTAAAAAAGAATCATCCAATTTGGTGCAGTCGTTCTGAAGTTATGCGCTTACCAACACATTTTGCGATTCATTTTTATATCATAGATTACGTCAATTAATTAAGTGTCGATTTAATGAACGTCTCTGAGTGCGGTACGACGAAGGTGTTGTTAAATATTTAAGGTTATTATTTAACTGGGCTACTCTTTTGTGCAGTGTGACTGTGGTGCTCTAGACCAGAACATGGTCCACCAGTGTTTTGCCCTCTGAGCCCTACCACCTGTACCAAGGAAGACTTAAAGAAAGTCTAAGATGCTGCCCTTCTGTCAGCTAAATACTGGGCCGGAAAAGTTCAATAGCCATTGACACGATAAGAAGAAAATTTAACTGGTATATTGTGTCCAAAATAGAAGAGAGTAGAAGTCACGTCCAAGTAGTACTTACGAGCTTTGGTTGTACTGCAAAGTTGAACTGTAAAGATAAGATGCTGAAGTAGGTGACAGACCTCTCAGTAAGAAACACGTATATTTTTCTCTGAATTACTTCCTCTCGGTTGTGTGTGTCAAAACAATACAGAAAAGTATTCGTGTCATTCACTTAACTGTGTCTTAAGTGCTAGTGCCTGGCTTGATCAGTTTAATGGCACAAAACATTCAATCACAGGGACTGGCGTGATGCCCAGAATGTAAGGATTGCATTACTAATACCTCAATTACCTCAAATATCCAACCCGATGGCTCTGATACTTTAAAGTCCAAAGCGAAAATAGGAAGCAGTCTATTATAACTATACTATCTAATATTATAAAGCTGCAGAGTTTGTTTGTTTGAACGCGCTAATCTTAGAAACTACTGGTCCAATTGTGTGAACTACTGGCATATTCAACAGGAAGGTTATAGGCTATTTTTCATCCTGAAATTCCAACGGGAGCGGGTATAATGCGGGTAAAACCGTGGGCGCTGCTAGTATTATAATATTAAAGACAAATACAAATGTCGTACGTTGTAAAATAATGTACAGTTAATTTTCTATACAATAAATTGTTACTTATACATTAGTTCGTAGAAAATAGGAAATAGCGCATATCGTAAGTAGAAATAATGTAGTGAAACTTTCTCCATATATTTTGATGTAAGCAGAATGCGCGGGCGCATATGACACGCGTTACTGAATAGTAAAAACACCGCAATGATGATCATAATCCACGTTGGATTTAGTCGGTATTTTAAAGTTTAATAAAAAAAAAGGGAAGGAGAGCTAATTAGGATAAATTACAAATACAAAGTGCCTCCTAATGCAAAGGTCGAAAGCCTTAAAATTAAAATGTTAGTTACCTTTATGGTTACGCTTTAAAAAACACCTAAACCAATACATTATTTATGCAATTGTACTAGTAAAAGTGTCCCAAGATCGTTTATCATCCCGGAACAAAAAGCGAGAATGCGTCGAGAACCAAACCCGAGAACCGTTACGCAAAACATCAGTTGTACTGTCAAAATGTCGCAATTGAAGATCACGTAGGAGACACTCATTTAAATACTGCTTACTGGCATTTTTACAATCCTACTAATATAATATATAAATGCGAAAGTTTGTGAGGATGTATGTATGTTTGTTACTCTTTCACGCAAAAACTACAGAACGGATTTGAATGAAACTTTACAGTTAAATAGGTTATGCATCAAAACCTTTAAATAGATAACAATTTAAAAATGTACATTTTTAACTTTGCTTTAAAATATAATGTTTAATACTAGTTATATTCATAGATACCTACCTATATTATCCTAATATATATTCAGGCTATCTGACTTAGCTACCGTTTGAGTGCACTCTGCAGATGGCAGGTTCAGATTCATTCTATTAAGATAAGGGTCAAACTTTGCTGAGGAAACCTGTTTAATGCCTCTACTTAGGTAATAGTGCTTGAGTTAATGTCTGGATAAATTGCTAAATGAATTATTATAAATAATTTAAAATATTATGTTAAAAAAAACAAATACACTTGCGAGCTATAAACTGGAATCACTTCATCGCTGGTTTCTGCAGACCATATTTTACAGTTTCCATGGAATAAACTGTAGATTGGTGTATACCATTTGAAAAGAAATTTTATTAGCTTTCGATTGGTATAAAAATTATTTAAATTTAATTAAGTTTCCTACCTTCATTTAGTGAATTATTACAATAGGTCGAACTTGTGGATGTTTAAATTAATAAGAAGTAATATGAAAATATCAAATTTTTATTTAAAATCTTTGTTATTTCCCGCTTAATATTTTGTATTGCCCTAATGACTGCTTGTAAATGGTTTTTCATTGACCTAATGAGTTTCCTGATGAAATACTGTGGAATTTCCTGCCACTCTTCGATAAGAGCAGTTTTTAGGTCTTATAATGACGCCGGAGCTGGAGATCTTCCTCGTACCCGCCTTTTCAGCTCGTCCCACAGGTGTTCGATAGGGTTCATGTCAGGGCTGATGGCTGGCCAGTCTATTGTGGGAATCCCGACTTCTTCCAGGTACTGTCTAGTCCCACGAGCGGTGTGGCAGCGGGCATTGTCGTGCATTAGCAGGAAATTTTCGCCAATAAACCCGGCGTAAGGGAGTACATGGCCCAGCAGAATGTCGTTGATATACCTTTCTGCGGTTAGTCCTCCTCCCCGACCTCCACCGGGTACGAATACCAGCTCCGTTTTAGCTTCAATTGAAATCCCCGCCCACATCATACAAGACCCATCCCCATATGCCACTGTTTCCGCTATACAGCATTGTGCGTATCGCTCTCCCGGTCTCCTGTAGACTCTCCGTCGACGGTCGCTGCCATGCAGGCACATCCTAGTCTCGTCCGCGAAAAAAACTCGGCTCCATTACTGTATATCCCAATCTAAGTGATCACGAGCAAACTGAAGTCGGGCTTGTCGGTGGGCTGTAGACAATTTGGGTCCCGTTGCTGGCCTTTTTGGGGTCAAGTTAGCTTCTTTGAGTCTTCGCCTTACTGTCCACTCACTGACAGTTCTCCCTCGAACTTCTCCGAGCTCCCGCTGGACGTCAACGCCGGTTAGATGTCGATTTCGGAGAGAAGTGCTGACAATAAATCGGTCATCTCTCGCCGAAGTGCATCGCTGTCGTCCAGATCCTGGTCTTCGGACTAAGTTTCCAGTCTCTCTAAACCTCTTGTATACTTTGGAGACACAGGACTGGCTCAGATGAAGCTGTCGAGCGATAGTTCGCTGAGAGAACCCTTGCTGGATTAGGGTGACGATTTGAGCGGCTTCTATTGGTGTGGTTCCAGTATTTTGAGTGACGTGATATATTGGACTGATGACAAAATTGCATAAATTCCCAGTTTTTATAGGGATTCAGGAGTTTGAAAAAATTGATGTTTCGATCCAAAAATGTATGGCTTTTGTTTTCACGTTCCATGACATATGATGAACATTTTTTTCGCTATGATATCGAAAGAATTTGAAAGCTAATAAAATTATCTTTAAAATAATATACCACAACCTCCAGTTTATTGCTTGGAAACTGTAAATATGGTCTGCAAAAACCAGCGATGAAGTGATTCCAGTTTATTGCTCGCAAGTGTATAATCAACTATGTGTGAAGCCAAACTCTGACGGATAGAGTCGAAAGAAAAAAACAACTTTGTTCATTCTTCGATGCCTTTCAATTTGAATAGTTCGGTTTTTAAATTGTGTAACGTTCTATACTTACGATATAAACAAAACATTAGATATGTGGCCTTCAAATTGACAATCGTATATCAGACCTCTTCATTCTGACCATGTACAATACGGTTTAATAATTATTCCCCAATATGAAACGGTAAATGACCTTGTTACAGTTATAAAATGTCATGCGCGTGTTTGTGCAACTGACTGGTTGGTGCTATCATGGAGAAGTAAATTATGTACTCAAACTTTGATAATAAGGCTTAGAAAATATTTTGAACTAGCCGGGCCCACGGTGTTACCCACGTTGTACCCGTTCCCGCGGGAATTAGGGAATAAAAGATACCTTAGTTACTCCTTGTTACATCAGTTATCTGCTAGTGAAAGTCCCGTCAAAATCGATCCAGCCATTTAAAAGATTAG
This sequence comes from Cyclophora albipunctata, assembly GCA_963082685.1. Lineage (NCBI taxonomy): Eukaryota > Metazoa > Arthropoda > Insecta > Lepidoptera > Geometridae > Cyclophora > Cyclophora albipunctata. The sequence continues at coordinate 9,629,787 of OY720121.1, read as the reverse complement.
CCGGAACAAACAGACAGACAGACAATTTTTTAATAAAACTACTCCTAAAGAGGAAAACGGTTTAGAGATAGGGGAAGAATGAAATAAAATCCCTTAACCTTTTTTTCTCTTCAGGAGCAATCGTCTTCGGCTGGAAAATTTACGACATTGGTCCACATTTTGGGACAATCAAGAAAAAATAGAGTATACATCAAATGATGGTACTGATTGTGTATCACTAGCTTTAATCCATATGATACAACACAAGCCCCGTATCTTACTAATGCGAGTGTGAAACACACACCGGCTCATTCCTGACCTGTCATCATGATTTGAATAAAAAATGTTCCACATCGATTCAAGCTACACGTTTCTTGTCTAGACGCAACACAACCACCCATGAATATTCTATTAGCGACATTAAAAAAACAAACATGGAACATCACATAAACTGTTCATAAAGGACAAATCACAGGCAAACAAGTTTAGAGATTACTTTCTAGATAAATTCCGTGTCACCATCGGTGCTCCAAAATTGGAGTCACAAATTGAACAATGAGTGGCGGCGACGTCGCACAGAAAAGAAAATTAATTTAGGTATTGGTGTCGGTCGGTGAACCCGCGATTGTGAAACGCTGAGCGATTGCGTTCAGTACTGTTTGTGTAATACCAGCACAATGCGCCGCCAAATCGACTGGCCCTCGAAAATGTTCATATGTCGAAACACCTACAATAACCGACGCGCTCATGAGAATCCTTCCACCCAAGATGATTCTTTCATAACAATAGCTCAACACTTTACAAGCGAAAGTTGTATTGCATTCAAACAATCAATAACTTGGAAATTTTCTCACCCTCGGGTTATGTCACAAGTCACAACTTTACTTTCAAGAGCGAGACATATCAATGTAACATTATAATTATTACAGTTAACTCTTTCTTTTAGAATTTGGAAATACCCATAAAGCTTTAAAACAAGAAACCTAAATGTATCATTTCAAATAATAACCGTCCGTATTGACGACAGTAACGAAAATCGCAGTGCGCGGCACACGAATGTAGTCGGTAATTGGAAGATGAGATCTCGTGTGGAACGTGGCCCGAGGCGGTATGAATGAAAGCCACTCGCCGCCAACGTACTATACTCGATCATAACCGTCCATCCACTAAATAAGCACCGATGATTACTATTCACCCGCTAACCATCGCTCTTTCTTCGAACGTTAACGACTAACATCTCGTGTTGAGAAAGCAATGTATTGCGGCACTTGTATTGAACAGTTCAGTGTTATCTTTAGCTCGTGGGCCTATAAGGATATCGACATCCACCGAACGAGTTTTTCCAGTCCGTATCATCGCAATATCACGCTTATTATTAAAGCGCGCGTTGCGGTCGCGACAGGTAACCGAGGCATTTATCAGTATATTTACATAGCTGTGTTATCTTTCACCGCACACAATTCGGGGTGATTCTATGCGCCTTATCTGACTAATAGACGGCCACTGTACTATTATTAACATTGTAATAATAACACGGTAAACGTGATACGTGATCTAATGCGTAACAAAGTAATGGTGATTTCTAAAATAATTAATTATAACAACTGTTGTCTCGCCTTCAATATTCATTAATTCATCTCGATTAACATAATTGTCCAATCTTTTTATTTGAACTGTGAAAGAGGCAAATAAAGAGACGATATAATAGGTGAAGTCACACTTTAAATACAAGATATCACACGTTTGTATAAATTAAACGTGCAATTTTTGGAAATTGTTGAAAATAATGATCTAGAAAGTTCTGTAGACATGTACATTTGATTGTATCTCGTACAGTAACACTTACGGTACATATGAGCTGTCCGTGGGCAGAGAAATTTGGTAACACAAATATTAAGGCGGAGACTCCTACTATTTGTTCTCGAAGTATTCACGATCACGATTTAGTTTTCATTTGATTATGACTTTCTAATATTTGGCTAATTTGTGGCTAGTAACTACATTGACAAGTAGGTACTTTTCATTACAGCTTACACTATTTCAAGTACTATCATAATTAATTACTCTCGAGATTCAAAAAATCTACAAAACCTCTTACTTTTACTTAGCTAGAAATAGTTATACATATCTCAAAACCCAATAATAATATAAAACTCGCCTAAACGTAAACGTACGTTTAACCTTATTTAATATTCTAAATGAATTCGAATAACAATAGTAACGTTTTTGTTCACAATCGAAACACCGATTTGAATGCAATTGTGACCAATCCGTCACGGTGTAAGTGAATGTTGCTCTCAGTGCTTCTTGCGAGATCAAATAATAACAGTGCAATGTAAACGGAAGTTGTGCTATTAATAGATAAACCCAGTTTAAATGACCTTTATGAGTGTGGCAGTCACGTTGGGTGCTTCGAGTTCGACTGTGGTTAGATCATAGATATATTTAAAAAATAACATTTGTAAAGTGTTAAGCACCTAATTATCTAACAATTTATTGATCTTATTTCAGTTCGTTCATCGCGAAGTTGTATTGATTTTGTTGTATTAAAAAGATACTTAAATATAGAACTGAAATACCAGGCTGAAAAATTCAAAACCATATTTTCATCACTAGGTTAAAATACCAAGCGATAAGCGAACGTAGCTTCGTAGCTATTCGTAGTCGTAGGGCCGTGACGTCATCGTGACGTACCCGCCTACGAGTGTGCCTACGATCGCTACGAAAAGCGTAGGCACAAATAACCGAATTTATCTGATGAGATATTAAAAGCTGGAGGCTGAAGTTTCCATTTAAATAATGTTTCGGGAATATAATGCTACCAAAATTGTAAAAAATTATAAATTGATTTTCTTCACAAACACGTTTCCTTTAAAATGACATAATAACTATTACATCATAATTTTAATTGGTTTAACAAAAGTATGCAGTTGTCAAAAATAAAAATCAATAAACTTTCAACTGACAAAACATTGATTAAAATGACAATCAAAGCATTAAAATTTCCAGCATAACTTATTAATTTTAACGTATAAATTCACAGGTTTTAATGTATAAAACAAGCACAAACGGTACCAAATTGACAGGTTCGATATAGCATAAATTGTTTTTACTCGAGAACGTTTTTATTTATGGCCACAAAAAGCAATAAAGTAGCAAGTGTGCGCTTTATTAACCTCTGTATACCACGGATCGCATTCCGGTATGAAAACCTGTCCCTGGTATAACCCGGTCGAGTTGGGAGGTTCGGATTGTTGGTCGGATTGCGTGGTGTAACGGCAACGTGTGAAGTTGGTCGGTTGTTTGTATCGGAGTTGAAATCGCGCTGTATGAAGCGGTGGGCGCGATCTATGTAAATGCCTACACGCTCGATCGGTACTCTTTCCAGATTACTGTCAAAGAGTAAAATATAAAACAGATGTGACTCATGTGATTCATTGAAAAAAACATAAACCAAGCAGACTGTTAACGTACACATTAAACAAATTGTGAATCAGAATCTGTATCTGTCAAAAGTGTCACAAAAAGACCGTTTGTGACTACATACAAGCATTTATCATATTTTATTATATTTAAGAACTAAGTAACTGGATTTAATATCTATACTTAATATCTATCCTAGGGGGTTTTTTATTTCTTACAAACTTACCCATTAAGTAAATATAATGTTAAAAAATAGCTATTAAATCCCATTTGTATATTTCGTTTTTAGGTTAGGTTAGGTTTGGACTGACGTTTGGGGGAGACCTTTGCCCAGTGGGACGATACATCATACATCACACACGATCTTCGCCGGATTTTTTTTTTAAAGTCCTTTCTCCTCTCTGCTTACTCTATGTCTTATGACGTCGGCGACTAACGATTTACAGTCCACAAACACGCTTCCACCTCTCAAACTATATCGCAGACGGCAACCCATTGACAGAACAATGAACTTTATTGCCTTGTAATAATGTTTATGTTTGTTTTTAATATTAACACTATGTATTGTATTCTTTGCTTAGACATAATGTCAGATACCATAACGTGTTTACTGTACATAAAACGTTCACTTGGACGATTGGATGTTGGTAGATTTTTAATGGCAAAGTTTTATTAAGATATTTCTTTGACATTTAAGTTTTTAGGATCGGTTTCATTTGGCGGTCTTGGTCGTTTTTAAGTTTTTATATAACTTAATATTCATATTTGCTTACTATAGTATAATATAATAAAAAGGTTAGTATTGAGAAAGCAAAAAGATTTTATTTCGATTCTATTTATGATAAGTTTGTATATCCATATTAACTTTCAATAAAATACTGAAATAACTCAAATACTACTACACGGATTTTGACGCAGTTTTTTAAATACATAGAGTGATTCAAGAGGAAGGTTTATATGTATAAAAATTCCAGAAATTCCCACGGGAACGGGCACAACGCGGGTAAAACCGCGGGGCGCTGCTAGTTATAAATAATTGACTATTTATATACAAGTGTCTTGTTTATTACGATAACGCTCAATCGCGTTTAAAATGTAATATCCTATGACCAACTATAAATCATTTTACCTTATAATAAATGACAACATTAATAATCTATACGACATTACAACAAACACAATTATTGAAATTATAAATCTTCATGATACAAATGTATAACTTAACAAGTTAACTAATAATATTATCTTCTACTAATCAATTCGATAAAACATACAGATTAAGTCAAATATGTATTAAAACAACAATTTTTTAAATCAATGAATTTTATTATCATTAATTATGTTTTATTGTATTAAAATAAAAATAACTTAAATGTAACGTATATATATATCGAATCGTGTGAATTTTCGCTGTTGGATGTGACAAATGACCGTGAATTTAGTAAGTTCATAACGAGATTATGATTAATCTAGTCAAATATCATCACTACATAGTATAAAACAAAGTCGCTACTTTTGTCTGTTTGTTTGTCTGTATGCTTAAATCTTTAAAATTACGCAACGGATTTTGATGCGGTTTTTTGTAATAGGTAAAGTGATTCAAGAGGAAGGTTTTTATGTAAAAAAAATCCCGAAATTCCCACGGGAACGGGTACAACGCCGGTAAAACCGCGGGGCGCTGCTAGTGTAAAATAAAATCACTTGTTTACGAATTGAAACTACGTTTACAGATACGTTTAGTGTTCGTTTAAACTTAAGAAACCAGTATCACTTGGTTAATTTCTTTACATGGACAGTAATGTCCCACAGCTGGGCAAAAGGCTCTCAAGTCACTGAAGATATCAGTAGTGAGGACGATTACGCATAATCACCAAGCTTCTCTATTGCGGTTTGATTTCAAAAAGTACAGTGTCAAATAATTTTCTTACATACATATCTTTACCAAACCTAGGTTCATTCATTCATTCATTCATTTCATTCATTGGTGTAATGTTCATTAATTAATTTCAAAAGTACTTTTCTTAGGTTGTCGCTTAAAACAAAAGAAGACCGACGTTATTAAGAATTCAAGCTTTCCTCAAAATCGTTTCTTTAAGAATACGTTAATTTTAAAACTCGAATACACAATTTATTCAAATGAAACACAAGCGAAACACAAATTGATTTCCCAATGTTTGTTCTATTGATATAAATCTGTTGAAGGGCCTTAAAAGTTTTGCGACTAACTAAACCTATTAGATTTATAGCTAATAAAAATATAATGAGTGAGCATATGGACTGACCTGCGAGAATTAATACAGTGGGGGGCGGGCCGTACATAAAATTATCATAAAACATCTTTTACACAAGTATATAAATTGTATGCTGATTAATTTATTAACAGTTTCTGTTTGCCGCCTAATGATTAATTGCTCTATTGATAATTTAAGTATTGGTTTTACTTTGTAATTTACGGGAATTTGTATTATTTATTGCTTTTTGACCAAAACAATACTGTTTGTGAGTGCTTAACCTAGTATCCGTTTATGTGACGCCTTCAGATTATTGTAACTTTTTTGATGGGTGTCAAAAAGTTGATAAGGAAGATTTATGTGCATTTGAATTTGATCTTAGAAAGTAGTTCACGCACTTTGATTTGAGTTATTCGTCTTAAATAATTTCAAACACATATATGTTATACATGTATATACAACGGCTCCAAGTTGAATGCAAATGTATTAGAACTAAATTTTTAATTATTTTGATTTCTTCTAACTTTAGCGCCATTTTAACAAACATTAACGTCAGAAAAAACGTCTAAATTATATATTAACAAATTATTGCACAATTATAAATTATCATAAAAGTAGTCACATAATATAATTTACATAATACATACTAAAAGCTTTATTTGTATAAAATAAAATGTGTTCGAGAAAACATTTTAATTTAAGTACCTATTCAAAATATATGTAGACCAGTTTGTAATGATTATAACCAAACATTATATAAATAGAGATTTGAATAAAATTATCAATCTAACGATTATTTTCACACGAATAAGTATATCTAATTTATTGTTATTAAACGTTTACATTATAGTATTGTTATACTTAGCTAAAGGATTTTAATCCTAAAGACCATTGCAGACTGTTGTAAAGGCAGTCTTAATACTGTCTCGTTCAATTGATTCACTAACTAAAGACAGGCGTCTTAAGTTAACAAGTCTAACAAACTTGTCCGGGTGGATTTATTTCTTTTTCCAGTTTCCAGTGTGCACTCCTATATTATCTTTTCACAGATTAGAAAACAGCCTATAGACTGCCTGTAATGTCTGCACAGGCTCTAACATATTTCTTAATACATAGTAACGTTAGACTAACTTTTACCTTTGCTAATATTACATTTACATTATGAAGTTATCTTTATTAGTTAACTAGCAGCGCCCCGCGGTTTTACCCGCGTTGTGCCCGTTCCCGTGGGAATTTCGGGATAAAATGTAGCCTATAGCCTTCCTCGATAAATAGACTATCTAACAGTGAAATAATTATTCAAATCGGTTCAGTAGTTTCTGAGATTAGCGCGTTTAAACAAACAAACAAACAAACAAACAAAACAAACTCTTCAGCTTTATAATATAGTATAGAAGTATAGATGAAGAGTAACTTTGGAATATATAGACCGACTAGCAGTGCCCCGCGGTTTTACCCGCGTTGTGCCTTTTCCCGTGGGAATATCGGTAATTTTTATACACATAAACCTTCCTCTTGAATCACTCTATCTATCTAAAAAACCGCATCAAATTCCGTTGCGTAATTTTAAAGATCTACGCATACATAGAGACAGAGAGACAGACAGACAGCAGAGAGTGACTTTATTTTATTCTATGTAGTGATTATGACATATTATTATTTTTTTGTACATAAATTAAAAAAATATTTTTGTATAGGCTTAGTTTAATGTCATGTATATACACCATCCTATCTTGATTGCTTAAAAATGACGATATTATGGTCGCTAGTAAATTGCTTTGATTGCTTAATATAATACTACTAGCAGCGCCCCGCGGTTTTACCCGCGTTGTGCCCGTTCCCGTGGGAATTTCGGGGAATTTTTTTACTAAAAAACCTTCCTCTTGAATCACTCTACCTATTACAAAAAACCGCATCAAAATCCGTTGCGTAATTTTAAAGATTTAAGCATACAGACAAACAGACAAACAGACACGAAACAGAGACGACTTTATTTTATACTATGTAGTGATGATACCATCTCTCCTCCCTTGTTTTAAAGTATTCATTCTGCTTTGTGCATTTATTGGGTAACATTTTTCAATGTTGTGAGCTGTATTTCCCTACGGAACTAGGGATTTTAAAGTAAATTTCAGAAGATATATTTGAAGCTCACTTGCTTAGTCTAGATATTGCTTAGTTTAACTTAGTCAGCTAACTTACTATATCACCTATATCTTGCATTGTTTAGATTGAGCAAGTTTACAAGCTAGCAACGTGCAGCTCGCTCCTACTTGAATGGGTGGCCGATAGTTGCATTTCTATCTGAGCGCTGCCGTGCTTCGGAGGGCACGAAAAGCAGTCGGTCCCGGTTGTTTCAATCATTAGACCATGTCGGAGGCCTTTAGGCGGTCTAAGAACTCCGATGCCAGGGTTGGTTACTAACCTACTCAAAATGAATAAATGACAAGCTACAAGTTACAAGACAAGCTAAAAAAGACAAGCTACAAGTAGGCGAATTCGAAAGACAAAATTTTAAATTTGACATATGAGACGTACAATTCCACCACATAGACGGACGTCAATAACAAAACACAAACGCAACCAACAATCTCTGAACAATCAACAAAATTGATTAGTTGAACAGTCGAAACGGAACTGTGTATTGGAATAAGATCATTCGTTTCTGAACCTCGAGCCAACAATAAAGCGATGCCGATGTAACTGTGAACCGAGCATTTGTCGAGCTTGCCGTGTCGATAAACTTGATTCGAAAGTGGAAGACGTTCCCACTTACATAAGCATCCGACAATGTGAACGAAACACAGATTAGCGTCGAGTTACTACGTACATTACTGGTATATTTGTACAGGTAAGTTAGTATTGCGTTATGCCTTGCTTTATGAGTAGTCGACTGTCGCTTTGGTAGTTAGTATTTATTCATGTTTTGAACATATTGAGTACGTTGTTTATGGATTTGGGGGTAGTAAGTAATTTTGGGGTTATTGAATTGATCTGCATGAAATTTTCTACTGGCAAGCTTTTGGAATGACTCTTTTAACCATTGATAGAGATATATAAAAGAATATTCTTGAAGGAGAAATGATACATGTATTCTGCCCATCCATATTAATGTTATATACAGATTTAACGAATAAGATCAAGTAACTTTATGATGAAATGTTTTCGCCGATACGGCCATACGATCCATATTTAATAAATGATCATTAAAACATTTACAACAATAATTTTCTGACTTCCAATTCTATGTACCGTAATCTATGTTGAGTTTACGGAATACACGTTTCATCGTCGACACGGCTACGGATCTTGCCGGCGCAGTCCAGTTATTTGCAAAACCGCTATTTATATCTATCCCATAAGCACAAACATCCATACAGTTTTTTTTCTACACTTATAATTTATTTTTGCGAATCACTGCCATGATTTGTACTCGTTTTTCTGAGCAATACTTAGATATTTCGCTGCTATAGAGAATGATGTTGAGCCTAATTGAAACGAGATGCAAAACAAAGAGATACATGATAATTAATCTATTAGTATTCAGTTGATTACGTTGTTATGACCGTAAAATATACTTAATATTAATATTTTAACGTCAATTTACGTCGTAGAGTTCATTATATTGTAATTTATACAAAATTCGCTCTACTATTACGGCAGAGCCTTTGGAGTGCGTAATGTTGAACATAACTTGTTAAACCATAACAAGCTACCATTCAACACAACCAGTAAAGGTGCAAGTTAATTGCTATTGATGCTGTCAACGCCATGGGAGGTAATTAACATAATCAATCACAACACCTGTCAAAATTCACTGATAACAGATCTACGACACGTTCCGTTTAGCCTGAACTAGTAACATTTAACGTAATGCCCTTAACGTGCCGCCGATGAGATAATAAACACATTAAGCGATTAGATCATCTCAAAAAAATGTATCAATTTACTTTGCATTCGTGTTTTACCTGAATACAAAGTAAGAAATATTTGGTCAATGATCCTCGATTGTAACAAAAAATCCTATCCTATATCAAATAAAAAAGCTATATCGGTCGGACACGGATGGGTCAATAAGTAGACAAAGGCTCGGCTAAGATTGTAGGTAGTCGACTCTCGTATCGGCCTCAAATACTTTACGGTGAGTTTATTAATTAAGGCAGCCGACCTTGCGGCCGCACATCCAAGGAGGTCGGTCGAGTGCGCGACAGAGACGGCGACAGTCTCCCGTCTCGCTTGTGTTTGCCGAAGTATGATCAGTGCGCGCGACCTGCCGAACCGACGCGCGCCATTTCAATCATCTGACGTCTCCTCATTGACCTTCCGTTATCTGCGCTGCACTACCACTGTCAGCGCTTGTCAGCGCGCGTCAGCAATGTCACACTCGCTGACAACCACATTCTCAGTACCTACTTTAATATTTTAACACATACTTAGTCAAGTGTCGAAAACAATACGGCAACAAAGCGCATTGTAAATCAGAACGAAGAATTAGTATGACTAAATATCTTTATTTAAAACTCCACAATTTACATTAAAAAATTATGCATCCTGTTTAAAATAACAAATAAAAACTAATCAACAAAGAGCATTAAGCTCGGTCGCCAAGCAATTATGGATGCTAAGAGGCGAATCTACAGTAAGCTGGTGTACATGACGTATCATACAAACACAAACACATTCTCACAGCGAGTAGCCGAGAACAATCACAGAGAGCGCGAGCCGTGAGATCACTCGAAACCGCACCTTAAGCTCATTGTCAAACCGATTACAATAAACAAACAGGACAGATGCGGTTGGAATCTTGTCAAACAGGCGAGTTCGAGCGTTGACTTATTACCGGTAGGGCATTTCTGTAATTCAAGCGTTCAAACCAACTTCCACCGTATCCCGTCGCGATAGAGGCGAGGTGATTGTGTAAGCGGCGATACAGGTATAACACGAGTACGGTCGGTTACGGGCCGCACACAGACGCAGCCGAACGTTGCCATAAATAAAAGATTCCTACAGAAACAATTGTTGCGTAGAGGTGATCCGCGGCCTCGGTGAATGTAGCCGACTAATCGCCGCGACTCGATCGCGAAAGTAGGTGACCGCCCGTGATTGACGCTCTTGCGAAAGCCCGTTGTTCGTTGACATTTCGACTGGACGATGGATAATACGCTAACCCTCACTGTACAAAATTATGAAACGCACTTGCTGTTGAAATCAATAACATTCGATTACGTAATTATTAGCCATTAGCATTAGACGGCTATCTATTCCAATTTAATACACAAACTGAATGGACACAATATTACTTACATAAAATATTTTAACCTACTAATCTAAATATTGTTTAGTCTAGTCACGAATTAACGTGATGACTTTGTTTTATAGATATCCATTATAATGAACTGTCCTTTTACTAAGAAATGAAATACTGGTAAAGACAGCAAAAACAAGAGAAAAATAAGATAACTTTAATTAATTTGTTATAAAAAGTTTGATCCCTAAATGTCAAAGCAAGATGTTGATTAAAAAAGTAAGTAATTGAATTATTTGAATGAAATAATCTAACTCTATGGAATCTCTATGCCGAGATAACGCCGTCGCTCTACTTAACCTCACCACACAGAGGAGCGTAAACGTGAAACAATACGGTATAGTAACACAAGTTTATCAACACACTTTACTGACTACCTTCCGTTTGAAAACAAACCTTAAGCCAAAGACTTAAAGTGTTTCGAACAAGGAGAGTTTGTATTTACTACACCTACACACACAAGCACAATGGCCATCTGCGTAGACGATACTGCCTATGTGTGCGGACGTTAGGGAAATTTTATACTCAATGTACACTTCTGTAATTCACTGTTTCATGTCATTTTGTAAGGTAAACAGTTATGTATCTATAAGTATTAAATTAAATTTATTTTTATTATCTTTTCGTTAGTCGCACAAGGAAGCCAGTCTGTCGGTAAACAATAGAAGATAATATGTGACTCTATATGGTTTTGTATAAATAGCTCTTATTTATAACCATGTTATGTATTTTTCCATACGTCTCGTGTAATCTTTGTAGATGATTACGTAAACTAGAGGTTTCATACAGTATACATTTCCATAAAAAATAATTATGACTTTGATTGGGTTATTCCTATTTGTTCTATCAACCCTTACTGGTAGAGTAAATCGCCTGACGACTGACAAAGAAATGTTTTAGTCCAATTCCTATCCGTTGAAAAAGGAAAAAGTGACATCAAAAATCCTGTTCAAAAATGCAACAAAATTAGAAATGCTCAAACAATAGTACTCATTTCGTCATCACCGAATACAACACAACTTGATCGAAATGAACTCTCACACAAAAGCAGTCACAAAAGCTCAATACATAATTGAAGAAAGCGTATGATTAAGAGAAAACAAGACTATAAAATAATAACAAATTGAAAGTTTAAACAAATGAACACGAGTCAATGCTTTCTAGAAATTATAATGTAGGTGGGTACATTACACAAGTCTATAATAAAGAGTATAGTCCAATCGTGAGATCGTATTCGTATTTAACCGTAAACGCATCGGGAGAGAAGAAATATTTCGGTTTATGAGACACATCGCCCACTAACGAATTAGCTTCATTACTAACTTACATAATAAATTGTAAGTACTGCGTTATGTAAATCTGTTGTATAAAGCTCTATTCAGATGAGATAAATTAAATAACTATCTTCATTTCACTCCTTGATAACAACTGTCCCACAGCTGGGCTAAGGGCTCTCATCTCACCGTAGATAATCAGTACAGTGAGAGGACAATTCAATACATACATGGTTTATTTTAAGGGCTCCATTTTAGTATGTATAACAGTAATGTACTTTAAAGAAAAACCTGCGAGTCGTATCATATTATGTATTAAGTAATCTCTACGAAATAAAAATAAAATGAATATGAATACAATATAAAATGAATTAAATGAAACAAAAACTATTTAACTAATAGTGCAAGAACTTAAAAACACATAAAAACAAGTTCCAAGAACAATAATATTTCCTAACCAACTATCATTAGATGCACCAATACGTGAAATGTTTGTAGTAAAATCGAATGCCTACTTAATACAAAAATACCAGACGCCCACGCTGTGATATATCTATTCGAATTAATTACAATACAACTATAAACACCTACGCTTCAATAAGAAAGTATATGACCACATAAAGAGAGCATGATTAGCCTACAATGTAAGAGTTCGAACAAGTCATTGATATAAAAAAAATGTAATAATGCTCGATAAAGTTGAATAAATAAAACCATTTATTTATAACAATAAGTAAATAAGAGTCAGACAAAACAGGCGATGATAAATGTTCGGATGTTTCACATTAATTGCACTGGAAAACATATGCGAGAAATTATTTAGATGCGAAGACTTTTCGATTGTGTAGTCATTTATGATTAAGTTACTAACCGGAAAATATTGAACAAACTTTATCTATACTAATATTATAAAGAGGCAAAATTTGTAAGTTTGTTTGTTTGTTTATTTGTTTGTTTGTATGTTCGAGGTAATCTCAGGAATTATCAGTCCGATTTGAATAATTCTTTTTGTAATAGATAGCCACATTCAACGGGAAGGTTATAGGCTATTCTTCATCCCGAAATTCCCACGGGAACGGGTACAACGCGGGTAAAACCGCGGGGCGCTGCTAGTAGGTTCATATACTTAAAATATCATGGGGCGGTCGGTTAGTAATATTATGATAAAGAAATTTCATTATCACTACATGTTATAAAACAAAGTCCCCAGTCGCGTCTGTCCGTCTGTTCGCGATAAACTCAAATACTACTGCACGGATTTTGACGCGGTTTTTTTAAATGGATAGAGTGTTTCAAGAGGAAGGTTTATGTGTATAAAAATTCCCGAAATTCTTACGGGAACGGGCACAACGTGGGTAAAACCTCGGGGCCCTGCTAGTTTAGTATAGTTTATAGACCCTGCTAGAGATTAATTTTAAACCACAAAACAAGGCAAATCAATGTTGAACAAGTATGTTTAAGGTAGTCCTAACAATGTACAAAAACTTATTTAAAGCATTATTTTATCGTGAATTCCTTGTCTTCGTTAATATAATATCCATATTTTCGTAAAACCATCTTACTAAGTACTTTATAGTTGTTTTTATTACACAATAAACGATCTATTCCGTCCTCCAATTTAATAGTTTTGCAATAATGTTGCAAATTGTCTTTACGTCACATGTACCGAGGGTCAGTTTGATGTGACACACACGTGATATGCCGTACGTACCTGCAGCACAATGCTTGTTACATAATTACAAATAATAGTTTGTCTTTTCTCATAGCTTCACGAAGTCATTGATAAAAAATATAATACCAAACGTTGTTATTATGATAATCACGCGGTGGACACATGATGTTTTAGAAGAATAACTTAGTATGATTTTGGATTAAATCAATTCAAGAGTATAATCTCAATTCATCTATAAAGTTTAATCTGTATTACTTAGTTACTTACGTAGTTATTATTGTTGAACCAGTTTTTTAATACAAAGATCTGCCTTTACTTCTTTCATCCATTTATTGTCTACTAGCATCGCCCGCGGTTTTACCTGAGTTGTGCCCGTTCCCGTGGAATTTTCTATACATATAAACTTTCCTCTTGAATCACTCTATCTATTCAAAAAAAAACGCTTCAAAATCCATGCAGTAGTAGAACAGACAGACAGACAGACTCGGGAACCTTGTTTTATCATATGTAGCGATGCTAGCTTAGCACCACTACGCTAGAAGTTACCATGGCCCAGTGCCAATCCCAGAGAGTGTGGTAAAAAGCTGCTTAGGCAAAGATCGTCTGAATTCTAAGTCTTCCATAACATCGCCGTACATTAGACCAAACCTATCTTCACAAGGTTCAAACCCCGTGCCTCGGAGGACACGTTAAGCAGTCGGTCGCGGTTGTTCCAATCGTCAGAATATGTCGGAGGCTTTTAGGCGGCCTAACGACTCCGACACCTGGGCCACTAACCTAGTCGAACCGTATGATGAATGAACTGCAAATCAACATTCTGGATTTTTTCAGAGCATGCATCAAAAATCTTTCACCATGTTGGAGTTTCCAGGTTTTTAGTTCAAATCAGCCGCCTTAGAGAAAGCCATTGTTTTGGACTATCCATACAGCCATAGAACGTAAACTTCAAGTGAAAACTTCCAAAAAGGTAATGACGATAATTACTTATAAAGCAAGCAGCCACTTCTCGCATAGATGTATTGCCAATTATTTTTTAAAAAGTAACTTCCTTCCTTTCCTTATCTTGGAGATTTGATCACGTTTCGATATTCCGTTGATATAACACTACTTAATTATGTGTGTTTTTTGTGAAACTTCTGACCCCTGGTGTTAGGTAAGTAACATCGAGTAGGTTGGTGACCAAGGCTGGTGTCGGAGTTTTTAGACCGCATAAAGGCCTCCGACATGGTCTATAGATTGATACAACCGGGACCGACAGTTTAACGTGCCATCAGAAGCACGCTAGCGCTCAGATAGAAATACAGTCGACTCTCGTTAATTCGAAACTTGAGGGACTCTTAAAATATTACGAATTATCGAATGATTGAAATATCAAATGGTTCGAAATTTGTGTGGACGCCGATGAGTTCAAATTAACGCGTCGTTTTATTATATAGCAATGATTTTTTCGTTCGAATTACCAAGTGCATAAAAATGTATTGATTTAGTTCGAAATATAAAGAGATTTTGTGGGGAACTCGTGATAACTTTGAATTATAGAGAGGTTCTAATTATCGCAGGTTGGAATTAACGAGAGTCGACTGTACCACTATCGGTCACCCATCCATGAAGGGGCTGAGCTGCACGTAGCTTAACTATAACAATGAGTTAACATCGCTTAAGTACACTACGCCACGAGCGCTAAATCACCTGCCTTCTGAAGCACGGTAGTGCTTATATTGTAATGCTCATCGTTACATGAGCCATGTCAGAGGCCTTTGGCGGCTCAATAACTCTGACACTAGGATTGGTCAGGTCGACCATCCACTCGATAAGAAGAAGAATGCTCATCTATACCTAATATTATAAAGCTGCAGAGTTTGTTTGTTTGAACACGCCAATCTCAGGAACTACTGGTCCGATTTGAAAAATTCTTTTTGTAATGAATAGCCACATTCAACGGACTATATTATAGGCTACTTTTCATCCTGAAATTCCCACGGGAACGGGTACAACGAAGGTAAAACCATGGGACGCTGCCAGTAGGTCGATATGAGCCGAACATTCGACCGTCTAAATAGTGGAAGCATTGAAAAACCTACTTTATCAGTTACACCAATTCTTATTAAGCGAAAATACTATACAGCATGAACATTATTCCTACCAATATTATTAATTAAAATGTTAATACACAAACCTGGTAAGACTAGTGTTATGAAAGTGAAACGTGAAAGTTGATAGCAAAAAGATAACAATAATTTAAAATGCGTTTTACTAAATATATTATTTCCTGAGCAAAATTTTAAGTTATCGAATTTATATTCGTGCATTTCCGCTGGAATACTATCTCTTTGAAGCCGAAATTGGGTAAGGTTATTGATAGTGAAACTTCACTACATAGTATAAAACAAAGTCGCTACTTTTGTCTGTTTGTTTGTCTGTATGCTTAAATCTTTAAAATTACGCAACGGATTTTGATGCGGTTTTTTGTAATAGGTAGAGTGATTCAAGAGGAAGGTTTATATGTATAAAAATTCCCGAAATTCCCACGGGACCGGGTACAACGCGGGTAAAACCGCGGGGCGCTGCTAGTATTATATAAACATGAGAAACTAGCTAATATGTACGAGTATATGTATTCTTATTCTTTGACTTCTTGTCAAAAAACATTTTAAATAAAAAAGGAAAAGTATTAGGCTGTAATGTCCCACTGCTGGGCAAAGGCCTCTCATCTCACTGAAGATATCAGTACAATGAGGAGGAAAAATCTGACGTCTCAAATTATTATAACCTAGTACTTATAGGTCGCTTGTTTCGGGGTTTTACTACGCTAATTCAGTCTTAAGTAAAATAAACAAAATAACCATCCTGAAAATTCAGAGTCAGTAACAATAAGTTGTGGTTATAATAAAAACGTTAACAATATAATAAACTTGTTAAAATCGTCGTAAACGTTAAGTGTGGCTTAACAATAGCGATGGCAAACCGTCACTCAGGGATCAAAGCAAGATATTAAAAACGCGTCACTATGTTGCCAACTCAAAGGTCGTTTTACACGTGGCAAATATTGACACAATCTGACTCTAACAAAATGTAAATAAACTGTCAACATCCATCGCAACTCCTACCGACATTACTAGGGGCCACTTTATTAAACAATTCCGGATAAACTCACAACAAAGCAAAATAAGAACACAAAAAATCCACAAAACCAGTTGTTATATAATAAGTAGACGATTATGACATCAGTTTTGTTGGCAACGTTTAACAATACATGGCTATAACTACGTTATACCTGTAGGTGAACCGAGAGAGTGTCTGTATACCTTGAACTCAAAATCATGGACACGGATTTTGTTAAAACCTCTGACAATGACAAATACGAGGTGATATAGCCGCATAATAATATACAGAACGTGTTAAATAAAGTGTGAAATTAATTAATAATTCACAATGCCTCAAAACAGGTATAAAATCGGTCGTTATAATAAAAATTGTAATTTTTTATCTAAATCCATCCGAGCTAACACTAAATGCTTTGTATCTCACTTAATGAACATAAACACTTAAACAAACAATAAATTAAGTTAATAATTAATGACTATTATTATATATACATAGTGAAGTAACGTACAGGTAGTAAAATGTTTATATTCAAGAATGATTGGCGGCGCAAGGCCCCTGCTTGTGACATCACTGCGCTTGCGACCGTCAGATTACAATCGCGACGATTTACATTAAACTCGTATTGAGGTATTGATTTACACGCAGACAAAACGCTGGTCTATTTTGGCGTGTTTTGAATTAATCGACCACCCATAATGTCTGGTTAACTTCCTCGTTCTGACTGTCTGTCAATGCCTTCGTCTAGGATCCGTTTTTACATCCTTTGTGCATTGTAATGGTCAGTTCCGTTGGTTTTTGATAATTTATTCTATTCTTGTGTTTGGGTGCCTGCATTGATTTATACTGTGATTTGAATATTTTATACATTAAACATCATGTCACCTTTTGTTATACAAGCGCATATATAAGAGAAAGAGACGTCGTGCAGGTCGGGGTCTAATTCGAGATAGTCAACTAGTTTCAGTTTTCTAGAGTGATAACTCTGTCACACTACTAGAGTAAAGTTTGTCAATAGTCTATCAGTGGCCGTGTCAGAACGCCAAACTTCACTTGGTAGAAATAACGCTCTCCAAAAGCCAGGAACTAAACATACCGCCCTTTACTTTTAGGAACATCAATATAGTCATCGCGCAAATGTTTATGTTTAAAAAAGAGTCTTACTCGCATACTTTAAAAGTTCCAGTTAAAACATCCATTGACATCATTGTGACATCTTCCTCAAATCTAAATTCCTACCTACCTACAAATATATAAAACCAAAGTATTTCTATGAAAACAACCTGAAACAGATATTGGTTCAAATATTTCAGACCCCCAAAGAAGAAGGGTTGGCAAATCTTAAATGGTGGTCGTAGTAGTAGGGTCACATCGGAATAAATTCAGTTTGATAACGTGTGCGAAAAATAAATCTTCCTTTAAAGGGCAAAGAAGAGATTCGCGTATTCACAGTAGCATATTGAAGGCGAATGTGCGAGCGATGAGCTGTAGCGGTTTTTGATTCGATTTTTTGAATGAAAATGGACTATAGGATATTTTTTTCTACGAACACACCTTATATTGAGACTACTAGCAGCGCCCCGCAGTTTTAGCCTATAACCTTCCCGTTGAATGTGACTATCCATTACAAAAAAGAATTTTTCAAACCGAACCAGTAGCTCCTGAGATTAGCGCGTTCAAACAAACAAACAAACTCTGCAGCTTTATAATATTAGTATAGATCAACTGGCACAAGTACAGTGGTTTTAATATCCTACACATGTACACTAATTTCAATCCAGGTTTATATACATTATAGACGGTTAAACTGATTTTTATTTGGCTCAATAATATTAACTGTATTAGCAACCGAGCTTCCATTTCACATTCTATTTGACTTTCTACTACCAAAATGTTTAGAAATGTCTCGTTATTAATAAATTTTGAGAGTTGACTAACCAAATACAATGCAACGCTATTACCAATTGTCTATAGGAAATATTTGACACTTAAAGTTGTTTTTAAATAATCATTTAATCCCCCCCACTGTACTTACAACTTTAGTGAGATGTCTGGCCTTTGCCCAGGAGTGGGACATTACAGGTTACTTTACTTTTTTCATGCATCTAATAACTTAGTTATCATAGCGTATCTTACAAAGGTCACAAAAAGCTCAAAGTTGTCTTCTTACACCACTCTCGCGGGCTGAAGGCTATCAAAAATGGTCCGTCCTGAACCGGTGTCACCAGTTCCAGTTTTACGCCGTCGCGTGCTCT
The DNA here is from genome assembly GCA_963082685.1 of Cyclophora albipunctata. NCBI lineage: Eukaryota > Metazoa > Arthropoda > Insecta > Lepidoptera > Geometridae > Cyclophora > Cyclophora albipunctata. The sequence continues at coordinate 9,610,546 of OY720121.1, read as the reverse complement.
TTCTTCAGACCCTCAAGACACCTCAATACAATGTAATTACCCACCGATATTAATCTCCATGCCAATTCATGTTAATTGAAACAAAACTACTAGTCTTAAGCGGTTTTTCTGCACAGTCTGCAATCATTAATCATTTCTGAATGGGTATTATTCTGTTAACGCTGATTTTTGAAATTGATCTTGTACGTACCTACAGATGTTTAATTTCTTTCGATTTTTAACCTACTAAAAAACGGAAGAGGTTTCTGAATTTTATGATGTATGCTTCTTTATAGTTGTATAGTTATACCCGTTTTGACTTTCGTTTTAAATTTAATTTGTTGCAATATAAAATACTAGCAGCGCCCCGCGGTTTTACCCGCGTTGTGTCCATTCCGCATTGTGTCCAATATCGGGATGAAAATAGCCTATGTTACTCGTGAATAATATAGCTTTCGAATGGTGAAAGAATTTTTAAAAACGGTCCAGTAGTTTTTGAGCCTATTCATTACAACCTAACAAACAAAGTTTTCCTTTTTATAATATTAGTGTAGACTAATTAGAGCGAGCAGCGTTTGTTTCTTATACATATTTATTAAAGAGTTCTTATGCAATTCGTCCTAAAGCGCCGTTAACATTGAGCAAGTTTACAAGCTGTTAGCTGGCGAATACAATTCAACACAAGCGTCACAAAATTCAAATTACTCGCATACATTTATAATGAAGTCACCGGATTCGCCTACTAATCTCATCAACGCCCTACATCCCTCATGTAACCTGACCTTAATTAAACCCCTTAAGAATATCTCAATGAAACAAGCACTAAACTGAGTGTATTGAGATGTAATTAGCTATGAGAACTGTCGAACAATGAGTATGGACAGTGACGATGCGGCCTCGCGAATCGTCTGCTTATACTTAATCGGGTCGAACGTTCAATGTCGTTTGGTTGTGGTGTAAGTTGCAAGAGAATTGATTTAGGAACGATTTCAATTAAAATTACTAGAGATCTAGTAAAGAGGTCAGTGAAGAGTTTGTCTCGCATGAGAAAACGTTCGGTTGATATTTTTTTAGTTATCTTCTTCATACAAATTTTCAGTGGGTTGAAAAGGCCCAGTCGTGAGATTTACAGGTTATTTTATTTAAGTAACGTGCCATGGTGATGAATATTCCATTTCTATGGATTATCATGATAAGAAGAGGAATATCACTACATAGTATAAAATAAAGTCGTCTCTTTTTCGTGTCTGTCTGTTGTTTGTCTGTCTGTATGGTTAAATCTTTAAAATTACGCAACGGATTTTGATGCGGTTTTTTGTAATAGGTAGAGTGATTCAAGAGGAAGGTTTTTATGTAAAAAAATTCCCGAAATTCCCACGGGAACGGGCACAACGCGGGTAAAACCGCGGGGCGCTGCTAGTAAATATTAAAAGAGAGTTAACCGAAGTAAACTTTACACAAACAAATCTCCAACCTCTGAAGGTGCGATTCTCTTTTGTTTGATTAGTTTCAATCTACTTGATATCGCTTTTAACTTAAACTTAAAACAGAGTTGTAATGCCTACAAGGTACTTGGTTGCTAGAAGACGGGACAAACATTCGCTTCCTCAGATTCTATCGATAAATACTTACAACGATAGTCACGTAACCGAATAATACCTCTATAAAGTAGAGATAGAATTACTATAATCATTTACCTTACTTGGTGCTCTCCTATGTATACCGAAGTTGAAAACAGCGTACGCTAGTACTCCTATAGGGCTTATAACGGTAAAAATATATTTATTATACATTACCTTCTTTCCGAGATCCTTATGTCTAAAATTGTTGTTGCAATAATGTTAAAAGTTGTACTATAAATTATTTTCTTCCTTTCCGCTTGGAATTGTCAGGCCGCTAAAAATGTTAAGGTCTAGCGGCAGGCTAAAAGTCTATGATATGATCTTGAATTCTATTGGTTAATATTTCTCTGCCTTATTAATAAAAGCGTGTTAAGAACATTTTAGCTATCAAATGCTTTGTCACTTTCTGACATACGCAATTTTCCGAAGAGCAAAAGAGACAAAACACAGTGTTTTAGTTACACCGTGTTTAAATAAAGCGGTTAGTATGTTAAGAGGTAGCAAAATAGCGTTTCGTATTCAGACATAATATCTTTGTATTTTTACTGTGGGATTTTTTAATGTTGTAAATAAAATTACTTGTCATGTTTACTTTTTGTAATACACGTTGTAATTACAAAAAATATACATAAGTACTTGATTTTTGTATAAATTGTATACTTGGAGAATACTTGACTATACACTGAAACCGGAGGGTGTCACGGTGTTATGCCGACAACGAGTAGCGATTTTTATTAGTTTTGAAAAAAGATCATCAAAAATATTTAAGAGCTAATAATGAATATTCTTCGTTCGCTTACTTACGCAATTTTTCCTTTTCATAAACTCAATGTTTTCCATTGACAATTCTCATTACGTCCGATTCTCGATATCAAGTACAAAACGTCGGTGTGAATGGAAAGTACAAGTAATTCGGTCTCATTAAACAATGGTGAAGTCATTTATTATAAAAAATTACGCAAAGTTGACCATGAGTGGCCACCGACCACGCCTGAACACAAACATATGAGTGATTACAATTCAATTTCTAATACCAACATGTTGACAAATGCCCATATATCTCTTCGTAATCACAACAGATAATATATATTTTCCTGTTCTAGATAACGATCTCTTGTCCGGTTATCTATTAGTACATGTCTAAAAACTTTATTAAAACTATTGAACCTTATTCCGTTGATTTAAAGTCGAAAACTACCATATATTAGACCATTTAGTTTGGTAATGGAAAAATTGAACGTCGTACTAAGTTCGTCGCTAATGAGGTGAAACAATTTAAGGCTAGGTACTTAATTACCCAGTTCGGATTCCATTAAATGGGCACGAATTTGAAACGATTGGTGGAGGCCATACTGTAGCCCTGTTTAAAAGGAAATATATGTAACTTCCACATAGTTTGAAGTTGACAATTCTGAGAAAGATGGAAATGAGTTTGTTTAAGATGTTTTCAGTTGAAGTTAGAAAGAAGTGTCAACGGTAGTTGTCCGGCGACTGGTTCTGTCGGAGATGCAAAGGAAGACCCAAATAATAACAATGATGTAGTCGAACCAAAACATTCGAACTATACAGCATTTCACAACCTCAATTCTTGATTATGAGCACAGATTATGAGCCTTTACTCGATCCGAGCTAATCGAAACATGTTGTTGACATTAAGCAAGTTTACAAGTTGAGAGCCGGCGTATTCTGAAGCAAGCTTTCTATTTATCACATGGGCTCCGCCACGAAAGGCACCCAGTTTTAATAGTTGCCCTTCGTGCACCAGGCTGGGTACCGTTCGCGCAGGTGCCTTTCAGATAGGTTCACTAAATGGAATACTTCCCAAAGTACATGCAATATTAAGTAGATCTTAATGCAATAGTGTGTTGCAACTACCCATTATTGATTTCGCAACCTTGTTTAAATAAATCCTGATTAATGTTCATTGTTCAGCCTACATCAGCTTACTACTGATAATTACAAAATTTTGGCTCATTAATAAGTGTCAATAAAACGGAAAATCGGACACTTCCTGACATGTAGTGTCTTGTCAGTTTTCAGGATACTGTATGGAAACGATCTGTCTTGGTTTTGTATGTATTGTGCAACTCAAGGCTCTATTTTGTCCCCTTGAATGTCAACTTTTTGTAAACAACTGACGCTTACTCATATAAGTACTTACCTACTAGGTCACCACGTAGTACATAATTGCTTACTGCGTTTTAGCTTTTGGCTTATCTTTTTAAACCATGGAAACCTTTATTTACAGGTGTGCTTGGACCAAACTGACAAATGCTGATTCTTCGTTTGTTACGCCAAATTCGTTAGGTGTCATCGTATATTCTGTTAAATTGGTTTGGTGTAAACGGTGGTAGAGCATTCTTTCATGTTTATTCTTGCTCTCTCATAGGTTTTTTTTTGTATTTAGTCTAAACAAACCTTTAGCAAAAAACCACACCTACAACTTAATAACATTTACAAAATAACCTTATAAAGTATAATTCGAAAACCTATCTTGGAGGACAACATTTCTGACACTAAAGGCATACGACATGAACAATCCATAAATTAGGAACATATTGCACAAAATTATGTCTAAATTGAGTCGGCATCTGCATCGTAATAAATCGACGGGTGTTATTGAGGACAAGTCAGGCCTAAGAAAGGTAAATGCCTCGATGTTAAGAGCGGTGCGGCGAAGTCGAGGAGGTCGCCCGTTCTAACGAGGCGGCCACCAAACAAACGCGCACTTATTTGCCAACACACACGTAGTCTATCCATACACCTCGCATTAATACACTCAGAATGATAAATATTTTGATACAGACGTCGGTTCGTATTAGGTAACGCGTGTACTGACCGGCCGCATTCCGAACTCGATCAAAAACTTATTGAAGCGAAAACGTATTAACTATTCTGTTCACACATTACTTATATCATTTGCATTTGATACTCCTCATAGAAACTTATGTGGATCTGTTTATGTAATCTTTGAGATTATAACAAAGTGTGGTTGATAGGGAAATCGTAAACTGATTACCTGTCTGTCGATCTGTCAATAATGTGGAATGCACCTATAGATATCAGAAGGTGTCAGTTTAAATCAATAAATAAGCGAGTAATTGACTCATGTTATTATATTAACTTGTTGATTGCACTAAAATGTCAATAAAATTAACAACTTAACAATTAAATTATGAGTGTTTTATGAGTAATATACCCGTTTTGTGCAGTTTATAGTGTTGGTGGACGTCAGCTCGTGATGTTAACAATCTAATCGAATTGGGTTTCAACATTGTAGCGGCATTCAATGGGAGATATTAACAAAATAACATTTTCAAAATTACTTAATAGTTATTGCCAGTGCATTGTTATTACAAATGCATGAATTAAATCATCAATGATTTAAATAACGTAATTTTTCTACATAAAAAATCACTCATCAACCTTTTCTCTGTAATCATTTGACGTTTCAAAGTACGGCTGTTAACAATAAAAGGTATGCTAACCATCAAAACGTAAAATCATTTAATTATCCAATTCATTCACATAACAAGTGATAAGTACTTTGAAAGATTATAGTTTCCATCGTTACCATAGTACTTTGTCCTGGGTGCACGTGACCGAGGCGCACGCGCATCTCATAATGACAACAACAATACTAAACAACATACGAGTACATGAGCCCTCTTATTCTTAGTGATGTAATCATTCCTTGCCTGTTAATGTCCACCTCTACCGTTATAACTAATATTATTGTTTCACATAAATCATTATACAATTTTCAGATGTTTGGCCGTTCTCCATTTGAATTTGGAACTACTTTACGGAAATTTGTAGTGCCAATATTGATATCCGTTTACGGTGTGCCTTATTTGATAGCAGTTTTAATGTTAACCTGAGATTTTACTGTATCAGTAACACAACTCCATCTGAAGTATATCGCTGTAATTTTTCTTCACAGAGTTACGTCAATTATACTTTATAGCTATAGTGCAAACTACTCATTGAAACGAACTCAGGTTAAATTAATTTCTTGCTGTAGTTTAATGTAACGGATAGTTCAGTATATTTGATTAAGCTTTTCATAATTTAAACTAGCAGCGCCCCGCGGTTTTACCCGCCTTGTGCCCGTGGGAATCTCAGGAATTTTTATACTTATAAACCTTCCTCTTGAATCACTCTATCTATTACAAAAAACCGAGTCAAAATCCGTTGCGCAGTTTTAAAGATCTAAGCATACATAGGGACAGACAGACAGATAGACAGCGGAAAGCGACTTTGTTTTATAAAATATAGTGATGTAGTGATGAAATGATGTATTAATTCTTTTAGGCAATTTTTATTCGCGACCTCTAGACATAAAGGTGTTTCATCTATGTGTGTTCGATTAAATTAATGATTAAATGTAAAAATAGGTACAGTGAGTGTATTGACTAATTCAACGTGTTGCTGTAAGTGGTTAAACGAGTAAAAAGTTTGTCAGCTTGCAAGTGTATCGGGTGATGCACCGCCTCGCATCTGCACCCGCGCCACCTTACATTATTGTGCCATGCGGTTTATCACAAAGCATTTTATTACACTTTCTTTAATAGCCCTTTCTATTTATGGTTCACATGTTTTTAGTAACATTTTAAGGTATTATATCTTTAACTTACTTTTTGGAAACGCTTTATCTCAGACGACACTTGAAACAATATCCCAAACCACGTCAAAGCTTCCGCACTATCAAATAAACATTAATTTACTGAAACTTAACCATCCTCAATTGATAGACAAAGACCGTAAAGATTGGACGCAAGCTGCAAAAACTAGTTACAATTAAACAAATGAAACTGCGTGCGGTAAGTCTGACATATTGGCTTTAGTAAAACAAAAAAGGCTTCAAGGTAAATGGTGCAGGGTGATGCGCCGGGCCGGGTGGCAACTGAACGCCACCAACGGGTGGCAAGTGGTTACAATGCCTATAAGGCAAGGTCGGGTGCGTCCGCGCATCGCACGCGACAACGCAATCACTTTCACTGCACTTCTTATGCACTGCTTTTGGTTAAGTATATGCCTGTTTGATGTTGATGGCATGATCGTGGATTGATTGACAAGCAAGCATGTTGTTTATACAGCGGGGTGATTATAACCTGTTTTCCTCGTCGTACTGATTGCTAGTGAGATGAGAGGCTTGTGTCCAACAGTGAGGCATTGCAGGATTGTACTTGTTCAACAAGGATGAAAAATATGTAACCCTTCTGGGATGAGCCTTATCTATAAATGCTACGACTAAAATAGTCAAAGGAAATATGACTACGATCAATTTGTTTTGAATCTAAAATGAAGACACTCTCCGGTAGTATTCTGTTTAATCAAGCGTAACAAACTGTATCCATCTAGCCTTTTCATTTGAATGACGTAAGAACGAGATAAAAATAGTTTATATTCGCCTCTCTAATTACGAATACATAACCAAATCTGACGTAAACTTTACAAGTAGGTATGCCTAGAACTGTAGGATGTCCAGCGATTTGTGCCGAACAAATTATGTCATAATTTACTTTGTTTTGGTCTTATGTTTCATGTTTTTGGTTGTCAGTGGACATTGATGTCAATATATGAGAGAATGTTCAAGTAAAAATGCTGATTTATATTAATAGATTTGACAATGGATAAAATGTGTCTATAAATTTGAAATTACAGTGAAGACCACCTGAATGTTTTACTTTTCCGAGTTTTGAATTACTTACGCCCACTAATTAAACGAAAATAAAGGATTTGAGCGTGGATCTGATATAATAAATAAATATTCTTAAAGTCCATAACCCCTTTAGGTACCTTGCATCATCAAAAAGTGAAAAACTTTGTTAGACAAGATACATTACAGGCTATAACTTTACTTTGAATATTACATGAGCAATTAAGACATACAGTTTTCTAGAATACCTAAAACACATTACTAAATAGTACAAAACTCAAAACGTCATAAACCGTGGGCCTCTTCAAGTATTACACAATCCTTTAAGCTAGTATTCCATAGAACTGTTATTTACTAGATAAGACAATAATTACTTTACACATGTTGCATACATTCGTCCCAGAGCTTTCGTAAGCAAAGCTTCTCTCGTAATCACGAAGGCATCGGTAGCGTGCCGACTCTTCATGCATATTACACTTTCATACATTTTAGTAAGAGAAGCGTTAATCTTAACGGTTTTTGAGGTAGTTTATATGTAGTACGACAAAAGTTAGTGCAAAAAGAAGAGAAAACGTTTGTCTTCGGTGATACGAGTATGCTAGCCGGGCTGGGCAGATGGCATTGCGCGATACGATAGCGTCGCGGCTAGCGTTCAATTGTTTAATACGTTCGCGTTCATTAGGTTCAAATCAAACATGTGACAGATTAATGAGAGCGTTATGTCAAAGCGTTATCAAATGCGTTGTGACGTTATTTCTAACGCGGCATCGCTCCGCTATTCTGAGCGAGAGCTAAGGAAGAATGAGTGAGGGCGCGTATCTATCGAAGCGGAGTGGAGCGGGGCGGACTCTGATTCACCAAGTACAGCGCATTGGGATTATCAAACAACGCATTGATATTGTAAAAATCCTTAGGTAATGTATTGTGATTTGACGATTGAACTCCGCACCGCTCCGCTCAGTGGAAACGCACCTAAATAAAAATACAGAACGTTTTACGTTCATTATTTTAAAGATCATCCTAATCTCTCATTACTTCATGGATCTTCTTCATGACAAATTAAATGTAACATGGCATTAAAATTAAATAAAGTACCAACATAAAATCGTAAAGAAGTAAACGCTATTTATATACACAACTATGTTTATCAGCTCAATCGGTTGATACCTAAACGCGATCGTATCGTACATTTGTATGAAAGTGTATATTTTTCATTTAGCTCGTGTAACCATGTAGCGACCGTGGAAAACTGCCGTAAGTGGCGTGCGCACATAAAATTAACCGATAACAAAGACTTTAAAAATTAACTTGTACAATAAACGTGAATACTAATCGGATATTTTATTTGATTTGTTAGAAACAATTGATTTAGTTTTCGTATTTGTGAAGGGAAGGGATCGCTTTGGTGATATGGACGCCATTGTTATTTTTATGTTATAATTTGAATTTATGTTTATATACTATTTTATATTTTGTGTGTTGTTCGGGTGAACAATAAAGATAATATATCCATCTACTTTCTTCAATATTGGATGAAGATTTATCTAAAAAAAAATAGTAAATATTACTAATGTACATAAGTATTGTACTTAAGTTTCACATTTAAGAGTAAGCATTGACTGCTAAGTAACTTTTCAACTAACTCACAGTAATATTTTTTAACCCATGAATGACTGTACGGACGGAGACGGTATACAGGGTGACTTTTTTTTAAATCGGCCAAATTTAGTTATGGCCAAACCGATGACATGATTGCTAAGAAAAGATCTTCGTATCTCTTATAGTGTCAGATTTGCCCATACTGACAAATAATAACAGCCAAAGGATACGTTTGTGATGATTATCCCAAACGTCTTCTGTTTTCACTACACCACTTTAACAGAGCTGTGTCACTTCACTATAGTATATTAAACAGGACTTTTCAAGGAACTAATTATTCCTGAAAAACAATTTTTCATATCTCAGAAATCATTTCTCTCGTGATCTGCCTAAACGACAAACGATTTTCAGCTCCGAAGAATAATTTCATATAAAGTATTATACTAAGAACTAATTTCGCCAGTTGGAGTTTCCTTGTATTTGTACAGTGTGGATGCGCAATGTGTACTTCTCAAATGACATTGTGTTCATTTTCAAGGAAGGACTGTGACAAATGCGTTGGAAATTACTCATCTATCTGAATGAGGATAATATGAGGTCTAGTTTGATACAGTAGTAGGGTATTGTGGTATCTTGATAAGATATTTTAATCATTTTATTAATCTGATCAAAACATTGAAAGAAAACCGTGGCTCTTCAAAGGCATATCCTACTAATATTATAAATGCGAAAGTTTGTGAGGATGGATGTATGTTACTCTTTCATGTTAAAACTACTGAATGGATTTGGATAAAACTTTACAGTTTGCATTTATAATATTAGTACGTACGATTCAGCCATAATTATGGCATTAATTAACAAAACTTAGTAGTTATTAACCATAGTTAGTTACCATACATTTTAGTTACCTCAAAACCAGTACAAAAACGTAAATAAGTTAGAGTAGGTTAGTTGACCTTGTAATTTTTAAACCCATCTAAACAGCCGCGGCACTTCAAGATCTCGTTGTCCAAATAATCCGTCATCAACTATCGGAGGATACCGACTGACATACAAAGCGTATGACCGCTTTATGTAATTAGTTCAGTCATTGAATCAATAGGTTTATCCGTAGTACGACCGCATCAGTCGGGTAAGAGCCTATACCCACTATACCCAGTCTTGAGACTGGCTGGTGTGATTCGATCAAAACTATAGTTTGACAGTTTGCTAACTACAGTACGAGTACGAGTTCTTGGACAAAAAATTCTATGGTAGACAAAAAAGTCTGTGGCAAACAAAAAAGTCTGTGGCAGACAACAAGTCTGTCAGACGTTTTCCTTTTGTGTGCATTCGTGTCCGTCACATGTTTTGATAGACCAGCAGGGCTCAATGCACGACAAGACAAAGGTTTTGGCTTCATTTTTCTGTTGCCTAAAGACTACATCCTTCTTACTGCGAGACTAAAGATACAGTAAGAAAAGTAGAGATAAATATGTACTTCTATTTTAGAGGTGTCTTGTATCTTGCAACTCCTGAAGACTGCCCAGTCTAACAACAGTCGTGACAGTGTGCTCTGGCCTTTAAAAGCGGTACTGTTTTGAAGTACGCACCTCACATATGACTCATTGACTTCAATGTATCCAAACAACCAAAATGACCTCATGCGGTCACATTTTAACAATAAAGATATTACTAATACTGACGAGACATCCGGTCCTCATTTTTTTGGATCAGTCAGACCCCAAGAGTATGTTTAACTCTGACGATTTTTTTTTTTTTTGGGTCATAGTTTAAATCGATAATTAATGTATGTTTATGTTCATTTTATGATAACGAACCGGTTGTATTATTCGTTCTTTTTGATCTAACATAAGCCTGCCGTAGACAATAAATATCAATAAGATAATGTTCGGAAAAAAAAGTGATTTCAAATCTTTCAATAATTTCATAAGACGATGCAAAACTAAACTTTACATACAACAACTCTAAATATGTACGTAATATGTAAATAATAACGATTATTCTCTTGTTTTGTTTCAATACTCTTATCTCTGGAACTATCTGGAATTAAAAAAAAACATTTTTGTCTATGACGGCAAGTGAAAGGTTACTACATTCCCACGGGAACGAGTATAATGCGAACAAAACTGCGATGCACAGCTAGTCCTACTATCACTACATAGTATAAAACAAAGTCGCTATTTTTGTCTATTTGTCTGTTTGTCTGTTTGTCTGTATGCTTAAATCTTTAAAATTACGCAACGGATTTTGATGCGGTTTTTTGTAATAGGTAGAGTGATTCAAGAGGAAGGTTTTTATGTAAAAAAATTCCCGAAATTCCCACGGGAACGGGCACAACGCGGGTAAAACCGCGGGGCGCTGCTAGTCCTACTAATAAATACGAAATTTTGTGAGAATATATGTATGTGCGGTACTCATTTACGCCATAACTACTAACCGGATTTGGATGAAACTTTACAGTAATATAGATTGTACGTCTGAATAACACATGGGGTACAAGTTATCCCCAAATTCTAGCAGGGATGGGTACAAAACGGGTAAAATCGCGAGGCGCTACTATTGTATTTTTATTTCAAGTTAATATAAACTGAAATATACACAACAAAAACCAATAGATAGTAATTAGGACAACACGCAGTTGTCTCAGTAGGGGCTCGAATAGGGCTTCAGTCAACGGCCAGCTTATTTCCATTCAATTGTTTCTTGGGCTTGATTCGACTCTAGTGAGGATATCAGTCTAATAATGTCACAGTTAAACATTAGGAAAACACCCATTTACTTTAAAAAATGGTTGTATGGTATGGAAGGAAGATTACTTATCACGGTTTGGAACTTACATACTTATTATTGAGTAAAATTTAAAATGTATGTTACTTTTATAAATAAATAAATATAAATAAATATACCCGGACAAATTCACACACGGTTAATTAGACCCAAAGTAAGCTCTAAGCTTGTGTTATGGAATCTAATTAACTGGTACTACTACATATACATACTCAAATACTTTATAAGAATATATAATTGTTTATAAAGCCGTCTTCCTACCAGACATGGTTATTTCAATGCCACATGGCTATTCCATGTTTCATGGCCACGCAGCATAGCAAAGTAACATAGCCATAGTGCTACCCGTCATAGTGATAGCATAGCCCTGGCGAAAAGGCACACGAATATCATCGATTGAGCGAAGCATTCAACAAATATATCATTGTGTGGTTGTGTTTTGTTTACACATACCTACCACAATAACAAATTGACGTAGATCGACGTAATATAATCTAGAAAAAAACACTCGCTCGGTACAAAAACGAATTAAACTCTATACTGATGCAATAAGGTCTAAATTAACTCTTGCTTATCCTCTCTTTAACGCAAGGACAAAAAGTACAGTGTAGAAATATAACTGAAGTTGACCCGATTATGAGTAACTAAACCGTATTAATAAGTATTTAAACCGGTTATTCATCTAATCTCGTATATTTTGTTTAATCTATAAATTCTGCCATTTTAATTCGTAATATGCATAGATACATTTCAAATGAGCATGTATTTATCGTTTATTGATATTTATCGCTCTATAATCTTTTTTGAAACTAATTAAATTATTTTATTAGACAAATAGCTAAATAAATAAAATTATTGACCATAAAAATGATATTAAATTTCAAGTCGACTCAAAATGTCTATAAAATGCTCTACATAGGTACATTATTTTTGTTTTGTCATGCTTATCGGACTGTTAAGATCAGATATAATATTTATATTACATATGTAAAACATCTATTTGTCGACAAAAACACTGGGGTGGAATAATACTTTAATTAACAATACATAGAAGATCAAACACTGAGTAGTTTGAACTAGTAGGTGAAATCTACTCGTATCAAAAATTCTCTTAAAATTTCAGTGCATGGAGACTGAAATTCAAATCGGAAATTGCAGCTGCGACAGCGAACAGCGAAACACCGATTTAATTTTCATTTGGTAACACGGATAAAAGCTTACTAGCTGCCAAAATATTTAACGAAGCTCAATGATCGACAAAAATATAAATTAACATGAATCAAGGTGACCGATTTTGGGACAATGTTGTTGATTTTTGTTGCCGCACACGAGTTTGATGAAATCGGATTAAGGGACCCTTCACGTCATGTATCTCAGATACGAAAACTTACTTCTATGGTCAAAGTTAGTTTAAAAATATTTCTTCTTATATGTCTGCCTAACTTTGTCTTGATAGAGGTAATATATCAGTTTTTCTTCTAATAACTGTTAACTGAATTTTTTGCTGTATCTTGGCATTTCTACAATAACGTTAAACAGTTACTAGTAGTAATTATTGGCCTCGTTTCCATTCATTCGTTAGTCCACATTTCAATGTAATACGGTTAACGGCCTTGGGATGCAAGGCCTAAAGACCTCGTCCATCATATTGATATTTTTGGGACATTAATGTAATATCTACAAACATTTGTTTGTTGGATAGTGAGCATCCTCCCTAAGGTACATAATATCGTCTGAAGTTGAGTACAATAAACTAATTTATTTTTATGTTTAATATGAACCTTACTTTATCAGGCAAAACAAGCATGCATAATATAAATCATTGAATATGATTTTGCCTTTGCTCTACATCGTCAATGCCATTTGCTTTATGTTAGTTGAGCGTATTATTAATTATAATATACACACTGTATAGGTATATACATACATAGATACAATGTATTATTATGTTGTTAACACTGTGCCTATAAGAATTTTTCGAAGTATTCCCCTTCAGGTGAATAAGACTTATATTTAAATATGACCAGGAACGGTGCCAAATAAATGGCCTTGCAGAAGTAAGCCTGCAAATATTGGGAAGATACATCCCGGGCGGACGAGTAGTCAGGAACGTTGCAGTGGTCCCAAAGCTTGTTGGGTATAGTTCTACTAATATTATAAATGAGAAAGTTTGTGATGATGCATGTATGTATTTATGTATGTTAATGTATGTATATTTGTTACTACTGGACGGATTGGGGTGAAACTTTATAGTTATATAGGTTATCATTATACATCAGAATAACGCATGGAATACATCTTATCCCGAAATTCCCGCGGGAACGGGCACAATGCGGGTAACACCGCGGAGCGCGGCTAGTCCTTTATAAAATTTAACCTTCAACGACCCGCGTGGTGTCTATCCTATCCACAGATTTCCTGGTGAGCCATGGTAAGTCATAACTGGAGCTGTTCTGACGAAAAATAAACAAGTTTAAAAAACAGTTCCCGATTTTTTTTATTAAAATTATCACATCAAACTATCCGATTGTGCTGCTGATTTAGTGTTTAGAACAACTAATGTTCATTGATCTCCACAATCATTGGCATTTGTGATATTTATTAACAAGATGTGGTCATAGAAGAGTATTGTCTCCATGTGCACCTGTCTTAGCTAGAACTACTAGAATACTAGATAATTGTTCAAAATAACGGGTTCAAATCCTGTAGAGCATGCCTGGACAACATCTGTTTTGAAAATGGTAATTCAATGTTATCTATTGTTAATGTATGAGAGTTAAATGCTAGATTTGAAAATGTTGTGTATACTCCATTTTTTAAGAGTCAAAATTAATATGTACCACTATGACTGATTTTTCAACCACATACAACTTCTTCTATTGAAGCAAAAGGTTCAGACCTTTTCTTGAAATTTTTCTTCACATTTTATTCTAGTAATAAAAATTTGAGTATTGATATTAGAAGTAACAACAAAATATAAAATAGTTATCACATTTATTCCCTACTAGCACCCCGCGGTTATACCCGCATTTTTCCCGTTCCCGTAGGAATTTCGGAAATTTTTATACATATAAACCTTCCTCTTGAATCACTCTATCAATTTAAAAAAACGCATCAAAATCCGTTGCTTAGTTTTAAAGATCTAAGCATACATAGGGACGAACAGCGGAAAGCGACTTTGTTTTTATACTATGTAGTGATAGTGATTTTAGTATAAAAAAAACCATGAACAGTATGGTACCGAATGCTCCTGTGAGTCCCAAAATTGTCAACAAGTGATGATCCAAAACTTACGAAAGGGGACCGGTTAAATACTAAGTGCCTTCCTTATTAACAACACTTTATCTATCAAATGGTTTATCCCTTTCCCACATACGCTATTTGCCAAAGAGTAAAAGAGACAAAACTCGTTAAAGCAGTGTTTTAGATATAGAGCGTTTATGAATAACCGTCTAAGTAACATAATAGAGTCTTAAAACACATTCTATCATCTTCCAACTCAAAATATCCTTGAAAGTCATTGTGACAAAGTAATTAATGACTATTTAGTTTCCGTAAACAGAGAATAACAAAACAATGGTACTTGTCTTGTCAGGTTTACTTGCCGTTAATTGAATATAAATTCATTGAAACCATCTTACTTTGAATCCGTCAACCGTAAAGCAACTAAAATGGCGCAATGTTGAGCAATTTATATGGCACTCGCAAGATACTGGAGTCTTCTTCTTCATCGATCGGATGGTCAACCTGACCAATCCTGGTGTCAGAGTTATTGATACTGGAGTGATTAGCAATAGGAACTAGCTACAAAAGTTTTCCCAAAATATTGCTCTGAATTGGTTAGTTTGCACCGCAATTATTTCTCGTATTCATTAAGAACATTTGCACTTATTATGATTTGCGCTACTTATCAAGGTAAGAATGCATTACGTATGATAATAGCATTATAATCTAACATGATAGTATCAACAATTTACATAAATAAACATAGTAAGTTGAATGAAAACCTCCGATAGCTATCATGTGAGCTGAGCTTCGACATCTTGAATGATGATTATAAGGGTAACACTTTTAGTAAGCCGTTCTAGCTAATACATATGGTAATGTTAATGAGACTTACCTCACTGGCCGGCACGACACGAAATCGCATCAGCTATACTAGTATAACATATATAACAGCACCCCACGGTTTTACCCGTGTTGTACCCGTTCCCGAGGGGGTTTCTTGATGAAAAATAGCATATATCCTTTCAGTTGAATGTGGCTATTCGTTACAAAAATAATTATAATGACCAAAGACAAAGACAGTTAGACAGACAAACCAGTCAATATTTGAATAAATAAATAAATACTTGGACAAATTCACACACGGTTAATCAGACCCAAAGTAAGCTCTAAGCTTGTGTTATGGAATCTAACTCACTGATACTACTACTTATACATACACAAATACTTTATAAGAATATATAATTGACACCCAGACGTCGTCGCCAACAACTATGTCTTCACATATTGTTGACTCCGGGCGGGGATCGAACCCGCAACCCCCGACACAGTAAGCGCTCTCACTGCCACTGTGCCAACGGGCTTGTCATATAGTCAATATAGTACATATTACTTTAGCAGTGTCAAGCTCAATAGCTAAAAGTAAGTTTTAATTAAGTTTCAGTAGGTTAGTAGCTACTAGCTAACCCTGGTGTTGGGAGTTTTCATAGCGCCTCAAGGCCTCAGACATAGTCTATTGATGAGGACACACGGCGACACTGACACTCATCACAAATGTCGACACTAGTGTAGATTGCGTCCTCATGGTAAGCAATTTTTTGTGTCGACATCGGTGTAAACATTTTAATGTCCCGGTTATGTGTGGTTAGCTGTCTACACGGAGACACTGCAATTCAGTGTGGTACATTTCCTCGCCATGAACATTTGGTCGGTTATTGGTCTAGCTAAAAATTTCGCGCAAGTTCGAAATTCGCGACACTTGTGTCGGACACTGCGCACGACCTGTCTCCACGGCTGCAACACAGACACCGACATACATTGCCACAACAACTGCAACTAAGTGTCACGGCAGTGGACACACACAGACATTCGATGTATACATTGAGTGTCTAATGTCAAGTGTCGCCGTGTGTCCTCAGCATATCAAATTCAATGAATCAACAGCGAGCGACAGCTCAACGTGCCTTCCGAAGCACAGTTGCTTGATCGCAATGAACTAGCATCGCTAGTCAAATTACCACAAGCGCCACAACTAAAGAACATAAAGTTGTTTTTTTCAAAAAAAAATCTTCTTGCTTATTTAGCGGGTCGATAAGAGTAATTAGACGTAGAGATTTTATAGCCTGAGCTGGTCCTACAGATATGTCTAAAACTGCGTATTTACTGCATCCATCTTCGATGACGGAAGACGAGGCAAATAACAACATTATCCGGGTGTTTGCGCTATGAGCGAACGTCCATTCATAACAATTGATGTTCGCGTGTTGTGTTCAATGCCGCTTACCACTACGTAAGCGGATTTCAATTGTCCATAGTTACATTAAACATATTTATGATACCAATATTTTAACTTGTTTTTAATATGCATAAGTATTTTGAATGATGTTTTCGGATTTACTTTTTGTTGGAAAATGTTAATGTCCGCATTTTTGCAATAACATTGACGACCTTGATGGTTATTTATAACTGCTAATGATACTGTTGGTTCTAATACAATTCGCATTTTTTTATAATTCTTCATTCCCCAAACATCCCGTTCTTGATAAGCTTCTTACTTAGTTCATCTTAATCTATGATTGCCCCATTACCGATCGGTAAAGTAGTTAAACACATTGAACCTATATTTATTTACTATCAGCGGGGAAAAATACCTTCTCAACACTAATTTACTCAAAGTAATTAATTTATTAATAACTTCAAAGATCAGATTAGAATACCTAACAAAACATTGTAATCGCACAAGATCAGCGCAAACAGTGACTTAACCCATCAACAAATTAAAACATAATATAACTAGTAAACGGTAAATTGGTGTAATTTATCAGTTAATGCAATTTCAGTCGTACCAGGAAGCTTACCGTTATTTCCTATGTCATGCATACGTACGCCACAATGACATGTTCGTATAGTAATTATTTAAACTAAGATAAAGTTTATTCTACTTTTAAGGCCGTGTCCACAGTAGGCAAACTGTTAGCGGCCGACTGAGTGAGCCGCTTTGTAGCGAATTGAAATTTGAGTTAGCTGCAAACTCAGATAAATTTTCGTGCGTCGCAAGCAAACTGTTATGATTATGAGTTAGCCGCTTATTAAGGTCGACCGACTGAATGATCACTTTTGTTGTACGAAGGGAGTGGTTGTGTTGGTCACGATGGATATATTTGAAGGTAGAACCTCGATAAGTTAAAGTCCAAGGGAAACACAAAATATTTTAAGTTATCAAGGGTCTATGTTAGGGATAGGGTAATATAGAGGTAGGTATGTATGTACCCTTGTTCCTATGTTTACTCGAATGCGTCAGAAGGATTGGTTCAATAAAATAAAGAAATTTAAATAATCATTATTTAATTATTCACATTGCACATTGCAGGTTTAGTCTACTTAAAAAGTCTGTGTTTTTTTTTTCTTTTAAACAATTCACAGTTTCTAAGCCGATTTGATTTTCAATGACAAATAGAGAGGAGAATACATTATCTTTTATGTTGTTACATTGCTCTATAAATGATTGTACAGTTGTTAAAGCTCTTTTTGCTTCGTTGATTGATACGCTTGTAGATGGCGTTTATGGCTCGTCGTGAACTTATGATTCAAGTAAGCCGTTATCTTGACTAACCTCCGCCGCCGCAAAGTTTTAAAGAATTTCGAAGAAGCAAACAATAGGTGACGTTATGTATTGTTTACGTTAACAATTTAACTATGTAGTGAACACGTGCAAGCAATAAATACCGAAACCTTTTGTTTTGCACACTCGTTCAAAATTACTCATTGACAAACAAGAGGTTGTGGAAACATTTCTTTAAGTTACTGAGGGCCAATACAGAGATTACTTATTTAAGTTAAAGAGGTCGCGTATTTTAAGTTGTAGAGGTTTTGGGCTCTGATGGGAAGGGAACATATTATTTTTTGAAGTTATAGAGGTTTTTATATTTTATTCAGTTTTATTCAGTTTTGGCCCCATAGAGGCTCTTTTGAACGTACCACCCATTCGGAAGAACATCAGCAGAGAAGAATGGGCAAGAAACTCTGCTGGTTATTTTTTTAAATCAAGGTATAATACAATTTAATACTAATAAGTATGATTACATGTCAAAATCAGGTTGTGTTGCTGGTGCAGGAATTTGACTCCAGACATATTTGTCCTCAATGTAATCAGTAACGCTATAGTATGCTTTAGTCAATAAAACGTCTTTAACGTACGATTTGAATTTACCTTCACTAAGCCCAGTTACCTCCTTGGGAATTTTATTATAAAATTGAATACATCTACCAATGAAAGACTTCCCGGTTCGCGCTAACCTGGACTTAACAACAGCAAGCTTATTTCTATTTCGCGTATTAAAACTGTGGTGATCTCCGCGCACCTTAAGGTTACTCAAGTTTCGGCGGGCATACATTATATTTTCAAATATATATAACGAAGGAACGGTAAGGATTCGACTGGATTTAAAACGTTCCCTTAGTGACTCACGTGACCCCAATTTATAAATCGCGCGAAAAGCTCTCTTTTGGAGTAAAAAAATTGATTGAACATCGGCGGCACCTCCCCACAATAGTATACCATAAGATAGTATACTATGAAAATAAGCAAAGTAAACAATTCTTGCCGTTTCTTCATTTGTTATTTGCCTAATCTTATGGACCGCAAAAGATGCTGAGCTTAGCCTACCCGAAAGTGAATTTATATGAGAACCCCATTGTAATTTTGAATCTATGTCTAATCCTAAGAATTTAGTGCTAGTGTCAAGAGTTAATCGAGTACCCCCCAATTTGACGCAAGAATCTACTACTGGGACATTCGGTAATGAAAATTTAATGCATTTAGTTTTTGCCTCATTAAGAAGTAGGTTGTTAGTGGAAAACCAATCTAGGAGAATAGCCAAAGCTTTGTTAACCTGCACAAGGTCCCTATCCTTCCTATCTACTTTAAAAATTAACGAGGTATCATCGGCGAATAATACCGTGTCGCATAGGCTTTCCATTAGATACGGGAGGTCATTTATGTAAACTAGAAACAAAAACGGACCTAAAATTGACCCCTGAGGCACGCCTAAATCAATATTAGACCCTTCCGAAAGGTTATCGTTAACGTTTACTTTTTGTCGCCGACCGCCTAAGTAAGATTTCATGAGTTCAAGGGCAGGACCACGGATGCCGTAACATTCTAACTTCAAAATTAACGTTAAATAATCTACACAGTCAAAAGCCTTGGAAAGATCACAAAATACTCCAAGAGCATCCTGCAAACCTTCCCAAGCGTCAAAAATATGAGAAACTAATTTAGTCCCAGCATCTATGGTTGACTTACCCTTTGTAAAGCCGAACTGATTTTTATGTAGAATCTTATGCTCATCAAAATGGGACATTAACTGATCTAGGATTAATTTTTCAAAAATTTTGCTTAGAGCTGGAAGAACTGAAATAGGTCTATAATTATTGGGATCATCCTTACTACCGGATTTGAAAATTGGAGTGACTTTACTATGTTTCATTAGATCTGGAAATGTACCTGCTTTTAGGCATAGATTGAAGAGGTTCGTAAGTTCAGGAGCAATAGTGTTAATGACAGAATCTAACATTTTTACAGAAATACCCCATAGATCTTCCGTGTTTTTCATGTTCAGTGATCTAAAAGCTTTTTTAAGCTGCGAAATAGAGACTGGTTTAAAACCAAATCCAGGAATTGACCGTTTAAAATTTTCCTTAAGAAGAACTTCAGCTTTAACTGAAGAAGAAGCTAGATTCTTGGTGGTTTCTTTAGGTATACTACTGAAAAACACATCAAAATGGTTGGCCACAGAAATAGGTTCAGTAATTAGTGTTCCGTCATTGCATTTCAAAGTGCAAGGGGTATCCTTGGAAGAAGTTCTTCCAGTCTCTTTGTTAACCGTTTTCCAAATCGTCTTTATTTTATTCTTCGATTGTTTTATTTTGCGAGCGGTATGGTTTGCTTTTGCTAAAAGACAAACTTTCTTAAACATTTTTGAGTAATTTCTAACATACGCATGAAAAGCTTCATCGTTGGTGTAAGACCTTTTAAAGTATAATTCAAATAAAACATCACGACTTTTCCTAATACCTACAGTAGCCCAATCACTAAAACTGATTTTATCTTTAACCGTAAACTGTCTTTTTGGAAACACGGCGTTAACATTTCGCGATATAATCGAAAATAAGTTTTTACAAATCTCATTTGGGTCTTTAGGGTTGGGGCGGTTTAGAGCTAAACTAACTTCAATGCAATCATTCAGGTGTTGTCGTCTCTTTTGAGAACAGTTTAACAACGGTCTACAACCTATGACACACGGTTTGTGTAGTACGGCGTTTTCGAGTTTTATATTGAGACCCAAATGATCCGACCTAACTCCGTTAACTATACATTTATCAAGAATTTTACAATTTGAAAATATATTGTCAATGCATGTTTGAGAGGAAAAAGTAACTCTGGTGGGCTCATTAAGGTTACAATTCAAACCATAAGACAAGAAAAGTGAAACTAAGTTTCCCGCGTCAGAGCTATTTACTAGTAAATCAACATTAAAATCACCGCATACTATAACGGACTTCTTACCTTTAGATAATTTACTCAAAACCTCCTCCATGACATTTAAAAAAGAAGAAAAAACAGAAGACGGAGGCCTATAGACACAAACTAAGATATAGCCGTCAATTTCTGCACAAGCAATCTCACAAGTGCGCTCAAGAGAATATTTAGTGATATCAACCCGTTCTTTGAATTTAATACAATTTCGTAATAAAATGATGCAACCACCCCCCTCAGCCGATATTCTATTGAACGCACTGGCGACTCTAAAACAATTGATATTAAATTGCATTCTATCATCTTTCAACCAAGTCTCACTAAAACATAAAATGTCGAAGTTATATAAATCTAGTAGTAATTCTACATCCAATATTTTGCCAGAGAAGCGATTTATATTTTGATAATAAAAAGACAAACAACTAGCTTCTGTTGGCTTCCCTGTTGTCACACTTAAATGTTTAAAGACACAGTATTTGCGTTAGTACTAGTACTAACTACTGTGTGGTCACTACCAGACGTTATACTACCTATAACGCTATCAATACAATAACCTACCAAAGTAGATAACTTAATACGAGTTTTCCGAGGGAC
Organism: Cyclophora albipunctata; assembly: GCA_963082685.1. Classification (NCBI taxonomy): domain Eukaryota; kingdom Metazoa; phylum Arthropoda; class Insecta; order Lepidoptera; family Geometridae; genus Cyclophora; species Cyclophora albipunctata. Next base: position 9,588,537 of record OY720121.1, on the reverse strand, counting down.
ATGTAAAGTGTCCTCCGTCAAAGTCAAATGTGTAATAAACTTGTTATTATCAAAAAATAATAACCTGTCACTATGACGACATGTCACATTATAAAGCACATTGTTAAGTGCATGGATGTGCTTATTCCTAGTTTCAGAAAGAAACCGGGAGTACGGGAATGCTCCCAACATTATCCTACTAGCTTTCAACCCTAAAAGTAGGCTAATACTACTAACTAACTCCTTTCTACCTACGCCACCACTTGTACCTGCCATAATCAATATAAAAGTCGACCTATCAATTTAAGTTACCGAGGTTTGAGTTATCGAGGTTCTACTGTAATTGGTATCTTAGAGGCGCTGAAAGAGGATAAAAGGAAGCACTGGGTTCACCCATAAAACAAGAAAAGGTTGAGTATTGGACAATTTCACGTTCTTTACTCAGAACTAATGAAACATCCAGGTAAATTTTACGACTATTTCAATATGAGTTCTTATACATTTGATGAATTGTTGAACTCTGTAACCCTGTATATTGCTAAAAATTATATCACAAGAGATACAATACGGCCCGAAGAACGGCTCACTATAACTTTGAGGTAAGTAAATAAATACTTCCGCTTTAGAATTATAATTTTTTTAATGTTATTTTAATATTAATACAAAGACACTTTCGCAACAATCACTTTTCAAAATTACTGTCTTATTAAATTGGATTAGGAACTAATCTGGTAACATTAAGTAGGTAACCAGTCATTCGTCCTCCTCAATGTAGTCTGAATTGTCTCCCAATATTGCTTCTATGTCTTTTACTTCCACTGAAGAACCTGTAGAGCTATGTGATGGACTGTTTCGAGGACTTGGAATGCTGTTGCTGCCAACTGGGTTGTAGTTGTTTGAGGTTGAAGGGTATTCTTGCACATTTGGTGTACTGCTTCCAGTCGCATAGCCGTACTGATGTGGGTAGTCAGAGGCATTCGTCAATACAGTTTGCATCAGACCACCGCCACAATTATTATGTACATTATATTTTATATTTTTAATAAGTTTCATCACTTCAAACCGAAATTCAAAATTCTGTGTTGGAGACATTGTCTTCATTTCCGGTAAAATATTTAGTAAAAAGTTCATATCTGGATCGTTTTCTCTTTTTTTTTCCATCGATTTAAGTAGTGCGGCTTGAAACACAGTCATATTTTTTAGTGTGCTGACATTGACTACCGAGTTAGTAGAATTATTTTCATCAAACATACCGCTACTGTTGCTAGACGTCTCTGCGGTAATGTTGCCAGATGTCTGGTTGCTAGTTTTAGAAACATTTAAAAAGTGTAACATATCCAAGTATGGCGCGTTGCGTTTTTTGGGTGCCCCACTTCTGCTTTTGAGTGAATCCTTATTTTTTTCTCTGGCGTGATAGTCGCGCAAACCCTTCCATTTTTTTTGTAGGTCTTTTACTGAAACAATAATAATAGTTCAATATTCTTTCCAGATACCTAAATTTTTTTGGACTTATTTACAAAAAAATTGCCCAAGAGTTTCTTGTCCCTTGTCAATATGCACATCTTTTGCGACGTACCTCAACAACTCTTACAAGTACAAGTAGCCGAATAATTACTGTATCTAATTTTGGAAAAACAACAAGAGACAACTTTAAAAACTATTTTCTTAACGAAGGAAAACTACTCTGGCAAGAGAAGTATTTGTAAGCTGTAGCTACAGGACGAAATGGTGTAACGGAGTTTGTAAAGCCGTAAATACTATGTAGTGATGACGATACTTTGTTTTATGTAGTGAGTGATACAAGTATATTGTTGAACAAATAATAATTTCATTAGAATGGAACTTACTTCTTTTTTGTTTAGTGTTTTTTTCTAAGTTTTGCCAATCCCCGTATAAAATATCAGCGATTTCATTCCAATTGCTCTGCTTTAATACTCTGTTGCTGTATTCTTCACTCCAAATTTTCCATATGCATGGTCTATTCTGTATTTCACGAATGAACCTTCGCGTATCAAAGGACATCTTGGATTTTCTGTGGTGTGTGTGCGTTGAGATTAGTTTGGTGCGATGCAATAAAACACGTCGAAACACGTCGATAGCTTCTTTCCAACTGTCCGCATGAATAGTTCGCGGCAAACTGACTCACTACGCCCGGCGAACAACCATATCGCCGCCGCCGACTGGAACCGGTTTTGCTGGGAGTCGGCCGCTCACTGAGATAACGTTGCAAACTGCGTACAGTGAGCGCAAAACTAGCAAACTGTGGACACTCCATTTCAAATCTATGGAAGGGCGTACTAAATCGATACGCCGCAAACTCAGTCGGCCGCTAACAGTTTGCCTACTGTGGACACGGCCTAAAGCAAGGAAACATTACAAGCGGCAGTGGCGCTTATACACCGCTACTTGTCCGCTCTATGCAAATGGAGATAATGTGCGTAGTGGCGGTACTAGCTAAGTGACCGGGTTGCGATACATTCTCGCGCAACGGGGTTAATAACCAGCCGAGTTGTAAATAAAGCCCAGCAAACGACTCGATACACAGCGACACGCTTTCCAAAACGGACGGGTTATAACAGAAATTGCTCCAAGGCGCATGTGCACACCCGAATGGGGTTACCTCACCCACATTCCTGCCTTCCGGAATTTCACTCACGTTGACAATCACATGAACTAGGTACACTACAATGATCAGATTTGCTAATTCTGTAATGTTAACATGCAAAGAAAGTAGAGTGGTTTGCGATAGCCTAACTGATCGAGTGAGCGAGCCCTCGCGAGGAAAGTTACTCTCTTCGGTGTCGCAAACTTACTTGAGGATGATTCGTTCGTTATTTATGTTTCCTGGTTCAATTGTGTGTTTACTTTGAAAACTACGTAACCGCCAATTGAGTTATTTGCTTGACATAATTTCACTTAGTATCTTTTGTATAATCTCAATATAACCTACATTTTATTTAAATTTAGAATAGTGAATAAAACAGGCTGACTTGAACCAAACAAGTACATAAAAACTTAAATAATTTTCAACTTAAATCGCGCAATAAAGTTCCGAGTGTTGACCACTTTGACGAGTAAACTTAAAACTTAGTCTGGGAGACTCGGACACACGGGTTTGAGGTTTTGTAAAATAAGATATAAGTGGAGATATTTTAGCGTCGTCGGTAGGTATCGGTCGCGTTCAGAGACAAAGAATTGCCAATTATTCCACCTGCCCTCGCTACACCTGGGCCGGCTGGACTTTTTATTTATTTCACGATATTTTTATTGTTCACATTCGTCGGTGACTTTACAAATGAACAGTGTGAATATGTGCACATTTCATATGGATTGTCAATTGATCTGAGTTAATTATAAAAATTAAGTTGTAATACGTTTATTGATATGAGACACCTGCAAACCAATTTGGCAACTTAATTATTTTAAACTGGGGTTTGGAACGAATAAAAATATAATTATGTTTTAACGAGTTCAATGTGGGTAAAATCTGATTTCATGTCAATGGAGGTGTTAAATATAATCGCGTTTAATATAATGTTTTGTAAAAAACAAAAGTTATTCGTAATCGTAAACTTTTTGAAAACATATTAATCAAACTAAAAGATTCTTACAACATTAAGCTACGTACTAACTCTTTTTATAATAATTTAGTTTGATAAATTAAACCCTTCATTGGGCCAGTCGATAGGTTTATGAAAATGTCGGTATGGAAATGAGGACTTGTGAGCCGATTGATGGTTGGCTTAAAATACTTATCCAATATTTTATATTGTGGAAGAGGTTTAATTTGTTTGGTTTAAAAATAGATACAGCATCATTTAACATCCCTACTACGAGTATGTGTTTATACGTATGTGTTTGTGATAGCACGGTTTGATACCAACTATTTGAATTGGTAGACTTTATCGCATATTAATTGCACACACTTGTAAAAAAAATAGTAAAACTGAAACCAATCGAAGATAAACTGCCGCACTGAGAGACATTCATTAAATTGACACATATTTGACGTAACTTTTCGTACATTGCATGTCAAAATCACTAATTAAATATTTACCAAGGAAGCATTTTAAGTCTCTGACGGGCAGGGCATAGCAATCGTAAATGGATTCCAAAGATTAGCGGCAACACTCAAAACGCTAAACAGTCAACAAGTAAAGCACATCATCAATATAAATCTCATTTGAAATTGTCCGTATAATACTAAAATGTAAAAAAATGAGTCCGGAGACGCGAGAGCGATGCGTCGACACAGTTCGTTGACCCCGTCGATATTTCTCGAAATTCGCCGAAGAATCCGCGCTCTTTTCGCTTTTTAATTGTATGTAACCAGCTACCCAACGACAAGGTGATATGTTTCCTGTGAAAAAATGTATGTTCCAAGTGCCCTCGCACTCGAATTACTGTAACGGACCGCAAGAATTAAGATTTACAAGGAAACGCGCGACAGATTAAAAAATTCACGCTCGTCTTGATTGTACTGGATAATCTCTGCCTTCGAAATTCGAAAGCTTCAACACAGGTTAAAATAATTGGCTGAACTCTTTATTTACGTCACCAAACTTGAGGCCTGCATTTTTCATGTAAATTAATGAGTCCAATTTTGCAGATCTTCGATATACTTCACAGTAATTACAGGATAGAATGTTAGTAAAAGTTATGACTACAGTTACATAATTTGAAATCACTAATCTATACTAATATTATAAAGCTGAAGAGTTTGTTTTGTTTGTTTGTTTGTTTGTTTGTTTGTTTGTTTAAACGCGCTAATCTCAGAAACTACTGAACCGATTTGAATAATTCTTTCACTGTTAGATAGTCTATTTATCGAGGAAGGCTATAGGCTACATTTTATCCCGAAATTCCCACGGGAACGGGCACAACGCGGGTAAAACCGCGGGGCGCTGCTAGTTAGTAATAAATGACGTAACATTCGCCATAGCTTTCCAAAACACCAACGGTTATGATAAGACGAAAGAAGACGAGGTCTATCGAATGATATCGAAGTCACAACATCGGAGCGAGACGGTGCGAGTATTTTAATAGATTCCCAAAGTGTTTGTTATAACATTAATGACAGTAGGAAGTTTGATTTTCATGCTACTAACCGAACAATGGCTCGCACGACTCGTAACGGAGCCGTCCACATGCAATTTGCCACAAATTATATTTACCTTTCTATTTCATGTGAATTTTTATTATAACGCGAATTGTTATAGACATACGAGACCACGTATGGTATTTAGAATAGCTGGCAACCACCCAAAACTATTTTAAATAGACCACGAGTAGGTAGATTAATTATTATGACATATGACTTTGTTTTATTCACGCGTTTAAATAAATTGTATCTTTATCTTGTCGTCTACGTAGTTTGTAATTAGTACAGATGGAAATAGATGAAGAACATTACAAGGAAAGGTGTTGGGTAAAATAAATTGACCATCTAATGTTCTATTATGATAAATATCTCTTAACACGTTGGTTTCTTTGAAGACACGAAAATGAGAAAATAAGGACAAATTAGTGACTTTAATAGACACTTTTTTGCCAAGAAGTAACAGTATAATTTCGTTCAGTAATTAGGATTCCTAGGAAGATTTTGAGATGCGATAAACGTTTAAAGGCGCGGAAGCGAACCGAGATGTTTTCAAAAGTCCACTCACACGCCTCGTGGCGTCTTTATTAATATCTACTATATTTATATTAATAAAGAAAAGTATTTATGACACTATAATTATTGTCATCTTAGCACGAGAGATAATCGTGAGACGATCATGATTATAATGTAAAGGAGTAACAGAACTGTACAATTTACACAAGAGTTGCCTATATGACATCCTTTGATACTTTTTAAACGTTTAACTTAAATAATAAACTAACATTAAAGTCTAATTAAACTTAAAAGTCCAAAAACTTAATAAACAAAACGTGAAGAGACGTTTGAACCACAAATCCGTGAAACAAAAACAAATCAAACACAAAATTAGAATCTTTCACCGCGTGTAAACATATGTAACTACCTTTTATCTAATTCTGTACACCACACTAGGAAGTATGAGTAGAAAAAAGTTTCTTTAAAAATATATGAAGCGACCCTAAGTTTACGAACGCTCGATGATGGTTAGTGGATTATAATTAGATGGCTTCGTTTTTGAGTGTTAAAATTGATGGCATTCAGCTATGTAATACGTTGTTTATGTTTGTAACTAGCTTTAGCTATAGTACAGTTTATCTAAGTTGCTGTAATACAAACAAATATGGCGGATTAACCTGCCATAGAGGCCACTTTATCTATAGAGGTAGAGTTTGGTGACGGGAAAGATTTTTTTCTCGATAGAAGGAATTGTCTTTGATTAAAAAATCAGCCATTTTTACTACTAGCAGTGCCCCGCTGTTTTACCCGCATTGTGCTCGTTCCCGTGGGAATGTCGGGATTTTTTATACATATAAACCTTCCTCTTGAATCACTCTATCTATTTAAAAAAACCGCGACAAAATCCGTTGCGTAGTTTTAAAGATCTAAGCATACATAGGGATAGACAAACAGCGCAAAGGAATACTATGTAAACAATATGATGCAGTGAGTAAGGAGGATTGACATTGAACCTACATTACTATATCAATCGCAAAAAACTATTTGCCCTGTCAATCTACTTGACACACTGTAAAAACTGCAATGTACTGAATTTTACATGAAAAATATCATATACAGCAGACACATAAAGTAAATAAACAAACATATTAAAGATAAGATAGTGAAGTATTTGCAACATTTTCTGCAGATTATGTTAGGTTTCCAAATCAATGGAATAAAGCCACACTCAAGGCCACTTAAGAGGCTAGATACTGGACTAAACTAACAATTTTTTTAACGAAAAGGTATTTGAATCATTTCGAGTAGGTCAGTGGCTAAACCTGGTGTCGGAGTTTTTAGACCACCAAAAGGCCTCCGACATGGTCTAACGATTGAAGCAACCGGGACCGACTGCTTAACGTGCCCTCCGAAGCACGGTAGAGCTCAGATAGAAATGCCCCTATCGGCCACCCATCCAAGTAGGGGTCGAGCTGCACGTTGCTTAACAATTGCAGTGAACTAACATCGGTTAGTCAAGCAACGCAACGAGCGCTAGCGCTAGTTTGGCACTACGTTACATGGTATATACGCTTTTATTTTACCTATATCGTCCTAATGATAGGCATAATCATACTCTACGTGGTGAACACAAAGAACAAGATCACTATAAATTAATACAATCGCATTCATATAAATACTACTACAAAGCTAATACTAACATCTAGATTCTAACACTACGCGTATCAAAGTATCAACACAGGAAATGGGTACACAAGTAAAGTATTTCGGAATATATTAGTGTGGTGTGTGTCGTATCGATCTATCGGTGCTTACGTCACAGAATGGGGCGGTTGCCACGCGCCGACCGGCAGATGTGCGTATGCGCAGCCTCTGTGTGTTATACGTAATTAAAGTTTACCTCTACCAAGATTTATAGGAATATTTCTGCGTTGATTTATCGATGTTTAATGATTTTGTTTTATATTCATATTTGTTCATACAAATAGCCTGCTTAGTAAATTGTTGTGCTAATTGTTTAGTGAAATTATTGATTACTAGCCGCCGTGGTTTCACCCGCGTTGTAACCGTTCCCGCAGGAATTTCGCAATAAAAAGTAGCTTATATCCTTTCTCAGGCTCTGGACTAACTGTGTACCAAATTTCATTCAAATCGGTTCAGTAGTTTTGGCGTGATAGCGTGACAGACAGACGGACAGAGTTACTTTCGCATTTGTAACATTAGTTAGGATTGATCAATTCATCTTTCATTGTTACAATCTTTATAAGTATTTTAATTGAAAGTACCTACCTACGTGGTGTTGACAGTCACTGCTGTCACTGCTAGTGGGTACTTGCTAACAATAGGTACCTATAACGTAGCATGAACAAAAAATAAAAAACCGAATAAAAACTACAAAATATGAGACAATCAAGATACGACATAAAACACTTCCCTGTTTTAAAGTATAAATATAGCTTCATTGGCGTTCTGTTTAACATATTAACACGGCCCATTGAAATGTTGTCCTTGGAAACAATCTTACAGGCTCCAATTGTTTTAATAGGGTGCAACATGATCCAAATTAAATGCAGAATATAAGCTGAGCTTGTTAAATATATCAACCATATTGCAATATTAATTACAACTTATCAAGCAATTGTTACTGCAATCTTCGAGGATATTACAGTGATATCTTATCTCTGTTTCGCAATTTCTTTCATGAAACCGATTCCGTTTTTCTAGAATGTTCTGCTTTAGTTCATGTTTTGTTGCAATGTGAATAATATTGTGTAATAAATGCCCATCTTGTCCATTCAAAGAACACACATACAAGTGAATAAATCACCAAATATTTGCTTCCCGATTTGTATCAATCTAACTCATACGTCAACATGTTTTCTCTACTTTTGAGGACATCTCTAATTAACATATATTTAATCCAGTGCAGTGGCATATCCACTCATCTGTCAACACTGAGGTCCCGGATTTAGTTCCCAGATCGGAAGTTACATGTTTCCAATTTACCTTTCAAACATGGCTCGGGTTTGAGACCACCAACCACAGTAGGCAAACGTGAAGATCACGCTTATATAAGGCAAAGGCCTCTCTCACAGAGAGCGTAGAGGCCTTTGCCCTACCTGCAGTGAGACTTTACGCCGTAAGTAATAGCCTAGTCCGTAAGGTTTACGGACTAGGCTATTACTACTCCTCGTACTACTACATGTATAGCAGTGCCCTGCGGTTTTACTCGCGTTGTGCCCGTTTCCGTGGGAATTTCGGGAATTTTGATACACATAAACATTCCTTTTCAATCACTTTATATATTTAAAAAAACCGCGTCAAAATCAGTGCTGTATTTGAGTTTATTGCAAACAGACAGACATACATACAGACAAACTAATAAAAGTAAAAGTAAAGTATTAGCCTGTAATGTCCCACTTGTTGGGCAAAGGCCTCTCGTCTCACTGAAGATATCAGTACAGTGAGGAGGTTTCAGGCGTAATCACCACGCTTGCCTAATGCGGGTTGGTGATCTCAAACCCGAGCCATGTTTGAAAAGTAGGAAACATGTTTTTGCTCGACCTGGGAATTGAACCCGGGACCTCAGTCTTGGCAGGCGAGTGCACATACCACTTGACCATCGAGACAAACTAATATGTAGTGATAATCTATATCGATCCGAATCGATATCGAATCCCTCCCTATAATCTATACCGATGATCCTATCAGATAGAGAGAATCCCAAAAACGCAATTGCTCTAAATGTATAAGTATTAAAGCGGAACTCGATGTGAGTCAGACGCGAGAAATAATAGGGAATAGCTACTATATTTAGTAGATTAGTATTACTATGAATAGACCGACCACGTTACACCCGTGTAAATCAACGCGCCGCTAATGTATTACCAAGTCGATACGCGCTGTCTGGGTGCACAGTGTAAGCGGCCGCAACGGTGATAGCGATTTTTTAAACAAAGAGGTAGTAGACAGTGCTGGGAGAGACGCTGTCGCGAGCGCTTCACCCACCTCCTGATGAAGGTCACCGGACGTGACCGAAACGTGTGAGGGACACTCAACAGCAACCTCTGTCGTACGTAAGTTCCAGATTGAAAAAAATATAAAGAGGTAATAATCTAATTAAACGTTGGCTCTTATATGTACCTTGTATTTGTGGTCCTTAAAAATATCGCTAGTCGTCTTTCGCAGTCGCCACCGCTTGTCGCTGTCTCTTGAACCGTGTCCTTGAAACTAAACCCCACACTTATTATATTATTCTTTTAAGCTGAGTTTACACGCAGTATAAAATTGTCGGATTCGTCGGCCGTAACAATGTTACTTGACCCGGAAACAGACCCTTGATTATCTCCTACTATCCTTATACTTGTGCACTCGAAAATGCGTATCCTTTACTTACATACTGAGAACTTTATTACTGCGCAGCGCCCTACTGTTCTACCCGCGTTGTACCCGTTGTTGACAGACTTTTTGGGTATACAAATAACTTATAACCTTCCTTTTGAATGTAGCTATCCGACACAATAAGAATTATTAAAATCGGACTGGTAGTTCCAGAGATCAGCGCGTTCAAGTAAATCAAATATTAGTTTTTTTTGGTCTTAATAACAGCAATAGGTATTGTTTACAAACTGTTATGTTAATATAATTACAAAGCTTTACTTCCCACCTCATAATCGACTTTTTACTACATAGTTTTCTTGTTGTACTTTAAATCTTATTCATGGACCAGAAACACTACTCGGTAATAAAATATAATGGCTAATAAACTTAATAACTTAAATGAAAAACAAGTGTTTATAACCATAATTAGCCGTAACTTTAACTGATGCGTAATCAGAAAATCACATAGTATAAAACAAAGTCACTTTCAGCTGTCTGTCCTTATGTATGCTTAGATCTTTAAAACTACGCAACGGATTTTGAGGCGTTTTTTTTGTAATAGATAGAGTGATTCAAGACGAAGGTTTATGTGTATAAAAAATCCCGATATTTCCACGGGTACCGGCGCGGGTAAACTGCGGGGCGCTGCTAGTTGTATTTATATCTCTATTGATGAACTTCTCACAGAATCCTTTAAGTTAGGACTATCATCTAATGTACTATGACCTTTTTTCCCTTAAAGACTTTAATGTAGAACAGTATATCCAACCAAAGACAAATTCTTTTATAGATAGGAAAGGTTTAGTGATGGGGTTAGAATAGAATGATGACATAATAATTTTCCTATTCGTACAGAAGGTATTATCTTCCGTTGATAGTTGGTCGTATTACTTAAGAACTCTTTCAAAAAAAATTAAGTATATACATACATAGTTCCATTGACTTTGCCTTGGTCCAAATCCGATCAAAGATTTACAGAATACTTTACCTGTAATGACTTGCATGTCACCTCCTAAATATAATGCTTAGAGATCCCTCGATTGATTCTCTTCTTAATAAAACAATTATTAAAAAAACTTTGCCGTTATTTATTTAGCCGTAAGCAGTATAATCTGAAAGGTATTCAAGTATAGTCGGTGGAAAGGGCAGGAGTGATATGTCGACATATGGCCGGCACACCGCAATGCGCCAATGTTGTTCGTATGTACACATACGTTATTATGTACCACTCTCTGCTAGCTAATACCGACACTCGACTCGTAAACTCAATGTAAGGTTGAATTAAAACAACTAATATTTTACTCCGATTATAATTTTGAGGAGGTGGAATAGAGTAGATTAGCGGGAATAGGGCCAGTATCATCCCATTGTTGGGATGGAATTGGGATGACACTGCCCTGCCACGAGTTAAAAGTAACAGTATTATTTTGTAGGTTTTTGGTATTCATTTTGTTGATGCAATAGTTATTACTACGGCCAATTCACCTGATTGCCCGAAAAGTAAGATGATTCCGTGCTTCGGAGGGCACGTTAAGCCGTTCGGTCCCGGTTACTTTCTACGGATAGTAGTCGTTACATGAGCCACGTCAGAGGCCTTTGGCGGCTCAATAACTCTGACACCAGGATTGGTCAGGTTGGCCATCCACTTGATGAAGAAGAAGAAGAAGAAGAACTACGGCCAATATAGTTATAATATCCATATTATAAATACCTTAAAGATTGACATTACATTACATCTTAAACATAAACTAAATACGTTTAAGTTTAGAATAAATTGGGCCCTATTACTGTTAGAAATCATCTGTACCCCCAATGAGAGATAGATGCATTTACCTTGTAAGACAGATCTACAATTTATTCAGTGAATAAAATCCTTTGCAAGACGACAAATACTTTTAATACAATACTTTCTTTTATATCTCCAAGCCTAGGTTGCTAGTTCTTTCTATTACAATGGTATACAACCGTTGTTTACACTCGCAACGACTTGTTTATTGAAAAGAAGAACTAATGACATCATTTACTGGTCTGTAACAGTCGACGCATGTAGTTACATAAAAATCATTATGTAAAATTCGAGTTAACCGAGCTATCGCTATACAGATATTAAATCATCAGTATACACATTTAACGTACAATTCGATCCAAAGTTCGCCACAAAACTTCGTTTATTTAAAATCAAAATCGAACCCCAAGTGGTCACAGTTATAATTAAACATCCTGAACCAATTTGACGTTTAATCGTACGACTTCAATTCACCTTTCGTCCCATACAATTGATTTCAAACACGAAGGACGCGTGAACGACAAATTCATGACGCATGTCTTTGTAGCCGAAATCTGTTGAGTTCGAAAATATCCAAGAAATACGTGGATTTCATTGGACGAACGGTCGTCAATCCGTCTCGACTGCTATGGGTAGTAGTTTGAGTAACTCCAGTAATATTATTACGGCTAATGTTTGCAATACAGGTATCATACTATACACCTTAAGTATGTTCTATTTGACTAAACCTTTTTGATTATAATGTAAATGAAAGTACATACTACAAGCACCATAAATTATAAATCTCCTAGTGTAATAGTGCTATTATTATTTACTAAATATATAGAAGTATATTAATTCAGACAGAGATGTTGACAATAGTGTCGTCTAAATATTGAAATGCAGATGCAGAGAGCGGTTGATTCGTAACGTTGGCGACCGATTGAGGTGGACGGATGCGTACGATTATAATTAGGATTGTATTTCTGATTCCGTCGGACTGAGTATGGCCGGCAAACTGAATTCCATCTGAGTCATTGTACCCGTTTTGTTTCCTTTATTTTAGTAAAACACTTCAAGCCGCGCATCATTGTTTCACCGTTTATGTTAATTTTTTGGTTTTATTTAGATATCTGTACGTGCAGTTCCCTTTATGACAACCTAGTCTAGTGCAAACACATGTGGCGACTGTTCCAGAAATACGATGGCTAGTGCCGGATTATAATTAAACTTGACAGGTTACACTCTTGTATGAGTTTTGCTAGTATAGAGAGAATGGACGTTTACCACTCCACACATATTATATTCCTTAAAAATGTTAAATGTCTATCGCAATTCGTATTACAATTATGTAAATGTAATTGCCGTGTGCGCAGTATATAAATGCATTAGTCATATTTGTAAAGTAGATTCATATATGATGTGATCCAGACTAGAGGCCTCGTGCATCTTTCGTTAATTTCTAGAAGACTCTAATCTAGATTAATATATGATAGGGCTATTTTTGATCCCAAAATTCCTATGGGAACTAACACAACGCGGTTAGTTGAGTTATAATGTATTAACGTACACATTACTTTCTACGGATATTGTTCGTTACATGAGCCATGTCAGAGGCCTTTGGCGGCTCAATAACTCTGACACCAGGATTGATCAGGTTGACCATCCACTCGACGAAGATGAAGAAGAACGTACACATTATACCTCAATACTCTTTCTATTAGCCAACTTGCAGATAATTAACTCGCTCATTATCAGCCACTAAACTCTACTAACGAGTATTATAATGTAATGAAGAGCGTGCAAACCGAGGTAGTTGGCACGTGCACCGACATATTTTGAACTAGTATCAAACTGGTTTTTGCAATAGGCTGCACGCACAACCTGCCCGATCTGTGTGAACACTTACTTAAACATTGAATTAATTATATCGACGCTTCCTCCATTGATTGAAAAGTTACCTTTTTTTTTCAAATAATAAGTAGTTAATGTGGTAGTTTATTATGTGTTATGTGATTTCCTCATTGCTGAACTGATAGCTATTTTTAAGAACCTATGGGTCATTGCAGGTTAATATATATTTTTAGGTAGCATTTGCACCATTGATTAAAAATACACGCATCACTACATAGTATAAAACAAAGTCGCTTTCCGCTGTCTGTCTGTCTGTCTGTGCCTATGTATGCTAATCTATAAAACTACGCAACGGATTTTGACGCAGTTTTCTAAAATAGATAAAGTGATTCAAGCGGAAGGTTTTAATGTATAAAAATAGCTGAAATTCCCACGTGAACGGCCACAACGCGGGTAAAACCGCGGGGCGCTGCTAGTGTGATCTAAGACTCTAGTATTGTTTTTAACTCTACGCAAAAGTGAGTATTGAATTATAAGTTTATAGTCGAGGTTATGTATCTATAGCATCGTCAACCCTAGCCTAGGCCTAAACAAAGCTACAGATAGACCTATTCTCAAAGTGTTTTGTGTAAAGATTGCCTTGAAACAAGAAAAAATGTTGGAAGACAACTATCTTCGATTTTTCAATTCCAGATGTTTGCTAAATGTGCAAACTTGATTATCTCATTCCTCTACTAACAAATTAATCCACATTTATAATTGATTCAAGTTCTGTTCAGTACAAATGATTAGGAATAACGTTAGATACTCGATTGCGATAGATTTTACTTAACTCGGCTCACAACTCTCAACGTAATTATGTTGGCTACATACCATTTTGATATTAAGTTACTGTAAGTACTAACATATTTCATTTACTTAGATATACTTGCATATATGATGCGTTTACGACACTTGCACGCCTTGAAAGCTATAATTGTCACAATTTAAACTAACTAGCATTCCTAACAAGTTAAACTTAAGATATTATAAAGCCTGATTAGTACTAGCTTTAATACATATATATGTAACTTTAACTAGCAGCGCCCTGTGGTTTTACCCGCGTTGTGCCCGTTCCCGTGAAAATTTCGGGATGAAAAATAGCTTATTACCTTTCCGTTGAATGTGGCTATCCATTTCAAAAAGTATTATCAAAATCGGATTTGTCGTTTCTGAGATTAGCGCAATTCAACTTAGTTCTACTAGTACAGATATACTTAATATGTACATATAAATACCGGGTTGAGTTGTGTTATCCGGAATCAACAACGTCAAGGAACCCTGATAATATCTGGATATTTTTTGAAAAAGAGCTCCCCATCAAACCAAAAAATATGGTTTTTGTGTTACGACTACAGTTGCATCTTTCGGCAACATTCTCGCACGACCTATAAAAGATCAAAGAACCCTAAGGCCTAATAATACTTGAACGATTGTACGTTAAATATTAACAGATAAAACCTTCTTGTTATGAATGTCAGTAGAACATAAACAAAGCACAAACACTCCGCACAAGGAAGACATTCCTCACTTCCTATTCAATATAAAAACAATTGTATACAAAGACGAGGAATATCATTTTAATTTGCAATTATTTTAATGTGTTGATAAGTTATTCTAGTTTAGACTGTTCTATAAAAACAAACCAACAAATCGTTTTTCTGAAAGATTCAAATAAATTGTGACAACTTTTCAAATAATATACAGCATTTTTCTTTTCAAAAACTTTCACAATTTTTTTAATATTTTAGTTATTCCATTCGCATATACAAAGTTATGTTAAACACCTTTGTTATCAAAATCAGTGCAGTCATTTAACAGTAAAAATGTAATAATAAAAACATACATACGGATGACCTAATAATTATTATAGTATAGTTGAAGGACACGGTGTCCGTTATTGTGACTTTAACGTACGTTAGAATACTTTAATGACTAGTAGTATAGTAGTAGTAGTATTAGCCTGTAATGTCCCACTGTTGGGCAAAGGCCTCTCGTCTCACTGAAGATATCAGTACAGTGAGGAGGTTTCAGGCGTAATCACCACGCTTGCCTAATGCGGATTGGTGATCTCAAACCCGAGCCATGTTTGAAAAGTAGGAAACATGTTTTCGCTCGACCTGGGAATTGAACCCGGGACCTCAGTCTTGGCAGGCGAGTGCACATACCACTAGACTAGACCACTGAGGCGTTACTTGACTTTAATGACTAACATTGTTAAAAAATAAAAGTCTTAAATGAAGTATTATCTTGTAATATCCCACTGCTGGGCAAATGACTCTTATCTCACTGATGATAACAGTACAATTAGAAGGAGGAGGATTGGAATTTAAAATTTAGTAGTATAAAAAACGCATTAGCTTGTAAAGTCCCACACGTGGACAAAGGCATCACATCTCGCTGAAAGTTGAAAGTGAAAAGGATTAGGCAAAATGATTACGCTTGCATACTGCAAATTCGGTGATCTCCGCGAGTTAATATTGAGTAAATCAGGTTAAAATAAATTACACGAGCTCTCAATCTTAAAATCGATTAAGTAAGAAAACTAGGCATTTGCCTCTTTATCCCACTGTTGGGCAAAAGGCCTCGTCTCAACGAAGATATCAGTATACTGAGGAGGATGCGACATAATCACCACGCTTGCATACTGCTGGAAGAAGAAGAAGAAGAAGAAACTGGGTGATGATCTCAAACCAAAGCCATGGTTAAGTATAGGATGTTTAAAACTTTGAAAACGCTATTTAAGAATACTTTTTATTCATGCGAGGTGTTTTATCATACTCACTGTATCAGAGTTTTTGTCGCCTTCATAACGTTCGCGATAACATTCCAATGTTGACTTATGTGAAACAATAGCACGTTTTGTGATCATCATTTTACGATCAATTAGTGGTTTCATCAATTTGAGAATCCGAGTATTAAATATGTATAGTTGGAAGTTAGAGGTTGCATAATAATTTTAATTAACTAATAAGTAATTTGTTTTAATTTAGTTAAAACTAGCAGCGCTCCGCGGTTTTACCCGCGTTGTGCCTGTTCCCGTGGGAATTACGGGAATTTTTATACATATAAACCTTTCTCTGGAATCACTCTATCTATTTAAAAAACAGTGTCAAAATCCGTTGCGTAGTTTAAAGATCTAAGCATACAAAGGGACAGACAGACAGTGGAAAGCGACTTTGTTTTATACTATTTAGTGATAAGGCATTTGTGCAGCAGTGAGACATTACAGGCTAATGTAATAATAACTTTTCACACTTTTTACTTTACAATAAGTAGGACTTGGACCTCTAATTTTTCATTCTTCAATATTTTGAAAATGATTTTTTTTGTAACATTTTACAAAAGTCATGAATTAAATCCATTATCATTCGTAGTTAGTACAATTTTATTACAAAACAATTTACAAACGTAATTATTGTAATCATTAAAACTAAAAATGTTAATAGCTGTTTTTGATAAACAATCATAATAGTGAATCTAAATCGCCACGTATTTTTTTATCATGTTTGTTTCACTATTTCGCGGAAACTACATACTCACGGCGGTAAAGATACTTTTCATTCAATATTTTCCATCAACAACAAATTATAATTAACAAAATATTGCGTCTTTGTATTACATATAATGTTAGTACGCTTCTGCATCCACAGAATGGGCGTCTTCACAACCGAAATAACCGATATGCATAACCGAATATATCTGCTTTTTACGACTTCTATGAGCGCAGGGTTGGCCTCTAATAATAATTTATGTGACCAATTTCATTCAATTACATGTTAGTTGGATGAAACTTTATTTAGCGTATTCCGTTGGTACAATGGTTAGAAAGTGAATAGAAGTGAGAGATCAACTCCTGCGCTTACTCCTGCACTAACTATAACATGTGTGAAGATTAGTTAACAGTTACAATTAGCCTTCGCGGTCTTGTAGTTTGGTCCCGGTTAGTTTCTACGGATAGTAGTCGTTACATGAGCCATGTCAGAGGCCTTTGGCGGCTCAATAACTCTGACACCAGGATTGGTCAGGTTGACCATCCACTCGATGAAGAAGAAGAAGTTACAATTAGTAATTAATGTTGATCAAAGTTTTATCAATTTCAAAAATAATTAAATTCTAAATCATGTGACTGGCTCACATGATTTAGAATGTGCACATTAATGTTAGCCATACATATCATTTACTTAATTGAGTTTATTTAAATAATACAGGATCATTACTTGTAAAGGTCAAACTAAACTGCAGCATAAATCTTTCTATAGGTTAATAGACTTGGTTGCTGACCTACACTAACTATGAATTTTCGGATAAAAACATCGCAGATAACTTTAAAAGATCTGGTTTTTGGGTCAAAAATTGCTATATATGTATAACAATTTGGTCAACATGGTCTTATAAACAGACCTTGTTCAAAACTGTATCTAGTAAATGTTCTAGTGTATGGAAATAACTAACAGGGTGTAATGTAGGTATTTAGGTACATTATGGCAAATGAATAAATGTAAATAAAATTAAAAGTTATCTCTAAGGAAATAGATATTTCCTATACACAAGTAAGTACTTAAATTGTAATAACCAAATTAATTATTATTGATTGCGACTTGATTCCTAAAATCAAGTGACTATCTAATTATAAAACTTGTTATCAGCATATTAAAGGTCGAAGTAATGTACAGTGTTTTGATAAACATCAGATCGTGTATTTTGTACTAAATATTGATATTCCTAGCAATGTTCTGTGATTTCACTCGCATTACACAAAGTAGCGGGGCCCTGTTATGTATTTGAATCGAAATGTTCAATATGAATTAGATTAATTTTGAATTTAATTTTTTTAATGCCGCGATGGACAAGGAGAGTTAGAAGCGTTTGGGGGAGACCTTTGCCCAGCAGTGGGACGATATAGGCTAAGGAAAAAAATGCCATTTAATTTTATCCAAATCGCATTTAACAAAGGCTAATGAATACCCGAAAAAACACATTATTGAAACAAAAAGGACTTATTATATAAAAAAATAAGTGTATAACATTTCTTTTCATTAATGTTTCTTCCAAAAATTTGCCCATTTTCAAAAAAGAGTCATAAATAAATAAATATACCTGGACAAATTCACTCACGGTTAATTAGACCCAAACTAAGCCTTAAGCTTGTAATATGGAATCTAACTGACTGATACTACTAAATATACATACACAAATACTTTATAAGAATATATCATTCTAAGTTTCGTCGCTATTGTCAACCCTACTCCCGCGCATCGCTCACGGATTGCAAAACTGTGGAGGTGACGATAATAGCCGGATCATAAAATAAACACGGCAACTGTGATTTATAACTGTTGTCAACGTATAGAGGAAAAACTGACTTTTTAATTCTCCACTTTCAACGCTTTGATGATGAGCTATTGTGAGAATAGCTAGAACACTCGTCTGCAGTGGGTGTTACTGATCTCAATGTTACAAGCGATTACAATGATTTATTGTACCAAGTATGTAGGTAAGAAATTCATATTTATTAATGAGATAGGAAGTTTATAATTTGCGTGTTGTCTATTCAAAAAATATGTTTAACTAGCTGACCGGGCAAACGTTGTTTTGACATATAAAAATTAAGGGACGAACCACCCTATTCACTATAAATTGAGATATCCTATCTTTCAAGGTGGATCAAATAGTACACGGTGTGCGAATGAATCAAATTTAGTCTGAAAAGTAATTGGTGCAACGCAGTGAAATCTTTAATCAATCAGTAATCAGTAATCGAAATACTATTCTTTAACCTAACCGACAAAAAGTCTGTTCAACGTCTTGTCTCTAGTGTGCGTTATTTTTGAAAATACACAACATATAATTTAAAAATCACCATGAACTTGCATCTATTATTCTTACGGCTCCGACATGATTTAACGATGGAAATAACCGGGGCCGACAATTTAACGTCATCTCCACGGTAGCTCTTGGAGATACCAATATCGAATGAGTTTATAGCGGTAAAAAACTTGAGACTTTGCTAGTTATAGCATAGGAATAATTTTACAATCATATAACTCACTATGACACGTGGAACATTTTCCGCCCGCCCCAGTTTACGCTGGACGGGGGCGGGTTACTCTGAACTCTAACTTCATACCGTTTACAGTTATATAAAACAAATAAAATTGAGTAAATTTTTCGTTTTCATATAATTCCATTTTACATCATTAAAAAATATCAATTTAAAAATGAGAATAACCATGCACAAAAAAAAATGACGATTAGAGAAGCTTGTCCTTTTTGGAAGTCGGTTAAAAATCATTTTAAATGTCATACATGATATAAGTCTCTACCTACACAAATACTTATATTAATTCCGTATAGGTTACCTAGTATAGGTAACTAACATAACACTACGTGCTTATACAAAACATCGTTATCAATAACGTCACAAACTTATCAACTTGATAAGATTCTATGAAGCAGTTATAACTGAAACTAAACACGTTTTTCATTTCATTTCACGATTTTATGTTAAAACTAACAGTATACCGTGGTTTAGCCTGTTCCTATTATAGGCACCTCGATGAGGTTTTCAGCTTACATATCTGCTTTTTCATCAAAAGTAACAGACAAACAGATTGAATTTATAACATTAGAGATACGTACGATGTAATCAAAGATCTTCGAAATAACCAAACTTTTTAAATTAAATCCTGTTTAATTTATGTATAAGACTAATTTCCTGTCAATGATATTTTCATCTAAAATTATTGACATTGCATTCAAATAAAATATTTAAAATAATTGAGTTATTATTTATTTGTTATACATTTATTAAAAATATCCTAAACCGGTCCCGGATGCTTCAATCTTAAGACCATGTTTAGAAAATTTCGATACCAAGGTAAGCCACAATGCTCAAGTTTGTGTATTAAAATAAGGTCTGTATACTTTAATATCAAAATATTTATTATCTAAATTTTACATTTGTTTGCCTGAGTCTAGCAGTGAGATATTGCAGACTTATTAGGCCTGAGCGTTAAGCGGGCACCCGGACGGGCAACCGTTGCGTATGCACGCGCGGGCCCCGTCAAGAGCCGTGCGGCTTCATACAAATGTGCTACGTCGCGGGGGAGTGCCCCGCGCGGGCGCCCGCTTAACGCAGTTCAGGCCTTAAAGATGAAAAGACACACCATACGCATTCAAAACATAAAACAGTCACGATGGAAATCGAACCCGCACTTTCGGCGTACCTATTTTTCGTTAGTTTCTATAATACAAGCTCTAAGCCTAGGTCCAATTATAGGTGTGTTATTTTTTCCTGTAAATAATTATTTTATTAAATACATTAATAGAATTGAAATAATACTTTTTACTTCATTTAAATATAACTAAAAACAATAGAAATTGTATACGTATGATAAGACGGAAGTGTTGTTTGGAACGCGGACAATACACCGCGTTGTACCGATGCGCCCGCGCAGACCAATGCGCTCGCTTTCCCGACTTTCCCGCCGAGGAACGTGACTTTGAAAACTACGAATTATTGTAAGAGAGGCGCTTTACATCCATTTGTGTATATACAGTTTTTTATTGTAGGTAAACGTATTTTTTTTAAATAATTGTATTTTTTTTCAATTTTGTTAAGGCTACGTCTTCCCAAATAAAAACGAGTTTCGTAATGCATAAATGTAGTGCAAATTTTCTTATAAGTATGTCCTTGGAAATAAAAATGATAAGAACTTAAGTAATAAGATTAAAATATGCAAGTTGTATGAAGCCATTCATTTGTCGAAGAACTGATTAATATTTTACATTACAATTGATTTCTAACCTAACATTAGGTATTTTTTCTTGTTTAATAATGGCACTGGCATGTGGCTAAATCAAACAATAAGATAAATTGTAATGTGACTGTGTGCAAAATGCGTGCAAAGTCGACGCGTCGCAAGGACATGGCAGGACAAGTCAGGCGTCCTCTGTCGTCATGCGCAGGTAGCGGCCAGAGGACGACATGCCCATTGTTTATCGTTGCTAATTATTATGCCCCAACGCAGACGCTTGCCGACCGCCGCCGCCGCGCATCGCCCGTCCACGCAAAAACTCATCATATAAATATCTACCTGAGAACAACAAAAAAACCTTGATTCCAATCCGTCGTTGCCTTTATAACGCTAAACCAGACTCTCAATGTCATTAAATTAATCTAATTATTCTCGAAGTTTTTTTTTCTCATCGGCGATCATTTACTTGATCATTGAACTAATAGCATCGAGGAGAGCTTTGCAACTATCACGATCGCAGTAACGCGCTCGATTGAGAACCGTTACGTGAAAACGTCAAGCGTGCCGTGCGGGTGGGGCAGAGCAAAGTGCCGATAGAGCGACGGTGGCGCCCGAGCGCGGCCGATCGCGGAGTGGCGAGACTTACGAGCGGGGGACGCGGGGGTGCGCCACTTATCGCGACGAGCTGGCAACGTCGCGCGGGGTGGGAGCGCCCCGCGCCGCAACCTCTCACTCACCGTCGCCGGCTCACCATCGCCATCATCCAGTGTTACCTTTGACGGTCGAATGCGCGGTCGTTCGCCGTCGCTCTCAGTGACGTCGGTGCCGACACTCGTGCAACACGTCTATCATGTTTCGGTGATTTTGAAGTCGGACTCGTGAGTGATAACTTATTGCCTGTCAAAAACTGGAACACAGTGACAAGTTTCGATCTCATCACCCTGGATTTGGATTTTTTTGGTGACTTGTGAAGTGACATTTTTGGATTTTTTGAACATATTTAAAGTGAAGTGCAAAATAAAGGATTGCAAAGTGACCCCAAATATTGGATTATGAACACGATTTAGCAGTGAAAAAGATTTGCGTGGAAGTGCTATTAAAAGTAATTAAAATGAATTTTAATCGCACTGTTTTTCAAACTTCTTTCAAGTGGCAGTAAAATAGTCTGTAACTATTACCAAAAATATTGAAAGTTACAGAAATAAATTAGATTCAAAGTAATTTAAAATGCTTAACTGAAATCAGCATTTTATTAATTGGAAAAGCAGTCGAACGAAGTGTTTATCGCAAATTCAAAATGAATCAACTTGTGAAGTGCGAAGAATTTCTTTTTTAAAAGTTTTATTGGAGTTGTGCACATCAGTGACGCTGTGTAAACATAAATAACGAAAGATTATGAGCCACAATGAGAGATCAGAGAAATTGCACGGTTGATTTGTAAAAGTGTTTACGATGAACGTTTCGTCGACTGTTCACGTTCACTATTGGAAGTTTCAAACGCTAGAGTGAAATTGACGCGCGACATGCGATAACAGAAATTACATTGCGTTCAATGCCGATAAATATAGAATTTTGAAGGCTGAAATGTAATGATTTTGGAAGAAGTTGAAAAAATGGTCAATTAAAAAGTTCGTTTTTGTGGAATATTTTTTGGGCTACAACGAAGTGCGTCCTGTTTCAGGGGTGTACTTCAGCCAACAGGACGGCGAACTCTGGAAGCTCTGTTGGATATACGAGCTCCTCTTATAATTATTCGGGAGCATACGCTCCCGAGACTGGCAAACACAACCCTCAGCAAGGGACCATTGGATACAGAGTCAACGCCCCTAGGTGAGATTAGAATAAATTTGGAAACCCACTCAGAAAAATCAGATATGATCTCATAATTATTCATTAAATATACGAAGTGCCAAAATCGCGCATGCTACAAACAAATCATCCATGTAAACAATCTTGTTTATACAAACTGGATGACTTTTCATTTAACAATTTTTGAATGACGTAAATCAGTGCACGGTGAAATCGGATGTAGTCTAATATTCGGTTCATATTTAATTACTTTCATTCGACTCGATGTGTGAGTTGAAATTACCTGCTATTGCTATTTGACGGTAACTTTCGACAAAGTCAACGATCTCTAATAAAATTAATTACATGCAAAATTATACGGCTCTTGATGTTTTATCACTTACTAAAACGCTTATACCTGTGTGCTCATTGCTTGTACTCTACTGTTTTTATCTTATCCGGAACAAGTTTGTTTACATTTCAACAAAACGCTGAAACGTGACTGGCTTACCTGTGCCACCTTATCAAGCTAACAAGCAATAAAATCACAAAAATAACATCGTCTACGTAAATAAATTACTTTAATCGTGATTGTGCTAAAGTTATGTGTTAATTGCGTTTGCTACGTCTATAAATTAAGAACAAAATAATAATCGTATAATAATATATAAATCATCCGACGCTAACCCAATGGAAGCCCTAATAAACGAAGGGTAAATAAAAGTACACAAGTAAGTGTGACATTGTCGACCGCGCATCGCTGCAATTATAAATGAAATGTGCTCCTCCATCCATCCATTCACACGCACAAACGCTGTAGGGCACCCAATACCCACACCAGCGCAAGCCACCGCACTCACACAAACAAGGCGTCACACACACCAATGTAAACACGCACACAAGCGCGCGTTGGGAATGCACGCGGTGACTGCACTTTAGCGCTTACAATAAATACAAACAAACAAAACATTAAACTAGCAACACAAGTCAGCGAATCGAATAGATGAAGTTCTTTTATCAAAATTTCATTGGTCTCGAACGAAATTCCTAAAACTAATAAAAAAATAATAATCAAAAATATTGCTCCATTAACCGTCTCCAAAAAATATAAAATGTATATTAAAATAATGTAAAAACAAGCAGGTGCTAAGTTCAGACGCTCAACGGCTTTGTTTTGTAGTCACCTTTACAAACGACATATTGTTGATGGCTGCCTGCTTTTATACAAAACCAATAAGTACATAATAATAAAAAAATGGGGACCGGCAGCGAGATTGTGTGAACAGAACACAGGAAGTCCACTTCATTTCAATGGCAATGTCTGAGAAATCTTAACTACAGTTGCTAACAACGCTTAAAACAATAAAATCATTTTAATGAACTGGCAGAATTACAATCAGAGTTCAAATATGAGGAATCACATCGAGCCGCAGATGGTAATAATAACAGATTTGTAACTGTAAGTAAGTTATCGTGGGAAAAAACGTCAGTTTTGAACGAGCGCGCCGACTGGGGGCGGATACACTGGCACAACATGCATTACACCACGTGCTCAATGGGGTCGAACAGAATCCTTTTTTATCAGCAACCAGACGTTAAACTAATTAAGAAACGATTCTATGCTTTATTGAATGAGTTACTAATTTAATCAATCAATTAAGTGGTGTTAAGTAACAAAAAAGTGATATATGGCAAACAAAGTTACGGTTTGATTTGGCTATAGTTGGCTCATTTCATTACAGACAAACAAATTATTGCCGAGAGCGTCGCCTTAATAAAGCCCCATATTGACGTGACTGGCCCCACTTACCCTACGCGGGTGAGCCGCGACCCTTCCCCGCTCATTGTACCGTATTTACCCCGGAACGCTCGCCTCCATTTGTAAACCCCGGAATCCGCTCCTTGAAGCATGATTCATTCTCTCCCGACCCGAAGTCAATTGACGAGAATGAGATATGTATCGAAATACTTCATTTAACTTATTGATACAACAGTTTGGGAAGTTTAATGTTTCGGACTCGGAACTATCAATATCCAATTTTCGGACAATTAATAATCTATTAGCATATTTATGCAGTTACAGATAATGAGTGTTAATTGATGGAATGTTAACTACTCATATAAAATGAAAGATAGCTATACAATTTGGAAATCAATAAATAAACATCATCGATTGAATAATATCAAAACGTTAACGCCATTATAATGCAATGTGCGCACAAGCCACAATGTGAAGTGGCATTTAAATGGGGGTGACCAACTGTCGTCGAAACACAGGGGTTGAGCACGCCACGGCTTCACGCTACCACGATAGTAATCTATACGAGACTTACAATTAACGCCTTATTTAACACTTCACTTCTATTAAGAAAGACTATCAACAACTAACTGAATTAAACAGCAGATTAAAGATAAAAGCCAGAACGAAAGAAATATGATTACAGCAACAAAAATCATACGACTGAAGTAGAATAATTCTTAAGCCGTTCAGCTCAATACGCGATTATCTCCACTGCCAATTAACCAGGAATCCGACACGTCTGCGCACCAATCTAAAATTAACTGCAGCCTATGTATCAAAATACCTACGCGTTACTCGCACATCTCTCAATACTATGCCAAACACCTTCCAGCTTCTCGAAATAGCAGCTTACCTACTCATTCATATTGATTTATTTAGAAATCTAACATGTCGAAGCAAACGGGCACACGGATACATCGTGTCATATTCCACTAGCAAGTAAAGTCGAGTGCAATTCACAATTATTCTCTAGGTAGACGTACGGTCTGTTGACGTGCTTTAACCGAAAGATAAGCCTACAAAAAGGTTTATTCCAAGAAAGCCTCTAAAGAAATCCCCACAGCGAACACGCATTCAATATCCCAAATATTTTGAACAGGCAGTAAGTGATTATTCGGATGTGGTACCACTTTTACAAAAAGTGCACCAGGATACAGAACACACAGTTTTTTTGTTGGACACACATTTCGGTCGGCAAAAAGAAAAAAGGCTCAGACAAAACTATAAAAAGAAGTGCAGGTCGGCCCGAGTTTACCTAAGGAAGGACCCTTGTAAATCATCTGCTGTGTCGATGAATAGAGCGATGTCGACTCGAGCGTTGTTGACTTCACTGTTTATTGGTTGTCGACGCTACTAAGTATCTGTTAAGCTATTTATGAGAATACTTAAGGAGCCGTAGAAAACATTGATCTATACCATACAAATAATTTGTTGACATAACAAACATTACCTCAAACAAACTGGTGACTAATTGGTGAATTATGACATAAACAATTATTTTATATTAGTTACGTAAGACTTGACAACAAACTTTTACCCGTGAGCGAACTTCCGCAAGAGCCATGTGAGTGTGTGTAATACTTTTTATTATAATATCATATAGTAACATAAGGGCTAATATTGTTGCACTACTACAGCGACGGTGGTTAACAAAGGATCGCCCGTGCGAGTGTTTGTCGTGCATTTGTCGAATGAGAATTATTAGGAAGGGCTCCGCGAAGGCTCGGGAATTCGCCCCAAAAGCAGTTCACATGAATCGGTCTCCCACTCCGGCGCCAAACAAAAAATCGAACACATCCCGAGAGAAACACAGGGGTAACAACGCGTCACTATACATCCATATTGATTTTTTCTTTCATTGTTAGTTAAATAATGAAATCTCTGCACGTAATAAAAAAAGATCTTGCGTCGATAGGATTTGGGTTTAATATTGAGTCTGAGTTTATTAATAATCGAAGCGTTAACGTGTGGAATGTTCGGCTCTGCAAGGCCGCTTGCAATAGAAACTGCTCGTATCGTGAGTGAAATAACATTAACTAGACCGATTTCACATTTAATAATATGTACCTATCTATGTACTTATTCCGTCCGACTAGAAGTATAAATGATTATTATCGATTTCTGTATCTACAAGGATAACTGCATCTACATCGTTATCATTGTGATAAATGAGTGGCTTATTAAGTAGATTTTGGCACGTACGTTTTGTGTTGCGCGGTGGAGTCGTGAGATGGTTGAGTATTATAATGAGATGTTGTGTGTATTGTTCCAGCGGCTATGGGTGCGCCGGCGGTTCGGGCGCGATGAGCGGCGGGGGCGAGAACGCGCAGTTCGGCGCCACCGCCGCAATGGTCGCCGCGGCCACTACGGCTGCGATGCAGGATTCGCAGTCTTACTCGCAGGTCAGTATCACAGCTCCCTCACTCCTACATACTCCCGCAAACATGCTTCCAAATGACAATTTACATAGACCGCAAATCAACTCAAACCTTGCAAGTTGTCACTGATGCCAATAGAATATTAATTAGAGATCTAATTAATCAACGTAGTCGCAAAAAGATGTTTTAAATCACTCACCAGTGTTGGTTTAGCGTACGTGTACTAAGTCACGTAGTGTGTAGCAATGATCTTTTATTTTGTTACAGATGCAAAACAACATGACTATGGGCAATCCTCAGTATGGCGCGATGAATGGCTACAGCCAACAGCGCAGCCATAACCCAGCAATGACTGGCATGGGGATGGGAGGCAATGGTGGCATGAATGGCATGACCAGTATGGGTCAGATGGGAAATGCATCCATGAATGGCATGAACCCTATGGCACAAATGGCCAACATGGGTATGCATTCGAATATGATACCGGCGCAAATGGGACCGGGACAGATGGGTGGTTCAGCGAAGATGGGTCCCGGATATCAGAGGCGGCACACGCCGTACCCTTCAGGAACGATGCTCATGGGTCAACGGAAGCCTCAGTACATGGGCGGACAGCCTGGGTTTGGCCCCAGTCAGTATCCCGCTGGATACGGTGGCCGACCTGGTTTCCAAGGGCAATATCCTCCGCAGCAGCCGCTTGGCCCCAGTGGGAACTTTGGCGGTACAATGCGAGGTACCATGAGGCAGTCCACGCCTCCTTATTCGAACCAGGGCCAATACTTCAACGGTGGTGTGCCCAGTCAATTCCCGCAGCACCAAGGTGGAAATGGTCAATATGGAGGTCAGTACGGCGGACAGTTTGCTCAAGAAGTAGCCATGAGAACCAACATGAGCTACCAGCACAGTCCGGTCCCTGGGAACCCCACTCCGCCTCTCACACCCGCCAGTAGTATGCCGCCTTACATAAGCCCAAACGCTGATGTCAAACCCCATTTTAACGAGCTCAAACCACCGATGGGCATGCAAAGTGAGTTACATTCCCTTACCAAGCATTTGTGTCACATTCATATAAATAACAAGATAATAAAACTCTTATATTACTTTCAGATGACGAGCTCCGGTTAACATTCCCTGTAAGAGATGGTATTATACTACCACCATTTAGATTAGAACATAATTTAGCTGTTAGCAATCATGTATTCCAATTAAAACCCACGGTCCATTCAACTTTAATATGGAGGTAATTATTCTTCTCATGTTGTTTTTATTTTACTGTATTTACATGGTTACTATGAAGTCTTTACTTAAATGTGTTATTACAATTTTAGATCAGACCTTGAGTTACAACTTAAATGCTTCCACCATGAGGATCGGCAAATGAACACGAACTGGCCAGCGAGTGTTCAGGTGTCTGTGAACGCGACGCCTCTCATGATAGACCGAGGGGAGAACAAAACATCACACAAACCGCTGTACCTGAAAGAAGTCTGCCAGCCGGGCAGAAATACGATACAAATAACTGTCTCCGCCTGTTGTTGTGTAAGTACCAGATACTATTCAATACACAATAATAACATATTTTTCCATTATACTCAAAACACTTGTGGAAACATTGTTGTTATGCTGAAATTTGATAGTGCGCAATCATGAATAAGACAACTCATTTTTCTCATTTATATTTCAGTCGCACCTGTTTGTATTACAATTAGTTCACCGGCCTAGTGTACGGAGCGTACTTCAAGGGCTTTTACGGAAGCGACTTCTTACGGCAGATCATTGTATCGCAAAGATCAAGATGAATTTCAACCAGACGCCGACCAATGGAAACAACGGTTCTAATACAGCTAACGATCGGGACAGCGTCGAACAAACAGCATTAAAAGTTTCATTAAAATGTCCTATTACCTTTAAGAAGATTACATTACCAGCTCGTGGCCATGAATGTAAACACATACAGTGTTTCGACTTAGAATCGTACTTACAACTCAACTGTGAAAGAGGTTCATGGAGATGTCCGGTCTGCAAGTAAGTACACCACCAACATAGAAAAAAAAACACCTTAAACATGACACAGAACAAAGAAACTAACCAAGTATTTTCTTTACAGTAAACCAGCACAATTAGAAGGCCTAGAAGTAGACCAGTACATGTGGGGTATTCTGAATACGCTGAATGGTTCTGATGTCGATGAAGTGACTATTGACAGCGGAGCCAACTGGAAGGCAGCTAAGAGTCCGTCAGCTACTGGCATAAAGGTAAATAAAGTAGACTTAGATATTAAACTTACTTGCCTTATTTCTATGAGCAATTGTATCTATAAGACCAAAATTCTTTACCAAATCTCCAATGTTAAATATCTTTGAATTCACAGCAGGAAGACGACAGCAACGATAATAGCAGTGGCAAGAGATGTAAGGCGGTATCACCAGGCTCCATGAACATGCCCACAATGAACAATTGGGACATGAACCAAGCTCTATCGCCATACCTCCCGCCGGACATGAACACCATCGCCAGCGGGTCCATGATATCCCCCTACAATCAAAGTGCGCAGAACAGGAACGCCGGGTCCAACAACCAGAACTACGACTTCGGGATGAACAACGGTCCTGGAAGCAACGAGTTCGCCGGCAACGGTCCTCTCTCGCATCTAAATGACAGTGTCAATTCATTAGACCCTCTGAACGCTATGGAGAAGAGTCTCAATGATCAGGTGAGTAAAGTGAACAAGTCTTCATTTTTTATTAATATTTTCACCTCTCTCTCTCTCTATATATATTATTTCTTTGACTGTTTATTAGGAATAGCATTATTAACAACTTTTTCTATTTAAAGTAACTTCGAGTAGGTCAGTGGCCAACCCAGGTGTCGGAGTTTTAAGACTGATTATTGAAGCCTTCAGATCTTTTCTAACAGACTCAGGGCAAGCGAGTTTAAGACTGTAAACATCGTTAACACCTTTTCGGTTCCTAATGCCATTTCTTGAGTATTAAGGCAATGAACTCCCATCATAGCACCCATACAAAACCAATATCCTCATTTCTTCAACGCCGCCTTTTATCTCCAGATGCCCCACACGCCGCACACGCCGCACACGCCCGGCTCGGCGCACACGCCCGGCGGCGGCGGCGGCGCGCACACGCCCGGCTCCTCGCACACGCCCGGACCTCCATCGGTCGACCACCACTCCTTGACAGACGTCGACATCCCAGCAGATCTCAATTTCGGTGACGTCATTGATGGAGAAGGCACTGATAATCTCAATGTAAGTTTTCTTTTTATCATATTTTTTGCGATCATTGACAAAAAATATAATGAACTTGTCCATTTGAATATCGGGTGTTTGACCTTAATAAATGTTTTTCACGAACAACATGATTTGAATTTCAGAATAATACTTTTGAGTTGAACGCGTTGAAGTCTTTTGTATGCCAAAAACCGAATACATATTATTTCGATCAGAAATTGTGACTTCGTTTTAATTATTTATTTATGTCAAAGATACAATGCAATTGCCAATCACATATTCTCATTAAACTTAAAGCCTTATTTTATGGACAAACTAACTAGACCACATTTTGACATACGTAGGTGTCATGACATAGGTATGTTTTTTTGTGATGGAAGCTAATGAGTGGTCTGTTTGTGGTGCAGCTGCTGCCGGAGACGAGCGTGGACCCGATGGAGCTGCTGTCGTACCTGGACGCGCCGCTGGGCGAGCTGCTGGCCACGCCGCCGTCGTCGTCGTCGTCGGCCGGCTCGCACCCGCCGCGCGCGCCCTCCTCCGACGACCTGCTCGCGCTCTTCGAGTGAGCCCTGCTCTTCACTGAACTCATGTAACGGCCCGACCTACCTCCGCCTCACCGGCACGTTCCTTATTACCCATAGGTTCTCCGATAGTTTTAAAAACTTTAACTGAGTGCCGTGTAAGCGCGTACACCGAGTACAGTTCGGCGTTACATGATTCAGTATTTTGAGGTGATTCGATAGAGCCTGCGGAGCCCGATATTGTGATACTAGATTTTAGTTCTTTCTCCTCTCGTTGTCGCGTTGAACATTGCTCTCTTGTTGAATAACAGAATCTCTCCGTCTTATAAAGGTGGCATTGTCAAAGATCGCAGCAATGTTCAGGGTGGCAAGCATCGACTGTTGAAACACCGATGCCGGAGAACATTTATTAGTTGTTTAAGTAAAGTATTGGAGGCGAACGGCCATAGACACTGCGGTGTTGTGCATGTATAGTTCCTCGCACCGCCGCGCGACGGTGGCGCCAATCAGCTCCTTTATATTCTAAACAAACTCTAGCATAACGTTTTAACACAAATTCATTCAACTTTTTATCTATTAATTAGAGAGTTTTTGTGTCCATAATTGTGAATAGTTGACCGGGTGTACATAGATAGGTATGTTTATTTGTGCTAGTTGTTTTCGGTATCGAGCGCTGCCGGTCGCTCCGCGTGTACATAGGGGTGAGGGCGGGCGGGGGCGCAGGGCGGGCGTGCTTCGAGGCATTATGAATTTTATAGTTCCTATTCAATGCGAGCGAACTATAATGTTCAATTGCCATTTAAGTGTAAAGAATTCCTTAAACTTTTCGCATATTTTGCATTTTTAAGTAAGATACGATAGGACTCGTGAGTATAACGCTACTCGCTTATTGGGTGATATATTGTAATGAGTTGGTCGTCGACTAGTAACAACTGTTACGCAACTATATTGTAAATGTGAGTGCAAAAATGAACTCTGTTAAATTATTTTGCGTTATGTGAATCGAAGAATGATAGAAATATATTTTAATTTCTATATAAATATTAATGAATTGTATTATTTGTAAATATGAATTTAAGTTAAGAATATTATATTACCTAGTTATATAGGAGTACATGGCAGATACTTACAAGACGGCCAGTTTAGTATAGTATTACTAAATTTAAAAAATCTACACATGGTTTTACATGTATATATACAAAATAACATAGACAAAAGTGGACTGGTTGGAACATAGAGCAAATTTAATAAATGCTTTTCTTATATGTAATGTACTTAATTTATAAACCCACCTGTTTAGATTTGGCACTGTTACAGTTTTAACAATGTTATTTTCGAGCACCTTCAACCAATGGTGTAATATTTAATACTCCGATCTCTTTTTTTACTGTCGGTGTTCAATGTTCCAACTGATTGACCGATCATTTGCCACCATTCATAGATAATCCAAAATTATAAATTAAAACATTTTCTCCGCTTATTTTGTGCTCATCGTGATTATATATTTATTTCCTATAATAACTCAACCACAAGCAATAAATAAGTGCTTATTACATGTATTATTATATTTAATAAAGCTTTATTTACAATAGATATTTAAAAGGTGTTACTTTTTAAACAAATATCTATATAAATTGTGATGAGCATTGAATTATGAATTAATAATATCTCGTTTCACATATTTTCAAATGTTTTGGTTCGGTTTTGTGTAACACTCTAACTTAAAAATATTTATACGTAATTTAATTTTGATAACATTTAAGATAATTGGGCGCAAATTGTCAAGTCATGTAAATGTTTTTATTTTTCATTTTCTAAATGGAATTAAGTTCCCGTAAAATTTACATTACATTATTCATTTAGGTACTTATTGTAAAATTTTCAAAGATTAACATGTAACTGTACTTTAAAGTTTAAAATACCACTTTATAAAATTATCTCTTTACTAGAGTTGTACGAAAAACTGACGATTCTTTCACTTACTCTTGTAAAAATGGTGATTTGCGCATCTTACTTCATGCTATTATAAAGGACGCCTCCTTAGAGTTAGTCTATTACGAAAAAACAATAAAATTAGTATTATTGAAGCCGTGGTCAATTATTCAATCGACACGTTCGAAAGTGTTGTGGAGAATGTTGGTTTCTCGTAGATAAATAAATATATTGTGAGCAGACGCGTTGCGTTGTCTAGTTGATCACAGCTTGTACATTACATAATTTTAAGGGACCTTCAATTCCAGTTAGCTAGATCTATTTATTGTAGTGAATATTGCTATCGGATGGATCATCGTAAGGATTTTTGTTTGACCAAATAGTAATTTTTTACATACCT
Organism: Cyclophora albipunctata; assembly: GCA_963082685.1. Classification (NCBI taxonomy): domain Eukaryota; kingdom Metazoa; phylum Arthropoda; class Insecta; order Lepidoptera; family Geometridae; genus Cyclophora; species Cyclophora albipunctata. The sequence continues at coordinate 9,555,097 of OY720121.1, read as the reverse complement.
GTTTTAGGTAATTTAAATCAAATATTTGTTTATATAAAAAATTGAAAATATCACAAAAAATGTTTTAGCATATCAAGTTAATATGCAAAAATCTGATGGGATGATCCGATCTGTGAATATATGATTACAATATATTTTGTTGATTATTATAATGAACAGCTGTGAAGTAGATTGTGCTCGTACAAATGTAAGATAGCATTTGAAAATAAGTGAAAGATGAATTCTAAATAAGGCTACGAGACCCGTTTCATTACTGAAGAGTTCGTACAAGCCAAACTGTACTGTAGAATATAATTTAACATTTTGAACATAACGTGAACATTTTAGCAATAAGGTTGAAGCCCACTGAAATCATTTCGAAATGTGTAAAATGAAAAAAATAATAACATTTTTATGTTATTGAAAATAAAATGAATCTAAAAATTATAAGCGACTTTCATTGTGTCACTAACCCTATAAATAACTAATCGTAAAACTTGAGCAAACTGACTATCAATTTAGTTGAAAGTTGAACTTATTGTTAAACTTTCCTGCACTATTATAAATTGTATAATTATGAAACAACATTGATACCTATCTCTGATTTTCTGGTTTCTTAAATTAAAGCGAACATCATTCATTTTGAATTGAAACTACGCTACCCTTCGCTTTTATTTTAATCTGAGGTTTCGGTCCTTTACAGAAACCGTGGCCGACCAATTCAATTCATCTCTGATTTTTCGAGATGATCCGATGTTACCATTACTTTTGAATTATCCAATAATGATACTTGGGAACACTTCATCCTGCTACCCTATTCTGTTATTTTTTTCTATTGTACTTGAATCGGATCATAAACCTCCTCGCTATACTGAAATTTTCAGTTAGTGTAGAGGCCTTTTCTCTGCAGTGGAAGATGACAATTTTACTTTACTATGGAATCAGATTAGGTAATAGTTACTATAACTTGTCAGAAAGATTAAGTTTCTCTCTGCTTTAGTGCATCAAGACATCCTTTGAGAAAACCTATAAACGCAGAAGGACATAGGTTTATCTATACGCTTCATTCATCCTAAAACTCTATTTCACACATTGCTAAAATTCTGGAGACAGAAACAGAATGATTCGCACTTTAGGCCCATCGCAGACGACAGACTTTTTGTGCGATCGAGTCTGCGGCGCACAAAAATTCGGTCGCGGATTGTCGCGGATTTTTGCGCGTCGTGTGCGTTACTGCATATAATTACATAGGTTCTATTTTCACAGACTAAAAAGTGCGTCACGGATAGTCTGTCGTCTGTGATGGGCCTTAAATAATAATACAAATACCTACTGGTTTCTTAAGTTTCGTCAGATAAAAATATGAAATATAAGCGAAGTGTATGCGTAAACGTAGTTTCAATTCAGTACAAATACTTAGTTCTAACTTTATGTAACTTATACCTACTTACCTGTTATTCTATCATAGTCCGATTTAATTTCAGAGCTTCAAATCTTGTCGTAAAAAAATCTGCATTCCATCTTTTATCCAGTTCAAATTCTCCAAAAATCAATTAAGGTATTTAGCGAACTATTTGATTATGAGGAGCATAATCCAATATAAAAAACAATTGACTCTATCTAAAAACTGCCGATCTTTGCCTTGCAACTAATTTTAATTACACAAGTTTAAATAAAAATGTCAATACAGAGTTAAACATAAAGTAAAGAACGGACAGATTATAAACCGGACAAACACGTCCAGTTTTATAATGATACTTAATTAGTTACACGTCGAATGTTTCAAGAATACTCGCGTGGAAGTTACACAGAATCAAAAACTTGATTATGTCGAGGGCTATTTTTAAATTGAAATAAGAGTTAACCCAAAGGATACCTAAGTCGAGAGTTTAAACTTATGATATCTTCCCTTCGTTTGTCAGTGTTGCCGTTTCAATAAGTTTTATCTTCACATTTTTATCTAATTTATCGAAGCATTTATAATAATTAGTCTAAATCCATAATATTTAATATTGAATATAAGTAATTTTATCTACAAAATATCAGCATCGTTCTTTGACATATCAAGTTGAATTGAATCGTTAACTATGTATACAATTGTGTAACATCCTTTTGCACTACACCAGCTTCCAATATTCAAAATAACTTAAATAAAAAATCAAAAGCTTGCTCTATTTAAAAATCCTATTTCATTAGTTATTAAACAGGTTCCTATCAAACAAAAAAAATAACACGTGTCAGTTCCACTTCCAATTTTAATAATCGAACGTTGTAATTTCTAAGTTGGCAACACCACCGACTCGCACGCGCATCAAAGCCTTCGCTCACCCACACTAATAAAGTATCGTAAACACACGTCCGTCGTTTACACACTTGCTTATCGTTCGACTTGGAGCCTTTTCTTTTGTGTTGTATGAGTTTGCCTTTAGTACGAGCCTGACCGAGGCAGGTACCGCGTATCCACACCGCCCGAACGAATACGACCGAACGAACTAACGAACTTTAATTAATATAGCTTTTAGAACTCTTTCTTATAACTAAAAGTGATACGTGCGCGTTTCAATATGCTACGTTTTCATATACAGGTATGCAACATCAAGTTGTTAAGTGCATAGCGGTATCACAAAACCAGATTTGAGCCCTCAATGTATTGAAAGTACCATATTCTGTTTGTTTATTCTAATCTAAGTATTATATGTACCACAATGGCTACAAGTCAACGGATTCAACTTCAACTTAGAGGTAAGTTTTGTTTAATTGAACTTTATTAAGTAGTCTTAAGTTAACCAATCAGGACAAGCGAATTCCTTAGATTTTTTAAGTTCTTTGTTTGAAAAAAGCAATACTTGTAGAACCTAGGTAATAACTTGGGATCCTACATTTAAAATACTAGGTAATTTATTTATATAATCTGTAAGAAAAGTAAAATGCCCAACATAGGTATAACTAGGTTAACGAAAACCTTTATTCAATACTTAGAGATTAACTGGGTTACCTGTACCTGACGAGAGGCAAAATCTACCTGATCTCTGACTCTAGATGAAGATAGATGACGAGGATCTCTAGTCTCTACATCTAGATGAAGAATAAATAAATAAATATAACTTAGTTAATGTACCGCTCGAGGCGTAGTTTGACTGAGCTGTGTTACCTCATTGCGATTGTTAAGCAACGTGCAGCTCGGCCCCTACTTAGATGGGTGGCCGATAGTGGCATTTCTATCTGAGCGCTTCGGAGGGCACGTTAAATTGTCGGTCCCGGTTGTATCAAGCGTCAGACGCTGTCGGAGGCCTTTAGGCGGTATAAACACTTCGACACCAGGGTTGACCACTAACCTACTCGAACTAACTTTACTAACAGCCTCCGTGGTCTAGTGGTTTGAGCGCTCGGCTCACGATCCGGAGGTTCCGGGTTCGATTCCCGGTGGGGATATCTCACAAAAATCACTTTGTGAGACTGTCCTCAGTTTGGTTAGGGCATTGCAGGCTGAATCACCTGATTGCCCGAAAAGTAAGATGATTCCGTGCTTTGGAGGGCACGTTAAGCCGTCGGTCCCGGTTACTTTCTACGGATAGTAGTCGTTACATGAGCCATGTCAGAGGCCTTTGGCGGCTCAATAACTCTGACACCAGGATTGGTCAGGTTGACCATCCACTCGATAAGAAGAAGACTAACTTTACTTGGTTAATAACGGAATCCTACCTAGTAATAAAAACGATCCGCTAAAGTACTCTGACCCAAAGGTTGATATCAGCTAAGGCGTTTAATTTCCAATCATTTTCCGTTTCTATACCTAGCTGACATCATACAGTGTTCATCATCCCTAATATGCATTTACTGCACATACAAGCTCAGAAAACTTGGCTTTATGAGACCATCGGCCTTTCTGACTCATAAAATATGTGTCTATAGGTATTATAGGTAGACAAAGTTGTCTGTCTAACACTAAGACAGAAATTCATAGTGGGTAATACCAAAAGTTGATAGTTTAATGAAAGTAGAAGATTTATATAAATACCTAATTGATTTGAATAAAAACATGGTGAAAAGTAAGTGAAAAGTATAGGTTATGACTCCTTTGTCAATTATCAAACACTAGCAGTGCCCTGCGGTTTTACCAGCGTTGTGCCCGTTCCCGTGGGAATGTCCAATTTTTTTATACATATAAAACTTCCTCTTGAATCACTCTATTTAAAAAAAACCGCGTCAAAATCCGTTCTGTAGTATTTTAGTTAATCGGGAACAGACGGACAGAGAAACGCGGCTGGGGACTTTGTTTTATAATATGTAGTGATAATGCACATTTAAATGTCACTTTACCAAATAATTACGAGTAGGTACATCACTAAGGGCTCCCACACAAAACTGCGAATTCGCATCGCATCGCAAATATCTGCGAATTCGCACGAACGCGTCGTAAGAATTTCCGATCTGCTTCGCATCGCACATTCCTGCCATATTACGTCATCCTTGGTGACACCATTTTAGTCCGTTCTGAGACATTTTGTTTTACTTTACCTGATAGTCAGTCCCAACATTTCCAAAGGCATAACAGGAATTCTTCCCTTGTACGATCGTTTTAGAAGGCATGGTGATAATAAACTCAAAAGCTCTTCAAATGAAGATATGCTCATTCTAAAATAATCAAAAAAATTATCTTCTTCAGTTCTCAACGCATAGTACTTTTGAGTAAAATAGTTCCCATCAGAGTTCATAATTGTAATAAATGGATGAACCCAGAATCTTCTTTTTCTTTTATCTCTATTTAACAATAACAGCAGTGCAATAATCTTTTCGCGATCCATCTTACGCTTCCTAAAAACACGTCCAGTACGGCTGACTACACTTGAAGGCATGGTCGCCCTATCAAACGGTTTGCCGCACTAAATCGTATCGCAAAAATTCGCATCGCAAGTTCCTGCGATGCGAATTCGCATCGCATCGCATCGCAGTTTTGTGTGGGAGCCCTAATCACTACAAATATAATATTATTGATGCTACTTAATTTTACTTGCAAACGATGCAAAACAAATGCTAGCATATTTTTTTAAATAAGAACACTGTGTACTATTTTCGAAAAAGTCGCTAGTTGCCGTTTCCGCCCCTGTACCGTGTCAACCTCCTTACTAGACACTGAAAAGTAAATCTCTTATTATAGGTCTCTAAAAAGGTTTTACTTGTTTTGTTTTATTCTATTGGTTACAACTTACCTAAATACTTAATCACTCTTTGTCTTTCACTAATAACAACGATATTGCATAAATCAACTAATAGCGATGAATCAGGCTTCGTTCTTAGAATTGAATAATGCTCCGTCCGTAAATTAACTGGACATTTTTCCGATAAACATGTTTCACATATACGGAGGTTAATTCTCGTTCCTAAGTAACTTTTTGTTCTTTTAATGCGGGTTTATTTCCTAGAATATGTAAATTAGGACCCACATAGTACTCAGAAGAGTTTACATTTTCAATCCAAACAAACGTCAAATCTTATTAAAATACCCCGCGGTTTTACCCGCGTTGCGCCCGTTCCCGTGGGAATTTCGGGATGAAAAATAGCCTATAACCTTTCTGCTGAATATGGCTATCAATTACAAAAAGAATTATATAAATCAAACTGGTAGTTTTTGAGATAAGCCTATCTTGATCATGAAAGCTGAGCTTTTGACGAGTGCTTTCCACTTTTCTCTATGTTTTGCCATCCTCTTTAACTTTTCGTACGTCCTAAAGTAATTATACGAGTATTCTAATATTTAATAAAACAGATAACCAAAACATGTCTCGTTATATTTCGTAATATAAATTAATTAGCGGTAAACAAACATGATAACATAGATTAAAATACATTGCTTTCTAATCAGTTGCCTAACTCCGATAAGTTACGGAAGCCGGCGAAAAATAAAGTGTTTTGATAAGCTAACTGCCGATCAAAACAACATTGGTTACTAAAAGCAAATTCTAGGAATGTTAATTTTTATCAAGACTATTTGCCTATAAAATTATCAGTGACGATTTACGCATAATTAAAGAATATATAGTTTGTCTACCTAACATGTAAAGGCCTCTTCGAATATGATACTACAAATTGGTGCAAATTGTAAAAAAAAATTAATTCAAATTAGAATGTTTATCAAGTGACAGCATTTGAAGGCTCTTCCTTGCACCATACTTTGCATAGTGCAAAAGATATTACTTAGTACGGATAGATTATATCACAACATAGTAAAAAACAAAGTCGCTTTCCGCTTTCCGTTCCTATGTATGCTTAGATCTTTAAAACTATGGAATGGATTTCTATGCGGTTTTTTAAAATAGATAAAGTGTTTCAAGAGGAAGGTTTTTATATACATAAATTCCAGAAATTCCCACGGGAACGGGCACAACTCGGTAAAAACCGCGGGGCGCGGCTAGTACACAATATTTTTTTTATCTACCTCTGGAAGTATTATTTATGACACTTTATCCTTAGTCTTACAGCGCCCCAACACACGTGGCATTAGCTTCGCGTTCCTTTGGTTTTCTACTAACAAAACGTATAAGACTATAAGCAGCATGATCACGTGACTACCATGTGATACATATATGTACTCAGATGAAATAAACCCAAGTTTAATTTTATTTATTACTAGCACCGCTTCGCAGTTTTACCCACTTTGTGCCCGTTCCCGTGGGAATTCCCGGAATTTTTATACGTATAAACCTTCCTCTTGAATTACTCTATCTATTTAAACCGCCTCTCGTTGCGTAGTTTTAAAGATCTAAGCATACATAGGGACAGACAGACATCGGAAAGCGAGACAGACATCGTTTTATTTTACTAGGTATGTAGTGATGAAATAGTCTTCACCCAAAAGTTGCCTGGAAGAGAAATGTTATTTGTTTTGTGTGTGTTAATATGGTCTATAATAAAGCGTTTATCTATCTATCTAGCTAGACCATTACCACTGATCTAGGAGACAGAGCTGTCAAACTATCAACTGTCAATTTGACTAAACTCCAAGCATGGACTCCAAGAAAGTTCTAAGTTACAGAACAAAACTTTCTATAAACCATTCTCACGGTAAATCAGCCTAACTAGTAACTACATACATAGGTAGTAAAAGTACAAATTTCGTTACACAATCTATCCCTATTAAATTACTTGGTACAAAGCCAATAGCCATTTTCCTTATAGGTTTTCATTTCCTTAAACACCTCATAATCACTGATCTGTTAAGTACGTGGTATTGTTTCTCAACTTCTGCAGACTATGTTTATAGATTGTCCTATTTATGGTAAATATTGCTATACTATACTACATAGTAACATGGTTACATACACTCATTGATTTGTAATGAACTAGCAACGCCGCGAGGTTTTACCCGCGTTGTGCCCGATCCCGTGGGAATTTCGGGATTTTTTATGCATACAATCCTTCCTCTTGAATCACTCTATCTGTTGTAAAAAACCGCGTCAAAATCCGGTGCAGTAGTATTTGAGTTTATCGCGAACAGACAGACGGCCGAGGACTTTGTTTTATAATATGTAGGGATTTTGAACTCAATGTATAAAGCATAGTAATGCTTTGGAACATTAAATGTATTTTCTTTTCTATATAATTATTAAGTACAGCAATAATCTCAAATCTTAGCGAGACCACGTATACATTTTTTAAATATATGTTCATAATCTTTCGCACTGAATTTTTGGAGGAACCTTGATGCAGCAAGCTTATGATTACTTTATTCTTTGAGAAATTAGATCATTACCTGGTACACTCCTTTTTTTCCAAAACACTAGTCTCCAGCTACAGCGTAGTGTATTGGAACCTTATAACTCATACATTTAGATTTTAGATTTAATAGCTTTCTGTTCTGTACTTTAGAAAGTTTTAGTTCAAATTTCAATGTCAATACCATTCACAGCTCACGATAACCAGACATGATATTAGATTGTATAGTATAGATAGCCTTTTTAGTTAATTTGATTATTCCAAAACAAGTTTTCTACAAATTTCTAAATTCCTTTTCAAAAACACATTCGATTTCATTCTACAAAAAAATGTATTACAATGATTTACATAGAATTTTGGATTATCTAAATATTAAGATTCGCTATATCCTTGAACAAATCAGCATAATTGGACGACATACATCACTCCTCACTGTACTGATATCTTCAGTGAGATGTTAGCCTTTACCCAGATGAGATGTAACGGTCATGGCGTAGTTTGACTAAGCGATGTTAGTTCATTGCGATTGTTAAGCAACGTGCAGCTCGACCCCTACTTGGATGGGTGGCCGACAATGGCCATTTCTATCTGCTTCTACCGTGCTTCGGAGGGCACGTTAAATTGTCGGTCCCGGTTGTTTCAATCGTTAGACCATGTCGGAGGCCTTTAGGCGGTCTTAAAACTCCGACACCAGGGTTGTCCATTAGTAAGTAAGTGTGAGTAACACTTACTTACTTACCCAGATGTGGGACATTACAGGACATTACTTTACTTTACTTACATACATCACAACAAACGTGTTAGTTAATAATACCAAGCTCGATATCCAAGCTCATATTGCTAATAATAATAAACAGTTATGTTCTTACATGTTATGGCAGGTGCCGACCTCTCTGCAATAATCCATTTCTAACCCATCCAAACTTCATTCCCATAGCCCATTCTTATTTCTTTAATTTCCTGCAATAGTCCCTACTTCTGCAGGTACACATTCCCGGATGCGTTGTACTGACGTGTTCGGGAGTGTGTCCCTGCAGTTGTAATCCATTACATTAAACATCTCCAAAGGGCCTCTGCGAGCTGCGAGTTGGATCTTGTCCCGTGACTCCAGGGATAAACAGTTAAAATTAAAAGTATTTAGGACAAAATATCTAGCATCTAAGTAGAAGTTTTTCTCATCACTTCATTGAGAATAGCCCTAATTTCTCTTTAGCAAATAGATCTAAAACATACAGAAGACATTGGATATTCTTCTTACATAAATGAAGCCATAGGGCATTTAAAAACAACTTACATTAGTACTCATTATGGTGAAATAATATTTCACTATACAAACCAACTCACAACCTGTTAATCCAGTTGAACAGTTCGCTTCTATCTCTTACCTCTCTAAAATGACATGAATAATCTTGAACCAGTTGCGTTATGTCACAATTACACCCTGAGGTAGAGTTACACATACATCAACAGTTATTTAAACTAATTCCTCCCACGTTTGGGCAAAGGTCTCTTGACACCTTAGTTGTAACTAGCAGTGCCCCGCGGTTTTACCCGCGTTGTGCCCGTTCCCGTAGGAATATCGAGATGACGAATAGCTTATAGGCTTCCTAGATAAGAGGACTATGCAACACTGAAAGAATTATTCAAATCGGACTAATAGTTCCTTAGATTAGTGCGTTTAAACAAACAAACTCTGCAGCTTTATAATACATATTAGTATATTAAATAATTATTACCAACTTTTTCCAGGTCTTCATCAATATATTTTGCTATGATTATGTTATTTCGGAGTCTTAAGTATTGTCACCTGCATAAACTTTGTACAAACGTAGAAATTAAACTCATAAGACCATTTTGTCACAAATCCTAATATACAGTCTATAGAGAAAAAAGACACAATCATTCTTGCTCCCTAGATGTATTCGTCTATGGTTGGAAAATCTATCAAATTAATTTAAAATCTCTTCAACTAAAACACTATTAGTGAGTGTTTTGTCTCTTTTGCTCTTTCGAAAATAGCGTATGTCAGAAAGGGACAAACTATTTGATACCTAAAACGCTGCTAGTAAGCATTTATAAATAAGGCCTTTACTCTTTTAAATAAAAATACGAGTACATTTGTCTCTTCCCTCACTTGTTTATATCCATTGTTATAAATCCACTTTTAGTAGGCCGTGTCCACAGTAAAGGCAACAGTTATAATAATTGTTATAATTTCGTTAAATCGTGATTTGACGCTCAGATTCTTGAAGTTTCGAAATTCAAATTAACCAATAGCATCCCATCAAGTGTTTGCGCAAATCATTTGGCAAACGTTTGCAAGTAAACTGCATCATTACAACGGTGCTTGTTTTTAAATTACAAAGATTTACTTATCAAGATATCGGGTTAATGGACATGGCGACGCCTCTGTGCCCCCTCTCCTTTAGTCGCCATTAGAAGTTATCTTACGTATATTTGTATCTGTGGTCTCGCGGTCTTACCCACGTTGTATCCGTTCCCGCGGGAATTTCGGGGTAAAATTTATCCCATTTCTTATTCTGATGTATTTAATAACCTAAATTATTGTAAAGTTTCATCCAAATCCGTCAAGTAGTTTTTTCGTGAAAGAGTAACAAACATACATACATCTATATATACATATGTATATACCATACATTCTCACAAACCTTCGCACTTATAATATCAGTACAGACAGACAAAATTTAAAAAAATGGTGTTTTGGTATAGGTATGTATCGTATATATATTAGACTAGCCGCGCCCCGCGGTGTTACCCGCGTTGTATCGGTTCCCGCGGGACTTTCGGGATAAAATGTATCCCATGTTTTATTCTGATGTTTAACCTATATTACTGTAAAGTTTCATCCAAATCTGTTCAGTAGTTTTTGCGTGAAAGAGCAACAAACATACATCCATACATACATCCATCCTCACAAACTTTCGCATTTATAATATTAGTAGGATATGCACTTAGTAAAAAGCGGTTATTTTAATATTACAAACAGACACTTCAATGTTATTTATTTGTAAGTATGTATGTATGTATAGAGTATAGGTTGTATTACCGATGGTAGATAATCTAACAAATATTGCAATAGTAAAGTTACCCCCGGACGGTTTAAGTAATAGATAGGTGCACTAAATACAAGTTACATAACGCAAGCACTAGGTCATACAATATTGAACGTTACTACCGGAATTCTACTGCTTATTATTTTTACTTTGTAGATCATATTGAAAGAATTAAATTGTATCGAAATTGAGATTTTGCGATAACGTAGAGACGCTGGCAACGGTATTGCAATTTCGATGTAACATAATATATTAATTAAACACAGAATTTAAATTTCATTGTTTTAAATTGAGGCGGTCGAATATGACCAATAGGTATTCCTAGGTACAGACTACTATTCAACGAGTATTAATCCAATAATTAAGAAAAAAGATTTACATCGATAATTTTTATTCGTAGTTTTACTCTAAATCACTACATATAATAAAACAAATTCCCCGGCTGCGTCCGTCTGTCTACCTGTTCGCGATCAACTCAAATACTACTGCACGGATTTTAATGCTGCTTTTAATAGATATAGTGATTCAAGAGGAAGGCATATATATGTATAAAAAAATCCCGAAATTCCCACGGGAACGGGCACAACGCGGGTAAAACCGCAAGGCGCTGTTAATTGTGACTAATTAAGTATTAAAAAAACAGTTTTTTTTAATTTTCCACAATAAAGTACACATTTTTCTACAAAAACCAATAAAACTTTACCTCTGTACATAAAAACCAATATTTGTTACTACGTTATAACCAAATAAAAGTGAAAAGTGAGGTTATTTAATTGCATGTCACTTGTCACAGCATAACGTTATTTGACATTTAGCTATAAGGAAGTGCGTAACTCGTAACGGTGAATACCGATGATCCCAGTCTCGCCACGACTCACGTAGTTACTCGTAAGTAGTCAGTTATATGGCGAAGTTTGGTGAACATGTCACTGGTGAATACTATAATAGAGAATTGGAACTACATTTACGGATACACTTCGCTTTTCTACACTAATATTATAAAGAGGAAAACTTTGTTTGTTTGGTTGTAATGAATAGGCTCAAAACTACTGGACCGTTTTTAAAAATTCTTTCACCATTCGAAAGCTACATTATCCACGAGTAACATAGGCTATTTTTCATCCCGAAATTCCCACAGGAATGGACACAACGTTGGTAATATTTTATATTTTTATCTGACGTTTCGGCCCCTTTACAGGAACCGTGGTCACAGAAGACCACGGTTAAGACACCAGTACTTTATAGAAGAGTTGAAAAACTAATTAAAAAAAATAATTGTATAGATATATTCCATGTTCAGGTCTATTTTTATTAGGTTTTATTATCAAAAACAAATGTATAACCACTATTTTTGTTAACACTGTTGTGTTGTCTTTGTTAGTCAATATGTTTACTACAGTTAAAGTAAGACTGGTGCTGGATATTATTTTGCAAAACCGCAAATGGTTCACAACAAACGCTGATCAATCTGTTTAAACTACCATCAATGTTATTTGGTTCACACCTCAAAATTACGTCATTCATAACTAAAAGGAGACTTTGAATAGAAATATGTTTGTGTTAACAATTCCATACGCGATTGTACATGAATCTATAGTAACAGGTGGTATCTTATCATTACCATCGTTTACGCGCGCAAAATTAACATTGACATTGAAATAAATTTCTTTACAGTATTAGGTACGGTCGGCCAAGAAAGTGGTCTACCACTTTTGACAAAAGTTTCTGCGAGATGTAACCATCGCTAAGGTTGACTTTTCTATGCACAATTATGTTATGACGTTTAAAATTGACCTTGTTGTTTCATGACGTTCAAATGAATCTCAACCGTAGGGTGGTAGACCACATATTTGGCTGACCGTACTACAAATAATATCAGTAGGAAAAAATTATCAAAAACGCAGTGCCCCGATAGTGTGGCCGAGTTTATTAGTAACTAGCTGCGCCCCACGTTATGCCAGTTCCCGTGGGAATTCCAGGAATTTTTATACATTAAAACCTTCCTCTTGAATTACTCTATCTATTTAAAAACTGCATCGAAATCCGTTGCGTAGTTTTAAAGATTTACGCATACATAGAAACATGTAGTGATAAAAAAACTTAGCTAACTCCTAACCACATTCGCTCACAAGACTTGAACTAACGCAGTGAAGTAAATAAAGGGTAAATAGAAGATACTAATGAACTCGTCGATCAAGTCCCTCATGCTAAAGAAAAACTTAAGAAAAACCAACTGAATATAAAGTAGTACTTACATTAGAAGAATATAATTGAATTCACCGATCCGTAATTCCTTGCTCTTAAAAGAAAATATGATTAAACTTTCCTGTTCCAAGTGATCTATAGAATATCTAGTCGAGCCCGCTTCGTCGTCAACTGGCATTATATATGCGTCTCCGGTCCATTCTCGGGTAGGACATTGCACCCGTGCCTCTTGACTGCAACACAGATTAAATACTTGTTACTAAGTATTTATACTTAGGTCGAGACACCGACTTTTGTTAGAAAGAAAAGCATATATTAAAAGAAGGTTGTATAGTTATGCAGTTGCAGTATAACGGTTTTAACTATTCACGTGTGAATAATTACCATTTGGTTATCTTTTTTAATGTCAAATTGATCTATAGATATTTGGAATAGCTTTACAATAACCCGCGGTGTTACCCGCGTTGTGACCGTTCCCATGGGAATTTTGGGATGAAAAATAGCCTATAACCTTCCCATTGAATGGGACTATCTATTACATAAAGAATTATTCAAAACGGACTGATAATTCCCGAGATTAGCTCGAACATACAAATAATCAAACAAACTTACAAATTTTACCTCTTTATATTATTAGTATAGATGATAATTAAGAGCAACGATTTTATTTATGTTTAGAAATACATATGAACCTTGAAATATTAAAACGGTATGTGTAGGAATGATTCTGTGAAAAAAATCATTTCAAGTGCTCTTAAAAGCTCAAGTGATTCCAAGTGCGTTATCGTTTTAAATCAACATTGAGCATGTTACACAATATGAGTCGAAAAAATAATATTGTCAGATTATTTTCAATGGTGTCATTACTCGTATTTATTGACTACTAGCAGCGCCTGAGGTGTCACCCGCGTTGTACTCGTTCCCTTAAAAAATCTGAATAAAAAGTAGCGTATGTATTTTTGACACTTTAATCTCCCTCTGTCCCAATTCTTATCCAAATTGGTTAAGCAGTTTTTGCGTAAAAGAGGAACGTACATCCTCACAAACTGTAGGATACGGTCAATCGATCGCTTGTGTGTTACAATCCTTAGGCCGCATCAGTAGGATGTCGAACGCCCACCTGTGTCCATCATTGGATATCTGAGTAATGTTTTTACAGTAGATTCCTTCTTGACGTATGTGTGATGAATTACAAATTACCTTTGAAGAGTTAGGCGTGGTAATTTAAACTCAGAACTATATAAAGAACTAATTGATAGTTCCTTTAGGGCCAGATCAATAAACGCGTATTAAGAACATTTTAGATATCAAATGGTTTGTCACTTTCTGACATACGCAATTTTTCAAAGAGTAAAAGAGACAAAACACATCAATCTATTCACGCGATCAATCTATTGAATACAGGTAAAGTTAGTTCGAATATGTATAACACTTGGAAGTTATACTCTGATATATATTTGACACGAATGCACCGAACGGCGGATTGCGACAAACATTTTTTAAGTACATTGGTACTATTTTAGGGTTTTTTTAAACGAATGAAAAGAACATGTAAAGTGTTCTTTATTTGAGTTATGCCTTACGCCATACATGTACTCAAAGTAAGTACTGTTACATAAACGTAACATCAACTAATTACACCCAATCAAAGTAGACGTGCTCTATCAAGAAAATGAAGGAAAATAATACAAAGTCGTACTTTCCTCGTCAAATTAACCTTCGGTTAGAGTTAACCTTGTAATCATAATAAATATTAGTGACGTGAAATTACTGTACAGTGAAGTAGAGAAGTTTAAGGTGATTTTAATGTATGGAAGTTTGAAGAGAGTCTGAGGACTCTGAGGTGAGAATAAAATAAACCTGTATGTATGTTTGTTACTCTTTCACGAAAAAACTACTCGACGGATTTGGTTGAAACTTTACAGTAATATAGGTCATACATCAGAATAACACATGGGCTCCATTTTATCCCGAAATTCCCACGGGAACGGGTACAACGCTGCGGACGCGTCTAGTAAACATATTCCAAAAACCATGTTGATTTAAAATCACATCATTATTTCATTAAAATCGGCCTAGTTTTCTTTTCGACCTGAATATGAACTTGGTACTGACAGCACTGTCACGTAGATACTAAAATATTTATATTTTGACATACTGATATCAATTTGTGTTTTATATTTCACTATTAGTGATTCCGAGAAGGTTTAATTGTACCATGGGGTCATTCATAAATATACGATTCTACGTGTACAAGTACATATGTATATTAATGCTAGTAATGCTAGTAAGAAGTGCGATTACGCCTACAGAAGATGTAAATACTTAGTAATGACGCAGAAAGTATTATGAAAGCGATATTGTCATAAAGTCGCTAAAAACAAATATCAGTATTAGCCTGTTATATCCCACTGCTGGGCATAGGCCTCTAAACTCACTAAAGATACAGTAAGTACAGTGAGGAGGAATAGGCATAATTACCACGCTTGCCATAAATATGGTACTCAATATATATTTTTTGACAATAGTATGTCGTATCACTTAAGCCAAAATGACTATCTATATCAAGTCTATCTTTGGTTGTTTTGTAGGCGGTTTTGCCACAAGTGACCCAGGGACAATATTAAACTATGTATTTAACTAATACAGTGATGTTGGAATGAGTGATGTTGGCGGAACTGACTAATTGTTTTGAATTAAAATTATATTGGAACTAACAGCGCCCCGCGGTTTTACCCGCGTTGTGCCCGTTCCCGTGGGAATTTTGGGAATTTTTATACATATAAACATTCCTATTGAATCACTCTATCTATTTTAAAAAAAACCGTTGCGTAGTTTCAAAGATCTAAGCATACAAAAGGACAGACAGACAGCGGAAAGCGACTTTGTTTTATACTATGTAGTGATATATTTCTTTCTCCTTCTCTCGAACCACTTTTTGACATATTTTAATTAACAATAAGAGTTTAACGTTTAAATTCATTTTCCAGAAACAAATATAATCTGTACGAACATCAAGTCACCTATCAACTTGTAGGTACCGTTATTTCCTACAAATCGACTCGCATACTAACTTTTCTACCTGCCTATACAAACAAATATCACCTCTAAACTAATGTACGACACAGGTGATTTTCCTTTGTACTTCACACTGAATAGTATCGTTATGATATTGAATCATAACAAACGCCTACATGTTAGCAGCTGACATATATCTACGAATGTAGACTTAGATAGGAACTTTGTTCGGTTTTTTAAGAAACTGGTCTAAAACTGGATGTGTATATTAAAATACTAGCAGCGCCCCGCGGTTTTACCCGCGTTGTGCCCGTTCCCGTGGGAATTTTGGGAATTTTTATACATATAAACCTTCCTCTTGAATCACTTTATCTATTTTTTAAAAACCGCGTCAAAATGCGTGCAGTAGTATTTGAGATTATCGTGGACAGACAGACAGACGCGGCCGGAGACTTTGTTTTATAATACCTATGTAGTGATATTGCAGGTCGATTTATTAAGTCATCTCCCCAATAATTAACTTAAATCCAGTTTATCCAGTTTTTGTCCTTCTGAGACAAAGTAATCTAGATCGCACTATATGCATATCAAACTATGAGGTCACCCATTTTAATTGAAAACAAACTAAGGCATAAGTAATTTACTAGTGTTTACTCTCAATCACTTACTGGCTAATTGTTCATTGCAATTAGAATTAAAATATGCATTTTGAATTAAAACTACGTTTAGATACACTTCGCTTTTATTTTCCATTAGTCGTGTCCCGCGGTTTGACCCGCGTTGTACCCGTTCCCTTGGGATTTTTGGGATAAAATCGTGTTACTTTTATGGTAAATTAGCATCAAATCATGGTTCCACAAATATTTCTTAAGTCCAAGCGAAAGGACTTTTTTATACTTAGTCAATATCAAAGTCAAACTTTAATTCAGTCATAGCCCAAAAAAGGCTTTTTAGTCATCGTAGTCGTGATATAAATAACTCGAAGAAAAATAAGCACTTGCTCAATATTAAAAAACGATTCAATTACTATTAAAATAAGATAATAATATAAGCTCTAAGCTTATGGAATCTAACTCACTGATACCAGAATATATAATTAACACTCAGACGTCGTCGTCGCCAACAACTATGTCTGCACATATTGTTGACTCCGGACGGGTATCGAACCCGCAACCCCCGACACAGTAAGCGCTCTCACTGCCACTACGCCAACGAATACGAACTGTGTTCACTTACCAATCTAATCTAAAGTAATCTAACTCTATCAAATGTTAATCTTACCTCTTAAGCAATACAGCGGTTTAGATCATAGAATCTTAGAGTTAATAATGATCGTTAACCAACCGCTGATTGTATGTTGTCATTAACATCGTCTTATAGTTTCGTAATTTCACCATTAACTGTGGCTTATGACTTTATAATATACTAGCCTCGCGGTTTCACCCGCATTGTTCCCGTTCCCATGGGAATTTTGGGATAAAAAATAGCCTATAACCTTCCCGTTGAATGTGGCTATTTGTTACAAAAAGAATTATTAAAATCCGACCGATAGTTCCTGAGATTAGGGCATTCAAACAAACAAACAAAAATCTCTTCCGCTTTATTAGTATAGATAGACTAGCTCTGCTTTCGGTTTCATCTAGGTTTAACCAGTGGTCTTGGGAATAGCAAGATCTTATGAACTCTTAAAACATTCTTTCGACCTTTCGATACCAAATAAATTGTTTTTTCCTGTTAAAATATATAGTTTGTTTTCTTTGAACGTGCTTTAATTGGATCTTTGGAACTGCCAATTGGCCTAGAGGCATTAGTATTACTCTTAATTAGTATGATGTGAAACGTATTAATATATATTCCAAAAGAAACTTATAGGCTAATTTTGGAACGAAGTTCCTTATAGCGCGTTGCGAAAAGGGGCTAGACGGAAAAGTTGTAACGACACTTTTTGCGTTAGAGAGAGACAGACAGATAAACATGCGCACGCCCATGTTTCTCCGTCTGTCTCTCTCTGGCGTGCGCATGTTTCTCTGTCTGTCTCTCTCTCTCTCTTATAGAAAGCAAGCTAGGTATTTTCGTTTCGTCTTTCTATTTCGCATTGAACAGTGTGGTGTCGCGACGATTATTTTCGTTCCATCCGGGGTGATCCGGGTGTCCCTTGACACCCGTCAGGTTTTTTTTCATTCCCTCAATAGAAACGGGCACAATGCGGGTAAACAACGGGATGATGCTAATAATAACACAAGTCACAAAAATTAGTGTCTTCAAACTATCGTAAACATTACCTTCCTAAAAATAGCTACGAAATGCTATTAGAAGAAAAACATATTTTTTTTAATAATAACAAAAGAATGTCATTCATTTTGTTTATGGTATGCGTATGATTTTAATTAGGCACATTTGTGTCATGACCTAGGTACTGTATGTCGCCTTGAATCTACGCGGTCGATTAAAATATGTATTATAACCGAACGCAAAGAGAAGGAGTTTATCAATTCATGTTTATCGCTTAGACAGATTTTACTACTTCTTCTTCTTCATCGAGTGGATGGTCACCCTGACCAATCCTGGTGTCAGAGTTATTGAGCCGCCAAAGGCCTCTGACATGGCTCATGTTACGACTACTATTTTACTACTAAGCTTCTTCTAACTTCTATAGAAGGTTAAAGAAAGACTATCAGCGCCCGCGTTGTATCTATTCCCGTGGGAATTTCAGGATAAATATAGCCTTAATCTTCTCTTTAAATACAGCTATCATAAACAAGATATTTTTCCAAATCCAATTTGTAATTCTGAAAATAATCAAACAAACAAAATAACGAACACTACAACTTTATTTTATTAGCATAGTTGGATAGACTTTATTGCATGTATGGTCTATTTTTGCTATTAATCAAAGGTTTATTATTATGTTATAAGAAAAATCTTTTCCACTTAATCATTAATCATTAATCAATAGGACAGTCCTGACCTCAAACAATGATATTATATAACTACTTAACGTTGCAATTAAATTAAATTAACTTTCTTCTAAATAACAACTGACAGTTTAAATATGGTTCTGCCTACAGCTATACTGATGCTTGTGTTCGATTAATCATAAACTCATTGAGAGCATTACGCAAAGTGTTTCGATCATGTAACCTTTGTGTCTCAATACACTTTCTATGTGACAAATGACAAGTAAGGTTAAACACCTACGTACCTCTGCCGCCCTGGTACTTGCGATTAAGGGGCCAAGCATTTGTTCTCTTAAACAATTAATCATTAAATTCAAGGTTAATCGAAATTGTTTAGGTAGGCAGCTTTTGATAGTGTTATGCATTTTCTGATTGACGATACTTTATGTTGATGAATATTAATTATAATGTAACTAGCAGCGCCCCGTTGTGTACCGTTCCCGTGGGAATTTCTGGAAATTTTATTCATATAAACCTTCCTCTTAAATCACTCTATCTATTTAAAAAAACCGCGTCATAATCCGTGCAGTAGTATTTGAGTTTATCGTTTACAAACAGGCAAACAGAGGCGGCCGGAGACTTTGTTTTATACTATGTAGTGACTTTGTCTTCTCGTTGTTGACTAAAGATACATTATGTATAATCTAGTCTCCTGAATTAAGAATTCAAATAGACGATACTTCGATCGTATAGCTAACTTCCGCACACAGAGTCCATTAAATCTACACTTAACTAAATGACTAAATTGTTCATACATCTCTACTAAGATGCATTTGACGTCTCTAAGTACGAGTGTAAGACTTTAGACAAAGTTTATACTTCGATTAATCGATCGTTTCGATTAAAATTTGGTTTCAATTCGATTCCGATATATCCCACTTTTGTAACCTAGCTGGTCATACATCCGCAAACTTCAAGGGCTATTAATTCCATAAAATGTCATCCCATCTAGTCCAAAGACAAACAAACAACTACCAGGTTATAGGTCAAGTATTTCGCAAACATTGTAATTGTTTTCCATCATCTATATTATAGATCAGTTATGGTTATGGTTGGTTATGGTTATAGAACATATGGCGGCTCTTCACGGTTTCAATTTTCTATTTAATGTAATTGCAAATCTTTAAGCAAGCGGTTTATTATTATTGTTCAATGTAACGTTGGTGTGTGGTAACTACGCTACTAAGTTTGTCTTTAGCAATGTTGAAGTTATAAAGAATCTACATTCTTTGCTACTTCTGCTACCACTGCTGCCATGAACTTGCTACCAAGTTTCGCAGCTAGTGGCAAACGATGGATATTCAAAGCTGTAGAAATTGAAAACAAATGAAAAACAATGGGTAAGAACTAAGAAGAATGTAAGACAAAAGACGGTCTTATTTTCAATGCATGTCATTACAAAAAATGCGTTTTGCAATAGGTAACAAAAAAAATCGATATTTTTATGACAGATCTGTGCAATTCATGTTCTATCCAAACCATTATATATTATATACCTAATTTATTTTATTTACACATAATCACTCTTGCATTTAAACTTAAAGTACAAGGGCAAAAGTTTTAAAATATCTTAAAATTAGCAAATGGAGAAGACTCAGCATGTGCTTCCCAGAGTACACTACTTTAGGCATTTATGGCTATCAAATTTGAAAAGGCTAAATACAGTTGTCACTAAGAATATTCTCCAGCTATTTTTAAAAAACTACACACGTCTAGTTATTCCGTAAAAAGTCTGATTTCACAGTTTACCTACGTCACATACACGCACGTTCATTGTAGGTATCTGAACAGTATCCACACAACGCGATGTCCTTGTGTCCAATAGCCTTCCGGTCGTTCTCTTAATAACTCCATACCTATAGATAGTGCATTAGGTTATGCACATTATCGGTATGTAGGTACTTAAATAGGTACTAGACAGTGTGTGTACAGTCGGTTGAGAAAGTGCTGAACATTCGCTTAATTAAACTATCTGCTGGTTTCATAAGTGTAAGCGAACACTACTCATTTTGAATTCAAACTACGTTTCGGATACACTTCGCTTTTATTTCACAAACCTATAAAGGGGCCGAAACATCAGATAAATATCTATACTAATAAAAGAGGTAAAATTTGTAAGTTTGTTTGTTTGTTTGTTTGTATGTTCGAGGTAATCTCGGGAATTACCAGTCCGATTTGAATAATTCTTTTTGTAATAGATAGCCACATTCAACGGGAAAGTTATAGGCTATTTTTCATCCCGAAATTCCCACGGGAACAGGCACAGCGCGGGTAAAACCGCGGGGCGCTGCTTGTGTAAAATTAAATCGAAGTGTATCGGTAAACGAAGTTTCAATTCAAAATACCTTGTCTATTACAATGTCTGTTCTTAGAACCTTGCCTTGTTTAAAGTTTGACAATACTATCTATAGGACTATAGGATACTATCGGAAATACGACAAGTAAACTTAAAGACAAATTAATAAAATTGATTGAATAATGAAATGAAACTAAGAATGACAACATTTTATAACAAAGGGCAGCATTTTCCTCTTTGTCACTTTCAAAAACAAAAACAAACATGTTACTAGTGTTTAAAGATAAACTAAAACTGCATACACATTTTAAAACATTCAATTACAAATCAAAGGTAGAGAGTTAGAGACACAGATACGCATTCCACTGTGTATGTTATGACTTCTATTACACCAAGAAAATACTGTTAAGTTTTGATCATGTAACCTGTTTTATTTAACATCTAAACGATTAATTTAATATCTATTAGGTGTGGCACGATGGAAGCGACAGTGACGACGGAGCGATTTTAAAAATAAGTTGTCATAAAGTATATTAAAAATATTTTTTCTAATCGACTGTTACATTATGGACGTTGTTTTGTTCCTTCAAATTGTGAAAAAGTGTGTTGAAAATGTTCGATTATCTATTTTCATGTTTGTGTATGCAACCGTAGGCTGCAAATGCGGCGGCCAACGTAAAATTTGAAAAAAGTTGGGTCGAAACTAACAAAAAGCCTTCAGCTTAAAGTTCATAATAGGTACAGTACAGTACAAAGTATAGACTGTAGACAGATATGTGAAAGTATGAAGGAAACTTCGACATGAACACTATGTAAAGAACACATATAAAACAAAGTAAATAAGTCGATAAAGACAACTAATTAACATTTAATTCAACGTATTATTCTATTCATGGCACCTACGGCCAACTGCAGAGAAAGTCAACGGCTTTCTATCTGTTTAAATAAGTTATTAAACTTAGCTCTTTGAAAGAGACACGATTATCAGTTTAATCTAATATTGCTGTAGTAATAATGTAGTGCGAACTATGGAGAATTGGTTATTATTAATTCGTTAACCCGCGCAAAACCTAAGTATTGCTATTCTCATTTCGAATTAATAATAATAATATACCCGCACAAATTCACAAACGGTTAATTAGACAAAGTATGCTCAAAGCTTGTATTATGGAATCTAACTCACCGATACTACTACATACACAAATACTTTATAAGAATATATAATTGTCACCCAGA
Organism: Cyclophora albipunctata; assembly: GCA_963082685.1. Classification (NCBI taxonomy): domain Eukaryota; kingdom Metazoa; phylum Arthropoda; class Insecta; order Lepidoptera; family Geometridae; genus Cyclophora; species Cyclophora albipunctata. The sequence continues at coordinate 9,532,619 of OY720121.1, read as the reverse complement.
CGTCGTCGCCAACAACTATGTCTTTACATATTGTTGACTCCGGGCGGGAATCGAACCCGCTACCCCCGACGCAGTAAGCGCTCTCATTGCCACTGTGCCAACGGGCTTGTCAAAAATGTGGTCATTACGTCTAATCCTCTCTGTGTCCTTACCTTCAGCCTTCTGATACCTTCAGTGGATGAAAGGCCTTTTCCACTATAGGCCATTAAATAGTTACTTTACCTTTACTATCTATAAAAATCTAGTCTTTTTATTATAAGAGAGAGTAGTAATTGCAGTTTCTAACAATGTGTGGGTTCATCAATAACTAGTTTTTGCCGATGCCGATTGGATGATTGCGATCAACAATTAAAGCGAATAGTCCGGTCTTTATTTAATTATCTTAGAGCGTATTTAATTCGATTGCTTATTTATTATTAATTGATTATGTCTAGAACAATATCCTGGTAATTATTAGCAAGATCATAGGTCATCTGTTAACTATGAGAGTTTTCATTCGTTGGTTGTCTTTCGACTCAATACAAAGTCTGAATCCAAGAAAGGAAATGATCTGAATATGTAAATTAATGATCATGATGAAATTATTCAATAGACAATTCAGAAGGGACAAAGATTGATAAAAAGAGTAACTTTTTTATTAATACTTGCATACTCTACCTTTACATACTTTCTGTAATGTGTATTTAGACTCTTAGGGGACCCGGCGCCCGCAGTATGCGCACGCGGCGAGCGCACGCTTAACCCAGTGTTGGCCCTATATAATTAACTAGCAGCGCCCCGCGGTTTTACCCGCGTTGTGCCCGTTCCCGTTGGAATTTCGGGATAAAATGTAGCCTATAGCCTTCCTCGATAAATAGACTATCTATCAGTGAAAGAATTATTCAAATCGGTTCAGTAGTTTCTGAGATTAGCGCGTTTAAACAAACAAACAAACAAACAAACAAAACAAACTCTTCAGCTTTATAATATTAGTATAGATAGAAGGAGTTATTGCCGGATAAAGAGGAATTGATAAAGATAATAAGCATTAACTTATATGTACTAGAATAACGAGAGTTATTATACTAAATTAGTCACAACTGATAAACTATACAGGAAACCTATTTTCTTGTTATATATCTATAAGCGTGACGGAGTGAAACCTGTTTTGTACAAGATTCGAGAGAATAACTTTATCTAAAAAACAATTGTGCGATCTTCACACTTCGCTACCATCTCAATGTCAAACGAATTTTTATGTTTATTGTAAAATCGAATTAAGTTTTTGTTAGATGAAAGTAAGTGATTGTTTATCGATGGTACATTAGTTCAATTTAGAATCAAAGTTCGATTTCAAATACGTTAATCTATTTATATAATCACTACCCCGCAGTGTTGCCCGCATTGCACCACGGGAATTTCGGGATAAAATTTATGCCATATGTTATTCTGATGTATAACCTACTGTAAAGTTTCATCCAAATCCGTCCGGTAATTTTTTCGTGAAAGAGTAACAAACATACTTACATACATCCGTCCTCACAAGCTTTCGAATTAATAAAGGATAACAACTGCTGCGATTTCGCAGCAATACTTATAGGTAGTTCAACGTATTGGCTACTTTTATTCGACTCTCATTCCTAGTTTCAAAATAACTGTATTGGTCAATCCAAAACTCATCAATCATAATAATAGTTTCGATTGTCTATCTACCTTTACTACGATTGATCAGTCAGCAATCGATCACTTGGGTTGAAGAGAAATATCAGAGGATGATTTATACTCAGCAACGCCTCTTGGCTTTTCCCATATTGTACAGAATTTTAAGATCTAAAATAGCCCAAAGTTTTCCTCTTACATGTAGCTAAGTATACAAAACCAATGTTCATGTTCGAGTGGTACTAGTTCCAAAGATAACTGGTTTTTGAGAACTAGCACCGCCCCGCGGTTTTACCCGCGTTGTGCCCGTTCCCGTGGGAATTTCGGGATGCACAATAATCTATACGTTCCCGTTGACTGTGGCTATCCACTGCAAAAAGAATTATTCAAATCGTTATAACATTAGTATGGATAAAAAAAGTTCTTCAGATTAATTATGTGAAGCAGAATTTATTTTATTAGTATTATTTATTTTCAGTCTGTTCCCAAAGCTAGGCCCTTTTTTCCAGCTACATACATTTACTATCGCACTCAACATCCAAGAATCGACATTAAACTAATTGACGAAACTTTTCATACACATTACATGTCAAAATCACTCATTAAATCTCTAAAGAAGCATTTGACGTGTCTGTGTACAGGCGTTAGCGATTAAAACGTTTTTGCCTCAAACAATACAAAATACATATCAAAAGTCACAACAGATCGGAGTTTCCACTTTGTTTTACATTAACCCAACAATCTCGCACTTCCTGTGACCAAGTAATGTCTGTCTAGACAACATTACTATGCCTACATTCACCACGTTCCACTATTCGAGCCTGGCTGTCAATCATACATTAAGCAAGTAGGACATAGCCCTATGCAATCTGAAATAGACTGTAACATGAAGCTTTAAAGCTCAATTTTCAAAAATAAACGCCTTAAGTTTACAGAGCCTGTTTCATAGATAAGTTATGTTTATGTTACTTAATTAGACACTTTAACTTGTTGTGGGATATGAAACCTTTTGCCCAGCTGTGGGAATTTTCAGGCTAATATACTTAATGTTCCTATAACTTAATCTATACTAATATTATAAAGAGGTAAAATTTTTAAGTTTGTTTGTTTGTTTGTTTGTATGTTCGAGGTAATCTCAGGAATTATCAGTCCGATTTGAATATTTTTTTTTGTAATAGATAGCCACATTCAACGGGAACGTATTGTGCATCCCGAAATTTGTCCTAGACTGTTCTTCAAAGCCGCAGCTGCCAACGCACGCGGAAGTGCTACTCGTACCATATTTTAATACCTGCAAGTTATTATCACTAGTTATGAGATCTCTCTTAGAAATCTTAGAAAATACTTCTGGATGATGTGAAAGTAGGTCTTTTTGAGTTCATCTTGGCTCTTTTCTAGCCCTTTTTTGTGTGATTTTCTTTCTTGTATATCTTTATTAACTATTTGAGGCAAGTAAACTATTACTTTACTTACTTTACCGTCGGTCCCGGTTACAGATAGTAGTCGTTACATGAGCCATGTCAGAGGCAAAGGCCTCTGACATTGGGCCGCCAAAGGGCGGCTCAATAACTCTGACACCAGGATTGGTCAGGTTGACCATCCACACGATGAAGAAGAAGAATAACTAACTTTACTTAAGAATAGAATAGAAAGAACAAAACGGGTAAATCCCACCAGACCTAATGTCTGTTATGTTCTGTTATATAATTACAAAAGTAATTGTTCAAATCGGAGTGGTAAATTCTGAAATAAGCGCACTGAAACAAATGAAAATTCATAGCCTTTGCCTGCAGAATTCTTTTGTCAATAACGTTTGAACAATGCGGTTAGTTTCGCTATGCTCGATTCCCGCTATGCACTGATCTTTAAATACCTACCAAAAAGTGCCGCTTTGCACTGAATTTCTCAGTGCTACCTTTAACAATGGAAGGTACAATTCGATAGAAAAGTGTTTCTAAAGTATAATCTAATATTTATAAGTAATATTTCTCTTAAAGCTAGCCTGGGACTGCATAGTTTGAGGAAAATTGTTTTGGTAAATAAAAATCTAATTTAAATTTAAGAATTGCGTATATTTTGATTAAAAATATAAAAACGCTATGAAACATTAATCAACTCAAAATCAAGATTACTTCTTTTATTTACACATTGCCAGACAACAGTTCTTTTATTTTGTCTTACAAAATGGTAATTGTGTCCGGTATATAACAGGGTCTTTCCACCCTTTAGGCCCATCTCGTAGCCAGATTTGGTAGCTAGCTTCCAAATGGGAGAAATAATCCCGATTCGAAGCTGGCTACGAAATAGGAATTCGAAAGTCCAAGATTTAGGAAAAAGAACTAGTAAAAAAAAAATAACCCTAACCTACCGAATAGATCGTTCCCATTTAGTAGCTAGCTACAAGATGGCCAAGATTTAGGAAAAAGAACTAGTAAAAAAAAAAATAACCCTAACCTACCGAATAGACCGTTCCCATTTAGTAGCTACCTACAAGATGGGAAAACACTTTTCTCATTTCGTAGCTAGCTACCAAATCTGGCTACGAGATGGGCCTAAAGTCTTTCCACCACGTCTACTATCAATTATTGTATAATTTTTAACCGGACCACGGGAAGAACTTGCGTCCGACATGATTGCAGACGTACTAACTAACTAACCTAATTACCCTTATCAGTAAAATAAAGATGCACCAAAATTGCAATCCTACTGTCTCTTTCTATTCAAGGCAAAAGTTAACACTCAGGTACAAATTCCCGGAAGAGGTAGCCCAAAAAACTCGTTGCTTTGGTGTTGACGGTTTAAGCTATGTGTTGATTAACACGAATACTGTTTGCTTAGTTATAGTTAGTGAAACTAGTAAGAGAGTATTTTATTTAAATTTTTATTTATTTAAACATAAGCATTTTCCTTTCGACTGTCCAAGAATCTGATTCCGTGCATAGCGGCACTTTTTGTTAGGTATTTTATGATCAGTGCATAGCGGGAATCGAGCATAGCGAAACTAACCCGAACAATGATACCAATGATATCCAACGTAGCATACTGGTAGCACTTCAGATGGAAAGGCGCCCAAGAATTCATCCTTAGATAAAGTGTGGTTAACTGTTATTAGCTTCTGTTACTGTTAGCCTGTAACGGCCCACTGTTGGGAGGCCTCCCCCCATTCCCACCACTTTTCTCGATTTAGAGCCACCAATCTGCCACCAAGTACCACTGATACTAGCTACGTTATGTGTAAGCATTTTAGGAGCAATTTTATTCATTAAATTATATTTTTTAAATATACATTTTACCGTTAATAAACGGATAATCCCATGACATAAATAAACAAACTAACTTCGTAATCCGCTATAGCAATAACCATAACATTAAAATATTTTTTTCATTTTATTAGTTACTTCACTCGCGATCTAATTAAATACAAAGAAGCTATGTGAATCTCGGTATTAGGGTCGGTTCACACTGACGGAAAATGAGCTGCTTATTGTCGGTTATGTAACGCTAGAACAGACAAAAATCTATACTGTCTATCTAACTATCTATACTAATGTACGATAGCTGAAGAGTTTGTTTTTTTGATATACAGTACTCTTTATACTACCTTTATGATTAAAATAATTGTTTTTTTGTTGGATAGTCACATCCCGGTAGAAGTAGAAACGCTTATTGAGTCATCCCGTGACCACGAGCGGTGTAATCCACTCGAAACGTCGGGTACGTATTTTAGTAAAATACGTTAAAATATCTAACGCAATACAGACCCGTTTCAATTAGTATAATACGCTTATACTTTTTATCCTGAAGTTCCCACAGGAACGGGCACGGCGCATGTAATCCTTGGACCGCTGCTAGTAGATACTAAAAAGTTCAATCTTTAACACTAAACCGACTTCCCATACATACATTTTTCGTTTCTGCGTCGATCATATTAACTTAACTATTATCTGATCACTTGCGTACTTTGGAAGGCTCGTTAAATTGTCGGGAGCTGGCTATTAACCTAATTAAATTTACTTAGCAAAGAAGAAGGCACGTTAAATTGTCGGTCCCGGTTATTTCAACCGTTACACCATCATTTCGTCAACCGTATGTCAAAGGTCTGGTCAAAAACTCCAACAACTCCATCAGGGCTACTAACCTACACAAATTTACTGACTAACTTAACTTACTTACACCCATTTACTAACTTATTTCACTTAGCAACGCGCGTCGCATGTTCCGTCAAGTGCGCACCATCTCTTACTGAAGTGTTACGTTAATAACCATTGTATTACCATGGTATGGGAATGGTAACTTGTCACAATGCGTTCGACCCCATACGAGGCATGTTCATAACTGCACGTTGAACTTTTATAAGGTCATGGGACTTATAGCCTTTTGGTTATTGTGTTATGTAATTGTTGGTTATGTAATGTTATGGTGATTCTGTTAATGTACTAATTATAGTTGGTTGATAAACAGTTATGATTTTCTAAGGCCCATCCTTAGAAAATCATAACTGTTTATCTAATACATTGGCAGTTATACCTTACCCTTAAAAAAGTATTAGCCTATAATGTCTCACTGCTGGGCAAAGGCCTCTCTTCTCACTGAAGATATCAGTATAGTGAGGAGGATTATTCGTAATCACCACGCTTGCCTAGGTGGGTTGGTGATCTCAAATCCGAGCCATGTTTGAATCTACTACAAATAACATTGAGTTATATGTACTAGTAAGTTAGTACATATAACTCAATGACATACTCATATTAATATGTTTTTAAAACATACTAATAGGCACTCATTTCGAATCGTAAATTATGTTAGTTTTTAACATAATTTATTATTATAAGTAAGCAAATTCACGTTAAATGTTGCTTATAAAAATCACGTTTCTCGGAATTAAAGAATGGGTATAAATATCAGAAGTAAATTAATGTGTCTGATTTGCACAAAACGTGACAATTTGTGTAGTTTATTGACCGCAGTATATACATTATAGATTAGTACCTCAGAACTGAGAAGTGTTTGTATTGATTAGTACCTCAGAAATTAGAAATGTTCGTCCTGAATTGAAACTATCATACGTTTACGGATACACTTCGCTCGTATTTCACACTAGCAGCGCCCCGCGGCTTTACCCGCGTTGTGCCCGTTCCCGTGGGAATTCCGGGATAAAATGTATCCCATGTCTTATTCTGATGTATAACCTATATTACTGTAAAGTTTCATCCAAATCCGTTCTGTAGTTTTTGCGTGAAAGAGCAACAAACATACATCTGTACATCCTCACATCGTCACAAACTTAAGTAGGATTTTTATCTGACGTTTCGGCCTCTTTACAGGAACCGTGGTCACAGAAGACTGTGTCCAATTAAACTTAAGAAACCAAAATATTTGCCTAGATTTATAGCGCAAAGCACACATAGTTCGGGTGCGGGCCAGAGACTTCTTTCATATATGTAAATACAAGAATTACAACGTCACGCGACCCGCACCCAACCCGCAACCGCACTATGTGTGTCTTGCGCTTTAGATTTTAATTATAGACCGGAAGGTCTATAATTAAAATCTAAAGCGCAAGACACAACATTTAATTCAGCTAATAATAAAATGCATTATAGGTGACTAATTTTTACAATAATCAACATAACTCCTTCATTCATAGATATTGTAGACTTAGTTACAAACAGACAATCACTCTTACACTCTTTACGTAAAATAGGTTAAAATACAATAAATAACAATACAGTTAGTCGGTTAATCGTAAAGTAAATCTAAGCACACAACTAACTAAAGTTAAGTTACTAACTAAAGTTAAATCTAAATCTATGTACTTATTTAAAGTGTTCGATTAAACCAAAACAAACAACAATTCAAGTTCTACTTAATCCGAATAAATTACGAAAGATAACATTAACAGTTCGGATTACAGTCATTGTTACTATAATACTAAACTCAGGTGTTCCAGTCTGAGCTAGACTTTACTCCCAGTACACTTCGAACTCGCGTCGAGTGCAGACGTCAAACGAAATGTAGATTAACAAAAAAATATTAAAAACTAATTTTCGAACGTGCTACGTAGTGTTAAATGTTTCTGTCTTTTCAAGAGTGACGTTAAAAAAGTGTTTTTTTTTTTGTGCATTTTTATCTAATGTTTGTTTGTGGTAAACTGATATGGTTGTGTGTAGATAACGTTTTCTTGGTTTGCGGTTGCGTGCCGTTCAGTTGTTTAGTATTTTCACCATTGAGTTTAAGAATGTGACACTGTGCATTGTAAGTTGTTTTAATTAATGATCTGTTATGTTAATTAGATGGTAGATCATATTATAAGAAAAATCCTAAGGTAGAATATTGGTTCATCAAAAATTCAAATTTAACGTTTCAACATCTGTTTAGTTTTTTCTTTTCCTTATTATACTGTCCCAATGGGCAAATGTCTCCGTCGCCAAGCGACCCTATCTCTCACCTTCTCCCACCAATCTCTATCTCTTTATCTTCCGTTAAGATGAGTATATTGCAAATGTCATTCAATACCTATTGAATAATTCAAATTTGTACACTTTTTATAACGGTAAAAATAAATTATTTAACTTGGTAAACCAAAGAATTTGGTTGTTAAATTGTTTCAAGACATTTTATTAAAATAAACAAACCAAAAGTTGACAAATATACATTTCATGAATCGCATTTATTGATTCAGCAGTTCAATAATAATGCGATAAATATCATTCACTAGCCGCGCCCGCGGTGTTACCCGCGTTGTACCCGTTCCCGCGGGAATTTCAGGATAAAGTGTATCCCATGTGTTATTCTGATGTATAACCTATATTACTGTAAAGTTTCATCCAAATCCGTTTAATGGTTTTTTCGTGAAAGAGTAACAAACAAATACATTTCATCCTCCTCACAAACTTTCGCATTTATAATATTAGTAGGATGAATAGCTAGTGCAAAAATGAAATTATAATCTTCTTTTAAATAAAATTCTCGTGTCACAGTGTTCGTTTCCGTACTCCTCCGAAACGGCTTGACCGATTCTCATGAAATTTTGTGAGCATATTGAGTAGGTCTGAGAATCGGTCAACATCTATTTTTCATCCCGAAATTCCCGCGGGAACGGGTACCGTGGTTGAACTTCTCTGAAACGGCTCGACCGATTCTCATGAAATTTTGTGTGCATATCGGGTAGGTCTGAGAATCGGACAACATCTATTTTTCATCCCGAAATTCCCGCGGGAACGGGTACAACGCGAGTGAAACCGCGGGGCGCAGCTAGTACTACATTAAAATTTCATTTTATAATACTATAAATTTTCTAGATGCTGTAAAAAACTGAATACAAAGTAGATTGGTATCCGAGATGTATTTCAAAATAAATAAACGAGTTTGTTGAGGGCACCTTGTCCAGTCAGGCTTTACACTAAATAACTTTAATGAATCCAGTTTCGTTAGGCACAACAAGAAATAAAATCTAAGCGACATAGTGACGGCACAATGAGGATATTCAAACATCGATATCTGTATAATTTTTAATACACACGTTATGTTTATACCATGCTAATATGTATTGCTTAGCAACATTTGTCCAATGCATTATTATATAATACTAGCCGCGCCCCGCGGTTTCACCCACATTGTACCCACGGGGGTTTGGGGATAAAATATATCCAATGTGTTACTCTGGTGTATAACCTATATTAATGTAAAGTTTCATCCAAATCTGTTCAGTAGTTTTTGTGTGAAAGAGCAACAAAGGTACATCCATCCTCACAAACTTTCGCATTTATAATATTTATAGGAAGGATTGTAAGTTCTGTCTAAGTATTTAAGTTTTGAAATTGAAAACAAAGCTGTAATATAATAATCAAAACTATAAGTAGCCATTTAAGAACTTTTTCATCACAATTAACTAACTTAAATACCTGTACAAATAAGCAATTGCAACAATTAAGCAACAAATCATTGTTCTTGTTACAGACACATCGAATGTAACCACGATGCAGACAATGAGAGAATCGAGTCGACAAAGAAGATGTAACAAACGGCGCAACTCGCGAAAAAAGTCCCTTTCTCCTTCAGACCTGAAGTGTGTTCGTGATGTCAAATTGGATAGTAACAAACTGGGCAAGAGATCGTTATCCGAAGGTTCAGTGAAAGTAAAACATAGGAAGAGTAACATAAAACGAACTTTGACTCATCCGTTGACGAGTGACTTGAGTGGTATCAGTGTTGGTGAAGTGAAACCGCTGGCTGAGAGTGATGAGTCTAACTTACCGCCCACGAGTAGTGATAGGGACACTGAGGATGATGCGAAGGTGGTCCTGAGGCCGGTACCGCTGAGGCCGCGGTGGGACTCGGGCAGCGAGATGGACTCGCTGGTGACTACAGTGGTGAGAAGAGCTTCCTCTCGACGAAGAAGGATGCCAGTGAACCCAGGTTAGTTTCAACTACATCTTTGTACTTCCAGAAGGTTAGGTTTAGGCGTATGTTAGATTGAACGATTTGTGAGCTCAATACAACGAAGTTGACATATGTGATGCTCGTGTTCTACTCAACTCTTCTCTCCAAAATCGGTGACTGTTTCCTAAGAAGAAGCCTTCGTATCGCTTTTGGTTTCAGCGTTGTTCATACCGTCCGTTTTAATAAAGCCAATCTATATAAATAAAAATGAATGCTGTTCGTTAGTCTGCTTAAAACTCGAGATCTGAACCGATTTGTCTAATTTTGGTCTTGAAATATTCATGAAAGTCCAGGGAAGGTTTAAACGGTAAGCATTGACTGAATAAATGCGGGTGAAACCGCAGGGCACAGCTAGTATATAATATATTAGAATATACGGTACATTGCAATGTTTTCTTTTCAATAATTCGTGTTCCCAGTATGACTCGCTATCAAGTTATAAGTAGCTAAACTAACCATGCAATCCAATCTTATCATGTGATCTAAAATAATAAACCTTCATAATGTACACTGCGTTCTTATAATTAGATGACTTCAATATTTACCCAATTAGTTAAGTACCTATTTGGACGTTCTTTGACCTTTTTATGTTAAGGGCAAAAACCTTTCTCTACTGAATATTAGTACAGCGAGGACGACCTTTTACCGACCAAAATAGTGAAGTAAAGGTCACGCCGCCAACGTTTCCGAATGCCTTGAAATCGTTTCGTCGTCCTTTACGAAGTGGCGGTTTTGTGAATCTTTCGAAAAAGACCTACCTATGGTTCCCGTTCACTTGGAACACATTTCTACAACAAGCAGTATGTCCTAGTTTTGCTAAAGTTAGGATTTCCTGAGAAAATTTGGGAGTAACATTTCTAGTTTTGTTAGGGTTTATCAGTGTTTTTCTGATGAAATTCGGGTATTACCTGTTAATAGGACATCTATTATTTGATTGATAGGGTTCATTTTTGAAGTACAAATTTCAGGATAAAACCTGTTCTGCATTATGGATTTTAACTACATTTATTTATATATACCTCGAATATATTTGACCTTTTTAGAATGAAATTAGACATTTTGGTAGGTACTTATTAACTTTATAAAGCCGCGTAAATAAATATGATAGAACTTTTCGATTCTTATAAATATTTAAGTCACAATCACGTACATAATGCAATTAGGTACATACAAAATATAATAATCTTGACTCTGATAAATATTGTGTACATTATTACTGGTTCTTACGTTTGCTTACACAAGCAATTGCGTTCAAATATTCGTATGAGATGCAATAATTTAACATATTTTATATTTCAAATATTTCAATGATTTCATTGATGAAAGTGATAAAGTAAATAAAAGTAGGTTTTCAATAGAAAAATATGTATATGATAATTATTCTAATTTATATAACTCGCCAACCCCTTCATTTAAATGAGAAAGTAAGTTGGTGTGGCGAACCCTGGTGTCGATGTTTTGGAACGAGTTCCTTATCGCGCGTTGCGAAAGGGGGCTAGGCGGAAAAAATGGTAACGACATTTTTTAGGCTAGAGAGGGACAGCCAGAGAAACTTGCGCACGCCAGAGAGAGACAGACAGAGAAAATATATTAAATAATAGATAATTATAGAAAGCAAGCTAGATAAGCTAGATATTTTCGTTTCGTCTTTCGCATTGAACAATGTGGTGTCGCGACGATTATTTCTGTTGATAATAAATAAACTTCGTTCCATCCGGGTGTCCCTTGTCTATCCTCTCACTTGGTCTATCGATGGAAACCTCCGGGACCGACAACTTTACGTGCACTCCGAAGCACGGTGGCGCTCAGGTAGAAATGCCACTATCGACCATCCATCCACGTAGGGAACAAGCTGCACCTTACTTAAGAATCGCAATAAGCTGACATCGCTTACCCAAACTACGCCACGAGCTCTACACCTATATTCACTAAAACATAATTACTGATAACACGTTCTAATAATTGTACCTACATATTTGTAGATCTGCCGTTTATTCTGATCGTACATCTATGTATTTTACTATTAATTGAAACGTATGTAAATGTCATTATTATTTGTTTAAACGGGAACTTACGTACGACGGAGGTTACTGTTGAGTGTTCCTCAACACGTTTCGGTCACGTCCGGTAACCTTCATCAGGAGGTGGGTGAAGCGCTCGCGACAGCGTCTCTCCCCGCACTGCATCTATGTAGTTAAAATATTATCGATAATTACAAACGTACAAACATGATCACGTTCTTATTTATATAAATAAAATGCAACTCTTCTATTTTAACGCCATTTTAATTAGCTATACGCGAAATAATCAGTGTTGCATATCCGTTAATAAGCAAAAAATTATGATCGTGTTTTATTATCATCTATCACAATCTGAGATCAACTGCGTTATGTGTAGTCACTTTCTATTTACCAGGAACAATCATTGATTTAATTATTTACGGGGATCCCGAAGTAAAAAGTAAAGTAAAGTAATGTAATGTCCTGGTCTGTAATGTCCCACTGCTGGGCAAGTTCTCAGCTCACTGAAGATATCAGTGCAGTGAGAAGGTTTAGGCGTAATCATCACGCTTGAAGAATTGATTGAAAATTTAATTTAATTTGCAATATTTACAACTTATATTTTTTTTACAAATCGTTAAATGTAAAAAAATATAGGTACCCACTTTCCAAAAGCCAATTTCTTTTATAGATGAAAAAGGTTAAATCATTTCAGTCTATTAAAATTCCATCACTAAACCTTTTTTCTTTAGTTTAAGGGTTGGTTCGAGTGGTTAGTCATAGTAACATATGTTCGTTAACTTTAAGATTATGTACTCTGTGAAATATCTGTTAAATACAAAGCGTTGTTTTTTTTAACTCGCAGCGCCCCGCGGTTTTATCCGCGTTGTGCCGGTTCCCGTGGGAATTTCGGGAATGTTTTTACATAGAAACCTTCCTCTTGAATCACTCTATCTATTTAAAAATATCATCATCAAAATCCGTTGTGTAGTTTTAAATATATAGGCATACGTAGGGACAGAGAGACAGCGGAAAGCGACTTTGTTTTATATGTAGTGTTGACTCTTTTAAGTTATTCGGGGTTATTTTCTAAGTCTAATTTTCCAATTTCCTTAAGACTGATTTTGTGTTAACTGTTACTGGTGCGTGAGTGTCTGCTAATCTGAAGCCTTAAGTCCAATCTTGCAACCCAATTCACTTCCTCATATTCATTGACATTCATTCACTGTTAGTGTAGGTACACCTTCCTATAGGATAAAATAAAATAGTAGTCTAAACCCGAACTGATTGCATGCATAGCATTGACAGATCCAAGGTTTAGGGATCTGAAGCCATCCCCCAAAATCATCTGATTCCTCATAATTGTTCTTGAAAACTCCTACTTTTACTAGGGTCATGTTCCCCAATTCCAAAATCCAGGATCAAGTTGAGATCCTTACAAGTAGATCCCTCAGTTTGCTGACCCAGACTCCCAAACAATAAATACAAAGGTATCTAATTACCTACCTAATTAATATAGTAATTGTATTCATAATCTTAGTTTTTGTCGTATTGAATTATGATACGAAAATTATAATTGGAGTTTTAACGGAAGTAAGTACCTATGTACCTACACTGCCGGCCAAAAGTTTGAGACCACTTGGTACACAGGTTAAAACTTGTAAAATATTTTAAATCTGCGTATGATAACGAAACAATATGAACACCTGTGTAATCTACTAATCATTTTGAATGTCTAAACACCATTTTACTTATCTTTTACATAATGAGCCATAAAACGGTCATTGTTTATTTACCACAGTTTCCTTAATAAACTATCATACGAACTTTAAACGTGTTTAAAAGCAAAAAAAACTAATTAAAGAGTAATTTTCAGGCCTCTCAAAAATCCTGGATCTGCCACCTTTAATCAAAATCTGCCACTGATCAAAACGTTCAAATAGCATCATACCCCTTTATTGAAATCGGTTAATACCTATATTAAAAACAAGTGAGAACGTGACACTGACATTATCGTGTGTCGAAGAGAATTATGCAAATAATAATAGTGTTGTTCTACTTGTGTATTATGATGGCGGTAGGTATTATTAATATGTTGCTTTTATCCATGTAACGTTGTTCATGTAAATGAATATTTACTGGCTTTTGCCGGCGACTTTTGACAAAATTCACAACCTAGATTACTCATAATATGATAATACCTATATACTACATAACATGTACTTATTAAACAAAATTTAAAATGGATTTGATTTATTTATAATATGAAAGATAGGTAGATAAACATGAAGGAAATAATTTAAAACTTTTCACTGCAGTTGTAAATAAATGAGTACGTTTAGAATTAGCATCATTAGACAAACAGTTCAGAATATGTTTATAACCACACAAGTCACGTGCGAAATAAAATAATTTGCATACTAATAATTTATTTATGTTGGCGCAGTTGTATGTACCGCAGTTACTAAGTTTATACAAGACTAGTAGCGTCCTCTATGATGTTTTTAGTTTTACAGAACTAAGTCGAGAACTGTTGCTAATAAAATGCAACAGATGGCGCTAAGTTGTAAATCCATTAAAAATTAATAACTATGGCTTGGATAATTCAGTTAAAAAAAAGAAATTAAATATATTGATAATTAAAAGGACATTAAAAACTTAATAAATAAAAGCTGTGTGGTAAGTATAAGCGCCATCTTGTATTGAGCAGCATAACTAATTTTAGAACTAGTGAAACTTGTGCACAAGAGATGGCGGTGAGAGTAATAGTACTAAGAAATGTCAATAGATGGCGTTAAAGTCTGTTATCGCTTAATTTTATCATATCATGATGGTATTAATAATTAACAAATTGTACTAAATGATTAACTTAGTTGTACTGATTTTCTAACTGTTAATGTTTTACGATTGTTGCAATAAAATTATATTGTATTGTCAACGTTACACATTGTACAAGAAGAATTGTATACTAATTATGGTACAGGTCATATTGGATAGATGGCGCTAGTAGTATTTTATGACGGAATTTGTTGATTTGCTTAGAAACAAAATTAATAAATAAAACACATTCGTACCATTTTAAATCATAACTTACTCATAAAAGATAGTTTTAATTCCTTTTGATGTCGGAAGTAAATTAGCAATACATGATGTTTGTCGTAGGCAGAACAGAATTGCATGTGGGCAGCAGCAGTTAGTCATACACTTTTATTTACCGTCATATAAAAAATGTCAATGCCATGCAAATAATAAAATCATAAGAATAACTTAATTTCTGAGCTTATTTATATTAATTTTAAGTCTATTCTCTAAAACTGTAGAATATTGCTTTGCCTATAAAATGAAGCCTTAACTTGAATGTTCGTTGATGTCTTTTGTATTGAGACATCGGTCGTTTTAACCTAGGTACCTACCTACTTCGCTGAAGGAGTCCTATGTTTTATTTAGACAAATGTGTGAGGAAATGTTGATATAATGTACCAAAATGTATGGGTGTTTTAAACCTACATAGTTATACTGTTTTATTTTCGTAAAAGATGTAAAACAGATTTCCGTTTTAAATGGGTAATTATAATTAACATGTTTGAAATAATTAGCGAGGAGGTGGATTGATAAAAAAATCTAAATTCCGGAGTAAATTCCGGACATTTGATAAACATTCCTGACATTCTTGTAAATATAATATTAATGACGGCGCGAGGCGTCAGTGTTTCGTTTGTTTTTCCTTAATGGGAACCCAATGGTCAAAAGAAAGGAACAGACTTTCTGTAGAATCTGTCAAGTCGATTCTATTGACGCAGTATAATTTTAAAAAATTAAATTGCGAAATGTTCTACAGAACTATTATTAAAGATTCGGAAGTGTTGAAAAACATTTCTAGGAGCACTAAATATCAGTAAAATTATTAAAATGAATAACATATAATGTTGATTGTTACCTTATTTTGAAATAAAAATATTTGACTTATATTTTTTTTATTTCACTCTTTAATTAAATTTTAGAAATTCCGGACGGTTTAGAATTCCCTCCGCATTCCGGACAACGACCTATATTACCGGACATGTCCGGAAAATTCCGGACGTATGGCAACCCTAATTGGAAGTGTTTCTGGGGAGGCATTTTCCCATTTGCCAATGTGGGACGATACAGGTTAATAAAAAAATGTACCAACCTATACTGCCTCCATTGAGTGATACGTTAGTAGGTAGGTACATATAACTCAATGCTTCCAAGGTGGTCAGTTTAATCAATGTTTCCCATCTATTTTTTTAAGTGGATAGGTAGGTACATATAATAATTGTGAATACTTGTTCCATTACAAACACCATAATTATACCTAGTAATAAATAAGATTAGGTACTATTCAATTTTTAATGGCCTTATATTTGCGCCAAGGTCTTAAAAGTTAGGTAGTGTGAAAAAGTCAAAACAAAAACTATCTATAGTAATTACAACAATAAAACAAAAAAACTGCGGTTGTATTCTTCAGTAATATTAAGACGCAAAAACTACTGTAATTTCGTCATGGTTCGTTAGTAAAAGCGACATTTTACTTACAGTTAGTAAGAAATGAAATTGAAGTTATGTTTTTGTCTTAAAATGTGACAGTTACTTAGCGTGGGTGAGGGCCTCCTACAGTCTACTTGAGCGCAAACAAAAGGCGTTCTTTTTTCGAAGCTCTATAAAGAAAGGTACGACTTTTGAACGACTCTGGTTTGAGTGTTTGGTCTAGTTCAGTGCAAGTTCATTGTTCGTGATTTCCGAATACGAAAAGGTTGTAAGAGCCAAGAGCGGTTTGCGAGTTTGTTCATAGTGGTGGGCCCTCGCGGAGGTGGGGCTTTTTTATGGAACAGTTGTCGGTCACTTATGACATTTCGGTTTTGAATAATGTTTTGTTGTTGGCGGTGTTGAGTGAGACGCGAGGTGAGTCACGGTGCTAGGTGTCTGAAAAGTCGATAAAATTGTATCGATAAATACGAAATGCAGTTGGTAATTAATTGATCTTCGTCAAAACCGGTATACAACTGAATTAAGAAAAGATTTACTTAAAAAATGGTGCAGCTTTAATAACTTGAGCGTAGGCGTAGGAGCGTGTTTAAATAATACCTACCTACCTACATCATAATTTACATTACTTTGAATAGGTAGGTACACAAATTACACCTACCTACCTTTCACCAAAAAAAATCTAAGGTATCTAAAGTGATAAAGAGTGTGTACAAACTTTTATTTAACTAATTAAAACATTATGGTGACCTAAAAAAACGACATATTATCCAACAATCCATAATATTTTACAAAATCACTAGCTCGTTTACTCATATTTACTCAAACATTCTATTATATTTTTAAAAACACAATGCTTCTTACTACGTCGCACTTAAGCAAACACCTCATTTTATTTTATTAACGAACAGCACCAGCTGTGAACATTACAACAAACAAAATCACCATAGTGTCATGACAACGTCGTCGCCGCGTCGATATGAAAGGAAAACACAGCGCTTTGCCCATCACTGGCAAGTGGCAGTTCAACGCAACAGTCGGCCGGCCGGCTATGGCTCTGCGCACATCCGTTTGCGCGCTAGGCCCCGCGCCCGTTCAACCCTAGCTAAAAACGTTAAAAAATAAAAAAATCTTTAAAACTTGTTCATTCAATTACATAAAAACTTTTTTAAAAATTAATAGAGGTTTAAATAGTTTTCATTAATAAAGTGTTGGAAGTTCGAATCTTGTTTGAATTTGGGACTTTGAAGTTGGAACATCGTTTGTGTGATTGTGTTTTGTTTATTTTCTTTATAAATCATTGTAATGTAAACTGAACTCTGCTCATTTTAGTGCAATAACAAAATAAAACAGTAAACTTAATGATATTACATTTAAGTTTCCATCATTGTTTTGTTTCAATTTGTAAACTGTCACCTGAGCTGAGAACGGAAACCTTAAATTCTAGGTAAGTTCAGAAGTTGTAATTGGATATTTTATAGGTATTAACCTATTATATTTGGATTATTTTTGCAATATTATAAACTACTAGTCCTACTACGTACGTAACCTCCTACAACGTAACTTAATTTTATCAAAACTTAATGATTGCGACTAGTAGGATAGTAATACAATCGTAATAAGTAAATAACGGACTACAACAATATTTACTGGTTATAAAAACAACAAAAGTTTTAAGGCACATCAAAGTACCTATAGGTAGGTATATTATGCAATTTAAACTTAAAATTAATTTGTTCATAGCAAAATTGTTTGAAATCGATTATTAATGGTTCTTGGTTTGCGATGACGTAATTTTGGTACAGACCCAATACTTTGAGGTTATTGTTCTTGGTTCGTGATGGCTAGATGCTGATGACCTAATAAAATAACCGGCAAGGAATCATTTTGTAACTCAAACTTCTTTAGATTTTTTGTTAATTTTATCTTATGTATGTATTTCAGTTGTTAAGTAGGTACTTACTTACTTATTTCGAGACTAGTTACTAAGTTTTCTTTGATAGGTACCTAGGTAGGTAGGTGGAGTAGATGGTAAAACGCCTGACGTCGGCCTCTTGTAATAATTCCAACTTTCCAGTGAAGAAAAAGTACCTACCTATCTACCTAAGATGGAATAATTATTACTTTATATACCTACCTAAGTAGCTATTATAGGTATACCAACTTTCCTGACTCTTTACCATTATCTACCTATACCTACTAATAATATAATAAAGCTGCAGTGTGTTTGTTTGTTTGTTTGAACGCGCTAATTTCAGAAATTACCAATCCGATTCGAATAATTCTTTTTGTAATGGATAGCCACATTCAACGGGAAGGTTATAGGCTATTTTTCATCCCGAATTTCCTACGGGAACGGGCACAATACGGGTAAAACCGCGGGGCGCTGCTAGTTATATCATATGTATAGGTAGGGTAGGTAGGTAGGTACTTAGCTTACCTTATGCTACAGCAGACATTTGGTTTGGCTTATGGCAGGTAGGATTTGTTAATGAGAAACATTTAATTTTTTTAAAGGTCCAGGAATTCAGAACATTTTAACATGTAGGTAGTACCAAGTACCTACCTATTACCTATGCATCTAACACTTACTTTGTCGTTCCGGTAAAACTGTCGGTCCGATCTAATAAACTAATGTTCTCTGTGTTTGGCCAATCTATAAACTAAATTACAAATGATTAGATTACAATTTGGCGTTGTGCTTTTTAGGAAACCTATATTTTATAATTTGTGTCCACGCATTCGCCTACATGCCTATTACAAGGATACATAAACATTAAGTGTCAGTTTCAGACACAAAGGATTCCCAGGTCTCTGACATTGGTCTTAATATTGTTATTGCAACACGTGTGACGTGTGACGCTAGCTAGGTTTCTGATGATCGCAGGATTTGGTTTAGGGGGAACCTACCTAATGGGATTTGGAGATTTGGATTAGAGTAGCGGTGGCGATTTTAATTCAATTTACATTGTCCACAGGGTAGGGGATAACCGGATAATATAAACTATACCTACCTACTTATCATAATAGTGAATGAAATAATAAATACCTACCTAATTCACTATCACTACATAGGTACCTACCTAGTATAAAACAAAGTCGCTTCCCTTCTGTCTGTCTGTCCCCATGTACCTACCTATGCTTAGATCTTTAAAATTACGCAAAGGATTTTGGTGCGGTTTTTTTTTTAATAGATAGAGTGATTCAAGAAGAAGGTTTACATGTATAAAAAATCCCGAAATTTCCATGGGAAGAACTATGAAAATTGACCACGGAGGTTTATACATAGCGCTATGAACTTTCATAGTGACGTGCAAAATCAAACCTAACACGAAAATTATAAAAAAAGCCCAATAATGTAAGAACAGCATCAATTTGTCCACATTAATTGCACGTTGAACTACCTATCACGCACGCTATTTCTCCAACTTATTCTCGTAGAACTATCGTGTGCATCGAAGCATATTAGCAGGTAGATAAATATAGAAGCCGATAAAGCAACTTGGAAAGTCAATATCGGTCTTATCTGAACTAAATCTTTATTGTTCCTCGTTGCAACCACTTGCAACTTTCCTTGGTGTTTGTTCGGTACACTATCATGTGCCTACATTATATTTTCTAATTGTATTTTATGAATACTGGTCCTATTCGTAAATTAACAATAAGATTGCTAAGAGTAATACTCGTAGGTACTTATATTGAAAGAAGCTGTAAATTAAACAAAACTGTTATAAAAGTAGGTGAGTACCTACTTACCTATCTAATCCATTGCTGTTGTTTAGCCATGTACCTACCTACCTCCCTAATTAGCATAGCAGTCATGCAACAGCATCTTTACTTATTACTGAGACCGAGGCTCTCATATAAATCTAGGTACAAGATAAATAGGTAGGTATGAAGCAATTAAAACAGCAGTCAATAAACCCAAAAGTTTTTTAAATAAAAACCACAAACTAGTAATAACGAGTATCAAAATAATACTCCGTATAAGGTCACGGCAAGTGATGTGTTACAAGCAATTGCGTGTTTGTATAAAAAAAAAAGTATAATTGTGTAGGTATAATGTTTCCGTAAGGGGAGGAAGCCAATTCACAGGTAGTGGTACGAAACCGGCTTATGGCCGACGAAGCTCAAACGTATTAAGTTACGGTCAGTATTGCTCAACTTGACTAGGTATTACCGTCGTGTTGGCTTTGTTCAACGTTAAGTTAACGTATGGCCATACTTTGGTGAATGAATGGGACAGAAGAAAGTTAAATAAATGAAACCAATGACGGCAGTAGGTAGATACATAGGTACTTACCAATGGAGGATTGTATATAAAGTAAGATCATAGGGAAAGATCTCTCATCTCATTGAAGATGTATCGAAGAAGAAGAATGGGTGGGAATTATTAGACAGAATATTGTCAATATAAAAAATTGGCTTTATACATTGAGTTATATGTACTACGTACTAGAGAAGTCACTTCAAACAAGCTTCGTGAGAGCTTCGCACCGGGGCGGGATCTTGTGTTCACTTAGTCGATGGCCAGCTCTGGCCAGAACTACATGTGTTACAGCTATTGATTTTTCAAATAAAATATGCCTTCATGTGCATTGCGTTATTGCAAAAACACTTTAAGTAACACAAATAGAAGTAAAGGAGTGACCTTTCACTCACAAGTATAATTTTCTACTCCGAAAACAATTTTAAATAAATATTTAAAAATAAATATTTTTACATCAACTAACGGTCATATTACAAAGAGTATATGAGATATGAGATACAGAGTGGACACTATCGACGAGCATTGATAAATTCCTAATTCCGATTGATATTATATATCAACCATCTTTTTATATTAACCGACTTCAAAAAGGAGGTTTGTTCGACCCTAAGTTTTAAAAACATAGTTCTATTTTTTGTCTGCCATTTCTCGGAAACTATTGATCCGATTTGGGCGGGATTTTTTTTAAATGGGTGTTTTATATAATTATGGTAAAATGCTCCATACTCTTAAAAGGCTTCAAAAACGAGGCTATGCATTTTCGTTTGATTATTATTCGATTGAGTATGTAAACAAGGGCTTTCACTAAACGTTTTCAAAAAACAACGGACTTGAAAAAAATCTTTGACATTAAAGGGATGCCCCAGGAATGGATCTATTACTTTCGACTCCAATTAAAAGTCAAGCATTTATATTACCAGTCTGAGTTAATAGTGTTTTATATTATTTTTTTATTTAATATTTTTTTTCATTTGTCTGAAAAAGGTTTCCTCGGCAGTTTCATGAAACAAGAGAAAGATGGATTCGATTTGTCAAAAAATAACAAATGCTCTAGTCGCTCCTATAATTTTCAAAAGTTTCTCTCCATTTCACTGGGATGCCATCATGAGATACCTCAAAATATCTTCAAAAAAAACATGAAAATCGGTTCATATAGTAACAACGGATTATACATCCGCGAGCGCACAAAAAAACTCATGTATATACGGACAAATTGAGAAACTTCCTCCTTTTTTAAGTCGGTTAAAAAACCTTTTGCTATTATTCTTCATATACTTTTTTGTTTGTTAAATAAAAATAAAAATTTACTTCTGAGATTATTGAAAAAATAAACTAGGTACATATTTCTACTAAGAGTCCGGTCTACGATGATTTTTATAATCTCTATTGTTAAATTGCGAGTAATGTCATTCAACTAGACCTATCCGTCAATGTCATTAGAAAAATCTCTTCACGATTTTTGTTCGACGTAGCCTCTCTAGTACGTAGTACATATAACTCAATGGCTTTATATAACTTTTTACCTATCATACTTTGTCTAAACTAACTAGGTATTAGTCGTAGTACCTACATACGTAATAATTAACTGTATCTTATCTGAGCCGGTAAACACTGTAAAAGTTAAGTTCATTGCTTCAACTTATTCAGCGTAGATAACTACCTATGTCGTGTCTTACTGCACATCTTTGATAATCTAACGAGAACTGCAGGACAGCTTGACCAATTTGGAAAACAATGGCATCCAATCGATCTAAGTATTACGTGCATACCTGATTACCTACCTACCTAGCAGATACCGGAATATCGAGATAATTTTAATGAATGGGAGTTTATTATGATGAACCTTTTGTGGTGGAAACCAATGCAGGCTTTTTCGCGCCCGCACCCCGCGATTTTACCCGCGTTGTCTTGTCCGTGGAAATTTCGGGAATTTTTATACATAGGTATAAACCTTCCTCTTGCTTGAATCACTCTATTTACAAAACAAGCGTCAAAATCCGTTGCGTAGTTTTAAAGATCTAAGCATTGGTACCTACATAGGGACATACAGACAGCGGAAAGCGACTTTGTTTTATACTAGGTAGGTATGTAGTGAAGTGACTATGTAGTGATAAAGTCTAACTATCCTCCCTATTACTTTCCTAATAGATACTAACTTTCATTTGACACCCGATTATTCTACATATCTAGACCAAAAAGGTACTTATACAGCTTTACCAATATTGTAATGTAACTGTATGATATTATAATACTAGTTAAATATAACAATTGTCGAAAACCATGTGTTGACCTCGCTCTACCTTCAGCGACCCACGTGAACACCGTCTTAGGTAACGGAAGCCTTGAATCGGCGCCAACGTGCATACGTTCTTACTTTCATTGTCGAATTCAATACCCATTTGATTACAATGAGGTCATCTGAATGGTGTTTCACTATTCGATTTATACATCCTAGATTCACATATTATACCTACGTAAGAGTAATCACTACATTTTATAAAACAAAGTTCCCGGCCGCATCTGTCTGTTCGCGATAAACTCAAATTAGGTACTACTGCAACGCAGTTTTTTCAATAGATAAAGTGATTCAAGAGGAAGGTTTATAACTATGTATAAAAATTCCCGAAATTCCCACGGGAATGGGCACAACGCGGGTAAAACCGCGGGGCGCTGCGTGGGCATATACGAGAAAACCGATGATTTTATAGAAAAGGTCAATGACACATGTTTGTATGGAATGATTTATTGATCAATTACCTAGGTACACTAGGTACATCTAGTCATCACTGTTTGAAAAATATGTTTGTTTGTATTACCTACAATGGTTATTAGTAAAATTATCCAATCAGTATAATTTCGTAAAAAGTACCTACTAGAATCCTGCGCCCCCACTACTTATGTCAGTAAACAAAAAAACCCACCGACCGAATTGAGAGCCTCCTCCTTCGGTTTTTTAAGTCTGTTAAAAACAGGGAGCGACTCTTTTATCGTTACTTTCTTACTTTTCTTTCATGTGTGTTATTAATTACTATTAGTATTACATATTATCTCGATCTGAACTTCGTTTCATAACGTAACGAAACGGAACGTTAGGTTAACTAAACTGTGCCTAGGAACTTGATTCGATTGTCATCCAAATTTTTCACTGACTATATAATAACACCGAATGAGGTATTAAATATTAACACGTGCAAGCCCAAAGGCGGCGATAAAAGATACCTGATAACAGATTGACATAGTACTTAACTTACTATTAAATCACTACATAGTATAAAATAAAGTCGTCTCTTTTTCGTGTCTGTCTGTTTGTCTGTCTGTATGCTTAAATCTTTAAAATTACGCAACGGATTTTGATGCGGTTTTTTGTAATAGGTAGAATGATTCAAGAGGAAGGTTTTTATGTAAAAAAATTCCCGAAATTCCCACGGGAACGGGCACAACGCGGGTAAAACCGCGGGGCGCTGCTAGTTATTAATATAAACTAAGTGACGATAACAGTTTAACGTGCGTGGGTATCTATAATCGCTGGTTAATAAATTATTCAAAAAACGTATTCCTGGTTTTAACTGTCAGTTGCAGATTAATCTAACTTCATTATAATTGCAAAGTAAACTGAGATACGTAAATACGAATACAATTTTAGTTTACAAACTGTTCTGAGCTTAGAATTTAATACAGGCCTACCTACCTAAAGCTACCTAAAGGGATTTATTTTAATTAATACCCCTCTACAACTATATGCTATTTTGGTTAAGATTACGTGACACGAACGCATGTGACTATATACCTATTCGTATCATGCACGTGGTATTTCCATAATCACAGCTTAATTAGATTACTAGCACTTTCATATCATAGCTAAAGGATAATATTAAAGTGTTTTTATCTTCTTGGCTTCTATTTATGTCTTCAAAGGCGAGCAGCGACCATACCTTTATTACTAGTAGTTCGATACCATAAAATGTAAACTGTTTGCCTTCTCTCCGCTATCTCTAGTTCCCTATCTTCCAATTTTCATATAAAACGGGTTTAGTTAAATATATAGTGTACTGTTTCGTGTACAATGTCGCTTTCATCTCACGATGTTCGCCCATCCGTGGTGCTTTCTACTATCAGATGCATTAGCAATTGTCCATAACATTCCTTAGATCTCGTGTACTATACGTGATTACTTACCTACTATAGTGTTTCTTGGAATTACTGTTTCACTGAAAGATTAGTCTCTTAGTTTTACTTTCAAAGCCGCAAATGAATAGAACGTTTTGTGTCGTGTACTTAGGTTAACTAAAGATGTATTATGTAGGTGGATGTTTTAGCATAAGTTAATTTTAAACCCCTCTATTAAAACAGGCACCGAACAATATGTTTTCTTTAAGAGAAATACCTACGACTCTTACTTACGAGTAACAATATAAATCTTGTAAACGCCTTTGAAATTAGTGTAGCAAGCCCAGAGATATAAGAATGCTATATTGTTACATAGTATTTTGCTCCGAACATAAACGTAGGAGCATTATTTGTATCCTCAAGTTTTTCATTGGTTTAGAATAATTTTACTTTTATTAGAAGTATATTTCTAATGAATATTGTTTTGTAACATTTCAGAGTGGGGCGTCAACTACGAGACAGGCGAAGCGAGTGACCCGGAGGCCGGACGCATGCGTCCCGAGGATTACCGGCTCGTGTTCCTCAGCTCGGACTCCTCTTGCCGCGAAGACACGGAGGACTCTTCGTCGACGGCGTCGTCCGCCGCGCCGCCCGCGCCCGACGACTGCGACTGGGACTACTTCGAGCCGGGCGCGGCGGCGGCGCACCCGTCCCCTCCGGCCGCGCGGGCCGGCTGCGCGCGCGCCTGCTCGTGCGGCGCCGAGCCCCGCATCGTGGCCGTGCCCGTGCCCGTGCCGGTGCCGGTCCCCGCCGCGCTCTGGCCCGCGCTCCTCGCCTTCCCCGCGCAGGCCCCTCCCCCGCCACACTGGAACACCTATCCCGGATTTCCGCCTCTAGATGCGGCGGCGCTCGCCCGACTCACGACGGCCGCAGCCGTCGCCGTCACCGCAGCCGCCACCGCCACCGTTTCCGCGTCCGTGAACAATAAACTCGTAATGACCACTGTGGAAAGAACCGATAAGGCGATCCAGTCTGAAACGTCACAAGAGCCCGTATCTGTCGATAATGATAATGATAAGGATAAAATAATCGAAGAGTCCGTCGAGCACGAAGTGCCAGTAGATATCAAAGTGATCGCGGAAGAGGACCGCTTGTCAGTGTTGTCGGAACCCGTGGATGCTATGCCGGGGCACTTAAATGCAGAAAATGCCTTTCCCTCGTCGAACGAGTCGGGCGACTCGAGTGATTCGGAGGGGGGAGTGGCGAGAAGGAGTTACGACTTGACGAGTGGCGCTCCCGAGGAACCCGCCACCTCCGATGAAGATTCAGATGACTCGGGGGGCGGGGGCGGGCGGTTCTCGCGCGTCTTTGTAGTCAACCCCGTGGAATCCTCCTCAGACATGGAAGACAATGCCGAAAGCAGTGGGATCGACTGTGACGATTCATACGACAAGAGATCCGATAGCTTAGAAATAATCGCAGTGGAAGTTCCGATGCAAAACGAAAATGTAGCCGAACCCATAGAAAACCCACCCCAATTTAATGATAATCCGAGTATTGTGTTAATAGATTCAATAAATTATACAGAAAACTACCCTATAATTTCGTGTGAAAATAGTGATGAAGGTTGTAGTGAGGGAAATTCATCTAAAACCGAATTTACAGAATTTTGTGACAAAAATATGCTTCAAAGTGAGGTATGTGAGAGTTTTAACAGTTTTATCGGCGCAAGCACTTCAAGTATTAATAATTTAGATAATACAATAAACAACACTGATAATGATAATTACCGATACAGTGAATTAACCTCGAAGAGTACCAAGAATGACTTATCACCAGTAGTAAGGGTTTCTTTCAAATTACCTATTGAAGAGAACTGCAACAATTCAGATACACCCGAAATCGAGCCGTCCGAGTCATCAAATCAATTAGCTCCTTCGCCGGAACCCAGTTACGAAAGTAAACAATCCGCGCCGGTAGAAAAAATAGACCTGTTCAAAGGTATTGAGCGAACTTTGAGTGAACTATTGAAAAAAGAATTAATGAACGACCAAGGGGAGGAGAAAATGCACGATAGCGAGCCGGTTTCCGCGGAGGCGGAGAGGGGCGCGTGCGCACCTGCCGCGACAGTTTGCCGCTCGCGCACGGGCAGTGCGGACGGGTCCGCGCGCTTCACCAGTCGCGTGATGATAACACACGACCGCGTCTCCGTCGTCACGTCCGACACGACGCGGCTCATGCGCGACGTTATTGTGCACCACACCAACTCGCAAAACGAACTCGAACCCCATAGTTCACGAAACGGACAAGAAAACGATACAGACGAACGGTTATCTGACGACGAAACCGCGCAGCCTTCGGGCGGAGTGACTGTTGTTAGCAACGCCGACACTCTCTCGGCGGTTGTGTGCCTCGAGGAGGGGCTCGCCGACGATGACTCTTGGGTCGAGGACGTCAGCCATGACGAGGACGAGGCCACGTCGCCCTCCGACTCCGACTCGGGGGATGAGGCCTCGCTACCCACCAGGGGCGAGGAGTTCGCCTATTGTAGGCGTTCCATAGACTTCACTTTACACACCATTGTTGAAGAAAGTTGCGAAGAAAGCGAAACGGAACAATCTTCGAAAAAACCACGACCCATATCGGCGACAGAGCTCGAAAAGTATTTCTTTTTCGGTTTGGGCGATGGAAGGATTGTGCGTGAAGATGAGGAAGCAGTGTCCGAAACATCTAGTGTGTGCAGTGAAGGTGGTGAATCTATTGTGGACAACGAACAACCAAAACGCAGTGGTGATAACGATGAACTCGTTTCGTCGCGGTTGGAAAAATACTTTTTGTCTGGATTTATGGGTTTTAATCAAGAAAGGCGAGATTCGGATGGCTCAGGAAGTGTGGGCAGTGATAGTGAAGGGAGACAAAGTCCTGAACAAAGGAGGAAAAGGTTAGTTCGCGCTCGTGGAACGCCTCGGTCACATTCCTCTTCCTTGGATAACTTATTAACAGGCGAGGAGCCGTCTCAAGACACACAAGAGGCCTCGGATGCTTCAAGCACAGAAGCGGAGGACAGACATGACTCCTCCGAAAGGCTTGATATGCAAGGAGAGAACAAAAGGAAAAAACAAAACAAAAAAACACGCGGTTCCCCCGCGGAGGAGCGCCGACAATCAGCTGAGTTTGCGGACGAGACGCGTGACGACACAAGATCTGTGTCAGAGGGTGAAGATGGGCGATCCTCACCCCGCCCTGAATTCCCTCCCCTTGGATCGGAGCTATCTGAGTCCAAAAAACAAACTAGCCGAGATAGCGGATTCGTTGGTAGTTGCGATGACCTTTTGCGAAATGGCGATTCAAGCTCCGAATTCAGTCGATCTCATGAACCTAAAACGGAGCTTGAAGAAATCATTGAGGAAATACGACCGGATGTAGAAGAACGCGTAGAAGGTCCTCCTTTAAGTCACCCACCACAGAATCCACTAAGTCGTAAAGATAGCTTTAATAATTGGTCGTCGGATGAAGAAACAAACTTAATGATGACAAAAATGCGCCAATTTTTCAAACAAATGGTGAATACAACAAACGTAAGAACATCAACCCCAGCGTCATCAAATTCGGAAAGCCCTCGACCTCCCAAACCACCTCAACTATTGTACTTCGAAAGCGAACTGACGCGGTTAATGAAAACAGTGCCAGGTATTCGTGACGAGGAGGTGCGGGAGATCGTGGAATATTTATCAAGTGAAGACACATGGAGTGACTCATACGACTCATCCGACTACGCCGGCTCAGATTTAGAGGGCACAACCAACAGATCCGCATTGAGGAAACAAATATCAGAGAGTTGCCGTGAGATAATCGATAAGTTCGATAACGGAAACAATGACGCGGGCTCATTAGAGCGCGACGCGGTCGGAGCGTATCGAAGACTAGCGGCGACGTTAGGCCGCGCCGGAGAAGGCTCGCCGCCGATGTTCGGCAAAGTTATGCGGCACATCGGCGGCAGATTAGTGGCGTTGATGCACGAGGTGTCGGGCGGCGCGTCGCCCACCACCGACGACGACAGCGCGTCCGAGCCCGGAGCTCTGGCCCGGAGTAGATCTCATGATATATTGGAGCCGACGGCGAGTCGGGGTAGTGTCGCGAGTGATAGTGAGCGATTTTCGTGGCGTGGTAGCTTTGAATCGGCGCTGCTGGCAGCGGATTCTAGGGGTACATTAGGCGGGGGTGTGGAGGCGAGGCGGTCTCCGGCGGGTGTGGAGCTAGCAGCTCAGAGATCACACTCGAGGAGTTGCGGAGCCATCAGCGGCAGCGAGGACCGCCTGTGGCGCGGCAGGAGGAGGGCCTCGGCGCCCGACGCTGAGGTAAGAACCACTTACGTAACCTAAAAAGGATTATTGTCATTCTGAACATCTGGCGCAACAATCGTTGTGAAATCAGATCAACACAACCATTGAACGCAACAAGTCAATAGTGAACTCAATTTCACAAGTGTCAATGTCACGCACGTCTTGTACAAATACCTTTTAATTCACATGAGAAAGATAACATCGACTTATCACATGATAAAAATAATAAAAGCTGATGTTTATCTTATCTATATCACAATAGGTAAGATAAACATCAGCTATTATTTTTTTAGTAAATAAATAATTACTAAATCCTGATTATCCCGTGTAATTAAATTTTTTCATACCTTCTTAATTCTTGTTTATGGACTTGTTTTGCATATCTATTAACATCCTGTCTATCACACACTTCATTATAGAACATCAATTTCTATCCAATTAAATAAGTTTCACTTCTAAACACTTTAACAACCATATTTTAAATTAGAAAGTTATAAATTGCGTAAGGACGATTAAAACTTAGGTAAAACTATTACTTAACAATGCAACAGTTGTGATAAGAATATATCGGTAAACATAAAATAAAATAATAAAAGACGGCTTGTTTGAACAATCAATTTACCAATGACAATTATTTAAATATGTTTTGTATTTTTTTTAAAGAAAAGACACGCAGGCAATTAACTTGGCAACTTTAATCATAGCCCCTGTTAACTTAAGATATTTCACTAAAAACTTAATGCCTTATTAATAACTAGCAGCGCCCCGCGGTTTGACCCGCGTTTTTACCCGCGTTGTGCCCGTTCCTGTGGGAATTTCGGAGATTTTTATACATATAAATCTTCTTAATGAATCACTCGTATCTATTTAAAAACTGCATCAAAATCCGATGCGTAGATTTAGAGATCTAAGCATAGATAGAGACAGACAGACAGACAGCGGAAAGCGACTTTGTTTTATACTATGTAGTGATATTAACTAAAACACTGCTATAAAGTGTTTTGCCTCTCTTGCTGTTTAGAAAATATTTACCCGAAAGGGACAACTTATTTGATATCTAAAATGCTATTTTTAACGTACTTTGATGTCATTATTATTCCGTCGTACATAAGTTCCCGTTTGAACAGCTAAAATGCTGCTCATAAGCGATTATGAAAAAGGCTTCTATTGTAAAATATTTCGTGTATTTTTGTCTTTCTACCTATTTCTAATTGCGGTTACGTTCTATGGGTAATTCACTGATGTTTTATAAATATGACAAGAACAGAACTATGTATCTTTACACCCATGAAACCCATTTATTCACATAAATAAAACCAGCACAATAGCATGTCCAATGCTTATAAAAATTATATTTTTCAATACAATAGATGTTAGATAATGCTATATAAACAAATACTTATTGAATATTTCTCTGCGACAATAAATTTCAATAAACGCATACCTACACAAGTCTTCAATAAGATGGTAGTTTAATCCCAGACTTTTCATAACATTAAGTATATTGAAGCCAGTAACACCACTATCAGAACGAATAAATCACTAATCAAGAATATGGGTTTACAAAAAAATTTTTCCTTCGCAAGTATTTTTTTATCATATTTCATGGATCAACTTTCAGAAGGCTTCATTGGCATCAAATTAAATTCGTCAGAGTGTCAAAATAAATTTCTAAGTGTTCTTAATTTAAAATTCGTAAATATGACGTAGTTACAGCAATGTAGTTACAACAATGCCAACAAAAATCTTATATATAAAATTCTCGTGTCACAGTGTTCGTTCGCGTACTCCTCCGAAACGGCTCGACCGATTCTCATGAAATTTTGTGAGCATATTGAGTAGGTCTGAGAATCGGCCAACGTCTATTTTTCATCCCGAAATTCCCGCGGGAACGGGTACAACGCGGGTGAAACCGCGGGGCGCAGCTTGTATTAAATAAAAAAAGTCTACGTATCGGTAGTTTTAATACAGAGTGAATCCCTAACTAACCAGTCATAAGAAACACCGTATCACAAAAACTATAATTTCCACAGTCGGAAGAAGAACAAAGATCGGGATCCTTACCCCGGTTACCGTCCATCACTGGGACCAACACCGCACCGGCTGGCCCGGTCAAGTCCGCCCGGTACCGCGCCCCCGGCTTCCGGACGGCGACCAGGGCTGCATCAGCTCCTGGACTACATGCTCCCAGGAGAAGAAGACCAGCGCCAACACCGCAGCAGCCTTCACCCGCCGCACCAGCTTCGGCTCCCAGTTTACAAGGTCAGTTCAGTGTAAAAATTCAATTCGAAATTATCTTTCTTGACTGCGATTTGAACATATGTACTAAACAAATAGTTTTGTAAGACATTAGTTTTATTATAATGTGGATTTTACTTTCTTTGCTTAAGCAAACTCCTGGGCCGTGAAAAAAAAGACGTTTATTAATCAATTCAAAATGTTTAGTGTTCGCTTATAATCTAAGACACTAAGATACAGTGTCAGTGACTTAATTGGAAGAACTACCAGATGTGCATAAGCATCCCTTCCTCCTCTTTTCTACACACACACACACACAGTAGGTATAAGATGAGCGATAAAAGTTGATACAGTTAATGTTTAAATAACAGCTTAACCTTAATACCATAGTATTCATGTACCACTTCAGACGTCCTAAAAAAACATACTTATTCATTATGTTTTTATTACTTGATACTAAAACAGTATTCACTAGATATTCTCGTAGAACGCGAAACTTAACCCAACCACAAGTGACATTGAAAAGAGGATCGTATGATAAGTGAATTGAAAGTGCAAGAAGGTGACTTAACTAAGTGTTTAACTTAGATATATTTACATAACAAGAAAGTAAGTTATTTATATACAGTAATATAACCGTGTGAGGTAGACCTCACGGGTTAGACCCGTGGACGCAAGTTAAGAAGGCGAAAGACAAAGAAAGTTCAATTAGAATAACTACAAGTTAAATTGCACTTTCGCACGCGTAATCTAAAAACTGTTACCGCAAAGAGATTGTTCATTCTGACGTCATACTGTAGCAAGTATGAGAACTCAATTAATTCGTCATTCATTATAATACGCATTTAGAAGATAATAAGAGATTTTTTTAAATTATTGTGTGTATGTAACACCTCGGTGGTCTAGTGGTATGTGCACTCACCTGCCAAGACTGAGGTCCCAGGTTCAATTCTCAGGTCGAGCGAATAGCTGTTTCCTACTTTTCAAACATGGCTCGGGTTTGACATCTAATCCTCCTCACTGTACTGATCTTCATCACTCACCCATGTACCCATCTTCAGTAAGATGAGAGGCTTATGCCCAGCAATGGGACAATACAGGATAATACTTTTTTTGTGTGCATATGTTGTTATTTGAGATCGAAATTAGATAGACCCTAGGACTTTAGGTTTTATAACCACATAAGTAAATTGAAAGAAGTAATACTTCTTTGGTAAAAACACCATTCAAATAAAGTACGTTATTGAATAAAGCCAGGAGTGGTTCTCACGTGCTATCACCTTGAGCAATGTTTCACAGCTAAATGTGTGTCCAAATACTTACAGTACGTTCATGTCACGTTTTACACACTATTTATATCTACTTAGTTATATGTATTTCCTTGTAAACTTCGATATAAAGTATTTTCTTAACTTTTCCATTTCTCCTAGAATTTATTTCGAAGTATTTGCCCAAAAATTTTACAGCCTGGGAAATTAAAACTTATTGTTAAAATTATAAACATGTATTGTTGCGTTAACTTATACATATAACTATATTAAATCACATGAAAATTCCTTCAATGGTCGGTTACATAAATATTTTCAGTACAAATATTCCTTATATCACCATTGTATAGGAATAAAATAGTTTTTGAATACATCACCATCATGTAATTGATAACAAAATTGCTAATAAATTTATTTTATGAAAAACTTTGTTATTATTAAAAATGAATTAGTAATAATAACAATGTTTGCGTTAAAACAATTTGTAGATAAACCAAGTGTTCCTAATACATTGACCAGAAAAACCTGTATCAAGGATAACCCTTTTTATCTATACTATCTATACTAATATTATAAAGCTGAAGAGTTTGTTTTGTTTGTTTGTTTGTTTAAACGCGCTAATCTCAGAAACTACTGAACCGATTTGAATAATTCTTTCACTGTTAGATAGTCTATTTATCGAGGAAGGCTATAGGCTACATTTTATCCCGGATTTCCTACGGGAACGGGCACAACGCGGGTAAAACCGCGGGGCGCTGCTAGTTAAACATAATTGTATGCAAAGGTAAAGAAAAATAAGAAGAAAAGAAAGCTGGAAAAATTATATAAACTAACAGAAAACTATAATTACCTATCTTCTTTAAATCAAACTACTTTATGAGTCCATCTAATAAACAAAATTCACAGCACTGCCCTCCAATTTACAAACGTTATTTACACCGTTTTCCCACGGACAAACTACCAGTTTCATAATTCATTTGCAGACACTCATTTGCAATTCTTGTTTCATTTTTACATATGAATAAACGGTGTGTTAAGAATTGTCGATATGTTTTGTATTTTCGATCACGTCCGTTTGATGATATGCATGTTCCGCTTGTTTAAAAATATTGAAGTTATTTTGAAACAATATAGGTAATGTGTTGGTTGGTTATGGTAAGGCGTATGTATTTATCAGCTGTTATTTGCGTGATATAAGACTTACTTAAATTAATTTAGGTGAGGATAAAGAAGATGACAGAAACATATATTATTATAGTGATTCCCTCATCCCATCATCATCATCATCATAGTGATTACGTAATATTTACATAAATAAGCTATGAATAAATATTGATTTTATAATAAAACTAGCAGTCTCCCGCGCTGTGCCCGTGGGAATTTCAGGAATTTGTATACATATAAATCTTCCTCTCGAATCACTTTATCTATTTTAAAAAACCGCCGACAGACAGACAGCGGAAAGCGACTTTGTTTTATACTATGATGTGATGAACTATAAAAGGACATTATATAAGCCACAGCAAAAGAAAACATTCCGGACACAGATCTATTTCAGTAACTATTAGAGATTCATTAGAAAATTACATCATTTGTTCGAACTCAAAACAACTTTCATTTATCAACGGCAAGTACGAGTAACCATAAAACAAGTATCGAGTTGCATAATCTTTAATTATCATTGTTTATATAATTAGTTATTAAGGTTGAAGGGAAATTTAATTGTTTTTATTTCATTTTTATTTACTTAAGGACAACCAGTGAAAGACATTAAAACTTAGCACTAAATTAAACACCTAAATGCACTCTCTATAGGTGCCATATGCGTAACTTATACACTACTTAATATTACAAGTAAAAATATGACATGCTTAGGTAATGATTTAGGTTAGTACAACATATCGATCTATTCCGATCTAATACCAAAAACTAATACCACTTGGTATTACTTTATTTCTGAACTTATTTTCCATTCCCAACGAGTACCACATTGTAAACCAATACCAAAATAAGTTTGAAGGAATAAAGTCCAGTCAGGTTCAGTAAAATTAAAATGCTTTGAGTTATGATTTCAGTTAATGTTAAATCAATATTATGGTTTGATATACATATAACTCACAAAAGATTATTTTCCTCTAATTAGACATTTGTAGAAATTTAACAGATATCACATAATTTACTGTTACCATTCCAAGTCCAACATAATTACAATATTACCTACCTATTTATGAACAATCAAATAGAAGAAATTTGCAGTTATTACAACCACTAGTTAATTTTCTCACAATGTTAATTAATGTTAACCGATAACTATGGAACTAGTAAAAAAAAAATAACCCTAACCTACCGAATAGTAAGTAATTCGGTAGGTTAGGGTTATTTTTTTTAGCTGACTGTACTTACAACTAATGTTTTGGTATTCGTTAGGAATACATTTTTTGTTTAAAAAAACGTGGTACTCGTTGGGAATGAAAAATAAATTCAGAAATAAAGTAATACCAAATGGTATTAGTTTTTGGTATTAGATCGGAATAGATCAACATATCTTCAATGCTTTTAAAAGTATCATGACAATGGATGTATGAGTTATTGTAAAAGTTTAGTTACGAGTAGATAAACAATAGCTTAACCGAAGTCGTTAAGCTAAACAAAGTAACGTCATGCAACTAACTATGGAAGAGTAAGCATTGCTATTCAAAAAGCTAATTAGGTAATATTACCTAATCCAACACCATTCAAAGCCTTGCCTTGATAACCTAAAAAACTCTGAAGTGGATTGAAAAACTTGGACCTACATAAAGTACTAATCATATTTTTCTTCTCCGTCTAAGTATGATAAAACTATACTAAGTAGGTCTGACAGTTATTTATACAATTTTCTTCCATTCGTGACTACATTCTCGGCTATCCGGTTAACCTTAATGTGTTTTCATATGTGTAGAAATCGAAACATCTTTAAAAACATGTCACCTTTATTATTAAACTGAAGTGTGCTATTGTTTTGTATATTTCGTAACCTAAGTTAAATATTTTGTCTTTTAATGTCGTATGACTATGTCAAGTGTTACAAAAGTAGTTGTGATGTTGTATAAACTTCGACAGTCTTTGATTGTTTAAAAGCAATTTTTTTATTTTTATTCAAGTTACCCGCTGGCTATAATTATCGTGTTTAGTCGTTGGCAAATCTAATTAGATTGATCCATTCAAAGGAAATACAGTTCTGTTAAATCGAAAGGTAAATACGAATGAGCTGAATAGAAAATGAAAATAGAATAAAACCAAGCCTTCATCAAGCAAGACACAAGCAAACCTTAAGTACTTAGAGAACTTAAAAAAAACGAAGTAAACAGACAAAGAAATACCTTGATGAAACAAACGATAATATTTTGCACAAACAATCCAATACAAATGAGAGTAGCATTCAACAAGAAAAGTCTCTGAACTATGACGTCATACATCACATGCAGTAGAGTACCTTTCATAACGAAACCTGTTCTCAGCCACGTTTCCCATGTTGGCACCTAAATCTTAAGGCGGAGCTATGAGACTTGAATTCTTAACACAACATACCGGTTACTTTAATCTACGCCCTATTTTAAAGCCATTAAAGCTTACAATTGATAAAACTGATTGATGTATGTGCGACGTACGATTTGCATTTACGCAACTACATTCATGTAATTGTTTTCGAAGATGGATATCTGTCATGCTTGTCGTTAAAACGTATTTTAATAATTCAATGACTTCAGGGTCTTTCCTGTTTCTGTACTTGGTATAGGGGCATATTAAGGGACAGCAAATTAAAATCGAGATCTTTTTTTTAGTGGTAAAGTATTGAAATTAAAACAATGAGTGTTCTACGTCATCATTAAGCAATTAAGTAACTATCTCATTGATAACAAATCAGGTGATTTAGCGCAATTTAATTACCTACTTGCTTAAATTGCTATGTAGTATTGGCAAATATTACAATGTTCTTAAAATTTCGATTATTACTTTTTATTGGCTGTAGTAGATCATGTCATGACATATTATAGCCAAGGTTATAAGGTAAGCTTTATGTTAATAGACGATATCTTATAATTAGAGTAAGTAAGTTTGAGTAATTTACGACCAATTTACTTCATCATTTCTTAAATAATACTGATAATGGTCAGATATTAAAATCTTAATAGAATTAAATGACGAAAACCACATCTCAGACTAGACCCATATCTGAAAACTTAATCTAGTATACATTATCTATCTCCACTTATTAGGAAGTTGAATCCACCCGGCTTAATAGTGTATTATGGACATTAATTGACACAAATAATTAAGTATGATACAGCGAACATTTTACGAGTGAAACTACAAACTACATTATGGTTTATGTAGGTTCATAAGTATTTACTGGGCGTATTCACATACTCGTACTTTACAAAAATCTTGTTCACTCATCAGTATCTTGGATTAAAATTTTCGAAAAATGCCATTTTCGAACCAGTTTGCCGATGGCGTCATTAGTTTTAATGTTGCCTATTTATTAGGCTTGCTAAACTAGATTTGGAAATTACAAGCCACATTAATTTATTTTGTAAGGAATAACAAATGATAAAAATGCTAATCTTGAATAGGAGTTCTGACCATAATAATAATACTTTATAGGACTTATTAAGATTTCTTATTGTAGGTACAATATTTATTTACATTTAAACACAGAAGGATCATACGCCTTTTGTCTATGCCCAATGTAAAAGATTTAAAAAAAATTCAACAATCACTACATAGTAGGTATAAAACAAAGTCGCTTTCCACTGTTTGTCTGTCCCTATGTATGCTTAGATCTTTAAAACTACGCAACGGATTTTGACGTGTTTTTTTTAAATAGATAGAGTGATTCAAGAGGAAGGTTTATATGTTAAAAATCCCGAAATTCCCACGGGAACGGGCACAACGCGGGTAAAACCGCGGGGCGCTGCTAGTTCATAATATTTGATTACCATTACAAGAGTCATAAATACTGAACTAAGCATTTATATAGTTCAGTTAGGATGGATACGCATGAATCTTGGTCTCCATTTCCCAACAGAGGTTTCACGCTCACCGCCCGTCAAACACTATCCGGTTACAGAGCAGTGACAATCAATCCAATCTAGGTAAATTAAATACTAATTCATTGATACGCTTCGTCTATTAAAGGAACGGACGTTTTGAAATAGGTTATTTATAGGAACAACGTAGGCAGGCTATTACCGGCCGACTGGTATCGTAGGCAGCTTAGGAGATACGAGTTTCCTTATTTATACTTACTTGTAAAACAATCACTATTGTCAGGTTTATTAGGGTTTTTATCTGAAACAATGGTATGTGTTGATATCTTGATTTATAAAACTGTCTATAAACTAAACAATGTTTTGTGACAACGTTCCGTAGTGCCCATAGTTTAAGTCTGTTGTCAACACTTTCGTTTCATGTTACAATTATTTTTTAGTATTTCCATAAATGAAAGTTAACCGAAATAAATTGCTAATAAAAGAAGAAATTCTCTTAGGTTTTGAGGTCAAGATCTCCAAGCGAACGGGCCCGAGAGGTACGCA
The DNA here is from genome assembly GCA_963082685.1 of Cyclophora albipunctata. Classification (NCBI taxonomy): domain Eukaryota; kingdom Metazoa; phylum Arthropoda; class Insecta; order Lepidoptera; family Geometridae; genus Cyclophora; species Cyclophora albipunctata. Next base: position 9,494,228 of record OY720121.1, on the reverse strand, counting down.
TCTCATTTCATAAGAGTTAGTTAATATGTAATAGTTTCGCTTGGATATCATCGTTTATCCAACTGGTATTCAATCATTTTAGTAGGTTAGTGTCACTACTGCAGACAAACCGAGCGCTTTTGTTTATAACGGTCTGTCGGCTCGTTTCCTTTTAACGCCATGCTTTTGAAATACATTTACAACTAGCTGTGCCCCGCGGTTTCACCCGCAGCGCCCCCGTTCCCGTGGGAATTTTGAGATTTTTATTCCCTATAAACCTCACGCAGCCCGAGACCTTTCCAACGAATGCAAAACCGTGGAAATCGGTTCGTGCGTTCTGGAGTTATAGCGTCAGGGAGGAAAACCCGACTTATTTTTTTAAAGTTGATTACTGACTTGTGTAGCTATCTTTTTTATTTGATTTAATAAAAGTATTGATCTATTAAATCTAACAAATTTAAAACTACCGTATTTTTTTGTATGATTATGGTGAGAAATAAACGTAACGATTTATTAAGGTAGAGTACTTTATTTCCATCGTACTACAAGGAAAGGAAACTTAACAGATGACTTTCCAGTAGCAATGGTAGCTAAGTACATATTTATATTTCGTAACAATGTTTAGATAATAGATAGATACAAGACTGTACCTAAATATTAGTTTTGTATCATAGTTCTATTCGCACTAAGTTAGCATAGTTCCAATAGAAAGCGAATCTAACCAATAGAATGTCTTATTTTGAGGTTCGCGGATGTAAATTCGTCTACGAATGGTAGTTCAAATTGAGTTCGAGTACCTATTGAATATGAATGCCATATTAATACAACTACTTACATTTCTTTAGTGGTAGTATGACACGTACTGAACACGTAACGTCTCGCGGGTTTCGATATTACCGTATGGGTTTCGGAGTAAAAAGTAGATTAGAGTTTAATGAGCTAGAGAAACAAAGGCAGACGTCACGTAGCTGGTTCGCAGCTTATAAACTCGCACAATAGTTCGAAAATGTATAACAGACTCGCAATGCAGTTAGTATGTGTATAAACGAAATCCATCCACTTGCAATAATGATGGATGTATTGGCATCAGTTCAATATCCAATCTGCACAAACGACCGCATTTCTAATACTAATAAAAGCTTTTTCTTAATACCTGTACTATTCTATACTATTCGTTCAATTAGTCCTGATTTACCACCAGCTTACTTACAAACGAAATTGCCGGTATTGTTCATTGGTTTTTATCGCAACATGTGACCAATTGCATTGACACTATTGCCAACTACACAGATTATTACACAGTCACTATGTAGGCTTTCACTTCGTTTTTCATTTGAATGATTGTTAAGGTAATTGAATGGTTAATTATTAATTTATGCAATTTGTATGTATTGTGTAACTTAATTGTGGTTATTAAGGGTGTGTGTCGCTTAAAGTAAAACTGGTATTGCAGGTACATATATGAAAGTACTTTTACAGTTTGCATTACTGGCCCAGAATTTATTATTTTGGTAATCATTAAAAGATAATAACTCCTTAGTTTTTTAGATCTATTCCGATCTAATACCAAAAACTAATACCATTTGGTATTACTTTATTTCCGAATTTATTTTTCATTCCCAACGAGTACCACGTTTTTTTAAACAAAAAATGTATTCCTAACGAATACCAAAACATTAGTTGTAAGTACAGTCAGCTAAAAAAAAATAACCCTAACCTACCGAATTACTTACTATTCGGTAGGTTAGGGTTATTTTTTTTTACTAGTTCCATAGTTATCGGTTAACATTAATTAACATTATGAGAAAATTAACTGGTGGTTGTAAATAAGCATTTTAATTTTACTGAACCTGACTGTACTTTATTCCTTCAAACTTATTTTGGTATTGGTTTACAATGTGGTACTCGTTGGGAATGGAAAATAAGTTCAGAAATAAAGTAATACCAAGTGGTATTAGTTTTTGGTATTAGATCGGAATAGATCGTTTTTTATGGGTTTATACCTTAAAAGAATAATACGGACACAATTTTAGAGCAGTTACTACTTTCAAGTTTTTTTAAAATTTTGTTACTAGGCAGACTTAAAGGGTATCATCACTACATAGTAGGTATAAAACAAAGTCGCGTCTGTTTGTCTTCTGTTTGTCTGTCTGTATGCTTAAATCTTTAAAATTACGCAACGGATTTTGATGCGGTTTTTTGTAATAGGTAGAGTGATTCAAGAGGAAGGTTTTTATGTAAAAAAAATCCCGAAATTCCCACGGGAACAGGCACAACGCGGGTAAAACCGCGGGGCGCTGCTAGTTATTCATAAACGCTTATTAACAGCACTTTAGCTATCAAATGGTTTGTCCCTTTCCAACATACGCTAATTGACAAAGAGCGAAAGAGACAAAACACTTTAAATCACTGTTTAAGTTAAATATCGATTATGAATAAGGCGGAAAGTCATTAAGACTGTATCCAATATACATAGCTATTCTTAACCAGAATAATCTAGTGCATGTAATGGTATTTCAATCGATATTGACATATGTAAGCAAAAATCTAAGCGCTGCTTACTCTCCGATCCTGACGCAGCACCTGATGCAGCTTGGTAGTTTAACATCTGTTAGAACATCTACATACTTACCTTTATAAAACATACGAATCATACAATTGTTCTACTTCTTTTATAACACTGATGGCTTCCTACTTATAACTGCAAACAAACATTATTCATAGTAAGTAGTTTAATGTCAAGATATATTTCCACGACAAATGATTTCTAAATTGCCTTAACACAGGGTGATCTGTAACTATTATCCGTGGTTACAGTTACATTTTACCTTATTCTGGATATTACATACACGCAAATGTACTTAAAATCATTAGTAAAGGGTCGTTACGTCACCTGACAAGATTTTCTGTTATCTCTTACATCAAATTACACCTAACCTTTGACACATTGACGTCAAAAAAACTTATGTGTCTTTAGTTGATTTTGGCACACAATTGAATTAACTATTTAATAAACATAGGCGGGCCAAAATATTGTATAATAATCATTTTAACCATTGCTGTCACACTGTTGGGTAGAGGCCTCTGTCCTCTCCCTCAATGCATCCCTGTATATGAATATTGTAATTTAACAAATACTTTAATATCCAATTCCAACAAACAATCTTATTTTCTTTAACATAAAGATTTACTTTAGTATCTTTGAAATGGTATTGGTCATTTAATCCAGGACCGTTTACGAGGTCATCAAGTCAAACTGTGACGTAATGATGAGTTCATACAAACAAAGCATCGGTTTACCTTCGTATCTATAACTTGCATTCCTAATCCAATGACCTTAGAATGGCGAACTGAAATAATAAAATACATTCTTTCGATTTTTTCCGCTCTTTGCTTTGAAACGTTAGTATTCATTTAAATAATATTCGTAAAATCTTACCGCCTTTCCAATACTTCTTGAGTTACAAACTCATACTAGGAAGGTATAACCTAGACTCTACTACTGTTGTCTATACTCAAAACTTTGTCAATGTATGTATTATATTTAGTTTAATACTACAGTGTAGCGTGTAGTGTTAGGTCTCAGCCCACATACACAGTTAGACAGGTCTATGAAAACATATGAAGGACACACTATAGACAAGACTTCTGAAATATTTTGTTGTCTATTAATATAAAAATTGTATGCTAACAACCAAAGACTGACAAAAGGCGTTTACCAGTCTAACAGAAGTATTGTTGTGATATGACTATAGAGGGCTTAGTCTGTTGTTACATGTTGATGTTTATGTAGAGTTTTCCTAGCAATTCACATTATGTAATAGTACCTTCATATCTGACCTACCGATGATTACTTGTCGAGTGCATAACTCTCGTACGTTCATTACGTAAAATAACTATAATTCACTTAATATCACGAAGAACCGTACCAATTTAGGCAAGTAACTTCATTTTGTTTTATTCAAAACGTTGTACAGTATGTTTTATCTTGCGTAATGTATTGTTTACGCCTACGCACTCCCATCTCCTTATCAATGGGTAAATCAAAACATTAGCAAGCAAGTTAAGTGATGCAACAATAGCTTTTGAGATAAGATTTATACCTCCACGGTTTGGAGAAGGTCCTTTTAAGGCGAATCTAATAGTTTTGTCAATGAAATTTTGTATCAACTTAGTTAAGTTAAATTTTATATAAGTGAAACAAATGATTAGATGACTTTTCCTGTTTTAAACCATTTTAAAACTCTTACCTTAGTTTTATTTTGACCTTTTGACTAAAACGTACCGAATTTACTTCAGATTTCATTTACATTCGTTACTGCATTCACTTTTAATTATATATCTTTAAAAGTGATACTTTCTATTCAATCATAAAAGTTCACAAACAATATTACACTCTTGCATTTCTTTGTTATATTTACAATAGCAATTAAGACGCCTTCCCAAATTACGTAACAAGAACATTGCTTTGTAGATTCATATAAAATAGGTAGAAAAGTAATGTAGGTACTTAAAGTATTTAATTCGTGCGTAATTTTTGTAACTTAACATCTCATGGTGTATGTTAACTGCCACTTTCTACCGTCACCATGTCTATGGGAAAACAACTTGTGTGTTTTTAACTCGGCTACTTTCTAAAGATACTGCCAACAGCGGTAGATAATCACATACTCAAGCGACAACTTATATCTTAGATAGTGACTTAAAAGTCGTTTTGTCATGTTACTTTATTGATTTAATGGACAAAACTTAACATTGTTCTGATGATCACAAAGAATTTGTTATATCTAACTCTTCTATTATAGGAAAGTGAGAAGTTTTATTAGTTTAAACCCGAAAATCGCTGGAAGTACCAGTCGGATTTACACTTTGGGACGTCTAGCCAGAGAAAGATTATTGGCTAGTTTTTATCACCAAAATTTCTCCCAGAACATGTACAACTCGGGGCTCGCCTATTAGTGTTATATTTATTTGTGTTGGGTGACGTAACTTGAAATACCAAGAAAGACGTATATTTTTACATTATTCAAGCACATGTGTTATGGAATAATAAATTCGTATTACCATAATGTACCTACTTATTGTGATCATTCATTCATTATCTCGATGCCAAAAGTATTTAAGTAAACATATGTAAGTACCAACTGGTCATGCTAAGTGAATTTGAATCTGCGGTTATTGTCTTCAATCGGGGAATGTCCTATAACAGTACTGAACACATTTTATGTAAGTTTATTACCCTTTTGTTAGTGGTCTCTGTTTCTCTGATAAACGATTAACAATCACTGCAGATTGTAATCAGGAAATCTCAAATGTGCTGTGGGTGGTAGACATACATTACGCATATTACAATCAAATACAATCATCATAAATATCCAAGTCAAGGATTGCGTCTGTTCTATTAATGTTCTTGGCTGTTTATTCTTTAAGAAGGAATAATAATCCCATTATTTTTTCCATTTTCTGAATTCATTCATTTCTTAACTATTAAAAATTATTTCTCATTATAATTCTGTGGTGCTTAATAAACATGGCTGGGGTTTCAGATCGCATAATGCGGGTTGCATTAGGCTTGCGAGGTGATTGAGCCTAATTCTCTTCACTGTACTGATATCTTCGGTGAGATGAGAGGCCTTTGCCCAGCAATGGGACATTACAGGCTAACTATAATACTTCTTCTTACTAGTTGATATCGCTGTGCATTTCAAATGCAATATTTTAAGAAATATAACAAATCTAATAAGTAATTTCTAAATATGTGTACCAAAAGTGCGATAAGCTTATATTATAAGGTTATAATTAGTTTGATCGCCTCTATTGAAGTTCATGTCAACAAACTTAGATCAGTATATATGTATAACAAACATCCACATAGTTACATCAAAGTGGACGGCCTTCTCTAACTATATGTAATTACATGCAATCAACATTTTATAGCACTAACGATCCTTCCCGGTTATATTTAATACAATTACTTCGTTTTGTCTTTTGTACGTAATATTACAAAGTTGGTACCGTAACTTTTGTATTTAAATACCTTAAATAATCCCATTAAATTGTATTACACAAACACAAACGAACTAGATTAGTTCGAACCTTAAAAAAGCATGATATTTAATCAAAAGGACAGAATTGTTTACAAAGCTCAGAAAATAATTGAATTTATAGGAGACCAGCGCCCCGCGGTTTTAACCGCGTTGTGTCCGTTCCCGTAGGAATCTCGGGAATTTTTATACATATAAACCGTCCTCTTGAAGCACTCTATCTATTTTAAAAAAACGCGTCAGAATCCGTTGCGTACTTTTAAAAATCTAAGCATACATAGGGACAGACAGACAGCGGAAAGCGACTTTGTTTTATACTATGTAGTGAATTAAATAAAATTAAAAAAAATATCTCAGACAGTTCTAATTTTTTTATTCTATGTCTGCGGAAACCGAGATCTTTTAAGTAAAATAAAAATAAAAAAATAAAAATCAATTTATTGCCACATTAAGAAAGTACAATACAGAAAAAAATTAAACTTAAAATTAATAACATTTGAAGAAAATGGGCAAAAGGTAAGGGGCTCAGCTGTGTGTTGTGCGGACAGAGTCTACACAACGCTGTTTTTCAGCCCTTCCTGACTCCCAGAGGTCTTAGGAGGGAGTTGAAGTAGGATAGGAGAGGGGTCGTCTAATCAATTAAAGTGTGTGTGTGTGTGTGTGTGTGTATACGGGTTTGTGTGTATGCGCGCGTGTGAGTGTTTGTATGTATGTGTGTGTGTGTGTGTGTGTGTGTGTATGTGTGTGTGTGTGTGTGTGTTTGGTGTGTGTGTGTGTATGTGTGTGTTTGGTGTGTGTGTGTGTGTATGTGTGTGTTTGGTGTGTGTGTGTGTGTGTGCTCATTGATACGTGCAAGAATTGGTATGAAGAGTTTATTTTATGATATAAATCAATAAAAAAATAGATTTATTAGAAAAATAGTTTAAGTGGAAAGTGTGTCCATTTAGAATGCGTCAAGTTTTCAGCAGCAAGTTGCCTTTTTAACAAGGCCTGTTTATATTTTAATTTAAATGTTTCTACACTCATCTTATACCTAAGAGGTGGAGGGAGATCGTTCCATATGCTTGCTGCTGCCAACTTGAAGCATCCCCTGTACCGCGCGGATGTGTACGCTGGGAACCTAAGCATGTTAATGTTATTGGAACGACGGCTTCTCATAGAAATGTCCCTAACCCACGTTAACTTTTCGAACAGATACTCTGGCTTCTTCGTCCATATCACTTTCTGAGTAAGACATGCGTAATGCAGTTCCATTCGAGCTCTCATATTAAGAATACCTTTACGGTTTAAAAAGGGGGTAATGTATTCCCTTTTAGGCACCTTAAAACAAAAACGGACGCAGGCATTCTGAACACGCTGTATAGCTCTATGGGTACTAGCATTAATTCGAGGACTAAACACTGTGCTGCAATAATTGAAATGGGAAAGCACCAATAGCTCAGTTAAGTGAAGACGCACATCTTCTGTTATATAATCCCTAATGTTGTATAATGTTTTGAGTTTGAAAAAGGCGGTTCTGATTTTGTTGTTTACATGCTCAGTATACTTCTGTTCTACGTCCATTAAAAGACCTAAATTTCGTGCCGTTGTAACATTAGCTATTGTAGTGTTATTAATTTTTATTTTTTGTTCACACTCTTGTACATTCTGTATTTGAGATTTAGTGCCAAATACAATCATTTGTGACTTAAGCGGATTAAGAGCTAAAGCGTTCTTTTTTGACCAGGAATAGAGTCTTTCTAAGTCGTCATTAATTTGATGTATAGTATTTTTCATGTCTTTGGCCTCAAATGAGTAATATACCTGGGTGTCATCAGCATACAGATGGTATTTGCCAGATTTGAAGCATGATAGTAAGTCCGCAGTGAAAATGGAGAAGAGGAGTGGACTCAGCACCGACCCTTGCGGCACACCTCTTTCTACAGGTTTAACTGTGGAGTATTTTGCGTTACCATCAGCTCCATCCAACAATACACATTGTTTCCTACCACTAAGAAAAGATTCAACCCAAAGACAAGCTTCAGATGAGAACCCATAGTGTTTTAATTTACTGATAAGCAATTTGGAAGGTAAACAATCAAATGCTCGCGAATAGTCGAACAATATCATTATGCTGATTAGTTTTTTATCCGAGGCTTCAGTCAGATCGTCACTAATGTGTAGCAAAGCTGTTTCAGTACCAAAGCCTCTACGGAATCCTGATTGGCACTTGGGTATAATATCGTTTTTGTCAACAAAGGATGTGATTTGGTTTGAAACAACTTTTTCTAGGACTTTCGACAAAACTGGTAATATTGAAATGGGGCGAAGATCTTTGAAATCGTTAACCTGATTTTTCTTTGGAATAGGTTTAACTAGAGCCTGTTTCCAATTGGTGGGAAAGGTGTTTGTGGCGATAGATTTGTTCACTATATGTGTTATAATGGGGAGAGTTACATCCAGAGTGAGAAGTATCATATCTATAGTTATACCGTCATGACCTGATGCCTTTGTTTTAATGCTGTTTAATATGTGTGAAATTTCTATTTCAGTGGCGGGTTTTAAACTAAATTTGTCTTTGTCAGCAAAAAATTGGTTATCATTTTTTAGTGTTAGCTCTAAATCTTTTTCATTATATGGTGGTAAATCTAAAAAGTGGTCATTAATTTTTTCAGGGTCGTTTAAGTGATTGGGTATAATCTGTGTCTGTGGAGATGTATGGAGACTAGAGTTCTTAATGTGTTTCCATAGTACATTTGGTTTTTTTAAGTTATTATTTATGAAATTATTGTAGTAAGCTTTTCGTTCTCTCCCTATAGAAGCCGTAACAAAGTTTTTGAGGCTGCGGTAGTAAGCCTTACTACTATCAGTTTTTTTCGCCTGTGCCTTAACTAGCGCTTGGTTTCTTAAATTCATCATTAATTTTATCGTCTCTGTAATCCATGGGCGAGGGTTGTGCCTATATGTTACTTTAGTAATAGGAGCGTGTGTATCATATAGCGAGATTATTAATTTATTGAATTGTTCAACCATATCATCCACATTGTTCAGATCAGCTATCGACTGCCAAGGAAGGAGATTAAGGTCCGAGTTGAATAGGTCTATATTAAATATTAATGTTTTTCAATTTCCGAATGAATTTAATATTGGGACGTATCTTGGGTTTCTTAATATTGAAATCGACAAGAACCATAGCATGATCGCTTAAACAACGATTGTGAACTAATTGAACACCTTGACATCTAGCAGCACTATCTGTCAGAACAAGGTCTATTAAAGTTTCTGAACTATCGGTAATACGAGTTGGCTGCTGAACAAGTTGGTCGAAGTTACGCTGGTGACAGAAGTGTATGAGCTCTTTTGAATTAGCTGATGTTTTGTTCAGTAGGTCTATATTAAGATCTCCTAATATGCAAGTATAGGTGCAGTGCGCTAAAGCATTAATTGATTCGCTAATAGAGTCCAATGCGTCGTTAACATTTACACTCTCAGGTCTATAAGCTGTTCCGACAGCTAGCGTTGCTCCCGGGAGCTGAATCTCTAGCCACAACTGCTCAAGTGAAGATACAGGGTGGTTTTTTGTACGAAAATTAATTCCTATTCTAATATAAAAACCTACGCCTCCCCCCCGTTTTCCTTTCCTCGCTTTGTGCACAAATGTGTAGTCCGGTATAGTCGGCGCTAGGTTTTCTTCGCCCTCTTTGATCCACGTCTCATTGATAGCTAATATGTCTGGTTTGTAAGCTTGAACGGTTGTCACTAGTTCATCCGCCCCGGTATTTAACGATCTAGCATTTAATAAACCTATAACTAATGTTTTATTTTTATTGTTAGCCATTAATTATGTTATTTATATTTAAAGTTAAGTAATTATTAATAGTATAATGGAAAAAATGGTATATGTTTATATTTGAGCATATTATTAGTTGAATGTAAGTGTGGTAAAGTGTAGTGAGTGAGTGTGTGCATGTGTGTGGTGTGTGTATTAGGTATGTGCTTTGGTATGATCTATCTATTAATATAACTATGTATATGTAGTAGTAAAATTGTAACATCAAAATGGTTAAACTAGGTAGTACAATATTACAAAATTTCAAATAATGTATGTAGATCAAAGGAAGATTAATATTACTTATAAAACTATTACAACTTATCATATGATTTATAAAAATATTGCAGCTAGTAACAAGGATTATAATATTGAAAATAATTAACACAAAAATTATAATATTGAGAATAATTAACACACTAGTAGGAACTAAATTGAGTAAGCTAGGAAACTTAACTAAAAAACATAATAATAATTCACATTCAAGCAAATAGCGACTAATGAATGTATTCTCATTTATTACATGAGGTGGTTTAGAAAAAATACAAAAAGAATAATACAATAAAAATAATAAAATGAATATTCTAAAAAAATGAACAGGTAAGGAAACATTTATAAAATTTACATTATTATTGTACATTGTACATTAGAGCCAATGTTAGGATTACCGAAAACCCTAAATAGATCGTTATCTGTGCGCAATTGAACCCGATGCTTTCCATTGTCCTGGCGTACGAAGATGTTGCCATTCCGCGTCCAAACGTATTTATATTTCCGCTCTCGTGCCATGGCGCGCGCTTTTTGAAACAGAATGCGGTTGGTTTTTGTAAGTCGCTCGTTCAGGAATATCGATGATGTCGGGCCGTGTAGCTGTAAGCCTTCGGTGCCGGTTAAGTGCCGGTTAAGTGCCGCACATTTCCTGTTTCCTACTGCGCGTTTGTGGCTTGGTTTCTAATAGATACTCTAATGAACATCATTTAACCTTAACATGACATAAATAGGGCCTTTTTATATTTATCTTATCATTATATACCGCTTTTCAATTCGGAGATGCTCACTATAATTAATTCCCTGCTTTATAAACATGTTTTATCAAACAAAATATTTACTACATCTGTTGCTCTGTTCTGTTTACTATGTATTCTGATTGTACAGTCAGTTATTGGCATTTACGAATATAACACCAAACAATATTCACATGATAACAGCGACGTCATCTGTTGGAAACTAACGGAATTGTGAAATAATGGTTATATGCCATGCTTAGTTAGAAAAGTCCTAAAAACTCCTATGAAAAGTATCTAGTCTACAATTTAATTCATCGAGACATTTCCATCTATGCCCTAATAGAAATGCATATTAACAATTTCAAGTTTAAAATGTCAAGTTTAATTCGTCCATTTCTATTTAAAGTTTTTAAAAACTTATTTTTTACACCTTGTCAACGAAATGTCAAATGCATTACGGTATCATAGAATTAATTATCATAACGTTTGATAATAACGTGTTTCGAATAAACTGGTTTACCTTTATAATTACAGATGTTAATTTCATCTCATTTTCATAGATGGCAGCACAGTATACTGTATTTTATTTACTGTACTTCAAAAATACTCATAGAAACTTATCGCAACTGTATAGTAAGGTATATTTTGAAACATAACGTAAAGCATTACGTTGTAAACACAGATTAAAATATTTGTGCTGCTGCTAAGTAAAATAATAATATATTGCTCAAAAATAACACTTTTGCGTTTACTTACTCTACACAGACTTAAGGAGTGTAATCAAGGCAATCAATTTAGGTTATTTTTGTGTTGGTAACCCCTATAAACCAAATCTACATTAAACAAAATTGGATACAACTTCAATGCTAATTCAGGCCATGGTCAATCTCTGTACCTACGTACAAACCATTATAAGTTGAAATCGCTGTTAAAACTAACGGCATAAATTAATTAAGCGATATAATTAATTAGAGGTCCAACATTTTTATATAAATTAAGCGTTAGTGTCACCATAAGTTTAATAAAACTGTTATTTTTATTTATAAAATAATCTGCACATCAAAGACATCAACGCGCGTAAACTTTTTCCACTAGTAATAATCATAATGTCGCATCTCATTATGCTATAATCTTTGGTATAACGAAAGCAATATACATAAACATATCATATTGTTCGTAGAGTATGATCTGTTCTGTGATACGTTGTTTCGTAACGGAACGGAAAGTAAACGAGCTTGTATTTTACCTCCACAAGGGAAGTAACACCTGATTGGCTAGTTAAGGATTTGCGTATTGAATTGTTACTAACGATTTTGAGCTGTAAACCAAAACTGGTGTAGATTTGATATCTTACGGTAGTTTTAACACCTCGTGCTTTAGCAGTACTGACGTGATTGTTTATATATCTTAAGCTTTCAATTTTAATGGTTCAACATTTCATAATTATTACTGTAAGAATACACACAGCAAAATTCAGGTTTTCTTCCCTCAACAGGACATCAACAAGATCATATTTAATCGTAAAATATTTAACACATCAACATAAGATAAACCGAATCGTATTACGAATAAAGTCAAAGACCCGAAATCGCGTTCAGTTGAAATGACAATGACATCCTTTCCTACACAATTGTAATTGTAATGCCCAAAACGTTAGTACTTAACGAATTCGGGTCAAGAAGCAAACACCGTTGTAAACAAAACTCTATGGCGTACACAATAAAGATTAATACTAAATAGGAAGCAGTGTTGATGATAATTATAAACAGAAACTTGAATGAAAGCGATTGTAACAGGATTTATTTGTATTTGAGATCGTTACAACAGGAACTGATTAATCATCGTACAGGTTATTGGTACAGTTCTAAGAAACACTCTAGATCTGCAGTAATAACCTTGAGTTGAAAGTCAGATTGAATATTGTTGAACTATATGGGACTGGGTATTGTATATGAAGAGGGCCTTATTCATAATCGCTTTAACAGCACTTTAGCTATCAAATGGTTTGTCCCTTTCACACATACGCTATTTGCCAAAGAGTAAAAGAGACAAAACACTTTAAAGCAGCGTTTTAATTACAGAGCGTTTATGAATAGGTGGTTAGAGTTTTAGTGTTAAGTTAAGCAATCTGTACTAGGCTAGCTTCGAGGTTGTATAAGATCATGAGAAGCCTATAATCATATATACGTCAAGATAAACATGCTGCACGGCGTAAAAAGTAAAAATATACTAAAAAGGCTTCATTACAACTTACAACCGTGCTTGTTCCAACTTTTTTTTATTATATCTTACAAGCAAATACCTCATTTTCTTTTTATAAAAAACGGAGTAACTGCCAGTAAGATTCGGTTGAAGGTCAAAACCTCTTAATACAATAAAAATTAGTAACCCTAACCAACATTACCGTGTTCGTGGAATTCTAACACAGGATGGCACACCAACTTAATTAAGTACCTATCATTAAATTAACACAGACAATTGACGTAGCATAGAATATGTGACCTAGTCCTATAACAGCAATAATGAATCTCTTTGTTATCGTTTCAATGTCATTGAGCAATTAACTAGTTAAGTGATTAAACCGCCATCGTTCACTGGTTAAGTACTTGTCAGTGCCTACTTTAGTTTGGGAAGTGTGGAATATTTATAGAAATATTTGAAGGTGAACAAGATTATCCAATTAAGTTTAGAATAAAATATTGTGCAATATACATGCAATATAATACAATGTAGGTAACCTGTATCAACAATTCTGAATAGATAGAATCAATGTTGACATTAAAATGTATATAGAAAGAAACGGAGTTGAGCTTTGCAAATGTTAAGAATTCATGGCAGCAGACATTTTAAATATTAATAAGTGTATTGGTTACGTATGAATCAAGTTACTCGATTCTGTGTTAAGTAAAGAATTTAATTAAGGCTAAGCTTTAATTTAATTATGATCGAGGTCACGGCTCACTTCATTAGAACCTTCTCGTAGTACTAAGTACCGATTTTGACTTCTGATATTTGGCTAAGATCAAAGTTCACGAGAATGAAGATCTTATGACCTGTATGTCAGTTGTATTAATTTAACGCTTGTGGTAGTTAACAAAGAAGTAGTGACACCACAGGTTCCGGGTATTAAAAACTTTATAGTCCTCAATATTTTAACATAAAATATTTTATTGAAATACCTTTTTTACTTACAAGATAAGGTTACCCTAATTTGCATTACATAACGATATAAAAACTTGTTGATTTTCCAGATTGTTATTTTGTTCAAATGTTGCGTAACATGTTAGAATAATGAATATTAAAGCAATTTATAAGGCATTAGTAACATACCAGGCCAGATATTTAAACGCTTGTCGACTTTGAAGCGAGTTTAGTCGGTCGAATTATCGGGTCCTTAATAGTTGTCGTTCCGTAATAGTGAGTTCGCCTTACGGTAAAATGGCGACTGATAATGACGGTGAAACTAGTAATAGGAATAAAGTGGAAGTGAAACAAAACACAAGTGAAACATCATGCTGGAATTGTTTTAAAAACGTTGTCGCGGAAACTGACCCCGAATATGAAGCCACATTACCAAAAATAAGGAAAGAAACCAGAAATAAATACAGACTATATTCCTTCATTGCTTCTCAAATATCAAGACCCAAAGCAGTACCGTTAGCGCAAAAAGTAAGTGAAAATTATGCAATAGGAAAGAAACTTGAAAAGAAGATTACAGATAAATCCGTTCAAACAGATGAAACTAGTGTTAAAAAGCTTGGAAAGATTAAAACTGAACAAAATATCATAGTACCTGAAATAATATCATCATCACTAACTACGAGTGAAACAAATACAAGAGAAGAAGTTATTGTGAATACTGATAAAGAGAACATCGTAAATGATATCACCAAATCTTCTGATGATAGTTCTGACGAGAAGGACAAAGGAATAGCTGACTATATCAAAGAATATAACCTATTTGAAGCATACAAATCAATTAGAAGAAGAACGGATACACCTAACGCCTCTTTAAGATCGAATGTTTCTAATACACTCGATTCCAGTAAAAACGATACATCTCTTGATAGCTCATCCTCAAGTTATAGTATAGTTCAACCAAAAGTAACGATTCGCAAAGTTTATGAAAGTCCAAGCATTCACATTACTTCCAATACGTATATCACCAAGAGTGAAGAAAACTTAATCAAAGATGTTAACGTACCATCTGTGACGCCTCGAACAAGTATAAATAAGCACAGAATAAGTCCATTAGCGCTTAAAAATGATTCAAGAGAGAGTATAGGTAGTCCAAATTCTTCAATAATAAAGAAAGAACCTCTTACTTTTACTTGTAAATCTTTGAAAATTCAAGAATTGCGCGATAAATATAATAATTTGAGTAAGACTAAAGAACAGCTGAAACCAATCACTAGATTATCGAGTAGTAGTAGCCTTAATAAAAATACGTCTTCCAGTTCAGTAGATAATGTATCACATAAAGTTGTCATAGACACTTCAACACCCAAACAGCAATCGGATCCCAAAAAACTTGCTGGGAAAGACAAAGATGAGATTGATAAGATTATTGATGGATTACAAAGTATTACACTTAAAGAACGAACGGTTGATAAAAATGACAACGCCAGCACAAATGGATCTGAGTCTGGATACTCTGGATCTTCGACGCGTGATCTCCACGATGACGCAGTATTAAAAAGAACTATTGCAGAGTCAGGAAATGAATCTGAACGATCTAACCAAAGTCCTCGAATGAGACATAAGTCTTCTCTACCTTCACTAATGTCGAAGCCAAGTATGAGTGTTTCTACAAAATCCCTTGCTGTAGACACTAGTATGGAAACCAAGAAACCTGTGAAAACTCTTCGATGGAGCACTTTTGACTTACAACGAGATAAAGGTATATCGTAGTTTATCTGTTCAAGTATTTCTCCTATAGTTATGTCCCCGCTTTAAATAAATAATGGTGACATGAGTGAGTCATATTGTTCGCTCCCGGAGTCCGTGTGTAGTCATTAACATTGAGAGTATTTCGCATTGTCCTGCATTATACTTTTATCGCTAAATACAGCCGGAAACAAACTGTACCGCATTACAATATATTAAACTGATAACATCTGGATTCTGTTTGAAATAATTCAATATGACAAAGTTAATTCCTCGATTTAGTTGTGTCAAAGTGGGTAGCATCAAAACAAATGGCTCCTCTTAAACATAAAATTAAATATATAACATTTGAAAACCAAGTGGTTACAATACAGGATAATCCGTATTATCCTGTTGATGTTTACAGTAAAGACTTTGGCAAAGAAGAGCCAAAGATGTCGTGTTGTGCAGTGTTGTGGCAGTGCTTGTGTTGTAAAAATGCAAATGAAACTGACTCTAATTTAGAAACTTCTAGATCGGTACTAGTGAGGCCTGCGGGGAAAAGTTATACGGTTAACGACACATCGAGGCCGAGAATATCAAGTATTCAACAAAATAATGTGCCAATTCTGACTGTCTCAAGACCTCTAGAGGACGAATTCAACAAATCACCAGTCAATAACAGTGTTAACGAATTCACTAATGTTACCACTCAGCTTTTGCAATCAGAAAAGCACGATGCCTCGGTGAATATTAGTGACAAATATAGGAAGATTAAAGTTGCTGATAGTGATGAAATCGATAGCATAAGTCGTAATAATACATTGAAAGCTGGTGAGAAATCATCGTTCATACGCGAAGTTTTAGCCTGTCGGGATACGTTTTTAAGATCTTTAGAATGGTGCGATAATTCGTTGACGAGGGGTAAACGTTGTAAACCTGTCAAAAAAGATGATTGGCTCGAATTAAAAGGCGAGAGTACCAATATGATCAAACTGTGGTGCACTCTGGACACGTTTGTAATATTAACAAACTAATCAAATTACTACTAGTAAGGCACAACAATCTTACAAAACTAGCATGACAAATATGGATTAGTCGCACAAACCATACACGTTCTTAATCTAAATTAACTGCAAAAAATGTCACTTGAACCTTGTTAGTATTAAGTATTTTATAGGAATTTATTGACCGAATTCTGTACATTATTATTACTTCACGTAGCAATAAAATGTTTTCTTCTATATCTTAATTTATTTACAAAGTGCACTATAATTTTATTCGAGTTTTTCTTTATTTTTCTATTTGTTTTGTCCACAGATGACGTCTACCTGTCTGATAACAATGTGTCTCCAGGACATGCCACTCTTCCGAGGAGATCAAACTCGCCTCTTCCTCACGAAAGAGATTTACTGGACAGAGACCGATTTTCACTTAACAGGAGTGGACTTCAGGTAAGGAAACCATTTGCTAAATATTTAACTTTTTTATAACTATACGACTCTTGTAATTGTTATTTCTATAACATAGCGAAACTATATTGCACAAAAATCAAAAGTAATAATGAGCATGAACACTCTGAAGCTTTAAAGTTATATAAAAGTTAAAAGAATTATACCTATTCCAACCACCATGGTGGAAATAGATTTGAAACCTATTTCATTTAAAAGTTAAAAAGGAAAACCAGTTAATTATAACCTAAGTTGTTATTCTAACTTTTAAAAGAACATTGAAATAAAGTCTTCATCACTGAAGTTGCAAAATAATCGACGAAACAGTCTCATTTTAGGAGTCCCATGAAGTCTATTCTCCTAAGGAATAGAATAGACTGAGTATCATTAAAGCAAATTATACACCAAAGTATTAAAATTTAAACAATATGAGTTTTAACAAATTTTGTTTGTGTTACGGGGATCCGTTGACGAATTTCAGTTGCCGGTTGGGATCCGCACTAGAAAATGGTTGGGATATCCTTGCGAAAGGTTTTCTGATGATGTAGGTATATGAACGGCATGAAGATCAATTGATAAATAACAATTATGCTTCCTCGAACAATACAATAACTACATATATCATAGATATTAAAACTATAAAACAATAATCTACATATTTTCATATTTCCAGTTCACTAACTAAATAAATTCATTTCGCATTAAATCATAGTTAGTTCCTCAACATAATTATAACGTAACTGATTTGCAATTCTGTTTAATTTTCCACTAAATGCACACTTTCATTTTAATTATGTTGTATTAGAACGTCGATTTGTAAATTATTAAAAGTTAAATCATTGTGTGACGAAGTATATCGTGATCTTCACCAAGAATTTACTTAATTAGTACTTTACATTGGTTGTTTTCATAGCTAACTTAAGAAGTAAAATATGAGCAGTTAAACCCAGGAATAACAGCCAATCAACTGGTTATTTTATAGTAGAGTTTTAATAAGAAAATCTAATAGTTGATTAACTTTTACAACCTATTAAAAGGTACATTTATCATGTAATACATGTTAAATACTGAGTAGAGCAAGTTGTGGTGGTATTGTCTCAGCATCATAGTATTATATTACTCTTGCGACACGGCCGGCGCGCAACGAGGCTTTGCAAAACATTTGCTTCAATACATTGTGAGCATGCAGTGTGAAACAAGGAGGTTAACAATCGTTATTTATCTGTGGTAACGTTCTATTTAACGTCTTACTACCTCCGCGGTTATGTTTGGTAATCTCATGGGAATAATTTGATAACGGTATTTAGGACATTTGTGAATCATGCTTGCTGTTTTTTGTGTGTTTTTCTCTTGTATGTGTATTGATTGCTATTGAAATAGGGCATTAGGTGTTATCAGTTGCTATCTTTGACATAAACAAATATGTCATATATAAATATACCAGACCTACTTCTGTTTTATTGTGGAAATGTTATAGTATTTTAATATACGCGGTTACATTTATGTATGATTATAAAAATGCAATATAATAATCATATTTATCTACACTAATGTTGTAACATTCTACTTATGTTTCCAATACTTGACTTATAATTACTACTGTTATAGCGCAGACAACAAAACACTCAATTTAAGCAATTTCACATGATGGTATAATATCCACATCGATATCGTAAAATCTCATTATAACATCGCGCGCTCGCTCCTGATTGGCCCTGCGCGAGCTGCGCTCTCATTGGTTAGATTTTAATGGCGGCAAGTTCACTGTGACAATACACGTACGCGTGAAAAACTATTGTCAGCTTTTACTCTTGTTGTTTGATTAATTGCATTAGTGAAGATAAAGTAGTGTATGCAACTGCATATAACACGGGTATTAAAACACTCGTTACACTCGTGTTTAATACCCTTCATTATATGACAGTTGCATAAACTACTATTATAGCATAGAAATATTAATAAAATTAAATATTTCTCTTCCATCTATTCGAATACCTTAAAATGATTGCACTTTCTAATCCAAACAGTTGCCAAATCCAAAATCCGCAAATATAGTTAAATTCGACGAATAAATACACATTCTCACACCTTGTATTTGATCAAACCATATGTTGTAACGTAATTCCCTTGTAAGTAAGGTTGGCAAAGTAAGTCGTAGGTAGATAAGCGTAGGTATATTGCCCAATGCATGTAAGGTCCGAGTTCCGATTGGGTCGTTCCACATTTTCTTGTGTTATACGGTATACCGCTTTAATCGACTACAGCGCACATGGCTTGTTTGAAACTGCATGTATTTCGAAACAATAACCCATAAATCACGTTAGAAATAAATTCTTATTTAACGATGTTATTTTTGTTTACGAAACGCTGCTATATGAAAAGTGAATTTTGTGGCCAGATCCCTGTGTGTTTAGTAAACAACACAATCCTACAATATTGTAAAAATAAATAGCTTAAACAGGTCCTAGATTTTATTAAAATAAAAGATAACTTTATATTATACTAGCAGCGCCCCGCGGTTTTACCCGCGTTGTGCCCGTTCCCGTGGGAATTTCGGGTTTTTTATACATATAACCTTCCTCTTGAAACACTATATCTATTGAAAAAAACAAATTTGGGATTCGGGAATTTCGGGATAAAATGTATCCCATGTGTTATTCTGATGTATAACCTATATTACTGAAAAGTTTCATCGAAATCCGTCCAGTAGTTTTTACGTGAAAGAGCAACAAAGATACATACATACATACATACATACATAGATACATCCATCCTCACAAACTTTCGCATTTATAATATTAGTAGGACTTGTTATTTGTAAAATGAACCTTCATAACGCCACTTAATTTAACGTACCCACGAGAGATGTAGCTTAGTATGTTTTATAGATTTTGCGATTAATCACGTAGGTAGTACTAGTAACGGTCATAATAGGCTAACAATAATTATTCACTTAAACACATGGCTACTATCGATTTCGTTATCAACATTTTTAAGTAGGCTATTTGTTAATGGGAAAATGGTAAAAGTATATCCTAACCTAAGTAAAACATTACACTTTTTTCTTATGTTTAGTTATAACTAGCAGCGCCCCGCGGTTTTACCGCGTTGTGCCTGTTCCCTTGGGAATTTCGGGATTTTTTATACATATAAACCTTCCTCTTGAATCACTCTATCTATTTAAAAAAACCGAGTCAAAATTCGTGTAATAGTATTTGAGTTTATCGCGGATAGACACACAGACAGACGCGGCCAGGGACTTTGTTTTATAATATGTAGTGATTTATATGAATCAAATCAAGTAACTACCTAATTATATTTTACGGAGAGATGAACTTTGTACAGTACACATATAATGAAAGTTTAGTTAATAAAATTCAGCATTCCTACCTACATATGTAAGTACCACTGATAGCAATGTTTAATTAGATATCACTTACATCACTCTAAGTTATGCTCAATATAATATGTAGACGTAGGTTACTTAAAAGTAAATATTTAAATAACCAAAACGCCTAGCAATAACGCTTGTATTGTAAACTAAGTTACAAATAAAATAAATTAGCAATATATTTGAATAAAAAATAACGGGTTAAAAAACTTATACAAAAATAGTTTTTATACGTTTCAAATGGATATTATTTATTGAATATCGCACAGTCCCAAGAAACGTTGGGTCATTCAAGGACATTATGGATGCCAAACCCGCGTTACAAGTTTTAGTGAAGTCGATTCTAAGTCCAAAAGTTTTTATACACAATCTATTCTGTATACGGACAAAATATACATGTAATATATAAAATTCTCGTGTCGCGATATTTGTAGTTAAACTCCTCCGAAACGGCTTAACCGATTCTCATGAAATTTTGTGTGTTTATGGGGTAGAGAATCGGACAACATCTATTTTCATCCCCCTAAATGTTAAGGGTAATCCACAATTTTTTACATGGCAAAACAACGTTTGCCGGGCCAGCTAGTTTTTATATACATTTTCAATGAACAATATGTGTAGGTAGGCCCACATTCCTAAAACGACATTAATGTCAATTATATAACGATCTATGTAATAAATAATACATTTGTTTTACGAGCTACCTACCTACTTTAGATAAGTGTATGCGAGTTCGTTGGTTATAAAACAGATCCTTATGGCTTTATTTAATTTAAAATGGATATAATGTAGGTTGGAAGTCCGAATCAATAATATGCAGGACCAGTTTTTAATATACATAAATAAGTATATAAAATACCTTCTCTTATGCTAGCTGCCCATACTAAGGACATTATCAACTTATATTTATTTTAATTAATTGGATATTTAACATAAAAGATTCAATTTTTATAACATTATTTTAAATTTATGGACATTGAAATCATTTTGGCTAAAAAATTTAAAAGATTAGAGTGAGTACCCATACAAGTTAAAACCAACTTTATGTGCATTAAAACAAGTTTCATATATTGAACGATACTTTATATATACACGACGATAATATATACACCTAACTTATTAAATACATATATAAAAATAATATATTTATATAAAAAAAACATATTAATCAATTAAAATGTTCATAGGTAAAGTTCGTTATTATAGTTTTATAGCCCGGTCTTTTAACTTATTATTTATTGGTACTAAGTAGATAAAATAAACCCTTACCTAAGTCAACATTGTTACAATAATTATGTTAAGTATATTATAACCTTAGTTATTACTAGGCACTTACGATAAGAGTCACCGCCCCCTCGCTTTGCAACGATAAATCAATAATAGTTCCTAATGATAGTATGTACATACATTCATACTCATAAAATAGTCATTTTTTAAGATAGACTACCTAATATACCTACTTAGGTATTACGTTAAACTGTCGATTTTAATTATATCATTCTACAAATCATTCCTGAGACCTTCGTATTAAATAGGATAATCTCTCCGATAATAGGGTCATATAGAACATGAAATGAATGAACCCATAGCTATGAAAATACAAACATCGTTACGAACTAATGCCTCTTATAGTAATCGTGAATGAATGACATTCTCACTGCAATATAATCCTCTAACAATATAGGTACCTACGTACAAGTTCGTATCAGGTGACATGAGATAATAACGCAAAAACATTTCGGTTCATTAGTCGAGTTTAATTCGTCAGTTATGAATTAACTTTCATTCCATTTAGGTGTTCAGATGTGTAGATAATTGTATGAAGTTTTAAATGAGGATTCTATAGTGATAAAATATAACAAAAAAACAATTCAGGTAAGGATTTTATAAACCATTGGCACAGTAAACCACAGAAAATTACGGTTTTAGTGAGAGATGTATAAAATGAATGACGATAATTGTACAATTGAAGACACATGATAAAGAAGAAGAAAAATTAGGAAGAATAACAATAATAATACCATTTTCGGTTTCATTACATAAAAAAATGTCGCGTAACAACTTACAAATAAAAATTCACTAATATTGAGAACATCCCTCTAATTCAAAAGTTGGCTTGTTATAACCGTTATAAAATAACCGGTATAGATAACACATTCCAATTTCAAACTCAAATAAACAGTTATAACAATCTAGACTATATTATAATTGTATAATAATTCTAATTGTAAACCGTCATGTCTTCCAGAATCGCTCAGAATCCATGGCGTCAGTCTACTCCGGAGCGGGTGAAGGCACCAGAGCCATTGTCACAGTACGGGGCGAAGTGCAGTTCTCTCTGTTGTACAACTACAGACTGGGAGCCTTGGAGGTGGGAGTCAAGAGATGTCGGGACCTAGCCGCCGTCGATACTAAGAGAAACAGATCTGATCCTTATGTTAAGGTTGGTATTCATAATTAGACTTAATGTTTTTACAAGTTAGAAATTATTGTCATTATTAAAAGTGACGACTAGCGTTTACAAGCTACAGTTAAACCTTTCTAATTCTTCGAATTAAGTTTCATGCAGACAAATAACAGTACCTCATAATAACCCTATCTTATATTTTTTTGTTAACAAATAAAAATTATTGTTATTCTTAATTGCAGGTGTACTTGTTACCGGACAAGTCCAAAACTGGCAAGAGGAAGACTAAAGTAAAGAAGAACACGCTGAACCCCGTGTTCGAGGAGACGCTGAGCTTCGCGCAGCCGCTGGCCTCGCTGTCCGCGCGGACACTGTGGCTCAGCGTGTGGCACGCGGACATGTTCGGCCGCAACGACTTCCTGGGCGAGGTGGCGCTGCCGCTGCACGAGCTCGTGTTCGACGAGCCCGCGCCCACGTGGTACCGCTTGCACGAGAGGGTCAGTACTCACTGCTACTCACTCGCACCGGCTAGGGACGTGCTCACAGACAGTAGTCTACGAGGCTATGGAGGACTGAATGAGGAATGAGTGAACGAATCAACCGCGCGCCCATGTGGTACAAGTTGCAAGAGATAGAGAGCTATAATAGCAGTAGGCAGAAGAGGGGTATAGAAGAGTGAATGAACAATGAGTGAATGCTTTAATCTAATATTTTTTTTTAATTCAACTGGTTAATGAAAACTTCATTCTGGAAACTAATCTGAAGATACGTTGCAATTGCCATCAATTGATCTCAATGTAGAAATATCACTAAGTAAGACAATACGAAATAGCCACAGTTGTAAAATTCTTTATCTACACTAATGTTGTAACATTCTACTTATGATTCCAATACTTGACTTATAATTACTACTGTTATAGCACAGACAACTAAAACACTCAATTTAAGCAATTGCACATGATGTTATAATATCCAAATCGATATCGTAAAATCTCATTATAACATCATTATAACGCGACCAATTAACCTGGCGAGCCTTATGTCAAAATCCTCATACTAGTTGTATAAAATTTTGATATTAGGCTGGCTTTTGAAAACAGTTGGGTTATACGTGAAAACTTCGTCGAAACTACATACACAAAACTCTTTGGTAAGATCTCGCTCGCTCCTGATTGGCCCTACGCGCAGCTGCGCTCTCATTGGTTAGATTTTAATGGCGGCAAGTTCACTGTGACAATACACGTACGCGTGAATTTAATGTTTCGCAATGTGTTTTGTTTTTAAAATTTTGTTTGATTAATTGCATTAGTGAAGATAAAGTAGTGTATGCAACTGCATATAACACGGGTATTAAAACACTCGTTACTATTATGAAACTCGCTGCGCTCGTTTCATAAACTCACACTCGTGTTTTAATACCCTTCTTTATATGACAGTTGCATAAACTACTATTTCGTCTCACTGAAAATACGTAGAGGAGGATAAGTTTAATAACCTCAAATAAACATTTATTTAAAACATTATGAGCCTTGATACATGTTAAGGTTATAGGCAACAATAATCCACATTCAATTTATGATGCTGTCAGAACTCTTTGTTATAATGAAACATTTCGTTCCAGACTGAACAATTCGACGAGCAGCAAGGGACTCGCGGTGACCTGATCATCGGGCTGAAGTTCGAGCTGCAGGAGACCGGCGCGGCGTCGCGCGATAAAGGAACGCTACACGTACTGGTGAAGGAGGCCAAGAATCTCGTCGCCACCAAGCCGAATGGACTCGCCGATGTGTTCTGTAAAAGGTAAGTCGACATTTAATTTGTTACGTGTTGGGTTCAAAAAATTTTAATACACGTGGTCTGGTTTCGATTCGCTGTTTCCCGTACACCTTTATGAAAAACAAGATTTGAAGCGTCAATTTAGCTACAATGCCACAAGGCACAGGCAACCCTGACTCCTTATAATTACATACTTATCGAATACATCATTGTATAAATCTGTATAAATCATTTATTGAAATCACAAGGCTAAATTAGATCCAAATGATTAAACATGTACGTGGTTGTTGCAGCTACCTGCTGCCGGAGCGCGGGCGGCTGGCGAAGCAGAAGACGGGCGTGGTGCGGCGCAGCCTCAACCCGCGCTGGGAGCACGTGTTCACGTACCGCGGGCTGCGCCTGGGGGAGCTGGCGGGCCGCGCGCTCGAGCTCAGCCTGTGGGACCGCGACCGCCTCGCCGCCAACGACTTCATGGGCGCCGTGCGGCTCGCGCTGCCCTCCGGTACACACACACACTAACACGCACGCACGTCACACATCACGTTCAAGAGAACAAACAAGCCAAAAATCAAACTCTTCGGCTTTATTGAATAAACTAGCGCTTATATTTATATTTATGCACGAGTATAGCCGTAGGATACAGCTATGCCAGAGTGGAGGGAGGGGGGGGGGGGGGGGGGACGTATAGGCATACTACCTGCATACTACATAAGGCAAACTATAATATGTAGTTCTTACAATTTTCATTTCATTTTCAGGTACATACATGGGAGCGAATGTTAACTGGATGGACAGCACGGGCAAGGAAGTCACCTTGTGGCAAACAATGATGCAACGACCTAACTTCTGGGTAGAAGGCTCTATTCCTCTCCGACCTAAACTTTCCAACTGAAAACAATCAATCTATTTAAATAAAATCCGACCTTGCAGAACTTCACTTTTATGACTACTAGATGTCTCTGTTTCAATCACTCTCGTACTCATGGAACCACCTAGTAGTTTGATTGATAAGTTGCAGGTAATTTTAATAAAAATCTATGTATTTGAACATACCACCGGCTTAAATTAAGGCCTTCGTCTTCATGTAAGTCAGGTCGAATTAATAATTTAATTCTTTTTAAAAATATATCCATAAGTATTTTATCTATTGGACTTTTTTCTATTTTCAAACCACTAGCATTTTTTCTTTTTCTTTTATTTCTGGCAACATCGAATCTTATTTTTTAAACTTTCACTATTTTGGAGCATAAATATTTATGAGTGAAGGTTCCTAAATCTTACATCTTTTCTAATGTATGATGTATTATTGTGTAGCTATTAACGATGTGCCAAGAGTTTGTAAGAATCTATTTTTATAATAAAGGGACCAGAATTATGGCTAAAATTATCTAGGATAAAGAATGCTGCCAGATTATCTGTAAATGTTGCGCATTATAGTAAAGAATGTAAAGATACAACATTGTGAAGTGTCTGCACCCCACACTTAGGTATTATAAGTAAATATGAAGATTTTTAGTATTATCTGTATAGAAAATAATAATAATCAAATAAGTACTCTAAAGGTAGTTCTTCAATTTATTTTATTTACCCTTTTGATACTCTCAATTTGTTTTCTGATCATACTTTTTTATTGACTTACATTCCAACTTGTGATTTTTATTATAATAGCTTTAAGTTACAATGACAATAATTAATAGTTTCACTATTAAGATCTTTATTATCTGTAATATTGTCTACTTACTGCCTTATCATGGTAATTTAATGTTATGCATTTAATTATTAGATTTTTTATGTACAAATTAAGTTTGGGCACCAATGGGAAAGTGCCCATTTTAATTAAAATGTGATAGAATAAGAAATATAATATTCTTCTTGCGTATTTAAGAATATAATAATTCTTCTAACGCCCGGAAAATATAGTAAGTAATAACGTAAGTAAAATATTTTTATAAAAATATACCTATACGATTGTATCTATGATAATTATTTGGAATAAAAATATTTAAAATTTTTCATTTATTGTTTTATTCGACGTAAATACGACTACGCATTAACAATTGTAATTTACCTATGTAATTTAATGCAATAGTCGGAGAAGTACATTTTGTATACAGTAATCTAAATTGAATTCCTATATTCGTTAATCAAAACAACTTTTGAGATAAGTATTACGAAAAATATGAGAATCAACTGACTCAGTATATTAGACAGAATTTTGGAAATTGTTTTTTATTAAATTGACTACCTCGCCCTAAGCTCATAAGCTCACCCTCACAGACCAGACTCACCCTCCCGGTATTATAAGCTCGCTAAAGTCGCTAATTAATTACTGCGTCATGACTCATGATTTGTAGGTCTGTGGCACTTGACCCCGCCCAAAAGAACGAATAGAAGTAGATTGAATCTGTGGATTGAAAGTACGATCAATTCATTCATTTGATTATATGTACATCTGTGATGTACATAAATAAATAGATAGAAAGAGCGTGGAGGGAGCAATAGTAGCTGTCAACGTCGTAAGTTTCGATCACGGTTGTGACAGAAGAAATAATGAACAGACGTAGGATTGCTTGGCTGCTACATCACTACCTCTATTATTCAAACTCAATGGGTCCGATCGATACAAATTGTATGCATACATTATCTGTAATTAAAGATCAATCATACAATACTCTAATCAAACGTCATTTTAGCGTCATTTATTCATTCAGTCATTGTACTTGATTTGATTGATTCTCGGCTTCATATTCTGTGGTCTGGCTGGCTGTCATGTTGGATATGCCAAAAGAATTGGTTTGGGCCATCAAATCAAACAAAAATTGAATTGAATTGAATTGGTTGGTTCGGATTTTGAAAAATCGAAAGCATAAAACTTTTATTTATGAATTGAATTTAAGTTATAATTTTCTAAACAACTTCTTAAATTATCAAACTAACCATGGATAGTGCA
The DNA here is from genome assembly GCA_963082685.1 of Cyclophora albipunctata. NCBI lineage: Eukaryota > Metazoa > Arthropoda > Insecta > Lepidoptera > Geometridae > Cyclophora > Cyclophora albipunctata. Next base: position 9,466,549 of record OY720121.1, on the reverse strand, counting down.
TTCGGTAAAGTAACGTTGATGTCGTGTGTTTTGTTTACAATTATAAAGTCTGGTAAGAAAGGGCGTTGTTTCTCATTTGTTTTATTTTACTTCTGTGTGTTGTTATTTTTATAATTTTATTTTGATTTTTAGTTAATTCCATATATTGTTATCAATGTTCGGGGACTGATTCGGACCACCCGTTCGAATGCAATGAATTTTTAGGGAATGATGTTGATTTACAACCGACAGACTGTTCGAATATACATGACGCCCAGCACTGTATAAAACATGTTGGGAGAAACGAAGGTGAGGTACTGGGGCCGGTGTCTCGCAGGATAAACTAACACGGAGGGCTTGGTATTAGTCTAGTACTCTAGTTAGACCCAGGGTGGTAGCTGACGGCTAGGAACTCATTAACGAACGTATTACAACCAACAAGTTACCTTTCTTCCTTTGTAACGATTTTTCTCTTTATTATGTTATTTTAAAGTACACTGACACCATAAAAAAATAATAATATATACCGGACAAATTCACACACCATTAATTACACCCAAACTAAGCTCTAAGCTTGTATTATAGAACCTAACTAACTGATACTGATACACTACATACACAAATAATTAATAAGAATATATAGTTAACACCCAGACGTCACCAACAACTATGTCTTCACATATTGTTGACTCCGGGCGGGAATTGAACCCACAACCCCCGACACAGTAAGCACTCTCACTGCCACTGTGCCAACGGGCTTGTCACTTATATAAGGCACTTCTCCGCACTGTCAGTTATCAGTCTATTATAATATTTTAACAAATAATTCATTTTCTATTAAACTAATTATTACATCTTAATCACAGGGTCTTCTTTGGAATGTTATCAATGTAATTCGTCTACAACTATGGAATGTGGTGATGGACTAATGAGCTTAGATGGTGGTATACTGAAACCGACTTCATGTGATCATGTTTATGATGCTCAGTATTGCATTAAACTAACAGGTTCTAATATTTGTGGTTCAAATGTTGCAAATAACTGTTGAAGACTTGCACACATTGCACAATCTGTGGAATACACACCTTGCACCTTATTGGCACTCTAATTTTAAGTCTATAATTAGGATGTTGGGATATTTTGCTTGGGTACTAACATTATGGAATATTGTAAAATATAATAATTAATCTAATATGCACTTTTGAGTTTCACAGCATTGCACTACGGGCTTATGACTAATATTTTGTGATGGTACATATTTAAAATGTAAGTTGATTCTAATAATTATTGATTATGATTGTGCTCCAAAACTGGTCCTGGGTTGGACTTAACATGTTCCCAAAATAATTTTCCTACATGAATTGAATTTGATTACGATCATAATACCCAGAAACGAAGATGAAGAGATTGGTAACATAACCCTTTCACTGTACTGATATATTCAATTAAATCCCTTTGCCCAGCCGTGGCGTCAGATTATACATGTAACTCTGCTGTTTTTGTTTGATTTCATCGCATAGTAAAACTACGCCACAAGCACTCCATTCTATAATAAACATTATAATTTTTAGGAGGTATCAGCACACGAAGGTACTGTTCATCACTAGATCTCGGAAACCAATGTAACTTCGTCCAACAACCTGGAGACAAGCTGGAGTACCGCACTTGTATCTACACTTGTAGCAGTGACGGTTGTAATGGTGCATCTTCTATAGCATTATCAACTATTTTCATCGGAATATGCTTGCTTTTAAAAATCGTATTATAATATTGATATTGTGTTCTATATTAGTAGGTATTAGTTGTGTGTTGTATCTAGACTTAGGCATTCCATTTTTAGGGTTCCGTAGCCAAATGGCAAAAACGGAACCCTTATAGATTCGTCATGTCTGTCTGTCTGTCTGTCCGTCCGTCTGTCTGTCTGTCTGTCCGTATGTCACAGCCTTTTTTCTCCGAAACTATAAGAGCTATGTTGTTGAAACTTAGTGTGTAGATGTATTCTGTGAACCGCATTAATATTTTCACACTAAAATAGAAAAAAAATAAAATTTTAGGGGGGTCTCCCATACTTAGAAATGAAAAAAATATATTTTTTTTCATCAAACCCATACGTGTGGGGTATCTATGGATAGGTCTTCAAAAATGGTATTGAGGTTTCTAATATCATTTTTTTCTAAACTGAATAGTTTGCGCGAGAGACTCTTCCAAAGTGGTAAAATGTGTGTCCCCCCCCCTGTAACTTCTAAAATAAGAGAATGATAAAACTAAAAAAAATATATGATGTACATAACAATGTAATCTAACACCGAAAATTGGTTTGAACGAGGTCTAGTTAGTAGTTTTTTTTTTACGACATAAATCGTAAACCGCAAAAAAATACTGATTATTCATTCAATAACTCAAATGTAAATAAAAAAACATTTATTTCAAGAACTTCTTTATTATGTTACTCGCTGCTACGGAACCCTTCATGGGCGAGTCCGACTCGCACTTGGCCGCTTTTAATTTTCTGTTATTTACAACAATTATGATCGAGTTTCCTTTTTTGAAATTATGGTAATATAAAATTAAACTCTATCAATCAATACCATTAAACCATACTAAGATTCTAGGTAATTTTTATTAATAAATTGAATTAGTTTTTTTTTACAGTTTGTATATTTTGTGTCTCCTGACTATTCACGTTGTATTGTATTGCCATATCCATGCTGTAATTTTTGTATATTATATTATTTTGACAATATTTTATGTTTTACAATTTTTATATGAAATATTTTTAATTGTTTTTACATGAATTTATGTAACTGTATTCCGTCCTTTTATTTTAAGTAATGTGACGCCAAATAGGGTATATTAATGATTTAAATGTATTTTTATATTATAACTTACAAGTTACATCACAACTAAAGATCTGAAATTGCATTTTTAATAAACACTAAAATAATATAATATTGTACTTTATTACACCTCTTATCTAGAGAGCGTTGTGCCGACTTGTGCCGCGGTCGCCGGACGCAGCCCTCTAGTGTTCAAAGTGTTGACTGAAGATGCCACGAAGATACGGTAGTTAACAATTTGACAATTTATATAAGCATTATCCCGAACTGACCCCATGGCTCACGTGTCCCATCTGTTGTGATGGCTCAACGTAATGTTCTTTTCCCAATTGTCCTTATGTACACTTTTTCCATTTTTCCCATGCCTTATCCCATCTGCCCCCCTGTATCTCTTTCTCAATTGCATGGCCTCCTGTCAGGGTTAGAACGACACTGTTTTGAAATTACCTAACTTCTTGGTGAGTTATGCTTGCCTGGTCTTTTATAGTGCAAACGTGAATTTAGTTGACAACGTTTGTTTATAATAATCTGAATTATGAACAAATTATCTCTTGTTGAGTTATGTTTGCCTGGTACTTCGCCATTCGAAAAGAGAATTTCGTTTAAAATTTTATCAAAATAACGAATCTGACTGTCATCTCTTAGTGAATTCTGTTCGCCTGGTACTTTGTAATTGTAATACGTAAATTATTTCTTCAACTGAACGGGCGATTATATTTTTTAAAAGTATAATAACTATTATTCATTGCCAAGTCCAATGAAACCTTAAGGAATACAAAAACTATCTGTTTTAAAAAATATAGTGTGTATAGAATTAAATAAAACTGGATGAAACAAAGAATGAATAAAACAAATGTTCCAATTATTCAATGATCAAACATTTATTCAGAATTTGTGCTACACAAGCTTGATATAAAAATACAATAAATATTAACACCGACTCAGCCATCAAACGATGCCAGCTAATGCACAATAATACTTTCATTTTCACTTACGACGCTACATTATGTTTCTCTTTAAATGGATATTGGAATGTTATATCATTCGATAATTTTATACATGTTGTTTCGTTCACTGGCTCACTTCATTCATTTATATTCTAGCTGTACTAAGATAGTGGAACTACAATAAAGAAAATACAAAAGCTATGAAATTCAAATAGCTCTAGTAGCTGCATTTTGAGACTAGTCCAGCACCCAATAACTACGATGCTAGATCTTATCTAAAATATGCACATAAAAAGTTCATCAGGTAACTTTTTTTGTACATAATTGTGTTACATTAACAAGAACATTTATATAAATACAAACGGCACTTTTTAGGCGTCCATCCCATATCAGAACATTACCAAATATTGCAATACATATTTTATCACTGTTGTTTAAACATTCTCATTTCTTACCGAGTAAATTACATCATAAAATTACATACGATTTTAGATCAAAGACAAATTACTTTTATACAACGCCACAAACATCGCCATCGCAATGCTATAAAAAGCCCTCCATAAAAATACATCAATCACATAATTATTATGAGACAAACACAAAAAAATAATAACAGGTAACGCTTACTTAAATCAGACTATTAAAACAATCACTAACAAGATCAACTTAACTACAAAACTAGGAATAAACAATTTTGTAAAGTGCACAATAAAGAAGTGCTTACGTACAATACATTTCATACGTACGTACTACATAGTCCTCCCTATATGGGTACTTAGTGTCACAAATAATAAAATACGTAATGTCAAAAGTATAAAAATGCAATCCTGATTTAAAATTACACAGAAAATAATGTATAAAAGTTTGTGACTGGGAATGCAATTGTAGAATTGTCTAGGCCGCATGAAAAGGAAATGTTAGGCCAATAACAATCCATAGATTAAGCTAAGCGAATAGACCTATGTCATGGGTACAAAGCAATAGGAGAAAGGCCTATGATGTTATAGGCCAGCACTATATTTCTTCTCACATATAAAAAAAAAGTTTATATTAATATTTTTCATGAAATTACATCTTTTTATCTACCAAATTTTGAAGTATGCTAAAAGTTATACATCTTATAATTTTTGAGCATGACCCCCATACATTTAATACGAATAAAAGTTTAATTTTCTTGGCTTCTTTGAACCCAATAAATTAATTGCTCGATTTAAAAAAATAAGTAATTAATTTAATTAATATTGATGAGATGTCAAGAAAAGTCCTTTTACATAAATACTACTATGTTCTTAAAAATAGCCTCTGAATTTACAAATCATAAAAATATCAATCTGTTACAGAAACTAGATACTTCCATATATTCCAAAATGAAACTCCCAAAATATAACATTCAATGGAAATTCTATATTGGTCCGGTTTTCAGTTAAAATTCAGAAACAAGTCGAAACCTAGACAAATTAAACTGCTAACTACCATGTCAAGTAAAATAAAAATAATCAGTACGTAATTGAACGTACAATGTTAAAATGAAACTGCAAGCTGAGGCATAGCAGGCTTACAAAGGCAGTTTAAAGGTTGAACACTGAGATCTCTATGTGACGTACTTCACGTCAAACACGTTGTGAACTAAGCTATGCATTATGAGACTGCAAGCCACATAACACAGACAAGGAACATTCTATGTACTTTACATGAAAAGATTATTTTTATCTGCATATTACATTGAGTGACTAAATGTACCTATACCTCGTCTGCGTACTTAGGCTTCGTAATATACGAATGGCACGGTCAACGGCAGAGGTCATTGCAGTCGATCTACGACATGGACCAAGAACTCTAATGGCATTTGACATGAGACAGCAACGACGACATTTGACATCAGTCACCAATGACGATCGTATTTGACATTAATCAATAACGTCAACGGCATTTAACATCAGTTAACAATGCCGACGGCATTTGACGTCAGCCAAAACACCGATATTTGACAGTAGTTAACAACACTGACGGCGTCCGTTACTTCTGCCGTTGCCGTGCCGTGCTACTGATGGTATTAAATCTCACTGCTGGTTTATGTAGACGATTCTCTCGTCAATCGCGACTGCAAAGCGGCAACGTGTTGCTCCAGCTCGCGCACTCGTTGGTGACTGTTCTGTAGCTGTCGTTTGACGATCCGCAACTCTTCGCCTTGACGGTTGAATGCGAGACGTAGCTGAAAATGTGAAAAGTTATGAATGTATGGTCGATCTCCTGCTCTTCACTCATTGGTTCGATTTGGATGAAACATGGCACAGTTAGTTGCTTATCGAAATTTGAACTTGCTACGAAAATGCCTATCAAATATTAACTATGGCATTACGTTGCTTACCAGGACTTGGACCAGATTTTGCTACGAAGTTGTCAGTCAATTCTTCACAATGCTAAAGTACGGTCGCGAAGCACGGAAGCAGTAAGAATTTCTCTCTTTCACTAGTACTCAATAATATTGCTGTCTCACTCGCCACAGTGCGTTGGCGAAGCGAAACGGCAATACTGTGTACGAAACGGCAATATTGTGTACGAGTGACAGAGACAAATAGATAAAGGTCAATGGACGAAATTCTTCCTGCTTTGCGACCGTACTTTACGAAGTGAACTGCGATCCTGATAATTTGCTACGAACTTGCTTATCAAAACTTGACCACTCTACGAAGTTGCCGTTCTTTCTTGAACATGCTACGAACTTCAAACTTATCGCTCTCGCCCTATATGTACAGATGACCTAATGACCTAATGATAATATTCTGCTCACCATACCTCATGTTCAGTACTAAAAACGTCCCCTTGATTGATCTGCTTGTACAGCGGTACGGGCTCGTTGTCGCCCGTCTGTTTGCCGAACATGCGCTGCAGTTGATGGAACTTCGTGTTTTGGTTCGCGTTCGTCTTCTGAGACTTCTCTGTAGCTTGGATTTGCTGAAATTGATAAATATAGGATAGTTATAAAAGTTGTTCTTGTGATTTTTGATTTGAAACTACGTTTACAGACACTTCGCTTTTATTTTATATTTTTATCTGACGTTTCGACCCCTTTACAGGAACCGTGGTCACAGAAGACTGAGGTGTTATGTGTCTATACAAGAAAAAGTAAAAATATCGCAGCTACCGCCAAATACATTTTGTTAGTTAAAGAACGTACGATTTACGCAAAAAGAGCTAAGTGTCTTGAGATCTTGCAGTGGTGGGACTTGTTTGTGGTTTCAGCTTGTTGATAATAGGATCCCAAGCAGGTGTAAAAACGCTTAAACTTAAGAAACCAGTATTGTTTTTGTGAAGTTCCCACGGGAACGAGCACAACGCGGGTAAAACCGCGGGGCTAGTCGATGTATAAATCATACCTGCGCGTCAGCCTCAGCGTGGTTGTCGTTGTGCCAGGTGGAGGCGTTGAGCGGGCGGTAGTCGGGCGTGGTCTCGCGCGACAGGAAGGCGAACTTCTTGCGGTTGTTGGCGTCCTGCGGCTGCAGCGCCGGCGCCGCCTTGTTGTTGCGCGGCTTGTGGGTCGATATTGTCACGCCTGACGATTATAAACGTCCAATTGTAACAGCTTATAATTATAAAAGAAGGAAGACCGAAACTGTCGAGTACATCGAGAACATACATACATGCACGTAAATGTCAGTTTTAATATATTCTGTACTAATAATATTTTAAAGCTGAAAAGTTGGTTTGTTTGTTTGAACGCGCTAATCACAGGAACTACTGGCCCGATTTGAAAAAATCTTTTTGTAATGGATAGCCACATTCAACGGGAAGGTTATAGGCTACTTTTCATCCTGAAATTCCCACGGGAACGGGTACAACGCGGGTAAAACCGCGGGGCGCTGCTAGTAAGTAAATAAGGTTAAGACAGTTAAAACATTACAGCCGAGCGAGCCGATAGCAGACAATAAAATGATCCTTACCAGTTTTCATGCTGATCAATATCGGCGGTGTGTTCATGCCGCTGAGCCAATCCTTAGCCGACAACGCCGGCAGTGGCGCCGCCGTGTCCGGGTATAAATCTTCCTGCAAGCAATATCATTAATTTAATTAGAATTAAGTAGTGGTTTCTTAAGTTTAAGCAAACACTACTGATTTTGAATTGAAACTAATAGAACGGAAGACTTCTGTGACCACGGTTCCTGTAAAAGGGCCGAAACGTTCAGATTTTAGATTTAGATTTTACCTGAAAGCAATCAGATTTGCGCGGCACGATCATAGATATAGGCTCGCACAGACCCCGCGATGTATGCAGCTTGTAGAAGCGAAACACTTCGCACGCGGCCGTGTTCACACCGCGCTTCGGGATGAATCCTAGACCGCGCTGTAAACATATAAAACATGATGAGAAACTGAATACTTAATTATATAAAGTACTAGCAGCGCCCCGCGGTTTTACCCGCGTTGTACCCGTTCCCGTGGGAATTTCGGGAATTTTTATACATATAAACCTTCCTCTTGAATCACTCTACCTATTACAAAAAACCGCATCAAAATCCGTTGCGTAATTTTAAAGATTTAAGCATACAGACAAACAGACAAACAAACAGACAAAAATAGCGACTTTGTTTTATACTATGTAGTGATGATAAAGCATAGAATGTTGTACGCTACTGTAAAGATATGTCACTCAGAACATAAATTATTTATAAGTTAATTGTAAGTGCAAAGTGATTATTTTGTTGTAATGTCTAATAAATAAATAAATAAATACACGATTTAATAAAATATTACATAGCTATCTTAATTAATCTTAATCTTCTAGTTTTCCGATAAATTAAGGAACTTATTTGGTTAGGTGCTTTGTTTTTTTAGAAACTACCTTAAAGTATTAGCCTGTAATGTCCCACAGCTGGGCAAAGGCCCCTCATCTCACTGAATATATCAGTACAGTGAGGAGGATTAGGCATAATCACCACGCTTGCCACGTGCGGGTTTGTGTACTCAAACCCGAGCCATGTTTGAAAAGTAGGAAACATGTTTTTCGCTCGACCCGAGACATCAGTCTAGGCCGGTGAGAGCTCATACCACTAGACCACCGAGGTTTGTTCTATCTTATTAAGGAAATATCGTATAAAAATATAAAACCATTCACCAGTACAATTTCTTCTTCTTCTTCATCGAGTGGATGGTCACCCTGGCCAATCCTGGTCTCAGAGTTATTGAGCCGCCAAAGGACTCTGACGTGGCTCATGTAACGACTACTATCCGTAGGAAGTAACCGGGACCGACGGCTTAACGTGCCCTCCGAAGCACGGAATCATCTTACTTTTCGGGCAATCAGGTGATTCAGACTGCAATGCCCTAACCAAACTGAGGACAGTCTCACAAAGTGATTTTTGTGAGATATCCCCACCGGGAATCGAACCCGGAACCTCCGGGTCGTGAGCCGGGCGCTCAAGCCACAAGACCACGGAGGCTGTTGACCAGTACAATTTGAAAAATATATTTACAACATTTATTCTCATGTATCCTCTTCTTTGTATCGCAATCTTCGGTGAGATGAGAGGCCTTTGCCCCGCAGTGGCACATTACAAGCTTTACTTTCTTTAAAGAGTATGGTTACCTGCGGGTTGCCTGATAGGAACTGGTTGAGGAAGTGCACGTAAGGCGCGTCGTCGACCACCTCGTAGTAGCGGATGTTGCCGTCGCCTTTGCCCGCCAAGTACACCTATAATGGTGAATACAGTTTAGTAACATACAGGTTTCTTAATTTTTAACGAACACTACTAATTAATTTTGAATAACTACGTTTACGGAAACACTTCGCTTTTATTTTACATTTTTATCTGACGTTTCGGTCCCTTTACAGGAACCGTGGTCACAGAAGACTTCAGTTCAGACTTCAGCATCAGTCTTCTGTGTCGTTTGGTATCGGGTCGTATAACGTACTAGCAGCGCCCCGCGGTTTTACCCGCGTTGTGCCCGTTCCCGTAGGAAATCCGGGATAAAATGTAGCCTATAGCCTTCCTCGATAAATAGACTATCTAACAGTGAAAGAATTATTCAAATCGGTTCAGTAGTTTCTGAGATTAGCGCGTTTAAACTAACAAACAAACAAACAAACAAAACAAACTCTTCAGCTTTATAATATTAGTATAGATTAAGTACGTACTCGACCCGAGTCATCCCGTGACCACGAGCGGTGTGATTCGCACGAAACGTCCTCGGTACGTATTTTAATAAATACGTTAGGTATAATATTCTAACGCGATACAGACCAGTTTCATTTAGTAAAATAAGTGCAAATCGTGCGAGATAAAAAGTATATTTCTAACACCTCTTTTAATTTTGACGTTTTTAGTGTTCCGGCTAAGCATTTAGTATAATGAGGTCTTAGAAATAATTTCATATCTCTGGGTACACTGGTAAGTGATTATGCTATTTAATTTGACAAGCCCGTTGGCACAGTGGCAGTGAGAGCGCTTACTGTGTCGGGGATGGCGGGTCCGATTCCTGCCCGGAGTCAATAATATGTGAAGACATAGTTGTTGGCGACGACGTCTGGGTGTCAAATATATTCTTATAAAGTATTTGAACACGTATATGTTTTTGTAGCAGTTAGTTAGATTCCATATTACAAGCTTAGAGCTTAGTTTGGGTCTAATTAACCGTGAGTGAATTTGCTAGGGTATATTTTGTCCGGGTACTAATGTACTAATGTACTAATGATACTCACAATGTTAGTATCGTAATCATAATACGGGAACACGACCCCGGACGAACTATCAATCGTCTCACAGACTAAAGGTTTGGACAGATCATGTTGGTCCCACACTGCGTACTGTCGGTCGCTATAGCGTGAGAATCCGGTAGTCAACACTCTGCCTTGACTGCCCAGGAATGTGCATTTGGATGCCTTGGTTCCGAGGTGGCAGTCTCCTTCCTGAAATTAAGCGATGGATCTTAATGATAATTCCATAATAGAACTTAAATATCAGTGTACGTTAATATAGAAAATAATTAAACGGCATTGTTCACCGACGACGTGTTTCACTAATCATTAATTTCACAGACGAGCATTTTCACTGTCACCTAATTTCGTCCATAATTAATTTCACCGACAACTAATTGCACCGACGACGCTATTTCACCAATTACTAATTTCGCAGACAGCAGTAATTAATTTTACCAACGAAGATATTTTTTATTTTACTACCTAAAAAGTACGGTCGGGAAGCAGGAAGAAAGTCGTCCATTGATCTTATTTTTTTCATTCATTGATTTCATTATCTATCTGTCTCTTTCACTATTACTCAATAATATTACTGTCTCACTCGCCACAATGCGTTGGCGGAGTGAAACGGCAATACTATTATGTACGAGTGACAGAGACAAAGAGACGAAATTCTTCCTGTTTCCCGACCGTACTTTACCAATTTTACCGATAAACCAATTACATCGACGACCTGATTTAACTGTGGAACAGAGTACATTCCTTTCCCATTTGGTTTCATCATTAATATACGAAAATGTATTTTACTACTCCACACTTTTCCTTCAGACACAAATCATTCATACGAATAAAACCTTCCCAAAAACTCACCGACAGCACAATGCCACGTCTTGGCTCTATGACCCTCAGTTTCTTGTCTTTCGACGTAGTTGCCAACAGCGATCCGTCCCGATTGAATGACATGCAGTATATGACATCCGTGTGACAATCTATGATCTTCACCGCTTCACCCTTGCCTACGTCCCATACGAAGATCTGTGGACAAATGTTTAGTTAAATTATTGCTATTACGAAATGGTCAATCCACAGATGAAAACGTTGAGGATGCTAAGAACTTTGTTATATTAAAACCTCTATACATTTCTTACTAACATGTCACTTAATTGTAAAATTTAAAATATGACAAAGTGCAAGATAAAGGGCTTTATTCATAAACGCTTTTTAAAACCATTTTAGCTATCAAATGTTTGTCCCTTTCCGACATGCAGTATTTTCCAAACTGCAAGAGACAAAATACTTTATACCAATGTTTTACTTATTCAGCTTGATTAGAAATATTTTCTTTAAAGCGTAGAGATTGCTTCGAGTACACTAGTCTGGCATAATTTATGACTTCCGGTGATAAATTAAGAATATTATTTCCTTTCTAATTCATAATTTATAGTATTATATAATAGTCATAATATTGTCTTATTCTTTAAATAATATGCTTCAATGTCAACCGATTTCTAGTTAAAATACTCCTTTTCAACACAAAGGTATTTCAATTACTTTCTTCTAATCTATAATTCTAAACTAATATTATAAAGAGGTAAAATTTGTAAGTTTGTTTGTATGTTCGAGCTAATCTCGGGAATTATAAATCCGATTTAAATAATTATTTTTGTAATAGATAGCCACATTCAACGGGAAGCTTATAGGCTATTTTGCATCCCGAAATTCCCATGTGAACGGGCACAACGCGGGTAAAACCGCGGGGCGATGCTAGTACCCCATATGTTCACTAGGCGTCTTATAAATCATACTTTGAGCATTTAAAACATTAAGTACCAAAATGTACAATAACCCACTACCTTACATTCCTGTTCATAAAACTGTGAATACCAAACTGTACCGAAACGGTATCGTTCGACTACGTGTCTCCAATTGATTGAAAGTTATCACGCGATTACGATCGTTGCTGGGGTCATATACATTCGCAAGCCTGGTTAGCATATCCTACTAATATTGAAATGCTAAAGTTTGAAATGGATGTATGTTTGTTACTCTTTCACGAAAAAACTACAGGACGGATCTGGATGAAACTTAACAGTAATATAGTTCATACAACAACACGGGAAACACGGGAAACCGTGGGGCGCGGCTAGTAAAAATGTAATTCAATGTGAAATTCCATAGAACGTTCAATAAAAATTGAAATTTAAGCGTAATTCTCCGTTTTACCGTTCGTAACATCTTTGTTAAACCATCTAGATACGAAAATGTAACAGTTATTGGTAATCAATTACCGGATCATAATCGAAAGAGTAAAAGTTGTTTGATTTGCATTATTTATTAGCTTATTACCGCTCCACATTCAAGTTAGATAATCCGTGCATTGTAAGAGGTTTTATTTCCGTAATCGGACAGGATATTAAATTTTGTGTCTGTTATTGCACTATTGACATCAAATTCTTAATAAATTCGATTAAAATATGTTGCCCAGACTGCTTGACATAATTATTGTAACTGTTAGATAGACTACAAGATCAGACTAATTTCTTAGTTTGTATTCATGTGAGCAAATTATATTATATGATTACTAGCTGTGCCCCGCGGTTTCACCCGCAGCGCCCCCGTTCCCGTGGGAATTTTGAGATTTTTATTCCCTATAAACCTCACGGAGCCCGAGACCTTTCCAACGAATGCAAAACCGTGGAAATAGATTCGTGCGTTCTGGTGTTATAGCGTCAGGAAGGAAAACCCGACTTATTTTTATATAGTAGATAATACATGGGCCCCCGCCGCGTATATGTCTACTCGTGACACACTCAAGAACTACTGATCTGATTTGCATGCGGTTTTCATAATTTAATAGAGGCTACTCGCTCTATTTGTTCTTGATATAAAGATGGTATTGATTGTAAAAAAGTAGCTCCCTTATTTATTTATTTTACTTTTTATTTACTATTCATCCCAATTCCGAAGTCCGGGTCCATCTGCGGAAACTGCGGTACGCTGTCAGTGCAACATAATTAGTGAAAAGCACCCGAAAGGTGCTTACAATGAGTTAAGTCTATCCTTAATTCCATCACTATATTTAAGATTTACTTTCGTAAATAATGAGATGAGAGGAAAAATTCAACAACATTGTTCCACTTACAAAATAGTTGCAGATAAATAGTATCATAACGAAATGACGAAACCAATTAAGATTCGATTGTCACTTGACTAATAAGGTCAATAATATTAATTTATGCGAGTCAGATTGTAATCGTGTCGTGTCCTTGTTTATAACAAAGCAATGCTATGAATATATTCTAATATGTGATTTCTATGACAATAAGGATATTTAAACCAATGACACGTAATAGTGAAGTGATGATCAGTTGATGATTCAATACGTATGAGTAGTGTCAAGTGTCCAATTAATCGCAAAGTTGTGTCCAAAATATTGCCACATAAACTTTAGGCGGGATAAAACGGGGCAGTTAATAGTATGCTAGTTAAGTTAACAGATCAACATACATACAATAAACACTAACTGTTAATAAACAGGCATGTCAGTTACAGGCATGTGTATAGCGGCCGTAACCGATAAGGGGACACTTCCATTACTACTTTGCTCAAATAATTTTGGGAATCAATTACTTTTGGCTCAGACTTAAGATTATAGTCAGATAATATATAGGCTGCTAATTCCTAAAAATAATATGCCTAAATTCCCACAGCATCGGGTAAACACGGATAAAAGTGTTTCCTTGTAACTCAACAAACCATTGGTAAAATACATAAAAATATAAGCATCCAAAACATGCCATCTGCTAATTATAAAGTGAGGGTGTATGTTCGTATGTTTGCTCCTCTTTCACGCAAATACTATAGAAGGGATTTGGATGAAATTTTACATTAATGTAGTATATACAATATCTGAATAACACATGGGATACATTTCATCCCGAAATTCCCGCGAGGGCGTGTACAAAGCGGGCAACACCGCAAGGCGCTACTAGTAACAATACAATACTACTATATTTTGTCATACGAGATTTTTAGTTAAAATGTGAACTAATATGGTCGATTTTTCAACAGAAAACGATTCCTTCTGAAGAGGAAAGACGTTTAGTTATTTAATTATATTCTTACTCCATCACCCTTTTACTCAATGAAGGAAGTAGTCTTTTGTTGAAGAAGGAATTTGAATTTACTGTACAACTTTTCTTCTTACCAAATAATCGAATCCTGCGCTCAGCAGTATATTCTCAGCGGTGGGATGCCACTCTATGTAGGCAACTCGTCGTTTGTGACCGTGTAACTCCACCAGCCATTCGGTCAAGTGCATTGAGAGACCGCCGTCGGGAATGTGCCATAGTTTCACCTGTAGGAAAAAAAATCGGTTCATTTGTTTTAAAAATGGAATTATAATTAGATAGCTGTCCCGCGCGGTGGTTCCACCCGCGACCCAACAGATGTTGCTAGTGTGAATCTAAACCATCCAAGGTGCCACCCAAACGCATACAAAATAAAATCATTCAAATCGCTCCAGCCATTTAGGATGAGTTCAGTTACACCGAAAAGTGGTATTGATTTTTATATATACATATATGATATGACAAAACGAGACATATCGGCAATATGATATGACAAAACGAGGCATATCGGGTCTCTAATAAACATTATAACTTAAACACCATTTGGCTAAAAGCTTATTGATAACGTTGCGGTCTGGTGAATTCTTAACAATTGACATTTAAATGCCAGCCCACCCTGGTATTAGGAATTCAGGAAATGTCTACCAGTGTCTATCACTACATATTATAAAATAAAAGCGTGTTAACAAAGTCCCCGGCCACGTCTGTATGTCTGTTCGCAATAAACTCAAATACTCTACTGCACGGATTTTGACGCGGTTTTTTTAAAATAGATAGAGTGTTTCAAGAGGAAGGTTTATATGTATAAAAACTCCCGAAATTTCCACGGGAACGGACACAACGCGGGTAACCGCGCGGTGCTGCTAGTAAGATTATATCATTGACACCCAGACTATTATCTTCCCAAAGTCAAAAGCAAAGACAATAAAAAAACAAAAACAATCAGTGGAACAAATCGATCGTTATGTATGTCGCGTCAAAAGCCTGATAAGATAAAGATACTAAACGTGTGGCGATAAGAGCAACCGGTAGCGAGTGGGGTTCTCGTGTAAACCAATTTTGCTGGGTTGAAAGGGAATGGAAGACTTTTTATAAGAATTTTTTGTAAAAGGTCTACTATTTTTAAGATTCTGAACTTCAAAAGGGAAAAGATTAATTGTATTTAAGTGATCTTTACAGTTAAGAGCAACGTGACATGTAAAAACATATATTAAATCCGAATAGTTTACGTTGTGCACTCGCGTTATTAAGACAACCCACATATATTTAAACTCAATATTATAAAAACATATATAAAACTGAAATCACGTTTCTTCTTTCTCAGTTTTTTGCATATCATTTCATTTCGAATTTCATCTTTATGTACCAGTCAAAAAAACTCTTAACTTTACATATTACTAGCTGCGCCCTGCGGTTTCACCCGCGTTGTACCCGTTCCCGCGGGAATTTCGTGATGAAAAATAGATGTTGGCCGATTCTCAGACCTACTCAATATGCTCACAAAATTTCATGAGAATCGGTCAAGCCGTTTCGGAGGAGTACGCGAACGAACACTGTGACACGAGAATTTTATATATAAGATTAAACTTTTAAAAGTCTCATTATGAATTGAGTAGTGTTTGCTTAAACTTAAGAAATAAGTAGTTAAAAAAGTCTCGTCAACGTGACGCAACAAAAACGACTAAACCCTTTTCTATTTCTTTGTTAACACATGCAAATGATACAACAGAGTTTCACTTCAAACATAATAAGACGTAACGTTAGATAAACATAGCGATAGTACATTAATTACAGTACTCGGCCGAAACAATTACCCATCGACTTAGAAGGAGACAGTCGGTTTTGTAGTGTTAAAGACACCATGGCGGTTTGAAGTTTTGTTGTTAGTTAGCTAGGTGACCAGATCATTGCTTGGTGGGTATGTTATTTATTTGATAGTCTTCACATATAAACTATAATAATGATGACAAAGATCTTTACAAAACCAACATCATCAAACAACATCGCTACTACGTGACATACTTTTTCTATAAAACCCAAACTTCTTCGTTACATTCAGTTTTATTTTTTGCGCAATCAATGGGTAGTTGTTCCAGCCTAGTACTGTATTTATAATTACCGTGCAATCATCAGAACAAGAGGCGATGATGTTATCATTGAATGGATTCCACTTGATGTCCAGTACAGGCCCTTTGTGGCCTGTAACTCTGCTAGCGTTGAAATCAAGTCGGCCGGTCTGAAAGAAAACAGTATATTAACGTATTTATGATCACTACATACTCGTAGTATAAAATAAAGTCGTCTCTGTTTCGTGTCTGTTTGTCTGTTTGTCTGTATGCTTAAATCTTTAAAATTACGCAACGGATTTTGATGCGGTTTTTTGTAATAGGTAGAGTGATTCAAGAGGAAGGTTTTTATGTATAAAATTCCCGAAATTCCCACGGGAACGGGCACAACGCGGGTAAAACCGCGGGGCGCTGCTAGTATATGATATTATACGGCCGTACTCAGAGGCGTCAAATGCTTCCTTAGTAGTGACGTAATGAATGATTTTGACAAGTAATGTATGAACAATTACGTCAATTAATTAAGTGTCGGTTAATGAACGTCACTGAGTGCGGCAAATAGTGTATGAAGCCTACAATAGGTGTTATTATAAGGATAATAATTGTAGGTAGATTCAAGACTTTCGGGACTGCAAGGGCGAGCCCTTAATTTGCCTTTTCGTCGATGTAGTAAAGTAATACTGAAAAATAAAACATCTCCAGGTTATTTAAGTATTTCGATAAAAATAACCATGGGATTTTTAGGTGTTTTTAGGTTTTGTCGGTCGATCGTCAAATTTCTGAACAAACAAGTTCCTACTTAATTCAGTGGCGGTATTAGGGCAAGTCACTCATAATCAGGGAAACGCCCCCAAATTGTTTTAAATAATGACTAGGAAAATGTATTCTTGGTTTTAAAAGCTTGCATTTATTCTAAATAAGTTAAAGTTCGTGTATATTAGTGGCTAACCCTGGTGTTGGAGTTTTTAGATCGCCTTGAAGCCTCCGACTTGGTACATCGATTGAAACGACCGGGACCGACAATTTTACGTGTGAGAATCTTATACTAACAGATAAATAAGTCTTTTATGCGCCTTGTCTATGGCGTGCACTCCTTCATATGTTTAGGTAGACTCCAGTTAGTCAGTCTATGTTTTAATATAAATAACTTTCATACCAAACATCGATAAAAACCAAAACACGTAATGAGTTTGTTAGCTCGCTTTTTAATTATAGGAACTCGCGATAAAATTCACACAATAATAGAGAAAAAGCGCTTTAAAATTAGCAACCATAGTATATTTAGCATTTTCTTATTCAGCGAAACATTGTTAAAAAAGTCTCACGGTTATAAAACTTCAATTGAACATGGCGTAAACATTTGTCGCATCGTATTTCAATATTTACAATCATCACGATTCATACGGAGACAATGATGAATGTAAAGCCGCGTACGGACTAAGCGTTTCAATGCATGCTCTTTTTTTTATTGGTGCAAAATGTGGACCAATGTCGTCAATTTTCCAAACGAAGACGATTGCTCCCGAGGAGGAAAACGGTTTACTGATTTTATTTAATTCTTACCCTATCTCTAAACCTTTTCCCTCTTCAGGAGCAATCATCTTCGGCTGGAAAATTGACGACATTGGTCCACATTTTGTGACAATAAAAAAATATATTGTATACACAAGTTAGAGTAACCATACAATCTATTTATTTTAACAATTCTTAAAATGTTATATGGCCGATATTTCAAACAAAGACAATTCGGAAAAGTATTCAGTGATTCAGTGATTTTATCACTAAATCTTTCTCCTCTATAAAAGGAATTGAACCAGTAGAAACGCATAATGTATTCATGTAAAACGTTACTACATACATTACAAACAATGTCTTAAACCGTGTCTTTCTGTCGGTTCGTGGGTTATTAAACTACTCTGTGGATTTCATACGCTTATCATCAGTAGACAAGTGATGGTAGAGCGCAAGAATATAGATTACTTTTTATCCCACAATTCCTTCGAGAACGTGTATAAAGGCGGGTGTACAAAAGGTTATGCGTACATTGGAACGCACAGTCTGTACACGACTTTACGCATTGACAGGTACAAGGACGAAGTTTGCAAATTGGACTTCTATTTACGGCCAAGTCAATAAATTGGATGTTTGGTTAGGGCGGGCAATGTTTGCTGGTTAATCTTACTATTGTTATGTATATGGAATGACATAAGATTTAAAGGTGGACGTAAATCTATAGGTCGTTAGCAAGTCTCTGGTTTATAGGACGTGTTGTCATTAGTAAAACTTGTATTTTTCTTTTCAAGATTGGCAAAAACTGGAGGGGAATTGTAATCAATCCTAACTAATATTATAAATGCGAAAGTTATTCTGTCTGTCTGTCTGTTATGCTTTCACGCCAAAACTACTGAACCGATTTGAATGAAATTTGGTACAACCTTAGTCCAGAGCCTGAGGAAGGACATAGGCTACTTTATATCGCGAAATTCCTGCGGGAACGAGTACAATGCGGGTGAAACCGCGGGGCGCTGCTAGTATTAACATAATTAGTTAGTAGGTTGAGCAGTTAATTTTTGTTTGTTTGTTAGGCCGCCTGAATCTGGGGCGCTGGTCAGATAACCTCCTCGCGGTGCGTCCTGGGCAACGTGAACCTACGAGTCTCTATATTATTTCTAGAGACTCGTAGGTTGACGGCCAATAATCGGACAGGGTGGGACAGGGAAAACACACACACACACACACACACACACACACACACACACACACACACACACACACACACACACACACACACAGTAACACTTCACATTTACACACTGACGTAGATACGTGAAGCTGTAGTCAGCGTAGTTTTGTCATGGAAGGTACACCAGAAAAAAATAGTCCACGAGCGGGTCCCGTGATTTCCGGGGAATCCCGTCAGGTCGCTTCGGCGGCCTGCTGCCCCATTGTATGCGTGGGGGGCAACTGTTGTGCAAGAAGTGAAAAGGAGACGAAGATTAAGGAGAAAGTGCTAGAAGTAGAAGCCGAGGGCCTAAAAAGCCAAGAGATAAAGAGTGTGGGTGAAATCAGCCCAAACGGAAGAACGTCTAGAGGTAGTAGTGGCTGGCCCCTTCCATCGTGGGCCAGCGATGAGGAAAACCGCGAAAAAAACTTAGCTGAGAGTCAAGCGGCTACGAGCCCCAATGCAAAATAGTTCGTCTAGTATGAAAAGTAGTGCAAAGCGTAAAATATATAGAGTATATATTGGTAAAATAAAAAAGAATGTTTAATAAAAAGTAAACCACAATTTAATGAATATTTTAAAGTTTATTTTAACTTAACTGAAATTCTTTAATGACATAACTTTACATTAAAAAAAATAAAAAATATCCTAAATAACAAAAAGCAAAAGTATTCGTCTACCCTGTTACTGACGCAAAATAGTTCGTCTACATGTCTTCACCACTTAGTTGTGTCGCCTTTGCTCTCAATAACAGCTTTAATGCGAAGAGGCATGGTTGCAACCAACACTTCACACTCCTCAGGCGTTATGGACTCCCAAACTGCCAGTAGTTTAGCCTTTAAGTCGCTCTTTGATCTTGATGGATTTTTACGGAGAACTTTTTTCATTTTCCACCATAGGGTTTCAATTGGCGACAAGTCCGGGCTGTTAGATGGCCATTCGATTGTAGGGATGCTTTTTGCCAATAGCCACATCTTTGTTGTCCTTGCAGTATGGCATGAAGCACCATCCTGTTGAAAAATGAATGAATCTTGATGTTTGAGAGCGGGAATTGAAGGCAGTAAACTCTCTTCCAAAAGGTTTTGATACCTCACAGCTGTGATAGAACCATCCACAAACTGCATACAACCAACACCTTGTGCAGACATGCAGCCCCATATCATTAGAGAAGCCGGAAACTTCACTTTACGTTTGAGACAATCAGTATGAAATGCCTCATTTTTGTTCCGAATCACTTTTTTCCTTTCATCACCGACTGTCACTTCAAATTTTGACTCGTCACTCCAGATTATACTACGCCACTGATCGGAAGTCCAATTTAAATGATCACGAGCAAATTTCAACCTCTTTTTCTTTTGTACAGCAGTCAACAGTGGTTTCTCTTTAGCGGTGTAAAATCCGTAACCCATTCTTTTAAGGACTCTTTTGCATGTATCGACTGAGAAGTCTTTGTGAATCATGTCCCTCCATTGCACCGTAAGCTCTCCAGCTCGAGCACGACGATTATTTTTGATAATTTTCTTCAGAACTCTGTTTTCTGCAGCACTTGTGATGCGTGGTCGACCAGTTTTCTTCAAACAAGAAGTCGTTTTATTCTTTTTATAGTGTTGAATAATAGACTGAACTGTAGATCTGGGAAGTATCAAGTCTTTAGATATTTGGTAACTTGATTTGCCAGCTTCGACCCCACAAATTATTCGCTTTCGCAGTTCTTCACACACGGGTTTGCCACGACCCATTGTTATTTGAAAATTAATGAAAATTACTGAAATTTTCTGAATTTATACTCTCTCATGTGACAAATGGCACAGAATTACTTTAAAAATTTTAAATTATGGAACATCATGGTACAAAGAAGGAATAATTTTATTTAACTCAACGATAGACGAACTCTTTTGCATCAATTAACAATTAGACGAACTATTTTACTTGTAAGTTCTTCGAATTTAAAACAGAATATCTATAAATTGAAATAGCCAAAATAGTTTATTAGTACATAATTTTAAAAGGGCATAAGTAACGCGACATGTGATGGTAGAACAGCTTAATCTTTTTATATGTATAGACAAAAAATGAAGTTAGAAAAAATCTCACAGTAAAAAAATTCAGACTAGACGAACTATTTTGCATTGGGGCTCGTATAATTAGCGCGTCGAATGCCATGGAGGGCAAATCTGGGGGCCCTGAATTCCGGACTCCCAGAGTTCTGCGTAAACGGAACCCAAAGTCACATGGGTATCATGGAGATTGCAAAAGGAGAGACTCCGATTCGTTATCGGAGGCCCCAATCGCAGTTACACGGAGCAGATGCCGAACACCGGCTACTGAAACCGATGTGACTGTCGAAGGCATTAGAACCCTGGCAGTCCAACCACAGGAGAAAGCGCAAGATCTTGGGCTCTTTGAGTCTGATTCTGCGCAGAGTATGATGTCGGTGAGCTCTAGGCGAGTTCCTTTATTAAGAAGCCGCAAACGGCAACGAACTGAAGGCAGCTCAGATGTAGGCTCCGACACAGATCGGTCCAAAACGCCTAAGAGAAATGCCAAGCGTGGGCCAGGGAGGCCACCAAACTACAGCCATACTATAGGCATAACAAGAGCTAGGGTGGAGTTCACGAAGGCCAAGAGACATTCTGATTGCAACGAGGAAATTAGACAAGTGGAGAAGCGATGCTTACCTCCGAAAGACACGCCGCAAGCGACCATTAACCAGCTGAGCAGTGAGCCTATATCCACGATTCAGGAATTGGTGGCCAACAATATTCTGATTATAGAGAGGTTCGCCAAATCGTCCAAGGGCAACTCCCAACGCGCTCTTAAAAATGTTGCCCTGGCAATGACGAATGCCACCGAGGCTCTCGTCCAGAAGATTAATGATCTCCGCAAAGAGTTTGAGGAACTGAGGTTAGAGGTGAGAAGCAAACCACTGCCACAGACCAATGCTTCACCACTGGGTCAGGCAGTTCGTCCGCCTTTGGACATAACAGCAGTTTCGCGAGAGATTATGAGCAAGGTAAGCTCTATGGTCGATTCGCAATTGCGAGCCCTGGGAGAATCCCATCTGATCCCGTCTCTTGCAGTAGAGAAATCTAGCAACAAAGAAGCGGGACCGACCCGGAAGGCTAACCCCAATACGGTGATGGCGGAAGTCGTGCCGGCTAAAATGAAAAGGAGGAAAGGTAAAGGCAAGAAGGGCTCAGCCCTTCCAGTGGCTCCATTACCCCCAGTGCCTGCACCAGTACTGCAGCCCACGACCTCTTCAGAGTCGGCTGGGGAGCAAACTTGGAGCACAGTTGTCCGAAATGGAGGGAAAACTAGGATCCAGTCCAACATGGTATCTGGACCCAAAAAACAGCCCCTGAAGAAAGAAATGCCCCTAAGAAGATTGCGGCCGCCACAATCGGCTGCAGTATCCATTACTTTACACCCAGTGGCAAAAGAGAGCGGAATTTCATATGCTGAAGTTATCGACGAGGCTAAGACAAAAATCAACCTGGCATCTATTGGTATACCTTCTGTCAGGTTTCGAACGGCTGCCACTGGTGCCCTTATTCTCGAAATCAAAGGAGAGGACAGAGAAGTAAAAGCGGATAACCTCGCACAGGAGCTGAGGGATGTGCTAAAGAATCGTGAAGGGGTTGTCATCTCAAGACCAACGCTGACGGTTGATATTCAGGTCAATGGCCTTAGCCCATCGGCAAAACCCTCTGAAGTAGCAAATGAAATCGCCCGAAGGGCGGGCTGCTCGGCGGCAGCTATACAAATCCGCGAAATCCGGCCCGGCCGTAAGGGTATGGGTTCTGCTTTTGTTAGATGTCCTATGACAGCCGCCAAAAAAATCACGGCAGAAATCTCCAAGAACCCGGTCCGCATAGGCTGGGCAGAGACTCAGATACGCATTCTGGAGGAAAGGCCTAAACGTTGTTACCGATGCTTTGCACCGGGACACATTGGGGCCCAGTGCAAGTCCGAAACTGACCGAAGCAACCATTGCTTCCGGTGCATCCAGCCTGGGCACAAGGCCAGAGAATGTGCCGCTCCTCCTCACTGCCCTGTTTGTGCAGAAAAAGGTAGAACGGCGACTCACTTCCTTGGGGGCAAAGCATGCGCTAAGCCCCCAAATAACAGTTCAAGAAGCGTAGCTGCAAGTGAGGCTAAAGCCAAATCGCGGCATCAGAAGCCCCGCAAAGAAAGGGCCGAGGCGGTGTCCTTAGCAACCAGTAATGGATAGCTGCCAATATCGGTTTCTACAAGCTAATATCAACCACTCTGCCAGGGCTCAGGATCTCCTTCTCCAGAGCATGGCAGAGAGGTTGATTAATGTGGCGGTGGTTTCCGAACCATACAGAATTCCACCCCGGTCTGACTGGGTTGGAGACTTGGATGGTCTAGTCGCTATAACCATTCAATCGCCTGTCGCAACGCCCCCGTTCGGAAATATAAAAAAAGGCCATGGTTGGGTGGCATGTGTATTGGACGGGGTAACTGTGGTAGGGGCCTATTTCTCTCCCAACAGAGTGCTAGCCGAATTTCAGCTCTTTATAGGCGAGTTGGAAGAGCTCGTCACTAGAAGCTTGCCCCAACCGGTGATCGTTCTTGGCGATCTTAATGCCAAAAACTTGGCATGGGGATCATCGACAACGACTCCCAAAGGGGCAGCTCTCTTAGAATGGGTGGCAGAGTGCGGTCTTGCAGTGCTTAACCGAGGAAACACTCATACCTGTATACGGCATAATGGAGGATCTGTGGTCGATGTCTCCTTTGCGTCCCCTTCTCTTGCGCGTCGCATCAGTGACTGGGAGGTGTTAGTTAACGAGGAGACGCTTTCGGATCACCGATACATTCGGTTTAGTGTCTCTTCCTCCACGACGCCATCCCAAAGACCATATAGTAGAGGCTTGCCGACAGAACTACCACGCTGGGTAATAAAGCGCCTAAATAAAGAATTGGCGAAGGTTGCAGCCCTCATTGAAGCATGGACTCCTGAGCCTCCCAATCCTGGGGATGTCGATGAGGAGGCAAAACAGCTGTGTGAAACGGTGTCGCGAATTTGCGACGCCGGGATGCCACGAGCGAGAACCCAGCCGACTCGTCGGCAGGTGTATTGGTGGTCGGCGGAGATAGCCGAACTCCGCCGAACCTGCCACCGGAAGCGACGTCGCTTTCAACGATGGAGGAGGAGAAGAAATAGAGAGTCCGAGGTTGGAGATGCCCTATATGCGGAATACAGGCAAGCGGTCAAAGCCTTGCGAATAGCAATTAGCGAGGCTAAGATCGCTGCGTGGCGAGACCTGCTTGATTCTCTCGAACGAGATCCATGGGGCCGCCCATACCGTATAGCGCTCCAAAAAATGCGCCCCTGGACTCCTCCGGCCACGAATACACTAGAGCCCCACATACTCTTACATGTGGTAGAGGGTCTGTTTCCCGGACCGAGAAACGACTTTACCCCGCCGTCAATGCCGCCACCTTCAGTGCCAACAGACCCACCCGTCGCAGAGATCACACCAGAGGAGCTGGCAGCGGCTCTATACAAAATTAAGGGTAAGAGTACTGCTCCAGGATTGGATGGCATTCCGGGAAAGATGTGGGTGTTGGCAACAGAAGTCCTTGGGCATAGGGTCAGGCACGTATTCAATAGGTGTCTTAGCGAGGGGCGTTTCCCAAAACAATGGAAGAGAGGCAAGCTCGTCCTCATAAGAAAAGAGGGGAGGCCAGTAAACGAGCCGTCGGGGTATCGCCCCATAGTGCTGCTTGATGAGGCGGGTAATATAATATGCGGGTATGTTGGAGCGAATAATAGCTGCCCGCCTCATAGAACACCTGGAACGCGAAGGACCAAATCTAGCGGATTGCCAGTACGGGTTTCGTAGGGGACGCTCGACTGTGGATGCCGTTGCGCACCTTCGCCGTCTCGCAAATGATGCTTGCCTTAACGGTATGGTGTTGATAGCGGTGGCACTTGACATTGCGAACGCTTTTAACACTCTGCCCTGGGCCACTATATTAGAAGCGCTGCGATACTTCAGAGTTCCTGCCTACCTCATTGCTCTCATTGCAGATTACCTATCAGATAGGGAAGTCCTCTTCCTAGGGCGTGACGGCTGGGAGCGCCGTAAGATGTCATGTGGCGTCCCTCAGGGATCTGTCCTCGGTCCCCTGTTATGGAACCTGGCGTATGATTACGTGCTCAGAATGATAGGCCTCATTGGTGTGGCCATCATTTGCTACGCAGACGATACCCTGGTTACGGCCATAGGGCAGGATTACAGGGCGGCATCGCTACTAGCAATGACGGCAGTGGCGGCAGTGGTTGCCAGAATACGACAGCTGGGGCTGGAGGTAGCTCTCCACAAATCGGAAGCCATCTGTTTTCACGGGCCTCGCAAAGCACCGCCTGCTCGCGCGCAGATAACCGTCGGAGGAATTCCAATTGCTGTCGGGCGCAAACTCAAATACCTAGGTTTGGTGCTCGACAGCAAGTGGAATTTCAAAGAGCACTTTCGGGCTCTATCCCCGAGGTTGGTGGGAACGGCTGCTTGTCTTAGCCGGCTACTCCCGAACCTCGGTGGTGGAAGCAATGTATGCCGGCGTTTATATGCAGGTGTAGTAAGGTCAATGGCCCTCTATGGCGCCCCAATCTGGGCGGATTCCGCGCCTGAGCGGAACCTTGCGCTACTGCGCAAACCCCAACGGGTAATGGCACTCCGTATGTGTCGCGGATACCGAACGGTATCATTTGAGGTCGCGTGCATACTGGCGAGCTCCCTCCCATGGGACCTAGAGGCCAAAATCCTGAAAACGGTCTATTGCCGAAGCGCAGAAGAGAGAGCCCGAGGAAACCGTCCGGCCCCAGTGGAGATAGCGCATTGGCGCACAGAAGCCCGCGAGAATGCACTCACTGTATGGAGTGACAGGTTAGAGGCGAGTATGGACGCCAGCGAACCGGGATCCCGCCGGCGATTTTTGGAAGCTGCACAACCCATCCTGAGACAATGGATGGCGCGAGAACACGGGCTTCTCTCGTTTAGGCTCACCCAGGTCCTCTCGGGGCACGGCTGCTTTGGGAGGTACCTGTACCGAGTGGCCGGGAGAGAGCCCACCCCTGAGTGCCACCACTGTGACTGCGCCGAAGATACGGCGCAGCACCTACTTCAGGTGTGCCCAGGGGCAGCTGGGCCGCGAACCGAGCTGGTTGCGGTTATTGGAGCGGACCTCTCCTTGCCGGTCGTCTTGAACAAGATGGTTGGTGACGAGAGGTCATGGGAAGCAGTCTTCTCGTTTGCTGAAGAAGCAATGCAGGCAAGAGAGACTGCGGAGCGGGCCAGGGAGACGGATCCCCTCTCTCACCCGCTCCGCCGAGGGCGGAGGAGGCAGCAACGTCGTCGAGTCTGCAACTACCGCCTGGACTTTGGGAGCCGGATGTGGGAATTCCAGCTCCTCTCTCTCACTAGAGGACGTTCATCACGTCCCTTTTTGGGAGCGGAGTCCCACGGAGGCGAGCGGCGCGCTAGGTGTTCTGAGCGTGCCGCTCGGCAGACGCGATGAGGGGTGATGGGGCGCTTTGCCTCTCCCTTCCCCTCCGAGGCGTGCTCGCCCACGCGAGCTGTTGGCGTGGCTGAAGAAGCGGACATCTTGGTATGCCGAAAGGTAGCCCCGCGACTTCAGCCTAGGCCATAAGTACGGAACACGGATGGTGGTTTAGTGGGTATTACCCGTCACGATTGTGCCGGGGTTGAGTCCCACATACCCCGGTTGTTTCCCCAAATAACCGGGGATGCGTAAATGCATTCCCCATCCATAAAAAAAAAAAAAAAAAAAAAAGGCCGCCTGAATCTGTGGAACTACAAATCTGAATTGAATAATATTATTTTTGTATTGGATTTCCACATGAATACGATGTTAAGAAAGGTTATATGCAGTTTTTCCCACAGGAAACAACGCGAGTAAAACCGATGGTGCTAGATAAATTTAGAACAGCTTTTGCACCGTATAGCTTTAAATAGCACAGTTATAGAAATTCGAAAGACAATTTAAGTTAGAAATCGTAATATTGACAATGCACAAAGGAAAATTTATACCCCGTAAAATGGTCTTGCAACTGGCAAGACCACTTTACTAATAAACACAAGTAAAAGCCGTCCACGTCGAGGAGTGACATCGAAAGTGGACTATTCGATATTAAATCTGACTCGCCTACACCTAGTTTAGAAGGAAAAGTGACACACCGCTTCAGACCCGATCTCTTACGAAGAAAATAGATTTTATAGGTCCGATAAACCGCTTTATGACTTATAACTTACGTGATTTAATCAGAACTTTATAGGAAGCGATCAGAGGTATTAATTAATTGCAGCGCCCCGCGGTTTTACCCGCGTTGTACCCGTTCCCGTGGGAATTTCAGGATGAAAAGTAGCCTATAACCTTCCCGTTGAATGTGGCTATCCATTACAAAAACATTTTTACAAATCGGACCAGTCGTTCCTGAGATTAGCGCTTTCAAACAAACAAACGAACAAACAAACAAACAAACTCTGCAGCTTTATAATCTTAATCTATAATAATAATATAAAAATGAATCGCTGAATCTATAGCTAAGCGCATAACTTCAGAACGACTGCACCAAATTGGATGATTCTTTTTTGAATGTGTTCCTTATTGTCAGGACAAGGTTTTAATATAAGAAAAATAAGGAATAAAAATCTCAAACTT
Source organism: Cyclophora albipunctata (assembly GCA_963082685.1). Lineage (NCBI taxonomy): Eukaryota > Metazoa > Arthropoda > Insecta > Lepidoptera > Geometridae > Cyclophora > Cyclophora albipunctata. The sequence goes on along the minus strand of OY720121.1, from coordinate 9,438,462 downwards.
CCCACGGGAACGGGGGCGCTGCGGGTGAAACCGCGGGGCACAGCTAGTCTATAATATAAAATTGAATCGCAAAATGTGTTGGTAAGCGCATTACTTCAGAACGACTGCACCAAATTGGATGATTATTTTTTGAATGTGTTCCTTATTGACAGGACAAGGTTTTTATATAAGAAAAATAAGGAATAAAAATCTCAAACTTCCCACGGGAACGGGGGTGCTGCGGGTGAAACCGCGGGGCACAGCTAGTCTATAATATAAAATTGAATCGCAAAATGTGTTGGTAAGCGCATAACTTCAGAACGACTGCACCAAATTGGATGATTCTTTTTTGAATGTGTTCCTTATTGTCAGGACAAAGTTTTTATATAAGAAAAATAAGGAATAAAAATCTCAAACTTCCCACGGGAAAAGGGGCGCTGCGGGTGAAACCGCGGGGCACAGCTAGTCTATAATATAAAATTGAATCGCAAAATGTGTTGGTAAGCGCATTACTTCAGAACGACTGCACCAAATTGGATGATTATTTTTTGAATGTGTTCCTTATTGACAGGACAAGGTTTTTATATAAGAAAAATAAGGAATAAAAATCTCAAACTTCCCACGGGATCGGGGGCGCTGCGGGTGAAACCGCGGGGCACAGCTAGTATTAGCATAACTTCATTCGTTCATTCCGAATAGGTTAGTGGCCAATCCTGGTGCCGGAGTTTTTAGACCGCTCAATGGCCTCCGACATGGTAGCTATTAATGAATTAGATGAATGTGGTCATCGAATGTGGACAATGACATCATGTCATTGGTGATGATAAAATCAGTGGCATAATACTAATAACAAATATAAATATGGATGAGTCATATTCATATCTGCATCTTAGAGATGATGATAATAAAGTAGATTCCGCGAGTTAATCGTTAGAAAAATCCTTCAGCATATAAACACCACATACGAATCCTACTAATATCACTACATATAATAAAACAAAGTCCCCGGCAGCGTCTGTCTGTCTGTCTGTTCGCGATAAACTCAAATACTACTGCACGGATTTTGACGCGGTTGTTTAAATAGTGATTCAAGAGGAAGGTTTATATGTATAAAAATTCCCAAAATTCCCACGGGAACAGGCATGATGCGAGTAAAACCGCGGGGCGCTGCTAGTTTGTGAGGATGTATGTTTATTGCTCTTTCAATAAAAAACAACTGAACAGATTTGGATGAAACTTTAAAGTAATATATGTAGGTTATACATCAGAATAAGACATGGGATACATTTACCGTCTTATTCATAAACGCTCTAACTAAAACACTGCTTTAAAGTGTTTCGTCTCTTTTACTCTTTGGCGAATAGCGTATGAGGGAAAGGGACAAACCATTTGATAGCATCACTACATAGTATAAAATAAAGTCGTCTCTTTTTCGTGTCTGTCACCCTGTTTGTCTGTCTGTATGCTTAAATCTTTAAAATTACGCAACGGATTTTGATGCGGTTTTTTGTAATAGGTAGAGTGATTCAAGAGGAAGGTTTTTATGTAAAAAAATTCCCGAAATTCCCACGGGAACGGGCACAACGCGGGTAAAACCGCGGGGCGCTGCTAGTATAATAATCTCTAAATTCCCGCAGGAACTTGTACAACGCGGGTAAAACCGCAAGGCGCTACTAGTAATTTCTAGTTATAACTTGAATATGACTTGAATATGTTTATTAGAATAAAGGTGATTCTTTAAAACGTAGTAGCTACAAAAAACGTTGCAAGTAAAGTTTTAACGGTACGTCTCAAAAGAAGGTGAACTTAACGAATGCTTCAGTCTATACGTTAACTTAACTGTTAGTCACGCGACGACTCATGAAAACAGGTTATTGGATAATAAATATTTTGAAACATTACTTGTATTGTTTACTGTAAATTGATATGCCTTCCGACATGTTTAACGAAAACTTGAACGCAAATTCGTTGGGCAGTAGCTTCCTGAAAGTTTTTGTTAACTTAATGCCAAATAACCATTCTTATCTTTTCCATCACTAAGTTTCATACATATCACGCGCTCGTGGAGTAGTTTGACCAAGCGATGTTGGTTCATTGCGGTTGTTAAGCAACGTGCAGCTCGACGACTACTTGGATGGGTGGCCGATAGTGGCATTTCTATCTGAGCGCTACCGTGCTTCGGAGGGCACGTTAAATTGTCGGTCCCGGTTGTTTCAATCGTTAGACCATGTCGGAGGCCTTTAGGCGGTCGCAAAACTCCGACACCAGGGTTGGCCACTAACATACTTGATTTACGAGTACTTTTATAAATATCTCTCTTTGTCCTCTTTGTCGGATCATCTCTTCATCTCAAATCGTAATCCCTGAATTAGGATTGTCCGTACATAATAGCGCGGTCACTTAGTTAATATTAAAGGCCGAAACTGCATTAAGCGGGTGCCCGCGCGGTTTCCTGCAAAAGTGACCCGTCGCGTGCGCCCGTCCCGTGCGGTTTCATACAAAAGTGAACCGTCGCGTGCGCCCGTCGCGAGCAGTTTCATACAAAAGTGAACCGTCGCGTGCGCCCGTCGCGAGCAGTTTCATACAAAATTGACCCGTCGCGTGCGCCCGTCACGTGCGGTTTCATACAAAAGTTACCCGTCGCGTGCGCCCGTCGCGAGCAGTTTCATACAAAAGTGAATCGTCGCGTGCGCTCGTCGCGTGCGCTCGTCGCGAGCAGTTTCATACAAAAGTGAATCGTCGCGTGCGCTCGTCGCGAGCAGTTTCATACAAAAGTGAACTGTCGCGTGCGCACGCTTAACGCAGTTTCGGTCCTAAAGCTTAATAAAAAAAAACATTTTTATCCTTTCGATAATGAGGCATTATCGAAAGAATAAGAATGTTTCTTTTGTTACAGCAGAACACCAAACAACGGTAAAGTGAATTAATGATCTGTAAGAACCCACTGAAAGGCTAAGGCCTCTCATTCACTGAAAGCATCAAAGAATCTATTCATAGTAAGAGGTATACTCACATGATCCAAGGGCAGCACCAGGAAAGCGCCTCCACCGGCCACTTCAGTCACAATAGCCACAAATTTAGGGTTCACCGCACAAAAGTTGGAATCGTGCGCGTTCCTCGTGATCTTTATGTTGTCGTAACAACGTTCTCTTTTGAATGGCACACCATACACATGGCGAAACTTTGAACTTCTCACGCCACGGAACCATATCTAAAAGTAATTTCTATATTAATTGCTTGCCCAACAATTTTCTATGAAAGAAACGATTATGACTTACAATAGAATGTTGTTAATTACAACTCAAAATTTTAAACGTTTTGAGTGAATCTTAATTCGAATGTAGATAAAAACGGCTGGTTTTTTTCTATTGTTTTATACAAGAAAAATGAAACGCATTTTGTATTAAGAATACTATTATAAACATAACGAATGTTGACTTCTGTTTCCTATTAATTAAAAAGTCTCTATGTCTCAACACTTTTTCCAGTGCATTATTCTGTTATTTTTTATTACCTAGCTAATTTAAACATACTAGACTTAAGTACGAGGTATAGAAAGTCACCGTAACACTAGGTCACTTTCTTGCAACAATGTCGTACGCATAGCTTGTAATAACCGTATTCAAATAACATAAACTCTTGGGTTTCAAGTGAAATTTGACAAAATTACAACTGGCATGTTTAATAAACTAAATGACTGGCAAGTAAAGAGAAAATCCACAATCCACTATGATTAGTTTGAACGAATTCATGAATAGTAGGTATACGTTGATGGTAACTATGGCATGTTATTAAATGATTTTAATGCAATAATGTTTTCTCCGCCCTATTCCTTACGCAGTTAGGTTCAAAATGTGTTAGCTATACTATCCTGCAATTAACTTGGGCGTTCATAAGACGATGTAGAACAAACATGATAAATACCATCTACTTTTATACGAAAGCAGTTGATTTACTCAAAACTATGGGATTATGAACCTAAATGTAATTTATTCACTTACATTGTAGATTAAAATGCTTTAATCAGATATTTTGTTCAAGTTGCATAACTCGTCTTAATTCTTAGTTAAAACATATGACGTTCGTTTCAAATTGTGTTCTATTTGGTAAATATTTCAACTTTCGTATTTTGTTTTATTATCGTTTTAGGCCCTTACTAAAATAACTAACTTTGGGCGTAAACCGTTCGTTGATAGATGATAACATACAGCGTATTGATCTGTGTAAGCTTTATAGATATGACGTTTTTTCCAATGGAAAATTCCTGTTGTCCGTATTTTCCAGATATATAAAAATGGTCAGCGTATTTTAGAACCGTGTCATGTTTAAATGTCGCAATACCTAACCTAACAAATCAATAAGACGTTACAAATTTCATAAAATGACATGGTACTAAAATGCTTAACATTTTCGTAGACGTAACTATTTGATTATAATACTATGATTCAAACACACTCATTACAAGACAATCATTTCACCATTGAACAACTTACCTAGTGGGTGGAAAGATCATCAAATGATGAAGATTCATAGACTATTATTGCAAACAACGCTACTGTAAAATTGTACCAATTACACTATAAATTCAGTCATTATACAATGGAGGATAAGTATAAATCTTTAGTATAAATGCGAAAGCAACTGAGCCTGTCTATTACCTTTATGTTTAAACGTGGTACGATTTGTTAAGATATTAAATTTTCTTGCAAGTTTAGAGATTCCTTTCGTCTTGAAATTCGTTTTCTTCTACCACCTGGACACTTAGATTCAACCACTGGAGTTTACTACGCTAGTATTCTATACTAATACTAGCTGCGCCCCGCGGTTTCACCCGCGTTGTACCCGTTCCCGCGGGAATTTCGGGATAAAAAATAAATGTTGTCCGATTCTCAGGCTTACCCGATATGTACACAAAATTTCATGAGAATCGGTCGAGCCGTTTCAGAGGAGTTCAACCACGGTACCCGTTCCCGCGGGAATTTCGGGATGAAAAATAGATGTTGGCCGATTCTCAGACCTACTCAATATGCTCACAAAATTTCATGAGAATCGGTCAAGCCGTTTCGGAGGAGTACGCGAACGAACACTGTGACACGAGAATTTTATATTTAAGATTATAAAGAGGTAACATTTGTAAGTTCGTTTGTTTGTTTGTATATTCGAGGTAATCTCAGGAATTATCGGTCCGATTTGAATAATTCTTTTTGTAATAGATAGCCACATTCAACGGGAAGGTTATAAAACTATTTTTGATACCGAAATTCCCACGGGAACGGGTACAACGCGGGTAAAACTGCGGGGCGCTGCTAGTATTTAATACAGTGACATATTATTAAGTAGTGCCTATGATTTCGCCTTTCATTTAAGTTGTTCAACAGCTTTGAATTCCATAGTAAAGTCGGTCGGCATATTAGTAAGCCAAACACGGAACAATCCCAATAATTTACATCTGGGATCATTGTTATTTAAAATAAGATTATTTAAATGAAAATTACTATAGAAAGTTTAACGTTACAACGAATAAATTAGGTTGTTAATGTTTCTACAGTTGTTGTGGTAGATTGCCCTTGAGTTCTGATGTCGTGTTATAAAGCTGGTAATCTTATATTCTTTTATGTCTCGTACGTTTAGCATTATATTTTCCTACCAAAAGTATTGAAATATTTACCTATTTACCAGTATTTAATAGTTTGTAAGGATATAAACTAGAGTTATAGCTACGGCTGATCATTTACCATCAGGATAACTATGTATATTCACAAATAGAACCTTAGTCCAACAATCGTCATAGAAACAAATCTAACACTAGTAAAACTATAGACAACCTAAGTACAAACAACAGTATCACTATCACTACATTGTATAAAACAAAGTCGCTTTCCGCTTCTGTCTGTCTCTATGTATGCTTAGATCTTTAAAACTACACAACGGATTTTGACGCGGTTTCTTTTAAATAGATAGAGTGATTCAAGAGGAAGGTTTATAAGTACAAAAAATTCTGAAATTCCCACGGGAACGGACACAACGCGGGTAAAACCGCGGGGCACTGTTAGTTATTCCATATTTGAAACGCGATCGAATAAAACGAACACTTGTGTAATGAACAATATTACAACACAATTTGATACTACATAGTATGTTAATTTATAAACGACGAATTGAGATCTTTATTTATGTATAAGCATCCAGCAAGACGAGAGAATTGAGATCAATTAACATACGTTCGTAATTGTTTGAATTAAGTGAGGCAGAGACAAGTCTACCAGTTCAAAAGTTAACCTTTGTAACGTAAAAACGTATTTATTCAAGCTTTAATGTAATTGATTAGATTTCCAAACTCTATTTAAATAAATTTATTTTCTTAGTTAACTGTTAAAGGTAAATATAAAACACATTTTTATAGTCAAAAATCGGTTGTTGACTTGCTTTTAGCTTGTCTATCATTCAATGATCGGCAGGATTTGTCCTTCACGTATTTTTAATGATATTCGGCAAATGAAAAATTTATTTATTCCACGCAACACATTGGGTGTAACTGCTTAGTGATCTGCGCTTTCAGGCAACGAAAACGTAGACTAAGTTACAAGTCATAGAACCCGCTTATTACTCAGAGAAAATAAGGAAATAGTGCGAGAAAATTGCCCAATTACCTTTAATGTATACTTGGCCCACATCATCTAATGATGCCGTCAAAAAAATCATGCGGAAACACCAATTTATTTCGCGTAATAAGCAGGTTCTAACATAATACTTAAATAAAATGCAAGCTCTAGTTTGCATTGCATACAAATGTATAAATACATATATGAAAAGCGGCAACATGACAAACTAAAACTTGCAAATAAATAGTGCAAAATAAAATAAAAAATAGTACCTGTGAATTAGTCATCCTTTCTCCAGTCTACTTGGGGTGCAACAGTAAAAAGCATGCACTACATAGAGGCTCACTTCGAAACTAAATCTTGTGCATACTTTAAGTATCAATCATGTAAATAAAATAACATAAAACACAGCCGACCAACACATGACGCACTTAACACTGAAACGTTTAAAGAAAAGGGATGCATTAAATAAAAAACAAAATAAAATAGTGCTGAGAACAATGGTCACTAATTAAGTTTAAAGTGTTCCAAAGAGTCTGTAGTCACTTCGTCCGTAAGTATGAGAAGATATAATTATTGTGTGCTAGTGATTACGTAGAGCGGTGGAAACGCGTGTCTCTATCGGCAGGCGAAAAAAAAGTGAAAAGTATCGCAGAGTCGTTGGCATCACACCGCATCAGTGCTAGAGAAATTCATATTCATTATTCACCACTTCAGGTTATAACTATTATAAGACCTGTTACGTGAATCACGTAATAATTTTGACCTATTGACATTATCGTAATGAATTTGATTTGAACAGAATCATTATGGCGTTTGATCGTCTTCTGTTCGTTTAGATTTATATTATGTGCGATGACATTGGATATTTGTAATGCATGCAATGATAGGCCTTCACCAAATAGACCTGACCTATTATTATTCATGCTTATTTGGTAATGTGATAACTGATGAGTTCATCATGACGATGGGTCAAATATGGATTTATTTAATTAAACCAATACTAGTTGGCTATGTATTACTTATGCCTTGGTGTTGCTCAATATCAAAACAATACAGTTAGACATGAAATTTGTGATCCGTCGAAATCTTTTCTCAATCAGCACATAGGGAAGGTGCTTAGTATCTTGAAACTTATTTCTTGTTTTCTTTAAGATCATTTTAGAAAAATATTATGTACTACTTTGCCCAGCAGTGGGACACAACAGGTTCAATAATTATTTTTTTAAACTAGCTGTTCGCGCGGTGGTTCCACCCGCGATCCAATAGATGTCGCTAGTGTGAAAATTTGGACCAACATTATTTTCCCATTTAGTGGGGTTGATCATCAATTTTGTTTAGCAGGGAAAGATCTTCTTAATTAGTATAGATTAAGGACTTCATACATGACTTCACTAAAATGTATGTACCATTATTAACCACCTAAGGATGTCAATATGATAAATAATCACCCATAAAATGAATACAACATGATTAAAATTTTATGGCTTAGCCATAGTATCTAAAAATCAAGAGATTCTATCAGAAAGGAATCATAATTGCAATTGTGAATAGAGACAATAAAAAATCATCTTTATGTGGCTGTGATGTGCTTATTGATACTACCATTACTAGTTAATTAGAAAAAGTTTGTCCTGATCATAACTTCTAAGTCTGCTTGTGTAAGTCTTGCCTGGGATGGGAATTTGATTTAACAATTTGTATTTAAAACAATTAACAATTTGGAACAGCCAAACTATTTTGAATGAACACATTATGCGCTGATTCTTTCCTTCCTAGTTAAGTAAGCAGAGAATCCTCACGAAGAACATATTATATGCAATGTAACATACCTACAATTAAAAGATAAAGAATGTTTATGGTTCCATTACCCAAGTGTAAATAAAGAAGTAAGACATTGTTCATAACAAAAATTCAGTACTATTTTGCAACAGAACACTTTCTACACAACTATTGCCAAATGATAAGATGGTTACATTATGTTCAGCAAACCATAAAAATTACCAACTAAATAGAATGCTTATTTATCACTTAGAAGTGGGCTAAATTGTTGAGTAGCGCTTATGTCACGGTTTGCCGTCCATATACAAAGGTAAATAATTATACGATTGTAACATTACATCATTGTGATAATAATTTTTTTGATGAAGACATACTGAAGTGCTATTTTTTAATTAAGTAAACAGTATGGTTCTGTGTCATAATTTACAATATCTACACATGTTAACCAGACATATGACATGTGTACATGTTGATTATTTGAGTTAATAGTTCAAATGTAGCGTTTCTAACAATTTAATACTGGGAATACTAATTACAAATGCTAGTAAATTGCAGTTGCAATAACCTGTGATATTCTACTGCGAGGAATTAAGCCCCTAACTCATTAAACAAACACTAACTAATCAAAATAATGAAAGGAACAGAGGTAACGCTGGAGAAGCTTGTTTACTTCTTTTTTGCTCTGTGTTCTGCGAAGAGGTTTACTACAATTATAGCTTCTTTTCCCCAGTCTCAGGAAAGCAACAATATGATGAAAAACCAGTAATGATTGCTGGTGAAAGTCAATTATTATGCATAATGATTACATGCATGAAAACAGACTTTATTGATGGCTTTCATCATTCTGTGATTATACAAATACAGATGTAATGTAAATTAACATATTCATGGATAAGCATGATTGTTATAAACCCATTTTTAGATTTTATAAGCTGAATATGGAGAAGATAATTCCCATGGTATTATTTAGTGTCTATGCCTAAATATAAATAAATGAGTTAGGATGAGGCTAGTGATCATAAGTCCTTATAAACAGCAAAGACTTTCCTAATATTTGAACAAAAAAACACCATTTAATAAGTTTTATCCGCACGGATGACACATTAACAATATTTAATTTCTAGTTTGGACAGTACTTTTACTTATTACAATCTAGATCCGGAAGTTACTTTACGCTTTGCGGTAGTCGAAAATGATTGATTAGTCCAGATTTTAGCTAAAGATTCATCATAAGTATAACACCTACTTCAGAAGTACTAAGGTGGGAACTTGGTTCATATATTGTAGTAAAGTAAATATTAAAAGAGTAACTAGAGGCACAATAAATAATGTCTGTGTGATGAACTAAATAGATATTCTTACCTTAGCGGCGGGTTTATTACACGCTCTCACGTCCACCGAAGCACTATTTTTTGCGGGACTCTTCTCGATAATGTTTATGATCTCTAAGCAGTTTCCCTCCCTTATACTTTCATCTTTTACAGGAGGCATATCCCTAACAATATCAAATTTTAAAACTTCGTTGTTATTACAGAAAATAAACAAAGATATATTAGAATTCTAAAAATAATAAAACAACGACCACTTCAAGAGAAAAATCGAACCGAAATTGGATCGAATGATTGGTTTGATTGAATGAACTAATTGAGTATGAATGAACGAAATTAACTGCTGTCAATGTCATGACATGACAGCTTTCCGTTCGTTGAATGTTTTTAATAGTGGTAGCACAAACAGCACTAACCATTTATTTCTGTAGTTATCGCCTTGAATGTAGGATGCATGAAGTACATAATATTTTCGAGTTAGCCTGCTAGATGGCGCTATTAGTTTTTTTTTTTGTTCAAATATGTGTTTAAATATATTTTTTAGTGATGTTCCTTCTTACTTCGTAATATAAATAAATTTGGAATTTAATATAATCCCAATTCCTATTCATAATTATTCAATTCCGGAATTCAAAATATTGTAATAGTCGGCCACGTACAGTGTGAATATCCGACATTGTAATACATAATTATTATGACATTCAATATAATTCGAGCGGTCAAATAAATTGTATGTTTCATATAAACCGATATAACTCTATGATTTAGGGTAGGTTGGGTATGACCTCTGCTCCACAAAGATAATTGATAAATAACGAAATAAACACAAGTTATTTAATCAGTTTACCTACGTACATAGGTATTTACTATGTAAGCACGTCAATAATTTCAATCTCCAAAGACGACGTTACGACTTACCAAGGTTCTACACAAACTAGTTTTTACAAACAAGTTGCACGTATGTCGTGAGGACCAGCCAACTATCCTCATTATTACAGGGCGATAACCTACCTAGATAACTCGCATTACTTGATCGTGTTGAGTTGACAGACGCAGCATCGAGCAAGTGTGTAATCGGGCGTTATTTCGTATCATCGTGTATCGTATCGTACAATCGAATCAGTATTTAAGTAAACCAATTTGGCGTCAGACGCGTGTTCTTATTTTATTTGTTTGCTTAATTTGAATTTAAAGTTTCTTGGAAATGCCGAAAGTTAAGAATTTTGGGGCTGGTCCGGCCAAATTACCCGAAGAAGTAAGAGTTTTTTTAATTAATTATTTAATGTTTTTTACTACTTAAGTACTTATTTAATTAAGTGTTATTCAAATTGAGTTAATATACGTAGGTACCTATCGTGTGTATTTCAAAGGAACATTCATTCTCTGAATTGGAATTTGAATAAGTAAGTACCTACAAAATGAATGTTATATTAAATTATCAATGAAATTTGTTATTTTAGGTTTATGATATTATCAAAGATGAACTTACTGACTTTCAAAATTCTGGAATTAGTTTATTGGAAACTAGTCACCGTTCGGCCACCTATATGAATTTAAATAAAGAAATGCAAGACGTGGTAAGAAGATTGCTGTAAGTATATTTCAATTATAGGTAATACATAATATAGGTATATGAACATAATAATAGATAAAAAACTATCTAGGTAAAGTGATGTTATCTTCATCCAAAATCATATTGAATTGCATTGCACTATTTTATTTAAGGTTTAAACGTTGTAATATATGATAGGTAGTTACAGGTAGGTAGGTATAATATGTAAGTACATAGGTATAATTAATTAAGAGCCTTAAGAGAATATTTTAATATGAAAACTGTCATTCCAATATCATTACTGTAAGTACCTATATAAATTATCATGACTTTCATTAAGGTGTTCTATTCCATTTCTTTTTAAACCCGATTATTATGAATAACATCCCCAACGACAGGGGGTGGCATTGCTTCCCTGCACTATTTTTTGAATTGTCAAATACAGTTTTGTCAATTTATTTTGACAGTATTTTTTGTTTGTTTCTTGTGTTTTATTTATTCTATCTAGGTTTGATATGTTTTGGCTTTTGCTACAAAATAATATATTAGTTTTAATTGTGATATGTGATTTTTTTTCAAGTAGGTAGTTAGGTAAATTATAATAATAGAAATTAAATGGTTGGTTATTAATTTATTATTCCTTTGTAGTGATGTTCCCGCCAACTACAAAATACTGTTTGTCGCCGGAGGAGGGCTGGGTGAATTTGCTGCTGTTCCTCTTAACTTGATATCTAGGACTGGAACTGCAGATTATGTTGTTACAGGTACCGACATTTATATAATAATTAATAACAAAAATTGATTATATTATAAATCAAGTGAGCCGCTCTAAGGCAGTACCTATACATAATATTATTATGTATAGGTACTGCCTTAGAGCGACTCAATACATAATATTATTATGTATAGGTACTGCCTTAGAGCGACTCACTGTATAGCTTAGCAACATTATTACATTTCTATTAATCGTAAGATTTCACAACCCTTTCTCAATTTAATTATGTTTTCAATACTATATCAAATAGGAACCATCATAAATTGGTTGGCTACATTTATTTTAAGAATAATCAAAAGATATACCTTTTAATACACATGTATTCAGAACACAAACCTAATTCACAAATAGTTTTCAAAGTAGTTTTCAGTAGTTACCTTATAAATTAAGTGGCATTAAAGATTAGAGCTGATACATCATTAACTTAAATTCCAATTTCCAGGCGAGTGGTCAGCAAAAGCGGCTAATGAAGCCAAAAAATATGGTAAAGTGAACCTGGTAATTCCTCCAACTGACAAGTATGTGGACATTCCGAGGCAATCCGAGTGGAAACTGGACCCTAATGCGTCTTACGTGCACATTTGCACTAATGAAACTATACATGGTAATAATTACTGGTTTTTAATAGTCAGGCTTCGTCTAGCTAGACTCTCGGGAGGGCCTTAGGCAGCTGGTATTGAACTGTGCATTTCTTCTAATTTTCGCCTTATATGGTAGTTAATTTTTATCCAACCTAAGTGAAACATAAGTCAAAATTACCAAAAGTCCTCCCATAATAGCCAATTGATCCATTTTTTTATGCCTATAAGCATAATTGTTTATAGAGTATAACTTTTTGTTACCCCTTATAATTTTTTTTTAATGAAGTGAAATTATGTCAATCACTATTATTCAATTTCATTTTCAATTTTAGGTGTTGAATTTGACTTCATTCCGGACACTAAAGGAGTTCCACTTGTAGCTGATATGTCTTCGAACTTTATGTCCAAGAAAGTTGATGTTTCAAAGGTAATAATAGCTCTTATAACTTTCTCAACCTCCACACTATCACAGTAAAAGTGGGTTTATGGAAGATAAGTATCATTAAAAATGGAGTTAAACTTACATTATGTATTCATCTTTAATTTGGACTATTATTTAATTCAGCTTCTTATATAATTAAAGGTAAAATATAATACATAAGTTATATATAACAACATTTTCAGACTTCAATCAAAACATATTTACACAAAAATTCATAATAAACAAACATATTTTATTTTAAAAAATTAGTCAGCTTATATTATATTAGCCTGTATTATAAGGCTCATTATCAACAGAACTATTTTATACACTGTTTAAATATCACAGTTAAATATCAACCTTCCAGTTTGGAGTAATCTATGGTGGAGCTCAAAAGAACATTGGCACAGCTGGAATAGCCCTAGTAATAGTCCGGGAAGACCTATTGAACCAGGCCCTCAGTATTTGTCCTTCGCTACTAAACTGGACTACTACTGCTAAAGCTGATTCTATTCTTAATACTCCTCCTATGTTCGCGTGAGTATTTGGATTTGTGAAGTTTATTCAGTAGTTTTTAATGTATCAAATCTTTTACTTATAAAATTTGGTTCCATGTAAGGGATAGTATAATCTTTGTAGGTACGTCCTATTAATAAATGAACAAATCTCGAACTTTCTACGGAAAAGTTACATATAATGGGTGTGAATTTGCAGGGTGTAATTGTTGATACTTGGTACATCACATACTAAATTCAGTTTCTATAAGTAAACTGCAAATGAAAATCAAATTGAAATATAATGCCTTATAAATAGTGTTTTTATCCACACCAAATGGACAAATTCAAACTTACATCTAATTAATTTCTTATCACTATCATCACTACATAGTATAAAATAAAGTCGTCTCTTTTTCGTGTCTGTCACACTGTTTGTCTGTCTGTATGCTTAAATCTTTAAAATTACGCAACGGATTTTGATGCGGTTTTTTGTAATAGGTAGAGTGATTCAAGAGGAAGGTTTTTATGTAAAAAAAATCCCGAAATTCCCACGGGAACGGGCACAACGCGGGTAAAACCGCGGGGCGCTGCTAGTATATTATAAAACTAAGTCCCCGGCCGCCTCTGTCTGTTCGCCATAAATTCAAATACTACTGCACGGATTTTGACGCGGTTTTTTAAAATAGATAGAGCGATTCAAGAAGACGGTTTATATGCATAAAAAATCCCAAGGGAACGGGCACAACGCAGGTAAAACCCCGGGGCGCTGCTAGTCTTATCATATTTTTAAATCAATAACATTTATTTTCAGAATTTACGTAATGGGCAGAGTACTCCAATGGATTGAGAAGAAAGGCGGTTTAGATGCAATGGCCACACTAGCCGACAAAAAGTCCTCTCTTGTCTACGGCACTATTGAGCAATCTAACGGTTTCTACTACGCCCCTGTAGCCAAGAATGTTAGGAGTAAGATGACTATACCGTTCAGGATCGGCAATCCAGGAGATGAGGCTTTGGAGAAGGAGTTTTTGAAGGGAGCAGAGGCTTTGGGGCTAATCCAACTGAAAGGACATAGGTGTGTATAGTTGATTGATTGTTTCAACATGTTGCATTGACTTGTCGAGCTCAGAGAGGCATTTAGTTCTCACATCAGTTAGGTAAATTCTAACTAATATTATAATAAGTAACACTGTCTGTCTGTTACGCTTTCACGCCAAAACTACTAAACCAATTTGAATTAAATTTGGTACACAGTTAGTCCTGAGCCTGAGAAAGGACATAAGCTACTTTTTATCACGAAATTCCTGCGGGAACGGGTACAACGCGGGTAAAACCGCGGAGCGCTGCTAGTAAATAATACTAGTGAGTCGCCCGCGAAACTTCGCGTTTTTCTTCTTTATTTTTCTGCACATCTAAAGCTGGAGTTCTTCAAAATGAGACCATCTGATATTTTATGTGCAGCTATCGTCCCATAATCACTGGGACAAAATTGGCTTACATTATTAATATACAAGAAGTGCTAGTTATTGCATAACATGGTTGGTAGGTTCCAAGGTAACCCCACTTCTATCTAGGCTCTAGTCTACCTATACTACCTAGATTTAGATTTGTACTTAGCAATCTATAAGACAGGTCGGAAAATGGCAATTATTCTTAACATTAATTTATTTCATAAAATGTTCTACAATAATATTTTTCGCAATTCATAACAAAAACAAAATACTTATCTTAGGTCATTGGGCGGTATATTGCAATTTGTTTATGCTTGTTACAGTCAGTTGAAAGTGGATATCATAAACCCAATGGGTTTTTTTCCAAAATATAAGAAAATATTACTTACATACTTTTTATTACTTTTTATTACTTACATACTTTTTATTACTTACATACTTTTTATTACTTTTTATTACTTACATATACTTTTTTATTAAAAACTCCTTATTTTTCAAATACGCAGATTCCATATTCTTCATTTCAGTATTGATCTCAGATCAGAGAGCTAAAATGCCAAAGATCCTTTTAAAAGAACGTCAGTAATTATCGTTTAGGCTAATAGGCTAATAATTGTAATTATTAACAACTAGGTTCCACGCTTGAATCTCTTTGGTTGATCAAAAGCCAAGTCCAACCAACACACATGATAAGAAAGGCGAAAAATCATGTTCCTTACCAGTTATTTCTAGTTAAAATACAAATTAAGTAGTAATAAAGATTTAAACAAGTAAACCAATTATATAAATATTGATAAGTTCACATATCAGTAATACCTGTGGTTACTAAGTGACTTAATATTGCGTAACATTTTCAAGTGATGATATAAAAGCAATTTTGACTATTTTAGTGAAACTATAAAATTCTATCTTATCATAAATGTAGTAAGATATGAATATAGAATATTTATTGATATAGGTAGTTACTATGGAATAACTACGGAGTAATATTGTACTCGTGGCGTAGCTTGACGAAGTTCATTGCGATCAACAGCCTCCGTGGTCTTGTGGTTTGAGCGCCTGGCTCACGGCCCGGAGGTTCCGGGTTCGATTCCCGGTGGGGATATCTCACAAAAATCTCTTTGTGAGACTTTCCTCAGTTTGTTTAGGCCATTGCAGGCTGAATCACCTGATTGCTCGAAAAGTAAGATGATTCCGTGCTTCGGAGGGCACGTTAAGCCGTCGGTCCCGGTTACTTTCTACGGATAGTAGTCGTTACTTGAGCGATGTCAGAGGCCTTTGGCGGCTCAAAAACTCTGACACCAGGATTGGTCAGGTTGGCCACCCACTCGATGAAGAAGAAGAAGTTCATTGCGATTATTAAGCAATGTGCAGCTCGGCCCCTACTTGGATGGCCTATAGTGGCTTTTCTTTATGAGGGCTACCGTGCTTCGGAGGGCAGGTTAAGTAGTCGGTTGTTTCAATAGTTAGACCGTGTCGGAGGCCTTCAGGCGGTCTATCTTAGACACCAGGGTTGGCTACTAACCTACTTGAAAAGAATGAATGAGTGATATAATTAGGTTGGACAGTGGAAGGCCAAGGTCTATCTAACTTTAGCCTGATTGTGTTCCCTCTACAGGGCAAAGACCTCTGAATGTACTTAATAAATATCTTATCAGTATCTTATAAATATCTTATCGCAAAGATAAGGTGATCACCCTAGATTGATAAGTTATATCATTGAAAGTATTCTACATGAAAACTTCTAATAAGTTCTCTAATTTTGAACTGTATTGCAACATTTGTTTTTTAAATAGTAACCTTAATTTTCCCTCTACCATGCATTAATATATTTTTATACCTTTCAAATTGTAGATACAAACCACTAAAAAAAACCCTCTTTAGAGTAAAATATTTTTTATTAGATTCGGTTAATAATATTTAAATTAAAGTTGAATTTGACTTATTTCAGGAGCGTCGGTGGTATCCGTGCATCAATCTACAATGCAGTTACTTTGGAAGAAGTGGAGGCTCTTACTAAATACATGCAAGAGTTCAGCGCTAAACATTCCAAGTAATATAATTATCATTATTATATACAAACTGTTATGCAGTATATATTTTTAGAATAATATTTACATACATTTTGTATTATAGAGTAAGAACATTTGGCTGTGTTGGTGAATAAATTGGTATTTTTGTATAAGTATTGATTTTCATTTTTTGACTGCGACTTGTAACAATTGTGAGCCAAAGGAACATAGAGATGTATTCCATCAGCAGAGAAAGGATACGAAATAAAGTATACTCTATTTTTGTTATTGTCAATATGTGGACCAATGTCGTCAATTTTCCAGCCGAAGACGATTGCTCCTGAAGAGGAAAAAGGTTTAGTGATTTTATTTCATTATTACCCTATCTCTAAACCTTTTTCCTCTTCAGGAGTAGGCGTCTTTAACTGGAAAATTGTCGACATTGGTCCACATTTTGGGACAATTAAAAAAAAGTATAATGCTATTGGTACATCACTACTGAATGTAAAACAAATAAACTCCTAGATATAGTGAATCCATAAAGTTCTTATCAAGTAATCATTCAAATTGTTATCAATCATTAGTGTATGAAAATAGAACATTTTTGATAAGCCTATCAAAACGTAGATGTGTAAACTATTTATTATAAAGAGGTAACATTTGTAAGTATTTTTTGTATTTTTGAGCTAATCTCGAGAATTACCATTCTGATTTGGATAATTCTTTTTGTAATGGATTGTCATGTTCAACGGGAAGGTTATAGGCTACTTCTCATCCTGAAATTCCCACGGGAACGGGCACAACGCGGGTACAAACGCGGGGTGCTGCTAGTAAAAAATATGTAGATAGTTACTATGCAATAACTTTGGAGATAGTAATAATTAATTCATTGCAATTATAAAGCAACCTACAGCTTTGCCCTACTTGTATGGTCGATTGAAACAACCGGGACCGACAATTTTACGTGCACAATAGCGCTCAGATAGAAATGTCACTATCGGCCACCCATCTAGGTAGAGGTCGAGCTGCACGTTGCTTAACAATCGCAATGAGCTAACATCAAACTATTCTACGAGGGCACAAATAGGTAGGTACATCCAAATACGATGATAAGCAGATTTGGATGGAAAAAACAAATCATATTTCAAGGAAAATAACTTGCGATGTTTATAGTTTACAGAATAGGGTATTTGTGTCGATATGACCCTTTCATTGGTAATATGAAGTGTATATTACCTTATCAGTATTAGAAACTTAACCTACTTATTGCATCTAACGACAACTCCGCAGTATAATGTAAGGTTAAATGACTTAAATTTCATTGAAACAAATAATATTCATATGTAATGATGTCTTGTTTTTGTTGTGTGTTTATTAAACACTAGCAGTGCTCTTCGGTTTTACCCGCGTTGTGCCCGTTCCCATGGGAATTTCGGGATTTGAAATCTTCAATAACCGTCCCGTTGAATGTGGCTATCTATTACAAAACGAATAATTCAAATCGGTCTGATAATCCCGAATATTAAACACTAACAGTGCTCTTCGGTTTTACCCACGTTGTGCCCGTTCCCATGGGAATTTCGGGATTTGAAATAGTCTATAACCTTTCCGTTGAATGTGGCTATCTATTACAAAAAGAATTATTCAAATCGGTCTGATAATTCCCGAGATTAGCTCGAACATACAAACAAACAAACTTACAAATTTTACCTATTTTAAATAATATTTTATTATTAAACATACCACGAGTATTGAGTCACCCAAGTGATGATATTTTTGAAATAAAAGCGTGTTGTCTATTACAGCCAAGTCAAATGTCAGTGTGCTATCAAATATAGAGATGATGTATATTTTCATTGTGTAAGCTACAATTGATAATGTTTAACGTTCGTTATCTATCTTGTTTAAATAAGTTTGTTGATATATGTAAACTCTTGATGCCAGCTTTGTTTAAAAAGGTTACCTACAATATTAGACTCCTTAATTACTTATGAATGTCTGTAGTGAAACACACAACTTTACGATACACTTTTGTATGCGACGGCCATATAGGTAGCTAGCAGCGCCCCGCGGTTTCACCCGCGTTGTACCCGTTCCCGCAGGAATTTCGCGATAAAAAGTAGCCTGTGTCTTTTCTCAGGCTCTGGACTAACTGTGTACCAAATTTCATTCAAATCGGTTCAGTAGTTTTGGCGTGAAAGCGTAACGAGACAGACAGACAGAGTTACTTTCGCATTTATAATATTACTAGCAGCGCCCCGCGGTTTTACCCGCGTTGTGCCCGTTCCCGTGGGAATATCGGGAATTTTTATACATAAAAACCTTCCTCTTGAATCACTCTACCTATTACAAAAAACCGCATCAAAATCCGTTGCGTAATTTTAAAGATTTAAGCATACAGACAAACAGACAAACAAACAGACAAAAATAGCGACTTTGTTTTATACTATGTAGTGATTAGTTAGGATTAGTGCCCAACTTAGAACTTTTAGTCAAAGATCTTTTAATGTTCCTTTCCATACAACCCCAATTGTAGAGTCAACATTTTTTGATAATAATACAGGATGCTTTAAAAGGATAGGTGTTGAATTAGTAAAAGACTTCACTAAATATGTATTAAAATTTATTTCATTAAGATTTTTGTAAAAAATATTACTTTTTGTAATAAACTAATGTGGTAGGTATTGTGATGGTAAAGTAGTATTTCTATATCACAAAGTTAAGTTGGTTTTAAAATAAAACCTTTTTATTAACTTTGTGAGTTAGAACTGTGATACCTCTCGTGAAAATTCCCTTTCTTTGAGTATTTGTTGACCACTTTCAAACTAAACCTATCATACTGATACAATGTTTTATTAGTCAAAAAGATATGTATAAAAACATAAATTAGGTAATACGTATATTGAACTTTAATAATATTCGATATTATGTATTTTATTTAACATTCTATTTTGCTTAATCATCCAAAATCATACATTGCCCATGCAAACATTCATTCATACAAAATTCAAATTACAGTCCAGTTTATTATACAAAAATAACATAAACCGAATTACTTAATGTTACGTATAATAATATTTCTTGTGTCAGTAATAATTAATAATTATTTAGACCAAAAATGATCAAGACTATTTGTTATTAAAAACTTGCAACGAAATGCATTATTTTCACTAAGAGATAGTAAAGAGTCATCATCACGTCTAAATCAATTAAAAAATCTAATAACTCCTCATAAATTACTAACCATTACAAATTATTACTAACACGTTCATATTTCAATTCACATAAATATACAAATAATATTTATTTACAAAATACAAAATTGCTATCTCATTTGAATGTGAAGAATATGGCAGTGTTCGCCTTAAAATATTTGAGCATTTTGTTCGTCATATTATTTTACTGTGAAACATCAACACAATCACTGTTTCCAAACAATTTTAATGAAAAATATTTATGTCATTACACGAATATGACGCCAAGTAGAAGTTGATTGAAATATGGAATACTTTGTATCTATATTTGGTGGGGCTGCAATATGTTAAACAGTGAGTGTGTTAATACACATTCTTTGATTTAAACCTAAACAATAAAGCTAACAGATTACAAAAATTATACAACGTAAGTACTTAAATACTCTGCCGCAGTGAAGACAACTGATGTAATTCAGTATTCGTTAATGCGTCGAGATTGATAATAGTACTAGTATTATGTAATGTAAAGTTGACCAGAATTAGACATAACGCAGTCCTTATACGTTTATTGACCTTCGCTGTCGCTATCACTCTTATCTGCAAAGAACATGATACATTAATGACGCGTTGCTTTGTTTGTATTAATGGAATATTTGTACTTATCGGTTGGTCAGTTGGGATCATCGGTCGGGAAATTACGGAATTTATTGACGTTGATAACAACGACTAAGGCTAAGGGTGAGTTTGCATTGAAACGGAGCGGACCTATGCGGAGGTCACTTGACCAATCATAATGCATTACGAAAAGACTGACAATGTCAATGCGTTGTTTGACAAACCCAATGCGCTGTGATTGGTTAACAGGCTTCGCACCGCTCCGGTCCGCTTCAACGAAAACACACCCTTAGGGCGGATTGCACAAGAATTCTTAAATTTATTTAACGCCTCAATGCGTTTAAATAACAAACGATATTTTAAATTGTATTCATTCTTGATGGTGTAAGATAAATTACAGTTTGAAACGAACATATTTTATTCTAAAACATTATAGGTACTAAATACGTTTAAGAGTTCTTCTGAAATCCTTAAAGATAAAAGCATTTGTTACCAGAAGCAATTTAAATAGTGCAAAAAGCTGCAAACAAAACGGCAGTGTATACTAGTCTAAGTGCTTAACTAATACTGACCTTTCTTACCCGGGTACGCATGCCTCTTTAATCTGTCGTATAGGTCTTCTTTTGTTCCGTATATGCTGGCGTTGGATCGCGCTAAACTGTTCATTTTTCCGTTCATACCGTTGTGTAGGCTTTCCTTCATGTAAGTCTCGTTGTAGAAGTTGGGCATTTCCCAGCCGTCTTCCTCGTCATCGTAGTAATGGGCGTATGTTGAATGGTGTGAAGGCGCGATGGATTCGGCGTAAGGTGTGTGAGCGCCGTAGTAGAAGTTCACTTGTGAACCGTTTTGGTCAATAGCTGGTGTTAGGGTCTTCTTTGGTTCCTTCTTCTTTGTCGATCTGGTAACGAAACGATTAAATATTATTACATATACTTAGACAATCAGTTACTGAAAGCTTATTTTGTACAAAGGCTAATAACGCCAAGTTTAAAAACGAAAGGTAATCGTATCTGTCCCGCCATAGGGCAAAGTGCCTCTCCAATTTTATCCATCTTTCTCTTTCCTGTACCAACAACTACCACTCTATAGTATAAAACCATCTCTTACCTCGCACAAATCATCCATACAAGCAGGACAAGGAATATGATGAAGATTACTCCTCCCGCCACGCCGCTAGCAATGTACGCGAATTCGCTCTTCTCCTTGCACTGTCTGCCGGTGAAGGAACCAGCACATCTGCAGGAAGGTTCCCCACGTATGTCCCTAACGCACTCGCCTCCGTTGTCGCAGAAGTTCAGGCACACATCTGTAAAGAAAATCAGGAAACGTATATCAATAAATAATATCACATAGAGTCCAAGTAGCATAGGATATGAGAAATAATATAAAGATGTTACTCCTGTTACCAGCTACGGAATTAAGTTCAGCAGTAACTCATGTAGAAAACTCACCAACGCAAGCTTTGCCAGTTCCATTGAATCCAGGTTTGCATTGACACTTGAATTCGCTAGTTTCAGGTATGAGTAGACAGTAAGCGTTCACGTCACAGTGCATTTCAGGGCCGCTCATTTCACATGGGTTTGTACATTCGGTTTCTGCCACCTGGAAGTAACGAATGGATTAAATAGTCACATTTAATAGATGCCTATAAATAACCTTCAATTTGGGCATTAAATGCCTTAAACCCTTAATTGGGGTCTAATCAGTAGATTTTCATCAGTAGATTCTTTCTGATCAAACTTACAGCGCCAGGTTCTCTAGTGCTGGTGTTGATCGGGCAAGGAATACAGATGGTTTGCTGTGCTTCAGATTGGTAGGTTCCCTTTCTGCATTGTATGCAAGTGTTCAGCGTAACATTGAGATAGGATCCTGGAATAGACATAACAAATTAATATCCTCATCCGTTTGAATGCTTATGTTTTAATTTTGATGAAGATGGAAGTGTATTTTTACTCTATGAAGCTTCTCGAATATGTAGGAGTATGTCTTACCAGGTCTGCAGACAGGTAAAGAGCATTGGTCGGGCGAAGCTGCACCGGCTTGAGGAGTAGTTGTTCCTGGTGGGCACGGGGCGCAAGAGGCGCCGGCACCGTTGGCGCGCCAAGTTCCACGGGGGCAAGGCTCGCATCCACCATCACTGCTCAGTTGTTCACCTAAAACGAAACGTTAACAGTGGTTTAACTGTGTATGGTTGATATGGTCTGATACGTCAAATGATGAAGAAAGTATTGACGTATTTTTGAATTCCGAAAGATTTTTATACCCAAAACTACTCCAATGTTGAAACTCCAATGGGACTTGAGCCCTCATATTCTAAGTAAGTAAGTATTAGCCTGTAATGTCCCACTGCTGGGCAAAGGCCTCTCATCTCACTGAAGATATCAGTACAGTGAAGAGGATTATATTCTGTTGTTACAAATTCTTAACTTTGATTTACATATTCCTTGTGTAGTATTATAAAGTTCCCAACTAACTCATCAATATAAAAGCTATTTACCTGATGGACAATCGTCTCTGCATTCAGCTGACGACACAGCTTCGGTTGCTCTTGTGGTTTGTCCTCTAGGGCATGCAAGGCAGGTGAATGCTCCTTCACGAGGCTGGTATGATCCGTGGCCGCAAGGACGGCAGAGTTCCGCTTCAGCATCGTAGTATTTACCGGCAGCACATTTTTCTGGAAGAAAACGGAAGGTTTAGTCATGTTTACTAAGCATTTATAAAAGACTTAAGGTTCAACTTTCAGACTCAATGTGGTTCATGTGTTCTGTTTTAAGAACATCAAAAGTC
The DNA here is from genome assembly GCA_963082685.1 of Cyclophora albipunctata. Lineage (NCBI taxonomy): Eukaryota > Metazoa > Arthropoda > Insecta > Lepidoptera > Geometridae > Cyclophora > Cyclophora albipunctata. The sequence continues at coordinate 9,414,886 of OY720121.1, read as the reverse complement.
TATGCCGTAAGTAGATAGTTTTTATTACCTTTACAATCGGCGGCGCTTCTAGCCCCAGGAGCCTGTGTGACTCCAGGCTGCCCAGCAATAGCTGGACAAGCTGTGCACTGAAGTTGTCCGGCCTCAGATTGGTATGAACCAGCAGGGCAAGGTTTGCAGGTATCGCTGGCAGCATCAAGGAACGTACCGACAGCACAAGCCACTGAAATTAGATCACAATTAGTATTCAGGGTAAGTTATGAAAGTAATAAAAAATCTTAACTGATCTGTTTCATTTTAATTTTTTTATTTCATCGTAAAAGTGCTCCCTGATAAATGGAATAGATATAAATTAAATTTACTCACCGCAATCAGGAGCCATAACGACCTGTCCCATAGGGCAAGCGTAATCAGATACCAATTCCAAACTAGCCGGGTCGGGCACTGTGTTGGGAAGAATGCTGCGGACGTCGAATTGTTCGTCTTCAAGGATTAATTTCTCCAGTAATTTTTGCACTGACGACCTTTCGTTGTTTCCGTTGTGAATTACTGGGTCGCTACATACATAAAAAATATGTTAGTTTCGTTACGTACTTTACATTGCAATCGCTCATCCGAATATCATAACATTTGTTTCAGAGATTCAAAGTATCTTTTATACTTTTTGTAAAGCGTATTAATTCAGAAGTCACAAAGCTAAAATAAAACGATTTTACATAACAAAGTGCTAAAGTGCTACTCGGAAGCATGCAAACAACTTACTTGACAGCCGGGAATGCGATCTCGACGTTGTACGTATCGCCCGCTTGTCGGCCCTCCCTACTGCTTCTTGTCCTAAGTGCCAGATAAAATACATGCATTTGTGAAGAACATGCTTTGTTTGTAATACTAAGTGCTACAAGATTTTATACGAGTATTATTGGTACTGACGTGCGAAATAAGATTGCTTTACATCATTTACACATGCTTATTTGTATGTGCTACGGTTTATTTTTATTTTGAAAAGTGGATCTAAACCATCACCAGATCTACTAGGATAGCAGACTGGAAATCCTACTGATTGGCTTATGTTTCTATTAGAAGTATTTATACTATATGAGTATGGGCTGTGCTTGTACTTACTCTTCAACCGGAATAATGGCATCAAGAACGTAGGTGTCTTCGGCAGCAGGAGTAGGAGGGGATGAAGCTTGTCGTGTCTGTCTGACGTTGGCGCGGTGGTCGCATTTCACGTTGATGTCCAGTTCTTTACACTCTTTGGTACCTATACCATAGTTATAATTATTGCGATATTCCGAAATATATTACGTACGTTACATGTAACAATAATAACTGTAATTTACCATCAACGGCGTATGAGCAGAAGTTCCAGTCTCTGTTAAGCTGATTGATAGCACTGCGTACTTTTTGACGTAATACAGCTTGTCCAGCGTCGTTACAAAGTACTGAACTTGGGAACAACATGGCTATCTTGAATACTCGCTGTGCTGGTGATGCCGCTGTAAGAATTTAGAAATACCATTATTACTTGAACTTCCTATCCTGTCTAAAAGGTGTAGATATATATATTAAGTATGTTCTTACGTGAGCAAGCAGGGTAAACCAAAGGTAGGGTTGGGTCATTGGTTGGACGCCAGAATCCTTCAGCGCCACAAGTGTAGAATGGTGGTACGGGTTGCGAGAATCGAAGACCGTCGCGACAGGCGATTTCACAGACCTTAAACTGACCGCCCGCGCCCCAGTCGCGGCAAGATTGGTAACCACCTAGTGGGTCTACCAATGGTGGACAGAATTCGGCTGGAAGCAGAAAGAATACGTGAATATTTTTATTAGTACAAGTCTGACGTCTAATGTCTTACTGTTAACAAAGAAGAGACGAGAGGGTCTTACTATAATTATTAGTACAGTGTGAAGGAAGAATAAGTTAAAATACTCACATAATACTGTTACTTTGAAAGTGCAAGTAGCCGCGTTGCCAGCAGCGTCGTACGCGATGTAAGCAATGTCATATGATCCCCAAGCCAGATTCTGACCAGGTCGGTGACCAGATTTCTCAACCACTCTCGCAACTCCAACATTGTCGCTGAACACAGGAGCGTCCCAGTTAACGATGGAAGAACCGTTCTTGGCAATGACCCATAGGTCTCCAGGGCATCGGTCTACTCGTGGTGGTTCCTTATCTACTTGCAGTTGTTGGCATTTAGGTCCAGCGTATCCGTTGGGGCAAACGCGTTGTCCACAGTGGGATGGCACTATCCTTTCCACTCCTCCAACTACATCTTCGTATCCAGCCCAGGTAAGTGCTAAAGCGTTGTAGAGCACAGGTTCGGTTCTGCAGTCACGCACTTGCTTCTGGATGTCGTTGGTGACATCCAAAGCGCGGTTCCATATTTGTACTTTGGTTAGGTGACCTTGGAATCCTGCTTCGGTATAAGCTTTAGGGTTGTCTGATTGTGGTTTACCCAACGTTACCCAAACACTGGAAAGATAAGGCCAAGTTTAGTATTTATATCAACAAGGATAAACATTAGGTAATTAAATTGTTCTTTGATCATAAAGTTAAACAATACATACTATTTAGGTAGTGTTCTTCCGCTGCCATAACCTTCAATCTTGCTAGCAATTAATCCTTCAGTGATGAGAGTCAATTGTCCGCCGTTGCTACCGTCCCATACTAAAGCTACGTGATGCCATTGTCCGTCGTTAATTGTCGCATATTCACCGAAGCTCATGTACACATCTTGCAATTCAGGGAAGAGCGACACTTGAACGCCATTTGAGTGGGCTTGGATAATCTGTTTTCTGTTCAGAGCGATGTGCGAGTTGCTGAAAAAATAGAAGTGTCATTAGATTGAGCCCAAATTTTTTTTTTATTGTATAATTTTAAGTTTTTTTTTCTTAGATGTTTGTGAAAATGTTACCTGACGCTGTATGCTGTGAAGAACACACCACCTTCGTCTTGTTGGTTGTATTGCACCCACATAGCGATGGTCATGCTATCGGCCGAGCCAGTATCGAAAGGCACAACTTGGGCGGCACTTGAGCGCATAGGGTCACTGAAGTACATGTCGTAATCCACACTTATTGCTGAAACATCGATAAATTATTATATGAGCATTGCGCAATTTTCCAGATAAAAAAAATAGTTATTAAAAGATTCTTACTCTTTCTGCAGTCATCTCCAGTAAGATTGAATGGACATTGACAGTAGAATCTGCCTGGCAAATCAATGCAAGTCGCTGATGGTGGGCACGAATTTTCTTTGCAGTCAATAATATCTTCATCGCAATTCTTTCCCTTGAATCCAGGAGCGCAGATGCAAGAGTAATCTTCGCCGTCATCGACGCATGTGGCTCCGTTCTGGCAAAGACCAGCTTCGCAAGCATCGAATTCATATTGGCACCCGATTCCAGTGTAATCTGGAGAGCAAGTACAGTTTAGGCCAGAGCCATAGTCCTGGCATTTGCCACCGTGCATGCATGGGCTTCCAATGCATCTCTCTGGAGCAGTTTCACATTGTTTGCCGTCTGTTCCACTTGGGCACCTGGAATAATGATATTTATTTTAGTAATATGATCAAAAGTGTAATTAATTATTATTCCCTTAATATAATACGGTTATTTATTCATAATGTAAGTACTTACACACAGAAGAAGTCTTGGAAGAGGTCAATACATTTAGCATTGTTCTGACAAGGGCGGTTCATACAGTTTCCTATGTCATATTCGCAACGCTTTCCGGTCCAGCCTGGTTGACAGACGCATTTGTATTCGCCGATTTCGTCTTTGCATGACCCTCCGTTGAAGCATGGGTTCGATGCACAATCGTCGATGTTCGTTTCACACATTTCTCCAGTAAATCCTTCGCGGCACACGCATTGGTATTTGTTGTCGAGATCAACGCATTTGTCAGTTCCAACAGGATTGCAAGGCTCGGTCAAACACTCGTCGATAGCTGTTTCACATTGTAATCCAATGAATCCTGGACGACACTTGCAAGTGAAACCATCAAGTTGGTCAACGCATGTAGCTCCATTTTGACATGGGTCCGAAGCGCAGTCATCGATAGTGTGTTGGCATCTCTTGCCGGTAAACCCGGCCTCACAATTACATGTAAAGTCGTCAATAGTATCAATACATTGTCCTCCGTTTTCACAAGGGGAAATTACACATTCGTTAATGTTGATGTCGCATGAAGGTCCGCTCCAGCCTGGATCGCAGATACATTGGTGTACGAACAATTTGTCGACGCAGATTCCGTGTTTGCATGGTTGGTTCGAACATAAGTCTATCTTTTCGTGGCAACGTTTTCCTGTGAATCCTGGTGGGCAAGCACAACTGAAATCGTTAACCAAATCGGTACAAGCCGCGCCGAGAAGACAAGGCTTTTCGATACAGTCATCAGTGTTGATATCGCAGAGCTGGCCTTCCCAGCCAGGGAGACATTCGCACTTGAATCGACCTTGTTGTAAAGCAATGCATGATGCTCCGTTAGTGCATGGATTACCGTTCGCCGTGCAAGGATCAATCTGTAAAAACAAAAGTTATTTTAAAACATTCCAGGGATAAAATAATAAACATTTTGAATTACCTACTATTAAGATAAAATATAAACGCACCGTAACGTCACAATCAATTCCGGTGTATCCAGATCTGCACAAACATGTGTAGTTGTTGAAGCCTGGTTCGTCCTTGCACATAGCTCTTTCTGGGCAAGTATCATTTCTGCAGTCTGATCTTTCTTCTTGACAGTTAATACCACCGTATCCAGTTGGGCACGAACATCTATATCCTTGTGGAAGATCCGTACAAGTTCCACCGTTGTAGCAAGGTTGGCTACCACACTCATCGATATCTATTTCACATCTGCGTCCAGAGAAACCAGCCGGGCAGTAACATTGTACTCCATGGCCCTTAGGCACACAGAGTCCACCATGTTGACAGGCGCTGTTCGAACATTCAACTGGTATACATTCTTCGAGGCCAGTAGCTCCGGTTCCCACAGTCTTCATGTTAGTCGGGCATTCCATACAATTTGTTTGTCCAACAAGGTTTTGGTAGAAGTTTCTTGGGCACTGAGAGCAAGGGGCTAAGCCTGTTGGTGAGTAAGTACCTGCAGCACACTTAGCTCTACATCTGTCTCTACCTGGAGCAGCAGGTTGGTAGGTAAAGGTATTAACTGGACAGGCTTGGCAGTCTTTGAAGCCTCCCACTGGTGGTTCACCAGTGTAGCTATTCCTGGGACATTCGAGACATGGTACTAATCCCGTGGGAGAGTATGTTCCGTAGCCACAAACTGGTACACACTCGGCCACATCCTTTGATCCTTCTTCTCTAGTAAATGTTCCAGATGGGCACTTAAGACATGATCCTTGTCTTGCTTGATTTTGGAAATAGCCACGTGGACACATGGTACAAGATTTTTGTTTCTCACCTGCGTATGTTCCAGCCGGGCAATGCACTGAAATAATAAATATTATTATTACAATGTATCATTTCACAATGTGGGTAGGCAATGCTTTAGAATAATAAGTAAACTTACAGCATCTAGGAACATCATTGGTGTCCATATTCAGTACTTCGCCGACAGTACAAGTAAATCCTCTGGAGATCGAGCTTCTAATGGCTCTGAGTGGTGGACATTGGTTGCCAATAGATGAAACATTCAGAACGGGTTCGATAAGAGCACTTGCATAAGGTACAGACAAATCAAATATCAAATTAAGTGTAGAGCCACAGAGATCGTAAAGCTGCGTCTGTCTGATTGCCGGTGTAATAGCCAAGACAAAGTCCATTTTCACTACATTTTCGTCTAACAAGCTTGGCATTGCCTTAACGAATGTAACGTTGATGTTAACGTTAACTGCAGAACAACGTTGAGACAGTCTTTCATTTAGAACGTTGTCATATTGAGCGAGTAAGTCCTTGTATTGGGGCAAGCAAGCGTTAGATACAGCTCCTAGTGCTCTATATTGTACACTAGCAACAACATGGTAGGCCGCTTGTTGAGTATCTGGAAATAATAGGATAGTATAAATATTATGTCACGTTAATAATATACGAACAGACGTTTAGTTATAGAAGTGATACTAACTTTCTGAAACACAATCAGGTACAACAGCAGTTGGAACCCATTGACGCTTAGTTTCGCAAATGAATGTCTTGACAGGTTCGCCGTCGGTAAATCTGTATCCTGGGCTGCAGGTAGCAATACATTGGATGCCTCTATCTCCTGGCAGACAGTTGATAGCACCGTTAGCAGGTGGCATCAGTTCCCAGTCAACGCATGGTGTAGCTTGTACAGATACCTAGAATTGAAACGATAAATAATATTTATGACCAGTTATTATACTGACTTAAGCAAATGTAGACAAGCTAACCATATTTGGGTATTGTATTTACCTGGAAGTGACACTGTGCTCTGTTGCCATATTTGTCCGAAGCGATGACTGTCACGTTTTCGTATCCACGAATTGGTATGACTGCTCTTTCGGGTATAAATCTTAAGGAAACTTCTCCTGAAGCGTCAGTGGCGTTGATTCTACGACGAGTGTCGTTAAAGTTGACTGCATAGCTGTCTTGTTTGTCAACTAATTCAATCACGTAGCTTTGAGGACAGCTTAGTTTTGGTGGTGTATAATCAGGTACAGTGATGTTGACTTCGCAAATGGCTACATTTCCATCGAAATCAAATGCTACGTAACGAACAACCATATTGTGGAACACTTGTATAGGAGTCCTGAAGTGTTGAGGAGTGACTTCTAATCTTGCAATAGCGCCAGAGTTATCAATAGCTGTTGGTTCAGTAAAGTTTACCGGTAGTAAACCACCGTTAACATCTGTTTGAACGACAATCGGTTGTTGAGGACAGTTTTGGAATACCGGAGGTTCATTATCAACGCAAGGTGAATACCCGTAATCGTAACCTAACAATGGCTCCGTAGCAGGTTCGTCACAGCCCATCAATTCGAATTTAAGACAAGCATTGTCCATGAAACTGACGATACCCAAAATTACGAAACGAGCTTGTACATATTTAGGAAGTGTAATCATTGCTAATTCACCGTAGTTACCGGGGTCTCTCATTGTAAGGTTAAAGTTCGGGAAGTAGACAACGTAGTTTTCGTTTTCCGCTTGTTTGTAGAAGAATCTGATCTCCGTAGGGCGACCAACAATGTCAGATGTTACGACACCCTTAACTAGAATAGCTTTTACTCGGTAAACTTTTCCAAGGTCAACACTCACGTAAGTAAACGCTTCTTGTTTACCACACCAACCTGTGACGGAATTCAATCTAATGTTTCTCGCTTCATAGTTAGGTCTCTCAGATGTAGCATTAATAGCAGAGTCCAGAATCCTTCCAGACGCCAAACCAAGAGGTTTGATGACTTTACATTCTGGTTCGCGCATACAGGTGATAGGTCTGGGATTTATTAAAATGTAACCTGGTCTGGAGCAACCGAATAGTACTTCGGATCCTTGTTCGTAGCTCCTAGCTACTTGGTAGCCATCTGCCGGTCTTCCAGGATCTTCACAGACTGGTCCTTCACACCTCAAGTCTCCGAAGTCCCAGATTCCATTAGCTTGACACCTGACTACGTTATCGTGCTTTGTTGTCTCACCAGCGAGTCTAAAAGTATTCTGACATCCGAAGAAGAACGAACTTTGGTATCTGGTGTCTAAATATTGTCCATATTCAGCTCCTGGGGTTGGCATTGGAACACCGCAGTCTTTTCTTGGACATTGAGGCTGGGCTCCAGATAGCCAGTAGTCTGGTAGACCCTGCAATATATAACATTTAAGTAACTGCCGAACATCGATTACGCTAAGTTAAAAGTTAATTTACAACAATTCAAAGAACTCACCGGTTTGGGATCGTAGACGCACTGTCTGAAGGATGAAGTAACAGTGTTTCTCAACTGCCTGCCAGGAGAGTTGCAAGTGATGGTTACGTTGTCTCTGTATGGCAGTAGTACACTTTCAGGATCTTCTCTGATAACTCGCAGGCCATCATTTTTGTCATCGGAAAGAGTCACACAACGAGCGTCTGTAAAAGTTAATAAATAATTTAGGAATTATTGATACTCTCCTAAATAAAGGAACTTATCAAAAGGACTAAACATTGTAAGTGGTTTGTAAAATAAATTAAGAAACTTACATTGGCATTCAGGAGCCGTTCCGTTCCAAGTTCCACTAGATGTGCAAAGCAGTGAAGAGAAACCAGACATAACGAATCCGAAGTCACATTGGAACTGGACAATATCACCAAAGTGATAAGCGTTCTTAGTTGAAAGAAGTTTTCCATTTTCAGGAGATGCTAGAGGCGGACACATTACGGGGACACAAGACTTATTCTTCTGGTAAGTGTCACCATCACGGTCTCCGGTTTCAGAAGTTTCAATAGAGAATCCAGCTGTTCCGTTACTAGAGTATAGTTCGTATCCAATATTACAAGCACATGAAAAGTTTCCAGGTCTGAAAATACAAATTATTAAAATTATTGTCTTTCAAATGTAATCGAATATAGGTTCAACTAATATTTTCGAAATGAAATCTCTTTCATGATTGGTTTGGAAATACTTACGTGTTGATACATTTCTGGTCACAGCCGCCATTGTTGTCACCACATTCATTGGTGTCAGAGCAATCTAATGTGGCACATCCCATAATTTCCAATTTAAGACAAGGGGCTCCTACGTAGTCTTGAATCTTGAATTTGACGTATTGAGCTTCAATAGGCATCGGTAGGTTTAGAACAGATAGAGTAGGTTCCAAGATTCTGAATTCCACAGCGGTGCCGTCAGGGTTGGTGTAATCTTTGAAAGCGTCAGTTAAGTCGTTGGTGTACTGAATCCTGATTGCTGATGTGAATGCGATGTTACCGTCAGCACGCATTACGCTCATAGTTCTGAACCCTCTGATGATGGTTGGTGCTCTTAAGTCCACCAAGATCCAGTTGGCTCCAGCTTCTAAGTTGTTACCACACCAACCGCCACCGTTGTTGAGTCGTACCATCTAAAACAATATTTGATTAGCCAAACCCTTTATAAAACACGTATGTTATAGGTGCTTTATATATTATATACTTACTCCCTTCGAATATCCTGATTCAGGTGTGGAAGTAGTAATAGATTCATCAGGAATAGCACCATTGATCAGACCTAAGTCACCAACAGGTCTGCAGTCCAGATTTGGCGTGAAACCAGGTTTGCAAGGGCAGTAGAAGCCTCCAAATGTGTTTTTACATTCTGTTGAAGCTCCATCGCATTGACTGCTTATACATTCGTTGATGTCTTCACATGTCGGTGGGGTGTCAAAGTCTTGGTTAGGTCCGCATCGAAGCACACTAGGTCCGTTTAATTTGTAACCTTAAATTGATAAATAAATTAGCATATAGCAAATTTACATAATGTAGTCGAGTTTTTATGCACTGTACTCGTATGAAGAAATAAAAATACTATAATGTAGAACTATAATTTACCTTTGAAACATTGCACACGGGCTTCATCACCGTACATGTAAGTTCTTGATTGGTCTACAATAAAACCGTTTTTGATTTCTGGGAACTTTGGGCAAATAGCCTTTGTGCACGATGGAACATCTCCGGACCAAGTGCCGTTGCTCATACATAGGAGTACTGGTTGACCGGATCTGACATATCCAGGCTCGCACTCATATCGGACGATGGTGCCGTAACTTCTGCCACCTCCATTGAGGATGCTGACGTTTGCATGAGGTACATCAGCAAGAGCCACACATTGAGAAGCTGAAATAAATAAAAGTTATAAATTAAAATAATTTCAGTTTTTTTAAATATTCATAAATGTAGATACAATTAATTACAATGTTGGTAATAACTTACCTAAACAAGTGGGTGTCCTCTCCCAACGGCCGTCAGATAAGCAGGATATTCTTTCAATCGGTTGTCCAGTAGGGAAGGCAAATCCAGCGTAACATTGGTAAGTGGCGACTCCACGGTATGTGACATTAGTGGATCCAATTGAGAAACCGTTGTCGATTTGTGGTACAGGACCACAGTAAACCTCTGAAAAATAAAATAATGATCATTCGTAACTATGTCATAATATCGTCTGCCAATTACATGAAAGAACATTGGAAATGTTATTGAAATTACTCATAAATTCAATAAGTGGTTACCTTGACAGCTGGGAATGTAAGTGGTAGACCATTTTCCTCCATCGAGACAAGTTGTCGTGATACGGGACTTTCCTGTTGCAAATTCTTGGCCAATTGGACAGGAGAACGTAATTACGGTGCCAAAGGCTGTATCTCTGTTGGAAGCTAAAGCACCAATTCCGGATTTTATAGGTGGGCAATCTGAAATAATAACATACGTTAGTAAATTAGGTTTCCTTTATACTTCTGAAGTGAGTACTTAGTGAATATTTGGTTTTTAATGGTTGAATAAAGGTTATTGTTTGCTGCTTTGCTGCGTTTAATTACCTGCTGAGAACGTTGCCTTCCACCCTTCTCCATTATGCAATGCATCCGATACAAATCTTATTAACATTTCACCGCTGGAAGCTGTTAACGTGATTCTTGGCTTCACAGTAAATCCATTTTCAGAGTGTAATCTAAGCCCAGTAGTGCTGGATCCGTCAAACACTTGAACTACATCGGATGGGTTAATTTTGAATTCGTCGAATTTAAGTGAAAGTGGTCCTCCGTTAGGGTTCTTGATTCTGTACAAACATTCTTGATTGTTCGGGTAATTAGACAGGCCGTATGCAGGTGAAGTAAAAGTACCATTCGAAGCAATAATAGTTGCTCTACAACCTTGTGAGTAACGCATATTAAATCCTTTCTTTGAGTCACCGAGACTAGTTCTGAAGTACATGTACAAGTGGTTAGTGGTTGAAATTACAACCTTTTCATTTTCTTCTCCAGGGCCGGTAAGTCTAGCCAGAACAGGACTAGAAGGCGAGTTTCCATCCTTGATAACAATATAGTCTCTGTTCATTCCCAATTCTAAGTCTTCTATTTCTAAGGAAACTATTCTTCCTGGCTGAGCTTCAATAATGTACATACATTCCAAACCGCCTGGGTAACCGTTGGGATATCCAGGTGATGTCAGAACTTGTCCTTGTGGGGTTGCCCTTAAAATGCCGCCACAGTTAGACGATTCAGTCTTCCAAGCAGCTCGGAAACCTTTACGTTCTACAGAGCCGTCAGTGCTAAACTTAATTATCATGAAGTTAGAAGCAGATACAAAGAGTTTGTTAGATAAATCTTGTTTTCCCGAGAGTGTAGCCAGGTTAACAGATTTATCTTCGGTTCGTCCACCGACTAAAATTTGAACAGTATCAAAAGACTTTTCAGTTTCAAAATCTTGGAACTGTAAGACGATATTTTGACCTTGTGGTCCTTCGAGTGTCCATTTGCATTCGCTGAACGCAGGATATTTGTGAGGGTAGTTCGGGCTTTCTACGACGTCTCCGCTGCTTGCCATATAGAAGTGGCATTCTGCAGAACAGTCCATTTCATCTGAAGCATCTCCACAGTCATCTTGTTTGTCACATTTGAAAGCTGAGTTGATGCATTTTCCATTTGAGCAATGGAATGTTCCTAAAAGAAGATAATGAATTCATTAGTGTTATTTAAGCTACTGTTTTTCGTCAGTATGTGATAACATTGCATAGTTTAACTCACCAGCGGGACAAGCATTAGCTTTGCACATGAACGGTAGAAGAGTTTCACAAGTAGTTAGTTCCCAAGATTGAGATTCAGCCGAAACATGGACATCTACGCATTCTCCATCTCTTGGATTTGGTTGCCTAAGGTCCCAGAAACCAGCGTACTGAGAGACTAGGGCTCCAGCGGCAGACTCGAGGGTGTTTGTCCTTAGGTCGTCGACCGTAGCAAGTCCCAGCCAGTAATGGTTGTTACTCGGGCTCGTTGGAGCCATGCTCGCAGTCATATTGTTCTCCGAGTAAGTATCTACGACCATAAGTTCGCTGCCGTACCTGAAATAATTATATCGTCAAAAACAAAATTCACAAAAACTCCACATTAAAATGTCATAAATGTTATGAATTTTAATAAAAACCGTACCTCCGACATAATTCCGCAGCTTTTTCCCACGAATGCCTGATGTTAAAGAATTTGTAGCAGTGCAAACCTTTCAGTTCCCACCCTGGAAAGAAAGAAAATAAACATTATATATAGTTCCAAAATACGAGATGAGTGCTTTTGGCTTCTTGTTTAAAAACAAAATATTACATTAATTAGGTTAGGTAGCTTGGGTTAAAGCACCGTGTGAATTAACCACATACAAACACATTTGTTACGTAATTCAAAGTTGGTAACAAAAGGAAAAGTTTTGCGTAGGTTAGGTATGAATAATCTTGGAGAAAAACGTTGTTTGCTCTGTAAATTACTAAGCATATGACGTACGGTCACCCAAGTATTAGTCATAAATATGCAGTGCAAATAACTTTCCCTGGTGATAAGGGCTAAAGGTGAAAGTAGGCCCTTCATTTCACCGAGAATCGGACGATTTCGTCGATGGATTTTGATTATTGTTTTATCACGTAACCGAAAACAATTTCACGTCAATTTGCTCCTGATGATGTTGCAACCGCATCCTTTGTAATGATTCTCTTTTTAATGCTCTTTTTGTATTCAATTTTGGTTTTACAAATTTTATTTTGAATGTCTATCGAAATTAATCACTGTTAGGGAGACACGATTTATAACCTCAGTGTAGGAACAAAGTTTATAATTTACATTTGCAAACAGCTTTTTCTTGTCTAGATTTAGAGCATTAATCATAAGTTTCCAACAAACAACTATAAGTAAGTGGACTTATTCGTTTGAATTAAATTTGAAAGTAGCAACAGTTAACTGGCGCGTCCCTAAAGTTTACTCTAAGTCAGAAACTTTACACTTAGCAGTTAAGGATATGTAACTGAACTTAGTGTACGGGTGGAGTGCGGCATCTAATTAATTGCTAGAGTTCTGTGTTGACTTCATATGAATCACAGACACATGTGGCGTCATTGCAAGGGTATATGGACTCTGATTACGCTCTGACGGTTACGTCAACGGCAGCGTAGCATTATTATTGTTGTCATGGGTTCAAATAACGCGTGGATAAATATACTAGACGTCTAAGAGTTAAAAGTATTGTTATTAAAGTACTAAATTTCATAAGCCCTAACTAAGTACTTCATAATAGTAAATTAAGTAAAATGATACTGCGAAGCTCGGGCTGATAAAACAACGTAGTCAGACATATCTTCGTTGAAAATACCCTTGGGATAGACGTATGGGTCAGCCGTGTCACACGTCAGCTCTTTGTGAAACTACTAGAAAGAGAATTGAAAGCGTTTTCGGACGTCAGGAAACTGGACTTGAAACCTAGCTAGTCGTTTCGAAATGTTTCTAAATTGTGATGATACTTTCTATTTTGATATTTTACAAGGAAAATGTAACATTTATTAAAATGTAACAATTTTCCATCTTTGTGCACTGTTTGGTTACTCAACTCATGAAATTAAAAGTAGTCAACGAGCCTTGAGGAGATCTTGCAAGATGAATCTAAAGAGCATTTTAATTATAACATTAGTGCTGTATTCGTGTGCGATAAAAAAGTGAATAGTTATAAATAGAGCGTGCGAAATTGACGGGTGATCGCGAAGACCGCGGATGCGCTTCGCCGGCACCGTGCGTTGCAATGTGTTGCCCCACTTAACGTATGCAGCGAAATAATCATTTGTTCATTAATTTTATTATTACTAAATAAATCCAGTTTTATCGTCATTCACAAGATTTCAGCTGTTTTCAAATATGGCTCGGGTTTGAGATCACCAACCCATTAGGCAAGGGCGGTGATTACGCCTAATCCTCACTGTACTGATATCTTCGGTGAGATGAAATGTATTGGGCTAGCAGTGGGACATCACAGGCTAATACGTTTAAACATAGGTTTTGTTGGTAAAATCAGTTTAATTTGTCCTGGTTTATGTAAATAGCCATTAATAGTACCTGCTTTAAAATGTAGATTCAAATCGGTGTATCATTGAAATGTAGACACACGGCGTTCCTATTCAGAAGGGAATTTAGCGACAGCTTAGTTCGAATTGTTGACGCGCGATTCTATTTGGGCGCTCAATTAAACCCAATAGCAGAAATCCTCGGCCGGCCAAACACTATGATTTATGTTGATGACAATTTTGTGCTGCTGAAACATTTATCTGATTTATGATCTGAATTAAACGATAACTAGTTTTGTCATATTGTAGATACGTTTCAGTTACTGTACACCATAGTTCCTATATTTTAACAAAACATACATCCAACCGTATCTTATCCTTTCTCCTAGAGTGGTCTTGTAGCGATAAAAAGCACTTAAGTAGCTCTAACTCACGTTACGTTCTGAAAATTTATCCGATAAAAGGCAACTGGGACTTTTCTTACAAAACTAATTTGTTTGTCTGGGATTTGCTCCAAAATCCTTTGCAATCAGCCTATTTATATATCAAATTATTTAAGAAATGTGCAGAGGTACTAATTTACGTTTTGTGTAACAACTAATTATACTAAAAAGCAGTGACAGATTAATCTATGAGAAACTCTTAACGTACAACGTAATCATCACATAATAGTAGTTATATATTCTGAGAAATGCAATCTGTTATTATGGAGTGTACTGTTAGAGCTGGGTAGTGCAGTAATGGATCTGCTTTGAAGTCTGCAGTTCCCATGTCCAAAGTCATGGATCACTAGCTTTGTAACTGTCCGCCTTTAGGTTAGACTCTCGGGTTTTGAAGCTGTGTCCCCTTACGGTATTGAAGTTGTTGGTACGAATGGAAAATAGGTATTTGTAAAACTAACCTAATTTTGTCTTGCGTTGTGTTCAAAATATAACATTGTATTTTGTTTGACGTTAGGGTGAGCGAGTGACTCTATACTTACTTAATAACCCTCAGTGAGTGAAAGGGCATTGCACTTCGAATTATCTGTAGGGCTTACTTTTTACTTCATACCTAACATGCACATATAAAGATGCTTTACAACTACCATCAAATGAAAAGAAGCCGAAATCGTGACACTATTCTTAAACCAATTGAAATATTTAACAACAGTCAGTGAATTATCGCAGAGTTTCGCTAACATGCGAAGTAGGACTAGGTCAGTTAGCCGGTTACGTCTCCAGGTGGCACTCAATTGTGTCAGGTCCTCAAGATCGGAACTCAAGGACCATGGCTCGGCCGTGTCCCGGAGATTGACTTACGACTTGATACCTGGCATAGCCTTTGTGATACATCTTGCTTTCATTGTTACTCGAAGTTTGTAACTTAGTTATAGATAGGTTGCATGCTGGGCTTTGATGTGTTTAGTTTGAATGGGGAAGAGTTCTGAGTAATTATTAGGTATGTTGGCTAGTTTGGAAGGTAAAGTTGTAGCCAGAAGATGCATTCAGCTATTTGCCGTGTAGTGTTTCAGAATAAACTTTAGTATAATATATTGTACAGAGTTTATTTGTTTAGGGATACCTATTCACGATAATATTAATTCTGGGTTAGTTAGCTAGTTAGTTTGATATGGCAACGAACACGAAATCAATGAGCAATGGTTTATCAAGAATCGAAGAACTTTTGATGTTCGATACTTGAATATTCAAAATCTTTCAGGAAATTAAATGATTTGAAAGATATCGCAAATCAACCGCAGATTTAATTATCTAATACCTACCGGATTTGTTAAAGATTCGGAGTCTGAGCAAATGGCCCTCAATCCGTGCCGCAGCTAATATCAAATATCCGTTCCATTTGAACAGAAAGTTTCTTTCCCGTCCCAAATCCTAATATCATTACTTCGTGTAATGTAACTTGAGATTCGATGGAACGATTTTCCAATCAAATATTTTATCAAAGTAGATACTTACGTACGTATCTAAGCTACGAGTATATATGTACGTGTGTATAAAGTTGCATGACCTTTTTCTTTTTGATATATGTAGATGGAAAAGAGGTTATACATATAGTACAGTAAATGGAGAAGTAAATCTATTCGTATTGGCCACGTCGATATAGCAAGATCTTATTGCTTTTTGATATAGATCTATCTAATATCTTGTAGATTATGTCCCAAAATTCAAACGAAAATGAAGTGGGGGCGCTAGCTAGTATTAGTAGCATATTGAGTTAATAACAGTAGTTTACGAGTGATGTAAGTTTATGTCGAATATAAATACGACACGGCCTTCAATGATCGAGTTGAAGGTTCCATTCATTCACACGGAAAAGTTCAAAACTACGCAATTTGTTCGTTCAACGTGTTATTACTACAATAAACATGATTATTTGTTTGTATAGCTCTAGGTATTAGCTGCTTTACCAACGAATCAAGTTGTCTTTTTATGTTTTACCAGAATAAAACCAAAGACCTAATCGAATCATACGGTAGGATCAATTTAAGTCACGGTCTATTTAATTTGTCCGATTGTATTTTATGCACGGAAAGCTTAGTGGAAGCAAACGTTGATAACCCCAATTTAATAATACTTTTTGTTCAAAGTCATAGGTCGGATACTTCGGCGATTACAGAGAGTTTTAGGCCAAACTTAGCGTAGGAGTCAGTCACTTTGAAAATCCTAATGAAGATTAATGAAAATAAAGCCCCTGATTCTGACAAGTTTATTAAATTACAACGTCATTTTAGATCATAATATATTAACTAATTTTAAATCGGTTAAAGGAAGAATTAATATACAGAGTCTGTGCAAGTTTCGCGTTTCTCGGTGAATTTTTAATGGAATATTGGAAATCTATAAAGCTCTCTCTTGAAGCTCTATTTAGCTCAATACTTGTATCTATTCGAGTACTCCCCAGTCCTTTCGTGATACAAAGTGGCTTGTACTTCAAATACCAAGTTGATATACTAGCGGAAAATCTACTTGACGGTGACACTGAATTACGGAAACTGCTTGGCAAATCGACCGACAAATCCGAAGCAAGCTGAAACGAGATAGCCATTGGCTTGGCATCCGATAGTCATATCAACGTATAGAATATCTCTGAGAATCTATTTGGATCATTGAAATAGTTCCTTTGGGTATAAAATCAAGTTGTTTTTCTCTTTTCATGTCTATACAAGCATCCTCATTTTTCTCGTGTTGGTTTTTTCGCTTTTTTTTCTACAGAAATGCATTCTCATTTATATCAATCAAGTGACGATGAAGCCTGTTATTACACCCGCTAAGGTCAAATGAGACTTGTAGCACAGAGTCAGACTCATATAATACTATTAACATATGACACGACACATTGAAATATTAAAAGTCATCTGTGAGTCACGACCCAGGTATTTGAGTAGGCGCCTTTCACTCATTACTAGCGTGCGCCTCAAGGCTGTATGCTACAGGCCGTTTAAACGCTCAATTGACTATAACTGCACAAAGCACGCATTGTCTGGCTAGATAAAAAGTTAACCAATCGATTCGTTCAATATTTTTGTCGTTATGAACCTTGGTTTCTAATCTGAGGTTTAATTCGTACGTTGCGCGTGACGTGAAAAATGGTAGCAGCATTTTTTGCGATTGTAGATGGCGTAGTAGGTTGTAGTATTGGGAAGTATTTATTTATAGGTTGAGGTTAATAGTACTAAGTAAACAGTTATTTAAGATTTCGATTTTTCTTGAAACTCGTAAGCAATCAACCGCAAATGGATCAAGACAAAATGCTCAAATAACTAATTCTCCATTATCTTGCAAGAATGTGGTTTGGAGTAAAATGACATAGTTTAATAGTCAAGTTAAAGCAATATCCCACGAAACCCATTATAATATACTAATTTACATACTAACGTATATATATGTACTGTTACCTATCTAAACATAGAACGAATGAGCGTGCAACGAGGTTGGTTGACCAAGTTTTAACAGAGTGTGAATATTGAATTCTGTACGCAATAACATTTCTATTATTCTTGATGTCATACATCTTGCTCGTTGGACATGTAGCGGAGTTTAATTGAACAATCTGAAGTGTTACTGTTGCATCCACAGAGCGCGCATGATGTCTGCCTTACTAAGCAACTGACCCAGATAGCGATGCTCCAAATGTCATGCCTTGGTTGATGCGTGCCAAGTTTAGTATACTGGAGGTTGTATCAACGGCCCATCAAAATTATAATGCCCATTGTTTGCACCAAACAATATTAAGTCTTGTTGACGTGTACACAGTTATGTTGAATTGAAACTATGTTAGCCTCAATTTCACCGTTACTGCTGAACTCGATAAATCAGCTTAATCTTAGTTCATGAGCTAAACTGAGATCAAAACATCAAATTTATTCATCAAAACAGAGTTCAGTTGGTTGTGGTTCGAGATAAAAACGATGCTATGAATTTAAGCAATATAGTGGAAATCCTTCTTATACACTCAGGATACACTTGTATTGAAATCTGTATTCTTTATATTATCTAATTGTATGTGGTAATGGAAATTAACTGTATGAACTAACAAAAGGTATTAAAATATGTTATTGTTACCTATAGACGTAAAGAAGTGAAAATAACATTTTTTCTTTTTTTTTTCTTTTCAAAACAATCTGGCCCTGAACGTTAATTTCCAATTTATTCGATATTTATTTTTTCGCTAAAATATTTATTTCATGGAAAAGGTACAGTTAGTTTTTTCTAAAATCTAGAACGTATAGTTGGAAACTTGATACGTTGATGTGCAAAAGCTTTCAAACAAACACAAATTTTGCTGAGAATATTTTTTATGTTACTGCTTACAAAAGTATGAATTGTAAAAAGATGCATCAACCTGCACGCGATTGGTAAATACATCTAAATATCCAGTGCCAATTTTCCAACCAAAGACCTTATGTAGGAAAATGATATAAGAAATTGAGTTATTGGTATCATCATCACGTCTATACTCTACATGGTTCTTTGAATTAATCTCCTGTAGTTTCAGACTTTGAGATTTCAGGACGGCCTTTATTCCTACTCATAATCAATCGTAGCATAGTTTGACTGAGTGATATTAACTCATGTTAGTTGGAGGCTTTTAGACGGTCTAAAACTCCGGCACCAAGGTTGACCACTGAACTATTCGAAATAAATGAACACAATATCAAGATACTATAGGTATATACACCTATACAGTTCGTCTAGTATTCACCAGCGTTGTCATCTGTGTCTGTACACCAAACTCACATTTCCGTTCACTAGGCTGTGTGCCATGCGTCGTTGATGACATGTTGGGATGACAGCTGAAATAACGTGTTTCTCGGCTAGGATACATTGTAGCTAGGCATGTGAAGAGCTAATCAAATCTACCCTTTCAACACGCATATAAAAAAACTGAAGATAATAACTTAAAAGTGACTTGACTACAGAATGAATGAGTATTGTAAGTACCTATCGATTTTTTCATTATCTGTATTGCCCTACAGATAAGTGAAGGTATTCATAAAATACTTTTAAACCTCCCTTTAATTCTTTAAGGCCCTTACGATACAATGTTTCCTTCCTTAATTTTACACGGTTAGTTGATCATGCTAACCAAGCTTCCCAAGTTCAATCTATACTAATATTATAAAGCTGAAGAGTTTGTTTTGTTTGTTTGTTTGTTTGTTTAAACGCGCTAATCTCAGAAACTACTGAACCGATTTGAATAATTCTTTCACTGTTAGATAGTCTATTTATCGAGGAAGGATATAGGCTACATTTTATCCCGAAATTCCCACGGGAACGGGCACAACGCGGGTAAAACCGCGGGGCGCTGCTAGTTCATCTATAAGTCCAATGTACCTAGATCTATTGTCTATCCCATCACATCAATATCACAAGTCCTAATTGACAAACTATATTGACGTTGCAATCGAACACAAATAGCATCATGTAATATGTATACACCATTTGCTTCCAGTACTTGTGATTAGCCTTCTATAGAGCAGAACTTAACGGTATTCCTTGAAACATGCAGTATAGAAAACTGGGAGTCGCAATTACGATAGATCGATAAGACTGCATTCATGCGGTCGGAGTCTATTTACAATTCACGACTGTGTACATAAAATAGTAGGTGTTTGTTTACAATTTAACGGCTTTGGATCCAGGTTAGTACCCGCAGTTATGTCCACGTGACGGTTTTAACTAACCTTTGTAAAAAACAGGGGTTTTGCAATGTTTTGATAGCGGTTACAATGATTGTATTAAGGACTCGTTTAATGTACGTAAGTTTAGACAATAAGCGCCCCGGGGTTTTACCCGCGTTGTACCCGTTCCCTGTGGGATTTTCAGGATGAAAAGTAGCATATAACCTTCCCGTTAAATGTGGCTATCCATTACAAAAATATTTTTTCGAATCGGACCAGTAGTTCCTGAGATTAGCGCGTTCAAACAAACAAACTCTGCAGCTTTATAATATTAGTATAGATTTAAATTTAGGCTTACATAATTCTAGTTTTAAGTTCAGTGTCATTAAAAACAGATTATTTATGTTCGTAATGATAGTTAGTGAAGGTGATATAACGTTAGGTTAAATTCAGTATTTAAACTCAGAGCATTTCACATTTTAGTACATACTGTATGCATTATGAGTTTCTCTTAACGATATATTTTTCGAAATGACGACTCTCTTACAGATAATTTTCTTTTCGGATTTAAATAGTAAAAGACCTTTTAATGGAAGATACAAAAAAAAATCGTAACTAAATATTATCGGGTAAAATCGTAACTAAATATTATCGTTACTTGTAAACGCCCCCGGGCACCCTTCTCAGCATTTATCTTGAAGCTTCATAACTTGCCCAGAGGTCGGCGAAAGCGATGGAATTTCACCCTGTTATTGGACAATAGCTACGTCTGTTTGTCTAACATTCGAAGTTCATTCTCCGCTCTTAAGATATTTGCTTTATTACATTCAATAAGAGTATTCTGAAACTGGAAACTTTCTTATTTGAACACCAATTTAGTTAAACAATATCCAATAAAGACTATCTCGCTTTAGATTCAATTTGTTTCTATTTGATCACAATATTTACAGGATTTACAGTTCCAAATACAAATTAACGTCGTGTCTCGTGTCGCTCAAATGGTACTCGTATAATGAAGTGAGTGGGCGGAGCTCAATTGAAATAAACTCATTTCCCTGATAATTATCTGGAATGTGTTCTGTTAACGAATTTTGGACGGAGTAATGTTGAATTTGGATTATCTGTGTGCGCTAAACACGACTGAAAATGGCCTGTTTACGTTGCATTCTGTCAAGTAGGTGAAGCGGCTCACGAGAGTCACGAGTGGCTCAGTATTCGTGCTCTCCACGGAATATAACATTAATGTGTCCCCCGAGCTGTGCACTCGGCCTGTTTCCACAATGTGACGGTAAAAAAATTCACACAAAATTTTGCTGTATGACTAACTCATGTTTAGTAGCTCTAGCACAACTTTGTGGAATGAATATTGTTCTTTTTGCGTTACGCTTTGTAGAGTCTGATGTTGATGGTTTTTATTCAGTTAAAAAGAAGAGAATAATACTGTTTTTTTCGATGTTTTTGGAGAATCGGTGTCTTTTACTTTGGGAATTGTTCCCAGATTTCCGGATACAAAGGACGTTGTACATTTGTATTCTTAACCTATTTACCTCGATAGGCAAGTAACGTAGGAGTATACGGGTGCAAACGTGTGAGTATCATTCAACGCAATACGCAGAACGCAGTTGAATTTACATCCAAATCGAAATTGATCGAGCGTTATCGTATTGAATCTCATTACCGTGCTGTGCCTGGATTGTGTTTTTGACATGTGACAGTGAAAACGTGTAGGATCGAGGGTTGATGGCTGGATATATTATGCTGGGTATAGGTAACATCAAATGTGATTGAAGACGGTTTGCGTGCCTGAACCGTAGTCACTTCAGACACTTGGCTATTCTCAAACGCTTCATATCATTCATTATTATTTAAGCTCCATCCTACGTGTGTCTACGTAGCGGAGCAGAGTTAATTCGTGTGGGATTAACAACCTACTACATAAGATATTAGGCAACCGTAAACAAAAGAACAAATATTAATTGCGCATTTATTGACCTTTTAGCAGTTGGTTCATCGAAAGTGTTGCAATTGATTTGGTTTGTTAATGATACGCACACACATACTATTATTATGTGCTGGTATTTTAACTGTGAGTTAATTTATTCAAATGCCATAGACGCTCCCACCCAGTTGCCACCTATTCTATCAATATTATAAATACGAAAGTTTGTGAGGATGTATGTATGTTTGTTACTCTTTCACGAAAAAACTGCTGGATTGATTCGGATGAAACTTTACAGTAATACTGGTTATATATCAGAATTTCACATGGGATACATTTCATCCCGAAATTCGCGCGGAAACGGGGACAACGCGAGTAAAACCGTGGGACGCGACTAGTAGAATACGATACTTAAAAGTTGAGCGCTAATCTGTCATTAGCTCAAACGTGAGATACGCTTCGATCAACAATACACAACTAGATGTCGGGTCGGTGCAAAAAATACGTCTTGGTGAATAACGCCTCATTTGAAAAGTGAGCTCTTATTTTATTCATAAGATTTGCTACTTTATTGCTAGGTGTCATGGTTGTAATTAGGTTGAACTTCGAACTGTTTTAAAACTTTTTTTTAATTTCGGTAGTAAACAAAATAAGCTGTCACACGTCATCCACTCGGACAGTATTTAGCTTTGATATTGTACGTGACCCGATATCTAGTTGTGTATTGTTGATCGAAGGAGATACGAGTAAATCTGGCAACTCGTATCTAAAACATAATACCCATTCCTATTCCAGTTAAGTGCTAGAGTTCAAAGTTTTAATTGTAATATCTAGAAGTTTCACTACGAACTATTCCAGTTAGTTACGTTAATTCGGTGAGCGTTAGTCACTTGCTAATTCCGTGCCGAGATTGAATCGATACGTCTTCGAGGGTACAAGATCTTCGAGTTACCACATTCCTGAATCGACTGAACACTTAATATCCTGACTCTAAACAAACGATGTACGCGAGATTGCTTTGCAATTACTCTGTTAGTTCTATTTACGTGACGTTTATCTGTTTATGTTTAAACTAGCAGCTCCCCGCGGTTTTGCTCGCATTGTGGGAATTTTAAATATAACCTTACCGTGGAATGTGGCAATTAGGATTGTTAGTTTCTGAGAGAGAGAGAGAGTGCGTTAAAGCAAACAGAAAACAAACTCTTCAGCTTTATTATATACGTATAGATTTTAGTTGCAATGTAGCGATAGAAGTGCCGATTAGTAGTCAAGCTTAGTCAAAACAAACTCTAATTAATTAATTCTTGTTAATGACATTCCAAGAGTTAAATCACAATAAAATGAAAAATAGTTCGCTGTCTTATGAACTCAGTAATTAAGTGAAGAGGAAAATTGTAACTGGAAAATGACAATAATAAACGATAAGCAACGTTCAGCTTCAGATGGGTGGCATACGGAAAAATTTCTATTTGAGAGCTATAAAAGTAAATCAGAACCTACAAAGTATGATAAGTTCTCGTTGTTTTATTTGATGTTAAGAAATATAAGACCCAAATAATTCGACTAAGATTTCTAACTAAAATTTTCAAGAGCTTTTAAAAGAGAAATTAACTTTTACGTCATACGTAATAGAGACTCTATGTAGATTTTTCAGATTATCTATTACATAACGTTTATTATATTACATGACGTTTATTAATACAGTCGCTAAAATAGCTTAATAAGTTAATTATACAAAAATCCGTGAATTATGTATTTTGATGAAAGAAAGTGGATATTCTTGCATTTTGTTCAAACAAATTGTATAAATATTCCAAAACTAGCTGTTGATTCGCACGGTTATGACATCTAACAGACAGGAAATGTGCAAGAAAGTTTTTGCATATCGCTTCTTTATAAATAGAAATCGTGGAAACAGGCATATAATTTGTTAATCACTAATTCCTCTCATCATCTTTTATATGGTTTTCATATCCGGCCAATTCGGAAATATGAGAGAAAATTCCGTACTTAAAGTAAAAGGTGGTAAAAGCTCAGTTAACATGAGTATACCCCACAGAGCAAAAATCTCCATGCGAGAGGCCGGCACGGCGGTGATTCTATGCTCTGTGGTATACCCATACCGTTGCCATGGAAACACACACCCAAGAGTCAAGGCAATGTTAACTAGTTGAGCACGAACGCAATTTCCTTAGCTTAATTATGTGTCTGACGAAAATTAAGGAGTTAGTGACCTGCTCAATTTATTACACTGAGTTAACGCCATCTCACGGATCGAGACATATTAAAATTTAAAGTTGAGCTCGTGGGTTCGTTGTAATAAGTTTGTTTATTCATTGCCCTTCCCTTATCGCATCCTATGGCTACAACGGATTGGGTCCGGGTCGCTTTAATTACGCAAATACATTATTAAAGTGAGAAAATTAACTTGGCTATATAAATCGCATGTTAACTTCCAAAGTTTGGTTCATATTCATTATATCAATGTGTAATTTTGTCTCGTTTAAGATTTGAAAGAAATTATAAAGTACAATATCGAAATTTAGTTTTGTTTTACAGATTTTAATTAAGTTTTATACTAATTAATGTCTGAGAGACTGTGACGTGTTGTTTTTATTTGTTTTGAGACGTCTAAAATGTTGAACTTACGATTTTATAGGCTTAATCTAAAGGTACGTAACAGTACGTAAATTGATTGTAATGGCCGCCTTGGCCCGTTTGCCCACAATAAAATAACGTTTAGTTTCGGTTAATCTACTAATATTTTGATGTGGCCAAAGTATTTAATGAATTGTGTTTTCGTATTTATATTATTACGCTTACAAATTTCATTATCCATGAAATGAATGGTTGGTATTAACATAATTGGGTTGATGCGGAGATTGTGTCATTCGTCGCTGATAAAGTGCAAAGTGTATTTGTGTAGCTGATTGCTGACTGCAGATTTATTTGACGAAAGTCCATTTTGAATTAACGGAAAGCTTTACTGTATAATGTGCATATGCATTCAACGTTGATGCAAGTTGATATGTAAGTACTTATGAAATAAAGTCGAATTTAATTCGTACACGCTCAACTTCGATTAAACTGTAAATAAAAATGTTTTTTGAAGCATATCTCATTCGAGGTTACATTTGAAAATTACACGAATATATATATGTAAAAAATATGAATGTTTAAAGTTTTAACGATATCGATAAAATTAATAAGATTTTATAGGTGTAACAGCTTTTAATACGGTTAAATTTTAATAGCCTTTAGAGTAATACCAAAGCCTGTTATTGATTGGTTACTCTAGCAAAAGTAATTTGTTAGACGTTATATATTCTTGGAAAAGCCTTTGATATTTCAGTGCATGATGAGTTATTTGCAGATTATTCCGTTAAGTTTTTAATTAAAATGAAAATTCTCATTTAGCTTAATAAGAATTGGTTTTTGCCTTCATGTACATATTGTAGTGAAACTATCGCTTTGTAGCAACTGAGTAGAAAAATAGCAATCCGCGAGTTTATCTGCTATCCGTATGTCACCATTTAATAATGATTACTTTATAAAAAAAAACAAAGCGTTTCCTAAAGATTCTTCAAGATTGAACAGTAAAGTGTACATAATGAACAGCAAAGTTTACATAATGAACAGCATACTGTTTTCTACAAAAAGAGTGCATCTAACGAATGACAATATATTCGAGGCGGATACAAGGAGAGTCATTAGAAATCTAAACAGGGTTAAATCATCTCACGATTCGTCTTTTAATGAATCGCGAATGCCGATAACATTTGAATATTCATTTTGTTTGATTTGATCAGCATGCCTAATGTGTAGTTAGAAAAGAATTGCATTGCGTAAGAGTTGAAAAGTTTGCGATTCATGGTTTCTTGATGAACATTGAACAGTATAAACTTTGTCTTGGCGTACTTCTTCGCATTGCTCGTGTTAATGAAAAACGAAATTACATCGAAAACAACCCTCCTTCTCAAACAATCGGGTAAAAAGAAAGAAGGAAAATAATTCAGCGTTACTCTACCTACTGTCTCTAATTCTTGAAATTAAAACTTGTGCGCTAATAATACAAGATTTTGTATACTTTATGTTGTTAGCTAAAGAAAGAAAAATAATTACATCTGTATTCATCTAGTGACTTACCATTTGGACATGTGAAGACGTTGCCCTGAAACAATAAGATAACGTTAATACATCATTCAATAAACTATCGGTTATATAAACAGGAATTATGATCACAATGGTATCAGATATGTTAGAAAATGGCGAAAGTAAAATTTCGTTGTGAAATTTGGAACCCAAAAACCTCGTACACCGTGTGGTTCTCTTGCCACAAATTTTAAACTGAAGTTCTTTATAAAAAACTGTCAATCATACGCAGTTTGACCATTCTTCGACGACAGGCTATCAAAAAAAAAATCTTTATTATTTTCGTCATAAATTTCACGAAGATAGTACAAAGTTCGGCTAAAACGCAGGTGTAACAAAACCACGTTGATTGGTAGCGACCGCACACAATACATGTTATAACAAAACAAAATAGTTTGAGGCTGCGGTTTTTACAATATTTAACCAACTTTTACGGGGAGGTTGCTGGTTTTACACGTAGTTGAGTGCGGGTTTTATCTAAATAACGTCTGTATTTCGGATATTTTTACTGCAACCCATGTAAGTAGCTCTATATATTATGTTTATTTATACTTGACAAGCCCGTTGGCACAGTGGCAGTGAGAGCGCTTACTGTGTTGGGGGTTACGGGTTCGATTCCCGCCCGGAGTCAACAATATGTGCAGACATAGTTGTTGGCGACGACGTCTGGGTGTCAATTATATATTCTTATAAAGTATTTGTGTATGTATATGTAGTAGTACCAGTTAATTAGATTCCACACAAGCTTAGAGCTTACTTTGGGTCTAATTAACCGTGTGTGAATTTGTCCAGGTATATTTATATTTATTTATTTATTTTATTTAGTATTCTTGTGTAGAGCGGATATTTTATATTTACTAAGACTTCCCGTTCGAATTTCGGAATTTAAGTTAGTTACGTTCTATCTAGAAGGGTAAAAGGCTTAGAGCAAATTTAGACTGCTTTAGACTAGATAGTCTATTTTGCTCTAAGCCTTTTACCGTCATGCACACCGACGTCAATTAAATCGACAACCGATTAACATAATTCGCATAACATTTTAGGTCCAAGATATTTCCTGAACGTCTCTTAAGGAATCATTAGCGACTTTGATTGTTTAGGGTGTTGGAGGCCTGTAGGAGGTTTTAAAACTTCGTCACCAGGGTTGGCCACTAACCTACTCAAACTAAATCTTATTTTTACTATTACCACTCATATATCCACACTAGTATATTAATTGAGTACGTGATGCTTCAATAACCATTAGATATTGAAGTATTTTATAATATAGTTTAAACGTACTCACACAGGTTTTTTCGTGTTAGAAAGTTAATAAAGCAAGTAATAACTTACTTTTTATAAAAAAAAATACAAACTATGTGTTCAAATCGTGTAAGTTTAAAAAAGACTATTTTATAATAGTAAGATTGACATAACGGGGTAGTCGTGACTACAGTCGCACTGACTTGCCAAACCAGAGAAAGTGAGCCGGCGAGGACGTAGGCCACCCGTGACCGCTGAACCGATCTATTTAACGCAGCCGACAGCTCTAGTACGGGAAATTTTATTTAAATTTAAACTTTTCTTATGTGTTTTTCTTTGTTTAATATCTACTTGCGAGTTTAGGAGTATGAATTTACTTATGATTCTACTATAATTATATTAAGCTTTAAAATTGATTTGTCACGATTCATTCGCTGTGATTTTCTTTGTTTTGTATCTAGGGAATATTATTAAATAGCGTTGAAATTGATAGAACGGTTTTTTGCCTCTAGGTATGACCTATGAGCTTTAAAGTTGATGTGTGACGATTCGAAGAAAAACATGTTGAGGATAGCTTAAATTCAAGTCATATATAAAGCTTTCATCTAGGAGCATTAGCCTGAATTATAAAGGTCAAGGCCTCAGCTCACTGAAGAGTGTTGTACAGTGTGTAGAAGTAAAAGGATCACGCTTGCTTACTGCCTAAGAAGTACCCATATAAAATTGTAACCAAACAGACACGTAAAGAATGTAAACAATAGCTTCCATTCCAGTAACATAGCGCGGTGTTTATTTCGATTTAGCTCCAATTTCGGGATAATTTAATCCAACCAAGGTTAAAGGAAACACATTTGGGGACTCTGTGAGGTCCCTTAACACGGAGCGTGTTCGTTCACGGTACTGTTGGTATTAGGAACTATTCGACTTCAAACTATTTGTAGGAAAGGGAAGTTACCAACTTGGATCATTATGAAAGTATTCGTTTCTGTTTTGGCTAAATTGTTTGCATAGTATGTAGTATTTGAATTTGTAATTCTTTTTGTTCTATGAAGAAGGTGATTTAGAGGTATTTATGTTTTTGTTTGTTTGAATATTCATAAAAAAATGTGTTATTTTCAAGGATCCAGTATTGAGAACTTTAAGAGACAGGCAGTAAGTAATTAGGTTCGAGTGGGTTAGTGGTCAACCCTGGTGTTGCAGTTTTTAAACCACCAAAAGATGTCCGACATCGTCCGACGATTGCAAAAAATGGGATTGAGAATTTTAAGTGCCATCTGAAGCACGGTGGCACTCAGATAGAAAAGAAGGAGTGAGTAGGAGGTAACCTATGTCCATTTGTGGGATAAAATAAGCGACACAAGAACTTAATTTTTTTAAGCGAATACAGAACCTGCAAGTTGTGTTAATATGATTCCAGTTAAAATTAAATTGAGTCAGACCAAAACTTTGCAGCGGCAATGGCGTTTTCGGTGGCTCTACACAGGTCTGCATGTTGTTATTATAACTATACCGTAACTAAACTGACAAGATCAACACTTGTAATACTAATGTAAAACAGTATTGCTAATTAATATCCCAGCTGCTGATAAAGTAGGCCACTGGCCCGGTGTTACCTATCTTCGATCTACCGTTGCATGTATCACGATAAAGTAATTACGACAGCGTTGTTGCATCTTCAATGTCAATGGCATCGCGGTTTGATTCAATTAGACTTGATTTATTGAGATAAATAGTCTAGTTATGTTTGGATCGGACAATGTAAGATTGATTTGGTTTAACTAATTAAGAAGTGTTTAATGACAAATGTAGACTACTTATTTCAATTTTCAAATTGCAACTCTTGTTGTGTTTGCAATACAAAAACAAAAGCGAAAATATATTTATGATATACTAGCAGCGCTCCGCGGTTTTACCCGCTTGTGCCCGTTCCCGTGGGAATTTTGGGAATTTTTATACTTACATATAAACTTTCCTCTTAAATCACTCTAGTTTCATCATTTCTAGTTTAAAAGATCTAAGCATACATGGACAGACTGACAGCGGAAAGCTACTTTGTTATATAGGTACTAGTAGTGATCCTTTCCGTGGAATGTGGTTATTACAAAAGAAAATTAGGCAAATCGAATAGGGAGTTTCTGAGAATAGCGATCAAACAAACAAACAAATTATTTTTTATATTAGTAAACATATTATAGATAACATATAACTGTACCTATGTTTTATATCTATCTATTAAATCTATCCGCCTAGTCTATTTACCTCGTAATATAATTATAGATCAGTTATTTCCTCTAAAGCGTTGAAGTAATCATTAATCGATTACGTACCCGTACTGACAAATTCCATCGAACGTAATTTACTTAGAACCGATCGTCAGTTACTTTATGTAATGTTACTGAGACAAGTCTTATATTATGGGAATGCGTTAGTTCACCATTATTTATGTACGTGCACAATATACATCTTGTTGTTTATGTAATCAATTTATGTCTCGTGTGATGTGAACTTATCACGAGTGTTAAGCAACGTAGAGCTTGGTTGTAGTTGAATGGGTGGCGTTTATTGTTATTTCAGTCTGAGCGCTTCCGTGTTTTACAAAAAAAACTTGAGAGGTGTCAAGGGACACCCGGATGGAACGAAGTTTATTTATTATCAACAAAAATAATCGTCGCGACACCACACTGTTCAATACGAAATAGAAAGATGAAACGAAAATATCTAGCTTGCTTTCTATAAGAGAGAGAGAGAGAGAGAGAGAGAGACAGACAGAGAAACATGCGCGGCGCGCTGTGTTTCTCTGTCTGTCTCTCTCTGGCGTGCGCATTTTTCTCTGTCTGTCTCTCTCTGGCGTGCGCAAGTTTCTCTGTCTGTCTCTCCCGCGCATGTTTCTCTGTCTGTCTCTCTCTGGCGTGCGCAAGTTTCTCTGTCTGCTCTGGCCTAAAAAATGTCGTTACCATTTTTTCCGTCTAGCCCCCTTTCGCAACGCGCGATAAGGAACTTCGTTTCAATAAACACTCCCCAAGGGTACGTAAAATTGTCGGTCCCGGTTGTGTCAACCGTTAGACTTTGATATCATATCAGGGACCTATGGGCGGTCTAAAAACACCGACATCATAATATTTGTAATCCACTGCGTATACTCATTTAGCTATCTTCTTGGTTTCCTTGTTATATGATCAGTAATAAAGTTTTTAAAGCATGCTGTGTATTAATAGTTAACCTTGTATTCTTAGTAAAAACAATAAACAGAATTCAAACTTTTTATTGTGAATCTTAGTTATTAGTTATCTTAATAATCGTGTTCAAACATACGCAACACAACAACAGCAACTAGTTTTTAACCAACTTCATGTATATATGTACTATCAAGCTATCTAAGCTTCGAAAACAGCCTAAAATATCACCAAGATTTTCCGAGGTATTTATTTAAATTCTTTTATTATGGTCGACGGATAATGTCTTAAATATTTATAAGTTTTGGGTCGACGACTCTTGTTGCTACGTTCGGTGGTGGGGTTCGGTTCTCAGACGAGGAAACTTGTTCAAAACACTTGTTTGTTCGGTCCAAACAAACATCCAATATGTTTGTTTGAATTTAATTGAAAGATAACTGAATACGGTGCAGTGTTTACGTTTGATAGTCACTAAATGCTTCAAGCAAAAAGGGGAGTGTTTATTTTGCGACGTTTATGAATTAAATCTAAACAATTAACAAAGTGTCCTAATTTCTTCAATCAGATGAGAGGATTTTTAACTAGCTGTGCATAAAAATACATTTTATTTACTTTTCTACTTAATGCACATTCGTTAGATTAGGTTTCTTTATAGTTTTTAAATTTTTATTTTAGTTTTACATATCGAGTCGTAATTATTTTTTCGAAAATCTCGGACATCGCCATTTTTTCCCTTAGCGTATATCTTTAAAACATAGCCTATAATTATATGTACTAAATGAAACGGGTCTGTATCGCGTTAGATAATTTAACGTATTTTACTAAAATACGTACCCGACGCGCGACGCGACGTTTCGAGCGGATTACGTATTTTAGTAAAATACGTTAAATTATCTACCGCGATACAGACCCGTTTCATTTAGTATAATGAGTGCAAATCGTATGAGTTTAAAAAGTATGATAGCCTATAATGTTCTCTTGAATATTGCTACCCAATAAAAAATATTTATCCGAATCGAACTGGTAATTCCCGAGATTATTCCGAACATACAAATATAATTAAAATGTTACCTCTTTATAATATTAAGTATAGAATTTAGGCAAGATAACGCTAACAGATCATTACGAAACTTAATTTCCCAATCGCAATGTCTATCAAATTGAATTGATACCCCTGTAACTTTAAACAATGCACCTTGTTAATTTCATTATTCTTATATTACAGTCTACTATTGTTTTATTCTCGGTTTATAAACAATTAAACGGTCCGATAGTTTGTTTGTAGTAGATGGTAATTGGTAAAAGAAGATATCACCTTTGCCGTTTGTCTGTTTGTATGAAAATTGCGAGAGGATTTTTCGCAACCGTATTTGTTTACCATACAATGTGAGGTTTGATTGAAATGTTAGGTGTATCCGTTGGTGGATTGTTTTAATTAGAACAGACTTTTAAGGTTACAAATCCTGAATTATACTCGCAACAAGAACTAATTGATGTTTTTATAGAATCACTAGCAGCACCCTGCGGTTTTACCTGCGTTGTACCCGTTCCCGTGGGAATTTCGGGAATTTTTATACATATAAACCTTCCTCTTGAATCACTCTATCTTTCAAAAGATCGCGTCAAAATCCGTGCATTAGTATTTGAGTTTACCGCGAACAGACATACAGGCAGACGCGGCCTTGGGCTTTGGAATGCTGAATTACTTGTGTCTGATTTATTGATTTGTGCTTAATATGTTCTAAAGTTATTTTTGAGTCTAGATGAAAAATATTCAATTATGTTAAGTTTTGTTACGTTTGCGTTCACTATAATTGCGTACATTTCTAGAAAATCATTATTTGAATGTCAATAAGAAAATAAACTTTATATATATATTATTATTAAGAGTCAATAACCCTTTTTTAGGTCGTCTTTAACAAATGCTCATTATAATTTATTTATTTATGAGAACTTATTTAATAGTTTATTAATCATTGCTTTAATCGATTTCCATTTAAGTTTAATTATGTTTAATATTCGTTTTATATCATTTATACGATATATGGTGAGTTACGTACGTACTACAGTTAATAACGAACATTTTTGGATAATAAAAGTGAAAATAAGTCATGAATATTTTTACTTTCAAGTCGGCTTCATTTAAGGGCCTTTGATGTAACAATCTTGAATGAAATGCATACGCGGAAAGCTCGAAATTCTTAATAATAAACTCGTTTCATAAAAGATCACGTGAGAAATATTATAATGTTAATATTATTTTTATAACTATGCATTTACTTTCACCAAAATAAGATGCCTTTACAACTCTAAATCTTTTAAACTTAAAGGGCCATATGAAAAGTTTAGCTATCAAGTGGTTTATCACTTTCTGACATACGCAATTTTCCGAAGAGCAAAAGAGACCAAAACACAGTAAAGCAGTGTTTTAGTTACACTACGTTTATTAATAAAGCCCAAAAACCTTACCTTTAATCATGTTATGCTATGGAATAATGAAGACGAGGAGACGTTATAGCATATCAACTTAAACATGGGTTACACATTGTCGGTTTGTACCAAAGGGCTTTCAAGGTATAATTATAACATTTTTATATAAAACTCACCTCAGAATTTGTAGGTGTAGCTGCGAGCAGAATAGCGACGACACACAGTGCCGCCGGACACCTTATCAACATCGTAAATCTGCAAAATGAAATAACACTTTAGTTTCCTAGAAAGAAAGTTAATAGTGTAATCTAAGAGGCCACTCGAAAGATGTATTGATATGAGGATAATAACACATTTTGTGAGAACCTGCTTTGTACAACTAAGACATGTCAATGATTTTCTTTTCTTTTTAAGACACGTCAATGATTTTCTTTTTCTTGCCCCCCGGTTTTACTCGAATCGTGCCCTTTCGTGTAGAAATTTCGGGATTAAAAATAGCCTATAATCTTTCCGTTGAATGTGGCTATACAATACAAAAAGAATAATTAAAATCGGATTTTTAGTTTCTGAGATTAGGCGTAATCACCACACTAAACTACTGTGGCTATGCTAATTTCATCAGTGAAATTAGAGGCTTTCACCCAACAGTGGGACATTATCATCTTTTTATATATGGGTTTTGTATTCTACAGGGTTGTACTTATTCCCTTGATAAGTTAGATATTCCTATTGTGCAATAGGTACTGCTTTTTAGGTTAATGATATTATTCATTAGCTTCCCTAATGCATGATATACCACAAAACATATTCAACACATCGACGTAGTTCGAAGCTTATTTTGATAAAAAGTTGCGTGTTCCGCCCACTGCCATATGCTTTTCGACATATGATGTTATTAAACGAAAGGGCTTCGGATATCCTATTTTTTCAAGTGAAATAGATACTTGTTAATGTAAGGCCTAATCTAGTAATAGACAGATTGTGGATGGGGGTGGGGTTGAGTTCGCATCCCCATGAACCAAAGAAAAAATACGTCGCGATTTATTTATGAAATACCTTATTTACGTCACTTCTGCATGATAGTAAGAAATAATTACTTCTGAACCATCTACTCTATACTAATACATATTATAAAGCTGCAGAGTTTGTTTGTTTGTTTGAACGCGCTAATCTCAGGAACTACTGGTCCGATTTGAAAAAATCTTTTTGTCATAGATAGCCACATTCAACGAAAAGGTCATAGGCTACTTTTCATTCTGAAATTCCCACGGGAACGGGTACAACGCGGGTAAAACCGCGGGCGCTGCTAGTAATTCATATTAACCTTCTTTCAAAGTCACTTCTGCAGTAAGAAATAATTAGGTACAGTTAGCCTATTGAAACTGCCTACTTGCACATTTACATCGTAAGTAACAGAAAACAAATCGCCATGAATTCGCTTACTATTTGCTCCAAGCTTCAGAAGACTTGAAACGGCAAAACCATAACAATCTTATACACCAGTTACGTTCCTACAACGTGCCCTCCCGACACCGGGCCGGATTAAGTAATTAAATAATGTTCAATGCAAGGCTACATTGTTCAATCCCGCTTTGTAAACACAATCGAAGGCTCGCAAACTACTCTGTGCCCTACAAATGATTTGTGTAATTGTTTACTCGTTGTTTTAGTTTGTTTAAGATGGCTATATAATCTGTTTCTAGATTCGAGATATTTTTTGTAAACAAAGAAATGTCAAGAAATGTCACTGTCAATGTAGCAGGTCAGATGTGTAGAACCTTCGGGTAATTTAAGTTAAAAATAATAATATTATTAATTTATAAAAAATATAAATATTTCTGTATGAACTGTTAAGGCTTGTTCTTATTATTTACTACAACAAGATTTTCGTGTAGTTATTTTGCACTGGTATCACCTTTGTTTACAAAAAATATCCCGATTTTCAAACTACATTAATTGATGAGCTCAAGCTTTTGAATGAAGTCCCCAATGACCAATTGATGAATTGATAATGAATTTAATTGAATCTATATCAGTTTCATAATTAATTACGTTTCGATTCCGCATGAAATTGAATGTTCTCTTTAAATTAATGGGTTCCGTAAACGTTTACATAGAGATATTGGGTATTAATTGCAGACAATATGGCGGTGCATCAGTTAAAATAACTCGTTCGATTAATTAGGTTTACTCAGTAAATGCGAGGAGTTTAATGCGAACAAACTGTGCATTATTATTGAATTTAAATTGTGTTTGTATTATTTTACTGAAGTTACGAATAACATCATTAATATCTCATAAGGCAGCTTGCACAAAAACTCTTTTATCTTTTCAACACCTTATTATGTTTAGGAAACAAAAGCTGTTCGCTCGAAATTGTATTTTATATTGCATGAAATAGAACACTATTTAAAACGAATGTTATTTGTTTATTATACATATAAGTGCTAAATAAAATTAAGAAATATTGTGCAATACGCCCTAAAACATTAAATAAGGGTAAAAGAGTGATTAGAATAGAGAATAATAATTGTAACAAAGGCTATTAAGAACACGAAAAGAAACAAATTAAAGTCATATCTGCATACAATAAATACTGAAATAATATATTGCAGAGTAACGGTAAGAAAATCTTTGTCCTCACGTATGTTTATGACGTGCATAAGAAAGCTTATGGATAAATAATACAGAGCTACGAATAGAAACAATGAGACTATAGAATAATAATATTACAATAGGATATCCCAACAGGCTTAAAGCTATTGACATGAAAACAAAGATTAAATAATGCTCTTGATATGAGAGGTATCTCATAATTCCCCACAGGTTCGGCTGCAACTAAAAGTTTTACGAACATTTCCCAATTGGGACCATCATAAGTTGAGCTCAGTCGGTCTCGTTGCGGCTCACTAGTTTATGTATAACCGCGGCTGGTAACTGTATGCTGGACGATTTGTTTTTAGTTCGCTATCTAGACGAAGATATTTACGATTTACTAGTAAAATGATACAACTGGTACGGAGAAAAAAGAGATGAGATTTTTCTTGCAAGTTTCGTACATAGATCGTTGCCCTGCGAATGTTATATCAAAGTAATAAATCAGAACATTTTTAGACGACAACTAGGTACGTGGTAGCTAGCGTAAACTTTTTTACTCCAAGAACTAGAACAAGTTTTAACTGAATAAAAGTTTAGCTTATCCATGTTTCCCTAGAGTTATAATGTTTGATAAATTCCACTGAATTTGTGCAAAAGTTTTTAAAGTTTAAACAAACGTCAAAACTTTAAATAAAATACTAGTTAGGAGTGTTTTGTTTTTTTCTAAAGTAATATTTGTTGTAGTTCCTAAAATGCCACTCAAAACCGAAACCTTGTATCGAGTTGAAAAACTTTCAAAACTCATACCCAATAGAACCGTGTCAACGTGAATAATATAAAGTAGTTTCCACAATACCGAACGTTTCCCATAGCATTCTGTCAATACAAAGTTTGAAACTCGTCCCTAAAAATAATGTAAGGTCGTTTGTTTATCCCTTTCCCAAATGGAAGTTCAGTTAGTGACCATCAATTTTCATGGGGTATATAAATAGTTGGTGAAGTGATTGACAGATAGTGGGACGGACTCGGGACAAACGAGCCGATGAGAGTTATCTTTTGAATTCGAACCCGGGATACAAGACGAGATTTTTTATCGCGAATTTTTTTTTGATCGAACTATCATATTGTGTTGTACCCTCCCTTGTTCTTTTATCTATTCACATATATTATTGTGTTATGAGATGAGTCTTATAGTTTGTGATGTGAATCGAATAATAAACAAAAAATAATGCAGTCAATGAGGCAAAAGTGATATGAAGTTCAAAGCTCAGAGCAATTTGCTTAACCACATTTCTCAACCTCATTAAACTAAAATTAAAAATAATTATACGTGAATTGTCTTTATAATCTCGCACTATTGTTTGTGTTAGCAAATTAATAAATGCCATAGGCCGTTTGCATCAGCGTTTTTGAGCACGCAATGAATAACTATTTAGTTGTAAGGAAACTGTCGTGTGAACGTCGAGACGCTGAAATTCCAACGGATACAAAATTGGAACAAGGGCGTCAAATCTATGAAAGATATTTATTGCTGTGGAACTGTTGCTAATAAAATGTCTTAGACGGGTTTACGGTAAAGCTACAAGGAAAGGTGATGGGACTGCAAATATATTGCCAAATAAATCTGCCACAGGCAGTTCAAACTGTTTTCTGTTAATATTAAAACAATTTACTATTTTAAAAGCCTATTTCTGTGCTCCGGGCATATTCGCATAAGTTTGTATTTTACCAACGTATTTGTAAACCAAATATTTAGTAATTAACACATATTTGGTATTGTTGTTTCAAGGGAATATTAAAATATGTTATTTGCCGGAAAAATATCCGATAATAAAATGGAAAATACCGGCTAGTGTTTTCTACAAGCAAAAACAAAATTCACATTTAGCCTAGGAATCACGTACGTTCACTTCACTGGTAGTAATGGTAACTGCAAACAAACTATCACATTACAGCTAAAGAAAGTTTAAACGGCTGAATTATACTTCAAGTGTTATAAAATTCGTAGAAATAGAATATTATTAATACTTTCAGTTTTCATTGTTTATGACTCTGTGTCTTACAATTTTGAAATTGTAACGTTGCGAAACATTTTTATTGAGATATCGCAATATTTTACAGTACAGTATTAAAATGTCTTTAACTTAAAGGCTTTGTTGGTAATTGTATGTACGGCGCTGGTATAAAAAGTATAATTTAGAGTTACAGCTAACGATTTTAATGTATTTTATTACATACGGCACAGCCCTATTATACAGTGAATTGTTAATGGATATAATGCTACCTAATGTAAGTATCAATTACCTAGAACGATGTGGTACTTCATTTTTACCCGTCTGTGTGTCGAATCAAGAAGAGTGTTAAGTTTTAACCGGTTTACATACTTTTTAATGTACCCCTGTACCCTCGGGAGTGTGAGCCGTCGACTGTTAGCTGAAAACATCTTGAACGCGTTGCAAACGTTTAGTGCGATTTTCGCCTAAAGTCAACCAAATTCTCATAAGTATACGAATGGAAGAATATTTGTTTTGTAACTTCATTTGCTTACGAAACCTACAAAAGCAGTGTCCACGAAACATGAACTCTACTAAAAGGAATTTATATAGAATCGTATGAATTCAAGTCTCAGTCAAGTTGTATGACACAAATGGTAATATTTTCGCTACATCGAATAAAATATTCATTGAGTAGAATCCAAAAAAGAAGAGACGATGAAGTTGGAGCAAAAAGTTCAATATTCGTGACCGAAAAAAGTTATAATTTATATTGATTTGGCCATCCCGTCTGAGCATCTTTGTTCTTGTTAGGATAAAGTGTTTATTGGATATTCGACCTTAAACATTTTTAGAATAGATCTTACTATTGTTTATCAGCAAGATTGAGGAATTAATATTATTTTTGGTTAGTTTAAGCGTTGCAACCTTACGACCTTCAAGGATGACATCAGTTCAGGTCCGGTTTGCTGTTGGTTATTATCCTGATAGTATTTCGATGAGGTAATCGGTTTAAATCATTGTTTATTATAGAGGATAAATAATCCTTACTTACATATTACAAAACAAAGTATAGTGGTATGTATGTTTGCAGTAAACTCAAAAATTACTCAACTGTATTTTATGCGATTTCACTAATGGATAAAGTGATTTACAATGAAGCTTTCAAGCCAACTTTTATCCCATTTTTTACGGGTATAGAACGGGTTAATCTAGGGGATAATACTGTTATTAAAAGTTAAATTGCAAAAAAGCATTATCTAAATATCTGCTAAAGTTTTTCTTAAAACTCAGTCAATTCATATCACTCAAAATTGTGTCTGTGTTTTCTGTACGTTAGATATTTTATTGGCTTCAATATTTTCAGCTTGCGTTTCGGTTTTGTAATCTATTCTGTTCTGTGCAAGCTTTACACTTGTTAGTTTTTGGTTAAAAAACAAAAAATAGAAGTAAAGTAAGCATTTTTACATGAAAGCAAAACTGCAAACAGTGTGGAGTTTTTTTAATATTCCCACTCATGTTTGTTTTGAATATTTGTGTATGAAAATTGTATAGAACAATGCTTATGTATTTATAGGAAATACGCTAAAATAATACGTTAATTGACCGTATAATTGTTGTTATTTGTAAAGATAAATATTTATGATACAACATTACATTAAGGTTGCAATCAATTAAATGTTCATATTTTCGCCGTTAGATTTTGCAAGAAAGGAATCAATGCTGCCGGTCCGACGGGATGTAACATAACATAGGATGTTGTAAAAAATGATACATTGATAACGAGTTTTATTAATATCTATTCGATTTAGTTTTAATTACTTATATAACGATTTTGTAATAATTATCGAATACAGCTCATTGTAACGACGAACTCAGAAACCATTAAGACGATGATACTTTGACAGAGATATATATTAACTTATTACATTTACTAATGACTAATGATGTGATCTAGTTTCGAAAGTTTTACGAGCGCAGAATGGTGATATATCTCCAATTCATGAATAACAAGAAAAGAGAAAACTTAACTAAGATTAGATCCTTCCGGTTCAGTTTTCGACACGTGTATGTCGACAGTATTGGTTCTCCACTAATAAGTATTGTTTTAACCTATTTTCCCCTATATATTACTAAAGTACGGCCAATTCTATTAAGCTTATATCTGTTGTTTCACCATTTATGGGAAGGAAGGTAATTCCCACTCAGATTGGTAAACAACATTATGGAACCGAATGCAATCCCAATATACGAGCGAACTTCTAAGGTGTGCTGAGCCGAATGAAAGGGAAAAATACAATAGTAGTCTTTGCATTATTGTTGACCCTTCTTTGTGAGAAATGTGCGTAGGGCTACTTGAGTGTAGGGGTTACAACATATTGTACGAAGTTGCGTGCTTTCAGAAAGGAAATGTACGTGGAAATCTTGGAGAATGACAACTTGGTTACAAGTTTACGTAACGAGGGGTTTGTACTCAAAATGTACCTAGTTAAATTACGCCCTTTGAAAATAAACATTGAAAGCAAGTATGTACATAAGTTCCAGTAGGTTAAGTCAACCCGTCCGTGTTTTTAGACAGCCTAAATACCGTGACATAAGTAGTTTAATGATTGAAGCAACAGAAAAATTAGTTTAACATATAAAGACATACGACTACCACGCTTGTGACGATTTCAACTAACTAGGTCTATAACGCTTTGAAATTATAATTGGTGTTAAATACTTACTTTATGAGTACGTACTATCAATAGGAAGTAGCAGCTACGCGTTGTGTGCCCTCGTGGCCTCATCTCAGTGAACCTCCCACAAGTATTGTCTTCAAAACGATTATGTTTAAGTAATTACGTGAACAAAGTCACTATAGAAGTCGTAGTATATTACTTGAAAGTTTAAATATAGGTAACTAACTTTTACTTATGTGAAATGAGTGAAAATATACTATTTTAGTTGAAACTAGCTATGCGCCGCGGTTTCACCTGCATCGCACCCGTTTCCGTGAAAATTTATGTAATTTTATTACTTACTAGCTGCGCCCTGCGGTTTCACCCGCGTTGTACCCGTTCCCGCGGGAATTTCGGGATGAAAAATAGATGTTGGCCGATTCTCAGACCTACTCAATATGCTCACAAAATTTCATGAGAATCGGTCAAGCCGTTTCGGAGGAGTACGCGAACGAACACTGTGACACGAGAATTTTATATATAAGATTATTCCCGATCCAGATAAGAAGAATATCATTAAAATCGGTCCAGCCGTTCTCGAGTTATGAAATTGTGTAACTAACACGACTATATTATATACTAGCAGCGCCCCGCGGTTTTACCCGCGTTGTGCCCGTTCCCGTGGGAATTTCGGGATAAAATGTAGCCTATAGCCTTCCTCGATAAATAGACTATCTAACAGTGAAAGAATTATTCAAATCGGTTCAGTAGTTTCTGAGATTAGCGCGTTTAAACAAACAAACAAACAAACAAACAAACAAACAAACAAACAAAACAAACTCTTCAGCTTTATAATATTAGTATAGATAGAGAGAGATGATGATAATAGTTGACACAAGCTTAAAAATAATACTTTAAAATATTTACTGACAGCCATAAAAGCAGATTACAAATCCTATATTTCTTTTTAAATATGACTCACTATGCAACGGTCTAGCTAGACTCATCCATTCCAATAATCACGACATTCCATTATTATTCCTAAAATATATAAGCTTATAAGGTACCTATTGTCATTCTAGTTTTGGTATTTCATTTATCTGTAAGGAATAAAGAGATTAGTGGGTAAAGCAGTCAGTAACAATTGTTTTTATCTTTCTGCCTGTAGTGACAGTACAGAGATAACAGGATTACTCGATGCGGGTGTACCCTATTGTTTCTACTCGTATACTATCGTTAATGATTTTAATTAGAACTGCGATTCGGCTCGCTGAATGGTGTTATGTAGAAAATAACGTTTGTATTTAAGCCGAACTTTTGTAGTCTTCTTCTTCATCAAGTGGATGGTCAACCTGACGGATCCTGGTGTCAGAGTTATTGAGCCGCCAATGGCCTCTGACATGGCTCATGTAACGACTACTTTACTTTTGTAGTGTGCCAGTCTCGTGCGAAATGTATTAATTACAGGCACCAATGATAATACTATCTGATGATGGATAGACTTTAGTTGCTTCAGCTTACGTTTACGCACCATTAAACGTTAACACAAAATGTGAGTCTCAACAGACTAAGGCATAGAAAAGTTGTGGCCTTCTATTGGTAGCTCGATTAACAGTGACAGGCTGATATTTAAGTTATAAAATAACGCTTTGTATTTAACGTACGTATGTTACGATAACCGATCGTTTGAAATTACTGTTAATATTTTGGATAACATTATAACAATTGACGCTGTATAGCATGTATGGTTAATGATATTTTTATCCATAAAATCCTTTCGTCAAACAGACATTACTTTTGTAGGCCGATCGTCTAGTCACTTGAAGATGTTTACTTTGATAAGAGCACTAGCATAAAAAACAATGTAACAGTTCCTAATATAAGTCGAATACATGTTATCCTAAAGAAATCCAATAGCGGTTACATAATATGCTCTACGTCTGGGAACAACATGGCACGTTCGGGTTCATATAAAACGAGCTCAGTAAAGTAATATTCCTATAGTACTATGTACATTGAAGACAACCGCCTTTTTCGTAATCACTCTATAACTAAAACACTGTTTAAAAGTGTTTTGTCTCTTTTGCTCTCTGGACAAATAGCGTATGTTAGAAAGGGACAAACCATTTGATAGCTAAAATGCTAAATAAGTATCACTACATAGTATAAAATAAAGTCGTCTCTTTTTCGTGTCTGTCACACTGTTTGTCTGTCTGTATGCTTAAATCTTTAAAATTACGCAACGGATTTTGATGCGGTTTTTTGTAATAGGTAGAGTGATTCAAGAGGAAGGTTTTTATGTAAAAAAATTCCCGAAATTCCCACGGGAACGGGCACAACGCGGGTAAAACCGCGGGGCGCTGCTAGTTTATGCATAAGGCCGTAACCCTTTTAATACGAGTTCGTCAAACGGTCGATGGCGTAAATGAGTTCGAGAGCTAATTCCATTGAGGGCAGCGCTAGTTCGGCGTAAAGATCACAATCTTCAACGAATCCACAAAATCTTTTGTAAGAATTTTGAGTTATTCTCACGTTCCTTAAGTTTGTTACCGCCGGGTCGCGACGCTCTACTTAATTGACCATTGTTTGTCATTATGAGAACACCTTACATTACACTATTCCACTTTATATTTTATGATTACCCGCAATAATAACAGGTGTTTTACGAAACATAGTCGCACGCTTTTAAATAAACCGCTCGTAGTTATGCAAATAGGCAACTTGAATCGGGGATAAATGATATTAAAATCGATGGCATTCTGTGGTGAAACAAATGAACTGTGTAATGAGTTGGTGTTTATTGTAGTATGTGTATCATTAATTTAAATAAGTCTGTTATATTTAAATAGGAAATTATCAACTGACAATAAGGGCGCATTTCCACCATAGCTACGCTATGATTGATAAACGGAGCATAGCAACATAGCATAGATGCCTTACTCTCTACCCTTATGGTAAAGAACGAATTATAGAATTTCCTGATTACTTATTATGTGAAAAACTATAAATACCTCAATGATTATGTAAGAAAAGTAAATATTAGTCTATAATGTTTCACTGCTGGACAAAAGCTTCTTATCTCACTGAAGATATCAGTACAGTGAATCTTCAACTGTATCTTAAGTGCCTTCATAAAACTATAGGACATGTTAGACTTTGCGTCTCTAATGAGACTTCCAAAAGACGTTTTACAAAACAAGTTTTAGTATACAGGATTCAACGCTATTAACATTAATTCACGAAACAGGTTTATGTTTGAACGTCAAAGAATTCGTGAAATGTCTCCGTTTTGGTATTTTAGCGTTGAGATATCTATCTGTTACTGGTTCTCAATACTATTTAAATACTCATCACGATTTGCTATTTTGTTATTCTAATACTAAACGTCTTTAAATTGTTAAGTTAATAGGTAAGCTATAAACTGTAGGTTGATTTAAAGCTATTATATTTTCAATGAAAGAAGTTTATTATTACAGAGCCACGTCAGAGGCCTTTGGCGGCTCAATAACTCTGATACCAGGATTGGTCAGTTT
This sequence comes from Cyclophora albipunctata, assembly GCA_963082685.1. Taxonomy (NCBI): domain Eukaryota; kingdom Metazoa; phylum Arthropoda; class Insecta; order Lepidoptera; family Geometridae; genus Cyclophora; species Cyclophora albipunctata. The sequence goes on along the minus strand of OY720121.1, from coordinate 9,371,111 downwards.
GACCATCCATTGATGAAGAAGACAGCTATCATTTTGTTTTTTTTTTAATGTGTCACTTTTAGACGTAATTTAACATAAAATTAGATTGAATGGACACCTGGCAAAACGGACGTGTTAGAGTAATATCACTGTGAGCCAATTGACATCAATCAAATTGACTAAAAATGTACAAAAACATTCATAAATCGCTTGAATAGTTGATGATTACAAATTCGTATATTAAAGCTTTTAAGAGTTGCCAACTCATAAGTTGATCATAACTCAAGTTTGTTTTCCAAATGGTAGGCAATTGCGATCCTAACTCTACATTAGCGATAATAGATTTATTTCTAGCTAAGGCTAAGGACTCACGAAGCGGTTTTCACCCGTGCCCGCCGCGGTTGCGGGCCCGCAGCCTTTGTAGAATACAGATATTTATGTAAAAAATTAAAGCACATTTCACGACGCGTTTTACGCCCGCGGCGTGTGCGATTGTTTGCGGGTCCCGCTGCTCCAGCGGTCATCTTGTACCGGCGGGCGCGGGTCGCGGTCCCGCAGCCGCGGCGGGTTGCACCCGCGCGTTCTGCGGTCGGTTGGCGGTTAATGTCACTGCCAACATTTCCTCTGGTGATATGGGATCTCGCATATTAGTATGTTGTTTTTGAAGAGCAGTTTCTGTTTTTCTTAAAAGTTCTAAATAACTACATACGGACATTCGAAAATAATTAAAGAACTTTTCTTCATCCTTCTTTAAGTCATTAATAAGAGTAACAAATAATCCATAACGATCTCTTTCCGCAATCAGTGGATGTATCCAGAATCTTTTAGGCCTTCTTTTTTTAATTCTTCTGTGAAGGAAGTATAACGCAACAGCTCGTTTCTGGTGTGTGTCCATGACGGTCTGGAACTCAACTGATCGTTTAACCGCCCGTCTTGCAACCGCCCGTCTTGCGATTATCAACCGCCAAGTTTGCGGGCGATAATCGCAACCGCGACGGCTGCGTAACCGCACAAAACTCCGGTCTCGTGAGTTTTGAAAATAAAACTCCATTCCGCCACCGCGGCGGGCACGGGTGAAAACCGCTTCGTGAGTCCTTACTCTAACTGGCCGCGCCCTGCGGTTTCACCCGCGTTGTACCCGTTCCCGCGAGCATTTCGGGATAGTATGTATCCCATGTGTTATTCTGATGTATGACCTTTATTACTGTAAAGTTTCATCCAAATCCTTACAAACTTTTGGATTAATTATATTGGTAGGATAGATGTTGTTTGTAAGTTGCCTGTATTGTCCCACTGCTGGGCAAAGGTCTCTCATCTCACCGAAGATGAGGAACAGTTATTAATTGTAGTTGAATTGATCTTACTACCGTTTCATAGTTTGCTCGGTAGACCGCAGTACCTCGGTAGTGTATTGGTCGTTCTAAAGTCTGGGCACTCCCGTGAATAGTTGAAATCCTATTACGGCTATTAACAGCGAGCTATCTTGACTTTATTAAAGACTTGTAATTGATTTCAAAGCTTTATTCTCTTAACAGATGGTATTATATTTTTACTAGATGCCCCGTGCGGTTTTACCCATGTTTTACCCGTTTTGCATGGGAATATCGGGATGAAAAATAGGCTGTTATCTTCTTTTTGAATGTGGCTATACTATACACAAAGTAGTATTCGAATAGGACAAACACACAAAACAAATTCTTAAGCTTTGTTATGTATTTGTATAGATTAACAGAATATTTACTTAGTTTGCCAATCATTTTGTTTGTTAAAGTCTTGTAATGATGTTTTGTAATGGGTTTATTTCTTCAAATAAAGGTGTGTCCAATAGTTATACCAATATATTTACTAATGTTATGAAAGTTATACCGCCTGTTTTAAGTTTTTAAACTATTACTTCTGTTTGTTTTAGTGTAGACATTTCAAAAGGTTTCTCTACAAATGAATGGCAATGAGTACTATATATACATTTAGAAAGCTATTTTGTGATCTGAATGAAATTAAACCAACACCGCACACTCAATACAAATTGCTAATTGAATAATCTATACAGTAATTAATCGAAATCTGTATTCAACGTTTCATTTCCGTATCGATAATATTCGTCAGATATTCTGTTTGTAGGTAACGGTAAATAGCAGGCCATAATGTACGGGGCTTCGAGCGGATTTTATTTGACAAACTGAATTAATATTCAGTACAAATTTTATGGCATGCCCATTGTGGTGATCCTTGTACACATAACGGGTGGTAATCGAATTGCCCTCGATTCACTCAACAAAACAAGAATACTATTTTACCGTACATTAAAATATTGTACCGTAATATTTAGGGAATGATTATTGATTTATTTTACGAGCGAATGTGAACCCAGTCGTATTGTAAATGTAGTTGTAATTTAGTGTGGTATGTTCGTTACCTATCGCGCTAACAGCTTAACCGATCGTAATGAAATCTGGTGTAGGACTGATTTAAGCTGTGGCATGCAAGCTTAAGCACCGGTCATGTAATCAGATTACTTGATTAATCTACTATGTACCAACTAAACAATTCTAAATCTCAGCTCGTAATGAATGACGAACCGACTAAAGCATCTTCAAGACTTGTCAAAATTTCACACGTAACAAGTAGAATGATAAATAGTTTATCTCACAATATATTGCAGCTAGAAACATGTGTAATATTAAACGATGTTTATTGAAACAAGTATTTATCATTTCAACACTTGAACAGCAATTAACATGATCTTGTTTCTAATGTTTGTCAATAACCGGCTTCAGGTAGTTGCAAGTGCTATTGAGCAATAGCCTAAACAGTTAAGTTCGGATAGATCAATTGAAGGCAAAGGCAAGGCTAATATGAAAGTTGATTGATAATATATCAATCAATGGCAATAATAAATTAAAGATGGAATCCGTCTGCCGAATTCACTTTCACATTGACCAGTGATCTCTCGTGGGCCTGAATTTGAGATATTATTCAAAGAAAGTGAGAGGCCTCGCTTTTTCTTTGCACTGTCTATTTGAACGTTGGTTACGTTACCTGTTTTACTACACTTTTTCTGTACAAGTTTCTTCTAACAGTCAATTGAAATTACCTGTTGAAAGAAAAATAAATATTTAGTTTAAGCACGAGAAACAAGTCACATTAAAAAGTAATGTATTAAGTAAGACTAATAAACTTCTTTTTCTTCATCATCGAGTGGATGGTCAACCTGACCAATTCTGGTATCAGAGTTATTGAGCCACCTCTGACATGGCTCATGTAACGACTACTATCCGTAGAAAGTAACCGGGACTGACGGCTTAACGTGCCCTCCGAAGCACGGAATCATCTAATAAACTTAAAAGTAAACACTTAATAACATAACATTGTGTACATACATTGTAAGTATTCTACCACTATCTACGATGCTCTACAGGGACGTAAACCAGATATCTTTTAAACAAGTTCTGTAAATGTTTCTATATTTTCGTTCATACTGCAATTGTCACGCTCACAGGTGCTCTAAGACAATGTAGGGCACAGTTTCGCCAAGTGTAATACGATAAAATCTTTACATTGTATTGTGGTCTTATCGTATTTGAGTGCTACGCTGTTTACTTACTTGATTTGCGTAATATGTTATGTGTGAGAGTAGGTAGAGTTTTGATGTGGCCAGTTAGCATTGCCTTTTCATTTTTATTTCCATGCATTCAACTGTTTGAAAAATGTTGAGTAATCTACAGCTTACTAGCAACTGCCTACGACGTTCCCGTTGAATAAGGCTATCCATTTTAAAAATAATTATTCAAATCGAATCGATAGTTACTGAGGTTTTGAGACAAACAAAATAATAAACTCTTCAGCTTTGTTATATTATAAATATACCTAAATATACCCGGACAAATTCACACACGGTTAATTAGACCCAAAGTAAGGTCTAAGCTTGTGTTATGGAATCTAATTAACTGGTACTACTACATATACATACACAAATATTTTATAAGAATGTATAATTGACACCCAGACGTCGTCGCCAACAACTATGTCTGCACATATTGTTGACTCCGGGCGGGAATCGAACCCGCAACCCCCGACACAGTAAGCGCTCTCACTGCCACTGTGCCAACGGGCTTGTCAAATTTTCATATTAGTAATAGATTTTAAAGTACCTAGCTTCAGTGGCTTCAAGAATACGTGATCATCGTTAATATCACGTCCAATCTCATTTCCAAATGATTTCCTTTCATTTAATTTTCAAAGTCGACACGGGTCATCTTAAATATGTTTAAATGTTGTCTTTCCATTTTTATGTGACCGAGGCTTGTAGCGGATACTCTAATTTGTTTAATTCAGTGAATCACGACCGATAGTCATCGATTCTAAAAACAGTTATTGACATCTAAAAGCAGTTATTTAAATTCCTTTCGCTATGATATCACAATGCTTATTAACAAGATATTTAGTAAGGTTATTCGGAACCAAGGTCCCGGAATAAAGTTTCAATTCTTTACTAATATAAAAAAGATGAATAGTTTGTTTTTTTGTTTGTTTGAACGCGCTAATCTCATAAACTACCAACCCGATTTAAATAATTCTTTTTGTAATACATAGCCACATTCAACGGGAAGGTTGTAGGCTATTTTACTTCCCGGAATTCCCACGGAAACGGGTGTAAAATGAAACAAAACGCGGGTAAAACCATGAGGCGCTACAAGTGTGATATACTCGTAATACTTGCAGCGCCTCACGTTCCAAATTGAAAAAATAATCTTAAAACAAATGACGATCGGAAGAATTATTTATTTCAATACTGATAACCACGAGTCATTGAACTCTACGAGCTGACGATTTAAAACACTACTCTAATTGATAGTACTGCCACCTGGCAATAACTCGTCGATGTGTATGATACGAGAGCCGCTTCGTTACCCAGCCAGTGTCTAACGGAATAGATTCGATAACAAGATGGCTGAATCATTAGCGTGTATACCACCTGTTGTGGTTACATTTATTTAGGTTATTGAAAATGTTTTGCTGTGATTTAGCTTCAGGTAATCGTATAGAGCAATAATTTTATAATTAGCTTTCTGTTCTTAGAATATGTTTGTAATGTCCCACTGCTGGGCAAAGGCCTCTCATCTCACCGAAGATATCAGTACAGTGAGAATTTTAAATCTCTATACTATAATTGAATAAATGCATCTAAGTGAACATAGTTTCTTAATTTATGGTTCGTGCACATCCCCCAAGCGTAACCGAAACAAACATTTTCTTTTAGACAGAGAAACAAATAAGTGTGCTGCAGTAAATTTAGAGACCACGAATAAAACCTTTACTGGAGGACTCATTTGTTTGTATGTTTGAGATGCGGTGGAAAGTCTGTACGTGCCGACTCGACGCGCCCGACACCGCACGTACTAACATACGTGACAGACACCTAAAACGGAACGCCTCCTCATTGTCAGTGTCACCCGTCCATTGACTGTTTTACAGTTACTACCTTTTTCTATCCCCCACTCCATAAACGGCTAGCAACCCACCATCAATATTCATAACGCACAAGTGAAAGAGGCACGGAAATGTGTTTAAATTCATATCTCTATTGTCCTAGAACTAGATACCTACGCCGAAATATAGATATTTGCACCAATATTACAGGAATATCGAGATGCTTCGATTGCAGATAATTAACAATGTGAAAGCTTGCATTAGTGACTAAGTAGGCGATTGCGTCGAAGGTTTAAAGGACTTTGTCGGTCAGTGTGTCATTTTCGCTTGTATCCATTTCCTCGGACTAAGTAGCATTACTGACAATAATTATCTTGTCTTCGTGTTCTTTTTGAGACATGTTAAGGTGATTAGTGTACCGCGGGAAAGTTATTGACGCTGAAGAATAGAGAATTCTATTGTTCTGCACTTTCATGTTTCCCGGTGAAAGGTTAAAGCAAATTTAGGAACGTTGTTTTTACGACTTTATGCTGAACGTCAACTCGACAAGACTAGCCTATAACGTTGGTATTTTCCACTACAAGTCGTGTACTGCGGAAGAAGGCCTGCCGTTGGCATATGTGGTTTTAAAGTAAGAAAAAATCTCGTTAGAAAATAGGAAGTCAACTGTTGGAAACTAGTTGAGTGAGTACGATCCAAGTAAAAGTATTTTTAGTTTACTTATCCAGATAAACAAGTGGTGGCGATGATATCGACCCATTTAATTGTTTTGTCTCAATCAAGTGAACCGGATCAAAACATAGCTTAGCAACAGTTCATATTCAAGTTTAACTAAGTTCCTATCTATAAAGCTTACACAGAAATATTGCATGTCTGTTGTACTGCGAACTGCTTATAATTAATGTTTGTTAAGTCACGACCAAAAAAGTAAAAGTTGGAATGTTTGGTAAAATAACAAACGTACCTTCAAGCAATAAATTATTAAAGAGGTTTTGTATCGTGTAAATTGTTCTTGCTGTATTCTGCCTAGCGGCGCGCGGCGCGAAACAGTACCTACATTCACAAAAACCTACTTTTGCTCGAGTATGAATATAATTTTGCGGTCATAGATACAAGTTCTAGTCTACACATTAAACATTTTAAAGTTCTAAACATGATTATCCTATTTACGTAACAAGTAGGATAGCGTGGTGAAACAAGAAATGATGCTTAGTTTCGAGCTGCTCATAAATTGTAGAGATTTTTTGTTTCACGTCGAACTGGATGGAAGTACTTATATAAAATCAAAGTAATTTGTATTTTAACGCATTTATTTTTTTGTTGTTCTGTTCAATGCATAAAATTTTCGTGTGAAAATAATATTTCCGTAATACGCAACGTTAACGGCCAAAGCAGCAGCTGTGATCTCACAAAACATGACTCATACAAACGACTCACAATAAGGATTTTAAAATTTTCGGTATCGGGGTTAATGCCGCTTACGTCCTCGGATGAAAATCAATATCCGATTACGGCAAACTTTTTGTGATTAGTATGATTTGCTACAGAGAAGAAGTAATAAAACATGCGACTATAAAGCCTCCCTTAAAAGCAGGTGGCGATTATTATTAGTAACACAACTTTCCGTTCATTGAACCGACACCGTTAGTTTTACGCATTTAGCTCTCGCTGCGGACGCTACATGACACAAATAACAATTGGCCAATTGGTTGCTCAAAGAAATAGGCTAGTGCTAATGGTCAAGTTTCCATTTTTGTCAGCGTTTACGAAAACATGCGACGAATTTTCGTAAATCTGTTACATTAGCACTGCGTAGTCTTCGAACGTCTACGCCAGATGCGATCCTACAAAAGAATTGCTATGGATAGAAAAACAAAACAGAGATTTAGATGATCCGTATAAAAAGGAATAAAAATGTATACCGCATTGTTATTCAGACATTCGCGGATGCATCCGCGCTTCGCGATTTCGCGCGTTTTTGCCAGCCGCCATTTTGTTTTCCCGTTGTGTTGTGGGGAGTTTGCGGAATTGACTGTTTTATGGCAAAAGTGAAAACATGATGGGGACGGTTGAATGACATTTAATAACAGTGAGGTTACGCTGCTTCTATGACTTCGAGCTCTTGATAAAAGTGGTAATGAGATATAATCAAAGTAGGTACTTTCTCTTTGTCTAACTATTTGATTTTTAGTTAAGTAACCGAAAACCGCAAGCGTAAAATGGAGTGAACACCATAGATTTTAATGAGATAATTTTAGGGATACGGTGAAACCCGAAGTGGGTCGATTGAAATAATGAGGTCTATTAAGTCTAGGTGATCAAATGTGGCTTAAAAGTAATTTAACAACGGGTTTAAGTTTAAATGAACCATTTGGTGAGGCAAGTCTGCTGGGGCAGAAGACATTTAGCGACAAGTTGTTACACACGATGGGATCGAACCCCACTATTCCGCTTCGATACCTCTGTTAACGGGCTGTACGGTAACTGACACGGATGCAAACGTATAAAACTATCGAACGGTAATTAATTAAGTACATCATGAAATCTTCTGGTTAGCTAGTCAGATCAAAATATAACTGATTTTCAAAGTAGGATGAAACATTTATCTTCCTATTTACATATCAACTGTACATCGGGTCCTGAAACAGGTTTTCAATTAATTAACTTAACCGACTGTAGATACTGATCGTCAAATATTCCGAAAGTTATAATTTATTATTAATGGTTTTGGGTCCATTAATGGTCCTAAATCTATAATCGTGATTTATTTTACTTGACTTTCTTTGGATATTATTTCGGTTTTGGAGCTTTTTTCTACTAGAAGGAGGTTTTTACCTGAATTTGAGAATGAGTCACTAAACGTTCTTTTGTATCAGTATCCGTGTCTCCGGTTTAGGTGATAAAGGATAGTTACCTGCACTACAATTGCTTTTAACCTGAATATGGTAACAAGGATTTTTTGTTATTTATTTGTTGTGCCATTTTTGCCAACACAAATATGAGAAAATCATATTTAAACCAGACAGTGAAAATTTTATTTTTGTTTGACCAAAACATTACAAATATAAAGAATTTGTTAAAAATAACGTTTTCATTGCCTTTTATTTTTTACTAGTAGCGCCCCGCGGTTTTACCCGCGTTGTGCCCGTTTCCGTGGGAATTTCGGGATTTTTTTTACATAAAAACCTTCCTCTTGAATCACTCTACCTATTACAAAAAACCGCATCAAAATCCGTTGCGTAATTTTAAAGATTTAAGCATACAGACAGACAAACAGTGTGACAGACACGAAAAAGAGACGACTTTATTTTATACTATGTAGTGATACCTTTTTACCAGGAAAACATGATATTTACAAGATAAAAAGCTATCAGTTGAGAATATAAACAATTTCTCCTGACTGCAATAATACAACCGATCGAACGGTGGCTTGAAATTTGAAGCTAAAGACTGAAGTTCGTACGACTTCAAGTGGTTTCAGGAGTAACCTGAACGCATTGGCCAATTTATGATCATTAACTCGTGCTAACTTAACTTTGATTGAAAATTGAAGTTTCAATTTGTTGTAAATAGGAAAATTGATATTTGGACGCTTTGAAAATTAAAATATGATGTAAAATATAAAGTTCAGTTTAACGTTAAATCAAGCCAAAGTTCATTGATTAAAACTATCGCTTAATTTAGCATTAGATGTGCAGATAAAATAAAGATAAGTATTAACAAGCGATGAACTGTCCTTAGTAACATTAATAAATAAATTCTCGCCTCGAGTCAAGGTTTTTGTCTACAATTACTTAACCCCTGCGGTCACTACAATTTGTACAAACATAATATACACGATACAGAACTTAATAGAGTTTCAAAATTATACAAACAGCCAATACATTGAATCCTGAGAGAGTAATATATCGTTACTGAAGCCTATAGGGGTTTCAATACATCGTATCATCCACATTAATCATGAACCAGGCTTGTCCTTTCATTTGAGGAAGTATATAATGTCTGTCTCTACATTGACGAAGGATATTGGAATCGACCACACTACGAGAGTGGTTTATTAATAACGTATTGTAGTAATCATTATATGTATGTAGTAATTTAGTACCTGACTCATTGGACATAAATATCCCGTTAAGTTTTTCAATCTATTCATACATACTTATTATACTCGTATAGAAAACAAAGTCGTGTTATTTACACAACTTATAACGCCAGAACTTCTGGACCAATCGTGTTATTACATTCATTGGAATCGTCTAAGCCCCGAATAGCATGTAAAGGTATTAACATCCGGAAATTTCCACAGTGCAGGTGAAGTCCGGCACCATCGGGCAACCTTCATATTCCGATTTGAATGAACACAATCGAGCTGATGTTTCGCGCAGCATATCAGTAAGCAACCCTAGTGGGGCATCGAAAATAAAGGCAACACTCGAATGGACAACACAAAAAGTTGAGTTTCCTAGTAGCGTGGTGCTGTTGGGTGAATGGAGCTAACGAGACTCCGCGCCACTGTTTTGTGAAGCAGCAACACTGAAAGGATTCACGCTTTTACGTTTTACCGCGTGGTTTTGTTTTTGATTTGGCACTTCCACTTCAACACTGAAGAAAATCCTGCGGGATTGTGAAAATAGATGCTGAATTTACTGTCTGTACAGTTGGTGACATTAACCGTTATAGAAAAGTAGAGAAAGAAATGTATGATGTAAAGGATTGATTCAAAAGGAAATTATGTAAAAATCTATACTTGGAGGAGACGAGTTTCAATCGTCGTTTGGTCATGTAATAGCGTTAACGAGTTGTTCACAGAACAATAAGAAAGGAGTTGTTACTCTCATTGACATTTGTCTAAAAAACTCGTGAACCCAGATTAAGTGGCACTGATCGAGTTCAGTATAATGGTGAAATTACTAAGCTGCATATAAAAAATCGGTCAAACTTAAAATACATTATTTTTGTATAAAATGCTTCGAAGCTGATAAATCGCTATCGCAATTACGTATTCACAAGTCAGTGATAACATATTTTTCTGATTGGCTATTATATTAAATCAAAGGTCATTATTATAATATCAAGAGATGAATATCAATTCTGATTTCATATTCAATATGATTCATCCATATGCAATATAAACATGTTTTATTGTAAATATGTATTACGAGTTTTTTACATCAGCAGGTAACACACACCGAGGAAAACATTTAATGCAAATACAATAGTTTAATTATTAAATCATCATTGTATTTAATTGTATGATTGTTAAACGGATGTGTTAAATAAATTGATATATTATATAATACAGGTAAATAAGATAAGGACTGGCCCAGTCTAGCACTCAATAGAGAAAAGTGAAAAGAGGGTAGGGATGTCTTTGCCCTGCAGTGGGACCAGTCCGACTGAAAATAAATAAAATAATAATAATAGGTAAATGTAACTCGGTGGTCTAGTGTTATGTACGCTCGCCTGCCAAGACTGAGGTCCCGGGTTCAATTCATGGGTCGAGCGAAAACATGTTTCCTTTTCAAACATGGCTCGAGTTTGAGATCACCAACCCGCATTTGGCAAGCGTGGTGATTATGCCTAATCCTCCTCTCTGTACTGATAACTTCAGTGGGATGAGAGGCCTTTGCCCAGCAGTGGGACATTACTGGCTAATAATTTATACTTTAAATGTAACTTTGTATTATATTATTTATGTAACGAACAGCCTGTGGGTTTACTTTGTGCCCACACTTACTTTGTGCATTGTGCCCGATTTCTTGGCACTGTGGGACTGCAGTCATTTAATAACAAAATAATTTCTTAAATCAGATGGGAAGTTCCAGAGATTAGCTCGTTCAAACAAACAAACTCTTCTGCTTTATTATATTAGTATGTTAAAGATTACTTTTATCTAAGTATCTTTTAATCAAATAGTTTCACACAGAGTCTATTTCGTCTACAAAACTTTTTCAGGTATCATACTGATATTTTTCGGAGTGTGATAATAAAATTGAACAAGAATACTCCATTAGTTTTCAGAACTCAATACTTCTGCGAAACGAAACTAGTAGAGTATTTTTCTTGTGTATTCTTTTTTAGTTCATCTGGAATGTCGCTAGGGGCGCCGGTGAGACCCATTCAAAAATTGTTAACAGTTGAATGAAAAAAAAATGTGAGTACAATTTTTGGGTATCTTTTAGAAGTTTTACAAAATCTGTAGTAATGAAGATGAAGAGTTTGTTATTTTTTTGAACTGACAGCCGCATAAGAAAAATACATTTTTGGCCTTGATCGCTTAAAAAACCTTAAAGGGTACTTTTACACTTCTGGAATTAGTTTAAAATAGATTAACTACGAGTATAAGGCGCTGCTATTGATAAATAAAACAATAGATTTTTAAAGAATATTTTTGTATGTATTCGCGTAATTAAATCAAAATTATAACGTTTGTATTCGAGTAAATATCAAGACATGATCGAATAGTTTCGAAATGATCGCCCGAGCGAAGTCTCGAATATGGCAAAAGTTCAAGGTTTATGATTCACATCGGGCTGGTATTTATGTCCTAGTGTTATTTTAAAACTTTATGTATGTATAAGCGCCTTATCTTTATTACCATTTAGTCGTATTTTTTAAATTTGCCGTTAGTTGAGATTTAGTTTAAGATTTGGACTAACTAACTGCTGTACTTAGAGATTTGAACTATATCACCAATTAATTAATTCACGTAATTTTTCATACACAACATTTCAAAAATCGTTCATTAACCTCTCCTAAAGGAATTATTTGATCTATTTGTAAGGTGATAAATCTGAAATAATATAGGCAATATACATGTGCACCTTTCTGCATCACAATGCATTATGATTTCTATAATCGCAATTCGCTGACAATATTACAATTCGACCTTGCAATTCAGTTTCTTCCGCTAAATTAATTTTGTATCAGCAATTCAATTGTTTTATTTTTAAACAATCACTGATTTGACACGTTTGTTTCGGTGTTTGCCCATTGTTTCATGTAATTAGCTCACATACGCTTTGAGAACACACAATATTTATAATATATAGTGTAAGAAATATAGTGTTTATAAAATAAATCAGATATTACATTAAGGATGTCCACGTTTCGGTCGCAGGCGATTGAATTATAGTTTGTAAACTACATTACAGCAAGTCAAAGGTGTCAGGTTTCACAGTGGTAACAATACGTGGGTAAATCATAGAATTAATTACACATCTAATATACATCATTACAAGATAACTTAGCAGTGACCTGCGGATGCACATGTTCCTGTGAGAATTTTGGCACGAAAAGTAGTCGCAAACCTTCCTCTTGAATCACTTTATATGTTGGTGAAAGCGCATGAAAATCCGTTCAGTAGTTTTTCAGAAAATCGATGACATACAGACACAGCTTTTGAGGACGTTGTTTTATGCAATGTAAGATATGAGACGTATATTTTTACCCCGCAGTGCTGCAGCGCCTTCATTTATCCCCGTTCTCGGGGTAATTTAGTGACTTTCTTCAGAATATCGTATTCAAAGATATTTTCAAAACCGATCAGAGATTAGTGCGATCCAAAGAATTTCAATTCCAAAGAAATGAACTGGTTAGATAAATTATAAATATAACCTCTAAAAAGCGGCCAAGTGCGAGTCGGACTCGCCCATGAAGGGTTCCGTAGCAGCGAGTAACATAATAAAGAAGTTCTTGAAGTTCGTTGTACTTGTTTTTTTATTTACATTTGAGTTATTGAATGAATAATCAGTATTTTTTTGCGGTTTACGATTTATGTCGTAAAAAAAAAACTACTAACTAGACCTCGTTCAAACCAATTTTCGGTGTTAGATTACATTGTTATGTACATCATATATTTTTTTTAGTTTTATCATTCTCTTATTTTAGAAGTTACAGGGGGGGGACACACATTTTACCACTTTGGAAGAGTCTCTCGCGCAAACTATTCAGTTTAGAAAAAAATGATATTAGAAACCTCAATACCATTTTTGAAGACCTATCCATAGATACCCCACACGTATGGGTTTGATGAAAAAAAAAAAAAAATTTTTCATTTCTAAGTATGGGAGACCCCCCTAAAATTTTTTTTTTTCTATTTTAGTGTGAAAATATTAATGCGGTTCACAGAATACATCTACACACTAAGTTTCAACAACATAGCTCTTATAGTTTCGGAGAAAAAAGGCTGTGACATACGGACAGACGGACGGACAGACAGACAGACAGACATGACGAATCTATAAGGGTTCCGTTTTTGCCATTTGGCTACGGAACCCTAAAAATGAAAAGTGCAACGTGTGACTTTTATTTCGATACCGTGCAAGCGGTTCATTGGGATTACACTACAAAAGTAGTCTGAGCTCTTACGTTCAGCTGTGTATTGTCGAGAATACAATGTCTTTGATCGAGCACGGAGGTTTAAAGATTCTTGTTGAGCAAAGGTGGAGGGTAGACGACAGGGTCGGAACCGCATTCACAACACGACCCGCCCAGGGTTGGCAGTCGACTTGAAAATTGTAAATTGTTCTTATTTTGTGAAGGAAAATTGTTTTCAGCATTTGTACGTGGCATAGTTCTTACTTTATGTTATGAATTGAATATAATTGGTGAGATTAAATTGTTGAATATAAAAAAAATCTTATAAATGTTGACTATATTATATGAAAGTATGATGTACATGTAATTGGTCAGCTTAAATTGTTAACTATAATAACTTTATAAAACGTTAAGCTACTATAAGGTCCGAGAAAATTATAGTTATATATGTAATTGTTTTTTGTATATAGTATATAGTTTAAAATGGGACTGGGCGGGACATGTCAGCCGTATGCCAGAACATTTTTGGGCGAAATCCGTCCCCTTTTGGACACCAAGCACAAAAAGACCCCTCGGAAGACCCCGCAAGCGTTGGCGGGACGAACTAGACCAACACAATAATAACTGGCCCACAATAGCTCAGGATAGAGATCAGTGGAAGGAGGGTAGGGAGGCCTTTGCCCTGCAGTGGGACATTTATGGCTAATTAATAAAAAATAATAATAAATATAATCACATTTTTAAATAGCATTTCTAGCTCAGAAAGCGAGTGTTCAAATCGGCTACCTAAAGACATTACCCAAATTGAGACAGCCTTAAGAACTTTCCAATAAAACCATTGAATAGTTGACAAACTTAGGCAATCCAAGCACATACCTAGTACCAATGCGTTCGATTCCAGAAAATTGGATAGTAACGCCTGGAAAAGTATTCTTCTTGAACTATAAACGTGGTACGTGTTCTTTGCTTCCATAATTACCGTACTATACCATTGTTTGCTAACATACACGTCAAAATATATACAGAATTACGACTAGCATTTTAGAAAATGCTAGGACTTTATTGTTAGTTTAATAGATACCTATTCCTTCTTCCTTTTTTCTTTTGTTCAAGTCTATATTTGAAAGGATAATTTGTATAATCAACTACCACTGACCGCTAGCCATACATTATCATTCTAAACCAGCTTTGAACTTTTTACTGCTACCGCAATTAACCAAGTACGCACCATAGATATAGCTGTACTCATAGACACGAGTATCATACATCGGTTTATATTCTTATGGCGTTGGAAAGTGGTGATATCGCCTACTTTTCTCTACTGAATGGTTGTACATTGTAACAGTTTTATTATTCTGACGACCACTGCTTCACGTTACTGGAATATTAAGTGCTGTATGAGTTTAATATGAAATCCGAACGTTTCTCGTCAACGTTTGGGCTTTTCGAGAAACATATTTTTGTTTAGATAAGTTGTTAAGGTTTAGCTGTGACAATTTAAATCGTCCTGTACGCATGTGTCTTTGAATTTCAATGACAATGAATATTTGTTTTGAATATCTGTTAGAACTGAGTGTGAACTCTACTTTATTTATTATATTGGCAAAGCAATGGGGTCTTAAGTCTAAATTAACTGACAATATTGCGGTAGGTGTTATCGAAAGAAAAGTTATCGAATTATCATTTATTTTGTACAAATAATGAAACAATGTTTTCAAATAGTTTTTATTGCTTCAAAGCGAAACATGTTTCTGTATGTTTAAAAATAAATGTCTGAAGATTCAAAGATGAATGGCAGTCACGTACCGCCGAGGAGTGGTCACCGATTACCACCAGCTCCCTCTAGTATCTACGTGATGATATTTGTTTAGCAATCTCTTTTAACTTCTAGAATTGTAGATATTTGCAGTTTTTACTGTGTTTGTTTTAAATTCTTGCAATTTACTTTGATCAGACTAGTTTTTAGAATACTGACGAGTGAATTTTAGTGGCGTTTAATTTCAAACAATTTGATTGGCGATGCTGTAAAAAAATATCGACTTATCGAATTGGGTTCTTATTAAATTTAAGTTTGAGTATTCAAATTTGGATTAGAAATGTGGATTTAAGGATATGATTTACCTATTGAAACCTCGACAAATCTTTTTTCTTGAAAAACAGAAGCCACAGTGTTACGTCACACGCAACAAGGTTGAACCTATCTCCAAATACATCAGAACAAATTGATTCATTGGATTTTTCTCCACACGGTTAAGTTTACCTTCGTAAGCATATAAAATTAATCTACTGTGGTTTAGTGCGTGAGCTGTGTCTTTTACAATTTTCTTACGAAATGAGCACAGCATGCGAAGTTACGTGATCACACATAATAGGTTTCCGATTTATGTGCATAAAAACGGTCACATGCGTGCAAAGGTAATTAAACATTTATATTTTATGACCTAATTATTAATAACTAGCAGCGCCCCGCGGTTTTACCCGCGTTGGGCCCGTTCCCGTGGGAATTTCGGGAATTTTTGTACATATAAACCTCCCTCTTGAATCACTCTATCTATTAAAAAAACCGCGTCAAATACGTTGCGTAGTTTTATAAATCTAAGCATACATAGGGCAGACAGCGGAAAGCGGAAAGCGACTTTGTTTTATACTATTTAGTGATCACCAATTACATGTTTTGCAACCTACTAATTTCTGAAGATTGCCGAACTCTTTGCTTATTTCCAGAAAGGTATTGAAATAATAGTAGCAAGTTAGTTAGTAGTTGATGTATCTATGTAGATGGTACTTAGAAGACGGATGTCCTAATAGGCTTAATTATAATCTCGATGCCCGAAGGAACGAAGGTAAATCCGCAATGCACAGCTAGTTCTGAATAAATAATTTGATTATGAAAGGAGCCAGATCCCATGTCGCCAGGTGGCTCCTTGGCAATTCCAACAGTTCCAGCTACCGTTCCTGGAAATTTGCCTAAAAATAGTTACGGTTTAATTCAACTTCTGTTCCATCCTTTATTGGTTTTGTTAAATTTATCGTGTCTCCTTTTATGTTCCAACCTCATCTAGTCATACTAGTTTCATTAATTCAAATTAAATATTTTACTAATTACTATTCAATATCAAACATTTCTAAGCCAAACGTTCAAAGAAATATGTTGTTCCACAATAACTACAGCCATTTACGTGCGTAGGCGGAAAACCGGTTCGATATTTGATTTCACGATACATTTCAAAATAACCGCTTATTCTACTGAAAACGGGTTCTTCGTTTTTATACTTGGATGATGTTATAATGATTCTGATGCAGGAAATCGGAAACGGGACTGTTCAATGTTGATGATTTACGGATGACCTTAAGTTCAAATATTTAGTAGCAGACAGTTTCGCCTGTAAAACATTCACAGCTATTATAGACCAAAGTACTTCAGAATCTGTTGCCTTACTTAAGAACTGATTACAAAAACGGTATGTCTTTCGGTATGTAACAAAAACTATATTGCGTGTGCATCGAAATGTCGTGTTACGGCACAGCGTAAGAAGGTCTTAAAATACCTGTGACGAATTGTGATTTATTTCTGACGTTTTTGTGGATAATATAATAATACAGTTACTGTGATTTTTTGAAATAACTTCGAAATATGAAGACGTAGAGATTGAATACAACGACATTTGGTGTTGACGTGAAGGTTGTAGAAGGACGATGCAAAAGTTTTCTTAGAGACAAAAGCAGAGCTCTGAGCTACTCAACTGAATGTGCATTATTAAGATACATAATTACATCACAGCACCCCAAAGTTATTCGCGTGGACATGCCTCTGAATAACTTATGCAATATCGCCTTGGCGACGGAATTTTGATTGCCTCCAATACACGCTATACCCACACAATGAATGTCTATCTACGCTGCCTATCTATACAATGACAATTCTGGTTGTATTGTATAATAACTGGCTTCATATGTATTGCAAAACGTCTTTGTGTTTCTGAAGGCGTTAAAGTTGTACCTATGTAAGAATTCAGGGATATCACTCAAGCTGACTCACTTCTCACTCTCACACTCAAGATGTTTGTTTATGAAAATGTGGAGAAAATATTATAACCCTATTATCTTGACTCTAAGACCTTTCACAATTATATTCAAGTAATATATTTGGACAGGCAATCAAATACATTGCTTATACATATAAGTTTGACCTTATTTTATCTCATTTGTAAGATTTATTGGAACGCCTACTTCTTGTGAATTTGGTAATACAGGAATTTTGAACCTTAATTGTTTAGTCTAGCTAGGCATAACATTCGAATAATAATGTCAAGGATATTTTTTCTTTTATAGCAAAAAAATAAAACGATATTTATTTAATGCTGCCATACGTAGAAACTAAGGAAATTATTAGGTAGGAGAATTACTTGCTACTTCCTTCAATTGCTTAGAGAATATATTGAAGGGTTCAATAAAACATGTATTTATAAGGTTCGTCAACCAAGCAATGTGGTCGCATTCCAGCGACGCGAATAACGAGCCTTGTGATCTGTCAAGGTTGTTTGTGAAGGGAGACCCGGCTGGTGGCTGGGTACTTGTAGTCAAAACTATTTCTAGATAGACAGCTATGAAGCAACTTCTGCTCGACCCATATTGAACTTCCTTCTCACAAACTCGTTTTCACTGCAAAAAGTACTCGTTAACGATGATGAGTATAATGAAACAAAAAATTAATAAAATTACCGGTTGGAAGCCAGACGTATAAATTGCCGATGCCTTCTTGGCAAGTTGAAATATTTTGGAAGAACGCTACCAAACTAATGTGAGCTCATTTATCAAGATTGAAATTACTCTGCGAAGTCGAAGGTTGCAAGTTGCATTTACCAATGCCACGCTAATCTCGGGCTAACGAAACTTCTAATGCTGAACAAACGCCATTCGAACTGCATAAAGCGCAATTTGGTGCAATATTCAGATTTGCTACATACGAACGCACCCCTTGGGGGTATGGATGCAAATGGCCTTATCTGTATTTTAGAATGACTAATAGCAATCAGAAAATTTTGCTTAATATTACGTATGCTAAGAAAATAATAAACGACGGAATTCACATTTCAGGTTGACCAGAACACTAATTGTAACGATAACTGTTTGTTTTAAATGAGTTATTATATTAAAATCTACCTGGTTTGAAATAGGCTTAGCCATAATCATAAAAAACGAGTAGAAAGTTTATAAGATGGTATCATTGGTTTGACCGTAAGCTACTCGCGACGGGTCTTTTGACCGTTACAAAGATTCCACGACGTTTCTTAAATAATGTGAGCTGAATGTAGATGGCACGAATGCAAATTAACAAGTTTTGTATGTGGACCAATGGCGGTCGGCCACTGTCATTGGTGTTAGTCAAAGGTGAATATACTCCGTTACTGTACTTTATGGATATCGAAGATTTGAAACAGTATTTTAGGTGACTCGTGGAATTTATATTATTTTTGGCTTGTGTCCCTTTGCACTGCATGCGAGGAATGTACTTGTCTAGTTACTATTGTAAACACCACCACGATTTGCCAAGCAAACAATACTGTTATTTACATGTAAAGTGTGCATAATAGAAACAATGAACTGTTAAATGTAAATCTGTTCTCGGAACCAAAAGGAATTCGCTTGATGGAATACAAGAATCTGCATCTAAAATATCAGAAACTAAACGGCATTGAAAGTCAGTTTTATTAGATACTCACTCACAAAAGCATTTTGCTCAATGGCTCGTGAATGCTTCGCAAAAATGTCTTTCGGTGTACCCATTTTATGCTGAAAATTTTAACATATTCCATCGAAACTGAACCTTATTGCTTTGCGATAGAGTTGGTGTGTTTCATAAGGCGGTAGAAGTCCTAGATTCTTACTACGAGTACGTTAGGTTGTTGAAAGCCGGAACGGAACAGACGATTCTCTCTGGATAATCAAATTCATTAGCAAGCAAGACTTTACACAGTACAGTGACTACCAGCGAACTATAAAATGTTGCCAATTTTAAAATTAAAATTTACATTTATTTTGAAATTCTACAGTGGAAGGTATTTGTTTGGAAAATAATGTGATGATGTTCTGATTATCTAAACTGTAATAAAAAAGCAAGCAGACAACTAGATAATAATAAAGTAAAAATAGCAAAACTTAAATAAAAAAATAAAAAGTTTCGATCCTGCCAGGATTCGAACCTGGAATCTTCTGATCCGTAGTCAGACGCGTTATCCGTTGCGCCACAGGACCTTGTGGTAGAGAGGCCGAAAATACGAACATGTTTACTATTGTTTAAAAGCTCTATAATTAAATTCGTTCATTATTATACTGCGATATTTTCAATCACCAACGACGCGGAGAGTAGAGTACTGTATTTTTAGATAATTGTATACTTACTCATACTTTTGTCAGGTTTTTTTTGTTTCACAGCTTTAATGCTAATTATATCGTCTATTTTGTGTGTTTTAAGCACGTGATTTGAGATTTATGTTTTTTAACTACATACTTATTATTTTCAGTCCAAGGATTTTCAGGTTAGCAATGATATTTCAACTTTCAATTACAAAATTAAATTCACTGAGTTGCTAGTATTTCAGTTCGTATAACTAACACAGTGTTGAAAGTGTGCGCACGCGACCCGGTTGCCAGCGCGCCGCTAACGGGCCTATAACCGTTGAACGAAGTCGAAGATGCCTTCTATAGTTATATAAGAAATATACAAGAATGCCATAGTTTCAATAACAGTTAGTATTAAGTAATTTGGACACTTGTTTTGTAACCGTTTTGTCGTGGGAGTTTGACTTGTGAAGTGTAAATTAATTGAGCAATGTTTTTTTTCTTTTGTTTTTTTTTGCATCGGATTCACTGTCACCTTCCAGTGAATAAAACAAAAGATCAAAGCTAATTATATAATTAAAAGAAAAACAATTAAACTGTAACTTTCTTCGAACTTCACAGTAGTACATTGAGGAGTATTGGGTGTAACCACCACGTTTGTATACTCCGAATTGATATCTCAAATCCGAGCCATGTCTAATGTAAATCTATGTTTGTAATTATCAATTAAAAATATAATTAGCTACGTGTATCAATCTAAATCTATTTTAAGACATTTTTTTTAAATCTATAGCGTTAATCAACTGATTGGCTTATCTCCAAGTGACATTTGTTGGAAATGATAACGCTTAAAGATCGACGATTTTCTTCATTAAACCTCAAAATCGCATCGGCTCTTGATAACTGCTTCGCTGCAAATACTTCTTACTTCACATAGATAATTGTATAGGGCTATGAAATACGGAATATGTATCGTAAATATACGCTTATGATTCGTAAATATACGGTTACGATGAATAACAGTTCATTAGTTCTTTTATACAAGAATAATAAACACCGATGGTACTAAAATAATCAATAGATCGAAGTACATGAAGTTCATAACGAGATATAAATTAGAAACTTCTGTCACGGTACTTATACGATATTTTTAATTTCACGTTACGTAATCTCTAAATGAAATTCCACTCTCTATGCGGGTAAACATTTGCTATGTAGATGTAGTGAAAATAACTACTAAATATATTGTTTGTTGTACTTTCACCGTTATGGGCTTATATTCGGTAGCGTAATTATAGACATTTATCAATGAGAATGCTTATATGTTCCATATATGATAATTTAGTACTGAAAATTATCTTTTATGGGTCTTAAGTTGCGATGTAATTGGAGAAACACGTACTTAAACGTGTCCATTATTTAGAGGATCAATAACGCTCTTGCTTTCGAATTTTACTCGCAATTGTTATGTGGTAGCCATTTTGTCTAAGTAGAAAGGTACGTATGGAAATTGTATGGTAATTTTTGACTTAATTTTTATGTGTTCTTTGCTTCATCTTTAGACGTTAGTGCAACTCAAGTGTTAATAAGTACAATTTCAGTATAATAGGAAGTAAAAACACCTATTGTGTTAGTAAATACCACTATTATGTTTTTTGAGTTATTTAAAATTGTCGTTTAGTTATATAAAAAAGTCGCATTAAAGTATGGTCTGTTATTTCCCTTCATGAGAGGAAAAGTATATAGTGTAAGACATATATCTAACCAACATTTCTAGTTTAACTTTTACACCAAAAAAACTTAAAATATCGCCGAGTATTCAGTCTCGTGAGAACCTTTCTTAAAATCTGATAAAAACATCATGACTCATATTTTGTCTATCCCTTATCTGTTTTCTTTTTTATCGTTTCGTGAGCGTCTTGATAAGAATCTTTCAATTAAGTTCCATTGTCTTTATGAATAAAAATGAATAACATATTTTGTTATATCATAGTCTACACTAATATTATAAAGAGGAAAACTTTGTTTGTTTGGTTGTAATGAATATGCTCAAAAACTACTGGACCGTTTTTAAAAATTCATTCACCATTCGAAAGCTACATTATCCACGAGTAACATAGGCTATTTTTCATCCCGAAATTCCCACAGGAATGGACACAACGCAGGTAAAACTGCGGGGCGCTGCTAGTATTGAATATAGGAAATTAGGTGTAATCAGGAATTAGCTATTTGGTTGTTATACTTTTATATTACTTAGTAAGTTAGTAAGCTCAAGTAAGTAAGTCTTCAACCCTGATGTCGGAGTTGTAGACCGCCTAAAGCCCTCCGTCATGGTCTATCGATACTTAGTATTGTAGATATGATTTTGGAGAGATATATGGTATTAAAATGCGTTACGTTACAGTAATTTAAGTGTTTTCTAAAACAGATTATTAATTTGATTATTATACATAATATACTAATTAATTAAGTGTATATTTTTATCAAGAAAGTAGGTATTACGTATATACTTCCTGAAGGATTTAAATAATCTCCATAATTGTTATCAAATCCATATATCTCTACGACGACTTTCTATGATTTAATTTTCAAAATTAAAGTCTATGGTAATATTATAAAGAGGTAAAGTTTGTAAGTTTGTTTGTCTGTATGTTCGAGCTAATCTCGGGAATTACCTGTCCAATTTGAATATTTTTTTTTGTAATAGATAGCCACATTCAATGGGAAGGTTATAGGCTACTTTATCCCGAAATTACCATGGGAACAATGGGAACGCTCAACGCGGGTAAAACCGCGGGGCGTTGCTAGTAACAAATAATATCGTACTGAATTAAGTGATATTATTCAACTAACCTTGGCAAATAAAAATGTGGAAATTCTGAGAAAAGGCAATAAATAATAATCTAATGTTTATATATTCGATTCATTTTGATTGAATATAAATTTGAGATTTGAAGATATCTTGAATAGATGATTTATTCATGGGATTCAAGCTCTGATTACTGTGAAGTTGTTTTTGTACTTTGGCCTGATTCATAGAGTTACTATTACAATATTTTACTAGATTATCTCATTTTATTTTTAATCCTGCTTACTGTAATGTTATTTTCGGTGTGTTGAGAGGCCTTTGCCCAGTAGTGGGACAATATAGGCTAAACTGACTCATGTAAGTGACTTGTTAGGGTTTAAGATTCAGTATTGCTTCGAAACTGTTTTCAATGGAAATTGATCGAGTACCCTTTGCGTTTTAAGTTCTTCCCAAATAATTTTATTAATTAATAATTCACGAATATCTTTTCAAGTTTTTAGTAGCATGGTAGTAGTTATTTTTTTGGTACATTAAGGCCATTTATTTGTACATGTTTTAGCAGATATTATACAACTAATCCATACTATGCGCTATATAATTGACCCTGTAATGTCCCACTTCTGGGCAAAGTAAAGCTCTTCCTCAACACCTCCCACCCAAGCAAACCAAGATATTTTTTCAGTATAACTACATATTTCCTTTTTCAGTATTTTATAAATATGAACTTAATAATTTAAACATTAGTAATTTACGAGATACTTATGTGTTTATGTACCTATAAATATTGCTCTAGAAGCAATTATGTTTCCGCAACGCTTGCTTTATCTTTTATAATTATGGTATGTTGTCGAGTGCGCTATTTTAAAATAGCGGTAGTATAACATACGTTTATGTTTATCTCTATTTACGGAATGTGCACGTAATTTTCTAACGTTTGTTGTAAAAATTTAGTTTTATAGTTCCAGAACATTTGTTGTTGGTCTTAACTTTTGATTATAATTGGAAAATGTTTGTCCATTAGTGTGATTTTTTGCTGGAGTTTTTTTAAGCTACGTCTGATATGAGTGGTAGATTGGATACCAAATGTAGTAAAGCAATACTCGTGTCCTAACACCCGTACTCAGAAACATGAAACGCTTCCTTAGTAGAGATTTTAACATATAATGTATGAAATGTTACGTCAATTTTAAGTGTCGATTTAGTGGACGTTTGCGGCAATTAGTCGTCTATTATATCTTCTATAAAATAAAAATGAATCGCTGAATCTGTTGCTAAGCGCATAACTTCAGAACGACTGCACCAAATTGGATGATTCTTTTTTTAAATGTGTTCCTTATTGTCAGAACAAGGTTTTTATATAAGAAAAATAAGGAATAAAAATCTCAAAATTCCCACGGGAATGGGGGCGCTGCGGGTGAAACCGCGGGGCACAGCTAGTTTTAAATAAAATTGTCAACCGACTGTTTTAAAATCTTTCTTCAAAAACCTGTACTTGATTACTCACCTCTATCTCAAAACCAGTACAATAATCATAAACTTTACAATTCCAACGTTTTTTCGAGTTTCCAGTTTGTCAGTACTTAGTACTACAATATTAATTCAATGAATTGAATAAGACGCTCCTTTTACTAGAAAGAGGGCACTAATTCATTAGCATGTAGATGCAAGGGATGCACTGAGGCACATCGGTGCAACAGGGGGAGGGGGGCAGGGGAGAGGGGGGCAACCGGTTCTGCATCGTCACTAGTCACTACACTCAACTTTGTCCTCCTTACTTGTATTTACTTTATCATTTCTTTTCAGGAAGTCTTTGCGTCTTGTGTGAATACTTAATGAGCCACTATGCAATATTTAATAGCTAAAATTCAAGTCTTTGTTCAGAATTGTATGAATAATAATACGCTTTAAATGATAAATATTTTAAAATACGGAAGCATTTTTTTGTAATTTTGTACGGATATGTATTTTGTTGCCATTGTTATCCTAATTTATTATTATTTACTTTATAGCTGTCAAGCAATAAACTTTAAACAATTGAGTTCTCAAAGGACACAATTTGAGTACAAATGTACAGAATAATAAATTATATATGTCATAGTATCTTCGATTCGCCGGCTCTAGGAGCGCGTTGATGTCTTCCGTTCGAAGCTTCTATTTTAAGATTTTATTACCACAAAACCGCTTCTTAACGCACGTCATTCGAATACCGTCCTTAAATCAGACAATATTAGCATGTTGATAATGATGTTTGACTAGATAGTGCAAGAAGTTGGCGTCGGAAGAAAGTTGCCTAACCGAAAGCGGTTGCCGAGATCGGAATTTTGGTCGGACACGTATTACTGACACAGAGGCGCGCCCACCTGCCAGCCACCGCGCCTGAACCAAAAGTGTGTCAACAACGCTGACTCCTCAGACTCGGCGATCAATCGTCGCAACTTTCACATTACCTTAAATTAACACTAGACTCTAATACTGATAAACACCCACCTTTTTCACGCCTCGGGGCGTTCCGTATTTAAAAATCCGGTTAGGCACTATCAGGGGTTGGGGTTAATGCACGGGCACTGTGCTTCAACACAAAATTCACAACACTTGAGTCACAAAGACCACATGGTCGGCGGGCCGGTGTGGTCGCTACGGCCGCCAAGTCAGCACTGAGGTTTTCTTAGAGATGACATGCGCCCGCGCAGGTAAGAATGAGACAAGCCTGCGCACACTACCGCGCGACAGCCTTTCTGTGTGAGTGGGGTTTTAATATTCTTGGACGGTAACTTCTCTACGGCTCTATTGGTTCTATACCATTCCTTTTAATTTAATAGCCGGTGTAGCTTCCTTTGTGATCGCTTTTGTACCTGTTCTCCTTACCGAAATTCTTTGTGCATGTGCCACCTGTGATGGCTTTAATGTTATAAAATGTTGTGTAACTTTCCTAATGTTATAAACGTTACTTGATTTAGCTATTAATGTGTTAATAGTTTTATCTATTAGATAAAGTTGTTATTGTATCCTGTCATAGAGTTATAATTTTAATACTCGCCTAATATTTACCTAAGATTAATTCAAATATAGACAAATTTTATAAAAGTTGTTTTTACTATTGTACCTTTAAAGCTTCATTAAAGTGGTATTTATTAGCGGCATGTGTGGAATCCGTCACCTATTTCAAGATCAAATAATGTCAATCTACTGTTAGGTGTGTTAGTCACCTTACATACATAGAGGTGAGAGTCGTGGTTGTCATATTAATGGACAGCATACCTAAATGGACGAACGGACTCATGACTGTTGATCGTACTTTATAGATTGTTTGTTTGTTGGAAGGTATACAGTAAATATTGAAAATGTCACTATTTTTAATTAATTATCTCTATCTTTGAGTATTGTTTATTTGTATCTCATTAGCTTTGAGGTTGTCCTCTCAGTTATAATAGTTTAAACGATGATACTATTTGTAACATACATACATTTTTATCTTCGACATTTGATGACTAGACCTCCTCCTCCGACTACCCAAGACTATACATATATCTATTTAGAAGACTTTATGGAATAGAACTTTCTGGATACGGGAGGAACGAGACTCCGAAAGAGTGTCAAAAAACTATTTAATATGTTACAGTAGGTAATTATATATATCAAAATAAGATTAAGATAAAGTAAAGTAAGATAAAATAAGTAAGATTAAGAAAGGATTTTAATCTTCATTAAATCATTAAACATGACTTTTATATGTACCTAGATCTTAAACTTTTTTTGCATAATATCTATTATTTGTATAGTTTTGATTCCATGATAGTTCTTTATTTTTAACTCAAAAAAGGTCTCCGGTCCAAATAGAGGGCACTGACCTAAACTAAATATTAATTTGTAAGAGGTCAAAGAATCTTCGGTCAAAGTCATTATCAAGTTATTCGGAACAACCCATAGGTTTATGTTAAGTTCATATTGTCTATGCATTTAGGTTATTAACTGAATATTTTTATAATAAAAATCTATAAATCTGTCAACATTTAAATTGAAACTCATTCTCAATTAGATGTTTCTGAAATGTAATCTGAGAGTTCAAATTGAGTTATGATCTTAAATTCTTGAGTTACGTAAAGAGTTAGGCGTAGACTATGATAAAATATGTGACAATAAGAAATATGGAGTTTCTTGTAAAGCAACTGATAATAAATACGATTAAAACAGACTACCTTGATAATGAATGACTGAATTGATGAACTGAATGAATGAAGGATTGAATGATTCCCAATAATCACTCATCTCTGTGCGCAATCTCAGATGGCAGATCAAATTTTGGGAGACCGCCTGCCTGAAAACTTGATTTGTGTAAAATCTAATATAATCTAAGTAATAAAATAAAAACCCTCAAATACCTTAGAGACTCACACACATAGTTAGTTTTTAGGAGAAGGTTTAATAGGTAAGAGATCGGTTGTAAAAAACCTTAAATATAGAACCCATATTTTCGTCTGATTTTTTCAACTACTCTAAGTTCAGAAGTCAGTGAAGATATGTTAATAAGAGTGTAAGGAATGTCGTACTTTCGCCCGCGTAAATGTGTGACGTCATATCGGCCGAGTCATCGAAAGAAGTATCGTAAAGGCCTCAATGAGGAATTTGACGGTATCTTTGAAAATGCTTGAAGGTGCTTGATATGATAGTAAAGTAAAGTAAAGTAAAGTATTAGCCTGTAATGTCCCACTTGTTGGGCAAAGGCCTCTCGTCTCACTGAAGATATCAGTACAGTGAGGAAGTTTCAGGCGTAATCACCACGCTTGCCTAATGCGGGTTGGTGATCTCAAACCCGAGCCATGTTTGAAAAGTAGGAAACATGTTTTCGCTCGACCTGGGAATTGAACCCGGGACCTCAGTCTTGGCAGGCGAGTGCACATACCACTAGACCACCGAGGCGTTGATATGATAGTAGAGTTCGAAAATAGTGTTAGTGAAAAAGTAACTATATTAAGTAGGCTTATGGGATTTTACCAATAACTTTTTATGATTAACTTATAAACGCTTATTACAGCACTTTAGCTATCAAACGGTTTGTCCCTTTCCGACATACACTACTTGCCAAAGAGTGAAAGAGACAAAACACTTTTTATGAAAAAGGCGGTTAATGTTTATTTTATTTTAATAAGACACTACAATATCGTCACTTTGTACTTACAATTAACTTAATTAAATAATATGGTTTAAAATACATCTAATTTTGAAGTCTTTTGTAAAAAAACATATTAAAAAATAACATTTATACAATATTTAAGCATTTGTTTAAAATCACTGTTCAGCAACATTTTAAGTTGCTGTAGATATGTGCGGAAGATTAGGCGTAATCACCACGCTTGCCTACTCCGGGTTGGTGATCTCAAACCCGAGCCATGTTTGAAAAGTAGGAAACATGATTTTGGACCCAGGAATCGAACCCAAGACCTCAGTTTTGGCAGGCGAATACACATATTAATAGACCTCTAGACCACAGAGGCGAGGCAAGACCTTAAAATAATAACAAAATATATAAATAGAAGTAATCCAATCTCTAATTTTACTAGTTAAACATCAAAGTTCAAACGAACAATCCATACAATTGCAACAACTTGCTACAGTAACATTTTCTATTGTGAAATAGGAATATGACTTGCTAATTACATTAGTTAATAATGTTCTAGTACGGTAGCAATCCGCAAGTTGGTTGGCGAGTGCAAATTAGCTAATACTGTTTCCGAATTTTGCGTAATATTGTCTAACGTTGAACAATGACAAGTGTTTATTAATTGTGCTGGAATATTGTTTAATTTGTACGTTAATGAGGTTGTTTTGTTTACTTAGTAACACTTGCATAATAAGTAATTAAGAGTGTATGTTAAATTAATATGCTGTTAAAATTTCAAGTGGCTATTTATAAGGAACAAAAGAAAAGCTATAACGAAACTCAAATGACGTTCGTTTCTCGTCACATGTTATGAAAGAGTATTTTTTAAATTTTGGCATAATTAGGACCCAAATACATGTCATTCATTCATTTCCAGTAGGTCAGTAACTTAGGTTAGTAACTAACTTGGCAACTGAGTCCAATCCTAGTGTTGGTGTCTTTTTAGACTTCCTAAGGGCCGACAAAAGGCCTTACGATTAAAACAACCGTGACTTAACGTGTACTCCGAAGCACGGTATCGCTCAGATTGAAATGCCACTATCTGCTACCCATCCAGGTAGGTGCCGAGCTGCACGTTGCTTCACAATCGCATTGACCTAACATAGCTTAGTCAATAATAATAATATGTCATAAAAATATCCAAATAAGAGTTGTGGATGTCTTAAGTTCGCAAAAGCAAAGAAAGCAAAGAAAGAACGTTTGAATGTAAAAATGACATGTTCATTAAATAAAGGCCTGCATACATTGAGGTATACAGTAATAGTTATCTTTTAATACCATTTACTACGTCCAAAGGTTATAAAAGTGAAATTATTTACGTATGCTAGTTTTCTAATTGTGCACATAGAAACTTTAATGAATCATAACATTGTTTATTAAGTTTTTTACATAAAGAAATAGTCGTTATACTATTTTTATTTGACTTAGAAATGGACATCACTGGAATTAATACTCATCGTCATGTTAGTGGTTAGTTAAAGTGGCTATTACTGGGCGAAATTAGTTTTAGTATTGTAGTTGTAGTACGCCGCGCTCAAAATTTCATAAAGATTCATAGAAACCGGTGCTGCTTGCGTTCGGCAGTTGCCGTTTTGCTACTTTGCTGTTGCGGTCGCTACTGAAAACGTACCTTTATACTGTTTGCATTTTAGGCACGGGGAAAAGTTTAACTGTTACATACTCGTGTTAGTGCGTTATTTACTATCACTCACAATAATTGAGTCAATACACAAATAGGTGAAATGTTTGAAAATAAACCAAACTTTTTATTGTGTCTAGTCTCTACAGCAGTAGCGCTCGTAGCATTATTTAACTCCTGAACAGCCTCCGTGGTCTTGTGGTTTGAGCGCGATCCGGAGGTTCCGGGTTCGATTCCCGGTGGGGATATCTCACAAAAATCTCTTTGTGAAACTTCCTCAGTTTGGTTAGGGCATTGCATGCTGAATCACCTGATTGCTCTAAAAGTAAGATTATTCCGTGCTTCGGAGGGCACGTTAAGCCGTCGGTCCCGGTTACTTTCTACGGATAGTAGTCGTTACTTGAGCCATGTCAGAGGCCTTTGGCGGCTCAATAACTCTGACACCAGGATTGGTCAGGTTGACCATCCACTCGATGAAGAAGAAGAAGAAGATTGTTTAACTAAGCTATGTTAACTCATTGCTTTTGTTAAGCAACGTGCAGCTCGGCCCTTTCTTGGATGGGTTGCTAGTAGTGGCATTCTGAGCGCTCACGTGCTTCGAAGGGCACTTCAAATTGTCTGTCAGTCCCTGTTATTTCAATCGGTGGATCAGGACGGAGGCTTTGAGTGGTTTAAAACTCCGACATCAGGATTGGCCACTAACCTACGGTATGTAGGTACTTTGAAAATAGTAGTAGTAGTACATCTGATAAATATAAGATATTTCATGTTCATAATTGAAGTGAAAAGCAATCAGCGGGACCCGAGCTTGTTCTCGATTCCCAAACGACCCTGTTTCGATCTTACGATACCTCGATGCCGAAACGATATTTTTACGGACCTATAATATATAGGCAGTACTACTACAGTATTATTCTAGGCAGTACTACGAATAATTACCAATTTGAGTCGGCTTTAAAACCGAATTAGACCTTATCTTATAAAATTCTTTGAACGATACATAATAAATTAAATAAACTTTAAGTTGAACAAGAATTTATAATAATCTATCTTAAAATCAAAAACAATAAAATAATAGTAACAAATGCAGAGGTGATTAGCATTTTTTGAGATACCATTACAATGAGATTCTTGAAAACTGAACAATCGACTTATAATTTCGTGGGAGAGTTTTGACTGTTATTGTGTTCTCGTATTGTTTTAAAAACTGTTACGATTTCTTGTTCCAACTTCCTCATTGTGCGGTTCCGATCACACCTTTTTATGAATGATTAACTATCGTAATGTGGTGGTAACATGTGGTGAATTGTAGTCATTCACGCCGTGCTGATATAGGAGTTTGAGATCTTTAGTAATGGATGATAGAGGAATTTGAATGATTATAGTGTGAATATCATATCTGCCTGAACTATTCATCAGAAAATTGTGTTAAGTTAAAAAAAAAGTATTAATTATAAGTATATCATTAATAACATAAGTATTTATAAACGCCTCGGTGGTCTCGTGTTAAGTCTGAGGTCCTGAGTTCAATTCCCGGGTCGAGCGAAAACATGTTTCCTACATTTTCAAACATGGCTCGGGTTTGAGATCACCAACCCGCATAAGACAAGCGTGGTGATAACGCCTGAAATCCTCCTCACTGTACTGATACCTTCAGTGAGATGATAGGCCTTTGCCCAGCAGTGGGACATTACAGGCTGATACTACGAAGTATTTATCCCACAGTTTCTTGATTATGTTTAGATAGATTTACATGAATGTATGAAAATATAATACTTTCGGTTGCCATATACCTAATCAGAGAATGTCTTATGAAATACAGTTTTTATCACATTAATTTAGCTATATGAACCAGATTAAAGACAATAATTATGTCCGTCATTTTGTATAGAAGAAAGGAACATGCAAATAATAGAAATATTAAGATGGAATACCTGCATCGGTTTCCTATTCAAGATTCTAACTCTAAAGAAAATGATGAGTCGTCATTTTATTTAGAAATATATAATACTAAAATAATATAGCTGAAGAGTTTGATTTTGTTTGTTTGAATGCGCTTATCTCAGAAACTGCCAATCCGATTTGAATAATTCTTTTTGTAATAGATCGCCATACTCAACGGGAAGGTTATATGCTATTCGCATTCCGAAATTCCCAAGGAACGGGTACAATGCGTGTAAAACTGCGGGGCGCTGCAAGTTGTGAATAAAAGTGAAGCCAGTGTAACGTTCTAATGTCATTATCTATGACATCTCATTACAGCATAATACAAAATACTTCCGAAATGAAATGAGGGCAATCCTTTTATCTCTACGCCCATAACTCAAGGAATCTCAATTCGCATATGCAATTTCGAGGTCACCCCAGGGACAGCTGGCCCAATTATAAACAAGCTTGCATTACCGCATGTTGGGTAAAAAGAGAAAGTTCGTGTCATAGATGTTGGGTGAGAAATTTTCAGTTGTAATACGTAACTATGTGATTTGAAACAGTTAGACTGGATTGTGGATTTAAACATTTGAATGAGCGTGGAATTTTAATTTGTAGTGTTTTTTTGCGTTAATTAATAACAATGGTGATAGTAAACGTTGATTAGGGGTTGATTAGATAGCTCTGTATAAAATATATTAACCTGTAAAGTCCTCCATAGGACAAAGTACGGAAGGACGAAGTATTTACTGCGTAAAGGGATAATTCCTCTCAGCTCTCTGAAGAAATAATCTGCTAGTATATATATATAATAATAACAGAAATTCCACCGCATCCAAAATCAATAGTTAACCTTCCAATCTTCATAGTTTGAAGAGTGGTTCCAGTTTCCTAATAGTTGAATAGGACCCCTCTTCAAAGATAACGACCCTTAAAATCTACTTGAAGAACTTTTCAGTATATTTTGGTCAACGAAAAATTCACTTGAACTGAAGTTGACCACAATAAACTCAGCAACGAAAGCCAACCCTAATTAAATTAGTAATTGAACCCGGAAAACTCTTGTACTGGGTCAAAGATCTTACCTTACCCATATCGCGAAAAACTGTGTGTGTATGACGTTATCAAAATAAATAAAAAAATTATAATAAGGATGTTTCAGTCAAAATATATACCAGCCATTTGCACTAGCTGAATTGTATTTACCTTTTCAATAAATAAGTTACGAAGTTACTTTTACCATTTCATTATTTCCCCTCATTATTCTGCCATTCTTTCTTTCAACCGATTTTAATACACAGTTTCCCAATTAACACACACACACACAATTAATTAATGAATTAGACCCAAAGTAAACTCTAAGCTTGTGTTATGGAATCTAACTCACTGATACTACTTCATATTCACAAATACTTTTAGTCCAAGAGCTAGTGAACCCTGGGAGTAACGGTCTCCCTGTAAGGTTAGAAATTTGTATACTTACGATTTATGACATGCTAAGAGCAATAGCCATGACCTGGCAGGCGTCAGCCCTGCACGTCATCAGCCCCTTTATTTTTGGGGCTGTTACTCCCAGGGTTCACTAGCTCTCCAGCTATTATAAGAATTTGTAATTGACACCCAGACGTCATCGCCAACAACTATGTCTCCGCACATTGTTGACTCCGGGCGGGAATCGAACCCGCAACCCTCGACACAGTAAGCGCTCTCACTGCCACTGTGCCAACGTGATTGTCAGAGTGGCAGTGAGAGCGAGAATTAGTGTGAACTTGTTAATCAAGTACTTGAGGCATTTCCTAATAACTCTTGTTTCTAATAAATGTTGTAATTTAAATTCCTCCGGAACTAATATGAAAGTTACAAAACTAGCAATGCCTTACTCCGAGAATTCCTAAACAGCAAGATTCGGCGAACGGCGACGCTACAACTAGTCACTGTATTAAAGTTTTCAAGTGTAATGAAGTTTCTCTAATTGTGAATTGTCGAAATACTGTGTTTATGAACTTTGTTTGCTGGGAACTTATTAAGCTGTGTGTTTATTTTAGTTTAACCTACCCGGTGTAGCTAAATAACTGTTAAGGAAGGGGTTTGGAGACTTTAGTTGTTTTATTTCCTTATTATAAGGTGGATTCAATTCAATTAGACGAGCTCTACATTTTCACGGAGGATTGGCCCAGTCCAGCACTCAATAGAGACAGGTGGAAAGAGGTTAAGGAGGCCTTTGCCCCAGTGACAAGCCAGGCTGAAAAAAAGGTGGATTCAAACTATAATTGTCTATAAATAGTTCATAAGATGTGTGTCTAGAATTGTTTTTTTTTCAAGATATAAATTAAGGTTTTTTTTGTAATTCTACAAACCTTGCTATTTTTATTATTACTAACTAATTAAATTCGAAAAAATCTGTGATGCAAGTCAACATACGTGTAAAGACTACAACACACATCTACGAGGGCTATGTAAGCTATCTCCCACAATACAATTTTATTTGCCCAAAAAAGTAAGTATTGTTACCCCCAAATCCTATTCAAAAAGATCTGTGAGATTTCCGTACCTTTCTCCAAACTTATCCTTATAATACTGACTTACGTTCTGTGAAATTCGAGCGTGGATTATGTTACCTTTTGTCGTAACCTGTACTTACGTAAGTGTCCTTTACGGTTATCAAATAATACTGGTGGTGTTAGTATGAATAACTGACTGGAGCTGATCTTCAGTGTATATGTACATTGTTGTTTCGTGTTCTGGGACGGACATGATTGCTTATGAGCTTCTTCTTCTTCTTCTTCATCGAGTGGATGGTCAGCCTGACCAATCCTGGTGTCAGAGTTATTGAGCCGCCATAGGCCTCTGACATGGCTCATGTAACAACTACATCCGTAGAAAGTAACCGGGACCGAACGGCTTAACGTGCCCTCCGAAGCACGCTTATGAGCTAATAGAAAGGATAATAGCGTGGTAGAG
The DNA here is from genome assembly GCA_963082685.1 of Cyclophora albipunctata. Lineage (NCBI taxonomy): Eukaryota > Metazoa > Arthropoda > Insecta > Lepidoptera > Geometridae > Cyclophora > Cyclophora albipunctata. The sequence goes on along the minus strand of OY720121.1, from coordinate 9,336,545 downwards.
CGAAGTTCTACACTGCTATATTTCTTGGTTAAATAGTACGTAATTTGCAGATAGCTCTATATTTGTACCTGTTAAGATTATTAGCTAATTAGGTACCTATATTCTTGAACTGAAATTACTTTTATTATATATATTTATTCGACGTGAATCCGTTAACGAAGTTTTCGTTCAAAATTAGTAGTGTTCGCTTAAACCTAAGAATCAGTACTTACCAATATTTTTTTTCTTACGAGTACCGATGTTCGAACAAAAGACAATTTATTCTCTAGAGGAAATAGGTTTAATGATTTCGGTGCATTGCCCAATCTTTAATTATTGAAGAATTGGAAAATCGTTCTTATAAAATAACCTAGTCTTATGGCCGACCATGAGTTAAGCGTGCGCACGCCGCGGTTTTATACAAAAGTGAACCGTAGCGTGCGCCCGTCGCGTGCGGTTTCATACAAAAGTGAACCGATGTGTGCGCGGCGGGCGCACGCTTAACACAGTCTTGGCCCTTAATAAAACAACCTTCAATTCATCTAATCTAATCTCTCAATCTAATCTACCAATTATTTATATCACTACATAATATCCACCTTAACCAAAGTGTCTGAGGAAACAGCCGGTCCTTTAAATGTAATTTATAAGCACGAAACCTCCAAAATGGTCATACTCGTATTATTAAAAATCCGCCCCATATTTTATAATCTAGCCGTAAAATTTTACCAACAGATCCTTATGAGCGTGTTAATGAGGGAATGTAAGATTTATTCGCGTACCGGAGTTCACCTTAAATCTAAAATAAGGGAAGTTTCATATTGTGCAGCCAAAAGTTTCTCGTAATATTACGTACTTTTTCTAGCAAAGTGTCAATAAATTTGTAAACAAACGTTATTACAATGAACTAGGTATCTAGTACAAAAATAGTAAACAGTGTTTGCGAAGCTTTTGAATTAAATAAAGCCTCTAATTACACCATCGTACTCGTAATCACATACATACATTTGAGAAACCGTAACCCCTAAAGTGTTCACGAATCTAATTTATTTAAATCAAATGCAAGAGGCATAAAATTGGAACTGTAACGTTACTAGAGTCTTGTCTATTAATGGGTCTATGCGCCCGTTACCAGGTCGTCTGTACGTTTAATAGTACACCGAACTCTGGTTACTCCTTCCAGCTATGGTCGGGACTGTGGTTATAAACGCACGATTTTCGACGCATTGTGCGTTTTATATCACTTTTGGTTCTACTTACCATATTTTTGTACCAATGAGGGTTTTCACGAAAATTAAACTTTTAACAGATTTCTGGACCTCAAGTCTCAGTGCTGCCACCTAGTGATGTGACATTTCAGAAAACCCTCAACGCTTAACATGTGTATCTGTTAGTACTTCTTTGATCCATTTCAAGTTTTGTTAGGTTTTCTTTGAAAAATTTATTGAAGAATTTGCCGGGACTTCTTTCATTCTGGCTACGTCAGATACGTGGTTTGATAATTTGTCGTGTTAGGCTACGTTTAGCTAGTCTTATTATTTGTCGTATTAATTCGATGATATGATCTTTTTTCCTTTTGTTTTCATTAATCAGCCTTCAAATATTGTTTGTATGTCAAAAAAATATTTTAATATGTATTAGAATTAATAAAAGCGTTGATTACGCGTTATTATGGTTAGAGCAATGTGAACTTACTCGTTCAATTTGCTTTGTTGTTATAGATACCTACATACCTAGCAGTCGGTTTGTAAAACTTTTCGAAGAAGTGTGTATTGTTGGTTGTTAAAGTAAAACGCGACGTCTGCCATCCCCTTTACGTAGTCGTGAGCTCCCGAGCTATGAAAAGGGATAATTGCATATTCTCTCTCATTATTTTTTCTCATTTCACCTTGCGAGCTGCTTATCCTGCTAAATTGCGTTTTGAAAACTCGTTCTTTATTAGACACGACGAGCTCTCCTTGTTATCCCAGTTTTATGGGTCAACTCGGCGAATTTTGTTTCTCTATTTTTGATAGTTGCGACTTTTAATTAGTCTCATGTGATGAGACAAAACAAAATCAAATCTTAGATCCAGATTTTACTACCGCACTCAGACACGTCTATTAAATCGACACTTAGCTAATTGGAGTAATTTTTCATTCATTACATGTCAAAATCACTCATTAAATCTCTACTGAGGAAGGATTTGACGTCTGACGTCTGTAACTACGGGCGTTAGAGAGGTTTAAGATATCTTTGATCCATGTACCTATGGGAAACAGCGTCTCTACAAATAGGAAGATACAAAAGTCAAACAAAGCTCAATGAGGAGAACGGATATAGACTGGCTAAGCTAGCCTATTTTTATGAAAAGATATTCCTGAAATAGCTATCCTGAATATAACTACTATAAATATGTTAATCTCTAAATAATAAATAATTTAAAATTGAATTCATTACTTCGTAATTACCATGCTACGCAAAAGTTGTGTTGAGAATTAGGTATTTTATGTCATCTGAAGTAACAGACAAAATAGTCTTTCTAAAAGTCTTCATTTACTTTCAGACTGTGAAATTAGCAGAAAAAACAACGCTTTTTAAACGTCTGGATGAAGTTTCCTTATTACGTCCTGAATTTAGATAGTTGCCGGTGATTTTACATTCAAATCTTTTGCCTTCATTTCACGCTAGTTTCATCTGATTGCTTAATGAGGATTTTAACTATCGTTAGCTAACGAACAAAGACATAAAGCGAGGAAGATATTCACAGTCGTTTGTTCATAAAACAATCACACAACATATTAAGATATAACATATTGTGACTCCGTTGTGGTTGACACAGCAATTTATTTTTTGCTACCCATATGTTTGGATAACATCCACTTATCCCTTCTTTTGGTGTTAACCTGAAAATAAAACAGCTATAAAAATAAACTCCCGGCCCCTGTAAACAATATCTGAGCAATAAACTTAAGGACCGCAAGTAATTTGCGTGGAGTAAATTTCGAGGACACTTTGTTTACACCATAAACCCTTTTTACTAAATGAAACATTAAATATAATGTTTTAGGCACAAATTTAAGTATTTTAGGGATTTTAATTGTGTAAATTTCGTCATTTTAATGGAAATATTCAGACATCAATGTCAATCAGCTTAATGATAAAACTCTTTACAATTTAATTTTAGTAAATTGTAGTTGCAGTGACTAAGGCATGTATAGGCTTACTTCAAACTAAATTGAACCTTCGCAATTCCAGGCATGATTCACAGCTGATGCCCATAAAGTTTACTACCTAAGATTTCTTACTTTCTAAGGCACATTTAGTATTTGACTGGCCCTTTCATAGGCTTCGAACGAAACGTACCTAATGGCGAGAAGTGAAAGCTTTTTTCCGAGAATTGAGTGAAAATAAATATAAAAAATAGTTGAACGATTTTTGACATTCCTGTCCTGTACTGACAAACTTGCCAGAGTGATATTTTTTAAAATTTCTTTTAAAAGTTTTAGATTATTATGATTGCTAATGATCAACCGGCTATCTAAATAATAATTCGGAGCTAAAACATATGCTCAGGTAGCTACCTGAGCATATGTTTTAATCATATAGACTTAATCATATAGACTATAGTCTATAACATTCACGTTTTCAAAGAGTCTCATTCTAATGTAACATCCGGTTCCACAAAGGTCTAATATTATTTGTTAGTTAGATCAAGGTATTTGACTTAGAGCTTAGTTTGGGTTTGAAGCTTAGAGCTTAGTTTGGGTCTAATTAACCGTGTGTGAATTTGTCTTGGTGTATCACTATCACTACATAGTATAAAATAAAGTCGTCTCTTTTTCGTGTCTGTCACACTGTTTGTCTGTCTGTATGCTTAAATCTTTAAAATTACGCAACGGATTTTGATGCGGTTTTTTGTAATAGGTAGAGTGATTCAAGAGGAAGGTTTTTATGTAAAAAAATTCCCGAAATTCCCACGGGAACGGGCACAACGCGGGTAAAACCGCGGGGCACTGCTAGTATACTATATTAAACAAGATCAAGACTTGACTTGGTATCTAAACGTTAACGCAAAATGTAAGTCTCCACAGACGTAAACAAAATTAAAAACCGTGACTTTCTACTGGCCACCCGACTTAGTTTAAAAAACTGTCATTATAGTTGTGAAACAAGGCTTTGTATACTTACTTACTTTGCTTACGAGAGCGCCTTAACAGACATTTAACAGTATACGTAATGATGATCGTTTAACTCGTATCTTACGATAACCAATTGTTTCAAACAACCCATCCTTATTCCTATAGTTTCAAACGTCAAACATCTTCACTCTTCAGTCTTTTAAGTATAAAATGAACCGCGTAACTTGTCTTCACATTAGTTTATCATAATCTCTTATCCAATCTTCAAACTTGAGATTATCATAACTTTACTTCTAAGCTTTCAAAAGGATCGTGTAACAACAACATGACAACTTAAAACAGTTTGAAGTACTACCCTATTAAGTTGTCTCATAATTTTCACCTCCTAATACGATATAAACCTTGGCTACGTCATGTGTAACATTAAGGAAATATATGGTTCTGTTGTAATAGTACAGGAATTAAATATACCCACCCCCCCTAGGGGTTGTATAGTTGACTTGTCTGCTCTATGTTTTATTTTCTTTTGAATACGGTCAACCCTACTCATATGACAACCTTAGAAATAAAATAGCGACTAATTTAACTATGTTTAAAGATTTTACCCACCCTTAAATTGTAATACACGAAGGCGCAAAAATGGTGTGCTTCTGTAATTTTATCGCTCATAGATACTCATGATAGTATCCATTAAAAAGTGAAACTCGTTTTCTTGTAAAAGTGCATTTAACTTGTACTCTATAACACTACAAATAACAATAAAGTTAGCTTCTGCTACTCTCCGGTTATCGTCACGCTATCAATACCCTATAAAGTTGAGTGCCTATGTTTATTTACTGAATAAAGTATGAAAAGCTGTAATATAGACTTTGAACTGTTTCAGGTGATTCGAACATTTTCTGTTGTGTATTACTAGCAACGCCCAGCTGCTTAACCCGCGTTGCGCCCGTTCCCGTGGGAATTTCCGGATGTAAAATAGCCTATAACCTTCCCGTTGAATGAGGCTATCTATTGCAAAAATAATTATTGGAATCGGATTTTTAGTTTCTGACTTTATTCCTTACAAACAAACAAAAATAGAAATTTTACCTCTTCATAATATGAGTATAGATTTCATATCTACGTGACGTCCTATAATTGACTTTCAGTATCTATACTATATGTTTTTATGTATGTTGTTGGATGTCCAAAAAAGCTAATAAATAAATGTTGCTAGATCAAAGGCAAAATTACATAGCAATGGAAGTAGATGATCCAAAACTTTGTCGTAATTTGTTCTTTTTTTGGACAAATACGGCGATAACATTTTATATGTCAAAATGATCCAGACTGTGGGCTGTGACTTCTCATATCGATGGTTTTGGCCAATAATAACCAAAGCACATTCATACAAACACAGTGATCTTCGATTGAATGCATTTGAGGACACTGGTTTTCATAGAATCGACGATAGAGCGAAGTGGAGGCTACAAACAAGGAAGGCTGACCCCAACACCATGTGGGACACTCATAGCCAGGATGAGACAGAGAGAGAGAGAGACAGAGAGAGAGAAGGAAAGAGAGAAAGAGAGAGAGGGAGAGAGATATACCTACTAATTCCAATAACTTCTCTATATTTGTCCCTTCAATCAAGCTACACAAACACAAATTACACATTACTAATATACTGAGAAATCTATTGTAATACCATTCAACCTTGTAAACAGTTAATCGGAGCAAGCATTGCAATGTAATTAGACCAATTACGAAATACCAACAACAATAAACTAATCATATTGAAATCTTCTTGTGTGACTAGTTATTTTATTGAACCTCTTTGTAGTTTGACTAGTACATTATTCGATAGCCGGTTTATTAGGACATCATTGATGGAGTCCAAGAGTTATTTATTATGGCAAAAAGTGATAGAGCTCGTACATTCAGAATGTAAGTCATGATGGCAATAAATCATGTGGGTGAAGCTCGATTCCGAATGAAGTCACTTGGCTTTTAGCTTTGAGTAATTAGCGAGTTACACTCACTGGGTGCAAATGATGAGTGTTCCAATTAGGTATCTCATATTGTTCTGGCTATGACAGCGAATATCAATTAAAAGGGGCTTCCGTGACGCAACTTTTGAATGTTTCGCCGCGTTGGCTATACTTTTGTGAGAAACAATCTTTTGTGTTCCGTTTATTAAAAAGTTTTATAACGATTCTTATTTTTGGGAGAACGCCTTATTTTGAGTGGTCTGTTTTTGAAATTGCGTCGGATTTTATTCAATTAAATGAAGTACCGATTTGATGAAAATTTTGAGTTACGTGCAACAGTTAAACACATTGATAAAGGTCACTTTGACACCACTGTCAATGAGATCAAAATATAAAGCCGTGCTCTAAAACAAAGAACAATATATTCAGTTTCAGTTTGTGAAACTTAAAGGAGAATCTATTTAAAGTGAAGTTTCGTTCTATCCATGACGCGGTTCAGTGCCGTTGCTAAAAGGAAACCATTGTACCCTATTTATTTCCTTTACAAATTAGACTGATGTTTCTTCAGAAGTTCCTTGAGTTGTTGTGGTTTGTTTTATTCAGGAAAGACAATGGTAACATTACGGGGCGTTAAAATGTCGCTTTCTAACGTTAAGATTGAGACATATGTGTTAATTTTATGGCTTCAAGTTTACGGAAAAGCCCTGATTTGATGTTGTTAATTATGTAGTTTGGAAAGTTATTGGGTAAGAAAGAGTAAAGTGATATCTATGTATCTCAACTGCGGGTATAACTTAGTATATCTGGTCTTTTGGATACCTTTGTATATAATGTTATACTCGTATACTTACTCAGTTTGCCTCACATTTTTCAGCTCTTAAGTTGCTCTCTCTTTGGTTGCTGTCTCACTTCTCATGTTTTTTCTTCTCGCAGTCCCCTAAATACTTGTATATTATAAAAAAAATATTCTTAGTTCTACTCTACTCAAAGAATAAACTCTATGTCAAAGTGATAAAGTTGCTCTTTCAAAAGCCGTGTCTAAAACATCTTAATCCTAACACATATGTGACACGGAAACCTTCTGCGAAACGAAGTCACTTGAATGCGGTCAAAACAAACCGAGAGTTACCGCTTGCCTTTAGTTTTCGGTTCAATTGTTAGCGTTTAATTTACTACTAATTAAGTAAAATTAGTTTCTTTTGTTCTGCCGTCTTTGTTAACTATTGTTTGAAACCGTTTGGTGGTTACAATAGTTACATTCATATAACCTATAGGACTTATAGTTTACTCTTTGATAAAATCGTACATACGTACATTTTAATTGTATTACCTTTTATTTATGATATTGCTTGGTAAATTAAACTGGGGTCCTTTTAGATTTTCACAGGTTGTTGTGATTATGTTTACTTAGCTCTAGATTACATGTTCGGAATTAAATTGTTACCTAGAACCTTTTTTCCGCTAGTGGGATGTTCTCTATGGGAGATAGAACTAGCAGAGATGAGGTCTCCATATCTATGGTTAGTCAACTATTTTCTCTACCAATGACAATATTGCTTGAATTACATAGAAGAGTGAACTACTACTGTATTCTATTTCATGGTTAGTCCGGTCTTATAATTCTTCAAACTCTAGGCTTTATAATGGTATCGCTAACTTTTAAAATGTTGACACCAGGGTTGGCCACTAACCTACTCAATCTAACTTACTTTATAAAGTAAACAAAGCTTAAATAATAATTCATACATTGTACTCAACACTTTGACAAGCTTTGACAAGCCCGTTGGCACAGTGGCAGTGAGAGCGCTTACTGTGTCGGGGGTTGCGGGTTCGATTCCCGCCCGGAGTCAACAATATGTGCAGACATAGTTGTTGGCGACGACGTCTGGGTGTCAATTATATATTCTTATAAAATATATGTGTATGTATAAGTAGTAGTATCAGTGAGTTAGATTCCATAACACAAGCTTATAGCTTACTTTGGGTCTAATTAACCGTGAGTGAATTTTTCCATTTATTTATTTATTTATTTATTTACTCACTATTGTTAATAAATAATAATTGAATTATGTAGCAGTCGCTCAATCATAGAATATTAAATTATTTGCTTTTCAAGCATTGTAGTCATAAACATTTCGAATTCTCAATCGATTGGAAGAATTATTATGATAAATATGGTAACTATTCAATTAAATAATTTGTAATAGACAACGCAATATTTGAACCGTAGAATTATGAATTTATCACAAATATATCTATATATATAAAAGAAAGTCGTGTTAGTTACACTATTTATAACTCGAGAACGGCTGAACCGATTTGGATAAAAATTGGTGGGGATTTAACTTAGAACCAGGAGACCGATATAGGATACTACTTATCCCGTATTTCCTACGGGAATGGGTGCGCTGTGGGTGAAACCGCGGGGCACAGCTAGTTGACAATAAAAGTACATTCTAATTTTCTATATCGTAATACTTTACTTAATACTTACGGCCTTATTCATAAACGCTTATTAACGCACTTAACTGTCAAATGGTATGTCCCTTTCCCACACTGTGTAACAGTGTTTTAATTAAAGAACGTTTATTAATCTTCTTCTTCATCGAGTGGATGGTCAACCTGACCAATCCTGGTGTCAGAGTTATTGAGCCGCCAAAGGCCTCTGACAAGGCTCATGTAACGACTACTGTCCGTAGAGAGTAACCGGGACCGACGGCTTAACGTGCCCTCCGAAGCACGGAATCGTCTTACTTTTCGGGCAATCAGGTGATTCAGCCTGCAATGCCCTAACCAAACTGCAGTCTCACGTTTATTACTAAGGCGATCTATCTATACAACTTTGTAACCACAGCCAGAAGTAATATATTACGTATAATGATTGTCATGAACTCTTGTTTTAAATACAAATATTAGCTTATATACAATACAAAACTTAAAAATCCATTATTTACTATAAGACTTCATATTTTGATCTCTAAAGTCGTTCGGCCTTTTTCTGATAATCTGTTTGCATTGACTTATATAAGCTTCGTAAAAGGTGTTTGTCTTGAGTTGTAGTTCGAATTTTTCACAGTGTTCAAACAGAGTGGGGTAGAGATACTTTAACTCTGCGTGGTCCAGCGTTGGGAACAGGTGATGCAGAGCATGATCACCGAAGCGCGTTATGGATTTGAAGTGTGTATCGGTTACGTCGATTCGCTCCACGATGGTATCTAACTGGTGTATACCCCAGTCTATGTTCAGGCTCCTGAAATGTAAAAAATAAGTAAGTAAGTGTCCCACGGCTGGGCAAGAGTCTCTCATCTAAGGAAGTATTAGTGCAATAAGGAGATCTCTCTTGAATTGTTCTTTCTATTGGTGTTCGTTCCTTTTTTAGGAGGTTAGTAAATTAGGCTCCTTAATGTAATAACCTCCTAACTAAAGGATTTTTAAATATCTGAACATAGTATGAAATGAAGTCCACCTGGGTTTATTTGTATATTCACGCTAATCACGCTGTCTACACGAAACATGTTTTGATTTAAAAATAAAATGTTCCTAAGGTTCGCATTGAAATCACGACTCATTAATGTCAATCTTAATTTATCAGTAACATGTTCGGATTGCAACAGTGATCAATCATTGATGCCCATCTCTGGGAGGTTATCGAATGCACGGACCTAACTAACCACGGAATTAAATTACTTCGTCTCCAAACCACATTATTTCGGTAATTCATCAATTAATTTGATTAAAGGTTATGTGTTTGGGGTGTGCACGTGCGTCATAATATTGTTAGCAATAAAGCTTTATCTATAGGCACCTACTAATATAACAATGCTAAAATGTGGCTTGAACGCTCTGATTTCTAGAATTCGCAGTCTGTTTGAAAAAAATAATCGTATAATGATTGGTATATTCAAGGGCAGATATATACAAGGGTAAGTTGAAGGTATATATACACTCCTTTTTACCCACGAGAAAGGGTATAACGCGAGTAACATCTTGGGCTATATAAGCTAGCTATCACATGCAGCTTTTTTTCCAATTGTAACTGGCAGGTTGTTCCAAAAATTGGCGTGTTCAAACGAACAGTTGGTAGTTTATATATTGACTAGCATTGACCGCGGTTTTACCCGCATTCTGCCCGTTCCGAATTTCGGAACGAAAAATAGCCTATAACCTTCTCGTTGAATGTGGCTATCTATTACAAAAGAATTATTCAAATCGGACTGATAATTCCCGAGATTTAATCGAATATACATACAAACAAACAAACTTACAAATTTTACCTCTTTATAATATTAGTATAGACCACTCGAGTATGAACTTATATAATTAAATTTTGAAAATTAAATTTTAAAAAGTCGTCGTAGAGATATCGATTTGATAACAATTATGGAGATTATTTAAATCCTTGAAGAAGTATATATACATAATAATATACATATAAATATTAATCAAAATAAAATCTTAATAAAAATATATATACATATAAATATTAATATAAATATCCACTTAATTAGTATATTTTGTATAATAATTTAACTAACAATCTGTTTTAGAAAACACTTAAATTACTGTAACGGTACGCATTTTAATGTATCTCTCTAAAATTGAACATACAAACCAACAAACTTACAAATTTTATCTTTTTATAATATTATAGTACAGATTTAAATATTAGGCAAGTACATACATACAAGACCTTCGTACATATATCTATGCTAGTGCCTGTTGAGCTGACTGATTAGGTGTCTTCAGTTAAGACGTCTGTATAAGCTAGGTATTACATCTCCAAAGATTAAACAGATTTAAGCTCTCTTTTGTAGTTGTAAGTGGTTTTGTAAATCTTATTCTAAGAACGGAGCCGTAATCTAACTAATTCATAAGTCTATAGGGATCTATTACAATATTCCTTAAGTAATCTTGATTAAAATTCTCGTAACAACTAACTAACTTTTACTACAGATATGTTCAGAGCCTCGTATAGGGTTTGAAAGGATTTAATTTTCTTACTATAAGTACCTTATCACTTACTAGTATAAAACAAAGTCGCGTTCCGCTGTCTGTCCCTATGTATGCTTAGATCTTTAAAACTATGCAACGGATTTTGATGCGGTTATTTTAATAGATAAAGTGATTCAAGAGTAAGGTTTATATGGAAAAAAACTGGAATTCGCAACGGAAACGGGCACAACGCGGGTAAAACCGCGGGGCGCTGCTAGTTAAGACTATAAGAGAGTTGGAATATCTCTTAAATCGAGACTTGCAGGATTTCTATATAAAACTATTAAGTACCAGTTTCAAGATAGGTGTGCTAAATTAAAACTTTGCTGGAAACATTTAATTCGCAAGTTCTCAGTTGAATTAATGCGAATCCATTTGAAGTGCCCATTAAGCCACTTTAACTTTTTTGTTGGAGAAATGGGGTTTAATGTTTTTGAAGGACTGGTTAAGGTTACGATCAAACTCAATTAGTGTAGGTGATTGTTGTAGGATTTGACTAAAACGTAGTGATTATTTCCTCTATGGATTTGACTTCAGCCTTCTTCTTTCGATTTCGATCGAGTGGATGGTCAACCTGACAGTGTCAGAGTTATTGAGCCGCCAAAGGCCTCTAACGTGGCTCATGTAACGACTACTATCCGTAGGGAGTAACCGGGACCGACGGCTTAACGTGCCCTCCGAAGCACGGAATCGTCTTACTTTTCGGGCAATCAGATGATTCAGCCTGCAATGCCCTAACCAAACTGAGGACAGTCTCACAAAGTGATTTTTGTGAGGTAACCCCCACCGGGAATCGAACCCGGAACCTCCGATCGTGAGCCAGGTGCTCAAACCACAAGACCACGGAGGCTGTTACTTCAGTAAGAACGGACGGAACGGAAGTGAATGAAAAATATAATGTTGTAGTGTTATCTCACGAGCGCCCCTGGGTCATATTTGTGTATACTATTTTTTAAACTGTCACAAAATGTGGACCAATTTTGTCAATTTTCCAGACGAAGACGACTACTCCTGAAGAGGAAAAAGGTTTAGAAATAGGGTAACAATTAAATAAAATCACTGAATCGCACTTAATCGGCGGCTAAATAACTCTGCACCAGGATTGGTCAGGTTGACCACCCACTCGATGAAGAAGAAGAAGAAGAAGAAGTAATTTTCTACCATTTGTTAAGCTCAACTATGGATAAAAAACCGGGTCACCGAAAACGCTACTCCTCTAAAACTATTAGAAGTTAATACCGATTGGGAGGTTGGGTCTATAGAAATTGATACAAGATCTATTATAAAACCTCACACACTCTTATTAAAAAAGCCTTAAGGTGACGTGAGTCCAGCGCTTAGCTACTACGGAGGGGGTGGGTGCGGGGCCTGCGGTCCGACCGCGGGCGATCTCCCGCTCGCGCGTAGTTTGCGCGCTAAGTTTGAATATGTCACTCATTGAGATGCCACAGTGTAGTGACTACAGTAAAAAAAGCCTATCAAGCAAAACTAATCGTAGATATTACGAAGGTTAGTATTATATTGTAGGTAGCCTTGGGAAAAATAACTAAATAGAGATAAAAGGTTTAAAAAAAATATCGGTCTTATCACTGGGTGAAATCATTTTTATTGTCTAATATTACGAGCAGAAATATTTTTAAGTGTTTGAATTTCCAGGTTGGTTCGACCTAAAAATATATTTCAATAAGTTAGTATAAAATAATCGTAAAAATACCAAAATAAAATGTGCATGCCACCGAGTTCATAAGCCACGTCTTAGGAGACAAGTCTTGTCCTATACTCGGAATTTTAATTCGATTCCAGATTTGACATTAGCTACTGTCATTTTGTGAAATAATGATACCACATATAATAGTGTAGTGATGTGATGAAGAGGAAAAAATGAGTAGGCTAGATATGTTAATTGACAATATCACAGACACATTTATAATAAATGTTACAGAAAGTGACAGCGATAGCGATGACGGCGACAATTTATAAAATAAATTATTACCATTATACATCTATCTGTTTTATTTGTCATGTTCCTTCATGATCACATTTTTTTTTTATTTCACACACAATTATAAAAGAAAAGTCTAAGATCGTTAATTAATCGTCAAATCTAAATTATCGGTTCAGAAATATTTAATTTCCTGATATACTTAGTTTACGAGAGTAAAATTATAAGCGAGAAGAATCGATCCAGAAATATTCCATTTCCATATCGAATAATTTCGCAACGTCACTATTTAGTACTTGTCATAATGTTGCAACACTGAAATTGTCAAATCTGGAATCGAATTAAAATTCCGAGTACTTATAGGTATCCCCACTACCAACATTGCAGCTGTATAGTTGTTCTGCTGATATTCTTATACTGTGACACAACATATTTTTTTGTTTTTTTTTCAAAGCAATAATCTACTAAATCTATAATAGTCCGGTCAATTTATACATTCGATGTTACATAAAGTTCCAACAAGCTGTAAATCAGGAAAATTGTTCAAAACATAATTATAAACAATGTCTAAGAGCTCCCTATCATTCCCGTGTATGGATTTTATTTCATTCAAGGTCAAGGGTAAAAAAAAGAGTTTATCGCGATTTTCAGCAAAACGGTAAGTTTTATCATAAAAGTACCTGAAAAAATAAAAAAGCTTATAAAATTCTCTATAACTTTAATTCTATCCACTTATTACATATTCCCAACCGTTATTGAACTACACGCTCTAGAAATGTAAAATTAAGGACCTCGGGCAGGTAACTATGGAGCCTGCCCCAATGCTCAACAGTGACATGACCTACCGAGGTCCTTAATTTTTACATTTCTGGAGCTTGTAGTTCAATAACGGTTGGGAATATGGAAAAAGTGGATAGAATTAAAGTTATAGAGAATTTTATAAGCTTTTTTATTTTCTCAGGTACTTTAAGAGAAAACTTACCGTTTTGCTGAAAATCGTGAAAAACTATTTTTTTTACCTTTGGACCTTGAATAAAAAAAAAATCCATACACGGAAATGATGGGGAACTTTTAGACATTATTTATAATTATGTTTTGAACAATTTTCCTGATTTTCAGCTTGTTGGGACTTTATGTAACATCACTCTAAATTTTTGGTTTAAATTGACCGGATTATAATTCAGACAGTTCTTATTTATATTAAAACCTCATTTTCACGCAACCGTCATAGTTCAAATTTATTACTGCGAAAAAAGTTTTAAATTTTGCATCTCCGCGCTCCAGCAAATATTTGGCATAGTGGCTCCTCCACAAGCGCTTGAGCGCGACTGATCAGTGATCACGCCCCGCGTCACCCGCAACACGGCAAATTCTCGATTTTTTTTAGGTATTTTGAAATTGTGTTTAAGAATGAAATGAAAGGTTACAAAAAAATACCTAATGCCCTAGCTCATGCTACGACCTATATTATAGTTGTTTTTCTTTGGGAAAAATCTGTTTATTTTAGCCATAAAATTATTTTTAAATTAATAAAAGAGGCAACTTTGTGATTTTTTCTATCGAGGGAAATTAATCTAATCGTGTACTGAAATACCTTTGCCACTAGAATATATCCTCAACTTTAATATAATAGTTTTTTAGAATCAAAATTGTGACAATTTATATGAAAATAGTTGGATGGAAAAACCGCGTTTTGCGAGTTGCTGAACTCACGTCACCTTAACGATCTTTTTAATAAGATAAGCTAAAATGGCTCTTTTTGTACTCCTAACTGAGGTTCAAATTTCTTCAACAACTTTCTGTAACTGATCCGTTAATCTCAAACAATGTAACAGCAGTTAATTTGAAGCAGACGATTAGAGAAACTGTTAATACCGTTACTTCAGATGGCTAATAAAGCAAGTTGAGACTATGTTGCTTTAACTAACTCAATGTCTCGTAAGTCTTGTTTACAATGTCTATGATTTAGTTTACTAATGTTTATGGATGCATAATCAATCGATGCAAATCTACCCAAAGACAATATTAATAGAATCAACAAAATTGTATCCATCTGTATCAATACGGAAAACAAAATATATTGAAACTAGCAGCGCCCCGCGGTTTTACCCGCGTTGTGCCCGTTCTCGTGGGAATTTTGGGAATTTTTATACATATAAACCTTCCTCTTGAATCACTCTTATCTATTAAAAAAACCGCGTCAAATTCCGTTGCGTAGTTTTAATGATCTAAGCATACATAGGGACAGGCAGCGGAAAGCGACTTTGTTTTATACTATGTTGTAGTAATAAAATTAAAGTCAGAAACACCATAGGATAACGGTCACTTTCGCCATGAAACAGGTTATATAGCCGCACTCAGAAAAATCCATTAAATTGACACTTACCTAATTGACTTAATTTTTCACACATGTCAAAATCACTCATTTAATCCCTACTAAGGGCGTTAGTAATGTTAATATAAATAGTTCGTTTTATTACCTAGGTATGTCTCCGTCGAAGAAATTCCTATGAGAATGATGGCCTGCAGTGAGCCCGAATAACGCAAAGATAAACCCGCTTATAAAGAGAGTGGCAATCCATATTAAAACAGTCCAGATTACAGGCAGCCCTCCAAAACACCACATCCAGATCGGAAGAACGAATTGTAAGCTATTCGCCCAGGTGAGCTTTTTACCAGCGAATCCTATGATACCGGCGTAAATTCTGGAAAAAGGAGCAAAAAAATATTGTTGTTTCAGTAGCATTTACACAGTGTAGTTAAGTTAGGATAGGTACTATAACAGTTTTAAACATTACATTTCCTACTTTGAATGGACAACAAGGATATTTGTAATAAGTAACATTAATTATACTGTACTAGCAGCGCCCCGCGGTTTTACCCGCGTTGTGCCCGTTCCCGTGGGAATTTCGGGAATTTTTTTACATAAAAACCTTCCTCTTGAATCACTCTACCTATTACAAAAAACCGCATCAAAATCCGTTGCGTAATTTTAAAGATTTAAGCATACAGACAGACAAACAGTGTGACAGACACGAAAAAGAGACGACTTTATTTTATACTATGTAGTGATGGTAAATGTAAGTGACTGCATGTAGATTAGTGGCCAACCCTGTGTCGGAGTTTTTACAGATCTTCTCAAGTCCATGGTCTAACGATTGAAACTACCGGAACCGACAATTTAACGTGTTGTAGGTACAATTAATTTACATAATGTTAACATAATGTTAAATAATTGTACCTACAACTAAATTATATGAGTTTACATTTTGGCATAATCTATTTGAGTGGAGGGCACGTTAAATCATATGTATGTACACAGTTAAGTGTTTCTTTACGTTTTATTCCTCTTTTCAAAGACAATTTATAACTGATATCTCGATTAATACTACTCATAGAATGACGAAATAAATGAAAATTGTTTAAAAGTTAGTTAATGTTAAAGGGGAGACGTGGCAAACAGTCCCCTGTTGTTTTTATATCTTCAGATTAACAATTAAGCTGAAAAGATAGTTCAAACAGTTTATAATTGATTGGAAGAAACTAATACTTACTCTGTAACGAATAAACCGATAACCGAAAGAGAGAATATGAGTGGACAGTAAAATGGCCCCATTTGAGCCCAAATAGGTTTGTCACTTCTTGGGAAGTATTGAAGAAATGGTTCCAGAACACTTAACTCGAAGTCTTGGGCCGTGTTCGTATGGAGATGATGAGACATGGCGTGTGACACCCTCCAGTCCCTTGAATTAAACAAATGATAAATGTATATAAATCTGAGATCAGTTCAGCAAAAAAAAAATAGTTTAATTATAGCTTAGTTGGAAAATAAAACGGCGTTTTTGTTTTAACTAAAATTATAATAACATAATACCTATGAGAATTACTTTTTCAAACACATTGTATTCTTTACAATTATTAAACATAGTACTTACGAGTAGGAGAGTCCACCGATATTAAATAAGTACATTCGCCAACTGTCCGACCTGTGAAAGTAATTGTGGGCGCATGTTGTCAATGCGCTCAGTACAACCCCGTTCACAAGGGTTAACGTTGCTCCTAGTATTGCGTTGTTTGTCCAAGCCCAGCAACACAAAGGGCTCAGTACTAATACTGCTACAAGCAATGAGTCCGAAACAACATCGCTCTTTCGTCTCACATCAGAAGGAATTTCTTTTATTTTGTCCATCACTTTGTACTTCAAAGTTTTATAAAATCCATCCTCTTTAAACGTAAATGCATGGTTTCGTGGCTCTTTTGTTTCCCGTATGAAGTAGTTTTGTAATAACGTTTCAGCGATACCTTTGAGGTGATGTGTTTCGAATGCTTCAGTTATGTCGGTTCCCTGAAATTGGTACAAACGAATAATTCAATAAAGCAATCATCGTGGTATCAGTTTTAAAAACGGATCTATTACGAGTTCTTAAAGTATTGTTTGTAGATACCTATAAAAACGTATAACAGACTTATAAAATTACATGTTGTTTAAAATTACACGACTTGTAGTTAATGTATGTGTGTAGGTACAGTTCACCTTGAACTAGCGATTACTTTGCACTGTGGTTAGATACAATTTAATTAGAAATTACCTTGGTGTGTTCAATCCATTCGGAGCCGCCGGGGTGTGATGATACGAAGTTGGTTAGATCGTACAATCGATCGTGGATCCGCCACAGTCCTTCGGCGCCGTCTTGCTCTTGTTTACCCTGCAACCATTGTTGGATTGTCTTTGGCGGGCTGTCTCGGTACGACGGGTATTTTAAGTGCGGGAAACTGGCTTGCCGTCTGTCTTCGTGTGGAGCCATCTGAAAATAAATTATGTGAACCCATTAGATAAATACTTTTTTAATCACGTTTTCGATTGACTTTGCAACAGAAAAATGGGTGAAGGCTTTGAAAAATCTGAAGTAAAATATCGAAAGTACATATAGGGGACTTTTTGAAATCTAATGTTTCGAAGATTGACAGATTAACAAATTTTCATGTTATTTCTAAATATCATTAAATTCATATTTGCATCATTATTAATTATTTTTTAAAATATCGAAGCAATAAAACGATTGCAAAGTCAGCAGCTGAAATTAATTAAATTTATTCATAAAAACTAATGCATTCAAGAATGCAATCATGCAAGATGACCTAATGCATTTTAAATTAAATTTACATAAAGTCATTAATTGAATAAAACGAATCGGCGAAAAAATACTAAGTCTAAAGTAATAAAAAATAATACTGACATTATATTACAAAACATATTATTAAATAGAATGACTCCTTTCCTTCTTTTACAGAAGAGCGTGAGTGAGAGCGTTTTACAACCAAGACAGTAGACTGACATTCTTCTTCTTTGAAAAAAATATGTTGAAGCCAAGGAAGGATTTAGGTGAACTAGGATTAAGTTCAACTGATCGATTTCAGTTGAAACGGTGGAATTGGACCTAAATAATTTGTAACTTTTAACTAATTGAAGACAGTTTTGTTTGCGTCCGTCTAGTCAGTCGAGTGATTATTATAATCGGTATTACCATAATATTATCCGGGTATATACATACGTACTGAATGGTCATTAAAATGCATTTTACGAGTATTATCATCATTTATGCTCAGATATACTCGTACATCTACTGCAATTATGATGGCCGTGTTTCTGATTAAATTCATCACTTTGTTATCTAACTAATATTATTGACTAGCTGTACCCCGCGGTTTCACCCGCAATGTACCCGTTCCCGTAGGAATTTCGGAATTTTTATTACATATTATCCTATTTCTGACTTATTAAATTAAATTAACTTGTTTAACTTGTTAAATTAAATTAAAAAGAATCATTAAAATCGGTCTAGCCATTCCTGAGTTTTAAATAAATGGTGTTTAAATTTTATATATTATTGATGCGAAAGTTATGTAATAATGGTTATGTAATTGTGGCATTTCTAAATAAATGTTATTTACGTAGTTTTTCGTCGAAAAGGAAAATTCTCAGAACGCGAGCTTATATTTTTTCGTAGAATAACTGACTGAAAAATAACTTCTGTAGTTACTTGGAAAAGTTAATGTGAAAACATCTACATTCAAAGAAAATTGTTCTAACAGTTTTTATCCTTTGCAGAAAGTTTTGCAGGGATAAATTGTTTAAAGTTCTGATAATATACTAAAAGAAATAATTTGTATAATCGATTTTCGAACAAATCTCTTAGTACGCTAAATTTAGATAAAATTTAATTTTCTGTTATTTAACTAATTACTCCTACCTTTAATTCCACAGACAAAAACTTTGCGCTCCTACGTTTTTATTTGCTTGAATTAACGTTTTTCGTGTCGTGGCTACTTCGGCAGTGGTTGGCGATTTAATAATTTAATTGAGCCAGTGCGCTTGGCTTTATTAAACAAAATCATATAGCGAGGAAAATGAGAACATATAATATTATTTTTTTTTTGTTAGAAAAATAGTAAAACAATACTGGCATTAAAAGTTAATTTCGCATGATATTATTTACATGCTCTGTTTTAATGATGTGCATTTTTAACCTTGACGCAAAAAGAGGGTACCTATGATATGTTTGTGTCTATCATTGCATTATATTTCTTTACACTTGGCCGTAACGTATGCATTGAGTCTTCGATCAAAAATACACAACTAGATAACGGGTCACGTACAAAATCAAAGCTAAATGCTGTCCGTGTGGATATATACTTATACAGCTTCATTTGTTTACTACCGAACTGAGACAAAAGTTTTAAAACAATTATAAGTTCAACCTAATTACAACCGTAACTCCTAGCAATAAAGTAGCAAATCTAAGTAAATAAAATAAGAGCTCACGTTTCAAGAGAGCTGCGCTGTTATTCACCGAGACGTATTTTTTGCGCCTATCCGATATCTAGTTGTGTATAATATTGTTGATCGGAGCATCGAGTTTAAAAAATGCATATGGCATTTGGCCATTGTTTTCCACCATAAGGTTCATAAAGTAAGGGTTCTTTTATATAAAATTTCTCGCATTGAAACAGCGAGAAGTCATTGCGATTACCTCAAGTAATTATCCTTATGAATATACGAGGTTCACCCGCGACCACGAGAGGTGCAATCCCCTCGAAACGTCGGGAAATAAAAAGTAAGTTATTTACTTGCTTTATAAACTTTCCAACGCGAAAAAACCCGTGTGAGTACGTTTAAATTAAATATACGAGTAGTAGGTAATACAATGTTTTTGCGTAAGGCGAAAATAAGTTCTCACGATGAATGTCACTCATCAGAGACTCAAGTTGTCAATGTCAATATTCGCTTTGTACTTCAGTTTTCACGGAGGCAATCGCTCAAATATCTATTGTGTGGCAAATTACTATTTCCAACTTAGGCGATAATAGTGGTGTGTAAACTAAACTTTATGTTGTTTCAATTTATAAATTTTCGTACCTACATTTTCTGACTTAGATAATAATCCAACTTTAACAATAGTTTAGTTGGATACACAATTTAATGAGTATACCTACATCCATGTGTTAATAAATAGGTATACGATAAGTTCTTACGTTTGAAAATTTAAATTACGAAATTACAAGTAAAAATATTCAAACGATAACGTATTCTATTTTACTATTAATTGAAACGTCGTTGATGTCATAATTACGTCGTACGTAAGTTCCCGTTTTAACAAAATGATAACTTATTCTTCTACAAAATTAACTATATTTGACACGAGCAGCACACCGCGGTTTTACCCGCATTGTACCCGTTCCCGTGGGAATACTTAGGTCTTTCCACGAAATAGAGAAGCGCAGTAAGTTCTTCGCGTCTCCGATGTATGGACGAATAAATGAAAGAACTATCTGTTTCAGGCCAAGTTGTATACTGTACTAGCAAGGCTCGTTCATTTTTCTCTTCTCTAAATATATCTCTCTCTACTTATATATGAAGAGAAGTCATAATAGATGGACGCCAGGCAATAAGTATGATATCTATGTTGATGTTATGTTTGAAGTGGTAGTGTCTCTTGAGTTAATATCTTCTAGGTATAGCTTTAGTTTTTAGCATACATACTGGCATCTTCTTAGGGTCAGCACTGCGTTAAGCGTGCGCGGGCGCACGTAACGGGCGCACGCGGCGGTTCACTTTTGTATGACACCGCACGCGGCGGGCGCACGCTGCGTGCGTACGCGACGTTTCACTTTTGTATGAAGCCACACGCGGCAGGCCCAAGCGGCGTGCTCACGCGTCGTGCGCACGCCGCGGGCTCCCGCGACTGTTCACTTTAGTATGGAACCGCGGCGTGCGCAAGCTTAATGCAGTGTCGTCCCTTAGGCCTTACCGAAGTCGATGAGTAAAGTTATCGGTCACGTACTATAAACATTATATTATTTACATTCATTACTAACTACAGTCCAACAAAGGCTCAGTTTTTGCTGTTTTTAATGCAAAATAAATGAACGTTACCTACCTCGATCGTTGTGACCTCACTTCGAAATTGCGGTAGCGAACTTTTTGTAGTTCCGACTTTTGTTTACAAGTTAATTCTTTAATTTCGATTTTTTTTAATTTTGGTTTGACTCTTAAGACAATAAAGTATGATGTAAGCAATTATTTTTTTCAAAAAATTTTGGAAGTTTTAGTTCGCGGAATTATTGAATCGTTTATTCCAATGCTGAATTATGTTACTTACGTTCCTATAAAACCGTTACAAAAATTAAGTTAAACTAAAAGTAGCTATCGTAATTTTTGTTCGTTTTTATTAATTACCTATTATTTAATTATTTAATTACCTATTATTTGTTGGGATTTTAAATAAATAAACTCTGACTACCTACATTTTATGTAGACTCTACCTAAAGAGACTCTGGTACTTAATTTTTTGCTGACTAAAGACTTTTAGAATCTAGTCAAAATAAGACTAGACGCACACTAAAGTTTTAAATTTACTTTAAGTATTGTTTATTTTAAAAATAATAAACTTATTATAATTTATAATTTTGAACTAAAATCCGCGATAAAATATAACTTCCTAATTTAAACATTAACGTATTACGACAATTTAATATTTTAAACATATGCTTACACAGGTGCGTCATATTTATGTACACATATGTATGTATGTAATTTATGTAAATATATGTTTAATACATAATTTCCTACTTACGTTTACAATAGCGCGTTACACTGCCGTCGTTTGGTTAAATTAAATTAATAATTAATGTAATAACTATTGTCACTTAAAATTACTTTTAACTAAGGAAATACTATCTTATCGGTAGGGATATATAATTCACTTTTTATTTAACCAAACGTAAAGTAGACTATTCTCTAAGAACTTGTATACCAAACTAAACTTTCATCTAAATTATCATGTAGGTATCAAAATATGCACCGTTATTTGTCTACTTTCTCTTGATCGAGGCTCGAAACAAATCTTTGTTGTGATTGTTTTGTTTACTTACCACATGCGTCACACAAACATGTTAATATTTCGCTCATCTCCTCACTACATATTATAAAACAAAGTCCCCGGTCGCGTCTGTCCGATCGCGATAAACTCAAATACGGACACGGATTTTGATGCGGTTTTTTATATAGATAAAGTGGTTCAAGAGGAAGGTTTATGTGTATGAAAATTTCTGAAGTTCCTACGGGAAAGGGCACAACGTGGGTAAAACCGTGGGGCGCTGCTAGTGTTCTCTATTTTGTGGAAAGATGTCTATGTGTGCGTTCGATGAAAAGAGTGGAGCTGAGTTCGATTAACCAATCGCAGCGCATTGGGATTGTCAAACAACGCATTGACATTGACATATTGTTTCTGTAATGCATTCTGATTGGTCAGTTGAGCTCTGCTCTGCTTCGATAGAAATTCAAAATAAAAAATATCGCTGTTTTCCCGGACTGTCTATCTATACTTCTATATCTACACTAAGACATAAAGATGAAGAGTTTGAAATCTTAGGAACTACCCGTCCGATTCGAATAACTTTTTTGTATTAAATAGCTACTATAAAGATAAAGGTTAAGGCGCGTCGCTAACAGAACAAGAGTCGAGGCGGCGGCGGGGCGCGGGTGCGGAGCGGGCGCAACGCGCGCGCACCTCTTCTAAGAATCTCTTTGTTTTCCATTGTGTTTTATGTAACTGCGCTAACAGAACAAGATTCGAGGCGGCGGCGGGGCGCGGGCGCGGCGAGCGCCCGCGCCTCGACGCTTGGTCGCCCGTCCGCCATTTTGTTTCTATCAGAGGAGCGTTTACACCGACTCGCACTCGCCCGGTTTTATATGAAACTTGGTATTTCAATACTATACTCTCTCATAACTTGGTAAATAAGTACTTACCATAAGTAGGTAGATTTTATCCGAGTAGGTACTACGCGAGCGAAGCCGTGAACAGAAGATAAAAAGTCGTTAGTTATAACTTTTAATGGTAATCTTAATTGGATATAATTGGAATTCGCGTGTCCATCTAAACGCACAGCCGCTTTTTGTATAAGCGCAAGCACGTCTTCATCTTTCGAAGACGACATGTTGAATACATTCAAACGAGGCATAAACGCCGCTGCCTCGACGCTTCGAAATTCGCCGCTTCGCCCGCGCCGCGCCGCCGCCCCGCCGCCGCCTCGACTTTGCTGTTAGCGACCTGCCTAAGGGCCTTTTATCCCGAAATTCCCACAAGACAGGAGTAACATGCGTAAAACCGCGGGGCGCAGCTAGGTTGTTATTATAATTTAGTGTAGGCTAGTTCGTTATAAAATCGTGTGGGTAATTAAAACAGGCAAAATGAGCATTATCACTTATTAATTATTGATTAGGTAATGCATATTAAGTATGCAGACTGACTTGACCGGATGCAGTTTTTAGCATCTACAATTTACATGTAAATGTATCGTTGTTTAAAGCGATTCCGTTCATTTTGTGAACCTTATTATCATCAAAGAATTGTAAGACGATATTCGCTAACTTAAAGGTTATTATTCGTTAACTCGGAAGGCATTACGAAAAGATTTTAACAATGTCAATGCATGTTAGATAATTGTAATGTGTTGTCATTGGTCGATTGCATTGATTTGATTGGTCGTGATTGAGTGATTGGTCGCACAGCAGTAACTATTTAGTAATCTGTGGCACAGCTCTGCTCCGCCTAAATGAACACGCACCCTGAATCTCAGGTTAGGCCCATCTCGTAGCCAGATTTGGTAGCTAGCTACGAAATGAGAAAAGTGTTTTCCCATCTTGTAGCTAGCTACTAAACGGGAACGATCTATTCGGTAGGTTAGGGTTATTTATTTTTTTACTAGTTAAAATCCTAAATCTTTGACTTTCGAATTCCTATTTCGTAGCCAGCTTCGAATCGGGATTATTTCTCCCATTTGGAAGCTAGCTACCAAATCTGGCTACGAGATGGGCCTAAACCTGAATCTCTACTAAGGAAGCATTATACTTTTTAGTAAGTTTATGAATGGTAATAGACGTCACTAACATCTAAATTAAACATTAATTTGTATCTAATATATAAAATTCTCGTGTCACGGGGTGCGTAATTCCTCTGAAACGGCTCGACCAATTCTCATGAAATTTTGTGTACATATCGGGTAGGCCTGAGAATCTAACAACATCTATTTTCATCCCGAAATTCCTGCGGGAACAGTTACAAAGCGGGTGAAACCGCGGGGCGCAGCTAGTTTAGTTATATTATTGTTTAATCTATTTTCGTTTTCAGTTCTGTTCACTCCCTTTGATTTTTTTGTATTACCAATTAGTGGAAACTTGATTAGATTGTGTTTTTCTTCGTTTAAGAGTTTGCTATATGTATTATTGTTCTGTTTGTTTCCCAAATATAAATAGATAAATAAATTATGACCATTTTGAACAAAAGACTTGATAGGCCGTTAATTAATTACATTTGTACGTCAATTTGTTTATTATGTCTTGTATTAACAGGTGGTTTTAATAGTGTTAGAAACGCCATAAAAGTATTCCTAAGAATATATGTTTACTTACCTTAAAAAAATGTGGAAAATTGTTGGTTTATAAGTTAAGTAACTATCTAACCAGTTTAAGCTAATTGATTACCTACTGGTTTTAATTGCGTCAATTGTATCGTCATCATAGCTTATTGTTATGAAGCAATATCTCCAGTTTTTATGGGTTACTACTTTTATGAACTCGAGGCATTTTTTACAATGTTTTTTGTTAGAAAAGTCTAATGTTGTTTTTTGTTCGTTGTTTTTTACAGTAGATTGGTTGTACTGATCTTGAATAAACAACTCTCGGTTTTTTTCCATTAAAGACTAGCTAAGCGCAGTGCATATCATATCGTAAAGAGTAGCAGCGCCCCGCGGTTTTACCCGTCTCGTGCCCGTTCCCGTGGGAATTTCGGGGATTTTTATACATATAAATCTTCCCCTTGAATCGCTCTATTTATTTAAAAAACTGCGTCAAAATCCGTTGCGTAGTTTTAAAGATCTAAGCATTCAATGGACAGACAGTGGAAAGCGATTTTGTTTTATACTATGTATCTAGTATTGTTAAACTAGACCCATAAACTATTTCGAGTATATTCCATAGAGTTATGCGTCCGCGAGACGATCAAGTGCACTTGACAAGTCGCAAATGAATAAAACTTGTCAAGTCGCGTCAAGTCGCATCAAGCTCAAGTTGGTTCAAATTTGTTGTCAAGTTATCATCAAAATTATTGTCAAGTCATGTCCAGCACGTAGATACTTGACGGGAATTGTCAAGTCAACGCTGTAAACGATCAATATTCACTTCAAGCCCGTAGACTTGTCAAGTGCACTTGATCGTCTCGCGGACGCTTTAAGTTAGAATTGAATAAAACCGTAGTTTTTTAGCATTCGCTACTTGAAAACTCGCTCAATCAAAATAAATAAATAAATAAATAAATAAAATAAAATTTATTGCTACAAAAAATACAGAAATCCACTTAAAACACTTAAAACTAAAAAATTATGTAGCAATGGGAGGCGTCTCAGCTGATGTTCTACCTGGCCCGAGGCCTCGGTAGAACGCTGGTTTTCAGACGCCCCCTACTCTTATTGGATATACTAATATAATTAAAGATGACGGTACATATAATATAGTAACATTAAAAATAAAATAAAATAGCAATAGAAAAAAAAAAATAAAAATTAAAAAACAGAGTTAACCGAAACGGCGGAACAAGCGCTGATTGTGGGCGATAGCGTTAGTGAATATATTAAAATGTTTTGCTTGTGTGTGTGTGTGTGTGTGTGTGTGTGTGTGTGTGTGTGTGTGTGTGTGTGCGCGTGCGTGTGTGTGCGTGCGTGCGTGTGCGTGCGTGCGTGTGTGTGTGTGTGTGTGTGTGTGTGTGTTTGTGTGTGTTTTTGTTTGTGTGCGTGTGTCTGTTTATCACGACGTTAAGTATTTTAGGATCACTAGAAAAATGAATTTAACGACAGTGTGTACCTATAGGATTCTAATACATTTTCTGCTGCAATTTGTCTTTTCAATAATGCACATTTGAATTTATTTTTAAAACAGCATAAACTCATTTTCACTTTCATAGGTGGAGGTATATTGTTCCATATTTTTGCAGCAGTAAATTTAAAACAGCTTTTAAAACGGGCAGAGTTATGTGTAGGGATTTGCAGTTGACTCTGTGAGACAGAACGAAGACTTCTTTGAGAAGATTCTTTTACCCAACAAAGTTTCTCAAATAAATAAATAGGGTTTTTTGTCCAGATTATTTTTTGGATGCTACAAGCATGATAAAGTTCTCTTCTAGCACTCATATTTAGAATTTTGTGTTTGTTTAAAAATGGCATTATATGTTCCCTTCTGGGAACATTAAATGTAAAACGAATGCATGCATTTTGTATCCTTTGAATTGCCTTTTCTGTGAACGCATTAAGTCTAGGGCCATAAACCGTGCTACAGTAGTTAAATTGAGATAACACTAGAGAATCCACGAGCAGATATCTGAGATTTTCTTTGATGTAGGGTCTGATTTTATATAGGGTTTTTAATCTAAAAAACGCATTTCTTATTTTAATGTTAATGTGCTCAATATACTTTTGTTCTCCGTCTAAAATTAGTCCTAAATTTCGTGCAGTTGGGACCTGTTCTAACACAACTCCATTTATTTTTATTTCATCCTTACATTCTTTAACGGCTTTTATTTGGTTCTTGGTTCCTAAACATAGAACTTGAGACTTACTAGGATTGAGAGTAAGGCCATTTTCGAGGGACCACTTGCTAATACTCTCAAGATCATTGTTTATTTTAACTATAGCTTCGGAAACATTTTTTCGGTCGAATGAGTAGTACACCTGAGTGTCATCAGCATAAAGATGATATTGACAGAACTTTATAAAGTTTGGAATGTCAGCAGTAAAGATAGCAAAGAGAATGGGACTTAAGAGTGAGCCTTGAGGCACACCTCTGGGGACAGGCTTTAAGGCAGAAGATTTAATCTCTCCATTTTTATTTTCAGTAACTACTAATTGTTCCCGATTTGATAAGAATGAGCGAAACCATTCACAGCATTCTTTCGAAAAACCATATCCTACTAGCTTAGCCAACAATAGATCCGGACGTAAACAATCAAATGCACGCGAGAAGTCTAGCAAAATCATTAATGTACTCAATCCTCTGTCCGACGCACTTGTTATGTCATCTGTGACATTTAGCAGTGCTGTCTCTGTACTATGGCCTCTGCGAAAACCTGACTGGAATTTAGGGATTATTTTTTTGGCATTTATGTAAACTAGAAGTTGTTCCAGAACAACTTTTTCCAAAACTTTGGATAATACTGGGAGAATAGAAATAGGGCGTAGGTCCTTCAGTTGAGTTACATTATTACTTTTAGGTATTGGTCGAATAAGAGCTCTTTTCCAACAACTAGGGAAGGTGTTAGTTTCAATGGATCTATTGATAATGCTAGTAATAACTGGAAGAGTCGCGTCAAGAGTTAGTTTTATCATGTCAATACTAAATGTGTCATGCCCGCAGGATTTGGTTTTAATGTTTTGCAGTATTTTAAGCACAGCAGCATCGTTAGTATTTTTTAATTTAAAAGGGTCATTGGAGGGGTCAATAGCCGGAGTCGGAGTCACTTCAGTATCTCCTGATTGTGTAGTAGGTGTAGGTGTAGATGTAGGGAGGTCTAAGAAATGATCATTAATTTTATCGGGGTCGTTTATGTGGTCCGGAATTGTTATGTGGTCCGGAATTGTCCAAAACACCTAATATCTAAAAAATTCGATGCCAAGGTCAATTTCATTCTTAGGTCAATTACATCGCTGCTATACATATATAAAAATAAACTAAACTTTTATCTATAAAGGGATTTTTCCATGATGGCATCGACCGTTGATTATTAAATATTATCCTGGTAGCACTCGTGACGTAGGTAGTTTGACTTCGCGATGTTAGTTCATTGCGATTGTTAAGCAACGTGCAGCTCGACCCCTACTTGGATGGGTGGTCGATAGTGGCATTACTATCTGAGCGCTACCGTGCTTTGGAGGGCACGTTAAATTGTCGGTCCCGGTTGTTTCAATCGTTAGACCATGCCGGAGGCCTTTCGGCGGTCTAAAAACTCCGACACCAGGGTTAGCCACCAACCAACTCGAACTTCGCGTGTCTGTCCCTATGTATGCTTAGATTTTTAAAACTACGAAACTAATTTTGACGCGGTTTTTTTAAATAGATAAAGTGATTCAAGGGGCAGGTTTATATGTATAAAAATTCTCGAAATTCCCACGGGAACGGGCACAACGCGGGTAAAACCGCGGGGCGCTGCTAGTAGAAACTAAAGATAACCGGCTCACGTCTGGCGTCCCATGAAGCGTAGCATGCCATGTGACCTAAATCATAACCGTGTAATATTCGCTGCAGATAAAATTTATAGTAGATAGATTAATCAAATACTTATAATCTTTTACTATTATATATTTTTTGTTTGTTTGGACGAGCTTATCTCAGAACTGACCAATCCGATTCGAATAACTCTTTTTGTAATTGATAGCCTTAGTCAATGGGAAGGTTAAAAGCTATGTTCAGTTCAGAACTCTTACGGGTAAAACCGTGGAGGGCTGCTAGTAAGTACATTATATAATGTACTAGCTGTGCCCCGCGGTTTCACCCGCAGCGCCCCCGTTCCCGTAGGAATTTTGATTTTTATTCCCTATAAACCTCACGGAGCCCGAGACCTTTCCAACGAATGCAAAACCGTGGAAATCGGTCCAGCCATTCACGCGTGATGCCGCGACCAAGGAAAACGGGTTTCATTTTTATATATATAGATTAAGATTATAAGGGCCTCTGTGAGCGTCTATGTCTTTTTTCCTTGCACGAATTTCATAGCCTTAAATGCGGGCTTGCGAGCAGATGCACACTACATATAATATCAACAAATGTATATTGTAACAAAGTAATCTATACTAATATTATAAAGAGGTAAAATTTGTAAGTTTGTTTGTTTGTATGTTTGAGCTAATCTCGGGAATTACCAGTCCGATTTAAATAATTCTTTTTGTAATAGATAGCCACATTCAGCGGGAAGGTTCTAGGCTATTTTTCATCCCGGAATTCCCATGGAAACGGGCACAACGCGGGTAAAACCGTGGGGCACGGCTAGTATATACATACTCGTATATAGTGGGTCATTCGATTCTCTGGATAATTAATTTTAAGTACGGAAAAGGTCAATGTACGTTTTTAGTTTTACAATACATATTGTTCAACAACATTACCATATTTTTTTATACATATCAATGTAATGATTTTATCGCAACTAATTATAACCTACATTTAGATATACGTAAGGTGCATAATATTATTTCGGACGTTGCACCATTTTTTGGAGAAGCTCAAAGTTAGATTTTTTGTTTTATTGTTTGTTAGAGCGCGTTTATCTCAGAACCTACTAGGTACGCCGATTTGAATAATTATTTTTGTAATGTGTAGCCACATTCAACGGGAAGGTTACATGCTATTTTTGCATCCAGAAATTCTTACGGGAACGAGCACATAATTATTTACTGATTTACATATTACTTGGTTTGGTACATATACGTTATGTTTAAATATTGAAATAAATAAACATATTTTAGGTTTGTAATGTTTCATCAGTAATGTTTATACATGTTATTTATTAACTCATGAAAGTTTGAGTTGACAACAACACAATATTGTTATCAAACGTTGCGTTGTTACATAAATTGATAACACCACATTACTCTAAATAATATACTATTAATATTGTACTTGTCACGGGACAAACACCGGTCATTTTGCGAGGCAAGCGACAGATCCAACTAGTAGAGGCCCTTTGAAAATGTTTAATGTAAACCATTACAACTTCAACTTCTACTAACAGCGCTCCGCGGTTTTACCCGCGTTATAGCCGTTCCCATGGGAATTTCAGGATGACAAGTAGCCTTTAACCTTCCCGTTGAATGTGGCTATCCATTACAAAAATACTTTTTCAAATCGGACCAGTAGTTCCAGAGATTAGCGCGTTCAAACAAACTCTGCAGCTTTATAATCACTACATAGTATAAAACAAAGTTTTGTCTGTTTGTCTGTATGCTTAAATCTTTAAAATTACGCAATGGATTTTGATGCGGTTTTTTGTAATAGGTAGAGTGATTCAAGAGGAAGGTTTTTATGTAAAAAAATCCCGTAATTCCCACGGGAACGGGCAAAACGCGGGTAAAACCGCAGGGCGCTGCTAGTATTAGTATAAATTAAAATATTATATGGTCCAAGCATATTTAAGCAATATCTCTTTTAACATAAAAAAAGTAATTATACATTATACATAAAACCATCTCGACTCGAGAAGAAGAAGATTATGCTATTATTAATAAGTCAATATAACAAACAACACATACCTCTGTATCAACTAATCTTTTACGTATCAAACACAATCCGCTAATTCATGTAAACACGACTTAACTTCAGTACAATTCGATTAAAACTGCGCGCGCGTCGAATCGAAGGCCCATCGAAACGATTCAATGCCTAAGAAATTGTTAAGCACTTTCGTACTTTGTCAATTTACAGAATTTGAAAATTCGAATTGACTTGTTTGTAGGATTATAGAAGTGTGACTTTGACAAGGTTTTATGCATACTGCTGAGCATGCAGCATTGTATTGTTTATGACACTTTTCAATTAAACAATAAAGTTTTGTGTTTGCTAATTACATAAATAATTTAATGCAATTTCTAGCTTGTTAATTAATTAATTTGTTATTGGTGTTTAATTAATGTGATTCTATTGTGAGCATTAATAGTGAGAAGAGTTATTCAAATGCATAAATTTTTTGATACATAAGTATTTGAAGAGTTTGAAAACGAAAATTCGTTGAAAAATCTAAATAGAGCAAATCTAGGCTAATTATTCAATAAGCCTTTTCATCGATTAGTTATGAGACGGTTTTATAATCTAGAATTTTCAAAATGAGTTCAGAAATGACGGACATTAATAAATATATAAAAGTTAATAAAAATACCTAGTTTAAAAAAATGGTTTGAGAACCACCTACACTGAATTGAAATTTATTTTAATCGTCTTTCAATTAATCTTGTATGTTCATGATATAGTCGAAGAATTATCTATCAATCGATAATGCATCCGTGTTAATCAATATTCAAAATATTATGCAGATAAATATTCACATCAGCTGCAAGTATAATATGATTTATATCTCCCAGACATCTATAAAATTTTCCAATTTATTTTATACCCACCTCATTCAAGGATTACATATTATAACCTAACAATTACTGATTCCTTGTGGATTGACCTTTATAATAGGTAATTACATAAAACGAGATATTTAAATAAAATAATATTGCCCAATCATTATTTTA
Organism: Cyclophora albipunctata; assembly: GCA_963082685.1. Taxonomy (NCBI): domain Eukaryota; kingdom Metazoa; phylum Arthropoda; class Insecta; order Lepidoptera; family Geometridae; genus Cyclophora; species Cyclophora albipunctata. Next base: position 9,304,707 of record OY720121.1, on the reverse strand, counting down.
CCTTACTTAATTCCAATTGATTGCATTTATTTCGAATTCTATTTTCTAATTGTCTTTTGCATAATTCCATGCAAGTAAATTAGTTTTAATGAATATATGACCATAATTATTGAGCCCATTTCTGTGAAATATTCAAGACTAGCAGCGCCCCGCGGTTTTACCCGCGTTGTACCCGTTCCCGAGGGAATTTCGGGAATTTTTATACATATAAACCTTCCTCTTGAATCACTACCTATTACAAAAAACCGCATCAAAATCCGTTGCGTAATTTTAAAGATTTAAGCATTTTAAAGATTTAAGCATACAGACAAACAAACAGACAAAAGTAGCGACTTTGTTTTATACTATGTAGTGATAAGACTATTATTAATTTCAAGTCGCATTCAAATAACATCGCACAATAGTATACGAAATATAATTCTCGTTTATCATCACTGAAAGAGATTAGCCTACGCTCTCCTAAACTCATAGGCTCGAGGCTAAAGACTAGGCTAAGCCAGGCTCTTGTCGGTAAATCCTATTCAGTCTCCACCTATTCCAATTAAGTGCAAGCTCTTTCATCTCTCTATGAGATGTTAGACACTTTTTCCTTAATCTGACTCATAAAACTTACGAGTATTCATATGCGTATAGGTAGCGCCCACGCCTACGCTGCGCGCCCCGTCTAGATTTCCCTTTACTAACGCGCGGCTGCAACGCGTTTCGGATAGTAATGCGGCGGAGGCGGCTAGGCGGTGCGGGAGCGGCGGCAATGCGGTGCGGCGGCGCCGTCGAGGAGACGCGGTGTGGCGGCAAGAGTCGAGGCGGAGGCGGTACCCACCCGGGCTTGGTCTCGACTCCGCTACTACTATGTTATTTCTTTTTCAACGTATCATCTTTAGTTTATTTGGAAAACCCGGAGCGAAATTTGGGAATAATCTTTTGTATTACATTGAAGTAAAACAATGTATCGGCCTCAACAGGTTGCTTTGCGTGCTGGGAATAGAATACATTCTTTGATATGTTTTTTACAACTTGTTCGTCTTATGTTTGAAAATATGTATATGGTCTTAACGAATACTCTGTACCAAAGAGAATCGGACGGACCACAGTGCAGCGTGGCGCATTGAGACCTTAACTTTTATAATATAACTAGCAGCGCCCCGCGGTTTTACCCGCGTTGTGCCCGTTCCCGTGGGAATTTCGGGAATTTTTTTACATAAAAACCTTCCTCTTGAATCACTCTACCTATTACAAAAAACCGCATCAAGATCCGTTGCGTAATTTTAAAGATTTAAGCATACAGACAGACAAACAGACAGACACGAAAAAGAGACGACTTTATTTTATACTATGTAGTGATTGTAAAATAATTTAATCAAATTTTAAAGAACAGGAAATGCATAAAATCTTGGTGCAGAAATGTAATACCTACTTCTAAATTAATATTGTACTAATTTTTACGCCGTTATATATCTGTTTAACGAAGCTTTGTTTCATAACTTAAATGAGTCTGTTAAAGTTATTCGGGCGGCCAGTAGATAGACTGACATTTTGTGTTAACGTTTACTGTTGCGTAAGCGTCAACTAAAGTAACTCGCCCTTAATCACGCAAACATTATTAACGGATCTGGGTGGAAATTAGTCTTCTTCTTCTTCATCGAGTGGATGGCCAACCTGACCAATCCTGGTGTCAGAGTTATTGAGCCGCCAAAGGCCTCTGACATGGCTCATGTAACGACTACTATCCGTAGAAAGTAACCGGGACCGACAGCTTAACGTGCCCTCCGAAGCACGGAATCATTTTACTTTTCGAGCAATCAGGTGATTCAGCCTGCAATGCCCTAACCAAACTGAGGAAAGTCTTACAAAGAGATTTTTGTTAGATATCCCCACCGGGAACCCGGAACCTCCGGGTCGTGAGCCAGGCGCTCAAACCACAAGACCACGGAGGCTGTTAGTACAAAAAATAGATTAGTGTATAAAACACAAAGGCTTTTTTGTCCAAAAATGTACGCGAAACCGGATTAAACGCGAGTACAACCTCTGAATGCTGGTGTATACATTCTGTACAATCATGGTGTAAATATTATTAAAATATTGGGTAATTAAAGAAATCAGATAAGTACGTCTTTTCTTTATAAACAGTACTGAAGTTAACATAGAAAATAAACAGTTATCCAAAGAAGTAGGGGTGGAATGTAATGTATTCTGCTTAAATAAATAGGGAGGAACGCTTTGCGAAACACTTTAACATCAGCCTCTCGAACCGACACTGAGTTTACATTGAACAAACATGAAGGACAGACGTACAGGTGACGGCAAAAGTGTGGAATAGAATACATTTTTGGACGGTATTATTTGGGTATCGCAAGTTTAAAACCTTTTAAAATTGGCCTATAATTTGGGTGACGCCGGTTTTAATCCTTTCAAAATCTATTTATGATGATTTTGTGGCGTCAGCTTAGATAATAAATAAATAAATGAGTAATATATAAATATACCTACCTGGACAAATTCACACATAGTCATTTAGACCCAAACTAAGCTCTAAACTTGTAAAATGGAATCAAACTCAGTTAGTTTGATACTACTACACTTTATAAGAATATATAATTGACACCCAGACATCTTCATCAACAACTATGTCTCCACAATATACTATATAGTATACAATGAAAATGACGATCGAATCAAACCGAACTGACAGTTTGAACTGATCGGATTCGTTGCTTTACATGGGATCAAGTCGAACTGATCCAGTTTGGCCTGAGAGGAGATAACGAACTGACTGACCAACCGATGGGTTCTATATAAACAGTTGGAATGGATTTGCATCCGAGCCAATCCAGATAACTAAAGGCAAAACTATCCGTAAAATAGGGCAAGGCCAATGAGTGCGTGTGATATGATATTATTAAAGTTATAAATCAACATACCTTTACTTCACTTATTAAAAATCGCGACAAAATTATAATTTTATCGATAAAACCTACGTAAAGTCTAAATAAACCTATATAAAGCCATAACGGCCTAGAATGTTAAGGTTTACGTCCAATGCCTAGGCAATCCAGTTTTCACCTTGAGCGTACATTTCAGAGTACAGTTCGACGAATCTGTGTTACGCAGTATCTTGATGAAGTTAGTACAATTGAGATTTACAGTCTCACCTTATTGAATCCTGCCCCTTTAGCGGGGCACGTCGTCAATTCATTGGTGGAGCCTGTGAAACATTGATGTGAATGCTAGAGTTGTATTTACCCTGTGTCGAATGTTGATGGGTGTAGGTTAAGTTGGGACATGGCTGTGTTACTCTCGTCACATGCATTCGTATCTGTGATGTACGTCTGTGATTGTGATACTTATTTATAAGTAGATTCTTAGTATATGGATTTTTAGTACCTTCATTTACATTAACGTTAAAGTAAATTAAAACTCAATGTTTTACATATAAGGGCCAACACTGCGTTAAGCGTGCGCCTGCCGCGTGCGCACACGGCGGTTCACTTTTGTATGAAACCGCACGCGACGGGCCCACGCAACGGTTCACTTTTGTATTAAACCGCAGCGTGCGCACGAAGTACTATAGGAAATTATGAACATTAGGTTAAAAAATCGTACCTACCTCACAATAATTTAGAAATATTTTAGTAAACTACTTACCCTCACTACAATAGAAACACATTTAACTGATCGCTAACTAACTGTTCAAAAAGTAACTATTACGATTTATCAAACTTGAGTTGAAACACTAAAAATATAATAAAAGAAAGCAATTTTTCACTTAAGCGGCGGGAGTCGTAAATCCGTAGAGTTTGTGGAAATTAAGTGCACTTTTGTTGTTCACGTTTTGCCCCTGAAATTGAAACAAGGCGAAAATAATTTTGGTCTTGGTACAATTGCCTCTCGGGCGAAAACGCCTGCTCCAACGTAATGGCAATAACACTTGAGCAAGACTTATAATAAAATTGAGTGTCTTGTACGTTCTCATTTTATTTTTTGTACTCGATTGAGTAACTGTCATAATGTTTATCGTAACATCGCAAATAAAACAATGAGAAGTATGTTTTTGTCGATTTTTTACGCATTTGTACGAAGGCGTTTTGTTTGACGCTGGCAATTTCTTTTCTTATGGTGAAAAAGTTGCTTGGACATAGTGGTTAAGTATCACATCAATAGTGGTGCCGAAGTGTTATGAATAATACTAGACCTATTTAATTATGACGCTGTTTGTCAGAAAATTATCACTACATAGTATAAAACAAAGTCGCTTTCCGCTGCCTGTCCCTATGTAGGTATGCTTTATATCTTTAAAACTATGCAAATGATTTTGATGCGTTGTTTTTAAATAGATAGAGTGATTCAAGAGAATGGTTTTTAGGTATAAAAAGAAACCGAAATTCCCAAGGGAACGGGCACTACGCGGGTAAAAAAATAATAATTAAAAAGTATGCATTATATATATAATGAAGGTACATACTACTAATTACTTCATGGATTCATTATTCTTTATAATCCAAGCCATTGTTAGATTCTTTGTAAATTAGTTGAAAGTCTCCAAGCCTTTGTATATTGGATGCAAGTGTCCAAAAGTTTTGGTAAAAAGTAATCTCTCCTTTTTGTTATCATTCCTATCATTAATATTCATTATTATTGTCCCTTAAGTATAATTTTTTGCCTCCCTCAAAAGAGGGCATGAGATGACAAAAAACAAGAAAATTTTCCTACAAAACTTTTTCATTGTAACTTGGTAGATTTTGAAATCGACGCAGAATTTAATAAGCCTCCTGAAACAAAAAAAAACATTTATCACGTGACCGTTATGTAATGGAATCGTTCAGATTAATTATTCCAAAAGTATTAATTGTTTTAAATTGAGAAATGTTTTGATACAATTAAAAAGTTTCATTCTAATTTTTGTTTTCTTAACTTATTATTTTGTTTTGAATTTGAATATTGTTAAGGGACGTAGGGTAGGGACTTTTTTATATAACTTTAAGAGTGAAAAAGCTCTTATTAAATACTACCTCCTATCTTATCTTACGATATCTATCATTGGCTTGTCATAATTACCAAGTTTATATAAGCAAAAATAATAAAGGTGCGGAGTTTGATTTTTGATTTGTTAGAACTCTCATTCGATTTAAATAAACTAGCAGCGCCCCGCGGTTTTACCCGCGTTGTGCCCGTTCCCGTGGGAATTTCGGGATTTTTTTTACATAAAAACCTTCCTCTTGAATCACTCTACCTATTACAAAAAACCGCATCAAAATCCGTTGCGTAATTTTAAAGATTTAAGCATACAGACAGACAAACAGAAGACAAACAGACGCGACTTTGTTTTATACTATGTAGTGATTATAGCTACCTTCAACGGGAATCTCGTAGGCTACGTTTCATCCCGTATGCCAATTATCACGAAAACTGGTACAACGCAGGTAAACCGCGAGGCACTGCTAGTATGTTAATAAATACCTAATGACGGCTTGAAAAACATATTAACGTTTTTGTGTAAACTAATACGAGATAAATGTCAAAATCTTTTTTGCACACCATACCGAATATAAAAAAAACCTATACCATTTCTCAATAGAATACAACAATGCAACGTCACAAAAGGTTTCTGTAATATTTTATCTGCTTTTTATATGTAGGATGCTGCACTCAAACAGCCGCAAGGTTCTATTGAAAATAAGATTAGTTCCAGTCCATTAACGGTGGACCCTCAAATCAGGTGATGCCCACGGTATATAAACTTATTTGTACGGCTTACCTAATCTAAAATTCAAATTTAAGGAAAACTTCCTGCCTCCTTTCGTAGATAAATTTACATCAACTCCAGGTCTTGGTCCAGTGATTCATGATTTTAGAGAGTATCTAATTGGGCTTTTGAAAAATAATTTTTTTTGTGATAAATGGAAAGATTATATATTAGTTTTATAACAAAACTATTTTTATTTTATTTTTTTCGTAATAATTCAAAAGTAATTTCAAAATAAAAATTAATTTTTGAATCCAGTACCGAAAACACTCGGACAACTCCCGAACAAACCCGAGCGGCGTGTGACGTCATAATGTATAGCCCCATTCGGTTACACGTGTAATAGCCGTAAACGCTGTACGTACTTATGGTTAAATAGCTATACATTATCACGTCACAACCACGGTGACCAATTATGGCGCGTTTATAGTCACGTGATTTTTATTCAATTTTTAATTGTTTATAATTAATTGAAAAAATATTTTTTTAAGTTTTTTGCATTAAATATCAATATTATTAATAATAAAGTTGTAAAATACATAAAAAAAATCATTTTTTTTTTTCAAAAGCCCAATTGAAAGTACTCATTGAACACGAAACAAGTTTTATAACAACGAATTTTAATGGTTGTTTTTATTTTTAGGCAGCCATTTAATTTTTATTTATTCAACCTTTGTACCACTACGGAATAATTTTGTTATGTTGTAAAATATTTTGAACGGATTTCCACGAGCGTTAGATTTGTTTAAATTTTCAAATGTTTTTGTTATTTTTAAGCAGCAATTTAAATATGCTTTTTTGTTCTACTACAGTTTTTGTGTGTACCACTATGGAATAATTTAGTTATGCAGTAAAATAAAACTGTCTGTCTATTACATTTAAGTGGAGCACCTTTCGAACCTTTAGGACCACAAGGTTGAATTCCTAAAATGTTGAATTCCTAAAATGTTGAAATCCCGAAATGTTGACTTTCCCAGAACGTTGGATCTCATAATCCCCCGTAATGTTAACCGATAACTATGGAACTAGTAAAAAAAAATAACCTTAACCTACCGAATAGTCAACCGTAATATTAACCGATAACTATGGAACTAGTAAAAAAAAAATAACCCTTACCTACCGAATTACCAACTTTATGGGAAAGTCAACATTTCGGGATTTCAACATTTTAGGAATTCAACCTTGTGGTCCTAAAGCCTTTCGAAGCTTAGATAAAATAATGCCTGAAAATGTAAAGTAAAAGTATTAGCCTGTAATGTCCCACTACTGGGCAAAGGCCTCTCATCTCACTGAAGTTATCAGTACAGTGAGGAGGATTAGGCATAATCACCACGCTTGCCAAATGCGGGTTGGTGATCTCAAACTCGAGCCATGTTTGAAAAGTAGGAAACATGTTTTCGCTCGACCCGGGAATTGAACCCGGGATCTCAGTTTTGGCAGGCGAGCACACATACCACTAGACCACCGAGGCGCTAAATGCCTGAAACATTCTCAAAATGATGCTAACGAAATCACGGTAATAGTATGCTTATACATCTATCAAAATTTGAGGAATGAAGGTCCCTATTTCAGCAATCCATTATCAAAAATTCAGACTACAAAACTAAGTAGGTATTAGATTTGCTAAACTGTATAAATGTGAAACAATCTCGTTTAAATAATTCACATTTAAGTACTTAAACTTAACGCCTTGTAATACAGAAAACTTTAAGAGATTTTCAAAACAATAAATTAATGAAATGTTTCGTCTAGAATTTTAGACATCTTTAACATTTAAGCCTGAATAATGAGTCTAGTAAATGCTAATGATCGTCTGGAGAGAGTGTTTAATGTGATTAAGGTTTAATATAGCTCATTTAATCAAAGCTCTTATATCTGTCTTAGTTGATAACAATGTAGCAGTGTGTAAGTAGCTTCTAGCAATGTTATTTAACACTAGACACGCCTTTGTGTTACCCGCTTTGTTCCCATTCCCGCGGGAATTTCGGGATAAAATGTATCCCATGTGTCTAAATATACCCGGACAAATTCACTCACGGTTAATTAGACCCAAACTAAGCTCTAAGCTTGTAATATGGAATCGAACTAACTGATACTACTACATATATATACACAAATACTTTATAAGAATATATTATTGACACCCAGACGTCGTCGCCAACAACTATGTCTTCACATATTGTTGACTCCGGGCGGGAATCGAACCCGCAACCCCCGACACAGTAAGCGCTCTCACTGCCACTGTGCCAACGGGCTGTCTGATGTATCACATATATTTCTGTAAAGTTTTATCCCAATCCGTCTAGTAGTTTTTTCGTGAAAGAGTAACATACATACATCCATACATACATACTTACATCCATCCTCACAAATTTTCGCGTTTATAATATTAGAAGGATTATTCCTTCAGGTTCCTTTATAAACATTACATTATAATGATACAATTTCGTTTCAATATATTTTTGATGCTCAACCATTTTCCAGTCTCTATGACCACGTAAACTTATTGTGTTGATGTGTCGTAAAATACTTGTATTGTAGAGATTTACGAGTGGCACCGGTGGTTCCATTTTTATATTTCATTCCACGGATCATAGCGCCCGTTAATTGAACTTTAACGGTTCAAGAAACGGGACATCATTGACTCTCAATATTACTCGTATATGACGGTAGGGTTGTTAACTAACCCGTGTGATGTGTTTGTTTGACATTATTTGACTCCGAATGACCCTTAACAGAGTGTTTTTTACAATACCAATATTTGTATTGTGTTGGCATCAATCGGGGGGGAAGAAAGGATGTATTTGAAGAGCTTATAACACAATTGGAATGATTTTATTGTGGTGAAAATGTAACTACCTGACTACCTGGTTTTAGATTAGTGGTAAGTATTAGCCTGTAATGTCCCACTGCTGGGCAAAGCCTCTCATCTCACCGAAGATCTCAGTACAGTGGTTTATGAGTAATTCTGGCATATCCAGTTGTGTAACATTTCGTTACTAAATACGTTGTATTAATATTTAACAATCGACCTGACAACCTTCTAGATAGCGATGTTTTAATTAACTGTTTACAACTTCACTTTTTTCATTTCACTGAGCACGATGCCAGTAATTTAGCACTTTCCAAAAATGTTCATTTCAACCATCGGTTAACGGTTTCAGGAAAATGAATCGAAAATGTGCAAGGAATGTCTCTTGCACGTTTGCGATGCATTTCTATAGTGATACCTGGTTTTATACCGTGTAAATGACAGACGGACAAAATAAAGTGCAGCCAATTGCTCACGTTTCGTGCAGAGAGGATACTCGTATACTTAGTTAGTTGCAGGGCTTACAGGGCTGCCACTTACATTTTCCAACCAAAAAAAACATTTGTTTGGAAGTTACTTTTACACTATTTAAACTATCACGATATGAACACATTATAAACACTAATCTAGACGGGACTTAATCGCGAATAAAAACATTTAATGCATACCTCAACGTTTCGGTCGTGTCGCAACGGCCGTGTTCACGAGGGTACTGGATTGCGAGTGTTATTTACACTATTTGGTTGAAGGGGCGCAACCTACCCACATCAACCAAAATGTTATTAGGTCCGTACTCCACTGCACTATTTTTTAAGGTCCACGACACACTACACTGACAACGTCCGAAGGTGTCCTACACTTAACCTCGCGATGTGTACACTTGTTTATCACTGGATTCCATGCAGGCGAAAGTTTGAAACCGCTTTCCCGGTTGAAATTTTTGTGTTTCTTAATTTCAACCGCTTCACGTACAAGTCTTGAGAAATAGTGACGTTCGTTGGAAAGTACTTTCGGCCTGTGGAGTTCGATCCAGTGGTTAGTGCCAGACTCCAGCAAGTGTTCTGCCACCGCGGATTTTTCCACCTGGCGATTCTTGACAGCTGCGATATGTTCCTTGACTCGCTCGGCAATAGTTCGCTTGGTCTGTCCGATATAAGAGCTACCGCAACTGCAATCTATCTTGTAAACGCCCGGTGTCTGGTAGGGTATGCTATCCTTGGGTGTGCCCACCTGCTCCGATACTTTTGATAGAGGGGTATAAATGGTTTTAATCGAGTACTCCTTGAGCAGCGATCCGATTTTATCCGTCACCCCCCTAACATATGGCAAAAAAGCAGGTTTCCTCAGGACCTCTTGCTGTTTCACCCTCTGTTTGTGTCCAGAATGCGTTTTCCCTATTCTGTAACCATTCTTCTTGAGTACCTCCTGAACATGAGCCAGCTCCTCCTCCAAATGTTCAGGGTCACACAGTGCATGAGCTCTATTTATTAAAGACGTGGCTACAGAACGTAAATGTCTCGGGTGGTGATGAGACAACGCATTCAGGTATTTGTCTGTGTGTGTAGGCTTCCTGTAGACCGTGTGTCAAGGTAATGGCGAGATCGGATGGTTCCTTATCGCACACGGTGTGTACGTGAAGCGGTTGAAATTAAGAAACACAAAAATTTCAACCGGGAAAGCGGTTTCAAACTTTCGCCTGCATGGAATCCAGTGATAAACAAGTGTACACATCGCGAGGTTAAGTGTAGGACACCTTCGGACGTTGTCAGTGTAGTGTGTCGTGGACCTTAAAAAATAGTGCAGTGGAGTACGGACCTAATAACATTTTGGTTGATGTGGGTAGGTTGCGCCCCTTCAACCAAATAGTGTAAATAACACTCGCAATCCAGTACCCTCGTGAACACGGCCGTTGCGACACGACCGAAACGTTGAGGTATGCATTAAATGTTTTTATTCGCGATTAAGTCCCGTCTAGATTAGTGTTTATAATGGAAGTTACTTCTTCAAAATTGGGCTTTTGAAAAAAAAAAATTGATTTTTTTATTGTATTTTGAAACTTTATTATTAATAATATTGATAATTAATGCAAAAAACTTAAAAAAAATATTTTTTCAATTAATTATAAACAATTAAAAATTGATGAAATTTAATTAAAAATCACGTGACTATAAACGCGCCAAGATTGGTCACCGTAGTTGTGACGTCATAATGTTATAGCTATTTAACCATAAGTACGTACAGCGTTTACAATCAAGATTCCCGCCCTTTTATTCTCTTTCCCTCCAAAAGTTTGCGATGTAACCGAACCTCTTTTCATAAACATATAAAAAGTTTGCGATGTAACCGAACCTCTTTTCATTAACATTAACGTCTGAAAATCAGCGCTGCCAGGGTCACACGACCGTGGCGGCATTACGCTGAGACGAGGCCTGTTCAGACCTCACACAGTAGTTCTGTCCGTGTAATTGTTTAGTGTATGTAATATCTGTTCTTTTTGTCTTTGTTTTATTTTTTTTTCCTTTCTTGTTGTGTGATTCGTCTGAATAAATGTTTTCTATTCTATTTCTATTTCTAACATTAACTAACATTATGACGTCACACGCGCTCGAGTTTGTTCGGGAGTTGTCGGCGTGTCTTCGGTACTGGATTCAAAAATTAATTTTTATTTTGAAATAACTTTTGAATTATTGCGAAAAAAAATAAAATAAAAATAGTTTTGTTATAAAACTAATATATAATCTATCCATTTATAACAAAAAAAATTTTTTTTCAAATGCCCAATTGTAGATGAAATATTTGCTACTTTTTAACTTCCCACTTCGTAGTCATAATTTGTTGTAGCCGTTGGCAAATCTTATTAGATAAATACATAAATATCGGTACAAGTAAATGAGAAACACATGAATCCAGCGACGAAGGCAAGTTATAGGTTAGGTTTGACGTAAATTTAAATAAAAACCGATATTAAATGAAGACGTCATTGAATTAAGTATAAGATAACTTATTCTAAATGACAATTGTTAAAAAACTTAGCATAATAATTATATGTAGATATCTAATATTTTAAACTTTAAACTGTCTTTTCAGGTAATGGGTAAACAAAAATTTATAGAACGTCATGAAAATGGTACCCAAATAAATGTCCTGAAAACTTTGTACAATTGAGAGAAAGTTTGCAAGTCATCAACCCTATTTAAAGAGACATTTTTATTCATTTTCGACACGTATTTTCCATTTGTTTTTTAATTAAACACTCACATGACTTCAAAAGCAATGCAACATTTGACACAATATTGTCCTCTGAAGCGTTTAATATTTCATTGTATGATTGAATGTTTTTAAAAGTGGAAAACTATGAAAAAACTCTAGTAAATTATAATAAAGCTGAAGTGTGTAACTTTTTTTTTAGTTTTTTGTTTGTTTGAATGCGCTAATTTAAGGAACTGTCTGTACAATTTGAATACCTGTATATTTTTTATAGATAGCCACATTCAATGGAAAGATTATAATTTTTTTTTTAATAAATTCTCCAAAAACAGGAACTTGCAAAACGCGGGTAAAACCGCGAATCGCTGCTTGTACACTATATTCTGAGTTATACGTAGATACTTAGAGGTTTTAAATCCATATATATAAAAAAAAGTCGTGCTAATTACACTATTTATAACTCGAGAACGGCTGAACCGATTTGGCTGGAAACTGGTGGGGATGGGGATGGGGAACGGGTGCGCTGTGGGTAAAACCGCGGGGCACAGCTAGTATTATATATTCTTTGCTGTACTCAGAGGTTACGAGTTCAATTTTCCAGTCGAGGGATGCATGTTGTAAAGTACTTTTCAAACATGGCTCAGGTTTGAAATGAACAACTTAGACTAAGCAAGCTCGATGATAATTGATAACATCTAACCCTACTCCTACTTTAATTATGTTTGAGAACAAATATACTAAAGGACAAATTGCCTAGACTATTACAATAGTTGGTATAGAAAAAAACAAGGTGATTATACCAACGAGTCAAAAAAAGTATTAGCCTGTAATGTCCCACTGCTGGGCAAAGGTCTCTCATCTCACTGAAGATATCAGTACAGTGAGGAGGATTAGGCGTAATCACCACTCTTGCCACATGCGGGTTGGTGATCTCAATCTCAGCATGTTTTCTTATGAGTTGATGTAAATATATATTTTAGAACCTACTATTATTATACGAGTATGTATATATCGCATACGACAGGTCTTTGACAGAATTTGTTATTAAATAAAAATTAAAATATACCGGCCGAATTGAGAACCTCCGCCTTCGGTTTTTGAAGTCGGTTAAAAAGTAAATCGACTATTGGTGAATCCTTCATATCTTTCAGTGCCAATACTTTGTTATATTACTCGTATGTATATTGTACATGTTTGTGTGAGCCAAGGTGGTTTATAATAATAATGTATGGGAGTAGATAAGATTCTTCCATAAGGTTAAAAGTTCATCATAAACGTATTGACTTAATCTAACAACAGTTAATTTTACAATAATAATTCTTTATTTATGTATTATATACTTACTAGCAGCGCCCCGCGGTTGTGCCCGTTCCCGTGGGAATTTCGGGAATTTTTATACGTATAAACCTTCCTCTTGAATAGCTTTATCTATTTAAAAAAAAATGCGTCAAAATCGTGCAGTAGTATTTGAGTTTATCGCGAACAGACAGACAGACAGACGCGGCCGGGGAGTTTGTTTTATAATTATGTAGTGATGATTCGAGTGCTCTTGGCGTTGATTGACTGTGATGTTAGCTCATTGCAATTGTAAGCAACGTGCAGCTCGCCCTCTACTTGGATAGGTAGCCGATAGTGGTATTTCTGTCGTCAGATCATTTCCATTTGGAGGCCTTTAAGCTTCGATCAACAATTCATAACTAGATGTCGGGTCGGCGCAAAAAATACGTCTCTGTGAATAACGCCTCATTCGAAAAGTGAGGCGTTATTCTCACTTATTTTATTCATAAGATTTGCTACTTTATTGCTAGGTGTCATGGTTGTAATTAGGTTGAACTTCGAACTGTTTTAAAACTTTTGTTTCAGTTCGGTAGTAAACAAAATAAGCTGTCACACGTCATCCACGCGGACAGTATTTAGCTTTGATTTTGTACGTGACCCGATATCTAGTTGTGTATTGTTGATCGAAGCCTTTAGGCGGTCTTAAATCTCCATCAGGGTTGGCCACTAATCTACTCGAACTTACTTGCTTCTACCTATTGATTTCACGGGAACAAATTGAGTGCTCAAATACAGAAACCCGTTGCAGAAATCATTGGGCAACTTGCAACTTGCTTGCAAATTTTGAGTTGGTTTTTGCGTCACATTATTATTAATCGCCTTTAAAAGCGATTGGTGGGTGCTCGCAAAGGGCAGGGAGGGTTGGCGATGCTTGGGGGAGACCTTTGCCCAGACACGGGTTTGCGTTAACAATACCATAATATTTAAAAAATAATACTCACATAACTGGTTCTGTTATCTTAACCAGTTCTTATCTCAATGATACACTTTACACAAACAAAAACAACTTTGAAGCAATTATAACTCTTTATATAAGGCAAGCTGTATCGATCTCATATCACGTGAACATAAGACCATTCTCGGGGGATTAGTTTCCAATTAACGCGTAAGATGAAGCAGATTATCCACAACTGGAGCCGTTCAGACTAGTCACTATCGTTATTATCATGGTTTAAATATTCACGTAAGGCTATGGTTTTGTATAGGAAAAATAGTTTAACAATGGAAAGTGGAAAAGAGGTTCTCACTCCAGATGTACCTATCTATTTTTCCCCCTTTTCTAGCTTTTCTTCTTGATGTTCGTTTGTAGTGTAAATGTAGTATGGAGCATGGAAGAGCGAAGTAATCTATTTTGTGGTCTAGCTTATGATTTTGTTGTTGTTTTAAGTTTAATAAGACTCCTTTTTGTATAATAGTTTCATGAAATTGTATACGTAAAACTAATTTATTTAGAAACACTTCAAAAATAGATTGAGCTCTGAGTGTAAACAGACACTTGAATTTTAATGATTTGCATAAGTGATATCTATAGTAATATGGTAAAGCTGAAGAGTTTGGTATGTCGTTTCTTTAATGTATTGTTTATTGTTTATTTGAACCCGCTAATCTCAGTACGATTTGAATAATTATTTTTGTAAAGCCGCGTTTCCATTATGCAAGTGACTTGCATACAAGTTGCAAGTTGCATGAAAATTGTTTAGTGGAAACCACAACTTGCAAACAAGTTGCAACTTGTATACAATTAGGTTTGAACTTGTACGCGCAACACTCAAGTTAGCTTATTTGCATACAAGTTGCAAGTGCATGTGCTCGTGTATAGAGGGAAGTGCAGGATTATTTTGTAAAAATGACTGCTAAGTGGAAAACTAACTTGTATGCCACTAAAATCTTGTATGCAAGCTGCAAGTTGAACTAATTCGTGTTTCCGATTCAAACTCCTTGCACACAAGTGTGACGTCATACATGCATGCAAGCATTTGCATAATGGAAACGCTCCTTTAGGTTAAGGTTAAGGTTATAGGCTATTTTTTCTCCCGAAAGTCTTACGGGAACAGACACAATGTGGCAAAACCGTGAGTCACTGCTAGTAAAAAATATAGCAACAAAAAGGATTTTGACATTCAATAAGATTTGCTACAACTCTACTACAATTCGTTATATAACAATTAACAGTGACACTGTGACAATTGCAGTCATTGTACGTGACGAAAATTTATGTAGAATGGTCCAATGTTGGCCAAATTTTCGACTGTCATTGACCAAACTAGAGTTGTAGGTAACTGAATTACTCTTCGACGTTGACACATGGCTGAACCGTTGCTCGTACCTTTGGTGAATAATAGCCAACCGACACACACGCTTTGAAGAATTAATTAAAAAGTATATTATTCCAATGAATTATAGTGATATGAAAACTCCTCCTTTTTGAAGTCGGTTAAAAAGGTACTGAATATTTGGCACAGAGTTGTTAGACCGGAACTCAGGAAGCGTTTTCATCAGTTATGCTACGTGTCTATGCTTAATTTCATTCATAGACAAATACCTTTTCGTATTATACATTCTAGTTTAATATTTTTATCAGCCACCAATCACATTAAACATAGCATTGCAACGTACCATCACAAATGCATTTTAATTGCTAGATTTGTACTATGATTATAGTACGATGAATGGCACCCTTTTAAAGGGATTGCCTGATGATCGATAGTTGAAAACCTAGACGTATGACAGAAATGGAAGAGGCTTTTGTCTTCCTCTGATTCGTTTTGACCATGTCAACTTAAGTTAAGTAATTAAGTAAACTAGGTATAGTCAAAAACAGCATTCTTTTGCATGACCTGTGTATCATCTAAGGTCGAGTTCTTTTGATCGAAACTTTTACTTGCTTAGAATAACACAGACTATTTCAAACAGCAGCTACTTAAATGGGAATCATCATTTCGTAAAAATAATAAACTAAAATAAAACAACCTGTAATCCAGTACAGGAAAACAAGTAAAATATTGTAACACGTTGATCCAGAGGGAGGCTGGAATCGGCGACACTTTAAGCCGCTTACAACTGAGGCTTTGCCACGAAAATCTCAGTCCTGAAAATTCACAATTTTCATAACTGTCATCTTGGTAAGTAGAAAACATCGAAATACTCACTTTATTTTGATTTGACACTTTTATTTGTGGCTGTACTTTTGCGACTCTTCAGCATACGTTATAAGGAAAAAAACACCATGTAAAACAAAAATACTAAACCAATACAAGGACACCATACGAAGGCTACGAAAGCATATATATATGTAGCCACATCAAACACTGTACATTCATCGTGAGTAATGCGTTATAACAGACATGAAAAAACTATTTATGTGAGGTACAAGTAATGATACGTGACATATGCAAATGCAAGCACTTTTATAAAATAAATAAACTGATTGCTATGCAAAATCATAATACTACCTATCCACTCCAAATTTAAATTACAAAAGTTTCAATGTTTTACAAAGAGCTTACTCTTCAAAATAAACTTGATAGAGACGTTAGCATTTGAAGGCTCTCCAAGTTTTCTTTGATATAAAGAAAATATTTTATTTTCAAATGGATTTTTATTCCACTGAGATCATATAAAAACTTTCTCGTATTAACTGGGGATGTTTGAGAATATGATATTTGGTGTTTGTTTAAGCATTTATTTGCGTATATTTTGTATTATTCTTGATTCCCTTCAGAGAATTTAATGTGTCAAAATGTCACTCAATCGCTTATAAAGGTAGAATTCCGAGGTTGTAATGATTTCGATATTTAAAACATATATTATTTATTTAAGAGGAAAAAGGGAGTAAACGTTCATTAACATTTCTTTTTGTAATGTGAGGGATTGAAACGAAGCGAAAATTTTAAATTTTGTAAAAGAAATAAGTACCTGTAATTTTTTTATTACGTTTCTTTACAGTATCAAAATAGAGTTTGCTTTGAACACAATGATTTCTTTAGTTTTACATAAGCGAAACGTCACATAATATAAGTGTCTCCTTTCCTACTTTCATGAAGACCCTTCCCTAGTAGAGATTTTTCGCATGTAATGTATGAAAAATTACGTCAATTAATCTCTAGGCTGCGGCAGCAAGGCTAGATGTTATATTTTTCTGTATTAAACCTCTTTCCTCACTATAAACTCAAGTAAAGGGAGGAGAACCACAGAAGAGGAATATCATAGCTGATTATTTAAAAAACTTTTTATGGAAACAGTTAGCGTCCAGTTAGAGTGAAATTAATATGTTATTAAAATACATTTTCTATGTCATTATCATAGATTGAAGGGCAAGGCTCTTATCGGTGAGTCCGGTACAGACTTCTCCATTTATTCCTACTCAGTGCAAGCTCCTTCACATCTCTTTATGACATGACAGACACTTTTTCTTTAATCTGACTCATGTAACGGATTCTAGGCTTTCCCCTACATCGTTTTCCTTCAACTTTACCTTCCATGATATACGATATATTATTTATGTATCTGTCATGTCGTATGAGATGTCCTATCATCCTTCCTCCTATTTTATATTATCTCAAGTAATATAATAAGGATTAAAATAATGACGTGGTATTGCTAACTGGTATTTATGCAGTCGCAACCTCTCGACCAAGCCTAACATAATTATGTAAATCATAGATGCTATGTGCACCAATAGAGACATGTCATTTGAATGTGATAACATTTTATTACGCAATTGTGCTATTAAAACGTACGATAGCTAATTGTACAATGAATGGTAGCCAGCCAAATGCAGGGATGATTGGCGATGTTTGGGGTGATCTTTGCCCAGCCGTGGGACAGTATACGTTAGAGAAATAAATACTAAGAGCTTTACTTAAAAATAAACTATGAATTTATATAAATTTAAAAGCAAGTACGATTTCCATGAATTTGTAAAATGTGTTCAATTAAAAAGTTTATGACATTTTTACTACACGAATTTAAGAACTTATATTAGGTAACAAAAGTTTGAAGTTTCATTTAAATAGCTTAGATTTTATTTCGTACTTAAAACGTCTGCCATTTCTTTACAAGTCGTAAAGTAAAATTGTTTCTAAGTCTTAGTACTAGTTGGAACTGGAATTATTTTTGGGAATTTTAAATGAACTTCGGACTAGTTAGACATTTGCATGAATATAAAGGTGAAGTTAGATTTTATTGTTTTTAATTAATAAGTTGGAGCGTTCTTTAGTAGATGACTGTTTTTTTAAAAAGAATCATTAAAACTGGTCCAGCCGTTCTCGAATTATAAATCGTGTAACTAGCACGACTTTATATTATATATACACACTAGCCGTGCCCCGCGGTTTTACCCCCGTTGTGCCCGTTCCCATGGGAATTCCGGGATGAAAAATAGCTTATAACCTTCCCGTTGAATCTGGCTATCTATTACAAAAATAACTATTCCAATCGGACTGGTAATTCCAGAGGTTAGTTCGAACATACAAACAAACAAACTTACAAATTTTACCTCTTTATAATATTAGTATTTATGCAGTCATTTAATACTCCGCTCCCGAACTAAAATCGCCGATGGAGGAGAAAAGGCCGCTAAACTCAAATGGGATTAGGCTGGTCACGTCTGCCGCATGCCTGACACGCTGTGGGCTAAAATTTCTACTGTGTGGCGCCCGGAGCCAGCGAGACGGAGTCGCGGCAGACCACGCAGGCGGTGGCGGGACGAACTGGACGCCTACAAGAGGGACTGGCAACTGGTGGCTTCAAATCGAGAAGAGTGGCGGGAATGGGGGGAGGCCTTTGCCCAACAGTGGGATGATACAGGCTAACAGTAACAGTAACAGTATAATATTAGTATAGATTAGTATGTTAGTAGATGTCTTGAAGTTCAGTTATGTACAGATAGCGCGCGAGTTGAATGAGCAGAGCTTAGGAATGCGGTAGTGCTGTGACCTAATTATAATTATTGATGACCACAATGAGTAATGAATGTCGATAAATTTAAACAATGTTATAAGTTTAATTTTATTTTTTACACTAGGTTAACATGATGAAAAAAAAACAATATCATAATTATCACACGTTTTTAATAATCATTTCACAAAACGGAATAAAAAAAAATTAATCAGATTCAGAAATGGCAGATATGGTTGAATCGGTGTCACTATCCTCGCCGTCGCTGACCTCAATAACGAATCGATCTATGGTATCTTCAATTAATCCATCTCTTTGCCAATAATTTTCTTCTAAAATTATGACGTGATCATCGAAGCCATAACACGGCAAACGTACGATAGTTGACAAGGATGGCACAGCACTACACTGCAGGCGCGTGAGGTGGGGCGTGCGGATAGCGGGGGGAGATGCTCCCGCTCTTTACCTCAGACCCCGACTGCATTCAACTCGCGCGCTATCTGTACATTTTATTTCTCGACGACCCGTTACCTAATTCGTGGAAATGGATTCACAATTTCATCCACAATTCCATTTCATTAACATAGCCAATCGCGTAGTTTGATTACATTGTCCGTAGCCACAGGATTCGCAGCGGTACTCGTAACCGGCAATTACACTCTAAATCATGTAGACGCCATATTAGCTCGAAAGCGAACATGATCCAAATTATTTCGGAAATATTTACGTGGCAACCCGTCTCGCTTCGCAGTGAGTAATGAAATTTTCGTGCAAAAAATGGAACAAATCTTGAAAGCCTATGTCTGTTTAAAATACTTTTGTCTGTTTAAATACTTTGGTGTCAGATTTTATAAGATCGGATAAATAAATGGTTTTGAAGATTTACTTCTACAATTGGGCTTTTGAAAAAAAAAAATGATTTTTTTTATGTATTTTAAAACTTTATTATTAATAATATTGATATTTAATGCAAAAAACTTAAAAAAAATATTTTTTCAATTAATTATAAACAATTAAAAATTGAATAAAAATCACGTGACTATAAAAGCGCCATAATTGGTCACCGTGGTTGTGACGTGATAATGTATAGCTATTTAACCATAAGTACGTACAGCGTTTACGGCTATTACACGTGTAACCGAATGGGGCTATACGTTATGACGTCACACCGCGCTCGGGTTTGTTCGGGAGTTGTCCGAGTGTTTTCGGTACTGGATTCAAAAATTAATTTTTATTTTGAAATAACTTTTGAATTATTGCGAAAAAAATAAAATAAAAATAGTTTTGTTATAAAACTAATATATAATCTTTCCATTTATCACAAAAAATTTTTTTTTTCAAAAGCCCAATTGTTCGGGTTCAATTCCCGGGTCAAACGAAAATATGCTTCCTACATTTCAAACATGGCTTGGGGCGATCACCATCCATCAGTAGGTAGTAGATTATGTCTAATCCCCCTCACTGTACTGATATATTCAGTGTGATGAGAGGCCTTCGCCCAGCAGTGAGATGAGAGGCCTTCGCCCAGCAGTGAGACATTACAGGCTAACACTTAAATTTATTTTTCTTCTACAATTCGGTAATGATTAAAATTTAATTGTGACTCTCGTATCGTAGTATGACGAACCGATGTTAACTCATAGCGATTTTTGTATAACGTGCAGCGGTACTTGGATGGTAGGCTGATAGAAGTATTTCTGTCAGAGCGCTACCTTGCTTCGGAGGGCACATAATATTGTCGGTGCCTTGTTTTAATTGTTATACAATGCTGAAGGCCTTGAGGACGTCTAAAAACTTCGACAACAACTTCGGCCACCGACATACTCAAACTTGTGAGGTTGTTGAAGTTATTCCACTAAGGGCTCCCACACAAAACTGCGATGCGATGCGATGCGAATTCCATTTAATATATTCATCTCTTTTCTTTGTACCGTAGTAATGGCGATAGATATAACTATTTCAGTTCGCATCGCATCGCATCGCAGTTTTGTGTGGGAGCCCTAAAAGGTAAAGACCTCTTGGCCTTTGAATTATCAGTAACTACAATGAAAAGGATTAGAAGTAATCACCGCGTTTCCTCAATAAAACATATTGGGTATATTTGAGAGTGGAACAAAGGTCAAAACAGTAGTTAAAACAAAAAGGATGTCATTATTTTACGGGCTATACAAATATCGTGTAAAACAATCTTATCTCTAAACAGCTTTAGTATCAGACTATATAATTTTTCCTTTACATGGCGAAGGTTGGGCCTAATAAATATGCAACCCATGTCAGCTTATTGTTGTGCGGTGTTTTAATGATTTTATATTTCATTAATTTGACATTGTGTTGTTTTTCGGTTGGTATGTTCAATGATCCAGTGTTAATGAATCTGCTAATTGTGTTTAACATTAAATGGGTATATATACCTTATGTGCTGTTAATAATGCAGTTAATATACTGTGTTCGTCAGTTGCGCTCGTGGCGTGATTTGAATAAGTGATGTTAACTCATTCGTAAATGTTAAGCAGAAGCTTGGGTCCGACTTACCTAGGTGACCGTGGGTTATAGTATTTAGTATTTAGTATTTAATTTTTAGTATTTAATATACCCGGACAAATTCACTCACGGTTAATTAGACCCAAACTAAGCTCTAAGCTTGTATTATGGAATCTAACTAACTGATACTACTACATATATATATACACAAATACTTTATCTTATATATAAAATTCTCGTGTCACAGTGTTCGTTCGCGTACTCCTCCGAAACCGCTAGACCGATTCTCATGAAATTTTGTGAGCATATTGAGTAGGTCTGAGAATCGGCCAACGTCTATTTTTCATCCCGAAATTCCCGCGGGAACGGGTACAACGCGGGTGAAACCGCGGGGCGCAGCTAGTAACTATATATAATTGACAACCAGACGTCACGTCAGATAGTGGAATTTATGTTTGATGGGTTATGGTGCAAATTATATTAGAGTGTTATCGTGCTTCGGATGACACGTATATTCTTTCAGTCTCAATTGTTTCAGTATTTACACCACCTTGAAGGCTTTTAGTCGGTCTAACATCTCAGATATCAGAGCTATTCGCTGTTACTGTTACTGTTAGCCCGTAATGTCCCACTGCTGGGCAAAGGCCTCGCTGACCTATTCGAATTTACTGCATTTCCTATAACAATTGCCGTTTGAAAAACTCACTTGATGTCAAAAGCTCTATAATACGAGCTTATTAAAAAGTTCAAAGGAGATAAAATATTTTGTATCAAATTTTTGGCTCAAGAAAATTACTTTTCTGTAACTTTTGTCACTGTATTTTATCTCATGCTTTGAGCGTTTTAAAAACATATTTTGTAATGTTAATAACGCTGTATTTTTTCATACTATGGGCCTTGATGGTATTATACTCTGTACTGGTCAAGGAAGGTGTATTTTGATATATTCGTGGCTTAGTTTGACTAAGCGATGATAACTCACTGCGATTGCTATAAGCAACTTTCATCGTCTCGTCGTCTCGTTGCTATTAGTGACTACTTAATAACTTAAATTAAGTACTGAAGCACTTAAGTTGTAAACAAAAATAATCTCTATGGTTCATTACTGCCATAGGTTATTAAGTCGCAAAAATAGTCAGCCGGATGTACACAACTTTAAACGTGATGCATAAGAATACAGGGTGACTTTTTTAAGCCAGACAGGACTTTAACTACCCTGTCGTACTATGGTTCATTACTGCCATAGGTTATTTAGTCGCAAAAATAACGTCAGCCGGATGTACAAAACTAAACGTGATAAAAAGTAAAGGCTTAAAAAGTCACCCTGTATACAGGACTTTAACTACCCTGTCGTACTATCTTCCAATTCACTTTACTTTGGCGGAGAATGTACATACTTACTTCATTATCATGGCAGTACTACATTGTATAAAGGTGAACCTATTCCAAATTTCACCTTAATCGGTTATGATACAAAATTCCGTTCCAAGATTTGTCACCTTAATAAACTTACAAACGAACGGTCAAGTGAAATAGAAGCTTGTACAAGCAATAAAGATTGAAAGCAAGAAAACAAAAAACATTGGGCTTCACTACATAGTATAAAACAAAGTCGCTATTTTTGTCTGTTTGTTTGTCTGTATGCTTAAATCTTTAAAATTACGCAACGGATTTTGATGCGGTTTTTTGTAATAGGTAGAGTGATTCAAGAGGAAGGTTTTTATGTAAAAAAAATCCCGAAATTCCCACGGGAACGGGCACAACGCGGGTAAAACCGCGGGGCGCTGCTAGTTATTTATAAACGTTCATTAACAGCACTTTAGCTATCAAATGGTTTGTCCCTTTCCGACATACGCTATTTGCCAAAGAGCGAAAGAGACAAAACACTTTAAAACACTGTTTAAGTTAAATATCGTTTATGAATAAGGATTTGTTGGCGGATTGTATTTTATTTTTTTATTCCCCACGTGCGAAAACCACACGCGTTCATTCCCCACTAATTCCCGGGCGACCTCCCTGATCCGGAGGTGCCCTCGTAAATGTGATTACCTTCCGACGCTCATTAAGCGTAACGATATTCAATTAAAAATTCGTTAACATACTTATATAAAATTCAGCGAGTTCAACCGTTTTTCCTGTTTTTAAATCATCGGCAAAACCATAAAAGATTTACCGTGAAGAGATATTGGACGAAATTGGTGCTATCGTTTTAATTGATTTCGCTTCGCTATATCTGTTTATATATGGAATATTGATTTTTTGGGTTCCGTACCCAAAGGGTAAAAACGGGACCCTATTACTGAGACTTCGCTATCCGTCCGTCCGACGTCTGTCACCACACCAGGGTGTGGCTCAAGAACGGTGATAGCTTGACAGTTGTAATTTTCACAGATGATGTATTTCTATTGCCGCTATAAAATATCCCATACAACAAACGAGATTTTTTGCCGTTTTTTAAAGTACAGAACCCTCCGTGCGCGAGACCGACTCGCACTTGACCGGTTTTTTAATTAATTTTTCATGGAAATTCTTCATGAATGCTTTCAATCATCACATCGATCTATTTCAAATAGAATGGTGTTCAATATAGTTGCGGATTCTCCTCTACGAATAACTTATCTTGATACAATTAGATCTTTATACCACACTATCTGAGGCGACGATAAAACACTACGGGATTAAAACCTTTTTTCTCCATAATCTGTACCAAAATCATATTTTTTAAAAAATACATGTTAATTGAGATACTTCAGTCCGTATTTTCTTCATTTTATTATTTAAATAAAATTATTTTTAGTAGCTCTAATATATATGCCGAGAAACCCCCAATTTAGACATTTCAAGCCATTTTTCTTCAAAACTATTAACCGCTAGATGTTTTTACAGTCATCATCATATTAGTAAATACAAAATCTATTGATTCTTCGTCTTATTTTTTTCAAATAACTTTTGTAATTATTTAAATTAACTAAATACGATGCACAGAACGCCTGGTATACCCCTCCGGCCACCCAACAATTTACTCAAGCAAGGTCATTTGGATATAGCCAGCTCTTAAGCAGTCGGTCCCGGTTGCTCCAATCGTGAGACCATGTCAGAGGCCTTGTGGTCTAAAAACTGACACCAGGGTTGGCCACTAACCTACCCGAAATAAATGAATGACCGCAGTCAAGCTGCATCAATGGATACGTTTCATTGTGACGTCACAGATCCTTTGATCTCCAACGTGGACGTATCTTCAATGCCGTTTTCCATTAGTGACACTCTACGGACATAACCTAATATTCGGTTTGCTTTTACTTCGACACCGCGACTAACCTTGTTAACCTTTTATCGGCAATCGAGACTCGAATTCAGAATCCGATATTTCAAATCAATCATTGTACATGTACAAGTTGTTTTTTAGTTATTTATGGACTGTATATATGTAAATGCTAGCAGAGCTCTGTGGTTTTACCCGCTTTGTGCCCGTTCCCGTGGGAATATCGTTTTTTTTTACATATAAACCTTTTTGGATCACTCTATCTATTTAAAAAACCGCGCATCAAAATCCGTGCAGTATTTGAGTTTATCGCGAACAGACAGACAGACGCGGCCGGTGACTTTGTTTTATAGTATGTAGTGATGCTAGCAGAGCCCTACGGTTTTACTTGTGCTGTATTTATTACCATGGGGATTATTACCATTTTTGGGGAAATTATAGAATAAGAAGTTCTAGAGTTCCTTTAACAAAATCCTTTTGAATAAGGCTATCGAACTTAACAAAGCTTAGCCCGTAGTGTATTTATTCTCTGAAGATTTTTTCGGATAAAAGTTGGCGGGACGATCTTATCGCCTTCGATAGAGATTGGTGGGAGAAGGCGAAAGATAAGGACGGTTATTTATTTATTTATTTATTAAATACATCGGGATAACAAACAGTTACACAGTTAGATGTACATACAGTAGATTATAAAAAACTTAATTTAAGGTTAGCAGTGTTTGGGGGAGACCTTTGCCCAGCAGTGGGACACTGGGACAGTATAGGTTAGATAAAAAAAAGTTAACAGAATCCATTAATGTGTTATTATTGTTATTAACCATCAATCGTTTAGGTATAAATAAGTTTTGTATTTTGTAAGTAAGATTTATCTCAATTTTTCCTAGAGTACAACATTTGTGACACGAGCATAGTTGCCTAGCACATAAATGCCTATCTGTGTCACTGCATAGATTTAAATGGACAATTGGCATAGTTTCAACTGAATGAAATAGGTTTAACACATTTGAACATATTATCATGGTTATTATAATCTGATATGTGGGTAAACACCAAGAGATTATATTATGATGTATGTTCTCCGTTTACTTTGGTAAATGTGGATATTTTATGAATGGTAGATGCCTTTAATTACCATTATAAATAATATTATGAGCATAATTAGGTACTGCAAATCATTAAACTTTTATTTAAAACCCACATTTTTACCCATAGAATAATCTTTTTAAATAAAAATGAATTGCTGTTCGTTAGTTTGCTTAAAACTCGAGAACGGCTGAACCGATTTGGCTAATTTTGGTCTTGAAATGTTCATGAAAGTCCAGGGAAGGTTTAAACGGTAAGCAGTGAGGAAAAAATGCAGAACCGCAGGGCACAGCTAGTCTATAATATAAAAATGAATCGCAAAATGTGTTGGTAAGCGCATAACTTCAGAACGACTGCACCAAATTGGATGATTCCTTTTTAAATGTGTTCCTTATTGGCAGGACAAGGTTTTTATATAAGAAAAATAAGGAATAAAAATCTCAAAATTCCCACGGGAACGGGGGCGCTGCGGGTGAAACCGCGGGGCACAGCTAGTATAATATATAATATTTAAAAGAAAGTAGTGCTAGTTACACCATTTATAACTCGAGAACGGCTGGACCGATTTTAATCATATTCTTTTATTTTTTATACCTATATATTGTTCAGGAATACGATGATAAATAATAAAAATCCCGGAATTCTTTCGGGAATGTATGCGCTGCGGGTGAAAACATACAGCTATTATTTTAATAATTATCTTTAGAACAGGGTTTATAAACTGCCTGCATTAGTTTTCTTAAATTAATATAGCTAACACTAACATACATCACCATTTATTGCAAGAAGGAACTCGGTTACCCCTCATTGGTCGAACAAATACGGAAAAATCAGAAAGCCAATAATACACAGTGTGTTTATTTATTGTTCCTCGAAATGTGACATTCGTTCATATATTATGTATAAATAGGGCAAACATATTATGTATTTTATGGACGTAGTTTGTTATGCATTTTATTAAGGGATTTGGAGCTCCTTTGTGTTCGTCATATATGTATATAATGATTGAACAAAAGTTGCATTGCATGAATGGATCATCTAATGAATCATTTTCGTATATTTAATCTGCTCAAGGAATATGTAAAATATAAGTATGTATAATATGTTTGTATATAATTACGTTAATTAATTTAATATTTTTCCGTTATGAATTTTGAGGCATTTAATAAAATAATATCCGGTTGTTAGCACTAGGTATAGACTCAAACTTTGTGTACAAGTATACTTCAATCTGAAGGTACATAAGCTGCCGCTTATTCCCAATTGTCCACCCTGGTAGGGTCGTTGGCATTTAGACAAAATATACCTGTTTTTATTTTACAACTTTTCGCCTTTAGAATAACATAAATTTCAAATATTTCATTAAAATTTGAACACCTTTACAACTTTCTGGTGGGGACAGAGGGTATATAACTTTTAGGTTTATTCCCAATGCGCTCACTCGGCTTGGTGTGTCGACGATGGTGGGGACGAAGGGAGTAAAGTTACAAATTCCCAACGACTCTCAGATCAGGGTGGACGTTTCAACTGGGGTCATTGGGAACAGATCCAAGCTGCGAGCTGGCGATTTGAAAGATTATTATAGACAAATGATACCTTTGCCCAACATTTGACAATACTGGCTAACAAGAGTAACAGTAAATGATACCTTAATTTTTTTTTACATATTGTTGATTTAATCGACGTCTCTGAGTTGAGAGAGTGAGACAGTTAAGTCGATATTTTACAAGTATGATTAATATTATAGACGTAGTTAGTAAAGCTTCGAATCTAACGACCGTGTGTGAATTAGTTCGCACATATTCATATATTAAAGACAATTACGGTGCTTATCCCGAAACAGAACAGGTTTGAGTCCGTAATATAAGTTTCAATTTCATTAATTGCTTGCTTATCACTACGTTCGGTGGCCGTTTTACCCCGTATTATTAATATAAATTGCAAAGAATGAAGGCGCTTAGTCTAAGGTATTCATTAACAGAATTGGGTCAAACGATTTCGGGTGTTGGTGAAGCGTGACCGACTGATGTTCATTACTTGTCTGCCGCATTTGGATTGGGATTAGCACTCTTAATTTCGAAAAGGTTAGGGTACTAAATTATCCTTTTCACTAGACACTTGAAACTCTCACAATTTGCACTCATTACAAATAAATAAAGTCCCTTGACGATGAGCTGTGTAATTTGATTGAAATTTCAGATACATACATACAAAAATCGACACGGTATTTGTCCCTTTTATTTGTTTATCATAAAATTATGGAGATTGAACTTACGTTATTTTCTCAAATCTTATGGGGTTGCGACAATACGCTTAAATTTTTGCCATAATGGTCCATTTTTGCATTTATAAATTCAGTATATTTATGTGTATTCTAAACCATTATATAACCCTCCCCCACTCAAATATGCAACGGCTTATGTTCTTTAGGGCTGTCTACAAGATGTATGAGAATGTCTACATACGTATTCGACGCCACATGGACGCCACCTATCTACAAGGGCTGTAACGTGTTCAGTAGAAGGGGCCTTTGTAGTGGGCATAACAGTACAGTACGAGTACTTAATACGATATACTTCATACATTTTTAAGGAGCCATCGTTTCTGAAATTTTAATGTCAAAAGTCTTCAATAAAGAATTAGAAATTTAAAAAAATCAGTTTTGATGATAATTTATTCTGTTTTGTTTTTATTTTTCCTACCCTATCCACATTATTTAAACTGAAAGAAAAACAGTTTAAATAAACTTTACTCGAGTGCAAGTGATGTTAAGAGCTTGAAGGGAACAAAGGATGGACGTACTTCATTGTTTATGCCACAACACAACATAAAAACCACGATTCGCATCAAACGGTTGGAAAGAAAAATGGGAAAAAATACCGTCGTTTATATTAAAATCACTAAGTAAAGAAGGTAAGACGATACATGAGGTTTGCTTTGCAGTGGGACATAACCGGTTAATACTATTGTAAGTACTAAAGTAAGTAAATTAAGTAGGTTAGTGGTCAACCCTGGTGTCAGAGTTTTTAGATTGACCTCTGACTAGGAAGGCCTCTGAGATCTTCCGATTGAAAAAACTGGATGGACAATTATTATAAGTCCTACTAAGAAAAGTAAATACTACTACATACTTTACTGATACGACACACATAAATACTTATTAAAAACTCGCACAACACGTAAGTTTGTTACCAGTGGTGTTTGGTGTTGTTATATTCCACCGATGGGCAAAATACTCCATCACTATTTATCTAATGTCCAAGCAAGTTATTCAAAGCACATTTGTTGTTTTGGTCAAGGTTCTAATTTTCAGTAGACTAGAACAATGTGACTAACTCAATCAATGAAATATTTTAGTAAGCTAACCTTAAAAAACCCTCACTGTAAAGAAAACCAATTATAATCCTTTACCTTCATATTAAATTACTAGCAGCGCCCCGCGGTTTTACCCGCGTTGTGCCCGTTCCCGTGGGAATTTCGGGAATTTTTTTACATAAAAACCTTCCTCTTGAATCACTCTACCTATTACAAAAAACCGCATCAAAATCCGTTGCGTAATTTTAAAGATTTAAGCATACAGACAGACAAACAGACAGACACGAAAAAGAGACGACTTTATTTTATACTATGTAGTGATCTTATAATTCAACTATAAGATCTGAGATAAGAACTATCTTTACATAATTCAACCATTTGCTTAAAAAATTCAGAAATGGTAGTAAACATTATTTACCTTCATAAAGAAAACCCTATATTGAAACCGGTTGGTTAAGAAATCGGGGTCTATTTACTGCTAAAAAGGAAAGGTTATTATTTTTATGATTATGGGAATGAGAATGCCCCGACATCAAATACGCGGCGTGCTTATTTAATAATTCAGAGGCCTCCATTCTAAATATTTACTTTAAACCGGAAAATTATTTTGTGAGGAAAAGAAGAAAATTAAAAAAAATCGTTTAAAGTCGGGAGATGTTTATCTAGGCCCCTGAGAGGCTCTATAACTCACGATTATTCGAGGACGAATAGCCAATTTTGCCGGAATGAATTGCACAGATCTGTAGATAACTCCACCCTAGTGCACAATCCAAATAAAATGTTCTTTATTACGGACTATGATATGGGGATGAAAAAGATTTGGATAAAATTTTATTACGTATCAAGATTTTGGATGTTTGCTGAAAATTGATGCAATTTGATACTTCACTTTGTTAATATTTCGTGGATTTTCCTAATAGATGTAACGTTAATTTATTATTGACAACTGATTCGGTGGATGTGAGACTAAGGCCTGAAACTGCGTTAAGCGGATGCCCGCTCGTGACGGGGCCCGTCGTGTCCCACAGAGTCCACGCGCGTGCCCACATGCGGTTCGACGCGCGAGGACACGCGACGGTTGCCCGTCCGGGCGCCCGCTTAACGCAGTTTCAGGCCTAACGGCATATCTTTATTAAAGTGCAAATATGTTAATTAGTTAAATTTGTATTTTATTAATTGAAATAATTTGAAATGTTTATTGCTTAATTTTTGATATTGGAAATATCATCAAAAACAGAGAATTGAAATCAAATGTTACATTTAATGTTTTTCAACAGTAAAGTTTAAATTATTGTAATTGGTTTATTGAACCGTTTTTTTGGGATACTAAATTGTTTTGTTTAAGATCATTAAATGAACTGAAACTCGTTTTTTGGGTTTTGTCTTTAGTACTCAATTGAATCGCAAAATCAGTATAGGTTTAGGTTGAAATCAGTTCACAAATATCTTCCTATTCGAATTTTCTACAGTAGGTCTAATTTAAGATATTATAATGTTCGGTAATAAACTGAGCAGACATACAAATAATTTTCAGTTAATCCGGTATATTAATTAATGTTCCTCGTATACACTTGTCTCATTTTGAATATTCATACAATGTATTCATAATTCAATAAGTACTTATAGTCAGTACACGTAATCCTGCGTGAGACTCATTTACATGACGAAGTAACTTGTAAAATGCCTTCAATATTATAACTGGCTAATCGCGCCCCGCGGTGTTACCTGCGTTGTACCCGTTCTTGCGGGAATTTCGGGATAAAATGTATCCCATGTGTTATTCTAATATATAACCTATATTACTGTATAGTTTCATCCAACTCCGTCAAGTAGTTTTTTCGTGAAAGAGTAACAATTATACATACATCCTCTCAAACTTTCGCATTTATAATATTAAGTAGGACAGTGCCCCGCGGTTTCATAGATGTTCGAAAACTTTATTATTGTAGAACATACGTCATTTTAATAAATATTATGAGCTTTGATGTTCTGAAACAGGCCATTTTTTTGTAGAAAATACGAAATACAGATAGTTATTAGTTTTGATTATTCAGAGAACTAGGCCTGCGGTCATTCACAGAATTAGGGTTTTAGCATCTCTCAAGAAAATAGGCTTTAGATAAATTATTGAGGCTTTTAGAAAAATAGCTATCAAGAAAGTCCTAGTCTAGTCTTTTGCGATTCATTTTCCATCTTGAGAATAGGGTTTTTATGTTTAAGCTACATCAAAGTTTTTTGAGACTAATTGGAGTAAACAGACAGAAAGTCCGGCTGAAATATTGTTGAGCGTTACTTTGGCATTTAAGCTATCTGAATTGTACAAAGGTACAAAGTAATTAGATATAATTTTAACAGAAAATGTTAACTATTATGCGTTTAAATAACCTAAATACAACAGTGTTCATATAACGTGGAAATGTAATATTAAAGGGAAAACTCGTTTAGTCATAATTATGTTTATTCAGAATTAATACGTGGATTAGACATCTATTTTCAGTTTAAATTAATGTTAAAAAAATGTAAATATAACAATTAATTACATAGAACACAGTTTAGTTATTTACATTTAAATTCCGTGCGCATTGTCTCTTTAATCTGGCCGATAACCATTTCAAACTGAGAGGAAACTCTGTAATTTGCTTGATATTTGTTACAATGTTCGAGAAAGATTGGATGAAGGTATTTGAGAACTCCATGGTCGAGTGTAGGAAACATATGGTGTAAGGCATGATCTCCGAACAAAGTCATAACGGCAAACACGTTACTGTTCACGTCTTTTCTATCAAGCAATGCTTCGACTTGGTGTATTCCCCAATCTGGAGTTTCGCTCCTGGAAAAGTTTAAATGAGCTTCTTTAAACATTTTATAGATGATCCGTTATCTTTTACACGGAAATGAAGTGTTTAGAATTGCTTTTAAATTGATTGATTTTACCTTGACAGATTTGTTTTGAAATTGGTGCGCTTTCAAGGTTCAAAAGGGTCTCATAGCTTCAAAAGGACTTGTCGTTTTGACATGGGCACTGTGCTATGTGTGGCTTGGGGTATAATTTCTGGGAATACGGTCATTAAGTATAGTGTAAAGTACGTACATAAGTTGTTAGTTTTTAAATACTAGCAGCGCCCATTTCCATAGCTTCCTCTTAAATCACTCTATATATTTAAAAAAAACCGCGTCAAAATCCGTTGCGTAATTTTAGCATAGCAAAGATTTAAGCATACATAGGGACAGACAGACAGCGGAAAGCGACTTTGTTTTATACTATGTAGTGAAGGCTCTACGTACACAGGCTGATCCCCATCCTTGATCGCATCAGGGTGATGATGAGCAGCATTCACAGCAATCATGAAGAATATCAGACTTCCAGTACAGATGATATAAAGCCAAGTGTAGACCACCTGCCATAACGAAGAACCGGAGACTAACCACATCCAAAAGGGTAGTAGAAGTCCGAGCAAGTCGTGCCAACGATAGTGGTTCTTAAAGAAACCTTTGTGGAGGTAGATGGAGAGATTTCTGTACAAAAATGTGTTAATATATTTGATTTGGCTTTACATCTGTTACCGAAAGAGTTTTGGAAATCGGATCATGATCATGATGAGAGAACCATTTAAAAAAGCAAATATTATGTAAAAATATATATAAGACATAAAACGAGATTTTCCTGTTGATAGTATCTGCAATACAGGATATAATCACTCTTTCAGGAGGTTAAGGGCTCGTGAGAATGACGCAGAAGAAGTTGATAATTTATTAGTGTAGAAAAATTATATTCTGAAACACCGTTAACCAACTAAACAACTTAACAACAAACAATTATAAAAGCTGACTGCTAACATACATTAAAAAGTAAAACAATACTTGCCTCTTAATAAAACTCATGAGAAATACAAATGGAAATAAGAAAAGTTGAGTAATAAATCCCAATTTAGCATGCAACGGCTTATCCCGTCTCGGATTGTAGAATAATACGGGTTCAAGAGAACTGATCTCTAAGTCCATGAGAGTGTTTGTGTACAGATGGTGTGATATCACATGGGATATACGGAAATCTCTGTAAAGGATTAATTATACATTTCAATACGATTAAAGCGATAAAGTTCAATTGTAATTCAGTTGAAAATATAATTAAGTCTCTATATCAAATGAGAATGCAAATTATATGGAATGTAAAGCAACTTTAAATTATTCATTGTATAACTATTGAAGTCGATGAAACTAATACACATTTGGACGTCTGAATATCAGATTCATACATTACCTGTATGACCACAAACTCATATTAAACAAGTACATCCTCCAATTCGTCTTTCTATGAATAAAATTATGACACGTCACAGTGAGTAGAGCCAAGTTCACGGAAGCGTAAAGATACCAGAATGTGGCGACCCAATAATTTTGCAACCATATGGACAGCACACAGCTTATCAATAGCGAAATGAAAAGCCCGTCAGCTATTCGGTTCGAGGTCTCTGAAACGTTTCTAGGTATGTTTTTAATTTTCTCATAAGCTTTTCTCTTCAGTGTCTTATAAAACCCGTCCTCATGGAATGTGAATGGGGAATTTCTCGGCGTGTTAGCGTTTCCAACGAAGAATTTTTCGAGTATTTTCTCCGTGTTTGGGTTCAAATGGTGTGATTCAAAGGCTTCCGTAATATCAGTGCCCTAAAAGCAATCAAATACAAATTGTTAAGACATTTGGCACGTACTCAACGAATTTGGCTTGCAAATAATTTTTCTCAGTAAAATAATCGTAATGTTTTATGCTTTATATTTTCCTCATTATGCATACGACTGAGCTGTTGATTCTCTAATCGGGGAAGAGATTGTTTGCGAATTTTTATACATTTCGGATATTACAAAATCGATTTCGCAGCATAAAACGTGCTTATTCATAGAATTATCATTTTCCAATATTCACTTTAATACACGTCTTCTATATAGATAACAAAACAATTGCGCATCACTTCCAAAGCTACTGCATATTTGACTATAACATAAATTGTAAATACATTGTACTCTCACTCTACGTCGTAGGTCTCTCTCACACACACACAAACCCCACAAGGCACATGTCTTAAATAAAAGTTCCACAATAAGGACAGGGCACTAAATCTCCTAAGTAAACTAAACAATTTAAATACCTTAGTGAGTTCTATCCATTCTTCTCCGCCGGGGTGTTTCTTCATGAAACTTGTTAAGTCGTATAATTTGTCATGAACCCGCCACAGCCCCTCCGCGCCGTCGTCCAATGCTTTGCCCATCAACCATTGTAACGGGTCTTTGAAACTACTGTCCCTTAAAGAAGGATATTTTAACTGAGGAAAGGTGACGTGCGTTTTTTTCTCTACGGCTCGAATTTGAGCTAATTCCGCCCAAGTTGGATTACGTGTCATTATTTTTTAGATTATTTTTAAAACAATATGTTGGAGATTTAATACGTCTGGGATAGCGATTGAATGGATGCAGCTAACCTTTCCTATGTCTGATTAGATAATGACTGAATGACATTAGAAATGTAATTACGAAATGACATTTAGTCGCAGTATCCGCTGTATCGTATTTTCTAGTAGATAAAATGGGTATTTTATCTAAATTGCGTATGAACGCAGTCTGCTTAAAGGCTAGGCCAAACCAACGCGTTCAGCTCGCGTCCGCGGTGGCGTGCGCGGTGGCGATACTGCGCGTGCAAAAGTTGTTTACACCGTCGTGTTTGTTCTTGCGTTCACCAGGCTGGAATCACGTCATTGACTACTGAAAACTAAACAACAATTGAGATTATTATCCACTCTGTATCTCATATCTTATATTATACTCTTTGTAATATGACCGTTCGTTAATGTAAAAATAGATTTTTTTAAATCTACTATATAAAAATAAGTCGGGTTTTCCTTCCTGACGCTATAACTCCAGAACGCACGAACCGATTTCCACGGTTTTGCATTCGTTGGAAAGGTCTCGGGCTCCGTGAGGTTTATAGGGTAAAAATCTCAAAATTCCCACGGGAACGGGGCCGCTGCGGGTGAAACCGCAGGGCACAGCTAGTATTTATATAAAATTGTTTTCGGAGTAGAAAATTATACCTACAAGTGAAAGGTCACTCCTTTACTTTTATTTGTGTTTCTTGAAGTGTTTTTGCAATAACGCAATGCATATGAAGGCATATTTTATTTAAAAAACCATCGACTAAGTGAACACTGGACCCCGCACCGGTGCGAATCTCTCACGAAGCTTGTTTGAAGTGACTTCTCTAGTACGTAGTACATATATCTCAATGCCTAAAACTAAACAACATAGTTCTTCTCAACAAATAAATAGCTGCGTGCAGCGTCCTAACGTAACAAGCCCGATCTGATCGCCACCGCCGCGTGCAGACGCTGCATCGGACGCCGCGATCAATCAGAGGACGCATCGATGTGAACACGTCGCTACAAGTTCGTACACAACAACTGATCGCCACCGCGCACGCCACCGCGGACGCGAGCTGAACGCGTTGGTTTGGCCTAGCCTTAAGATCATATTCCCACCCTTTTTATGATTGCATTAATATTGACTTTTGACAGTGACTTCAATTCAATGCGTATTCTTATTTTTGCCTATGTTCCCTATATCACTTTACTTTGTCCATCTACTTAATGAGAATAAGCCAAATGGTATAAAGATCAGCCATTTTGACTTGAAAGCACAACAACCATCCATGAAACATCCATCAAAATTAGATTATTCTTTGGGAGAGGAGTACAAAACAGTTCAAATATTAGGAGAGGCTTTTATCTATGTATTGATATAAATGCGTAGGATTTATATTAAAGAACGTCTTTCTAGCTTAGCTTAATCATTTTTTTGTATGTGGTCACTTAGCAAGAAAACTTGAGTTAACCTAAGTACAGTTAATGTATCTTCTTCCTAAAGATAAGAGCTGAGCTCTTGTCGATGGAGTTCTTTCCACTTTTCTCTATCTTCTGTCATCCTCTTTAGCTTTTCGTCAGACATGACATTTGCTCTTCACTATCATCAGCTCTACATAGTATAAAACAAAGCCGCTTTGCGCTGTCTGTCTGTCTGTCCCTATATATGATTAGATCTTCAAAACTACGCAACGGATTTTGACGCGGTTTTTTTGAAATAGACAGAGTGATTCAAGGGGAAGGTTTATATGTCAAAATTCCCGAAATTCCCTAGCGAACGGGCATAACGCGGGTAAAACCGCGGGGCGCTGCTAGTTCTTTGCTATAATGATAAATTACAAATTATCACGATATTGATGTATGTTCGAATGTTAATTGTTGTCGTATTTTCTCGTGTTTATAGCCGCGTACCCACCTAGCGCACAGGCTCGCGAGCCATGGCTCGCGAGCCAGCCTCAGTAGTTTTGTTCAATTTACACGAGGCCGCCTCGCGAGGCAGGCTGAGCCATCATAAGTCGTGTATATTCAGCTGCAGCTATTTTCCTAGCCATAGCTATTTTCGAGCCAAAACATAACCGTACCCCTCTAACACACAGCGCTCACCGAGGCACCTTTGAGCGCGTCAAGTTTACCGACAACAGATGGCTCGGGGCCGAGCCGTGCTCAGCCGAGCAAACGCGCGCCGGAGGCAGCCCGAGGCACGTCCACACCAGCCGAGCATTTGGCTCGCGAGCCATGGTTCGCGAGCCTGTGCGCTAGGTGGGTACGGTTATGTTTTGGCTCGCGCGCGAAGCTAGGAAAATAGCTGCAGCTGAATATACACGACTTATGATGGCTCAGCCTGCCTCGCGAGGCGGCCTCGTGTAAATTGAACAAAACTACTGAGGCTGGCTCGCGAGCCTGTGCGCTAGGTGGGTACGCGGCTTATGATATATTGAATTGAATATTATGCATCTGCGGTCAAAACCTTTTCGTATACTACATCTATGTAGTCTATACTCAACTATAATATATAGAGCTGAAGAGTTTGTTTGTTTGTTTGAATGAGCTACTCTCAGTAACCACTAGTCTTATCCGAATGATTATTTTTGTGTAGGATAGCTACATTCAATAGATAGTGTATTTTTATGTCGAAATTTCCTCGGAAAAGGACACAACGCGAGTAAAACTGCGGGACGCTGCTAGTAATATTATATATTTTTAAGCCTAAAAGTCCAGGCCCTACCAATTCTTATAGATATATGTATACTTATAGATGCTTGTCAGATTCTATGTATTACTTAATCAAGTTGTTTTTAAATTGATGCCTCTATTATAATATCTACGGAATCACTAAGTTAGGCACTTTCTAACCTTTAAAAATGGCAAAATAATATCAATCTCAAAATATATGAATTTTCTGATAGTAACATATTTACAAACATTGAAGATTATGTAGAGTTCAACTTTAAAATAAATATGAGATAATAGAAGAAATGTGTATAGTAAACAAATAGCTGTGTATAAGTAGTTTTGTACATTTTGATCAGTTCTC
This sequence comes from Cyclophora albipunctata, assembly GCA_963082685.1. Taxonomy (NCBI): domain Eukaryota; kingdom Metazoa; phylum Arthropoda; class Insecta; order Lepidoptera; family Geometridae; genus Cyclophora; species Cyclophora albipunctata. The sequence continues at coordinate 9,267,129 of OY720121.1, read as the reverse complement.
TTTGAGAGACGGTCCTAACCAGTTGGCTTCACAATGCCTCCCAATAGTGAAGATTATCTTGAAATAGCTCAAAGAAGAGCTGAAGAGAAGAAAACTCATGTCAGCTTCCCTCAGTTGAAGTATCCATCATTGAGAGATACAGGTTTGAAAGACGTTGTACAATGGTTGAAAGGGAAACAAATGGATGATGGTGCAGAAGGACTGTGGCGGGTACACGATAAGCTTTACGATTTGAGCGAATTCATGAAGAGACATCCTGGTGGAGAAGAATGGCTTGAACTGTCAGAGGTAGGTTAATTTTTTCATAATTATGCAAAAAAAAGCTGTGGCAAAAGTCGTGGCTGCAATTTTTGCCGCGACAGGTTAAGGCTCTCAGAAGTGTAGATAATTATTTTCCAAATAAATTATGAGCATTTTTTTCTTATTTCAGGGAACTGACATCACTGAAGCATTTGAAGCCCATCACCTAAACCCAACAGTTAAAACAATGTTAAGTAAATTCTACGTTAGAGATGCAAAAACGCCCAGAAATTCACCATTTACATTCAAAGAAGACGGGTTTTTCCTGACATTGAGACAAGCCATTTATGAGGACCTGAAGAACATTCCTGAATCTGTCACGAGAAAATCAGATATGATTATTGATGGGATTTTTGCTACATGTCTGATTAGTTCAGCATTGTCTTGTTATCTTACTAACTATTGGGCGGTGATGGCTTGCTATATAATAGCATCGGTATCACTGGCGTGGACCACCGTGGCATCTCATAATTACATACACCGAAGAACTAACTGGCGAATGTATCTGTTCAACGTGTGTGCATGGTCTTACAGGTAAGTTCTATTTTATTTCACATGAAATATCCTACTGCTTGGCAAAGGCCTCTCATCACACTGAAGACATCAGTAAAGTGAGGAGAATAAGGCGTAATCACCACGCTTGCCCAATACGGGTTGATGATCACAACCCCTAGCCATGAAAAGTAGGGAACATGTTTTCGATTGACCCGGGAATTGGCAGGCAAATGCACCATAATACCACTAGATCACCGTGGCGTTTATTCCATAAATTCTACGGAAGCTGAATTTTAAATGTATGAGTTCAAATATTCAGCTTGGGATACGAATTTTATGGAAACAGTTGTATAATAAAGTTGTGTTTATTTATTTCAGAGATTTTAGAATATCCCATGCCCTGTCTCACCACTTATATCCCAATACATTAATGGATATAGAAATCACCGGTTTTGAGCCAATAATTCTATGGAACCCGAGGAAGAAAACTTTTATGTCCAAGTTTACAATTCTGATTGAACAATTTATTTTCCCTGCCGCCTTCCTTATTAACTGGACTCGAAAGTAAGTCATGAAAAAAATAATCATATTAATTTTCAATCTCATCTCAAAAATCATCAATTTACCTTCTATCATTGGACTAGTACCTATTTGCCTCGCTGATAATATCCGTGAGCTAAGAGCATTGCCCTGCTGTCATAACTTTATCTTCTACTTGAAATAGGAGTCAGTATTTTGATTGATACTAGTAACTATTATTATATTGTTTCTAGATTCTTCTGCAACTTCTACTACGAAGGATTTTTCTCTCGTCATTTCCGCTGGCATGACATGATCGGTCTTATTTTGCCGATTTGGATTTATGTCGCTAGTGGTGCCAGTTTTTACGACTCTGTTATCATGTGGCTCTGGATCAACTGCACTGCAAGTACCGTCTTCTTTAACATTGGATCAAATGCTGCACACCACCATCCAGATATTTTCAAAGATGGCGATGAACTTAGGTGAGTATTTTTATTAATTAAGTCATCGGGTATATCCTCCATGTTAAATTCCTTGAAGTAGTATAGTAGTTAGATTCCATATTACAAGCTTAGAGCTTAGTTTGGGTCTAAATAACCGTGTGTGAATTTGTCCCCAAAAAAAATTACCCAACCTTGTGTACATAGTAAATTAAACTTTTTTTTGCAGTGAAACAAACCTTGACTGGGGTATGCATGAGTTGAATGCTGTAATGGACCGAAAAGACATAAACGGCAATCTGTTCAGAGTGATGACCTTCTTTGGAGATCACGCGCTTCACCACTTGTTCCCTACGTTGGACCACGCCCTACTTCCTTACCTGTACCCCACGTATCTGGAACATTGCAAGAAATTCAATGCCAATTACCAATTGGGGACCCAATTTGAACTAATCGTCGGACAAATCAAAATGACTATGAAATCTGAACCAAATGTTTTAAAGAAAAAAGAGTAAACCTTGTACCTACTCAGATATTAATAAATGTTCTTCATCCTAAGTAACTAGGATAAGTTTCAACAATATTGCAGTAACATATTATGGCCCTTTACAAAGAGTTTATACTCTTAACAGCATTTTAGCTATCAAATGGTTTGTCCCTTTCCGACATACGCTATTTTCTGAAGAGCAAAAGAGACAAAACAGTTATAAAGTGTTTTAGTTAAGGGCATTTATTAATATGGCGGTATAATTCTAATTATTTTTATAATCCTAAGTAATCCCTACGAACTAGGTCAGGAGGTGTGAAATGTAATGGGTTTTTGGGTAAACTTGATGTTTTGTTATTCAAATTAAATAGAAGTGCTGCAAATCAATTTTTGTTATTTTTTTGCATGAGTAGAGGAGTTACATGAGATTGCTTTACCACCTGGATTGTGTCTACTAATTTTACTAACACTCTGGTTTCTTAGGTTAAAAGTAAATGCTTCTTTTGAATTGAAATTACGTTTACGGATACTACTTAATATGAATACAACAAGAACATAGTTAAATATTAAAATACAATGCGTAGTAGATAAGTCTATCCTTCCAGAACCGAAGTTCAGTTTTTCTTAATGTATACACACTGATGTACACATACGACCTATGCTATTATAAAACTTAAATGGGTAAAAACTATACTAAAAATTTGCTATATTCCATAGTTTTTTTGTTAAAATATGTAACAAAATTAGACATTTTCTTTAAAAACAATTATAATTATGGAACAATCCTTTAACTGGCAACATGGTACAGTTGAAAGTGGGTAACAAAATTATTGTCTCTCTGGATCAGGAAAGGATCGAATGCTGCAATGCATCATTATTAGGATATATTTAAAGATGGCGGCGTACCTAACCAACCTCATACCCAAGCAATTGCGAGAAATTGTATTAAAAAGCCTTAAGAGAATTTTGAGAATTGAGAAGTTTACATATACTAAACCAAGTTTCGCACTGAAATAAACAAACCTATACATTTCAATCTTCCTTAAACTCTATTTATATTTAACCCAACTGGAAATGTTTGCTAACGGAATAAACAAAAATGTCCTTTCCGTATCAAGCGCTATAAATCACTTGATCACGCAGAGAGCAGAGAATTTTCCAGGAATCTTTATGGCTTAGTCGTAAAACCGCTTCGAGTTTACTATTGATGCACCGCTAGATAGAGATATTTTCTTCCCACATAATGATGTATGGAACTATTCATCATTTTCAGTGACACAAGCCCTCACTGGGGCATGCATGAGTCCGATGCTGTAATGGACCAAAACGACATAAACGGCAATTTTTGATGACCTTCGGAGACCAGGCGCTGTACCATTATATCTATATAAATAATAAACAGAGGACATATTTGTATTTTTGTATGTCTGTAATGGCTCAACTCAAAAACTACTATACTGATTTCTAAAATTCTTTCACCAATAGCTAGATTTTTAACAAAGTAAAAGTAAAGTATACGCTTATAATGTCCCACTGCTGGGCAAAGGCCTGTCATTTCACTGAAGATATCAGTACAGTGAGGAGGTAACATATATACTTAATATAAATACATTGAAATAAGATTTATATTGGTTCAGAGAATATGAGAATATGCTTAGTGACACTTAATTTCGAGACCCGAAAGACGTAATAATGGTCAAATGTTTTTGTTATTTATAATAACAATATGCTACTTACGTTTATATATATACAAACAAATAGAATTAAGATAAATGCCAATCGCTTCAAATTAAGGGAGATAAGTAATATGTTTATGATTATCGCCCACTCGCCTGCCAAGAGGTCCCGGGTTCAATTCTCGGGTCGGGCAAAATCTTGTTTTCTACTTTTAAAACATGGGTCGGGTTTGGAATCACCATTTATTTATTGGGTTATTATGCAAGCGTGGTAATTATGACTAATCCTCTTCACTGTACTGATATCTTCAGTGAGATGAGAGCCCTTTGCTAGCAGTGGGCCATTACAGGCTATACAGGAAAAGTAAGCAAGTGATGCTTACTTTTCCTGGACAAAAAATACTCAATTAGATTAGGTTATACCAAGTTTCATCATATTAATGGAACTGGTTGTTTTGGCACGATGCTTGATCAAACAAACAAAAACATGTCAACCACATTTTTGGGTTCGGTATCGATCTAGCACCACCCCCTGATATTTTTATTTTTATTTTAATGTAAAAAATTTCATCACCCATCCGAATAGGGACCGAGCTGTACGTTGCTTAACAATCGCAATGAACTAACATCGCTTAGACAAGTAACGCCAAGAGCGATATGTATTCATAATAATAATACATAATTAGTTTTAAATATAGATAATAAGCATACCATGAACAATGACATGGCCTTGTTTTTACGAATATAAGATAACTTGTGGTTGGAAAAACAAGGCGGTTTTGTTCTTTACAACCATGGTTATAAGATGAAAAATGTTACATCCATGTAATATTACGAAGTCGTGCGTCGACTGTACAGCTAAAACAAATCATTAAAAAAATGCCGACGGAGAAACAAAATTAAATATTACTAAGGATTATTAAAAAATAAAATAGTAGTAATGTTTTACAGTGTTTCTCCTGGGAGTCACGGGACAAGCCATTTTTGAGAGGCATACGAGGGGATATAGAACCAACGCGGAGAGGCCCTTTGGATGGAGATGTTTTTATTGTATTTGGAGACTATATTTTTATTAGACTATTGTTGAGTAGGTATTAGACTATGAGTTTCTAGGAAATAAACCTCTTGGAAGGTTAAGGTAAATTCAAATAAGGTTAGCAGTAACAGAATTAAAGCAGGAGTCCATACAGAACGTAGCTAGATGGTAATATACTTACCTCACCGTTAGTTTTCATCGAACGTTCATAACAAGTGGGTGTTTGTGTTAATATTTAAAATTATCTGCGTCTATATATTTCACTAGCAGTGCCCCGCGGTTTACTGCGTTGTTCTCGTAGGAATTTTGGGATAGAAAATAACCTATAACCTTCCCGTTAAATGTGGTTATTCATTACAAATAAATCACTACATAGTATAAAATAAAGTCGTCTCTTTTTCGTGTCTGTCTGTTTGTCTGTCTGTATGCTTAAATCTTTAAAATTACGCAACGGATTTTGATGCGGTTTTTTGTAATAGGTAGAGTGATTCAAGAGGAAGGTTTTTATGTAAAAAAATTCCCGAAATTCCCACGGAAACAGGCACAACGCGGGTAAAACCGCGGGGCGCTGCTAGTATAATCTAATATATAAAATTCTCGTGTCACGGGGTGCGTAATTGAACTCCTCTGAAACGGCTCGACCGATTCTCATGAAATTTTGTGTGTATATCGGGTAGGTCTGAGAATCGGACAACATCTATTTTTCATCCCGAAATTCCCGCGGGAACGGGTACAACGCGGGTGAAACCGCGGGGCGCAGCTAGTAAATAAATATAATAGAATAATTCAAATCGCATTTTTAGTTCTTGAGATTAGCGCACTCAAATAAAAAAAAAAATCTTTAGCTTCATATACTTATTAGTAAGTATAGATAACAGATTGAGATAACCTTCTTTAGAAGTAGGTTAAAATGGACTACATTGGTTTAGCCCACCAGAGGGCTACGGAGAAGAAAACACATGTAAGTTTCCCTCAGTTGAAGTATCCGTCATTAAGAGATACGGGTTTGAAAGCACCTGTACAATGGCTTCAAGGGAAGTCTATGGATGATGGAGCAGAAGGCTTTTGGAGAGTTCATGATGGGATTTACGACCTTAGTGACTTTATAAAGATACATCCTGGTGGTGAAGAGTGGTTGGAACTTACTAAGGTAAATTAACACTTATGTATGTATGTAAGTATTTATAATATACTAGCCGCGCTCTGCGGTTCCACCCGCTTTGTACCCGTTCCCGTGGGAATTTCGGGATGAAAAATAGCCTTTATAGGCTATTTTTCATCCCACATTCAACGGGAATTTTATAATTCCCGTTGAATGTGGCTATCTATTACACAAATCGGACTGATAATTCTTGAGATTACCTCGAACATATAAACCAACAAACAAACTTACAAATTTTACCTCTTTATAATATTAGTATAGATGGAGAAACTAGTGGGGGTATTTTCCCTGTAGAAGGAAATTATAAACTAATGGTTTTTATATCCAGTTTTTATATACAGTCCTATGAACGAAGATTTTTATAGTTTTTGGACAACCTAAAGGCCTCTGACATGGTATGATGGTTGAAAAAACTGGGACCGACAATTTAACGTGCCCTTCAAAGCACGATAGCGCTCACCATCAGCCACCCATCCAAGTAAGAATCGAGCTGCACGTTGCTTTACAATTAAAATATATGACGCATGTACATATTAAGGGAACTGATTTTTTAACTTACCTTTAGCACAAATATAAAAAAACAATTCGTTAATGAAGTTATTCAAAAACTTGTTAATAAATTATGTAATTCGAATCTTTTGCCAAACTACCTTAATATGTTATTTGAATCATTGTATTACTTTCTTCTTTTTATCAAAAGTTTTATCTTAGGGCCGAGACTGCGTTAAGCGTGCGCACGCCGCGGTTCCATACAAAAGTGAACCGTAGCGTGCGCCCGTCGCGTGCGGTGTCATACAAAATTGACCCAACGCGTGCGCCCGCTTAACGCAGTGTTGACTCTGAGTCTTCCTTCAGTTCTCACTGTTTTAGTAGACTTTCCCTCAATTTTCATACGACTGGCAAATAAATATTTACCCAGCCAAACAAAATACATCCTCATTTAAATAACTGTATTCGCCTATGTCTGGGTTTCCTAACCCATTTCTAGTGACTCCTGCCCCTCCCATTCATACAACCATAATAATCGGTGCTCGTTAAGGGCACGTTAAGCCGTCGGTCCCGGTTACTTTCTACGGATAGTAGTCGTTACATGAGCCATGTCAGAGGCCTTTGGCGGCTCATTAACACCAGGATTGGTCAAGTTGACCATCCACTCGATGAGGAGGAGGACTATAAGATACAATTCAATGAAACTTTTCTAGGGTACCGATATAACCGAAGCATTTGAAACACACCACCTGAACCCAGCAGTGGACAAAAAGTTACAACAATTTTACGTTCGAGAAGCAACAACGCCAAGAAATTCTCCGTTCACCTTCAAAGAGGATGGTTTCTACAGAACTTTGAAACGAGAAGTGTATGAGGAGATGAAAAAGGTCCCAAAATCGGTACAGAAAAAAGCTGATATGATATTGGATAGTCTTTTGGTCACTCTTCTTCTAAGCTCTGGATTAGCGTGCTATTTAACGAACTATTGGGCTGTAATGACCTTTTATCTGATCGCATCATTATCATTAGCATGGGCTATTGTAGCGGCTCATAATTATATTCACAAAAAGGCCAGTTGGAGAATGTATGTCTTTAATGCTGGTCTTTTTTCTCACAGGTAAACTATCCTTGCATTTTTATTATCTCTGTATTTGTGGCCTTAAATAGAATTTGAGTTAAATATTATGCGCTCTTTCATATATAAATAGTCTAGAAAACTGACAAAGAAGGAAGTCGCATTGATTTTAGGCGTAAATCAACACATTTTTACAACGATTGGATTTCCTTAAGGTCTATAATAACTAGACTGTAAAATATAATAGTAAGACATAATTCCGCACAGCAAAACGTAACAACGAAACCGTACTTAAACTACATACGTTGACCTTTACTCAACTAAGTATTGACTACTCCACTATTACGACACTATTATAAAATACTAGATTGAGTTGAAACTTTAACCTTTTTACAACAACAATTTTATAGACAGCCTGTACTAAAGTCTGCACTAATTGTTCTTACATACCTGGTGTTATTCTAATATTATTATTTATTTAAACGGGAACTTACGTACGACGGAGGCTACTGTTGAGAGTAGCCTCCGTCGTACGTAAGTTCCCGTTTAAATAAATAATAATGACATTAACGTACGTTTCAATTAATAGTAAAATATTTTAATATTTTCAGAGATTTTCGCATATCCCATGCACTTTCACACCATCTCTACACAAATACCCTAATGGATGTAGAAGTCCACGGCTTGGAACCGCTTGTATTCTTGACCCCCAGAAAGTTTACTGGTATTTCAAAATATGGGATTATCACCGAACAAGTGTTATTCCCATTTAGCCTGATTTTGTATTTCATAAAAAGGTGAGTATTTTTTTGTATTCATGAATTCTTTTAAACTTAAACTACTAATTAAAATTCAGTCTTATTTTATAACGGTGTGCTATGGTTGACTATGTGCGTTTAATTCTCGAATCGTGCTAGGAATGTTTCTAATTAGGCCTTAAACTGCGTTAAGCGGGCGCCCTTGTGTTTACGCACGTGGACTCTGTGGGAACGCGATAGGCCCCGTCACGGACGGGCAACGGGGCCCACCTCGGTGCGACGGACGCCCGCGCGTGTCCCCGCGTCGTAGCACTTTTGTATAAAACCGTGCTTAACGCTTTCAAAGAAAACTCAGATTTGGGATTATAAACGAGTAGGTCGCGTCAGCCGCATAATCCGTGCCGAATTTTATGACGTCATCTGAATTCGTAGTTACTTGAATTTCTGAGGTTCTTCCGATTGGACGCGGACAAACAAAATTCTAAAATTAGTTTCGTTCGATTCTTTCCACACGTTCTGTTCGGGAAGTGTATGTTCACCAATATCACCGCCTCGGTGGCACATGCACTCGCCTGCCAAAACTGAGGTCTCGGCTTGATTCCTGGCTCGAGCGAAAACATGTTTCCTGCTTTTCAAACATGGCTCGGGTTTGAAATCACCAACCCGCATTAGGCAAGCGTGGTAATTACTTCTAATCCTCCTCACTGTACTGATATTTTCAGTGAGATAAGATGCATTTGCCCAGCAGTGGGAAATTACAGGCTATTATTTTTCTATTATCACCACTATCATCCTTTTCAGAATAACCTGCAACTTTGTCTACGAAGATTTCTTCACAAACCACTACCGATGGTCGGATCTGTTGGGCATTTTACTGCCAGTTTGGATGTGGTTCGTCAGCGGGTCCTCGTGGTATGATGCCTTCGTCATGTGGCTATGGATCCTTTGCACGGGCAGCTATATTCTGATGACTATTGGACTCAACGCTGGACATCATCACCCAGATGTGTTCAAAGATGGTGATGAAGTTAGGTATGTACTGATGTTACGTATGAGAAGTTAATAGTCTTGCAGCCTTATGCGGGTCATGTACGATCAAGTTCACCGTCAAGTTAGCAGCGGACTTGATGCGGCGTCTATTAAACTTGATGATTTATTGCTATATGTGTGCAAGACAAGTCTACTTACACCGTCAAGTTTACTGGACGCCACATCAAGTAATTGATGATGAACCAATATGTTTTTATCCTTGTATTTATTTACTTATACAGTATAAGTAAAAAACTACATTGTATAAAACAAAGTCTTGAATACCACGCAACGGATTTTGATGAGGTTTTTTAAATAGATAGAGTTATTCAAGAGGAAGGTTTATATGTAAAAAAACACCCGAAATTCGTATAGGAACGGGGACAATGTGGGTATAACCGCGGGGCGCAGCTAGTTACTAATAAAATTCTATACTAAATTATACATTTCGGTTAGCTGCCTCCTCCCTGATTACAGGATCTTTGACCTAATAATAATTCTGGGAGTTGATCAGACTAAATTTACTAGCAACGCCCCGCGGTTTTACCCGCGTTGTGTCCATTCCTGTGGGAATTTCGGGATGAAATAGGCCTATGTTACTCGTGGATAATGTAGCTTTCGAATGGTGAAAGAGTTTTTAAAAACGGTCCAGTAGTTTTTGAGCCTATTCATTGCAACCAAACAAAGTTTTCCTCTGTATAATATTAGTGTAGATAAGTATTCGTACTCTTAGATGTTGTTTTAGAATTAACGAAATTTAAATTTATCAATTATCGATTAGGTTTGAGTAAAATGTTTGAAGTCTGTCTTTTAATTTGTATTCATTACTTTAAAGTAGCATGTTTAATTAACTCTTCTTTACTATTTCCATTTGACCTTGATAAAGGCTACGCCTTCATGAAATGATTCTAAAACTATGCGATTTCAATTAATTAATTCTTAATCTTATTCATAACTTAAAGCCGAAATACATATGTTTCGAACGCGGAGCAGTAACTTGCATGCTACTCGCCTTAACCTGCTTTGAACTAGCCTAAGCGAATTCAGGTAAAAATCATAGGGTAGCTTACAGGTCCAAACATTTGACATTATGCAAGTATGCCGAGATTTTATGTAAATATGATCGATATTCTTACCTAAAAATACTTCCTTTGACAGAGGAATAAATGAACGTTTCCATTTACAAATCGCAGCGCATCCACATTGTCAAAATCTTTTCGTAACACATTGTAATTGGCCATTTGCGCTTCGCACAGATCCGCTTCGTTTCAAACGCACCATAAGGTTTAGAGTCATTCTTTATCATTAAACTTTGTCCTTCTGTATCTTTGGTTGAAAATGTTGAATGAGTCTTCATGAAGTCATGTAGATTTTTATTTAGATATATTTTTATTTATGACTTGGCGCGCCACCCGGTGTTACTCGCGTTGTACCTGTTTCCGCAATAATTTCGGAATAAAATGTATCCCATGTGTTATTCCGATGTATAGCCTATATTACTCATCCAAATCCATCAAGTAGTTTTTTCGTGAAAGAGTAACAAACATTTATACATCTTCACAACTTTCGCTTTTATAATAAAAGCTTTTATTTATGAATTTACAGTGACGTGACCCCAGATTGGGGTATACACCAGCTAGAAGCTTTAATGGATCGAAAGGACATCAACGGGAATCTCTTCAAAACGATGACATTCTTCGGGGACCACATTCTCCATCACATGTTTCCATCGTTGGACCATTCAGTTCTACCATACTTAAACGACGTGTTCCAAAAGCATTGTGAAAGAAATAAAGCTAACTTCAGATTAACATCATCCATTGATTGCTTAATAGGACAATGGAGAATGGTTTTGAAGACCGATCCAACTCCTTTGGAATTCAAAAAGTCAAAATTTAATTAACAAAATGATTTCATGAAATAAATTAAAAACAATAATTTAATATGCACATGTAATGAAGTTGTTATTAGGTTATGTATAAATGAGGAAATTATAACCGCAATGTGAAAAATACGCTTGTATAATTGTATTTTTAATAATGGTATAATGGTATTTTTTAAGCGCACGATATTTGCTGATCGCGTGACGTTTTTTTCCTTGTATTTGTATGATGGTGCCTTCCATTTTTCACTGGCCCACAGCTGTGACATTTTTCATACAAAGTCACGCAACCCGCACCCGCACCAAGTGTGTCTTGCGTTTTAATTATTGAATGTGCTATTTTACCTAAATTTTATTTTTGAGGAAATGTTTGCGTTCCTGAAATGCATAGCGAAAATGTGTAAGTGATCAAATATAAAGTTGTTGCAAATCGATCAGTACTGATTGGATATTATGTTTGCTCGCTGAAGAGTTTTCGTTTACCGAACGAATGCTTAAGGGCCGAAACTGCGTTAAGCGGGTGCCCGCGCGGTTTCATACAAAAGTGAACCGTCGCGTGCGCCCGTCGCGTGCGCCCGTCGCGTGCGCCCGTCGCGTGCGCCCGTCGCGTGCGCCCGTCGCGTGCGCCCGTCGCGTGCGCCCGTCGCGTGCGCCCGTCGCTTGCGCCCGCTTAACGCAGTTTTTCGGCCCTAATGGCTCGTTCACAAATCTATTTAACACAAAATGAAAAAGTTTCGTAGAAAAAGAAGCTTTAATTAGCTAATTACGAGTTTACCTATTTGTTTATCAATACATTATATAACATTATAATGTAATACGTTCAATTTATACACAAAGCGATCATTCAAAAGGAATATTTAGTCATACAAAATGTTTTATTCAACAGATTTACATTTTATTTATATTTGAGATGGTTTCTGATCAACTAGTCGATAAGCTTTGAATATTAAACATTGCGGTATGAAATTTAAATTTCTGGAAAGTAAAGAGTGTTCTGTATTGCTAGATTTTGGGGAATTATTTTGTAATTTGTATAGCTAATGGGTTGTAACTTGGTAGAAACTTTCCTGGCATAATTTGCAATTCTGTTTTCTAAAACAATGCCGCTATCACAAAATGCAGAACACCATTTTGTCCTGACATGAAATTTCGAGATTATTTTTTTAACTAAAATTTTCTCAGAACCAAATGGGAACTTCCAGTTTAGTTTATAAATAAACACGTTAAAATATATAAAAAAACTGTTCTTTTTACTACATATATTAGTACCTATAGATACAATACTGTGATACAATACGCGTTCACCCCTTAACAAAATCCAATCACTCGGTAGTAAGCCTTAGTACTTCATTACGTACAAAACGTACACTATCATAACGCTAATTAATGAGATTGTATGTAATTTGGCCAACACCCTTGATGTTTGTGCAAATATAAATTTGGTTGAGTTACAACCGAGTGGAGGTTGGAGCGCGACGCCCCATTAACTGTGCTAGAGCATCTTCATCACTGGACTAAAGTGGATCTCACTGTACGTAGTGGAATTAAAACAGTATGTTGGTGTGATGGTTACTGAGTCAATATTTGTAGGGATTAAAGCGCTACGTAGTCGTGAATTAACGCCAACGGTAACAAGCAAAGTTTCTATAAAACAAAGAGACCGAATAAATAAATGAACACACCCGGAAAAATACACACACGGTAAATTAGACCCAAACTAAGGTCTAAGCTCGTATTATGGAATCTAAATGCAAAAACACCGAAATTACACAAATACTTTATCTGCACTAATATTATAAAGAGGAAAACTTTGTTTGTTTGTAATGAATAGGGTTAAAAACTACTGGACCGTTTTTAAACATTCTTTCACCATTCGAAAGTTACATTATCCACGAGTAACATAGGCTATTTTTCATCCCAAAATTCCAAACACAACGCGGGTAAAACCGCGGGGCGCTGCTAGTATGTATATATAATTGACACCCAGACGTTCGTGGCCAACAATTACGAGTATATCGACACATATTGTTGACTCCGGGTGGGAATCGAATCCGTAACCCCCGACACAGTAAATGCTCTCACATGCCACTGTGCCAATGGGTTTATCAATCTGAAGTGGGTTTTTCAAAATTACTGTAGCTAATATATATATTTTTTAATTTCGCTGGTTGTCGTCGGCGTCGTTACACCGTGGAAGGAAAGGAAGGAAGGAAGAGAAAGATGCTTTATATTTGTACGGGATTCAAAAAAATCATTGCACAATATGTCCTGAAATGGTTTAATTTCGTTTGTTTTTTAGTTTCAACTTTATCTTTAGAAAGTTATAGTTGGGACAAACTCCTACTGAAATAGTACTTATACTGTGGTTATCTAGCCGGACGGTAATAATTAACACTGAGGAATCGTAGCTTTGAAATGAAATGAGCCCCGCAGTAAACGAAACTTCTAACTGATTATTTTATAATTTAAATCTTCCAACCTCATTTCTGAATTGTTAAATTAAACTGATCATCACTACATAGTATAAAACAAAGTCGCGTCTGTTTGTCTGTTTGTCTGTACGCTTAAATCATTAAAATTACGCAACGGATTTTGATGCGGTTTTTTTTGTAATAGGTAGAGTGATTCAAGAGGTAGGTTTTTATGTAAAAAAATTCCCGAAATTCCCACGGGAACGGGCACAACGCGGGTAAAACCATGGGGCGCTGCTAGTTATTTTATAATTTAAATCTTCCGACCTCATTTCTGAATTGTTAAATTAACCACTATTAGGAATGTTTATTAAAACTTTTACTACTTCACGAGGTAATTTGTTTCCTCATAAACATAATTACTTTAATGTCTTATGTATCAAAAAGTATTGCAATAGAGTGAGTTAAATATGTGGTAATGTTTATGCATTGTATGGAAAATGGTAGTACATAGTTAGAATTATAAGTACTGTGTGCCGATTGATGGAAAACTACGAATTTTATATATGTAACCAATCAACAGTATTTATCATATCATATCTTCTCACATTGAACCATCATTCGGCTAGGATAAGAAAAATGGGCAAAAAAACAGCAATTAGATTTAAAAAAAAATTTAACCTATAATGTCTCCTTCAACATCTTCCAAGCACATAGTTTAAACGTACTCACACGGGTTTTTGTTTTGTTAGAAAGTTAATAAAGCAAGTAAGTAATAACTTACTTTTTATTTCCCGACGTTTCGAGGGGATTGCACCTCTCGTGGTCGCGGGTGAACTGAAGACATTGGAGTTACCGCTGTGATGGGAGGGTAGGCGTTCCAAGTGTTGGAAGTACCCTCGAATGGTCAATGTTAGAGTTTAACGGTGCGTTCACAGTAGACTGACACACAACACTGACAGTATCCTGGCACTTGGTCTTTTGAGCACGTCTCGAACACTTATAAGTTATTACTTGCTTTATTAACTTTCTAACACGAAAAAACCCGTGTGAGTACGTTTAAACTATGTGTTCAAATCGTGTAAGTTTAAAAAAGACTATCTTCCAAGCATCCCTGTTCTGGGCTAGATTAGGCCAATCCTTGTCCAAGCGGTTAAGATCATCACGCCATATCTTGACGTGGCCTTCATCTCAGGAGTATAACTGCACGAAACTGTCGCGTATATTGACATTCCACATACGAGTATACAAATGTACGCATTTTCCCCTTTTTAAATAAGTATTAATTGAATCGAAATAATTGAATTGAATTGAATCAGAAAGCTACTTACCAATATACTTATATAACACTGAAAACCTAACTGAAATGGACTAGCCATTGTTAATTAATAATATCAACTGTTCAATTTGAATAACAAAATGAGCGCACAAAGTACAAAGTCCATTGTTGACTGACACCTTATTTAGGCTTTGTTAAGACCAAAGCAATTTGTAATAATAACAAAAAAGTTATTGAAAGTAATTAAAGCGATTGGGCTGGCTTTACCGACTGAATATTAAAGCGGTTTCAAGCGGCTGTCAGTTATTGGGTAAATGGACGAGGCCCGAAAAATGTCGGCTTTCAAACAATAAAGGTGGTAAATTGGATCTTTGTAAATGTTTGAAATTATTCATTGACTAGTCTGTATTAGCTACTTATGACTTAGTTATGAAAATGGAAAATGAACTAGATAAATTAATTGTCTATTAACTTTCGAAGTATTCTTAGGCTGTTGTAAAGTAGTACCAATTATTACTTGACATTGTAACATCAAAAGCAGACTGTTAAGTATTTGTTACTGTGAAAGCTCGAAGTACGGTAAATCCTAAGATTTAAGTCTTAAGATTTGCCGACATGAATTGGTAAATGTAAGTATTTCTGAAAAATAGACAATTTTTTCGTGCTTTTACCATTCGAATTCAGTATATGCTAGGTTAGGTTAGGTTAGGTTAGAGCTTTTACCCTCATTCATTTGCTAAATTTTAGGATTTACTTTGATGGCTAACAGGCAAGGTTCAGTGATGGGGTTAGAATGGTATGAAATCACTTATCACTATCACCTTTTTCCTCTCCGGTAGGGATCGTCTTTGTCTAGAAAATCAATCACATTGGTTCACATTTTAACTCTTGTTAGAAAATATAGAATGTATATGAATGCATTAATAAAATATCTTACTATAGATATATTTACTGTTAAACCTTTGTGTTTTATTAATTTTAACAGGGCCTCAATTTAAACTAATATAAAATTCTCGTGTCTTGGTGTTTGTAGTTAAACTTTTCTCATTAAATTTTGTGTGCATATCAGGTAGGTCTGAGAATCGGACAACATCTATTTTTCATCCCCCTTAATGTTAAGGGGGATATTCCAATATATATATTCCACATAGATATTCCACTCCAAAATTTTTCTACAGCAAAACAACGTTTGCCGAGACAGCTAGTGTTATTATTATATATGTACCCCGACAAATTCACACATTAACTGTGACATTAATTAAAATAACAATAAACAATTATTGCAAATATTCCTTTATTAACAAAATAAACAACCGCGCTCAAAAGCTACAATAAAAAGCTATTTAAAATATGAGGTGTGTAAATTTGAATAAACAGGTTGATAGCACCCCAGGGTGTGTTCAGGAAATCCTATAAGAGAATTTTATAACGTATTTACCGTTAATGAAGATAGCTATTATTTGCACAATAAGGCAATAAATTTGAGAGGAACGTGCACATGGGAGGCATCGCTCTTCACCCGAGGGCGATTTGATTGCGTGTGCACTAGATTTATATCTCAGTTCCATTTATTTCTTTGAGAGATTTTGACGAGTGCCGCGAGCCAATTCATCATGAAAATTACCTACAAAATTTACTCAGACGTTGAAATAGATATTTTTTCTGTTTTTTTTTCATTTCCGCCTGATGCATTTGAACACGAGTAATATACTGACGTTATTGGAATTCTGCGCCTGCTATCTGAATTTATTGGTACAATCCCTACATGTATGTTCACACAGTTTCATTTAGTTTACAGGCGCTCGGAATTTGCCGGGTGTCTTTATTGCCTACGCCTTTTAGGTACAGTACAGTTGGTTATACTTTTCGCACACATGTAAAAGTAATAAAAACGGTTTTAACGATTGAAAGGTTTCACATCAATATTGAAAGCTTTGAAACTGAAGCTATATATCGTTACTGTATTGAATAGCTAAAGAGAGAGTGATTATAGGATTTCGTTATAGCTGAATACTACAAATATAATAAAACTAGCAATGCCCCGCGGTTTTGCCCGTTATGAAAAATAGCCTTCTCGTTGAATGTGGGCTATTCATTACAAAAATAATTATTCAAATTGGATCGATAGTTTCAACGAGACCGCACAAACAAACATCAAACTCTTCCGCTTTATTTTATTAGAAAAGATACAAGGTACACAGTATCACATAGCCATCTACACTAATATTATAAAGAGGAAAACTTTGTTTGTTTGGTTGTAATGAATTGGCTCAAAAACTACTGGACCGTTTTTAAAAATTCTTTCACAATTCGAAAGCTACATTATCCACGAGTAACATAGGCTATTTTTCATCCCGAAATTCCCACAGGAATGGACACAACGCGGGTAAAACCGCGGGGCGCTGCTAGTAGTACATAAAGAACTGTAACTACAAAGAATTTTTACAACAAATCCCAACGCAATTTACTTCAGTACACACTAATAAAACAATATGAAACCCAACAAACATGAACCTATTAAACTGAAGCTATTTATATTTCAAGACAGCTCAGTTGCTGTAAACTGTAGCTGTCTACCTTATTCAAGGAGAAGTAAACAATAAAATGTTCCGCGCTTTCCAGACGGGTGTTGAACGTAACTAAGGGCAGTAACAGCGGTCTATAGTAGGAAATTGTCTTCATTTCCCACAGTCCTTTGCTTTTACAAAAAGAGAAGAGTCCTTACAAGCTGGTTCAAAGAACACAGACTTCAATAGAGCTACTAAGATTTTCGAGTGGTGAAATGTAGCAGGATGTGAAGGACCTGCAGGAATGTTATACGTTGCGTAGGAAAGCGTATTTTTTCAGACAAATTTATACACGTTTCAGCCTAGTAACCGCGGTCACAGAAGACGTCAGATAAAAATCACTACATAGTATAAAATAAAGTCGTCTCTTTTTCGTGTCTGTCACACTGTTTGTCTGTCTGTATGCTTATATCTTTAAAATTACGCAACGGATTTTGATGCGGTTTTTTGTAATAGGTAGAGTGATTCAAGAGGAAGGTTTTTATGTAAAAAAATTCCCGAAATTCCCACGGGAACGGGCACAACGCGGGTAAAACCGCGGGGCGCTGCTAGTGTGAAATAAAAGCGAAGTGTATCCGTAAATGTAGTTTCTATTCCAAATGGGTAATGTTCGCTTAAACTTAAGAAATCAGTAAATTTACACACGGTTAAATAGACCCAAACCAAGCTCTCAGTTTATGTTATGGAATTGAACTAACCGATACTACTACATATATAATCTGGAAGATTTTAAATTTCGTTGGTTTATAATCCTCTTTAAAGATGACAGATTATGTACTGTACAAAGTACAAACCATTTACAATTTAACGCTTAATTTTTCGTGAGACCGACACGCTTTTGGCCTCCTTTTAAATCACTCTATCTATTTTTAAAAACCGCGTCAAAATCCGTTGTGTAGTTTTAAAGATCTAAGCATGCATAATGACAGACAGACAGCGGAAAGCGACTTTGTTACTATGTAGTGATGTTACAGAAACTGTTTCACCCTTTTTTATTACTATATAGTATTTGTTTGACCCAGCCAAGCGTGGACCAAAATCGTTGACCAGTAATGAACTAACATTGAACAGTAAGAACTAGTTTTACCTTGGCAAAAGTAGTATTTCCTGAAAAAGGGTTTGGCCGGTAACATCTACTTCACATTCAAGTTTTACAATACAATTTTACAAACATACTACAATTTCGCTTATACAACGAGAACGTAAGTACATATATTTTGACAAATGGGACTGAAATATACGTGTGTTCATGGTTGGTGGATGTCGCTTTGAATGTGATACGGGAAATTTAGCTTGAAAGTCGAATGTACATGAAAAATACAATTTATGCTCTCATGTACTTCGTAACTTAGGGAGTTGAACTGGAGAACTTAGCTGATATAATATTCGGAGTAGATACTTTTGCATTGAAGCTTTCTACCCTATTTATTTGTCGGAGCGTGGCATCAGTGGCGCCACACCAGATAGCGGGTTATAACGTCACTACATTATTTTTAGTCTGTAGAAGTTTAAGAGTAGTTTGTAAATTCAGTTGACTGATGGAATCGGTAGTGTTGTTATTCCGTGACGTGAGTTCTACCTTCGTGGTGTAGTCTGTGGTATGAGAATAGACTATGTTAAGTCTGTGGTGTTACGCACTGTGACAGATGACAGTTGTTCGATAGAGGGATGTGAGCTGGTTTGGTAGTCTGTGGCAGTGAGTGAGTGGGGGAGTCTATGATAAGTAAAGATGGCGTACATTAGCCTGGTGGGTACATTAGACAGGATGGGACGAATGGAGATGGTTGGATGGGGATTACATTGGAACGTAGCGTAGATGGGAGGAAGGATGTGTTGACGACATCACGATCGTATTGCGAATCGAGTATAGGATTAGGAAAAGATTCTATGGCGTGGACAGGACGACTAATGGGGTGTAGGGAGGTCGTTTAGGTTCCATCAATTAATTGAATCTAGACGTATCCTAACTGTAATGTGTAATCCATGATGATCGTGTGTAAAATACAAGCAATGTCATTGTAATGAAGTCCTGTGAGTTATTATTTCAAGATCAAGACCTAAGAATCCTAAGATATCTGATGTGACATTATAATGCTCGTGCTTATCCTGATGTGACATGTCCCCGATATCAGAAGTGGGGTGAATATCGCTGTTGAGCCGACATCAGAAGTGGGATCAAGATCGCTATTGCCCACCGAGCGTTCAGCAGAGAATGATCAAGATCGCTATTGCCCACCGTGCATCTAGCAGAGAATGATCAAGATCGCTATTGCCCACTGTGCTGAATATCATATCGCCATGGATTGTGTTCAAGATCAACCACGGAGCTAGGCTTATGATAAGATGAAAGAATATTGAGAGCTGCAAGCTGAGCTCGTTAGTGCATGTTATCGACGACGACGGCGACGACGACGGTGACGACGACGACGACGAGATTGAAATTCATGTACCTTCCCCTGGATTATGAAGCTCGTAGTATTCGGAGATATGTCTGAATCATCATCCCGCCAAAAGCGCTACTGTCATCCGCCAAAAGCGCTACTGTCAAGCGCTTTACGTAATGTTTATTTTGCAATTGGGTATAAAACTTGAAATGTTCTGTGAGTATAGTTAGTTAGTTTTCTACTCAATTGTGGAGTTAAGAAGGTAAATTTATGAGCTTCCGAACGAGTCAAGTTTAATCTTGTACGTAATGTGATATGTTCTAATATGTTTTCTTATTTTCATGTTGGTGCAATGCTGGTAATTATTGTGAGCATTGATAAACCTCGTCCAGGGAAGAACGTGGTTCTCTTCTCAATCCTGTTACCTGAGGAATATGAGGGATTGCGGTAATAATTGGCATGAATTGGCGTATTGAAGTATCTTAGTTGGGAAATATCCGGTGAGCTATTTTGTGATATTTGAGTCAGTTAACATTGAGAGTTTTGTAGTGAATCTTCGTACCACTTGATAAAGTAGAAAGCTTATTAAAAGTATTCTGGATGTTTATCCCGTTGTAAAATATGAGAGTATGAGTAAGGGTTTCTATGTGACTATGTGACTTATTGAGTTCAATGTTCGAACTCGGCGATGATCGTGGTCTGGATTGACCGTACTGTGGAGTGGTCTGCTGAGACCGTGTGTTGTTGAGCAATGTGATTGCTCGTCGGCTGGTTGCCGTGACTAGACGTGACTAGACAAGCTTACTGTTACTTACTCATGGCTCATATTGTAATGTGCATTTGAGATTAATAGTCTATTGAAGTAAAGTTGAAAATGACGTGGTACCTAGTATTCATGTGTTACATAGCATTGATGATTCCCGATTGATAATAATTTTAATTAACTTTTGATTGAAATCAAGAATTTTAAGGAAGAACAAGCTTCTTAATAGTCAGGTTGACCGAGCGAGTGCAAATTACTGTGGCCGCGAGGTTTAGAGGAAAACGAGTACACAATATAGTGTCATTGACTGGTATAGGAAAATGCCTGAAGGGCAAGTACCCATTGTTAGTGATTCTGAGCCTTGTGAGAATGAACTGTAGTCACTTTTGACTGTGTGGTAACTAGTTGTGCGTGTCCTCTTGAGTCTGGGTGGTCACGGGGATGATCACGGGTGGTCACTGGGATGACCACAGGAGCGGCTGATCACAGGGATGATCAGGGCTAGGCGTGATCACTGGGATGATCACGGGAGTGGCTGATCACAGGGATGATCAGGGCTATGGGTGATCACTGGGATGATCACGGGAGTGACTGATCACAGGGATGATCAGGGTCATGGATGATCACTGGGATGATCACGAGAGTGACTGATCACAGGGATGATCAGGGTCATGGTTGATCACTGGGATGATCACGAGAGTGACTGATCACAGGGATGATCAGGTCATGGGTGATCACTGGGATGATCACAGCCAGTCACAGGGATGACTGCGTATTAGGGCTACGGGGATAGCCGGACAATAGAGACACACACACTTGACTTTTACTTTGATTTGAGATTAATTTGATTTTTAATGGGTACTTGCGCCTGACGATGTTCTAGTTCTAATGTTTAGATAAGCAATGTGATTAGGAATATTGAGATAGTTAAATTTGTTCATTGGAAAAGAATAATAGTTTGAGCTTTACTAAGTCTTTCGTTGAAGTAGATAATTAGGTCAGGAGTGACCGAACGATGGTGATCGGTACACGTTGAAAGCTTTGAACTCTAAACGTACTTACAAGTATGCACACGATAGATTACGAAAGATGCCAGTAAGTCATGTACCAGTCGAAGTTGATGTTAATAGTGATCCTGATGAGGATAAGTAAACTTGTTTTGGTGGAAACTCGAGTAAGGGCTCTATCGGCCGTATTGTGTTGGACCGTACCAGAGGTTGTCGTGTAGCCGTAGCTCAGTAGAAATCGGTGTCTACATTGTAGTCCGTGAGTACGCGGTAGCAGGCAACTCTGGCGGAGGTCGGGTTCTGGAGGAACCATTGAGTCCAGGAGTAGACTCGGCGGCTGTGAGAGCAATTGCGATTGCTGGACGGCTCGAGAGCCGTGGTGATAGAGGGGCTTACTAGAGTGAAGTTTCGATTTGTGTGGTTAATTAAATTGTGTTAATTTGTTGTTACAAGCGATAGTGGTGCATGGCTCTGGTTGATATTTTTTACATGGCTCTGGTTGATATTGATCGTGTTAGTAAGATGCCTGTGGGGCAGGTAACAGCTGACTCAGACGAAGGTGGAGACAGTGAGGTTGATTAAGTTGTTGATTGTTACTGGGTTTTATGTCAGGGGGTCAGTCTGAGACCGCACCAGAGTGCCGTAGCTGTAGCCCGTTAGAAATCGGTGTCTACTACTTGTAGTAGTCCGTGGGTAGGCAGTAGGCGGTAGCTCTGGGTAGTGTGGTCGGGTCTTGCCTGGTAGCGAAGACCGTAGAGTCATGGGACGACTCGGCATTCCGAAATGGAAGTGCATAAAGGGCAAATGCGTTTGCTAAATCTTGTGTTGTGACCACGAATAAAGCTCAGTAGTAAATCAATTGTGTTTAAATTGTTGGTTGTGTGTGAATAATGAACCAGAGTCTGTCACTGTTACTGGCCCCAGGGTTTTGGTAGATGAAACGTTATCATAATTTACTTTGTGATTTCTTACGCTATTTGATCATATTGTTAATCTGAATTTGAGTTGTTAGTAATCATAGTTAGTAATTTAAAAGAAAAACTATACAGTTACGAAGTTTCTTTATTTGAGCTGTTTGTAGAAATATGATTGGTCAGAAGTGGCCGAGGCGAACAAATACTCTCGTTGGTTATTTCTGTGCAGGTTAGCCAACACACGAGGACGTGTGCTAGCAGGATGGCCGTGTCGGAGCGTGGCATCAGTGGCGCCACACCAGATAGCGGGTTATAACGTCACTACATTATTTTTAGTCTGTAGAAGTTTAAGAGTAGTTTGTAAATTCAGTTGACTGATGGAATCGGTAGTGTTGTTATTCCGTGACGTGAGTTCTACCTTCGTGGTGTAGTCTGTGGTATGAGAATAGACTATGTTAAGTCTGTGGTGTTACGCACTGTGACAGATGACAGTTGTTCGATAGAGGGATGTGAGCTGGTTTGGTAGTCTGTGGCAGTGAGTGAGTGGGGGAGTCTATGATAAGTAAAGATGGCGTACATTAGCCTGGTGGGTACATTAGACAGGATGGGACGAATGGAGATGGTTGGATGGGGATTACATTGGAACGTAGCGTAGATGGGAGGAAGGATGTGTTGACGACATCACGATCGTATTGCGAATCGAGTATAGGATTAGGAAAAGATTCTATGGCGTGGACAGGACGACTAATGGGGTGTAGGGAGGTCGTTTAGGTTCCATCAATTAATTGAATCTAGACGTATCCTAACTGTAATGTGTAATCCATGATGATCGTGTGTAAAATACAAGCAATGTCATTGTAATGAAGTCCTGTGAGTTATTATTTCAAGATCAAGACCTAAGAATCCTAAGATATCTGATGTGACATTATAATGCTCGTGCTTATCCTGATGTGACATGTCCCCGATATCAGAAGTGGGGTGAATATCGCTGTTGAGCCGACATATTTATTACTAGCCGCGCCCCGCGGGGTTACCCGCGTTGTACCCGTTCCCGCAGAAATTTCGGGATAAAATGTATCCCATGTGTTATTCTGATGTTTAACCTATAGCACTGCATAGTTTCATAGAAATCCGTCCAATAGTTTTTCGTGAAAGAGTAACAAACATAACATCAATTTCAATTTTTATAACAAAACATCCATCCTCAAAAACTTTCGCATTTATAATATTAGTCGAAGATATTAACAGGACTAACTTACGTTCGTGGTTTTACTCGCATTGCACCAGTTTCCTTTGAAATTTCTAGACATATATTGAACTTATGTTATAATCAGAGTCTCTTTGTAAATTTTCATTCAGATTTGTTCAGTAGTCTTTGCGTGATTGAGTAACAAATATCCATATGATCCATCTTAACATTTTCCATTTATATGAAACTAGCAGCGCCCCGCGGTTTTACCCGCGTTGTACCCGTTCCCGTGGGAATTTTGGGATGAAAAATAGCCTATGTTACTCGTTGATAATGTAGCTATCGAATGGTGAAATAATTTTTAAAAACGGTCCAGTAGTTTTTGAGCCTATTCATTACAAACAAACAAAGTTTTCCTCTTCATAATATTAGTGTAGAAGTGTAGATGTATGGCTTCTGTCTGTAATAAAGTGTTTGCGCCGTTCTGAATCCGATATCAGCAGGCCTACTATCAACTTTTAGAAAACGATTCAAATTCAGAGCAGTTTAATTTAGGCAGAAAAACGAAAAAAATTAACTTTAAAACAAGATGGTGGCGAACCCTCTACCGGGATTAGTTCGAAAATCGAGATTTATATTCCCAACCACCCCCCCCCCCCGAACGTTTAAAAAAAAATCGCTCCCCGGAATTTTTTCTATTTAAATGTCTGCCCCGACTGCGCTAAAAGGCAGTTACTTCAGGTACTTAGAATATGAAATGTATGTATGAACAAATATTTAGTACCAGCCTTCACTTTTTCAAAACAATCCTCCTCACTGTACTGATAGCTTCAGTGCGATGAGAGGCCTTTACCCAGCATTAAAGGTTAATTTTTTTTTTACTTTTACTGGACAATTTTGAAGAAATTTTGATAGCAGTTATATGTGATGAACTCAATAAGTGTATTTTGTTATTCCGTTGAAATTATTTATTACATTTCATATAAAAACCGCTTCACTTGCGCTGCTAGTGTAAATACAAAATAGAAAAAAGTAACTTACATATAAAATATATGTACGTAATTTACATATTTTACCACAGTATACTTAAAATACAAATACACATGAGTAATATATTGCGAGATATGTTCGTGTTTTTATTGATATAGTAAAATGTTCCATGTTTTACATACGTACTCGTAGGTACTCGTTTGTACATACACCTGAAATCATGACTAGTACCACAGTATAACTGCTAGTACAGTCAGGAAACTAACTGCACAATACTATATGTTAAAATATTTAATTATGATTTTTTTTTGGAGTCAATATCAGAACATAATAGCAATGTTTATGCCTGCTTCATCAAAATGTTAAGGCGTTGTTCTTAGAATATTATATTCTGAGAACTAACTCGCTTTTATTGGTTTTTTAACCGTGTCTTCCGTGACCACAGTTCCTTAAAAGGGGGTGAAACGTCAGATGAAAATGTAAAATATAAACGTATCAGTGTATCTGTAAAAGTAGTTTCAATTCAAAATAACTCACTTTTTCTAAACTGCCTTGTCTTTAAAAGTAATTTCTATAAAATGCTTTAAATAAATTAAGTTTTTCAAACATTTTGTAAACTGTCTGTACTTCGAGAGCCACCTCGGTTCTCTAAAAGCTTTTGTCCAACACTCTCGGTATTATTTTCTTGAGATGTTCACATTTGCTCACAATGCATATTTTATTTTGGCGCCTGCAGGTTCACACAGATCTGCGCTATTTCAAAATTTACGATCCTGTGTATTCTTTTTACCTATGTTCATAAAAACACGGTTTTTATTATTATTTTATTATTATGTCTATGAAATAAAGAATTGCATATCTATATGAAATGTTAATTATAAATGAAAATTATTATAAGGTTCTGTATCCGAAAGGAAAAAGGAAAATCATAATATAAATTATGTAATTAAATAATAAAACACATTTCCCATAAAATCAATAAATTAACTGATTGTATTGATTGTTTCCTATTTTTCAGACATGGCTCGGGTTTGCGATTACCAACCCGCATTATGCACGCGTGGTGATTATACCTAATCATACTCACTGAACTAATATCTTCAGTGAGATGAGAGGCCTTTGCCCAGCAGTGGGACATTCCAGGCTTATACTTTTTAATTTTATTATTAAAAATATTCTTCAGATTTGAATTGATGGGTCGAGATCAACTACAATTACTAATTCATCTATACCACAATGTTTAGTAGTAAAACTATTACTTAAGTTCTAAAACCTTATTCATAAAATACCCTTTTCGAATATGTCATAATACATGAAATATGATAACTATAAAACTATCACATTTTTGGGTAATATAATTGAATGTTATTGAAGGCGTGTGATATTATTTCAGGGCGGGCGGTTCTGCCCTAAAATTGAGAAGGGCGAGCAATAAATCAACTCGTCCACTGAATAGCAAAGTAACATTCATGTTGTGAATTGTTGACGAAAATGTTTGGAAATAAATTATTATTTAATTTGAACCCTTTGGATTCTGATTGAGTGATTTATTTGTACAAATTGGTAAATGTTATATTTAATTAATAAGTTTCATTGCTTTTCAGAAGTTGTCAAATTATTTCTTCCACATTCGTACTCGTATTACTTATAACATCTTTATCTATACTAATATTATAAGAAAGTAAAATTTGTTAATAGATAGGCTCATTCAACGAAAAGGTTATAGGCTATTTTTCATCCCAAAATTCCCACGGGAACGGGTACAACGCGGGTAAAACCGCGGGGCACTGCTTGTTTAGTTATATATTGTTTTATTATGTTCAATAAATTATGCTCATTAATATTATTCAGTGATGTTTAACCCCAGTTAGCTAGTATTCAAAATATTAATCTATTCCTTGTTAATCCCAGGAGCTATAAAAGCAATTTCCGTAGTCTTATTTGGTAATCAAAAGACATTCATTTAAATGTAAGCCGTATAATTGAGGACGTTAACGGAATAGTCATTGGTTAACCTCATTTTAAACTTAAGGAGATTCACCGAAGATATCTGTATGTATACGAGTATACTACTTACTAGCGCCCCACGGTTTTACCCGCGTTGTATCCGTTCCCGTGGGAATTTTGGGATGAAAAATAGCCTATATCCTTTCCGTTGAATGAGCCTATCTATTAACAAATTTTACCTTCTTATGCTTATAAAGCATTGTAAAAGTTAGTTTATTTTCATATAAGGCAGTGCCAGATTACATTCTTCTTTATCAGTAGGTATTAATTTAATTAAACTTTCATCTTCTGCGTATATTATCGATCCATCAGGAGCGACAGCCATTCCATAAATATTGGTGATACGAGCTATTTCTTCGACACCCGAATTAAGAGAGAAGACTGCAGAAGGAGTTGAGAAGTAAAGTTTACCGTCCTTATCAGTTGAAAAGGCATTTACCACATGAACACCCAGGCTGATTGTTTTACCATCATCCCTGTTATATTTGAATAGACCAGTCGAGTTATAGTAATAGATGTTGAAACTCCTGTCCAAAGCGAGTAACATTGCCTTTGCATCTCCAATTTCTTCCACCTTCTTCGTTTCTCCGTTTTTGTAGACAAACGCTTCTTCTTTAGGATAGGTAGTGAAGTAAACACCATCTTTAACGAATATTTGCCAAATGTTTTCATTTGTTATGTTTTGTTTGGTTGCTGTGTTGCCGTCTCCTAATAAATAGATGCCGTCTGACCCACCGATGTAGACTTTGTTTGTTTTAGGATCAACGGCGTTAGCGAAAGGTCCTTGAACTCCATGTATGGTACCAAACTCGCCAGTGATCAGATTGAAGAAAGCTGGCTTAAAGGCAGTTTTGGATCCATCGAAGCTGGTGTAACTGAAGTATAGCACCGATTTGCTGTAGTCCATAGCCAATTGATACGGTTTGTCGATTTCATTTTTAAGTAAAAGTTTATCATTAAACTGTCCGTTAACGAAGACTCCTTCGCAACCTGACAACGGATCTCCAATAGACTTGGCGTCCGCTAGAGCAAAGAACACGACGGCTAATAGTAGCTTCATCTGAAATACAATAAAAAGTGATATACAATAAAACTGGTTTTATAATTAATTTAAAATAAGGAAAAGAATATCATAAATATTAACATCTACAAAACGTGAGTCCCTAGACAATATTAATCTATACTAATTGTATAAAGAGAAAGATATTTTCGGCTCATCGAAATGGTTTGATGCGTCCCACTAAATCTGGGAATGCACACTAGCGCCATCTACTGGATGGATAGGAGGCGGGTGGATCCACCGCGCGGAACAGCTAGTTTATTAAATTTATAAAGAATGCAAATCGTATCTCTTGACTCTGGGGCTCTACTGCTTAATATTGAGAAGTTCTCAAATCTGAAACCATATACCATCACTACATAGTATAAAATAAAGTCGTCTCTTTTTCGTGTCTGTCTGTTTGTCTGTCTGTATGCTTAAATCTTTAAAATTACGCAACGGATTTTGATGCGGTTTTTTGTAATAGGTAGAGTGATTCAAGAGGAAGGTTTTTATGTAAAAAAATTCCCGAAATTCCCACGGGCACGGGCACAACTCGGGTAAAACCGCGGGGCGCTGCTAGTAAACATATATTCATAAACGCTTATGAACAGCATTTTTGCTATAAAATGGTTTGTCCCTTTCCGACATCCGCCATTTTCCAAAGAGTAAAAGAGACAAAACACTTTAAAACCGTGTTTAAGTTATAGATCGTTTATGAATATTCAAGAGTGATTTCAATAAGACTTACGTACCTATTAACCACCTATTAAAGTGAATAAGACTTCAATGAGACTTGTAATTGACACAACATAATCACTAGGTAAAGACACGGAAGAGCGAAGTACTTACTGCTTCTCTGTTTGTTGGTATAATAGGTACGTAAGTTTTAATATTTTTGATTAAAGTATCTAAGTATAAGTTTAAGTAGGTTAATAGCCAACCCTAGCATCGAAGTTTTTAGGCCTCCAACATGGCCTAACAATTGAAGCAAACGGGGCAGATAATTACAACACACTACACCACTTATGATTCTTAAAACCTACCCCAGATAGGCTACATTTAATTATAAATAAAAAAAGAAAAATTTACTCACGTTATCCAACGTTCTCGTATAAAGATTTAATTAAACTGACGGCTTTATACTGATGCTCAATATATTAACTTGGACATTACCTAAGGTTATGACCACAGCTTTTATCTCTTATGACTGTATTGATTCCTCAGAAATCCACATTTTATCTGACCACTGTGGTGCCTGGTAGTAAACAACTAACTAATAGTTTGATTTATAGCAACAACAATAAAACAAAGAATGTTTTGTAAATGTGTTTTACATACAATTAAATAAAGATTAGTGAGTAAATCATAACAGCAGTGTATGCTGCGGTTAAAAGATAAACAATATTAATAGCGATAACATTTTTATAAACGGTATAAGTAGACATTGGTATGACACCTACCTAATCAGGGAAAAATAAGTTAAAAATAAAATTGTTTTAAAATAACATATAGTAAAGTAAGGTTGGTAAGTTAATTGGCCTCTCATCTCACGGAAGATATCGGTACAGTGAGGAAGATAAGGCGTAATCGCCACGTTTACTTACTAAGGGTTAGTGATCTCAAATCAAGTCCATGCTTGAAAAGTAAGTAGAAATATGTGTCGCTCGACCCGGGGATCTAACCCAAGACCCTAGTCCTGGCATACTAATGTACATACCACTAGAGTGCGAGGCGTTAAAGAACATGTGCCTTAGTACTTAACTGAAAACCCGAGAAAATCCGTTTCCAACTACATCGTTTTAAATGCATCAAGTTACCGAAAACTTTTAATAGCTTTATGAATTAAAAGTTATTAATTAAGCGGTAAAAAGTTAAACATGGCTTGCAATTGTGGCGTCAACTTCTCTTTTATAAGTTGCGCTCGTTTTTATTAGACATGAATTCTCTGCGGGTTGAATAATTACGACGTGACTCGAATACGACTCCTTAATTAGCGACTTTTATTAATGAACGGATCAAGTAGGAGTTTGTACTAAATAAGAAGTGGTTTTAATGACTGTACTTAAGTGATAGAACTGTATTTAGTAACACAGAAAATGAAAAAAGAAACATATGAGGTGGAACCCACCGCTTCTTTCTTTTTAAACCCGCCTTTCATGTTTAGAGCCTTTGAAGAAGTAATATATTGTACTAGTACCTAAAAGTTAGGGAGACCATTCAGAAAAGTTCGATTAGGGTGGTTTTTCTTGAAACTAGGTTCCACGACAAAATAAAACCTTTTAGAAGAAATACTAATTCAAGTTCCTGTTTAAACTATAAATAGTTTCAAATCTCGGAAGACGAAAGTTTCCTTTAACCAATATTATTAACTCTTTATTGGAAAAACCAGTTATTAATAAATAACATAATATTTTAATTTCGTTTCCAACAAGAACATAGATGTAGTATCGAAGTCATAGTATAATTGCTTTCCAAGAAATAAATAAAGAATGATAAACAAATTAAGTAGAAACGGGATGATAACGTAAATATTTATGTGTTGTTGTTATCTTATTCTCTTTTGTTTTGTTTTCTCATTATTCATTATTTTTACCCGTCACGTTTGAAAGTCACTATGGAATCTTTGCACACATAGTAACCTGATAGATCAAGCGTAAAAGTCGGCTCAGAAATAATGACAATATTTATTTATTTAAATCAAATGAAACTATTGTATGATAAACCAGTTTTTAACTTTCATAATCACCTATGTTAATTAGTTCGTGCAGATTTTTGGCTGACCCCAGTGTAGAAGTAAACGCCTCGGTGGTCTAGTGGTATGTGCGCTCGCCTGCTAAGGCTGAGGTCTCTGGTTCAATTCCCGGGTCGAGCGAAAACATGTTTCCTTTTCAAACATGGCTCGAGTTTGAGATCACCAACCCGCATTTGGCAAGCGTGGTGATTATGCCTAATCCTCCTCACTGTACTGATAACTTCAGTGAGATGAGAGGCCTTTGCCCAGCTGTGGGACATTACTGGCTAATACTTACTTACTTACTTACAGTGTAGAAGTGTTTAGACCGCCTAAAGGCTGTTGACGTCAAACGATTGATACATCCGAGATCGACAATTACCTACCGAGGATTGGTGGTCTCGATCCCAAAAACATGTTTGAGAAGGAGATTACTCACATGCTTCTCTCGATCCAGGAATTGAACCAAGAACCGCGGTCTTGGCAGGCGAATGCACGTCCCTCTACACACCAAGGCAATATGATTAGGTGATAAAGTTGATCTATATATCATGTTGATCTATATATATAAAATTCAAAGTCCTGACTGACGCAATCAACGCACAGCCTCAACCGCTACACCTAGAAACATAAAATTTGGCAGGAAGGTTCTTCAAGTGACGAAAGTGCACATTAAGAAAGGATTTTCGAAAATTCCTTCGAGAACGGGCTCAACGCGGGCAAAGCCGCGGGGTGAAGCTAGTTTATTAATAAGTTTACTGTCCAGTGACTCATCCGTCTGTAGCCCCAGTGAGGCTACACAATAATTTACTACATCTATACTAATAGTATAAAGAGGTATAATATGTGAGTTTGTTTGTGTGTTCGAGCAAAATTTTGGAATTACCAGTCCGAATTGAATAAATATTTTTGTAATGAACATTTTCAGGGGACCGGGCACAACGCAGATGAAACCGCGGTGGGCTGCTAGTAATCTATATTTCTTTAAAAAGAGTGTGATTCTATTATCAGTCTGACGTCACACATGGTTTGAGGTAAGTTATTGAATTATATTTCAAACCCTTCGCCGCGTAGCCGTGTGCTCTTCATGGGGACGTTTTATAGCTTAATACTTCTCCTGATTTATATCCTCCAATAACACGCTTCTTTTACGATTTTATGAGCTGCGGTCAACTATGTAGGAAAACTTAGTATCTCTTTAGAAAAATATAGGGAGAGAGGAGCCTGATTTAACAATGGGACATTTACGTTGTCAGTAGTATCACGTAGTCACAAGCACACTGCTCGTGGTCACGAGCAAATACCTTGTAGTCACGAGAACAATCCTTGAATTCTCAAATTGACAAGCGGAATTCTTGTGGTCAATTGTGAGTTCTCGTGGTTACCGACAGAGTCGTTGTGGTCACCAGTACATTGTCCATAGTAACAGGTTGGATTATTATTGTCACGAGCACAATTTTTAGAGTCGCGAGCAAAATGTTCGTGGTCACGAGTAGAATTCTCGTAGTTTCGAGCAGAAGCCAATACTAGACATATATATCCCTCTAAATACGTATGTCGTTCTCTTCTCTATGCTAATTCTGTTCCTGCTGTGATTAGTAAAAAGTCACATCGTAAAACAAAATGCTGCAGACCATCTGGCCGGTTAGTTTAGTCTGGCCAACAACTTTGCAAGTATTTTACCACCTCTTCACTTGGCACCTTATTTCAATTTTATTCCTTCACAAATTATAGTCTTTAACCGTGAAAACAAAAAGAACAGTAAAATACTCACTTATTTTAATGGTGAACAAAACTCGTAAAGATCTCCAATTGGCGGGAGTCTCGTAAAATATTCGAACCTGTGTGATTTTACGGCGCGGGTTATACGTCTATGTGGCATAAATTACATGGTACGAAACATTTGCTGTGTAATTCATTTTACAGTTCGTTAGCTTTTACGAAAAAAATGTTAGTCCCTCTTTTCGTGTGGGTGATTAAAATCATTCTGGTTGAGGAATGCTTTTTTGAATGCCGAAACCAATCAGCGGGGCTTGTAATTAGAGATTGAAATACTTCATAAATATAATAAATAAACGATACTGAAAACTGTTGGAAACCCTGAAACCCTGAAACAAAATAGTTTCTTCATAGTTCTAAGTTAACTGATGTGAATTATGAAGACACTGAGCTACGTTTAGTAAAAATCGGTCGAGCCGTTTTGGCGTAGGAGAATTTTAATATTAAAGTATTTATAAGCGATTGTTAAGCAACGTGCAGCTCGGCCCTTACTTGGATGGGTGGCCGATGGTGGCGCTACAGTCGGGCCCGATTGTTTCAATCGTTAGACCATGTCTAAAAACTCCGACGCCAGGGTTGCCACTAACCTACAACCCTGGTGTTGGAATATAAGAAATGAAATGAAATGAATTAATGAGTGAACGAATTAATGAAAATAAATGAATATACATAATATGTTGTCTAAGCGTTTACCAAGAAAAATAAACATAGCTGACTAACCTTTAAAACAGATTAAACGTTAAAAAGAACAAGTTTATTTAGAGCAGTTAAAACTTCTAACTTCAGCGGTACCGATGGACAGTCAAGTAAACTCAAGTTCCCAAGTTAGAGCTTTCAATTATTGCAATTAACTGGATTTAACAAAAGCAGCTCTCTTAGACAAGAGAGCTGCTTTTGTCAACTCAGGTACACCGCTTGAAAATGTAAACAGTTAATTAATATTAACTAACTATGTTATTGAATGTGTAAGCGCTTAGTATTCAAAATAGTTATTACTAGCAGACCCCCGCGGTTTTACCCACGTTGTGTCCGTTCCCGTGGGTATTTTGGTTTAAAAAATAGCCCTTCCCGTTCCAAAAATAATTATTCGAATTTTCTTTTTAAATTAGCCTAATATTTACGCGAATGAACAAACACACAAACATTTTTCTGCGTCAAATGACTTTTCTTTCATGCTATTTTTCTTCCAAAAGTCCTTAAAAAACGTCGCACAAGTTCAATTTTGACATTCACCATTCATCCATATTTTCATATAGTTCAAGTCAAACAACGCCAATCACTCCAGTAAAGCCAATACAAAGTCATTCAAGTATTGAAAGCAAACTAAGTCATCCATTCGTACAAAAGCGTTTACTTCGCCAACGTCTGTAACTGGTAATTGAATTCAACAAAGAAGATAGAAAAAGTAAAGTTGGTACGTGAGGGGAAAACTGGATTAGGAGTTATCAACACTTGGTTTGTGAGTCAATGAGGGCCGACCACTATTGACGTTACTTGTATTATGACTCAATTTTATGATTACTATTTAAATGTAACAAGATGGCAAAAAAATACCGACAGAATTCCGTCGTTCTTTGAAGTCGGTTACAACTCACAATGAACGTTTACTTGGAAAGTTTACTGTAATGATTTCTGCGTTTGATGACCGAAACAACGATAAAAAATCATCGCCAACGTATCATCAATATAATAATGAAATTACAGAAAACTTTACCTTTGTTCTAGAAAGACATGGAAGCATTGGAAATTTTACACTCAACCTCTAAAGTTATACATACTACCCGTTCCGCCATTAATAAAAAATATACCTATTGACAACTTAGGGTCTAGACAGACGGACTGCAATTCAACTGCAATCCGACTGCCAAATGGCAGTTCAGATGCAGTTTGAATGCAGTTGGCTCGACTGCAATCAAACTGCACGTCGACGGGCAGTTGGCGTGCAGTTGGATTGCAGTCTGAGTGCAGTTACAACGACAGACTGCAATCCAACTGCACGCCAACTGCCCATCGACGTGCAGTTTGATTGCAGTCGAGCCAACTGCATTCAAACTGCATCTGAACTGCCATTTGGCAGTCGGATTGCAGTTGAATTGCAGTCCGTCTGTCTAGACCCTTACTGCCGCTCACAGAGAAGTTCATTAAATACATTAATTAATTGACGAATTTTTTTCATACGTTACATGCCAAAGTTCCTCGATTAAATCTCTTTTAAGGAATCATTTGACCACTCTGAGTACCGCCAGCGTTAAAGTGTTTCCGCCATATTCACTACATAGTATAAAATAAAGTCGTCTCTTTTTCGTGTCTGTCACACTGTTTGTCTGTCTGTATGCTTAAATCTTTAAAATTACGCAACGGATTTTGATGCGGTTTTTTGTAATAGGTAGAGTGATTCAAGAGGAAGGTTTTTATGTAAAAAAATTCACGAAATTCCCACGGGAACGGGCACAACGCGGGTAAAACCGCGGGGCGCTGCTAGTAAACAATATAGCTAAAACACTGTTATAAAGTGTTTTGTCTCTTTTGCTCTTTTTGAAAATATCGTATGTCGGAAAGGGACAAACCATTTGATAGTTAAAATGCTGTTTATAAGCATTTACGAATAAGACCTTTTATATCGGGTTGCAGTCTAATTAAAACGTCAGAATAAACTCTCGCACCGTTTTGGGCGGTCAAGAAAATATAAATAAGTCATAATGGGAAAAAAAATAAATAATAACAGGAAGGAAACCAGCTGGCTTCAATTTGCTGTCACCGTCCGGAAAAAATCTAGTCATACGGAATCCGCTTCACCGAACCGCGATAGTTATTGTTTTGGACCACGGGAGATTATTACCGGACACTGGCAACATTTTGTGTTACCAGCGTAAAGCAAAGGAGTTTATGATGTTGACATTTTACATTTTTAGTTGTGTTTGTGCTTGACTAAACTATGTTAAGCGAACCAAGTTTTTTGTGCATATTAGAATGACATTTAAAAGTTACCGCTTTCAATATTTATTGCATGAAAGGTCTCTTTCTCGCAAAAACTAATTATTATTTATTATTTATCTTCAGCCTGACTTGTCCCACTGCAGAGCAAAGACCTCCCTACCCTCTTTCCATCTTTCTCTATTGAGTGCTAGACTGGGCCAATCCTTCATGAAGGTGTCGAGTTCGTCAAAAAAATATTAGTACATTAAAATACTTTATGAATGAAAAAGCGTCTTCAAAACCGTGTTGTTTATTTTAAAGTCAGGAAATAAATATTATTGATATTTTTACGTGTTTATTTATTTATTTATTTATTTAGGTAAACCAACAGTTTATACAACAACACATACATAGAAAATACATAACAAAACTGAAAACTAATTGTAAAAACTAATTATAGGTAAACACCGCTTACACTAAAACGTAATATATCGTGCTTCACATTTAAACGACGAAAAGAAAAACGACGAAGTATAACTACTTAACAATTTATATAAAAAACAAAGACAAAAACAAAAAATAATAACTTAGGTTAGTTTGAGTTGGTAACAAGATTATTGTTGAGACATAGCATCCAGCAGATGTTTACGATACATGAAGATAGAGTCAAAGTGAATGTCAACATACTTGCTGTATTTATTATATAGTCGGCTAATACGGGGTATCGGGGAATTGTGTCCTAACACAGTCCTTCTGTGCGGAGGATATAGGAGACCTAAGGATGCACGTTGATATCTTTTAGGTGTTATAACGTGTTTTAAAATAGACTAAAACCTACCTACCTAAGTTAGGTTCAGTCGGGTAAATAAGAGAAAACTCTAACTTAGAACAATTTAATTAAAAAAGAATTTACAATAACACGTTAATAGAATGAAAAGTAATTAAATGCATGAACTTTTAAATTAAGAAAGAACTCAGGGTCGTACTAAAAGGCGCAGGCAGTCTCCCGGGGAATGAAAATGGGAGACTTATCTTTTTAGGTTATCGGACAAGCGTGGTGTGGTGGCTCGCTGGCGATCCGCCGTCGCTGCGCCCAGCAGTGGGAGTCCGGCTTGGGCCAACAAGGTTAACCGCACATGCGGTTATACCGATGACCCCAAACAGGAAACTCCACTAAGCGCAGCCCGTCGGATGAACCCTGGAATGTGATAAAGCAAAGCTAAATGGGTTGCAAAATAAACCAGGCATGGGGTAATAAATGGAGACGTGATCACCTAAGCGAGAACACCAAAAGGACACGAGGTTATAAAAAATATTAAAACTGCAAATAATTAGGTTTAATGCAGGGCTTAGGTTTAGTGCATTGTGCAAAGGCTAGCAGGTGATGGATGAAGTGAAAATAAAAGGCCTAAGCGTCCTGTAAAGGAACCATGATTCGCACACGCGGCACACACACATGTGGTTACCCGGCGTGGTCCCGCAATTCACCTCACATCCAGAATACGCACAAGATGGATTGTTAAATGGCACTGTAACACTAAATAAATCCACAGCATTGATTAGTTTAATGAATCTAAAGGGCGAAAACGACACAACTCTTACCAGTTCTACTGGGTTCCGAAGCTCGTGCAGACAACACGAATTAAAGGTGAACGAGTACAAAAAAAGAGGGAATGACATGCGTTTCCTCCTTATATACTTGCAAACTGACATTACAGCTGTCAAGCAACTTTGACGTTTTTATTACAAACAGATTGTTAATATCGACTAAATAATTATTATCGATTGATCGATCAATGGCTGACAAACTAAGAAGGAAACGTCAAAGTCCTAGTTATATTACTTGTCAGCTGTCAATTGTCAAACATGTTTACAATTTTTACAAATTCGTTTATAACATACAACATAAATTATTGTATGTTTTGAAATACAATTTATAAAGAATTTCACTGAGATATGGTGTTTGTGAGCCAAGGAAGATATGCCAGCAATGAAATTGCTACAGTGTTCTAAAGGTAAAGGCACTCAGAATTTGAGGACAGTCAATTTGGTTCCTAAGGATCTTATACAGAAATATGAGGTCACAACAAGAACGGCGCATTTCAAGCGAATGAATTTTAAAATGATCCAATTTCTCAGTGTAAGAGTAACGTTTGTTGGCCATGTTACATGAGTACATCAAGTGCCATAAGAACCTTTTTTGTATTCGTTCAAGACGAAGAGTATGACTAGCGTAATGAGGTCTCCAGACGACACTGCAGTACTCCAAGGTGCTGCGAACGAAAGAGTTGTATAAAAGTATTTTCGTTCTGACATTTTTAAATAATTTAGCATTTCTCAGAATAAAACCTAGCATTTTTGATGATTTTTTAACAATATGGTCGTAATGAGGTATAAACGTTAATTTACTATCAAGAAATATCCCAAGATCCTTTATTATATTAGTCTCAGTCAGTAAATTACCGGCCATGGAGTAATTCGTAGCAAAAATCTGATGGTTGCGGGTAAATTTTATATGAGTGCATTTTTTAAAGTTTAGGGACATACGATTAAGTCGACACCAGTCAATAAGCCTATTAATGTCTTCTTGTAGCCTCAAACTATCAATCATACTAATAATAATTCTATAAAACTTTAAATCATCAGCGAACAAAGACGGCATGGAGTATAAAAAACAGCTGATAATGTCGTTAATAAAAATAACAAATAAAATGGGACCCAAAAGAGAACCCTGAGGTACTCCGGACTTAATTTCAAAAATTGCGGACTCAAAACCATTTACAACTACTGAATACGTTCTCTTACTCAGGTAAGATTTTAACCATTTTAGAATTAGACCTGCAAAACCATATTTTACTAGTTTTATAAACAAAATTGGATGAGGGACTTTGTCGAAGGCTCTGCGGAAGTCAGTATAGATGACATCTATTTGTAAATGCTTGTCGATGGCCTGAGCAAGGTCCTCAACAAAGCCGAACAAATTAGTTGATGTAGATCTTGTCGGTACGAAACCGTGTTGGTGAATTGTCAGGTATTGCTTAAAGAAGTCTTGAATGTGGGGACAAATGATAGACTCTATTAACTTAGCAAGACAAGATAGGATAGAGATCGGTCTGTAGTTTAAAACTAAGTCAATATCGCCAGATTTATAAACAGGCACAACTAGAGCATGTTTCCAGAGATCTGGAAAGACACCGGTACTGAAAGAATGGTCAATTATTTTGTAAATTGGGTAAGAAATATTGTTAGCGCATTGTTTAAAAAATATTGGATGGATTTTATCCGCACCTGCCCCCTTGGATAAGTTAAGGTTCTTGAGTTTAGATAATACCTCCTCTTCTGTTATATTTATCGATACAAACTGAGAACTACCATTGCATACATCAGTTAGTAAGTCCGGCATTTCAACAGGGTCATTGCAAGTATCGTCACTATAAACAAGATTAAATGACTCAGCAAACAGATTACTTATTTTTTGCCCTGACGCCACCCTTGATACACCATCTGTCATAGAAGCCGGGTACGTACTGGCGCCGTTACGTTTACTTTTTATAAACGTCCAAAAGCACTTTGAGTTTTTGTGTATCATGTTCTCAATGTCAGATATATACTTATTGTAACATGATTTCGAAAGAGACTCACAACGTTTACACAGTATTTTTAGCTCAATTTCATCAAGAGGATTACCAAATATTTTAAATCTAACTCTAGTTTTATATTTTTCTCGGAGTCTCATTATTAATGATTTGTTAACCCAAGGAGGATAGTGACGAGAATGTCTATTGATAAGAAGAGGGACAAACTTGTGTATAATTTCTTTGACTGTGCTGTAGAATACAGAAACCATGCCATTCACATCAGAGGTACAGGAAAAGATATTGTCCCAGTTCAGTGTTGCTAAATACTCATTTATTTTTTGATAGTCTGCTTTTAAGAAGTTGAATCTTGCATTATCAACGTTTGGTGAAAGCGAATTTACATGAGTATTTGTAACACTAATACAAATCGGTGCGTGCAGAGGATCAACAAGAGATAGTATGTCACTGGCAAGTGAAATAGTGCAGTGGTCTAAATCCGTTAAAACCAGATCTAAGATTCTATCCTGTGAATTTTTTACATAATTTAGCTGTCTCAGGTTAAGTATCGGCATTAGGTCTATTATTGATTGATACAGGGTCGGAACTAGATAGCCCTCCTCATTATAAAATCGAGTCCAATCTAGTTTACTCATATTGAAATCGCCTATGATACATAGATTCTCTTCAAACATTTCAGCTACCCTATTACAATTGCTAACAAAGTGCTTTAGAGTCATGTGCGAGATTGGAGGTGGTAAGTAAACAGCGCTAACAACTATTTTTTTTGTAGACCTACCATCAGACAGGTCTAACACCACCCAGAGATCTTCACAATCGCTATTCCAATCGAGCTCACACTTAGAGCCTATTTTTTTATTTATTGCAATTAGTACTCCACCGCCTTCCTTTTTACAATGAAAACCACTAGATTCCCTATCCCTTCTATAAACAGTGTAACGGCTGTCGAATAATTCCGAGTTAATGACATTACTATTCAACCAAGTTTCACATAGCACTATAATATCATAATTACTTGTTACCAAGTTTCTATAGAACGAATGAGTTTTAGTCCTCAAACCACGTACATTTTGGTAATATATATTAAGAGAACTTAAATAAGACATGTATTAATATTAACTATAAAATAAAAATTTGTAACATAAACCAGTGTGACTAATTTAGTTTAGATAGAGTGTCCAAATCTTTGACAACAATGTAATCGCTATTCTCAGTCTTTCTCATGAAGACTCGTCCTCCTCTAATCCATACAAACTTAAACCCTTTGTCTTTAGCCGTTTGTCGCGCTGCCAGGTGGAGAGACTTGTTAACTGCAGATAGGTGTTCAGCAATATATATTGGGGACTTAGGGCCTTTTAGACCTATATGTGATGTGCTCAATTTATCCTCATAGTTCTTCTTATTGAAGTTGATAGATGCGGCTAGGAAATTGTCTCTGGCTCTTACATTGATGAATTCAACCACAACAGAACGAGGACGATCACTCTTAGGGTTTAGCTTGGCTACACGCGTGATGCGGTTAATTTGATGTTCAATGTCACACTTTATGGTTTTGGCTATGTCATTTACAACTTCGACTAGGTTTTCAGACTTTTTCTCGGGAAGACACTGTATCTCGATGTTATTATTTCTCGCCCTTTGCTCTAGGTTATTGTACCGTTTCTCTAGTTCCTTCACAGTACCCTGGAGTTTTGTGTTGCTATCTAGAAGAAATCTAGCTTTCACCTGAGCTTCATCTGTCTTCTTCATAGCGTCTTCAAATTGTTCATTCATG
Source organism: Cyclophora albipunctata (assembly GCA_963082685.1). Lineage (NCBI taxonomy): Eukaryota > Metazoa > Arthropoda > Insecta > Lepidoptera > Geometridae > Cyclophora > Cyclophora albipunctata. The sequence goes on along the minus strand of OY720121.1, from coordinate 9,226,429 downwards.
AAGTCCATTGTCTGCTTCACTTCTCCTATTTCCTCTCTGAATGTTTTCAACTCAGAGTCAAGAATAGATCTTATGTTGATAGTCATTTGCGTCATCAGATCAGCCATATGTTTTTGGATAACGTCTTCCATGATGTTACGTATTTCTGAACGGGTAACAGGACCATCGTCATCCGTTTTAGGGGAAGATAACGCTTACCGCTTAGATGGTCTAGCTAAGACAACCTCATCTCCTTGCTGCGCTCCAAGATCAGCTGAAAGGCCTGATCGCACAGGAGTGTTGTTGTCATTGTTTCTGGGCTTGCTACGCAAACAATCTGGGCAACACCAGCTTTCCCTCTGTTCCGATGACATAACTTTGAATTTTTTCTCCGGAACATTAGCACACAGAAGGTCGTAGTTATTATTGCAATTGGGACAGTTCAGGTAATCATTATTTTTTATAACGGTACGACACCCCGAGCATAGGATCTTCCCTTTCGGCGGCATTACGAAAACGAGACAGTTAATAGCTAATTGTTTGTTTTGGTACTAGTAGTGACCTCTAGTGGCGACTGCGCAGACAACTTCCACAATGTAATCGATCCAAGTGTTGATAAGTTTTGTTTCCGATACCAATTAGTTAGTACAGACGAATTTCAACAGATGGCGTTGATCACAGGAATGCAAATAGAAGTTCAATTATGCAAGTCACTGAGATCATTTAATCACTAAAATATTGTTTTATAGCACTTTCACACTTTCACACTGATCCATAAAAAAGTTTGTCGAAATCCTAGGCTGGGATATAGTAAGAGTGAGATATATTTGCACTTTCACTGTACGTTATTGATCACTTTAAGTTCGGTCCCACGTATTTATGTTTTGATTGATTATTTATTGTATTCTTGATAAAACTCATCTGACCACACTATATAACATTGATCACTGGTATTTTCGAATAAATAATTATAAATTTTCAGGCTAATTGTAATTTATTATATTTTAAATTACAATAAAACACAGAGACGATGAATGTTACGACGTGTTACTTACTATTGATTATAAAAAAAACGAATCGGGACTCTATCGCATTCAAACTATACGTATTTACAAACATACGAAATCTGAAAAAGGGAGGTTATTGTCCTGTAAAGAGACTGTCATTTAAGTTTCCAATTTTGCTGAACGCATACAAAATGTTTTTTAAACTTACTACTTTGTTTACAGCAATGTCTGTACAAATAGATACTCAAAGCATAATTTATTAAGAACCGTGAAGAGACCGGTAGATGAAATTAAATTGCTGTCAAAGCTTTGAGGGGATTTCAGATTAATATTAAATTTTAGCATAACTCTAGGCGCAAGTGTTGGGGCTTATTACTTACTCGCGCTTCTAGCGATACGTACTCGTAGCAGTATCGGATATTGCTACTAGCAAAAATGGATGTTTTAAGCGTGGTGTATACTAGGATGTGTGCGTATATATATGTGTATAATTATAGCTGTCTCAGGGGTTTTTAAGCGGTTGGCTAACGTAACATTAAACGGTTTTTATACGCTGATTAATGTCTGTTAAACACGAAGCGTTTCCTCGTGACTTAAATGACAGTCTGTTATTCGGGCGACCAGTAGAAAGCCACGGTTTCTCATGTTCTTACATCTGTTGAATTGAGATTGACATTTTTTAACGTTTACTGGTGCGTAAGCGTAAACTGAAGTAAACATTACTGAAGTAATATGACCTTGATGAACAAAAGTAACACATATTTCAATCACTTTTATAACTGAATTATAAAAGCTATAAAAAATAAGGACAATTTGAATATTCGAAAACATTATTGAACTTCGTCTAAAGAGATTGATGCAATGTTCATGTTCGAGTATCCTTATAAGACAAGGGAAGATTAATACGAATAAACCGTATTAATTTTGATCTTCTCTTGTCTCCCAGCCTTCATTGGATAAGAGTTATGGAAAAATACGATAAACACAGCCAGAAGACGTCTTTATCGGTTCATCTCGATCATTCCATTACAATATTTATGTTTAGTAAACATTATTTAATCAACCGTCGTCTCAGATAAGCATTTTCTTAGGCTTAACGTAAATCAGAAGCCTTAACTCGGACATTTTGGGGACAAAATATAGTCTGTCTCTTGAACCAAATTCCTTTCCCTGAAATACTTATTTATGGAAACATTTTGTGAAGAACAAAATGCTTGCTTTGAATTACAAGTGGTGTTATGTCTGTAGTATATAATAAATAACGGTACAAAATATATATTTTGTGGTGAACGGGTTTTTTTATATTCATTTACTATGTTTATTTGGATAATAAAATTGTATTTCCCTTTATTATTTTTACGCAATTTACTGAATATTTCAAGTATACTATTTATTTATGATAAAAATAAAATACTTTCAACAAAAAGAATTAATAGTTGGAAAGAAAATACTTTGTATGATGTTTTTCAGTTCATCTTCTTCTGCGAATGCATACAAATCGTGGCTCGTTTGTCTCGCTAAAACGCCAGAACAGCTGGGTCGAGCTGATTTTGAAATGTTTTGTGTATTCCAGGGAAGCTTTAAACAGTAAGCAGTGAATAAATGCAGGTGAAACCGCAGGTCACAACTAGTTAATTTATTATATTAATCTGCTCACATACTAATCTGTTTACAATGTTTTTTAATAGAAATAATTTCAAATTGAATGTTTTTTTTTATTTAATTATAATAATAATATAATATATACCTGGACAAATTCACACATGGTTAATTAGACCCAAAGCAAGCTCTAAGCTTGTGTTATGGAATCTAATTAACTGATACTACTACATATACATACACAAATACTTTATAAGAATATATAATTAATAAGAAATTTCATCAATTTCTCGTCAACCTATTCTACTGATTCATTATTAAGCGTTCATTATTTATACTTTATTTGTTCGACCTATAAGGGAACCGTTTTATTTGTTCGATTCCTGTCAATACATCGACGTGATGGGAATTTATTCAGTGCCTGTGTTCGAACGTTTTAGTCGAAAGGAAATTAGTTTCCTTTAGTAAATTAAATGTAGCAGAGATTAATACTGTGTCGCTTGGAAACAGAGTGTCGTGTTTTTAAGTCGGTGAACGATGTAGTAGACTATACTTTTACTTAAAATATCTTCATTTGGTCGTCTTTAATGAAACCTTATTGTATGAATTGTAAAGATTTGATTTTCTTTGGAAGTGATGTGTTTTTGTTTTCTATGTGCAAGAAAATAGAAATAGTTATTAGTTTTTTATGTCAATTATTAAGTTTGACTGATGTTTTTCTAACATGTTAATAAGATGTTTTTAATTGAAATAAATAACTTTTCTTGTAAAGGTGAATTTAATGTAAACTGTGATTGTTGTTTATGATTAATTCGTCAAGAAATTACCGTGATTTACACTTGGGAAAGAGTGACATAGTTTGTTGTGTATTATTGACATTTATCGGAATGTGAGTATGCTATTGTAGCGCTCGTATAGAACTTTAAAAATGCTGCTAATTTTTTTTTAATTCCAAAAGTCGCGGGAAATGTTAGTCTGTACTATACATTTGTAATATTGAAATTGAATGGAAGTATTTCCATATGTAATACCTAATAACAAAAATACCGTGTTGATTATATTGTAGTCATACAGAAAAATACAATCCGGTGCTTGTTTCTGGGAAATTTTATGAAAAATTCCTTTTTATTTCGCATATTTTTCGTTCACATTACATGAAAAATGTATATTTTACTTTGTTGCCTTTTGCACAACCGCGTCATTCATCACGTATTCGAAGCGCGTCATGAGGCACAATATAGAGATATATAGCATATTTCATTGTGTTTTACTAAAAAGTAGAGTTTGCACAAAAGACCCCATTTGGGTCGAAATACCTCTCGAGCCCAAACCTATGTTTGGGCTCCAAATCATACTAAAAATGACAAGCCCGTTGGCACAGTGGCAGTGAGAGCGCTTACTGTGTCGGGGGTTGTGGGTTCGATCCCCGCCCGGAGTCTGGGTGTCAATTATATATTCTTAAAAAGTATTTGTGTATGTATAAGTAGTATCAGTGAGTTAGATTCCATAACACAAGCTTAGAGCTTACTTTGGGTCTAATTAACCGTGTGTGAATTTGTCCAAGTGTTTATTTATTATTTATTTATATAAAAAAGGAAAAGTAAATTCCTGAAAGTAAGTGGCCAACCCTGGTAACTCCGTTTCTAGACCACCTAAAAGTTTCTGAGATAATCTCTATCTCTCTCTCTCTCTCTCTCTCTCTCTCTTTCTCTCTTTCTCTCTCTTCCCGGCTATGTGTCCCACTTTGTGGTGGGGTAAGCCTTCCTTGTTTATCTCCTCCACCTCGCCCCATTGTGACCTAAATAATTATCATTACATAGTATAAAACAAAGTCACTTTTGTCCCTTATGCGTCCGCGAGACGATCAAGTGCACTTGACATGTCGCAAATGAATAAAACTTGTCAAGTCGCGTCAAGTCGCATCAAGCTCAAGTTGGTTCAAATTTGTTGTCAAGTTATCATCAAAATTATTGTCAAGTCATGTCCAGCACGTAGATACTTGACGGGAATTGTCAAGTCAACGCTGTAAACGATCAATATTCACTTCAAGCCCGTAGACTTGTCAAGTGCACTTGATCGTCTCGCGGACGCTTAAGATCTTTAAAACTACGCAACGGATTTTGATGCGGTTTTATTTAAATAGATTAAGTAATTCACGAGCAAGGTTTATATGTATAAAAATTCCCGAAATTCCCACAGGAACGGGCACAACGCGAGTAAAATCGCATGAAGCTGCTAGAAGATAATAATTATGTGAACCTGCCGTACTGCTCTATTAGAAATGTATGCTTTTTGCCTAATCCAAGTACATATATCTTTTTACAATTAAGTACGCAGTAACTATCCAAACTAGTTAAGTTATTCTTAAAACGTAAATCATTAATAGATAGGCTATTAAAACAGAAATAGGTCCTAACATGCTCGTAACATAAATATCTGATCCCGAATTACGAAAATAATTTCCCCCAGTTATTTTGTTCATTGGCTAACAAATGACTCTTTACGGCATATAAACTCTGCTATGGAAGCAGTATATCCTAGTGATAACAAGGCTCTTCGTTTTATGATGAAGAAACCAATTTGATTGACCTGTCAACTTTATGCGACCCGACTACAATACATAGGCAGTAGGTTAATTTAGCCGAGGACAGGAGGTCTTAGTAAACTGGTTTCTTTAAAAGACCATTGCAATGTTCATGCAAGGAATCTTGAAGAAAGTTGAGCGGCAACAAATCTTTTATTTTCTTTTCTTGTTTAATGATGTGTACCCGACATTTTCTGATCTGCCACTGTAAAGGGAATAAAAAATTATGACGGTCTTCATTTTGTGCCGTAATAAAAGGAAGGTACTCTGTCAGTACTTGGGCGTTTTAATTTGATGTTTCTGTGTAATGTAGGTAATTTAGATAAAAGTGTCGGTGGCTTTACAATAGGACAGGGGAATTCGTATTCATTATTCGAGTCGGCGAGAGCGACCCGCGCCCATGTTTGTCGCCGTCACTAGCGACGAGTACACTTCGGGACTGATTAATTGGTAGTTTCAAAACACTTTTTAAAAAACAATATTATGTAATTCGTCTTAAATGGAACTTTTTGCATGCCGTTAGTTCAATGGTTATGGTTTCTCTGTGTACTTGTAGCTTGTCAAGTTTTAAGTTCGTACCAGAATTCCTCGAATCCTCCAACGCAATTAGGTATACGACTTAAATAATAATCTATTTAATCAGCAAGCATCAGTTATCACTTATTCCTACCGAGTTATGAAATATAATAAGTTGTAGTAGCAACTAATTATTTGATTACTAGCGGCGCCCCGCGTTTTGCTCGATCCCGTGGGAATTTATGGAAATTTTATACATATACAACTTCCTCTTGAATCACTCTATCTATTAAATAAAACTGCATCAAAATCCGTTGCGTCGTTGGACAGACAGACAGCGGAAAGCGACTTTGTTTTATCCTATGTAGTGACTAGTCACTTGGCCTCCAGGAGATTGACGATAAAAGAATAAAAAAGAAGCTTATGTGTGACAGTAAGTAAAATATTAATAGTAAGCCTAATAAATGGCCTGCAAGTGTACCAAAAGGCAGACATCGCACACAATGGTTTACGTAACCGTACATGTCACGCTTCCGCTTCACACACCCCTGCAGTTCAACTAAACATTTAAATAATAATACGAGTATGTTGGAACTTCACAATATGACTTTAATAAGAGAACTTTAAATATCGTTCGTTATTATTACAAAACTTACTGCCGCACTCAAAAACATATATTAAATAGACAATTAACTAATTGACTAAATTGTTCATACATTATATGTCAAAATCACTCATCAAATCTCTTCAGGATGCATTTGCAGCTCCAAGTACGGGCGTTAGTCTATTCTATAATATAAAAATGAATCGCAAAATGTGTTGGTAAGCGCATAACTTCAGAACGACTGCACCAAATTGGATGATTCTTTTTTTAATGTGTTCCTTATTGTCAGGACAGGGTTTTTATACAAGAAAAATAAGGAATAAAAATCTCAAAATTCGGAACGGGGGCGCTGCGGGTGAAACCGCGGGGCAAGGCTAGTGTTTAATAAAAACCGGCCTGTAAGTAGTACTTAAAAACTTTCTCATTGCTTTACCTCTTTCGGTTTCCGTGGTTTTAGAATGTAAAACCTTCCTCTTGAATATGGTTAACACAACACAACAAACCTCTGACATATTTTTATGCATAAAGCTAAGAAGTATAATAACATTATTCTTTTAGGAACCACAATATCACGACAGTTATAGACACAACGACTCTTATGCGTCAGAGATTACAAAGCGCAAATATGCTCAATTATTTCGTTTCAATAGAGATGATTGTGACAAAACTAAATGGAAATAAAACTCTATCAGCTCAGTTAACCCGAAGCGGTGGATTACCGTGGCTGCACCAACGACCGCGTAACATAAAATTCATGAATGAAAATGGACTGCAGTGCGGAGAACTGAAAACGTCTCGGTTTACGCTAATTTTGTTGAAACATATTCATGTTTGAGTAAAGGTTGTGTTAAAGGTGTGTACTTAGATTATTTGAACTAGGAGCGTTTTGTTATTTTTCTATTTCTATTTATAGTGCCTATTCCTTTTATATTTTTGTAGATATTTCGAAAAAGTAACGAGGACACAATTCATATAACTGCCAAATTCATCAAAATGCATTTAGGCATTTCACTGTGTAGAGCTAATTAATTTGCATCTTCTTCATATTTCTTAACAAGCAAGAGATGTTTTAAAAATATCTATTATTTCACATATTTTATTTATATCATAACATATCTAAACATAATTGATACTAACTTCAAAAACACCTACACATCTTAAAACACTCCTAAATAAACTTTTCTGCTATAAATACATAAAATCATACGTAGATACAAAATATACATTTTCCTTTAAAATATCATTTTAATGCAAAATAAATCCGCTTTCCAACTAAATATATATCTCAAAGGGATCTTAGATTCTAAATCTTCGGTCGGGCGGGAATATTACGTCTTTGAGTGATTTTATATGCTAAAGGATAGTAGCCATCGTCCAGTTGAATGCAAAGCGGATAAAATGCATTCAAGGTATCAAATGGTAGTTCTGAATGAAAAAAAATGAATCCACTTTGGCATTCAACTTCCCTAACGCGTTAAATGCGATGAACTGCTCTTTGTATTTTTGCTAAAACCAAAGTGAAAAGCGAGGTTTTTCCGCGCCATTTGTGATTTTTGAGGGCTTGCTTAAAATGATACTGAGTTACTGTTTTAAAGTTGTTGTTGTAAGCAAACTAAAAAACGTTTTTTTAAACCATACTCCTAATACATTTTGAAATAAAACTAACACTTTGTTTTATTCATTACTCATGTTGCATAATTTTAAATTTTTCTCTCGACTAACCAAATCACCTCATTTTATTTGACATTAGCATTATCAAGCAGTTTTGTTTGCGTTTGAACCCATTCCTGTTGGGATTTTGGCATGAGAAGTAGACACCAACTTTCCTCTTGTATGTTGATGAAATTCACATGAAAATGTTGTTCATTCATTTTTGAGAAAATCAATTTTATACAGACATACAGATTTTGGGGACTTTGTTTCTTAATATGTTTGATATTATCTATTATTTTCAACTTGTATTGGTATTCTATATCTGTCTACTTTTTTGTTATTCAAGAATATATTTCGGTGAAAACCGGCTGAGACTCATAGTACACAGTACAGTTAAAAGCGTTAGTCGTAATTACAGTGTTTGTCCGGAGCGAGTTGAAATAAAAACAATATTTAAAAATAAAATAAAAAATATTTTTTCTATTATTTCAACAAACAAATATATTCTATTGTTCGAATACATGTGTAATACCAATGTGTCTTTGTGATACTTGGATGATTGATCGCCCAGACTAATAACTGACAATGCACAATGTGAACAATTTTCCTAACCCGCTAATTCATCGCAAGTTTATTTGTTATTATCTTTTGTTATCGTTGGTTTTCATCGAGAGCCTAATTTGTTCAAGTTTAATCTAGGATAGATACTTAGAACTCTCTTGAGAAAAGTATAATGTACTAAAGTAGTGGCAAAAGGGTCTTTCAGGGCCGAAACTGCGTTAAGCGGGTGCCCGCGCGGTTCATACATAAGTGAACCGTCGCGTGCGGCCGTCTCGTGCTCCCGTTGCGTACGCCCGCCTAACGCAGTTTCGGCCCTTAGACTGAGTTTAACAATAATGAATTTCATGAAATTTGATATACATATTCAGTAGGTCTGAGAATATTATCTATTACCCGTAAGGGTTGTCCACCCCATAATTTGTATATGGCAAAACAACGTTTGCTGGGTCAGCTTTTAATTTCGGGATAAAAAGAGCCTTCCAGATGCATTCTAGGCTACTTTTTATTCCGAAATTCCTATAGAGTTTACTAATTAGACAAGTCGGAGTGAAACTGGGAGATGTTGTAAGTAAAATTGTAAATTTTAGATTAAAAGCTCGACCGCAATATTAGTTATAAAAACTACTGTAGAACTGCGTTCGTCTCAAGCCAGTCTGACCACAGGAAACTTGAAATTAAACACAAGTATGAGGTTTCAGTTTTTATGATTTTCACAGCACACCCGCAAAGGAGTTCCAAAGTTACGTAAATTTTAAACTTGAGCAATTTAACTTTTTGTGGCTCTACGATTACTTCAAAGTAAGTTGGAGATAAATCTGTAATAGGTTTATAGACGAGGTTTGTTTTGACGCTTCCTTTGATGGAGTAAATCTTCATAATTTTAATATTTATGGCCATTTGTACCTATCTTCCGTATTTTAAGCAAAATTTCAAATTGAGAGGTCTGTTAGAGACTCTTCTCATTAGTGAAATTGTTTAGTTAAGTGATTCTTGTGACAATTTCATTAGCGGACATAATTATTCTAAATGGAAAATCTTTTATTCATTTCTTCATTATTACTAATGTTACTTTTTGGTAATCTAACGATAATTGTCCTTTAGCATTTTTTTTCTTCTAACACCTCAGAATCTTGCTGTGTAGGTTGATTAACATGAAACTTGTTTTATTCTGTACTATAATATTACAATTTCGCAGATCGATTCAGCCCAACTGATCACTTCAAGTGCCGACTGGAAGCAGTCTTTATCATGTGTAACATTCATCAAATTTTGATATTCAAAGTTTATCGGAGTTTCCAAAACGAATATATAATTTCTGGCTGAGGAAGCAGAGCGTCAGACATGAATATTAAACGTTGAATATCAGCTGAAGTGCAGACATTGTGAGAAATCACTACGATCGAGAAATGGAAATCCCACGCTTCACTTGAATCCTGTCATTAATATGATTTCAACTCTACATTCGAGTAGAATGAAATTTCTTGAAATATCGCAGACGGTTACGTGTTTCAATTCCAATACGTCGGTTTTAATACAAACTGTTACTTAGGAGTTAATATTATGTTCGCTACGTTCCTTCACATTTATTCCATCGCAAAGCTTAACCAAATTGTTTTCGTAAACTTTGTGTAACTTTCTACTCTTTTTATTAATGAGAGTTTTAAAGTAGGCTATTAAGCAAAAAATCTGAACCCACATTTTTGTCTTAACTTTTAATATTGTTTGTTTTTGCCATTATTTTGCGACAAAATAATTTCATAATATTACGAAACTCTTCATTGTCAAAAGTTGTCAGCAAGTACAAAGACTCCTTTATTTTAATTACCCATTGTACTTTCACAATTGTCTGTTCAGAAGCGTTTTCGTATTTTTTTCCGAATTGAAATTGTTTATGAATTATTCGAATTGAACACAGCAAAACGTTATTTTACAGACTAAAATGTTATTGTAAACGTTTTTATCCAGAAAAATAATAAATACTAATACCTAGAAATGCCACTCAAGATTTTCACGAGAAAATACGTCTGTTTTGAGTGCATCTAAAAACTATTTCTATTTCATCAAACTTTCAAACATAATCCTATAAATGTTTGGGTGCGGTTGAATCGAGTCAACATTCGCATTTAGTGGTCCACCGAACTAATAAACATGCATGCGAAATGAACATCGCGGTCGAATGTAAAACAAATCTCGTCGCAAAAAGCCTTGCTGTGGACATTTCGACATTCGATGGAGTTGCAATTTCCACGTGTCAAACACACGGAAATGAAACCGTATCGATAACTGTTTGGGCTGAATACAAACTTGTCTCGATGATTTTTCAGGAATACTTGCTCTCTGATCAACTGTCAGGTGAAGAAAAATGGAACAACAATGTTGATTGGAAAACTCGCATACGGTGTGGCTTTGTTTTGATTCCATCGTTCAGAAAGAACCGCTCTCATACTACTCACGTTCCGAAAATACTCGACCCATAACAATTATCACAAAAGAGTTTCCTAACGTAACTTTCACCGTCACTTATACTTCTAAAGTGGCAAACTGAAAATAGAACACAAAACATTTTTAAACTGTTTAAAATTCCGAGCAGTCGTTGTAAAGTTATGAGATAAACTGGGCACTAGTTCTCACTGGAACGTATTAAGTGCGCTATTTTGCAGCCACCTCTAAAATAAAACAGCTTTCGGTGCAAATATATGGATACATTTAAAATTGGTTTCTGTATCGTAAAGGAATAAAGGACTCTATCGGTATTCAGACGATTATTACTATGAATAGTGAGGCCAGTTTCAATTTGCTTGGCATTACAATTTGGTTTGGTTTGTCTGGCAAAGCTTTTGCACAGTTATTTTATTTATCTGTGTTGTGTTTATAAGTGTACCATTCCATTGAAGCGGAGGAGCTCAACTGACAATCACAACGCATCACGATAAGATTTTGACAGTGTCAATGCGTTGTTTGACAATCTTAATGCGCGGCAGCCTCCGTGGTCTAGTGGTTTGAGCGCTCGGCTCACGATCCGGAGGTTCCGGGTTCGATTCCCGGTGGGGATATCTCACAAAAATAACTTTGTGAGACCCTCCTCAGTTTGGATAGGGTATTGCAGGCTGAATCACCTGATTGCCCGAAAAGTAAGATGATTCCGTGCTTCGGAGGGCACGTTAAGCCGTCGGTCCCGGTTACTTTCTACGGACAGTAGTCGTTACATGAGCCATGTCAGAGGCCTTTGGCGGCTCAATAACTCTGACACCAGGATTGGTCAGGGTGACCATCCACTCGATAAGATAGAATGCGCGGCGATTGGTGACTCGGGCTCTGCATTGTTCCCCTCCGCTATTCCGCAAAATGGCTTTTTTATTAAGAACTTAAAGAAGTCAACGTCATATATTTAAAAAATTTAAACAATAGGGAATGAAATAAAGTACTAAAGTAAATACTCGTATATATGACATCGACAGTACCTTATAAAAACGAAACAACTATTTTTCAAGCACTTGAACTTTGCTCATCATATTTGTTCGGGGAACGTTTACCGTAAGTAATAAATATAATTCACTTATTGTTCGTTTGTTGTACCTAAATCAAACACAAGGCTTGGTCCCATAAGTTGTCTCGTAAATAACAACTTAGATGATTCCGTTCAAGAACAAAACTGTATTAAATCAAATCTTAGAGAACAATGTTCTGATAATAAATATAGCTTATCTAATTAGGAACATACTATAAACATATATTGAAGTTATTTATTTTGTTTGTTAGTTCTTTTATACGAGTACTAAAGGTTTTTATACTCTTTACTATTATGATGTAGTAGTTTTATCTCTCGAGCGCCCCTGGGCTATATTAGAGTAAGTGAATGTACATGCACATTGTTTTAGCCTGCATCATAGTCCGTATCCAAATTAGCTTTAAAGCAGTGACAGCATGGTAGTAAACGGAAAAAAGTTATACATAGTGTGAGTTAGGTCAAATGCACATAAACATTGCATAAACTTGATAACGGAACTGATATTTACTTTCACAAAGACGCGTGATAAGTGTTCTATATTTTATGTTATAACTAAAACTATGGCCTAGGGGCGCTCGTGAGATACTACTGGTATTCAAACTAACTAACTATGTTTAATTGTATATCACTACATACATAGTATAAAACAAAGTCGCTTTCCACAGTCTGTCTATGTATGCTTAGATCTTTAAAACTATGCAACAGATTTAGACGCAGTTTTTTAAAATAGATAGAGTGATTCAAGAGGTAGGTTTATAATATAAAAAATCCCGAAATTCCGACGGGAACTGGCACAACGCGGGTAAAACCGCCGGGCGCTGCCAGTATTTAATAATTCCGATTTCACAGAATATCCAAACCAAAGACAGTTTATGAAGGTAGGGTTAAAATATAAATAACCATAATAATTGAGAAAACCTCCGTTAATATTTTATAATGGTCTTGGGGTACAACAAACATTGGAACATTAAACCTTGCTTTGATAACCTTTCGTGGTTTTGTTATTTCTTAAACATAACATTATTTTAGTATATGATTTGAAGGGGGTAAAATGAAAAGGGTTTCGGAGGTTAGCGAATATTATGTTACAATGACACGTGCTGTATTTCACTTTCTAAAGCTTGGTAAGAAGCTCTTGGTAGAGCTGATTAGAAGAAATGGGGGAGGCCTTTGCCCAACAATGGAACACTTAGGGCTTATATTATAACTAGCAGCGCCCCGCGGTTTTACCCGCGTTGTGCCCGTGCCCGTTTGAATTTAGGGATGAAAAATAGCCTATGGCCTTCCCGTTGAATGTAGCTATCTATTACAAAAAGAATTATTCAAATCGGAAAGGCAATTCCCGAGATTAGCTCGAACATACAAACAAACAAACTTACAAATTTTACCTCTTTATAATATTAGTATAGACTAGCAGCGCCCCGCGGCTTTGCCCGCGTTGAACCCGTTCCCTAAGGAATTTTCGAAAATCTTTTCTTAGTGTGCACTTACGTCACTTGAAGAACCTTCCTGCCAAATTTCATGTTTCTAGGTGTAGCGGTTGAGGCTGTGCGTTGATTATCAGTCAGTCAGTCAGTCAAGACTTTGAATTTTAGATAACAACTAGCTGCGCCCCGCGGTTTCACCCGCGTTGTACCCGTTCCCGCGGGAATTTCGGGATGAAAAATAGATGTTGTCCGATTCTCAGACCTACCCGATATGTACACAAAATTTCATGATAATCGGTCGAGCCGTTTCAGAGGAGTTCAACCACGGTACCCGTTCCCGCGGGAATTTCGGGATGAAAAATAGATGTTGGCCGATTCTCAGACCTACTCAATATGCTCACAAAATTTCATGAGAATCGGTCGAGCCGTTTCGGAGGAGTACGGGAACGAACACTGTGACACGAGAATTTTATATATAAGATAAAGCTTGTTTTAACCAATCTACCATAGTAACAGAAAATATGAAAATTACTGCCGCATTCAAAGGCGTCCAATAAATCGCCACTTAACTAGTTGCAGTAATTTTTCATAATTCCATGTCAAAATTACTCATTAAACCTCTAATAAGGAAGGTTTCTGAGTAAGGGCGTTAGTATAGAAAAAAATACTTTACTTTGTGAAAATACTTATAACGATACTAAGTAATTTTGTCCCTTTTTACATTATAATATCTGCCAGTACTGTCTTGTCCTAAAATTTTTGCAAAGTATAGCTGCCCCAAGGATATAAGTTTTCTAAGAGAGGATAAAAAGTAAAATAATTAACCGATGAGATTTGTATTCCCTTCTTATAACATCACTGTAGTGAATTTAATAAAATGTAGGTAGAGTCTTCTAGAACATTATAGAAAGTTAAGAACATTCCCTTAAGGGGATATAATATTTATCCATCGTTGTACAATAACATGTTTAAAATATAGGATTTTCTATCTTATCCATATCTTTCCCGAGCAGTTTACTCTTATTGCTTCGGCTGTAATCTAGATATTGCCTGGACGCGAAATGGACGCCCCGCGGTTCGGAGTATTACATCGAGTTTCCAAGCCCACTTGCTGTTATTCGAGAATATTACACTTGCAATGTGTTATGTAAATTGTTAATAATATTAATTATTCGCGTACACGTTGTACTGATGTGGTCAGGAATGTGTCCTTGCAGTTGTTATCCATTATAGTAAACAACTCCAATGGGCCTCTGCGAGTTGGATCGATGCCTCTCAAAAACATCGGGCTTGTCCCGTGACTCCTACGAGAAACACGTCTATAATTGTAGGAATAATACGTGGTATTGATATATTGTATCTTCAGTAAAATAAGAGGCTTTTGGTCTGCAGTAGGACATCATTATTAAACTTAAGAGCTAAGACTCTTGTCGGAGAAACTGATGCAGTACATTACAGGCTAAAACGTTTCTTTATCAATTCTTTATTGTATTGATATCTTCAGCGACATGAGAGGCCTTTGCCTCGAGTTGTTATTAAGGCAGTCTGTTTTATTTGGCATCTACGTTTACTCAAATTATGCCGGAGTGTATCTTAACGCTGGTTTCTAGTTATAAAAGCAAACTAATCTTCAAGTAAAGAGCTATCAAGTTTCTGAAATTAGCGCGTTCAAACAAACAAAAAAAACTCTTCAGTTTTATTGTATACTAGCAGCGCCCCGCGGTTTTACCCACGTTGTGCCCGTTCCCGTGGGAATTTCGGGAATTTTTTTTACATAAAAACCTTCCTCTTGAATCACTCTACCTATTACAAAAAACCGCATCAAAATCCGTTGCGTAATTTTAAAAGATTTAAGCATACAGGCAGACAAACAGACAGACACGAAAAAGAGACGACTTTATTTTATACTATGTAGTGACTAGCAGCGCCCCGCGGTTTTACCCGCTTTTTGTCCATTCCTGTGGGAATTTCGGGATGAAAAATAGCCTATGTTACTCGTGGATAATGTAGCTTTCGAATGGTGAAAGAATTTTTAAAAACGGTCCAGTAGTTTTTGAGCCTATTCATTACAACCAAACAAACAAAGTTTTCCTCTTTATAATATTAGTGTAGAAGTATAGATTGCTCTACATAACCTGAGAAGTGGGTTACTGTATTAACTCTCTCTCTTTTCTAGGCTATGTTGCTTTTCAGGGCTATGTATGGCATGATAGTATGATCAGAATTCCTTGTTTGTGTCTTCCACTTCACTCTAGAAACATCAAAACAATAAGATAAAATTTAAGGACGCTGATTGTTTTACATAATGTATCTGGCAGATAAAAGGATATTCAAATACACAATTACACATTCAAATAATGTCAAAACTTTAATAGCTGTTAAAAGAATGTTCATTTTTCTTTAACAGAAGGACACATACTGGTATAACTGAATGATTCTTAAAATTCAATCAGTGTAAAAAGAATATTCATTACCCTGGAGAGAATAGTACCGTAAAATCTAATTTGAATACTAATCGATATGAAATGGAAATAGACGGATTTTAAGAAATTCTGAATTGGTTTTAATTATTACGTTTGGACGTATTGGATCGCAGATATTCAGTAGTGGCATCTTTTATGTGTATTAAAATCTTTCATCATCTTTTTTTCTTAAGTTTGATGATGGTTGACAAAGCATTTCTATCTTCAATCATTAACCTAGGTTAGTCTTTAGGGAATCTAAAAGGTTTTGACAGATAATACTCGTATGTTTATATATTATAATATAATATACCTGGAAAAATTCACTCACGGTTAATTAGACCCAAACTAAGCTCTAAGCTTGTATTATAGAATCTAACTAACTGATACTATTACATATACATACACAAATACTTTATAAGAATATATAATTGACACCCAGACGTCGTCGCCAACAACTATGTCTTCACATATGGTTGACTTCGGGCTGGAATCGAACCCGCAACCCCCGGCACAGTAAGCGCTCTCACTGCCATTGTGCCAACGGGCTTGTGCTCTATATACACAAATAATAACAAACGCTTTCAAAGAGTAAAAAAAACACTACATTTACTAGTATTTTCAATAGAATATGATAAAACAATAGACGGTGTAACGAAGATGTGACGGTATTGTGCTGTCCGCAGACAGTTCCGTGCTGCCTTCATTGTGTTTGAAGCAAGACTAGTTTCCGCAGTGGTAAACGCCTGTCATTATACTATGGGACGCTCCACGCGAATCTTGTACATTCATTTATTGTCTTCTCATATTTGTATGTACTTACATTATGGATAGGAAAAGTTTGTTATGTTTCGATGTTGGGGTATCCTCAAAACTATTCCATATAACTTTTATGATTCTTATCATTGTCATCAGATGACTAATTTCAGCTGACTGATGACTGTTTGTTGCCATGATAACCATGCCATGCCATGGTTGAGTCTGTTAGCGATGACAAGCCGTGTCGTCTGGGCCGGTCCGGGCCCGTGCCTACAATTGTGGCAGTGTGCCATAATATTATTAATTTCATAGAACAATGTCTCCACCGATAATGGGTTGGGTTGAATGTGCTGGACCCTGTGTGGATCTCTGAATTCAAAAAACCTTTAGAATGTATGAACTTTCTTTTAACAATATTTGAAGAAATAACATCATGAAACTGTGCAGATATAGAGCAGTTTTCTTGCCGTTTAAATGCTGTACCAGTTTAAATGTTACAATATTTGTTTTCCTTAGGCGATTGCCGAACTTGTGTCAGTCAAATTCGGTCGTCGAATGCTTTCAAATAGTTTTTACAACTATCTGCGGACTATTAAGCTAATAGCTGCAGTCAACAATTTACATTGTTGTGATCACTGCAAGTTGCGTGCAGCAAATGACAAGCGCAGAACACGCTTAGTGCGGGTGGGTGCCGGGTGCGGGTCGTGTGCGGGTGTATTCCTTGTATTTGTAAGAAAGGTGTCAAACTGGCCAGCGGGCCCACAATAGGAATACAACCCGCACCTGTTCTTTAATGCAATTGACGATCAATCTTTAAAAAAGCACATTAAACCATCACCTTTTAAATAATTACAAAAATGTTTTTATCAACCAAAAAATAGCAGTCATTAAGCACTTCTTAAATTAAGAGACTCGCTAAAGATAACAGTCCTTTATTTTTCCTTCTTAATTTTTACCATCTTAATTGTAGGCAGATTTCCTTGTGGTTATTTTTAAAATTATCAAGATTTGAATAATATTATAATGAAATGCTCCTTTTACAAAATTTACCACTTTGGGTGCTCATAACGACTTAATTTGACCTTTTTGGGTTTAAATTCCAATTACCTTGCCCTTTACCCTAAGATTTGAGCCAAGAACTTTTAATTAAAATATTATGTTAGTCCTCAGATGGCTGCAGTAAAACTGAACTTTAATAATAAACCTTTAAAGATGCAATGACGAAACGAGGAGATAAAACAGAAAGTTGTCTCTCGGAGCACCTTCGTCAAATATCAAAAGGTATAATTAAGTAATCTTAGTTTAAGGGTGCCTCTTGGGATGCTATGAAAGACAGAATTGCATGTTTTTACAAGTTTGTCTAGTATTAAGGATAAGGATCTATTTTGCTTTAAGCTTCCGTCCCTGTAAAAAAGTACACTGTTTGAATTTGGAATAGTAGAAGAAAATCAATTTTTTTTTACTTTTTTTACTAACGTTGTTAATGCTGAATGAATTTAAATTAGCAAGTCGGCAAATTCTCAAGTCACTCGTTGTATTGCAATCGCCGGTCTCTCGCTTGTAAATTTGCTTAATATAAGGGAAACATGTCTGTATGCAACATAGAGTCTTCTCTTGACCACGACCGAAAAATATCTATGTTATTTAAAAAAGCATTAGCCTGTAATGTCCCACTGCTGGGCAAAAGCTCTTAAGAATCTAACCGAAATATCAGTGAGGAGGATTAGCCGTAATTATCTGTAAGGTTGCCCAATGCGTGAAGGTGATCTCAAACCCGAGCCAGGTTTGAAAATTAGGAAATATGTTTTAACTCGAACCCGGGCATCTACCGCTAGACCACGCATCTACCGCTGGACCACAGACGCGTAAAGGTATAAATAATAATAAATGTGTTCTGCGATAAATTCCGATCTCTATACGTATTTACAATGCATTCAACATAGTATGCAGTTACAATTGCACGAATAAAACATGTTTTGCAAAAACACTGTAATAAAGTTTGTTTGTCACGTGGATGTGTCCGGAAATAAAAAGTGTATGTTGAACGCTGCATCGCATCCCTCTACGTGTTAAGGGTACAGATCACTGAAGAATGCTCGGAATATAGAAATGTTATCCAAGCATAGCTATATTTTTTACTTTTCATTGTTATGCCTAGAATAGAACGTAGCTATTTACGTTTCCGGACGCCATTTTGTAAATGTAATGTAGTGGCTATGTTTCATAGTGGCCATTTTTCTTTTTCTACTATTTTTCCTGGATAAAACATTAAGTAAATATTATATAATGAAGGTACAGAAAACGTGTTGTTACATGTGAGTGAAGATACTCTTTGTCCGGACTCGTATGTAAGGCATCCAAATATTAAGGTAATTAAATCTTATTAAATTAATTACCTATAAGTATTCCTTAAATAACTACTATTACGACTTATATTTGTTGTCACTTTTCCAAGCAAATAGATTGAGAAATAACAAATGTTTCAATTAATGTGTAAAGACATAGTAAAGACATAAGTAATGTCATAAGCTTATGAAATCTTGAGCAATGGCAGAAATTGGAATACCTATAGCAACCTTTACTCTAAGATAAATTAAACACTGAGTCACAATATTTTTAATTGCATTTCAGCCTCAATTAATTGTCGTAATTGACTTAATTGAATAATGAACTAGCTCATTCAATATTTACTTATTTATGAGTTCTGTGAAGTTTTGCATTAAATCCTATTATGCGCTGCTGATTGAAAGGTAATTTGCACTCGCCTGATTGCCTTGTAAATACTTGATTTCATTGTAATAAAAATAGACTACTCATTTAAAAACAGATTTGTTATTATTTCAAACATTTATCACCACTTTATTAATAGGTGAGAATAAATTTCCATTTACACGACATGCCCTTGGTATTTTAATCAACCACGCCATCAAATTAAAAATAGCGGCGATGCTGCTATTATTCTTGAAAATAAAAGGGACTCTTGGAATAATTTGCTCGTTAGTCCCGAAACACTACATTTATAAACTGCTGGCATTCTGCCAGTGGTTGTATGCACAATTTGTAGAGTCTCTCTGCTTGATGACGAAGCAAAAACGTGACCAAGAAGATTTGCCACTCGTGTCAGCAAGATGCTGAGATTTAGGTTTATAGGGGCCGGCGATTTGCTTAGCTAAAACGAAAAGGGGTGATACCGAGCTGGCCGCCGCTACTTTGTTATCTTGATACATTGGCACTTTGACCTACTGCTTCTTTATTCTTTGAGAATTTAAAACCCCTTTTTATTTATTCCAAGTTACCTACAAAGCTAATATTTATGAGAGCAATACAACGAAACAATGAAATTCATTAAGTATAAATTAAAACTTACTAGAGATCTTATCATAGATATAAAGGTGAACATTACCTTAACTTGTAAGATAGAATTCAATTGAAACGTTCTAACGGTAATGTCTGCTGTAAATGTCTCGCCTTAGGCAACAAAGACCATTCTAACTAAGCGCTCTGTTGCTACGTTTTGTTGAATAAATACAGATAGTGTTTCTCACGGCGATAAATTAACACTTTCGTAGATGTTATCTCAAATTTAAATTTCGCAATTATTTTACCTTACCCAAATCAGTGTCCTGATAAGTATAAAATAATGATTTCACCCCACCGTAGGATACTCAATGAAGATTTTTGTACATCAACGACAAGAATTTGTTAAACACAATATACCACACTACTTTAAAACTCCCGTTAAATTAGTTAGTAAGGAAAAACTGAGTTATAAATTTTGCAAAAAGTGCGTGTATATAAAGTGCTCCCTAGGGAGGTATAAAGTTAACAAATAGCTGCTATATCCAATGGTACAGGATTCCGATGGCAGTTTCTACTGGATGGAAACCTTTGTACGTTATTCTGATATGACGTAATAGGAAAAAACACCGCACGTTATAAAAAGTCGTAAAATGTTCCAACAACCACGAAAATATTAGCAATGGTCCTTCAAATTGTTTTAAACTTTTTTATTCGGAAATGATGAAGAGTTTGAGTGTTTTTCATTGTTTATTTTCATCGTTCGAATCTATTGGCAAAAAGATAAGGTTTTTCGTGAAAACATATTATTCAATTGACCCGTTATTTTTTATATAATTCAATATTTATTCAACAGTGTTCAAACCCAATAAATAATTAAATATTTTTAGGTAATTTATTTCAAATAAAAAGTTTGAAAAAAACGTATATACATTCTGTATTTTTTATGGATGAAAATTTTGTCGTTTGGATCTAGAAGTAAAATAATTTATTTACAACTAAGCTGAAAAAATCTTGAGTATGACGTTAAGGTGGCATTTACTTAACTTGAGAAATATTCCCCGAAGAAGTGAGCCAAAAATATTGAATCAGGGCATTAGCCCCTCGGGATAAATGTCGCGACGTCGTGTTACACTTACTTTCATATATTTGCGACAATTTTAAGCTTCGTAGAAGGGGTGAGATTATTTTGGTACTTTTTTCCTATTTTTTATTAGCATTTTACCGTAACTTGCAGGGGTGAAAATATTGCATACTATATTACTTTTATAAACTTTTTCTATTTTTTCTTTTATTTGTTCATATTTATAACACGTAATGTTTTCTTACCCGATGTTACAAATGCGACGATGTGTGTTTTTTTAGGACAAGCACAAACTACAGTTTGCTCTATAGGTTCTCATGAAGATGCGATTCACTCACACTAGAGTCAAGACATTTTTTAAATATTTACAGGTCAAATTCACAGATCGTTCATTAGACCCAAGCTAAGCTCATAGCTTGTATCATGGAATCTAACTAACTGATACTGTTACATATACATACACAAATACTATGTCTGCACTATGTCTGCGCATATTGTTGACTCCGGGCGAGAATCGAACCCGCCTCCCCCGACACAGTAAGCGCTCCCACATGCCACTATGCCTACGCGCTGGTCAGTGGCTTGTCATCCACAGGTATTTTCATAAAATTATTATTAGATTTGTTTTGTCGCGACAAAGTACTGACTTGACTATCATGTGCGCGTATTCTTGTGCTAAAATGTCTTGTCAAGTTTTGATAAAATGTGATATATGGTTAGGTTACAAACTGGAATTAGTATACTTTTTAATATACGGGTTAAAGAGACGTTGTCTTTACAGAGACTGTGCCTTCTTTTAAATTGCCATCAAAAATTCTATACAAGATTTATGCGCAACAAAAGACTCGTACCAAATTTGACTAAAACGTAACATCATTTATATCGTGACCCTGAAAGGAAGAAAAGACGTGAGTTAATTAATTATAACTGATTATGACTGATGGGTTATGCATCGAAATAATGGGGGATTATTAATCGCCTTGTTTGTATACCGTACACAATCAAAGGCGAGGGTCTAATTAGTACAGTATATGTCGCCGCTGATTAGTAATTTGTCTTAGTAGCAATAAATATGAATATTCATAACGAATTAGCATGCATTTCAGTTAGAGGAGTGTGAGGTTATATTGTTGTCGTTAAGGAAATTGGCTTATGGGTTATATATTTTATTTTGTGGCTAATTAAGTATAGGCTAAGAGTGTGTCTCTATAGAAACGGAGCTGAGCTGGGTGTAGCTCAATTGACCAATCAGAATGCGTTGTTTGATAATTCCAATGCGCTATAATTAGCGAATCGCACAGCCTCCGTGGTCTTGTGGTTTGAGCGCTCGGCTCACGACCCGGAGGTTCCGGGTTCGATTCCCGGTGGGGATATCTCACAAAAATCACTTTGTGAGACTGTCTTCAGTATGGTTAGGGTATTGCAGGCTGAATCACCTGATTGCCCGAAAAGTAAGATGATTTCGTGCTTCGGAGGGCACGTTAAGCCGTCGGTCCCGGTTACTCTCTACGGATAGTAGTCGTTACATGAGCCATGTCAGAGGCCTTTGGCGGCTCAATAACTCTGACACCAGGATTGGTCAGGTTGGCCATCCACTCGATGAAGAAGAAGAAGACCCGCTTTAACCCGAACGCACCTTAATCAAGTTAAGCAAGTAGCGAGTCATTACACATGATCACCACTCGCTCGTTTGCTTGCGTTCTATTGTACTTGCTGGGCGCTTCTTAATTAACTTAAAAACAAAACAGTGATATTTTTATTTCACTTTTTGACTTATCGTGACGTTAGCGATATCTTCTTGTAAAAAAAATCATTTCCAGATTATTAAAAAAAAATTAAATTCTGTGTAAAATATACTGAAAACCAAATATTACAAAATTAGTCTCGCTCGGCAATCAAACATTATAAAAACAATAATATTTGAGAGCAAAAATATTTATACAGTCCCTCATTTCAGGGTATCAGAAGATTCTGTTTTCATATCCACTCGTTGTAATTTATGCACAGGACTTTCCATGTGAGCCAAAGAATGGATATAAATCAACCAACGTTTTTTTCCGGTTTATAAATCAAAATGTTTCCAATGTCCCATACAAATGAGGGGTCCGTGGAATAAATTGGTCCATAGAGGTTTCTATGATGTTGATAAATAAAGACTCTTTTGTCGTTTGTAATTTATACCCATATTAATGGTGTTTGTTTACTTAGCGTTTGTAAGTGCTATGAAGTGATATGAAGCATGTTCCACTGTCGGACAATAGTCTTTCTTATCACTGAAGATCAGAACAGAGATTTACACACAGAGAGAAACTAGTTTGACTAAAGTGATGTTAACTCGTCCCGATTTTTCAGCAACGTGCAGTTCGGTCCCTCATGGATGGGTGGCCGATAGTGGACCTTTTATATGAGCGCTAACGTTGGATCGGTGGCCGATAGTGGACCTTTTATATGAGCGCTAACGTTGGGTGGGTGGCCGATAGTGGACCTTTTATATGAGCGCTAACGTTGGATGGGTGGCCGATATTGGACCTTTTATATGAGCGCTAACGTGCTTCGGAGGGCACGTTAAATTGTCGGTCCTTGTTGTTTCAATCGTCAGAACATGTCGAAGGCCTTGAGGCGGTCTAAAAACTCTGACACCAACCCTGGCCACTTACCTACAAGAACATACTTAGCACAGCGATGATGTTAAGCTATAGACAGATTATGAACTAACGAAACTGTCGACAGTTTTTAATCTTACTAGTTGGATTATAAACTAACGGCATTTATAATTAAATATTAGGATGAATGAAAGTTGCAAATATAATAATAGTGTATCAAAATCTGATGTGTGTTGTTCTCTTTCCAAGTTTAGCGCATAAAGTAAACTCTCGTTGTATTAATTAAGCCTTGTTTGCCAACTGTGATGAATGAGCTTGTTCTCGCTTATCTATGGCTCATAGTGTTACTTTTACATATTTTTTGGAGGGAAAATGTAACTTTTTCACTAGCGTTGGAAATGATTTTAACATATTTTCGTTTATAATACGAGTATCTACTCATTTATTGAATAAATAGTGATTGAACGATTATCGTATTTAAAATCTTATCAGTGTAGTAATTTAACTCAACTTAATTTTTTTGAATACCAAAGTGCCTAATTTTACTAATAATTTGAAAAAACAAATTTAGCGAAGTACTTACTTTTGAGACCAACGTCAAAAGTAATATAAATCAAAATTAGTTACAGGCACACATACATTCTCACATCCTCTCAAGTGTTCCAACATAAATAGGATGTTACATGTATATTTTAAGTTGTATCGTAATAATATTAGGTTTTAGTCTAAGGGCTGAAACTGCGTTAAGCGGGCGCACGGGCGGGCAACGGTCACGCGCGTGCCCCAACACGAGCGGGCACCCGCGCAGTTTCATGCAAAAGTGCTACGTGTCTATCCGCGCTTTTGTATATAACCGCGCGGGCGCCCGCTTGACGCAGTTTCAGGCTTAAACTATCTAACAATAACTTCTATAGTGTAAATCCATCGTTTGACTAGAGTTTCGTATCAATTAGTTTATATTGTATATAATCTGCATTAAGCATCTATGTATTTATATAATTACATGTAATCAAGATAAGATAACTAACGTCGACTAATTCATTTGAGTAATATCATTATCTATTATGATCAATTATGTAACTGATATCTTTGAGATACATACGTATAATGTCACGTAATTTACTAGTATGATGTTCATATATATTCTTATTATAACCCTTATTGCGGTCGGGACTTAGTTTAAATGGCCAATGTATGCTGCAATAAACCGTTAACGGTAAGCAACTTGGCAAAGCCTATGGTTGTATTTCTAGACCATGTCGGAGGCCTTTAAGCGGTCTAAAAATTCCGACACCAAGGTTGTCCATTGAACTACACGGACTAACTTACTAAGCTGTATAACTGTATGATCGCTCCTAAGGTTTGAAGAGTACCTTTTAAGTGCGTTATATCTTTTAAGCGGATTTCCTTGATGAGTTCTAATTATGACATCTAAACACTCATTGTAGGAAAGTGGGTATAATAAATTTTTTCTTGATTGTCCCAAAATGTCGTTAATTTTTCAGCCGAAGACGATTGCTCCTGAAGAGGAAAAAGGTTTAGAGATAGGGTAAGAATGAAATAAAATCACTAAACCTTTTTCCTCTTCAAGAGTAGACGTCTTCGATTGGAAAATTGACGACATTGGTTCATATTTTGAGAAAATCAAGAAAAAATACAGTATATAAATACCTGTACGTCGTTGAAAATAAAGCGAGTTTACTGGCTGCAGGTGAATCCTGCGGGTGCGTTTGCATAAAAACAGAGCGGAGGTCGATTCATCAATCACAGCGCACTGGAGTGTCAAACAACGCATTGACATTGTCATAATCTTTTCGTAGTGCCTCGCGATTGGTCAATTGGGCTTCAATGGAAACGCACCCAAGTTTCTGATTTGCGTTGACATGAGAAACATGTGACGATCACTATTTAGCGAAGTTGCCAGTTCGTAACTTGTAAATTCATTAAACGTTGTGACCTTTTATTAGTAACTTCATTACAGCGAAGTTAACGAATAACTCATATTTTATTTTATTTATATGACGTAGGAAGACGGAACCAGTTTATCATTCCAGTCGTTTTAATTAAATCTGTAGCCATACCATGACCTCTTAGATGGCGTCTCAAGATCCAAGCAGATTAGTTTAGGTTTGCGTTTCAATTCGTACCGTGACCTTATTTAAACAATATCGCACTTGAATCGCCATCGCTTTGAATGAATGAACAAACCATTTTGCTGATCGGCTAATTGCGTCACTTCCTCTAAGAGAAGTTATTAAGGTGCGTTCGAAAACCTCAATAATTAAAATTACGCAAAGTTCCGTTTTTTATGAGAACCTATTTAAAATGATAAGTATTATTTAAAACAAACATTGGTTTGTTTATACACACAATAATTATTTTTACCTAATTTGTAATCATAAAATGTTTGAACTATAAAGTATTATTGCTCCAGAAACCAATGGTATTTTTAATTTTAAACAGACATCCAAAATAATATTAAGATTTAAGTGTTCGGAACGTCACTGAAAGTGGCATTTAATTTTTGGCAAAGATCAAACAATTCATAGAATAAAAAAAAAGACATAGAATAAAATATAGACATAGATTTAATATAGACATAGATGAAATATATTATAATAGGTATATTTTTAAGCATTTAAATTATTACCTTCGTGCTCGTTTGATATAAATTGCGATTGTTAAAGATTTATTTCTACGAGTATTATGGATTAACCAGGAATATAAGTTAAGTCTCAGAATTCTAGAGCCTTGTGCCTTGTCGCTCTCGCTTCATTGGGGAAATTCAGGATAAAACAAAGCATATCCTCCATGTTTATATTGATAGTCATGTTTACCCTCGTAAATACCTACCTACTCGTACATCCCCTGCGCTCAATCCGCACTATACAGTACTACAACCCGTCCGCGCTCGTATTTTATTTTGTGTAAGTACATAATAACTTCTCATCATAACTCAGAAAAGAAATGTCCAATTTTAATCAATTCTTTCAGTTGAATATCATTAAGTTATTTGCACAAATGCATTGTTTATAGTAAGGAACAATTAAACATTAATAATTAACTAAAGTACATACTTATTGTTGTTAAAAATATCAACAACGGTTCAATTTATGCTAGAAAAATGTATCTTTTATTGAATTGCTAATTTTGACAGCTGAGACGCTTTACCAAAGCCGCAAAAGACGCTCATGGTACGAAATGAATGAACGAAAACATCTTTAGTATGACAAATAGCGAATCAGTTTAGGTAATCTGCTAATCAACTACAATGTGTCACTCATTGATGTCATGGTACGAAAACTGACAGCGAACTAGTTTAGGTCCGCATTTGTATCGCGCTAAGAGGTCACGGTATGGCTCCTGCAATTAAATCACGACGGATTAATAATAAAAAATGTCTATAAAACAATAAAATTTGCCGTTTATTATGCCGGATAAACATAAAATAATTATGTATTTTTAATTAACCCTGTGGGACTTTGATAAATAGTTTAATTTACGGTAAATAATTACTTCAAATTGATTTATTACAAAGAGCTATTGTTTACAATATTTTTTTTTTGCCGAAAGGGAAAATATAGTACCTATATCAAGAGACAAGGGTGAGAAGGACTTATGATGAAGAGACCAAAAGCGCAACTATAGTTAAAAGTCTCTTAGCTGCCTTTGAATATGACCCCAATTAAAATAAATATTAAGGAGACTGCAGTATCCTCACTAATAAAAAACCGCTATAAATCTGTCTCCAAAACTTAAATCGTTAAATATTTTAATAAATATTATCAACGAGCACAATATAGCTCAAGAAGTCTAGTCAGACCCTAAGGTGATGTCAAAACTGACCACTAACGAAGCAAAGGTAAAGTAAGGTAACTTATGACAAGTTAAGTAAGGGCCCAGACACAATGACCCACTTCCCCTGAAAGATGTCAGAGAGTATATCTGTTAAACATTCGGTTTAAGAAACTATGTTCACATTGCCAACCCTTTTCAAGATGTCGCGCTTCAAAGTTTTCGTAAATGTGTTGTATGACAGAATTTTAGTTGAATATGATAGGGAGGGATTTATTTTGCTACTTGTAGCGATAACGTTGCTTTTTATCTTATCTATCTCGACTACAACGAATTTTTAGAAGTAAGTAAAAAGTAGTAAGTAAGTAATCGAGCAGTTTAGTGGCCAAACCCTGGTGTTGGAGTTTTTAGACCGCCAAAAGACTTCCGACAAAATTGTAAGTGCCCTCTGAAGAACGATAGCGCTCAGAAAGAATGCTACTATCGATCACCCATCCAAGTAGAGGCCGAGCTGCAATGAACAAAATTGCTTAGTCAAGCTATGCAAGAGCGTCTACGAATAAATTGAGAAACTTTGCGTCTTAAAAAACTTACCTTTAATTTTCTTTCAGTGGTAGCTATCAAAAGTTGAATGATAAGTATAGGAACAGAAATTATCTGAGCTTTTAATCTCAATTCTAACAACTGTTAATCATGTTCACACGTAAGTTGAAAGGAGAATAAAGTTGGCACCCACAAAGTTTGCTCTGTACGTTATAATCGTATCTTTGACACGCTTCGTTTATTTACTTAACCACCATGTCACACTTGTTCGTAGATAATTAAATTGATCGGAACCACTCGCTGAATTTCAGGTTTATCCAAATGTTTAACTCTCTTTACTAAAGCGTTTAAAGTTGCGAACTAAAGTAATAAGCATTAAAATATTGATAACTAGCCACGCCCCACGGTTTCACCCGCGTTGCACCCGTTCCCACGGGAATTTTAGGGTAAAAAGTAGTCTATGTCCTTTCTCAAGCTCCGGACTAACTATGTTACAAATTTTATTGAAATCGGTTCAGTATTTTTTGCGTGAAATAATCTTACATTCACATTTATAATATTACTAGTGGCCCGGTAGGTACGCGCTTCGCTAATCGCGTGAAAAAATGTGATAAATGAAGAACCACTCGACCAATTTTGTGCAAACTTCTCATAAACCATGAATAGTCCGAACAAAGCCTAAACATAGGTGAGCCCATTCTTGAGTTATAACATTACAACGAATAGTGGCATTGATTTTTATATATTGAGAAGAAGATTAGTAGGGATACATATTTCTTTGTTTTCTCGTTTCGTTAGCCAAGGTATTCAGATTATTAAAGTATGAAAATAAACCTAACCTTTTAATGCCGGGTGAACAATATTCGTAGGCTTCACTCCCACGTCGAACCTATTTTCGTTATTTTCCTCCAGAAATAGTCACATAACTGAATTAACCAGGGGGATAGAATAGGGTTTCCTTTTATTTCTTAGGAAAAAAATAACCTTAATAATTATTTTTTGTGGTTTATGAATTAACTATTTCCTTTTAACGTAAAAAACCGGTTTGATTCGTTGTTAATGCCTTTGTTTTTTTTAATTTAAAATTACGATAGATTTGTACAATTTTCTTTTTACTTTTCATGTTTTGAAACGAGCAAGTTTGACTTTAAATGAGATCAAATTAGGTTTATTTTTTTAATTAAAGCAAAAATATCTTATTATCATCTAAACATTCTTCTATCACCACAATAAAAATAAAAATGAAACGAAAACTAGTGCAGTTACTGCGATTAATCTTCTTCACTATAAAGTACATTGCTTCAGTGATTGAAAAGCTTTCTACAGTACAATCTTACAGGAGCAAAATAATATTCAAACGGCTCACATTAACATCATTTACACGTTAAAAATAGGCTGGCTTTCAAAGCCTTTTTCACCTGCACGTTTTTACGAGTCAAAATCCTTTTTTTAAACGTAATGAGGAACTTAGCGTACAAAAGGGATTACTCCACCAAGTGCGGTTCCAATGCAAACATACAGTAGTTAGTATACAGCAATTGCTCTAGTTAAACGGTAGGATAATAGACCAAGTTCACCCTGTTGTTGGTTCATTATCGACTCTGAATAGGTGATTAGTTCTTTTATTAGTTGTTCTGAGATTGGCTTGGAAGGAAACTGGTTTTGTGTTTTTCTATTGCTTTGTGGCTGTGAGTTTAATGGGGGAATAGAAATATAAAGCAAGGTGCCGAATAGAAGAGTCTAAAAATCACAATTAAACAAACGTCTCAGATCGCTATACACTGACTGAACTGTCCACCGTTTCTTATTTCATTAGATTTAAGTAAGCTAGTTAGTTACACCTAAAATTTAATCCAATTTACACATCACAATGCGATGTGTAACAATGTTAGCATAATCTACTTCTTTCATTAAAAAGTCATTAAAATGTACATACGCTTATTTTTTTGTGTTTATATACTTTTAAATTTTTGGTACTAAAAACCCTGCAGTAGCCAAAAGAGCAATTTTTCAACGCAGTATGTGAATAAGTTGAACAAAAAAACATTGAGTTCGTACAAACATCTACTCTAGCTAAAATGCTTTCATTTTAAAATATAACTAACTAAAAACAAAGTTAGGTCAGCTATTCTAACCCTGCCGTCTCTCAGTCTGCAGAATGTTCTACAAATTGTTACACTGAAATAGGTTCTAGTTTTTAGTTCGGACTAGTTTGGTGTTTAGAAGATAAATGTTCTGTGTTGTAGACACTTTTTAGTTAATTAGTAACATTATGGGCTTTGTTGGCGATACATTATTGTGAAACAAAAGGATCAATCCTTATAATGTATTTTGGCGTTCATATTTAGCTAACATTGTGTGGCCAACTTAATTGAACTCTTCCTAATGTAAAATTTGAGCAGCAACAATTTGGAGAATCTTACTTCATTTAAGATGCATATCACTACATAGTATAAAACAAAGTCGTTTTCCGGTGTCTGTCCGTGTATGCTTAGATCTTTTAAACTCCGCAAAGGATTTTGATGCGGTTTTTTTAAACAGATAGTGATTCAGGAGGAAGGTTTATGTGTATAGAAATTGCCGGAATTTCCACGGGAACGGGCATAACGCGTGTAAAATCGCTGGGCGCGCTAGTCAGGTATAAGGCTGACCTTAAGACGCTTAAAGTTAGTGATCGGATTGGGCCAGTGACACGCGCCGTCACATGGTATCCAAATAGTTGGCGGGGTCTGACAGTCTAGTGTGACAGACCTTAAGGATATATAGTGATTGAAGTAATTGAACACTGGATTCTAATGCTTCTTTCTCAGGTCAATGAATCTTTACTTAGTCGACCTAACAATTATTATTACTCTACTACTTCATCTTCGGGTCTTACCATCGCAATTGTTAACCAAGGTGCAGTTAGGCCGACAGTGGTATTTCTATCTGAGCGCTACCGGGCTTCGGAGAGTACCTACATAAAATTGTCGGTCCTGGTGATTTAATCTTTAGACTATATCGAAGGCCTTTAAGCTGTCTAAAAATGTCGATACCAGGCTTGGCCACTTCCTACTCATACTTACTTATTTCTCTTCACCGTTCTACGTCTTTAACAATGCAAATATCAGCATTCCCCTATTCCTGGCCCTTCCATAAGGCCGTTGGGTTATGACGAAACTAGGTTGCAATAAGCCAGTCGTTTGATCTACTATCGCCCAAGTTTAAATTTAATCTAAACTTTGTTTCAAGAACATTTACTTTATCCAACTGAACTGACTTTAACTATAGATTATTGGTGTTTGTAATTTATGGTCTTCTATTAAACAGCTATGCAAGTAAATAAAGGAAAGGTGTGTTACTGCCGCACTGTCCTTTAAATCGACACTTAGCTAATGGACGTAATTTTTCATACATTACATGTCAAAACCGCTGACTAAATCTACTTCTTCTTCATCGAGTGGAAGGTCAACCTGACCAATCCTGGTGTCAGAGTTATTGAGCCGCCAAACGCCTCTGACATGGCTCATGTAACGACTACTATCCGTAGAAAGTAACCGGGACCGACGGCTTAACGGGCCCCCGAAGCACGGAACTAAATCTACTAAGGAAGCATTTGAGGTCTCTGAGTACAGACGTTGGAGTTCACCATATCATTTCGGTCGTCTAAGTTATTTTCATTAATGCCATTTATACACTTTCTTTCTATTTAAGTATATAAGAATCTCTGTCAAAGTTAATTAATCATTAGAACCAATTAAGTTTATACATAATGGAGTTTGTTTGTATCAACTTGGATATTAAAGTGTAAGTAACTTTAGCAGTTCTAACGCCCACTTACGTTAGTATTTATTTATTCTTATTACTAAAGATCAATTTGAAATTTTCTCGTATTTTCCCCGATGGAGACGACTTGACTTGATGCCATCATT
The DNA here is from genome assembly GCA_963082685.1 of Cyclophora albipunctata. NCBI lineage: Eukaryota > Metazoa > Arthropoda > Insecta > Lepidoptera > Geometridae > Cyclophora > Cyclophora albipunctata. The sequence goes on along the minus strand of OY720121.1, from coordinate 9,194,537 downwards.
ATGATGCAATGTTATGTAACAAATGTAATTGATTTCGTAATGTTTTTATTAGTCTTTACCAAGGATTTTTGAATAATTATGTAATTAATAGTTTGTTATATAATGTTTGTTTAAGGCCGTATTTTATTTTATACTCAAAAACACTTTTTTATGAATTATATTTATTTCATCTTTGATTTCTAAATGCCATACTGGCACCAAAACTACGATGTGTTTTTTTACCCGACTGCCAAACACTTAAAAGTGTAATGTTTTCATTAGTGCAATGTATGTATCGATATATATGCATGTTTTATGAATGTTGTATGAATCGATATATGTATGTTTCTAATAAGCTTAATGTGTTATTTTAGTCGCTTAATGACTAGATCGCAATATAAGCTGTGGACCCTAACAATTAGTTAAATTAAGAGGTGTTTTAATAAATACAAATACTTAAAATACAAAATCTTTTTTTTATAACACTAACATTATAAATACTAAATCTAGGTTATTTACAAAAAACTTAAAACTAGGTTTTGTACTATGGTATCCTATTGGCGTGGAATATCTTATTAGGTCTCTTGTACTTGTCAAAATTGATCCTCCCCGTTTTTACGATGTCTGCGTAGTTGAAAGCCGATAGTTTAGGAGTCCTTGGTCTCTCTGGGCTGTTGAAATCAACATGGAACAACCCAAACTTGGTCCTGGAAGAAAAGCTACGATTAATATATTTTCCTAACGTTAAAACACTAAAAGTGCGTAACTACGCCGCATGCAGCATACGGTGACTGCAATACGGTAGCTGCCGCAATCAACATGCAGTTACACCTGCTATCATAGTAAGTCATTAACCAGTGCGAATAGGTCATTGGCCAACCCTGGTGTCGGAGTTTTTAGACCACCTTAAGGCCTCCGACATAGTCTGACGATTGCAACAACCAGGACAGGAGCAGTTATCACGTATTCAGGTATTCCCAGTTGGCAGATAGACATGTGTGAAGAGGGGTAGACAAGTGTCAGTGACCGAAGTAGATTGAAACAGGTATAAGAACCGCATTAGGCGAACGAATTCATATAATTATGCGGATTACAATAAGTATTATTGCCTTGCAGAGTCATACGTGTTAAGGCGCGGCTCCACCGCGGCACACGCTGTACTGCTTTGGATCCTCGTTTCCACAGCAACATGGAGCTATACAGGAATAAACGTGGACCCACGTTGGCAAACAAACGAATCCACGCAGATAACGTGCGCCGCGTGCACAACGTGGACAGAATTGAGCTACGTGGGCGCTATAACCGAGCAAGTCACGCGTGTATCAATGACGTTATTTCGTGCGTAGCACGGCCGTGGGTTGCAGGGGTACGACCACGAAAGAGCGAAGTACTTACTGCTTTTCTATTTCGTGGATAGGACCACATACATTTCCTTGCAAAGCTTAACCCACGTGCCTCTGCTTGACCCGCGATAGAGCCGTGCATTTAAACTTTTGTTTTACTCATAATTTAAGGGTCCGTTCACACAGACCGGCTCGGAGAGGAGAGCAGATTCTTATCACGTTGAAAACAGAGTTTTTAGTATTTGTATTAAGGTTTATTTTTGCATGTGCACTGCTTTTGTGATTAAGAATGCTTGAAGGCGCTTGGTGTGAAATAATAAGAGGAGCTTACCGGCTCCGATCGCATGCTCTTTAATGCTCGCACAGCCGATCGGTTCCGATTGCGTGCTCTTTCTTGCTCGCGCAGCCGATCGGCTCCGATTGCATGCTCTTTAACGCTCGCACAGCCGATCGGTTCCGATTGCGTGCTCTTTCTCGCTCGCGCAACCGATCGGCTCCGATTGCGTGCTCTTTCTCGCTCGCGCAGCCGATCGGCTCCGATTGCGTGCTGGATCGGAAGACTGGTACTGCCTTTGTAGTGTACCCATCCGGCTCCGAGCACATCCGAACGGCTCCGAGCGCATCCGACCGGCTGCGAGCGCATCCGACCGGCTGCGAGCGTATCCGACCGGCTGCGAGCGATTCCGACCGGCTGCGAGCGCATCCAACCGGCTCCGAGCGCATCCGCTTTCAGGTCGCTTCCAGCCGGTCTATGTGAAATAGTTGGCGGCTCCGCTCCGACCAACTCCAAGCGCATACGATCCGGTCTGTGTGAAAAGAAAAATGCGCGCCGATGCTCTCCGAGCCGGTCTGTGTGAACGGACCCTTAGTCTTTAGTGTTCTAACTTCTCAATAGGAAGCAGCTGAGTCAATCATATACAATTTACATAATATTAGTGCATTTGAAAACTAAGTCCATTAAAAAAGACCTTCACTTTTAAAAAACACTTAAAAATCTTCCTGCTACTCAAACTCTTCTTTGTAATAGGAACATGTTACAAGGACAATACTAATAAACTTAACAGACCGTTCCAAATTGTTCTATAATTGTTGATTATTATAACAATTGTAATTAAAAACTGTTGATTCCGTTTATTATAATAATCGTATTGTCGTGAGTCACGCACAATTAATAATAGCATTTGAATTTAATCAATCACGATTACTGAATAAAATAGGAATATAAAAACTTATTTAAAGGTGTCCTTTATTTTAAAATAGGTAATTTAACCTAAACCTCAAAAGCAGAGCTAGCCTAATTATGAATTATGATAACCTAATTACAACTATGACACATAGCAATAAAGTAGCAAATCTTATTAATAAAATAAGGGCTCATGTTTCAAGTGCGCTCTTATTCACCGAGACATAATTTTTGCGCCAACCCGACATCTAGTTGTGTATTGTTGATTGAAGATTATAGTCTAAACTCTGCTGTGCTTTGTGTGTAAGCGTACGGATGTTATGCTCCTCAAAGGAGCCATCGCTCTCTAAATCATAAACTGCTAACTGCTTTCTCCAGTGTCTTTTATCTCTAGTCATATAAAAGTAGATGTATATAGACAAGAAAAAACCAAAGACAACACTTTGTCTTGGCATGCATCTTCCTTGTTTATATTGCACTATGTATGTATCACCAATATACTTGTATATTTCGGTATTGCCATGTTAAATATTATTTCGCAATTTGGTATAAAATATTGATAATTATACTGTTTATTTACATTATAACATCACGAATTAAATGTAAGGACAATCCTCATACTTGTTTTTCGGATATGCCGGAAAAAAATGTTTTATCTAAAAATTATAAAACAAGTTTTTAGTCTAGTCAAATGTATGCAAATTGAAATTTTGATACAGTATTTTATGTTCTGTATAATTTTATTGACTGTATCTGTTAATTTCATCTTAACTTTGCAATTTAAATTAGGTAATTAGCATCAATTAGTAATTTACAAAACAGACACTTAACAAGTTTTTTGTCATTACTGTTTTAATAATACTTCAGAAAATAATAATGCTACAAAGCTATATTAAATGTAGTCAATGAGGAAATAGTTGTAGAAATATTTAAAAAATATCAAAATCGCAAAAATTTTAAAACTAAATACGTCGTAAATAATTATAAATACAAAATAAGCTAAGAGTTTGATAATTCGCAGAATTATAGATCAACATAACACGATTGTTATTGTTGAAGATATTCATGAAACCGACAAAAGTCGAAAAATTCCGACGGATTTTAATTCCAAAACAAATCAGAGTGTTTTAAGAAAATAAATTCTCTATTTCGTTATAGAAATTGCCATAACACATTACTGAACAAAGATCCTATCAAGATAACGTAACAACTACGATACTCACATATAACCATCGCTCCATTCGAAATCGTCCATCAAGGTCCAAGCGAAATATCCTCGTATATTGCAACCATCTTCATTCATCGCCAGCAGTAACTGATAGAGGTACTTATTGAAATAGTCCACCCTGACGTAATCGGCGAGCTCGCCAGAATCACACACGCCGTTCTCTGTTATTATTATGGGGACCTTTTTACCATAATTCTTGGTTAGCCAATTTAATAGTTTCCTGAACCCAGGGGGGTACACCTGCAATGCCATACAATGAATAAATTCAATTGTTTAACCGTATTGCATACTAAAGTGGGGACGTAGATTAGATTGTAGTTACACTGTGCGGCTTGAATTTTTACTATCTACTTGATTTTATAATAGTAGAGGCTTTTTATTTGTAGGTATGCTCTATGCATGCACATGTATTCTAGAAAGGGTATGTGGGTCAATTGTATTTTTTCATAACATTTATGTGAGGGTATAGTTTACGTACGTGTAGTGTATGTGTGTGTTCTGGTATTGTTTAATTATCCAATAAATGTTATTGGAACAAAATTCAACTTTGAAATACTTAGTACCTTTTACCCAAAACTAGAAAAGCATAAATATCCCAAAGACAGACTATGTCTACTCCTAGACGCTTATAAAATACTCTCAATTTCCGAGATGTCAAAACAACAATATCATAACTTTTCCTTACAATTTATAAGGAAACAATTATCATAAAGCCTACTGCTAATAAATCAATAGTATTATAACCACCAACGTTCAGGTAAACAAGAAAAACAGGTGTCTATCGAACGTGACCATGACCAAGATAAGCTTATAAGATAATCGGTCAAATATCGCTTATATCGGCCCCAATAAGGACAAGGGAGCAAGCTTGTTATCTTTGATACAGATGTTCGAATGTCAGATAAGGGGCAAAGGTGTTTCCCCGATTCGATTAGAATAATGAATTTCCGTGACTTGTCTTTTGGTTACGTTTGGGAATTTATTGTTTGGTCTGTGGATTTAATTGTGTGTCAATGTAAGTTTTGGGGGCAGAATTTCGGATGAAATTTTTATGTAGAGTTATAGGGTAGTTTGTTTGTATGTTTATCGATTTATCATTTTAAAAAACTTAATTAGAAAAATTATTAAAAGAAAACGAAAAAAATGCGAGTTACATTTTTTTTTGTTCTTGTACCCGAGAATTGAACTCGAGACCCCAGTTTTGGCAGCCGAATACAAAAACCACTAGACCACCGGTGTAATATTCACTTATTACATTATACTTTCGTCTTTGGGTCACCGATTTACACATTATATTGTGTACCTTTCGATACGTTTGGTAGTTTCCATATTAGGTAGTAGGTATTCGATATTAAATTGGGTGTGACGGACAGACTGACAGGCACACAAATCCTATATGGGATTTGTTTTTTGTGTGTACTGTTAACTAATTTAAAACAGGGGGAAGTTTTCAATTGGTGATTTTGTTGTGATAATGTTGATTAAGTAAGTCTTAATACTACTAATTATTTAATGTTAATTGCAGGTTTTTAAGGTTTTTTATTGCATAACTCCGTCATTTATGTTCTTATTTTGAATATATTTTCATCCAAAGAGATTTATTTCTTAATAATCCTCATTGAATTCGATTGGATTCTAATTTTAAAAATTCTTAAAATTACGGAATCTTACCGCCAACCATTCTGCTCCGGGTATGGGCCAGTCAGGATTTTGTTCCATTTTGACGCCAGTGTCGTGGTCCATGGATGGAACTCGCCATTCCTTCTCCATTGAGGAAGGTGACATCAGATATGTCGTGTAGTGATTGAGGCCGAAGAAATCGGAGCTACCGCGTAGAGATGTTATCTGTGAATATTAACAGAGTTAGTTCTTGTTTAACAGCATTTAGGCAATGATGAAATTATAAAGACTTTGGTGTTTTTTGATAAAATAAAATTCCTATATTATTTTGCCAATGATAAACTGACAGCGCTACACGGTAAGTGACAAAATTTGAATGATTTGGTAGTGATTCAAAACTGTCCCAAAGGATTCAAAATTTGTTCTTACTCTACCTACAAATATATAGTTTTATTTTTTCGAGTCACCATTTCAAACTAGTACCTTGAGTCTGGGCTATTACTCTTGGCAAAACTGTGCCAAAACCCTTACTTCCATATTTAAGTATATTTCTCTTTATGTTTCCTTAGTAATGGGACAACCATATTTTTTTCACAAACTACTAGATCCGTAGTAGCATTAAGTAAGTAACAAGTCATAGACAAAACATACCTCCTCTTCAGTGAAGTAAGGCAGACGGGATCTAGAGAAGCCTTGTTCCAAGCTCTTATTGTTGACTAGTTGACGGACTAATTCGGGATAGTCTCCCGACTCTGAATAAATTGGATGCGCGTACATTCCCATCTGTCAACATTGTACAAATATAATTCGGCGATGCGGTGAATCTACCCGTTTCTGTGGTATTTTAGAACTCGGAAAGTTTTTGTCCCAAAATTCAAATGCGATGCTCATATACAGAATAAACAAGAGCACGTCGAAAAAAACAAACAAATCAAGACTATTCTTGGTATTAAGGTACAAACACAAATATAAATTTCAGTATATCAGTGGAAATAAACTGGTGTTCAAACAAAAACAAGACCTAAAAGTAAAGGCGTTGAGTTCGTAACATAATTGTAATAACTTACATTCATTTGCATGTATCTTTCAACAGCTTCATGATCTTCTGCTTTCGTTTTATCTTTGGGTTCTGCCCAGAAAGCGTCTAATGTAATCCCTACTTCACCTGAAAGATTAAAAAAAGATATGAATTAATTTAAAGGAAACCATTAAAAACGTCTCTTCAGAGTTCAAAGTGGGCTTATGGCTACCTGTCCACTGAACTGAAACTAGGTAGTAGCGCGGTGAGCACCATAAAGATCTGCCAATAGAATTGCAGAGATTTTATTCACCTTTAAAGGAGGATTTTATTTCACCCATAGCTACCCCATCTTATTCCTCTCCTACCTCTCTCTCTCCTACCAAGCAGACTACAAAGTCTAAAAATACATAATTGATATCCTTACCTTTTTGTTTAGGTCTGTATTCTTTATCATACAAATGGTATGCTCTAGCATGGGCTAATAGCATGTAGTGCACGCACAAATAATCGCCAACCCCGTGTGAAAGTAGTGCGGGCACGAAAAAGTCACCACCATAGCCCTAAAACAGAAAACAAATACTAATAGAGAAGTTAAACAAAGTAATGATATTTCGCATAATGATGTACTGATAGGAAGATAGATAGATAAGTGTAAGATCCGAAGTCCGGAGAAAAATATGGGTATAAAATATAAATTGTAAGCTTCTTATGTCTCTAGGCAAAAGCTACTTTCTTCTCAAAGATTAGTATCTACAAGGAAGATTTTCTTAAATTGTTTCAAAATATTTCTGAGCAAAATATGTTTTTTGAAAATCAATTCTATATTTACTATTGACGTCATTGTTGTTAATGACTCCAATACATACTAATGAATATAATAATAATAATAATAATAAATCATTTATTTCAGATAACTATGATCCATACAATGTTAGTAACAATGAAATAACTTAATCCTAGCGTTAGATTACTTAATATAATACTACATCAAAATTTAATCTTAATATTTATAACATTTCAATCATTCAATTCATTGTCCTTTTGAGAAGACTTTTCCATATATAAGATTCGCAGCTCTCAACTAGGTTTAGAATGTTATTGCGACTGCCTCTGACCCTATTTATTAGAGATGCAGACTTTTTGCGCAGGATGGCATGGAAACCATCGGTGTGTCGTTGTGCAAACATCTCGGACGCACTACAAAAGCGCGGCAGTCGCAACATCATCCTAAATATATTATTATATTGAATTCGTAGGGCATCCAGTGATCTTTTAGTAAAGTTGATCCACAGATTTCCCGTATACATGTTTTGGCAATATGCCTTGAAAAGAGTTATTTTTACCTCCTCAGAACAAGGGGCAAATCTGCGAACCAACATATTTCCACGAACTGCTAGAGCCCTACGCTCTCTTTCTATGTCTTCATCGTCCCTAAGGTCGTCGGTAAGATAGTGTCCCAGGTACTTGAACTTCTCGACTTTATTTAAACTCTGACCATTTAATTGTATGACAGGTGAATACCTAGGACCTACACCGGCGGCCTTAAAGACCATGAATTCGCTCTTTTTTAAATTGTACGTGAGCCCATGCCTAGCTACATACTCCTCACATACCCTAAGTAATTTCTCAATTGAGCCTGCAGTAGGGCCAAGCAGCACCATATCGTCCGCGTAACTGATGTTGTTAACGGCTACGCCTCCCACCCAACATCCGACTCGCATACTGCTCAACTCCACTAACAGGTCATCCACATAAAAATTAAATAGCTTCGGGGAAGTCAACCCACCCTGTCTCACCCCGCACTCTAGTCTATAAGTATCAGACAACGAATTTGCCCACTTGATCTGGTTTATTTGGTGGCTGTACCAAAAATCCAATATACTGATGATCTCCGCCGGTACACCCCCGTCCACTAGCTTTTCCCATAGCAAGGAATATGACACAAGATCAAATGCGCGGGATAGGTCCAGAAAACAGGCGTACACCGGCGTTTTTCTATCAGTATAATACCTCACAGTGTGCTTGAAACCCAAAATAGCAGTTTCAGTTGAGAGTCCTGGTCGAAACCCAAACTGGCTACCATGCAGCTTTAATGCGAAGGGATCAAGATGAGACTATATAATAATAATAACTAATAATGAAACTAATATAAAATAATTTATTAGTCTCAATAAGGATAAATGGACTGACTGGATTACCTCTATGAATCAGATCGGCATTTTTATATAAATAATTACGTATTTATTCGATAAAATATCGATTAGTTTTAAACTCAATGTGACATCGATAACAAATCATTATTTATGTATTTTGAACTTAAACTTCTTTAATGTATTAACTAACCGGCAAACTTTGTTTTGTCATATATATTATTTTTAAAAAGAATTGAGGGACCCTTAACATTTAGGGGTATGAAAAATAAATGCTGACCGATCCTCAGACCTACCTTATATGCCCACAAAGTTTCATGAAAATTGGTATAGCTATTTCGGAGAAATTTGGCAACAAACACCGATACACGATAATAAATATCTATAAGATGTAAAGAAGTAGCCTGATGCACATTTTTAATGTAGGATTACAAGTATTAAAAAATACAAATAAACTCTATGTATACAAAATCTTAATGCAATCAAGATATACTTAATTATTGCGCGTGGAATGGAGGAAGTGGTATTCAAATTAAGGCATTTCATGATATTACAGGTTTTGATAAAAGTCATTGCACTTGAATGTAAACACAGGACACAGGTTTGGCTCAACCTGGCAACATGATTAATTTACGCTGTCACTAAAAGAATAGTAATCATTAACACATTAAAAGCTTTTTTGAAATAAAACATACATCAATATAGGAAACTGTACTTGTGTAATAATGCGGAAGCCTTTCTTTATTGTTCGTTTGAACGCATTGATCTCTAGAATTACCAGACGCATAAAAAAACACTTTTTACTTTGAACCACTCGCCTGCCAAAACTGAGGTCCCGGGTTCAATTTCCGAGTCGAATCAAAACATGTTTCCTACTTTTCAAACATGACTCGGGTTTGAGAACACCCGCAATTGGCAAGCCTGGTGATTACGTCTAATCCTCCTTTCTGTACTGATATTTTTATTGAGATGAGAGACCTATGTCGAGCAGTGGGACAAGCTAATAATTACTTTTATACTTTTGAACCCTTGATATTTTCGGTATGTCAACAGCTAAGGTGTGTAAAAGTCCTGTACTTACATTGTAACAATGTTGATGCGGTTCATTCATAGTAGTCCACGTAGTAATAATATCCCCGTATAAGTCGAAAGCAACACGTGCGTAATCTTCGAAGTAGTCCACTATTTTGGGATTGCTCCAACCTCCCAAGTCCATCAAAGGAGTAGGCAAGTCCCAATGAAAGAGTGTCACTATAGGAATTATGTCAGCTTTGATCAGTTCTTCGAATAGTATCCGATAATATTTAGCTCCTTCCTTGCTTATGTGGTTATCTGTTCCTTTTGGGAGTAATCTGCAATAAGTTGAGTTAAGTAGCCATGTTGTCACGTGATTCTGAGAAAATTGTCTATAACTATATTATGTTATCTGATTTTTTTTTACCTTTTAATCCTAGACAATATTCTTTAACTAGATACAATCTACGGTTTTGTTCCTCTTGGAAAACATTCGCGTGACATCTTATGTTTTTATTGTCAACTTCAAAAACCAGTCTTACATTTATAACCTCATGTGTTGGTGGTTAATACACTGATTTTGAAAATTCTTTTAGTATATGAAAGGGTATATTTACAAAATAGTTCCATTGTTGACCGATTAAAAGAAGATTCCTTGTTCAAAATGGTTATTACGTTAAAAAAGTTATTTTACCTATAAATACTATTAAAAACTTACCTCGGCCAAGAGATAGACATCCGATAGTACTTAACCCTCAAGCTCTTGATCATTCCTATATCTTCCATGTACTTGTGGTACGAATCAGCCGCTACATCACCGTTTGATCTGTCCGGCGTGTACTCGGGGTGATTGTGTATGTATGTATCCCACATACTTTCGCCTTTGCCTTAAATTATAATATATGGTCAAAAAAAACAAAACAGGATTGGTCAGGTTGACCATCCACTCGATGAAGAAGAAGATATGGTTAATGGTATTTTATCATTCGTTTATTAGTTTTTATGGATCTTTATCGTAAGACATCCATAACAACTTACTAGTGAATGATCCCTTAATGGTTAATAAGATTATTTATATGTAAAGTTACCTAAACCAGTTTATTTTCAACTAGCAGCGCTCCGCGGTTTTACCCGCGTTGTGCCCATTCCCGTGGGAATTTAGGGATTTTTCAACTTATAAACCGTCCTCCTGAATCACTTTATCTATTAAAAAAAGCTGCATCAAAATCCGTTGCGTAGTTTTAAAGATCTAAGCATACCTACATAGGGACAGACAGAAAGACAGCGGAAAGCGACTTTGTTTTATACTATGTAGTGATTTAATTGACATCTCTGGGTGCAGGAGTTAGGCATGTTTTTACATTTAAACATCACGACCTCCGTGGTCTTGTGGTTTGAGCGCCCGGCTCACGATCCGAAGGTTCCGAGTTCGATTCCCGGTGGGGATATCTCACAAAAATCTCTTTGTGAAACTTTCCTCAGTTTGGTTAGGGCATTGCAGGCTGAATCACCTGATTGCTCGAAAAGTAAGAAGATTCCGTGCTTCGGAGGGTACGTTAAGCCGTCGGTCCCGGTTACTTTCTACGGATAGTAGTCGTTACTTGAGCCATGTCAGAGGCCTTTGGCGGCTCAACAACTCTGACACCAGGATTGGTCAAGTTGACCATCCACTCGATGAAAAAGAAGAAGACATTTAAACATTATCTATGTGATCCTGAGGGACAAGTATTAGTTTATAATGTCCCACTGCAGGAAAAAGGCCTTTCATCTCACTCGACCTGGGAATTGAATTCAGGACCTCAGCCTTGTGCCTAACAAGGTCACTGAGGCGTCCCACAGGGAAAATTAATGAAACCCGTATTTTATCTCATTTTTTGTATATCTATAGTAATATAATAAAGCTGAAGACTTAGATTTTTGTTTGTTTGAACGCGTTAATCACAGAAACTACCTATCCGATTTGAATAGTAATTTTTGTAATGGATAGACACATTCAACGGCCATGTTATCCGCTATTTTCATCCTGAAATTCTTGCGGCAACGGACACAACGAAGGTAAAACCGCGTGACGCTGCTAGTAGAAAAATAAAGTTAGAATATTAAGTTGAAATTATAGCGGCACATTTCTCCGTAGGTCAGTTTGGGTGTCTTTTCACCAGAGCTATAGCATACGCTTGATAAGATCAGTGCCAAACGTAGCTTAAAAACGTTTCGTACTTCTTGGAAAAGCCACAGATAACATAGAAACAAATCTGATATTTGTACAAGTTATCCATCTGACTAAGTTTTGTTATTTTACCCCCATCCCTACTCTCTCAACCACATACAATTTCCTTTGCGTGAAAGTATGTTAATATATTAATAGGACTTTTCTACATAAAACAAGTTGCTTTAATAAGCAGTCGCGTGGTTAACCTAGTTTCTATAGAGAATCAGGACTATAATTATGTAAAGGGGGTACTAATTATTTGAGTATTCGTAATTAGTGTTACTTGTAATAATTTGAACATTTTGAACAGATATTAATTCAGGGTCAAACAATCTTTGGTACCGTGGTGAAAGCAATTTGAACTAGCGATATTTTAAAAAAGGAACACAAGTAAAATAAAATAAGGTTTATCTGTTACTGAGCTTTTACACTACGCTATTATTTCATGTTCTTATTTTAAAAAATCGCTAGATGCTAATCAAAGTGCGCGTAATCTGCCCGTGGCACCTATGTGTGGATAAAAATGTTGTGTGTTTTAAATGGACTTTAAAAGAAGGCTTTCATTAAAGGAGAGTTTTGTTAAAAAGAAAAATCAAATATCAAACCGCGAAAATCCAGCTAGTTTCATAAATGGGTATATTTCTGTATTCAGTACATTGACTTCCGTCACGCATTCCATAATAATATTTCTGCCAGGAAACACATTCATAAAAACACCCTTAAATCAATGTATCAATATGAATTGTTGTGGTATAAAAATGTATATGAACCGCTCGATACACTCGAACGTCACTATTGATATTTTTATCAAATTTACTTCGCGAGGATATTTTGAGGTACGGAACGCGTGCTATCTCATAACAATTCGTATTTGAGATGGAAAAATTTTATATTGATTTTTATGCCGCACGACTCTTGCTAAAATAGATTTATTCGCTTCCAACATTTGAATGTTATTCCAGGAATCTTATTTGGTGAAATACTTTCATTTCATGGCCACTGTTTTTTATAAAGGAGATTGCATTCATTCATTGATGCATTTCGAGTTGGTTAGTGGCCAACCATGGGTTTTTAGACCACCTAAAGGCCTCTGACATCATCTAACGACACAACCGGGACCAACTACTTGATTTTGACCTCCGAGGCACAGTAATCACTATATTTGAAGATATTTGATATTGACAGAGATCCGACTTGTTTTTATTACAAAAAAATACATTAGTTCGCCGTCTCTTGAAGCGTATTTATGCTTCAATGTATATGCGAAGTCTAGACAAAGTTTTATGAATTAGGTCAAAATTGACAATAAAATGATAAGATACAGAAGATTCTCAACAATGCATTGTCAGATAAATAAATAATATTGACGTTTTATTGCTTAATACATATTCATGAGAGATAATAACATATTTAACCATCGTGTGAAAATACCATAAAGTTTTATCTTCGTGTTGTCATAGTACACATAATTTTTAGTTACTATTGTTTTTGCTATCTTTGTGCTCCGGTGTTTGACCTTTTCAATGCTCTTGCAAAGGACATTTAATTCTTTAACAGACATTGGGATTTCCCAGGAGCAAAGGTAAAAACCAGCTAGGTATAACTAGTTTTAGTGACGTTCTAATACTTGCAGTGTGTAACTTAAAACGGCAACCGGTATAATAAATTAAACAAGTATCTTTATACTTGATGCCGCTACATAAACTTTGCCGCCTCGGGAATTGATTGATACCCGTCCCTAGCAATTATTAACTATCTATGTTTTGTCCCAACACTATTTTTACTTGTCATGTTTCTCTTATGGCGGAAGGATACCTATTACTAGTATTGATACTATCAATCAATCAATACTAATAATAATAAAGGGGTAAAGTTTTGAAAGTTTTTTTTTTTTTTTGCATTTTCGAGCTATTGTCGAAAATTACCCGTCCGATTTGAATAATTATTTTTGAACTAAATAGCCATATTCAACGGGAAGGTTATAGAAAATTTTGATCCCAAAATTCCCAAGGGAACGGGCACAACGCGGGTAAAACTGCGGGGAGCTGCTTGTAACAAATAAATAAACAGTTGCAGAAATAACTAAAGATTTGTTCTTTGCGTGAACAATACATGAGAAGCCTCATTGAATTTATTTACCTTAGACCCAATTAGTTATAATATGATTAACTAGATAGTTGTTAACCTAACCTTATTACCCCACTTATAGTTTAGAGTATTGAAAGGCTTACCTCCATCGTTCCATCCTCCTTCGATTTGGAATGCGGCCGTCGAGACTCCAAACATAAAATCCTTGGGGAAGGAGTAATTACTTATTCCAGAGTACTCCGGCAAACTCGCCCCTTGTGTCAAGCACAGCAGGCTATAAAGACAAATAGCTTTAATTATTTTAATATTAAATATAGTTGCAATAAATTTTGTATAAAACGGGAAACTTCTCTTTAATTTATTCAGTATTGTTCATTGTAATATCATAATCCACGTCACTATTTATCTATATGAGTACTAATATTATAAAGCTGCAGAGTTTGTTTGTTTGTTTGTTTGAACGCGCTAATCTCAGGAACTACTGGTCCGATTCGAAAAAATATTTGTGAAATGGATAGCCACATTCAACGGGAAGGTTTTGTTTATTATGATCAACTAGATAATGCTTTTTATAAGATTTAAGTTACTTTCAGCTATGTCATAAAGTTAGTACCTAAGTCCGAGTAGGTCAGTGACCACCATAACGGCGAGGTTTTAGACCGTTCTTAAGGTCTTCGACATGGTCTATCAATTGAAACAACTGGGACCGACAATTTTAATTACCCTTCGAAGCATGGTAGCGCTCAGGCAGAAATGTCACTAACGGCCACCCATCCATGAAAGGACTGAGATGCATGTTGCTTAACAATCGCAATGAGCTAACATCGCTGAATCATCATAAACGTATTTAGATTATTTTGCTTTCATTAACGTATAATTAAATACATTTTCCTTCCTCAAATATAATCGGATTATTGACCAACGAAATGGTGAATATAATATCGTGATAATATATTCTCTTGCTAAATAAATAGATGTGCAATACGTTAACGAATATTGTCTGTAGGGAAGAGATATTAATTTAAACACAAGTTCATTTTAATATCCATACTAATATTATAAAGAGGTAAAATTTGTAAGTTTGTTTGTTTGTATATTCGAGCTAATCTCAGGAACTATCAATCCGATTCGAATAATTCTTTTTGTAATAGATAGCCACATTCAACGGGAAGGTTATAGGCTATTTTGAATCCCGAAATTCCCACAGGAACGGGCATAACGCGGGTAAAACTGCGGGGCGCTGCTAGTCACCAATACTTACATTAAAGATGGAATATGATATTGTTACCAAAATGAACAGAAATTTTGCCTTTATTGTATTAACTAGGAACTATCGTACGTTGCTTTTAGTTAAGAAGATTATGGAAGTCGTTATTAATATTCAACACTAGCAGCGCTCCTTGGTTTTACCCGCGTTGTGCCTATTCCCGTGGGAATTTCGGGAACTTTTATACACATAAACCCTCCTCTTGAACCACTCTATCTATTAAAAGAAACCGCGTCAAAATCCGTTCAGTAGTATTTGAGTTTATCGCGAACAGACAGACAGATAGACAGACGCGGCCGGGGACTGTGTTTTATTTAAGTATTTGTGTATGTATATGTAGTAGTATCAGTTAAATAGATTCCATAACACAAGCTTAGAGCTTACTTTGGGTCTAATTAACCGTGTGTGAATTTGTCCAGGTATATTTATTTATTTATTTATTTATTTATATGTTGTGATACTTCCTAGACCATTTTACATTGTAATTGAAGAATATAAGTGTTTACATTAAAAATATGATTGATTACATAATAATTGACATGTTATGTGATTCCTTGTTAACAAGTCAATTTACATTTAATTGTAAAATATCAAGTAGGTGGTAAATATGAATGGAGTAAAATAACATTGTTATTTTCCATTATTTCTGGGTTTTCAATAGATAGTGGTACGTTCAAAAGAGCCTCTATGGGGCCAAAACAGAATAAAAATACATATTTGACTTTGACTTTGACCTTGATATGCTAATTCTGTCACATTAACGTACCTTACCAGACAGGCATAGGTATGACTCGGTTATACCTACCAGTTTAAATTTGAGAAATGTGTGTTTTAATGTTTTAGGCGTTTTTATTATGATAAGAAAAGAAATATCCCACAGCTGGGCAAAGACCATACAAAACATGTCAAAATCATTCTTTAATCTATAGGTACTGATATTATAAAGCTGCAGAGTTTGTTTGTTTGTTTGTTTGAACGCGCTAATCTCAGGAACTACTGGTCCGATTTGAAAAAATCTCTTTGGAATATATAGCCACATTCAACGGGAAGGTAATAGGCTACTTTTCATTCTGAAATTCCTACGGGAACGGGTACAACGCGGGTAAAACCTCGGAGCGGTGCTAGTTTTTTAATATGGAGGCCTTTGATGTCTCTCAGTACGGGCGTTAGGTATTACGGTTCTCATTTTAATACTATTTCATTTGAATATCAAATAAAGACGAGCAAATATTGCTATTAATGACTCAGGTGTAATGTGGATGTAGTTTTATTTGTAATAATTAATCAGTTTGAAATTTTGAATTGAAGAGAGCCTTACTCTCTGAGATAAAAGAATACCTAGATAATTATGCAATATTACCAATTATATATGCTCAAAATAATTTGGTTTCGATAACCTTAAGTTATCACGTTAATGATTAAAAGAAATAAAAAGTAAGTTATTACTTGCTTTATTAACTTTCTAACACGAAAAAACCCGTGTGAGTATGTTTAAACTAAATGATTAAAAGTGTTTACTTTTAAATTACTTTTGCGATATTTGGATAATTAAAAAAGTAAGTACTTTATAAATTATCGATAAACATTGAAGCGACTTGTATACTCGTACTAAGTATGATTAGCGAAAACAATTGCTTAGCAACTCACAAAACACGTCTCTAAATACAAACACAGACATCAAGGTCAGTTTTATAACACCCTCTTTTACGTCAGTGGTTAATAACACCCCTGTGTTGCGTAGGGGGTTGACATAGCAAATAGCCTAAATCACTTAATCTTGAAACTGAAACTGCGAACCACTGTAAACATATTTTCTCATTCTCTCTCTCTCTCTCTTTTGAGAGATTTGATATGCAAGACAAATGTTCGACAAACTTTCGTTTCATTATTTCTATATGAAGAGAACAAATAAAAAATAGAAGAAATATTGGCTTTGAAGTGTTTTTCACCTGTTATAATTATCTCAAAACATTTTTTAGAATATAATTTGAAAACTAATATGGAATTAGACTGTCACAACTGAAAACACTTATTGCGTTTATGATGTTTTTTATTAAAATATTTCTAATTATTATTTTGAAAACTAACTCATAATTGTGTACTTCAAACAGATGTAAAACACATAAAATCAACACAAAATACGAGTATAACATAGTGAAGCTTCACCAGACACTGACATTAATAACGTTTCACTGGTTAAACACTGTATGAAAATTACACAACATTGATTAACATACACTTCGTTAACAAAAACACTTCGTTATTTGAAAAAAGAATTTAAATTGGAACCTGTGACCAATTATGTTATTTTGAAAATACTTGAACATCACTTTTTATTAATTGATTCCAATTTCAAAACGTATTTTTGTTGTCTATATCTCACCTAAAGCTAGCCAAAATTATAACGACTCGTCCCACGCTCCGCATGTTGCAAACTAAATCGTGAAACAGTTCGGTTGACTTATTTAATCAAACAGTCTCAATGAGCGTCGGCCTTCAAGGGGTTTCCCTAGATCAACAAGTTCACATACAATTGAAAGATTGTCCTCGCAGAAGTTCATATCCGTGTATAGTGCCTTGGCTTTTATACGCGAAATTGAGAGGTCGTATCAGAATTTGATACTGCATTAGTAGAGGCCTTCAACTATGAAATATTAGCTATATCCTGCGATTAATAATATTATCTAATGATTAGTAGCTATAAACTACGCCACTAGAGTTGGCCAGTTAACCTAGATGAGATGTGGTTTTTAGTATGTGCTTTGTAAACGCGACCTTTTTTAATATTCAGGGTAGACAATTTGGAATGCGTTAGACTAGACTAGACAAATGGCTATCGATTTGCGTTCTAACGTGTTGGCGTGACATTCGTATTGGTTTCGCAGGAGTCAACCAAATAGAATATAAAACGATTGTCACTTGTTTCGAGGAGTTAAAGAAGGATGTTTGCAATATTTCGGTAAAATCGGTTATAAAGAAATTAGTAGTCCAGAATTTTTCTTAAGGCTTTGGTTAGGAGCGCGAAGGCTTACAGTACAGGAGTTGTACGAAATATTTGTACCATTAATATTGGGTGAATTACATTCATCGTAGCGGGCTGGTTGCGAGTCGTTTAACACCTTTCATAAAAAAACAAGGAATACAACGTCAAGCAACCCGCACCCGGCCCGCACCCGGCCCGCACCCGCACTATGTGTATCTTGCGCTTTAGTTTTTAGTGTCTGTTATGTATTTTAATGGACAAGATACTATTACAGACTGACACTCATCTGGATCTCATGGGATCTTTATTTCTTTCGTTAGCTCTTTGTCCTTCAAAGTATTAACTATACTTCCGTATTTTTAAACTTTCTACCGTTACCTGACTTGTTATTCTTCTTCTTTCGAGTCAATGGCGCAAAATAATTACTATATTTATATTTTCCCGGATTCATTCACAAGTGAAAGCGCAGCGCCTGATGGGTTCAATATGTCCTCTTTAAAACAGGTGGAAGGGCGCAGAGGACAGGATAGTCTGGGTCTCCGGAGACTCAGTGGAGTAGCGCCACTTTACCAGGTTTGACCTGCAGCAGCTCACTCCTGTTCGAAGACACTTGATACTCTTAAAAATATATATATATAAATGTAATGTCCCACTGCTGGGCAAAGGCCTCTCGTCTCACTGAAGTTATCAGTACAGTGAGGAGGATTAGGCATAATCACCACGCTTGCCAAATGCGGGTTGATGAACTCAAACTCGAGCCATGTTTGAAAAGTAGGAAACATGTTTTCGCTCGACCCGGGAATTGAACCTGGGACCTCAGTCTTGGCAGGCGAGCGCACGTACCACTAGATCACCAAGGCGTTGTTACTCTTAAAACTTTTATATATTTTTTAGCATAGATTAATTTAATAATATGTAACACGGTTTTCTAAATTGATACTCGTTAACAAGGACAATAAACTGGAATGTAAATACAAGAAGAAATGTGTTTAACATGTTTTATTTATGGATAACTGGCAGTGCCCCGCGGTTTTACCCGCGTTGTGCCCGTTGCTGTGGGAATTTCGAAAATTGTTATACATAATTAGCCTTCCGCCTGAATCAGTCAAAATACCGCATCAAACACCGTTGTGTAGTTTTAAAGAAGAAAGCATACTTAGGGACAGACAGACAGCGGAAAACGACTTTGCTTTATACTATGTAGTGATAAATTTACTCGAGATAACATCTTATCACTATAAACACCGTAATATGCTAAATGCTGCTTGGTAAATTCAAGACACTATTGCTATCGGCTTTCTCCCATTGATTCGATATTGGTAAAACAAAATCTTGTATTATCTAAGCTATTACAAAATAAGCTAGTGACGACTAGTGATTTTATAAAGCATGCGAATTAACAAGCTGTGTGGCAAGTTAATTAAAACAGAAGTCAAATACTTACCAAACTTTGGCTTTATTGGCAATGCCCTGCGGTTTTACGTCGGAATTTTCGGGATAAAAATATAACCATCCAGGAAAGCCTACCTTCCCCTTGAATGTGGCCATTCGTTACTTGAAGACTTATTTTTTAATTCAAGTCAGATTGCTAGTTTCTGAGACTAACGCGTACAAACAAATAAAAAATCAAACTCTTGTGCTTTATGTATTACTGTAGAAATAGATTCCAGCTCCAGCTTTGAGTTAATTTATTCATATCGTGGATCTGCCTATAGAAGTCCTGATCACTTAAAATCCTGCCTGATACTTTAAATCGTGGTAGAGGTGTTGGTTTACTTACTAGATTAACTAACTAACAGCCTCCGTGGTCTTGTGGCTTGAGCGCCCAGCTCACGATCCGGAGGTTCCGGGTTCGATTCCCGGTGGGGATATCTCACAAAAATCACTTTGTGAGACTGTCCTCAGTTTGGTTAGGGCATTGCAGGCTGAATCACCTGATTGCCCGAAAAGTAAGATGATTCCGTGCTTCGGAGGGCACGTTAAGCCGTCGGTCCCGGTTACTTTCTACGGATAGTAGTCGTTACACGAGCCATGTCAGCCTTTGGCGGCTCAATAACTCTGACACCAGGATTGGTCAGGTTGGCCATCCACTCGATGAAGAAGAAGAAGACTTACTAGATAGGTACTACTAAGGTACTAGATAAGGTACTTACTAGTAAACTACTTGACAAAAGTCAATACACTCCAATCTATTTACACGATCTTCAATGGTATGGTATAAATATTTAAAATCTCTTTTATATTTCTTTCCGACGGACGAACATAATCAAGCTATTAAGTAATTAAATCCGTTGTACCCATTTCTGTGAAAATTTTGCCAAGAAAAGTAATTACAAACCTTCCTCTTGAATTATTTCTATAATGTCAATAAACTGCATTAAATCCGTTCATTCGTTTTTTTAAAGAAAACAATAACTTAATGACAACTTTTGTGGACTTTTTTATAAGTTAGACATAGATAGCAAATCTGTCTAAGTCAGTTTCACCTACTTAGCCAAGTGTAGGCATAGGTTTATACTATCTTGAACCTACTATAACATTACCTATATCTCTTTTGTTTTAAATTCTCATTCTGGGATTTACATTTGATTACACAAACAAGGAAAATTGATAACCAAAATAATTTACATTTATTGTTCTTAATTAATAGGTAAGTACAGAATGTATTTTTTTTATAATATAAACGCGATAAGTGCACTTACATAATTATCATTAAATAATGCTCGGTTTTCACACACGTAATGCAATCTACGTACGATATGTAAATGTTACTTTAATATTTCTTCTACTGGGTTTTACCATGCAGCAGGTTGCTTTATACAATTTATTACTCATTACAAAATGAGAAATTGTTCAATAATTCACTATTTGAAATGTATACTGATAAATTATTAGGTATGTACTCGTATTGTAGCTGTGGTATGTGAGTGCGAAAGGACCCACGGCATCACCAGCTTTACCGCTGACGCAGGAACACAGTGACGGTTTTAGTGGGTATTACCCGCCGCCGATGACTCCTATTTGGGGGAATGGCGGTCGGGTCTTGCCCCACATACCCCGGTGTTTACCCGAACACCGGGGATGCGTAAATGCATTTCCTCACTTATAAAAAAAAGGTACTCGTATTGTAAAAAAATAATCTATCTATACAACTGAAGCGTTTGATTATTTTGTTTGTTTGTACGCGCTTATCTCTGAGCGTGCGCACGCGGCGGGCACACGCAACGGGCGCACGCAACGGGCGCACGCGGTGGTTCACTTTTGTATGTCACTGCACGGACGGTTCACTTTTGTATGAAGCCACACGCGGCGTGCGCACGCCGCGGGTGCCCGCGACGGTTCACTTTTGTATGGAACCGCGGCGTGCGCACGCTTAACGCAGTGTCGGCCCTGAAACTACCAATCCGATTTGAATAATCATTTTTGTAATAGATAGCCATTCAACAGAAACGTTATAATATACATTTTCACATCCCGAAATTCAAACAGGAATGGGAACGGGTACAACCGCGGAGCTCTGTTTGTTTGATATAAAGTGTTGAGCATGGCCGGTCATAAGTATGGAAAACAATATCGCGGGTTGACTATACAGTAGATTTAGGCAGAAAAGTATTATTTAAATATTTATTTCTATAAAAATAGGATCATAAATAACGTTACGACAGTATCAACGGATGTACCCGACACTTCCTCACGTGGATCGGGTATAAATCAAGGAAAGGCGTGAACATAATGATTTATATACAACTTTTTCTACACTAAGGAAATCGAGTCCACCTCTACATTGTGTACGGAGCCTAATAACATACAACACATCCATGTGTCAACGCTCAATATACGAATTCAAGCGAGGTGTCAATAAAAAAGATTTGTGTCTTTATTTGCCTGTGAATTTTCACAAAACTCAATGTGCTGATTCTTATTTGTTTGTTGATTTCTGTTTTTGTTTTGTACATATATCGTTTTAACTGACGTTTGAGTATTTACCATATCGATAAGGATTAATGTTAAAAAAACTAGGCACTCTTAGTATTCTGTAAACAGGGTTTGTCAGAGTGTGTACGGGCGTTAGTTTATGTTTCAACATTCGAATCTTTATAGTAAATAGATAGATATGTATAGTGAAGGGACAAGAAAAAGTAATTTAGGAAGAAAGAAATAATAAGCAATTATTGATTCATTTCGAATAGGTTAGTGGCCAATCCTTGTGTCGGAGTTTTTAGACCGCCTAAAGGCCTTCGACATGGTCTAACGATTGCAACAACCGGGACCGATAGCATAAGAAGCATTGACTCTAGTTTAAACCACCCCTTAGTAAAGTACATATTTAGGGCCAAAACTGCGTTAAGCGGGTGCCCGCGCGGTTTCATACAAAAGTCAACCGTCGCGTGTGCCCGTCACGTGCGCCCGTGCGGGCGCCCGCGCGGTTTCATACGAAAGTGAACCGTCGCGTGTGCCCGTCGCGTGCACCCGTCGCGTGCCCCCGCTTAATGCAGTTTCGGCCCTTAGTTTATCACTTTTGCTGAGATTTATTGAATAAAACCCAGTCACTAAAACATTTTTCAAATAAGAATTCACAAACAAACTCCTATTCGAAATAACAAGTATCTAAGTGATAAAATATCAATGAATGTTTCGTATTGGTTCCAAAGCGTTTGTGATTTCGAAAATATTCTTTGTGAATATGTGACCGTAACGGGAGCGTTCTGCTCAAATAAAAGGCTTTCATGATCGGAATAGTATTTCAAGAGTCTCAGAACTATCTTGATGGAGTTGGAAGTCATCCAAAACTATTTATGGCGAGTTTTGGTGACTCCCTTACAGATGTCTGCGGCGTACCGAATAGTTCCACAAACACTGAAGAGGTAACTCAAATAAACTTTGAAATGTTTAAAAAGGAAAGTTTTTAAATCGTAGTTTTAGAAAGCTTTTGGAATATTTATTACTGATTTGAGTTTTAATTTCACTTGGGATAACTTTTAAAGTTCACGAAACTATGCTTTTAGAGATATTGGAAACTTGAGAAATATTACCGTTTACGTCTTGTTTTTTAGGGTACTCAAAGGGTAAAAACGGGACCCTATTACTGAGACTTCGCTGTCCTTCCGTCTGTCACCAGGCTGTATCTCAAGAACTGTGAAGGCTAGACAGTTGAAATTTTCACAGTTGATGTATTTATATTGCCGCTATAACAACAAATAAAAACTGAACTAATTAACTAACAATAAACAAAAATAAATATTGAAGGGGGCTCCCATACAACAAACGTGATTTTTACCGTTTACTAAAGTACGGAACCCTCCGTGCGCGGGTCCGACTCGAACTTGCACTAACATTTTCATTAAATTGCTCAGAATTGATACAGAATGGATAATACAAATCAACTAAAACTCTCGCTCATATTGATGATGCCTCCAGAAACCATCCAAATATGTTTAAAAATGTTTAAAAATATTTTTACTAATATTTTTTACTAATATTTGGTTACAGTTCGCAAAATATTTATTTGGTTACGGGTTTCAAACTATATTTGGTTACATTTTTCAAAACACAATTATATCTGCTCCAATAGATTTTACGATAGATTTTAACTCAACATTAAAATGGAAAGATATCAACGGAGGATAAATTCTCTGCAAATGTTATTAAAGAGGAATATTTTAAATTCCAATCTTGCACTTTAGTCTCGCGGTAGACATGCAGATGGGCGGGGATTCCTTCGATTTGCATCTGTTACAAAACTGAGTTATGGTAATTCCGCTATAAGTTACAGGGTGCCCGGGGTGGCGGTGAGCTAACCAATTTTATTGAAAGCCACATCCAGCTTTTAACGGTATTAAATTAAAATCTACTAGCAGCGCTCCGCGGTTTCACCCGCTTTATGGTCGTTCCCGTGGGAATTTCGGGATGAAAAATCCATTACAAAAATAATTATTCAAATCAGTTTTGCAGTTTCTGACATTAGCCCATATATACAAACAATACAATTTTATGGGTGTTATATTACGTTTTAATAGATTTAACTAAATGTCAAGTGTATGTTTTTTCAAACATGGCTATGGTTTGAGTGGCTTGAGATCTTCAATGGGTTCTACTAAGCGTGGTGATTCCGCCTAATCCTCATCACAATACTAATGTCTTTAGTGAGATGAGAGGTCTTTGCGATCTTGAACTCTAAGGGCCATATTAATAAACGCGTATTAAAAACAGTTTAGCTATCAAATGGTTTGTCACTTTCTGACATACGCAATTTTCCGAAGTGCAAAAGAGACCAAACACAGTATAATAGTGTTTTAGATACACCGCATTTATTAAAGCCCTAAGAATATTCAAAATTATATTAATAAAAAACAAAAACAATATCTTTAAAAAGTAAAATGACATCATAATCACCACCAGATAACCGAAAATTGTTTTGCTAAATAAAAGAAAAATCAAATTAGGTGGTTTAAAAACAAGAAGATGACGAAATCAAGTTAATTGTTACTTGACGACCTTCACTTTATAGCTAATCTAGCAGCGCCTCGCGGTTTTACCCGCGTTGTGCCTTTTCCCGTGGGAATTTTGGGATGAAAAATAGCCTATAACCTTTCCGTTGAATACGTCTATCCGTTACAAAATGAATTATTCAAATCGGTCAAGTAGTTTTTGAGGTTATTCCTTACAAACATACACACAAAAATACAAATATTTCCTCTTAATAATACTACTAGCAGTGCCCCGCGGCTTTGCCCGCTTTGACCCCGTTCCCGTAGGAATGTTCGAAAATCCTTTCTTAGTGTGCACTTACGTCACTTGAAGAACCTTCCTGCCAAATTTCATGTTTCTAGGTGTAGCGGTTGAGGCTGTGCGTTGATTATCAGTCAGTCAGTCAGTCAGTCAGTCAGGACTTTGAATTTTATATATATAGATACTAGCAGCACCCCGCGGTTTTACCCGCGTTGTGCCCGTTCCCGTGGGAATTTCGGGAATTTTTTTACATAAAAACCTTCCTCTTGAATCACTCTACTACCTACTCACTCTACCTATTACAAAAAACCGCATCAAAATCCGTTGCGTAATTTTAAAGATTTAAGCATACAGACAAACAGACAAACAGACACGAAACAGAGACGACTTTATTTTATACTATGTATTGAAGTGTAGATAGATTTACCTGTAGTATAATTAATGTATTTTACCTATTAGCAGAGCATATTAAAACGGCTAGTAATGAGGCTGCGTTTGATGTCACTAGTACATATTTGACTAATGGGATTTTACCAATGATTTTCCTCAAATGACCAAAATATTAACGTCATTCAATTGATAGAGTCCATTTATCGAAAGTCATTGATTTGATGACTCGTAATGTAATCTATCATTCATTCATAACTAATATTGTGCTTGTTATAAGGAAGGTATTTAGAAGTTTAGGACTACAAACGGATTTCACAAACATTGCTAATTTTATATAGCGCCTCAATAATTTTAAATAAACAAATGAAGTTCGTTTTATATAGCGTTCTATTTTGTGCAATATAAAATTCAATTTTGAACGAAAGGATTTTCTTTGTTATACATATTTAGGTACTAAATATAATACTCGTATAATAGTTTTGTGCAAGTCGATGCAAGATTCAAAACACCACATTAGATTTTCAAAACAATACACTAACATTCTAGTTTCTCATTATATTTAGTAGGCTTCTGTAAAATGTATGTTAAGTGTCATGACCACGTGATCATCATATTATATACAGGGTGATTACGGGGTCGTGGAGCAAGAAAGAAGCATTTAACTTACTTTCTCCTAAGCATCACGATAGGTTAGGACTAACAGTACACCAGCGACTTATTTTAGTCAGCAAAAAAAACTGCGATAATTCGAGATCATGGTCACCCTACTATTTCCCAAGAAAACTTATGTCAAGTAATATTAAAAGTAGGGTGACCACGCATTTTGAGTCAATAATAATTTTTAAATAAAAATACGTAAATAACGAATCATCTTTGTTTAAATTAAAATAAATACAGGTAGCATCGCAATCATTTATTTACTGAGTCAGAAAAAATGGTTGGGATCACGACCCCGAAATCACCCTGTATATTCAGACGTCCATTAAATCAAAACCATCATTTACCTAAATAGTTGATTTAATTTTTCATACATAACATTTCATAATCTCTACCAAGGAAAGAATTGACGTTTCTAAGTACGAGCTTTAGTATAGTAAGGATTAGAAAAAGATTATAGAGACATGATTTCTTATAATTAACTTGCAATTGTAAACATAAGTTGCCTTACGTTACTGACACAGAACAAAAGACTATGCTACTATGCAAAGTTTAAGTGTACCTACAACTATTATAGGTACGACTATTATATTCCTAGGTATATCTAGATATATCTAGACCGGTATTTTGCAGAGAATAAACTTGCCGCGACAGGGCCGGCGTGTTGACTAAAACTCGGAGATTTATTGCCTCCCGCACTACCGAACTACAAACAATATTGATATTTTAAAGCTGTGTACTATGATAAATGTCCGTTTGAAATGTAAATTTGGTGAAATACGAGTATACGGATCTTTTTTGTGACAACGATGAACGAAACTCTGTTTTTTTACGTTATCGTCGTTTATGGATAGCCGAAAAACAAATCTTTATAATATTAGGTTTATTTGTGTCGTGTATGGATTGTTTTTGCGAGTATTGTTTGTTTATTTTATTGCCTCGTTTGAATCAATTAGTCAAATTAACACTAACGCCCGTACTCAGAAACGTCAAATGTTTCCTTAGTAGAGATTTAATGAGAGATTTAGACACGTAATGTATGAAAAATTAAGTGTCGATTTTTCAACGTCTCTGAATGCTGTAGTGATCTTCCTTTTATTCATATTGATAATAACCGTAATCAACAAAATTACTTCGAAAGGCTCGCGATAGTGTCAAATAATATAAAGGCTAATGAGTATGAAATTCGCCAGGAGTTAATAGAACCACAGAGAGATACATTGAATTAAATTCATAAATTAATATTCAATGCTTGTGCAATGTTGCGATAAAATTTCTGATGCTGATGATAAATCTGTCAACGATCTAAATTTGAAATTGAATAATGATATGCTGTTAATATTTAATTTCATATCTATTATTGAAATATGACCGCAGTGTTTTGTTTAAGGCAAAATTATTTTCATAAATAGGTAGTGGCATAGTTTGACTTTACGATGTCAGTTAATTGCGATTGATAAGCAACGAGCAGCTCGACCCCTTCTTAGATAGGTGGCCGATAGAGGCATTGCTGAGCGCTAACGTGTGTTTCGGAGGGCACGTTAAGCAGTCGACCAAGGTTATTTCAATCGTTACACCGTGTCGGAGGCTTTTTGGTGGTCTACCAACTCCGACACAGGATTGGCCTTTAACCTACTCGAAATTAATGAGATAGTCAACCAGTTTCAGTTTTGTAAAGCGATGACTCAGACTTTCGGTGTGAAGTTTATCACAAAAAGAGAGAGACTTAGAGCTCAGTTTGGGTGTAATTACCCGTGTGAGAATGTCAAATAAATATTTATTTAACTATCATTCTAAAAGTTGTTTTGTGCTAGTTGTGTATCGATGGAAATGCTATTGACAACTAGCCGCGCCCCGTGGTTTTACCCGCATTTTGCCCGTTCCCATGGGGATTTCGGAATGAAAAATAGCCTTATAACCTTCCTGTTAAAATTGGCTATCTATTACAAAAATAATTATTAAAATCGGACTGATAATTCCCGAGATTAGCTCGAACATACAAACAAACAAACTTAAAAATGTTACCTCTTCATAATATTAGCATAGACTATACTCGTAGATGAATGGCACTGTAAACCACCTTACCTAATGTGAATGTTCATGATTTTTAATCCAAACCCTGGTTCCCTAAGTATACGAAGTGAAATTATATTTGGCCAGTTTCCACTTCAAAATACTGCGTTTTTTCAACTGAATTTGAATATCCCTAGTTTCATTTTAATTAGTATTTTGACGCTTCCTAAACTTTAAAACGGACTATAAAATTCTTCTTCTTCATCGAGTGGATGGTCAACCTGACCAATCCTGGTGTCAGAGTTGTTGAGCCGCCAATGGCCTCTGACATGGCTCATGTAACAATAAACTGAAAATATATTAAATTTATGAAGTTAAAGTTATTTATATTAAAGCGCTTACATTTTTATTCGCCACGAATTTTATGATTTATTGCATTCGATACAAAGTTTGTGAGTGACGAATATTGCTGTGTTACTTTGAACATGTTTTACGGAAAGTATTTCAGTTAGGAAATTGATTTTCTTTTCGTTTCAATATTATAAAAGTTTGTATATTACCTTCACTGTACTGATATCTTCAGTGAGATGAGAGGCCTTGCCTAGCAGTTGGACATAATAGGCTTATACTTCTACTTTACTATATATTAGCTTAAAAATACGTTTCAAAAATATAAAACTTTTATAATTTCTTATAATTTAATTAGATTCAACGAAATTGAGGGGTACCGAATTAACTTGAGGTACTTTCATAATCATATATCTCATAAAACCACGTAAAGTATAAGTATTTAATCAGTAAGTAAGTAAGTATTAGCCTGTAATGTCCCACTGCTGGGCAAAGATCTCTCATCTCACTGAAGATATCAGTACAGCGATGAGGATTAGGCATAGTCACCACGCTTACCAAATGCGGGTAATTTAATCATAATAACCTAAAAATAAAATCATCCCTCCAAAGTTTATCCATCAATCAATTAAACCTTCAAAAAGTATAAAACCTCTTTGAAAACATCAAAACTTTACTAAGCTACCAGTTAAATTTAAAATTAAACTAATAAAAGTGATCTAGCAAATTGGACCAGGAGGGAACTACGTCAATTACATTTTCTTGACGTTTATACTCCGTCCTAGTGTAGGAGCTGAGCGCTGAAAACACCCTCCTGTAATAAAATCCATCCAAATTCGATAACGAGTGACGTCAAAGGCGTCAATCACCGAAGTTGTAATAGCAGATATCTGTCCGCGTAACTTTGCATCGCTCAAACCGTTTAGGCAAGTTTCATTATCACGGCTGCGTCAACGGCAACTTTTATTGAATAAAACACTTTTCTAAGTATAAATCGTAAGCGATGAGGAATATATCAAATATTTTTTCTATATTCGTAGCTTCGTAATGTCGTTTTATAAAAAAACGTTTATTTTCTGTAATTAATGCAAATATACTTAACTTCGTTAAAGTCAATGTCTATAAAAAAATAATCACTAATTACTCACAGCAAAACTTCAAAATAAGAATATACAAATAAAATTTACGTCTCAATCAAAAGCAACAGTTCATTTACGAGTAAACTCCAACAAATTATTTACAGAAACGGGAAAGTTGACAGACATTGAACAGTGCTAATTAACGGAACTGACACCCAACTCTTGTAAGCAAAACGCTACCCGAGCGAATGTAATGTTACTACAAAGTTACACTTAGTGTGAAAACGTAAGGAGTGTGGTGTGGAAGTAGTGTTCCGTTCAGGGCTAGAGTGGTAGTCCCGCATGCGTACACCTCGCCACCCTATCAGACAACTCAGTGCCAAATGGGACGACCGCTCGGTCGGTAGCCCATCGCGTCGCTTCCCAAAATCCGGACGCGATCTCCTCGACTATAAAATTTAAAATAAAAAGTTCTTCACACAATGTGACTAAACCAAAGTGACTCTTCAAAAATCGAATACCCACAGTTTAAAATTAGAATTTGTTCAATAAAAAGTGTTGTGGTAGTTATTATAAAGTTTTCATTCAATTACTTGTAAGAATAAATGTTTCTGTAAACTGCTTTCGTAAGTAACAACCACTTAAGTTAATCAGTAAAAATACGTATAAACATCATAGATACGTTCAAAATGAAAGTAACTTTACCTTATAAAAATGTTAATATCGTAGAAGACCCTTATATTCCGTTTACCCTTTTAAATCAGTCCATAAATCTTTATTTTTCCTGAGGGAAACCCGTAGATTTTTTTACCTTTATGCATTTATGCGTGGTGATTACGCCTGTACCGATTTTTTCAGTGATTGTAGACCTTTACCCGGCAGTGGGACATAACAGGCTAATATTTTACAGTGGATTTTTTAATATGAAATGAGCTCTACTTCAATGCACTTATTTATCTGAGAGGAGTTCTACCGATAATAACCGCATTGTTTAGAAATAATGTAAACCGAAACAGCTAGAAAAAATATATCCTAAATTAAAATTATATAATAATTGTGTAAGGCACGGTAAGAAAAATATATAAATTCAGCCTACGTAATTGCAAAGGCACATTTTTTTTACAATTATTTCAATTAATTTTTCGAACATGGCTCGGGCTTAAAGATCGCCAACCTGATTTAGGCAAGCGTGGCGGTTACGCCTAATCCTTCTTACTGTGCTGAGTCTTCAGTGAACTTCAGGGTTTTGCCCATCAGTGGGTCATTGCAGGTTTTTTTCAATACAATTATGTCTCATTATACTTTACTGATTTTGACGGGGCTTTCATGAGCGGATAATTTCTTATTAAACAGGCTGTAGCTTATTTAATAAGTAGAGTCTCGCCCTCACTATTTCGGTAATTCAATTTTTTTATAAAATGGCGATCTCTAACATCATGATCGGTATTAAAACTTCGTTTTTATTCCATGACATAAAATCGAATAATGATGTATTTCCACAAGAGCTATGCAATGCTACGTGTGGTATAATTGATGGACCTAGCGATGCATGGCATAACCCTGGACATCAAACCGCTTTTGCTGTTTTAGAACAGATTTTTTTTAGTAAATATAGTTCTTGTTCAATATTTATACTGAACAGCCATCGGTCTGGTTTTTCCATCACCGAACCCGCAGTCCAATCCTTCTCATCAGTTACTTAGATTCCATAATACAAGCTAAGAGTCTAAATTAACCGTGTGTGATGACTGATGACTGATGACACTTGATTTTTAACCTCACTGTACTGGTATTATCAGTGAGCTCATTATATCATTGTAGTGCTCGTGGTTAAGTTTGACTAAATAATGTTAGCTGATTGCAATTGTTAAGCAACGTGCAGCTCGGTCCCTACTTGTATTGATGGCTGTTAGTGGCAAATGCCACTAACAGCCATCTGTCTAAGCCCTACCGTGTTGTGAGAGCATGTAAAATTGTCGGTCCCGGTTGTTTCAAACGTTAGACCATATCGTCTTTTGGCGGTCTAAAAACTTGGACACCAGTGTTGGCCTCGAACATGCGCGAACTTACTTTACTTATCAGTGAGCTGAAAAGCTTACCCTGTAGTGGGACATTACACGTTTATACTTCTAATTTCTATTCATAGAGTTCACTAGCAGCACCCCGCGGTTTTACCCACGTTGTGCCCGTTCCTGTAAGAATTTCGGGAATTTTTATACATATAAACCTTCCTCTTGAATCATTCTATCTATTTAAAAAAACCGGGTCAAAATCCGTTGCGTAGTTTTAAAGATCTATCATTCATAGGGACAGATATACAGACAGCAGCGGAAACCGACTTTGTTTTATACTTTGTAGAGATGAATATATCCATATATCAAAAAAAAAGACGTGTGGCACTCGGGGACTGCCGCGGTGAAGCTATTGCATAGCATTTTGTATCAACTTATGCAATTATATTTGATATATTTGATATCTCTTCTCTCTCACCCCACCCGCATCCTCTCTCTCACCCCTCCCGCCTCCTCTCTCTCACCCCCTCTCTCTCACCCCCTCTCTCACCACCCTCTCTCACCCCCCTCTCTCACCCCTCTCTCTCACCCCCCTCTGTCACCCCCTCTCTCACCCCCTCTCTCACCCCCCTCTCTCACCCCCCTCCCTCACCCCCCTCTCTCACCACCCTCTCTCACCCCCTCTCTCACCCCCTCTCTCACCCCTCTCTCACCACCCTCTCTCACCCCCTCTCTCACCCCCTCTCTCACCCCCTCTCTCACCCCCTCTCTCACCCCCCTCTCTCACCCCCTCTCTCATTCCCTCTCTCACCCCCTCTCTCACCCCCTCTCTCAACCCCTCTCTCACCCCCCTCTGTCACCACCCTCTCTCACCACCCTCTCTCACCCTCTCTCACCACCCTCTCTCACCCCCCTCTCTCACCACCCTCTCTCAACCGCCTCTCTCACCCCCTCTCTCACCACCCTCTGTCACCCCCCTCTCTCACCCCCCTATCTCACCACCCTCTCTCACCCCCCTCTCTCACCCCTCTCTCACCCCCCTCTCTCACCCCTCTCTCACCCCTCTCTCACCCCTCTCTCACCCCTCTCTCACCCCTCTCTCACCCCCTCTCTCACCACCTTCTCTCATCCCCCTCTCTCACCCCCCTCTCTCACCCCCCTCTCTCACCCTCTCTCACCACCCTCTCTCACCCCCCTCTCTCACCACCCTCTCTCACCCCTCTCTCACCCCCCTCTCTCACCCCCTATCTCACCACCCTCTCGCATCCCCCTCTCTCACCCTCTCTCACCACCCTCTCTCACCCCCCTCTCTCACCACACTCTCTCAACCCCCTCTCTCACCCCCTCTCTCACCACCCTCTGTCACCCCACTCTCTCACCCCCTCTCTCACCCCCCTCTCTCACCCCCTCTCTCATTCCCTCTCTCACCCCCTCTCTCACACCCCTCTCTCACCCCCTCTCTCAACCCCTCTCTCACCCCCCTCTGTCACCACCCTCTCTCACCACCCTCTCTCACCCTCTCTCACCACCCTCTCTCACCCCCCTCTCTCACCACCCTCTCTCAACCGCCTCTCTCACCCCCTCTCTCACCACCCTCTGTCACCCCCCTCTCTCACCCCCCTATCTCACCACCCTCTCTCACCCCCCTCTCTCACCCCTCTCTCACCCCCCTCTCTCACCCCCCTCTCTCACCCCCCTCTCTCACCCCTCTCTCACCCCTCTCTCACCCCTCTCTCACCCCTCTCTCACCCCTCTCTCACCCCTCTCTCACCCCTCTCTCACCCCCTCTCTCACCACCTTCTCTCATCCCCCTCTCTCACCCCCCTCTCTCACCCCCCTCTCTCACCCTCTCTCACCACCCTCTCTCACCCCCCTCTCTCACCACCCTCTCTCACCCCTCTCTCACCCCCCTCTCTCACCCCCTCTCTCACCACCCTCTCGCACCCCCCTCTCTCACCCTCTCTCACCACCCTCTCTCACCCCCCTCTCTCACCACACTCTCTCAACCCCCTCTCTCACCCCCTCTCTCACCACCCTCTGTCACCCCACTCTCTCACCCTCCCTCACCCCCCTCTCTCACCACCCTCTCTCACCCCCTCTCTCACCCCCTCTCTCACCCCCTCTCTCACCCCCCTCTCTCACCCCCTCTCTCACCCCCCTCTCTCACCCCCCTCTCTCACCCCCCTCTCTCACCCCCCTCTCTCACCCCCCTCTCTCACCCCTCTCTCACCACCCTCTCTCACCCCCCGCTCTCACCCCTCTCTCACCCCCCTCTCACACCCCCCTCTCTCACCCCCCTCTCTCACCCCCCTATCTCACCACCCTCTCTCACCCCCCTCTCTCACCCCTCTCTCACCCCTCTCTCACCCCCCACTCTCACCCCTCTCTCACCCCCCTCTCTCACCCCCTCTCTCACCACCCTCTCTCACCCCCCTCTCTCACCCCCCTCTCTCACACCCCTCTCTCACCCCCCTCTCTCACCCCCCTCTCTCACCACCCTCTCTCACGCCCCTCTCTCACCCCTCTCTCACCCCTCTCTCACCCCTCTCTCACCCCTCTCTCACCCCCTCTCTCACCACCTTCTCTCACCCCCCTCTCTCACCCCCCTCTCTCACCACCCTCTCTCACCCCCTCTCTCACCCCCAACGCACAATCGCACACAACGCCGTGTCGAAGACTGCCGAACTGAAACGACGTTAGACGATGCACGGCCTTCAAGCCACACCTCCTTCCCGTCGGATCGGGTAAGCGTGAGGTTTTTTCGTTACGGAATTTTTGGATTTGGTCCCCGCGCTCAAGGCCCGCGATAGAAGCTATGCAATAGCTTAAAAATATTAGATATAACTATACATTCCTTGTAATTAATATGTAAGAATGTCTGAATGTATGTATGACTTGTTCCTGAACTATGTTGAATAACATGAAATACTGAGCTTGGGGTAGTTCGGGTTACGGCTATATGTCTAACGATTTATTATTACCATTTGTCTCTTGGAGCGCTTGGCATTGATAGAAACCATCGTTATGATCCTAACCCTTGCTAGATAGAATACCATCCATTTCAGGTCACATTTGATATTTGATATGTAGGTATTGTGCTTGAATGTCTTTGTATTTTGTTACCTTTTCTTATATATTATCTGCTATATTATTATTCTACCTTTATAGGTACTATTAGATTAGATTATTACAATTAATTAGATTCCATAACACAAGCTTAGAGCTTACTTTGGGTCTAATTAACCGTGTGTGAATTTGTCCAGGTATATTTATTTATTTTTATAATTTTGTTTGTTTTACATTTTTGAAAAAATGTGATTTCATTTTGTGTACAACTAAACAAACTAACATAAAAATAAAAGTATGTATTGGGTGCAGAAGTAAAGGAAAAAGTTGGGACTTATTTTCAATGATTACCCCAGTAACCATTAAGGGATATAAGATACCGGGGAATCTACCCGGGGTCAATGAAACTATTTTTCCCGGTTGCCCCGTTAACTGGAAGAGCCGCCGGGGCGATGAGGCACACGAGAACGGGTCGCTGGTATATAATTCAATTCAATTCGGCCAAGCGTAAACCCGTGTTCAAATAAATACTACCGGCACTTTACACAAAAACGTATCGGATCAAAACAAACCCGATTTGTTACACTACACCGACCTTACTACCAAACCTGGCAAGTGAGCAAACTCGGTAACACTGGGCAAATTTCTTCCCTTTTTATTTTTTAAACCTTTCAGCCAATTTGTTTCACGTCGTTTGGTTACGGGGCGTCCCTTAGTCAACGTTACTTTATCACCTACGTCTGTGTCTCGAGCAAGCCTTTATTGTTACGTGTCACCATCTACAGCCTTTTGGGAAAGGGTCGTTTTGTGCTCGCCTTAAGGATTTTCTCCGAAAGTTTTCCTTTTGCCGCGCTTGCATTAAAGTTTACACAAGAAACTGTAACATAAAGTTTGCGGGTCTTTTCTTTTCATTACAAAAAGCCTGATTTAGTATATTTACCGGAAGTGGGTTTAAGGGAAAGGTTGCTTTACATATATTTTACTGTTTAATGTTTTATTCTATAATAATAAATATACTATTCGTGAATATTTCAAAGTATCTGCGCATTCTGACACGCTTTTGCAGCAATTCCTGCCTAGACCTTTAGTTTTGATGAAACAAATAAAAAGCTTTACGAGATATATCCCAAGTATCTTTTATACAATATTGACATTACCTTCCATCGGATTTAATACTCAGTATAACTATCCTGAGGGTAACAGTTCCATTGGTAAATTGCCATTGTTTAACTTTCAATGTCATAGATACGGCCATTAATTCATTGTAGATACACCGTTATCTCGGTACGCTCCCAATTCACTGGTGGTGACTAAATGTCTCCTGAAAATACTGCTGTTACGCTGAAATAAACGTTTCATCCAACTAACTAGACGTTAATTTATGGTCATCGCTTGCTAAGACCAACATTTACGGATGATATAGCTCATTTATTCATTGAAATTATGTTCTTGTTTTTCTAACTTAGTTACTACGAATGGAAGTAAATGTAGAGATTATTTTAGTACATTTACTTCGATAAGAAAGTAAGAAATATTGGTCTTGTTGTAATCTATATATATAAAAGAAAGTCGTGTTAGTTACACTATTTATAACTCGAGAACGGCTGAACCGATTTGGCTGAAAATTGGTGGGGAGGTAGCTTAGATCCAGGAGACGGATATAGGATACTATTTATCCCGTATTTCCTACGGGAACGGGTGCGCTGTGGGTAAAACCGCAGGGCACAGCTAGTCTTATATATAAAATTCTCGTGTCACAGTGTTCGTTCGCGTACTCCTCCGAAACGGCTTGACCGATTCTCATGAAATTTTGTGAGCATATTGAGTAGGTCTGAGAATCGGCCAACATCTATTTTTCATCCCGAAATTCCCGCGGGAACGGATACAACGCGGGTGAAACCGCAGGGCGCAGCTAGTAGTTTATAGAAATTATTACTAATGAGATGGTTTATGAGATGGAAAATAAAATTATGACGTCTGAGGTATTACGTTGGTTGAGAAGAAGCCTAGATTGCAGATTGGCCCTTGGAGGTAAACAATAGGTGCTTCAAAATATCCTTTGTCTAATGCGGCAGTTGATTGAAGTTAGTAGATGCTATCTATTTCGAAAGCTTTCACTCCTCTTTCCGTCCTTCAGCCACTCAGTTTAAGTCTCAAACCATCTGCGGTTTACACTTGTGCAGTTATGTACTTTAAGATGTAATGTGATTTCAGGATGTTAATGTATTTAAAATAAAAAGAAAAGTCAATTGCGTGAAAACTATTGATTCCCTTAGATATGTTCACAGTGTGCTGGTTGTATAGTGATTAACTATATTAATTATGGAATAAGCGGATTACTTATTACATCACTATCACTACATATTAGTATAAAACAAAGTCGCTTTCCGCTGTCTGTCCCTATGTATGCTTAGATATTTAAAACTACGGATTTTGATGCAGCTTTTTTAATAGATAGAGTGATTCGAGAGGAAGGTTTATATGTTTAAAAATTCCCGAAAATCCCGCGGGAACGGGTACAACGCGGGTAACACCGCGGGTCGTGGCTAGTCTATTATATACAACATTCCAAAAATATATTAGATAATTATATTCTTGTCTGTAAATGGGAACACTGCAACAGTTTTATGTACTTATAATAAACTTATCGCGTATTGTATGTAGAGTAAACAATAATAAAATTAAGTCGCAAAGACGGATATAGCGCTAGAGCCGAGTAAATAAAACTCGTTAATTTTAATGCAAAGAAACTCCTATAACGTGCCTACATTATACACTTCCTGCATAAGCAATTTAAACGAGTACTTAAGTTGACACTATTGAATAAAATAAAGTAATAAATGCATTATAGAGTCGACTCACACGTTTCGGGCGAGACAAATTCGTGCGAATCATACACTTACCCTTTTTAATAAACTTAATTAGGAATTATTCTGTATGTAGTTTGATTCTCACTCTGAGATGCTTACGCCCGTACTCAGATACTTCAAATGTTTCCTTATGAGATTTAATGATTGAATTTAACATGATTGTAATGTTTGAAAAATTACGTCAAGTAATTAAGTGTCGATTTAGTGAACGTCTCTGAGTGCTGCAGTTAGCTATTTAACATTTTAAACATTTATTATACATATTTAACAGTTTTTAACATTTACAACACACAACCACTGACATCTTGTGTACTTGTATCCACTAACACACACAAGGTACTGAAAGTTTCTAGAACATAAACTTTTGCTTCGAGGAGTTATGTCCTCCGCGGACTTATTCCTCTTCACACAGGTTACTTTTTATCTCACGAATTAAAGTCCTTACGCAGTACGTACTTCGCTGTTCCGTGTCTTATCCAACAGTTTCAAGTCTACGAAATGATTTAAACCATGACAGCTAGTACTAATATCCTTTCAGTTGCTAATGAAGAACAATTTATTGCGAAATTCAGCCAACAGTGTTACTTTACTCATTAATATTGTTCACATGCTATCAACAAAGTGAAAGGCACATCAATTCATCCCTGGTGTAGCCCCCAGAAGGGGTGGTGATGTTTTAATCACCACCCAACTCCAGTTAATAGACTGGACATGGTTTACGACACTTTGAACTATACTGCGTTATATAAAGTTGGTTTATTTACAAGGTAACTTGTATTATGGAGGACATGGATCGTTTTTCTAGTAGAAGATTTGTATATAATCATAATAATATATTTACTTTTAAATGCCTCTAAAGGTTGTTCAACCAAATCACTGTTTGTTTATCTGTCTGTCACAGCTTAAAAACATAAAAACTTAAAAACTACCAGACTAATTACCTACTATTCTGAAGATTTTTATATTTATACTAGCTGCGCCCCGCGGTTTCACCCGCATTGTACCCGTTCCCGCGGAAATTTCGGGATGAAAAATAGATGTTGTCCGATTCTCAGCCTACCCGATATGTACACAAAATTTCATCAAAATCGGTCAAGCCGTTTCGGAGGAGTATGGCAACGAAAACTGTGACACGAGAATTTTATATATTAGATCATGTATATTATACATATTCTATATCTATTTAATGTAGTATAATTTTCGATTATCAATGCTCTTTATTAATTAACGATGTAAATGAACACAACCACAATACATTTAATAGTATTCTACAGCAAAATAGAGTTCCTAGAACAAGAATAAACTTTAATTTATCAGAATACCATCCTCAAAATATAAAGCTATTACTAAAACACTATACAATATTGTAGTTCCCTAAATGAGAGGCGTGGCACGTAAATTTAATATTTCACTCCCAATTCCAAGCAAATCCGCTACGAAGAAGATTCTTCGAAAATGAAGGATTAATCTCCACATTATTTACAGAGAATCTTTTGTGTAGGAAGAATATAGAAATATTCTGCCCTTGAAACAGAATAGAATTATTATATACTTTGTTAGATGAATAA
Organism: Cyclophora albipunctata; assembly: GCA_963082685.1. Lineage (NCBI taxonomy): Eukaryota > Metazoa > Arthropoda > Insecta > Lepidoptera > Geometridae > Cyclophora > Cyclophora albipunctata. The sequence goes on along the minus strand of OY720121.1, from coordinate 9,155,720 downwards.
CAGTGTCAAATACTTTTTCTGGAACTATTTATAAAGTATATAAGCCAAGGTTGTTGTTTTATTGAATACCGAAGATTTTTGATTGAAATATGGTTTGAATCAATACTGGGGTGGTAATGCGGTCTAAAAGCTCCAACACCAGGGTTGGCCTCTTTTACTATTTAATGAACTACGTATAAACTTCGCCATATATTATTTCATTTTATAAAGCGTAAGACACATATAGTGCGCGTGCCAGTTGCAGGTCGCGTAACGTTGTATTAAGGTATAAAGGTGTCATACTGGTCCGTTGCGAACTCGCATACGGACTGTGTGTATTTTACGCTTAACTGCTTTAATATTTCACAGCCCAATTCAAATATGTAATTGTAAAAAGTACTTTACGGCATTATTTTCTCAAGATTATTATTCTTAACACACTCAACCACTATGAACATCAAACTGAATAAACATACGAACACAAATACTAACATTACGTTACTCTAGCTTAAAGTTTAATACAAGAACGTACACAAGAAATTACTCCACGTTCAACATCTCACAAGCTCTCGTTTAAATATTAAATTCAAGAAAACTTCTTTTTAGAATTTTTACTACCGAAGCGTTTACCGCCAAAGTTGAGAGTAAAAAATCAGCCGAGTGCATTCGGACGATGCGAGCGATTTCGTACAATATTCAATGGAGGATCAAGCGTGGAAGTGATAACAGATTGAGATTTTTATTGAGAATATTGCTATTACGCCTAATCCTCTTTACTATACTGATATCTTGATATCTTCAGTGAGATGAGAGGCCTTTGCCCAGCACTGGCTAGGCTAATACTTCTTTTTTTATTGGTATTTGGATTTTTTATCTATAGATATTTAACCGTGGACAATATAGTCAAGTTCATGATTTAACAAAGGAACAATAATTAAGTTCCATTATAACATTAATTCATTTATAGACTCTTTCGTGCACATTTATTATTATAACTGTTCGTTAGTGAACCGAATAGTTAAATCGATGGATTCATTTCACACCCATCACTAGGTACTTATGATAGGTGTATGAAAGAGTATGCAAGTACTTGATGTTATAGCTTTCTTTTTGAACCTCATTTGTTGACAAAAGCATAGTAATAGGCCTTCCTAAAATAATATTTTGGTAGAATAATGGACCTAAACTGATTGGTCTTACGGTCTAACAAAATTATTTCAAATTATGCATACAATTTCTAAACGATTCATGAAACTAGTGTAGGAAAGTCTGAAAAGAGTTTGTTATAAAATTAAATAACGTTCAATTTGTATTTTACAATTGTAGAGTTTCAATTTTATTCCCTTTGGTGCCGAACGCTTACTAACAGAAACTATTTTCCAAATAGAAACTAAAACGTTATTTACACTACTAATTGGTATCTTTTGAGAACTAAAGGCTTTTGGCCTTAAGTGAACTTTTCAGGCTTATTTATTTACTTTAAGCGTATTGTTGACATAGTTAACTTTCTAAGGCGACGATTACACGTAAAGTATTTACTGTGATCCGTCAATACAGTATTTATTGATGGATTTCAGTATTTACTGATGGATTAATACACCAGCCTACACGTACAGTATTTATTACGTCAGTATTGTGTCCGGTCTCCTGCTGTTTACACGTCTAAAATGGCCACAGAGCTGAAAATTAAAGGTTGCGTGGCTATTATTCTAGCACTTAGTTTAAATAAAAAGGCCAAGCGAAAGCGATGGGCAAAAATTGGTTACAACAAAGGGAAAGGTACACACATTTGAATTTAATGGCGGAAATTAAATTACATGGTGAAATGGATGATTACGAGAATTATTTTCGAATGCCTGAACCCTGCTTTGAAGAACTTCTGACAATAGTAACACCTTTTTTAATCATAATTCGACGGATCATCATTACAGAATCAAGAAATCTAGAAATCCATCAATAAATACTGACATCCATCAATACATTAGGTTACACGTTCAGTAAATACCACGATACGTCATTATTTACTGATGGATCACAGTAAATACTTTACGTGTAATCGTCGCCTAAGAGCGGATTGCACAAAACCTCTAGTACCTAAATATGTTTAAGAAACAAAAGCTGTCCCTTGAAAATTGAACTTTATAGTGCATCAAATAGAACACCATTTCAAACGAACGTCATTTTGTTTATTAATTAAGTTTAGGCGCTAAATCAAATTCAGAATCTTTGTGCAATTCACCCTAAATGTTAACGAATGATAGAAAACCGATCTCAACCAACAAAATTATTTTCTCATAACAATAATATTTTAACAAATCGTTTCGATCGAATACTTTAGCAAACACTAATGATATTGGTTCCACAAAACGTGGGAAATGACAGTACTGGGTAATTTAATAACGGTAAAATTTTCCTACAATCTTCCGCCATTAATGCTCCCCGGGGGTAAAATTTCATCTCCAGATTACAAAATCGATCTGTTTTACGGAATTGATATTTTTTCATGAGTATTTCATGAAAATCGTTTGTATAATAGACAGATAGAGGGTGCAATTTATTACCAACGTTTATCATATGATCGAGTTTCTACGCTGTTACGCGAAGAGTACCGTTATGTGGCACGTAAAGCATCATTATTTTTGCCATTTGATATGCTTTCTGTATAATAATTCCGGTATTAACTGTTATGGTGTGTATAAGTGGTAATATTATTGTTATTCGGGATGATGGGGCATTGTCGGTGATGGCGATAATATATTTTTTGACAGACGAATATTTTTTTATAAAACGAATATTATTAAGACTGTTATTTTGCGTTCCTATTCTGATTCGCCAATGTGGCACCCAATTGGAAATAAGTGTGTGTGTATAGTCAAAGATTACATATGAGGCACAATTTACAGAAAAATATTTTTAACCGACTCCAAAAACTTAAGGTTCGTCAATGTTAGTTAAAAACATAAAATGCAAGTATTGTAATGCATTGAATAATGAAAAGCTATTTTAAGTTAATGTAAACGCCCTTATTCAAAGATACTTAGTAGATTTTTGATATTTCTTTACATACAAAATCAGTCAATTATGTCATTAAGTTTTGTAGTTATCGGTATACCTAGCAGAACTCTTCATAGAATAATAGTATAATTGAGTATAAAAGTGGTTCGTAACCGTCTTGATAGTTTTGGCAAAATGGTTTAATAGCGGAAAGTCTCGATCAATACGTATCATACCTTACGAGACTTAAGAGGCTTTGGCCGGCTGGGTCAAGGGTCAGATTCAAGAGGCGCTGAGAAGCCAACTTGCATTGTAGGGAAGTTTATACTTGCAAGTCATATGGTATATACTTGCAACCTTTATAAATCTATACTAAAAAGAGGTAACATTTGTAAGTTTGTTTTTTTGTATGTACGAGCTAATAATATCAAGAATGATTTGAATAATTCTTTTTCTAATAGATAGCCACATTCAACGCATAGGTTATAAGCTATTTTTCATTACAAAATTCCAATGGGTACGGGTACAAAGCGGGTAAATCCGCGTGGTGCTGCTAGTATGGTAGTGGCCAACCCTGGTATATGTGTTTTTATACTATGAAAAGGCCTCCGATATAGTGTATCGATTGACACAGCCGTAACCGACAATTATGCGTAACACCGGATCCACGGAGCGCTCAAATAGAAATGCCACTATCAGACCCATCCAAGTAGGGACCGAGCTGCACGTTGCTTAACTGTCGTATTTCTTTTTCTAATTTCAATTACAAAGTATTCTATAATAACAACTTAAATGTCGAAAAAAATGTTCAAAATATTTTGACGATTATTATGTTACCTTTAGTATTAGCCTGTAATATCCCACTGCATGGCAAGAGCCTCTCATTATCAGTATTACCTATTTATTTAAGGCGCAAGACACACATAGTGCGGGTGTACAGGGTGCCCGTTTTCGGGCCAGTGCAGTGTGATACCTTTCATAGAACGCCACGCCACCCGCAACCGGCCCTCGCCCGCACTATGTGTCTTGCACTTTAGCCTGTCAAACTGTTTACATTATTTACGATCGAAGCATTTTTTTCAAAATCTTAATTTTTCTTTTTCTAATATTTGTAAAGTACTTTTAAAGTTACAAGGAACGTTATAAACTTAATTCTGTGTTAGTAGAAAAGTTGTATGTTTATAAATGTCTGAAGCACATAGTCATAAAATTATATTATCAAGCTTCATGGCTTCTAAAAAAACTTTTCTAAAGTTAAAAATGGCCTGTTTAAAATGAAATCTACATTGTATTTTAGCTTTATGGTATGTAGCATTTTGAGGAAGTTACTTATTAAAAACGCCCAGTGTGCTGAAATTTCCTCTTTAGGCAATTAAGCTTTAACGCTCATGGTCGAGTGCTAAAACCCTAACGTTTCAGAGGATGTTAGCAACTTTTTATCATTAGCCTTGCAATACACATTTATGGCAACATAAAAAATACATTTCGTTATGTGTTTAGGTACAGTATTAAAACTCTTAACAATAAAAAATAATGTAGATAAACCTAATTGTAGTCCCGAGTGAGTTTGATAGCAGACGAACAAAATACAATATAAAGAAAGAAGTATTAAAAAACAAATGAGAGACGACGGAAATATAACTCTGAGGATTTAAAAAATAGAACGCAATGAAAAAAAGATAGCGAGTGAAAAAAACAATGGCGGTCAAATTTAAATTTAGAATGTCATTGAAGTGGATTGAAGTGATATTAGGATAAAGTGTATATGTGATGGTGGAGGTGTAACAGCATGAGCAAGTGGATGGCGCTGTTCGGTCTTGTGTGGCTGTTACGCGTTCGCGGCTCGCTGTGCGGGTGTGCGGCGTGTAAGCGCGCACGGCACGACGTGCGAGAACCTCCCGTGCAAGTTGACAAGAACCCGCAAGAGAGCGCCACGTTTGACGTCATCGCGCTGCAGCAGTACACCAGGGACGCTACCGTACAGACTGACTTCGATGACGACGAAGACCTTGATAAGATTGAACTTCAGATATCTGAAGACTGTGAGTATTTTATTACTTTTATATGTCTTCTTTTTATAAGTTTGTACCGATTCGTAGGTGTGTTTGTGTGTGTGCGAGTGGGTGTGCGAGTGGGTGTATTTTGTGTGGCACCGTAGCTCGCTCGAAGGGATGGACCGGTTTCTATACGATTTCCTTATTGAAATCACACAATGTGGAAACCTGTTTAATTTCTATATAGATATTTCTATTAGTATCCAGCTCTTTATAGCCGAAACTTATCGCAGTCATAGGAAATTCGATACAATTTATGAGGCCATCTCTCCTGTGCTTATAGGGGTGTCTATAAATAACTAAAATAACCTGTTCATTCATACACTGTATTTTTTTTAAAAACATAGTTAAAACTTTATCCTATACAACTTTATTCCTACTTACTAACTTTGTTTGAGAATTTTATATAATGCTTAACATTGTCATAACTGTTATTTGATCACATTTCTGATTCTAAGTATGTAATTATATTTCTCCACTTTGTCGGTTTGGTTTCAAACTTACTTTTATAGAAGTACCATTGCTCCTAGGAGTGCAGCGCACATACATAATGGAACCACTACTTCCTGTCAAGCGAATAATCGGAAGGAACTAATGTAAAAGTTCTTATTAAAATTTCTAGAACGTATGAGGGTGGAATAGTATGAGAAATGCATACTGGTCATGTCGAGATAAAACAGACTGTGGGAACGTGGTGCATTAGACCAGTGGACGATAGTGGGCTGTGATGTGAATTGATAGCAAGACTTGCACTATTATAACAGCCTCCGTGGCCTTATGGTTTGAGCGCCCGGCTTACGATCCGGAGTTTCCGGGTTCGATTCCCGGTGGGGATATCTCACAAAAATCTCTTTGTGAGACTGTCCTCAGTTTGGTTAGGGCATTACATTCTGAATCACCTGATTGCCCGAAAAGTAAAGTAAGATGATTCCGTGCTTCGGAGGGCACGTTAAGTCGTCGGTCCCGGTTACTTTCTACGGATAGCAGTCGTTACATGAGCCATGTCAGAGTCCTTTGGCGGCTCAAGAACTCTGACACCAGGATTGGTCAGGGTGACCATCCACTCGATGAAGAAGAAGACACTATTATAGTTGTAAAGTGAGTTAGAGTAGGTTAGTGGCCAACCCTGGTGTCGGAGATTTTACATCGCCTAAGGTCTGAAATTGCGTTTAGCGGTTACTCGCGCGGTTTCATACAAAAGTGCCATGTCGCGGGGACACGCGCGGGCGTCCGTTAAAAATGTAAAATAAATATTATAAATAGGAAAACTTTGTTTGGTTGTAATGAATAGGCTCAAAAACTATTAGACCGTTTTTAAAAATTCTTTCACCATTCGAAAGATACATTATCCACGAGTAACATAGGCTATTTTTCATCCCGAAATTTCCACAGGAATGGACACAACGCGGGTAAAACCGCGGGGCGCTGCTAGTGTAAAATAAAAGCGAAGTGTATCCGTCAACATAGTTTAAATTCAAATTAATCGCAATGAGCTAACATTGCTTGGTCAAACCACGCCACGAGTGCTACAATGTGTTGCAACAGAGTAGTATAGCAATTTATAATGTTGGGAACACGAGACAATCAAGTATTCAATGAGAAACAGGATAGCATATAATAGAATTAAAGATTTCAATTCCACCTGGAGAGAAAAGGTATTAGAGTATATTTTCTATTTTGAAGATGAAGAAACATTTTACATTTTAGAAAAAAAAACTTTTATTTGTTTTATGGAGAAAAAGAATTACATTCGTACATGCATTTTTAAAGAATTTCTCTAGTTTCTTTGTGAAAAATTGTGTTATTTCATATTATTTTTCCAGTTTCATTACGTTTTAAAAATTGGACTTTATTTCCATTATGAAAAATGTAACTTCAATATTATTTTATTGAGAGTACTTTCCGCAGAGCAATTTAAACATTTGATGATGCATTTACTGTACATGTACGACTATGATGCGTAAAGACCGACACACACTGTAGTAGTCCCTTATTCATTACATTCAAGTATGTCATTTGAGCAACATTTATGGGTACAGTTAAGAAACTGACTTATTTGTCTGTTGATATTAAGATGACTAAAGTTTTCATAGACTCTTCATACAGAAAAAACTCCAACACCAGGGTTGGCCACTAACCCACTCGAACTTACTTGTAGACCAAAAGATAGTCTAAATAGAGTATAATATAATATTAATACCCGGACACATTCTTACACGGTTAATTAGACCCAAACTAAGCTCTAAGCTTGTAATATGGAATGTAACTACACACTGATATACAAAATTTATAAGAATATAATTATAATTGACGTCGTCGCCAACAACTGTCTTCACATATTGTTGACTCCAGGCGGAAATCGAACCCGCAACCCCCGACACAGTAAGCACTCTCACTGCCACTGTGCCAACGAGCTTGTCAAACTTGCTTGAGTCTGAACTTAGGTCTTCAATTACAGTCTCCTAGGTAAACATACCCACCGAGATGCTAATTACCCCTATTCCACGCAAGCTCCCTAGATTCCAGTCACTTAACGACTCTAAATTACGTGTCATGACCATACCTCAAGCTAATTAGATTATGTTCCACTTTCTACAGCATATAGCTTTTGTTACTAAGCATCGTGGACATGTATGTTTGTAATAACTTGTTATAGTTTTTTAATCCTTAACGCAAAAGATGTGTCTATTAATTTGATGTCGATTTGTGTGAGTGTGCGTAACTCTTAAACGGATGGTCCGATTTAGACACGGTTTTTAATTAGAAAGCCAGTTCCTTGCGGTGGTGTTGCTATTTGGCAAAAATCAGGTATAGCCGTTTTTTGCGCAGTGGTTTTTAATTCTTAATATAGCTTGTCTTGTAAGTCCAATATCCTTTCTTTTCAATAGCCTGTGTGCGACACAGTTCCATTTAGTACTCTTTAGAGATCTTTATTTTAATATATTTTAACTTAAATGACAACAAAAACACAATGTCAATATTTTTGAATAGATTAGTCATTAGTAGTAGTTCCCGTAGGAATTATGTTATGCTACTAATCGGGACTGAGATAATCCCAAATATTATGAAAATAGTCGTTCTCAATTTATATATGATGTAACTAACACCATTTCTGACTTTTTATAACTTGCATATATATTGATACAATTAGTTTACATTTTTTCTGTAAAAACAGGTTGGTCTAGCAAAAGTGTTCTATAGTTATACTTTAGGAATTATTATGTAGACCTATTTAATTAAAGATGTGTAACTTCACATACAGGTTCATTTTAGTTCAACATTGAAAATGAATTTACAATCAATTCCAAGCTCTTCTTATTGTTTGAGAATCCAAAGGAAAATGTCACGTAGCCACAGGCAATGGAAAAATGTGAACTGTTTCCAACTCTATCTGGCCTTTGCCTTTGTACCTTTGAAATTACGAATTACTAGCGGTATTCCCTTGATATTTAGAAGTGTTTTCGAGTTTTATTGTCACAGATGCGGGCGATATGCCGTGACGACCTTTGGAAATAGATAGGAGGGTAGTTTTTGTTTTATTGAGCGACTAGCATCACCCCGCGGTTTTACCCGCTTTGTGCCCGTTTCCATGGAAATTCCGGGATGAAAAATAGCCTATAACCTTCCCGTTGAATGTGGCTATCTATTATATCTACTTATTCCTACGGAAACGGGCACAGAGCGGGTAAAACTGCGGGGCGCTGCTAATATTTTTATACATCGTTAATCTAACACCAATAAAATGTCTGTACCAAGACCTAACTCTGGAGAGACGAACAATAAATAACATTCATATTATTATCATTAACTTATTAAAATATTGCATCACATCTGCCACACAAAGCTTCAAACGCATAATTTCAAAAGGATAATAAGATCTCTAAGCAAAATCTACTTTTATTGGCCTTAAGAGAACACAGAAACTGGTAAAACTAGATGAGTCTTCTAGACTAGGTATCGGATAGTAATTTAAAAATAAATGCGCGCGGAACCAGATCTGATCCTTTGAGAATTGTTCAAGAGATTCATTTCAAAGGAATAATAAAATTGAAATTGCGCTGATCACATTGCATTAGCAAAAAATGGGACAATCGTAAAGCAGGAAGATGTATTTTATTGGTAGCATATTTAATTTATTATTGTACGTTGAATGATTTCTTACTTTATTCAACGAATGTAGCTTATAATAAATAAGGCTTTGTATTTTTATAAAACTTATTAATTATAGAAATGGTTGTGTTATTATATGTAGTATTTTTTTTTTACTTTTAGGCCTAAAACCGACTTCAGGCATTCAACAGTAACTTCAACAGTAAATATTCACAAAGAACCTTCTTCCAGTTTTTGGAGTCGGTTAAAAACAAGAGCCTTATTTTTCTTCTATAAATCACGCAAATATAATTAAGCTTTTAATATAATGAAAGTCCAAAGTTGTTAAAGGTTTCTGAATTAACGATCAAAACAATTGCCATACTTGGTTCAACCCGCGAATATTTTTTATGGTGGAAATTTTGGTCGTTTTTCAAACAATATTTGTTTTTGAAACTTCACTCGAACACGAATAAATAATTGACCTGGGACTCTTTTGAATACATATTCCTTTGAATCAACATTTACTTTTCAAATTTCGTTAACTTAGTGATGTAAAAATAAACCAAGTACTAAATACTTGGTTTATTTTTTCGAAAACAACTTGAGAGGTGTCAAGGGACACCCGGATGGAACGAAGTTTATTTATTATCAACAAAAATAATCGTCGCGACACCACAATGTTCAATGCGAAATAGAAAGACGAAACGAAAATATCTAGCTTGCTTTCTATAAGAGAGAGAGAGACAGACAGAGAAACATGTGCACGCCAGAGAGAGAGACAGACAGAGCCGCGCATGTTTCTGTGTCTGTCTCTCTCTGGCGTGCGCAAGTTTCTCTGTGTGTCTCCCTCGCGCATGTTTCTCTGTCTGTCTCTCTCTCTGGCGTGCGCAAGTTTCTCTGTCTATCCCTCTCTGGCCTAAAAAATGTCGTTACCATTTTTTCCGTCTAGCCCCCTTTCGCAACGCGCAATAAGGAACTTCGTTCCAATAATATCATCATCCTTGAGAATTAAATACCCATTAATCTTTAACATTAATCTTTTGTCAATATGTAAAATATGTAAAAATTTTAAATTTTGGCTCGATTGGTTCGAATTAGATGAATGAACATAGAAGTGTAAACTCCTTCAATGAAAATGGCGCTTAACTAAATAAGTTGAAGATTCGTTATGGTGGATTGACAATTAAAATTAAGATACAAACGAGGTATACCAAGGCGGTCGCTGCTCCACTGCTAGTACAACATGAGATACATGACATTGAGTTATTCATTGGTCATATCTAAGGCGGGAACGAGTTGACCGCTAAAGATATCACAGGGCGCCACTACCTTTTCACAATTTAAAAATCGGTTGAAAATATAAAATAATGTTTGAGTACTCTGAAAAACATAAAAAGGGTTACTTAGAGCATCCAGATAAATAGCTACTTCACTAGTTCTGAAAAAAATGGATTTCATGAACTGAACAACCATTTCTAAAGACTTGGGTATTTTCTATCCAAATAGTACTAGGTTTTTTAACATTTCACTTTACAATTTTGAAAAATTGTAAAAGATTTGCCCTAATTGGCACGTTTGGAAAATGTAACATAATAATATTTACTCTTTTGCCTCCTTAAGCTAGTGTTGGGAAACAGCGAAGGACAGGGTTGGGAGCGTTTGTGGGACGATATCGGAAAACATATAATTGGGCTTTTGAAAAAAAAAAAATGATTTTTTTAATGTAGGTATTTTAAAACTTTATTATTAATAATATTGATATTTAATGCAAAAAACTTAAAAAAATATTTTTTCAATTAATTATAAACAATTAAAAATTGATGAAATTTCAATAAAAATCACGTGACTATAAACGCGCCAAGATTGGTCACCGTAGTGGTGACGTAAAAATGTTAAACCATAAGTACGTACTGCGTTTACAATCAAGATTCCCGCCCTTTTATTCTTTTTCCCTCCAAAAGTTTGCGATGTAACCGAACCTCTTTTCATAAACATAGGTATAAAACTAATAGTTCCATAGATAGTGATATCCTTTACAACGAGTGAAAACTCAGTGGTGAAATCTAACCAGTGAAACTACATAACATTTTTACGTCACACACGCGCTCGGGTTTGTTCGGGAGTTGTCGGAGTGTTTTCGGAACTGGATTCAAAAATTAATTTTTATTTTGAAATAACTTTTGAATTATTGCGAAAAAAATAAAATAAAAATAGTTTTTTTATAAAACTAATATATAATCTTTCCATTTATCACAAAAAATTTTTTTTTTCAAAAGCCCCATTATTATCAATATATTTAACGACTGAACAAATAACATTTTAATGTCATTTTATTTCCCAAATGGCAAAGCATTTTCAAAAAGAGTTATAATTTGAACTATTCGATTTAGGGTCATATTATACCTTTTCGAGGATACTTCGTCAGAGACGGAATTGAGCAAACAAAATATTTCCGACATCTGAACTATGCTTTGTGAATCGAATTACTTTCGGTGTCAAATGTTTCGACAGGGATTTTCCTTGTGAAAGAGAATTGGATGGACCCTGCTTACATGCCGAAAATATTTGCAGACTAAGGGTATTTGATGGCATTTGTTTCCAAATGTAAGAAAACAATACAAGGTTTTTTATTGAAACAAAAAATGTTTCAATACAATTGCGTTTCTGGTGTACAATCGAAAAATTGGCAAAACCTTTTTTTCTGGTGAATGGCTAATGAAATTAGATTCCTTTGTTTACACTTTCTCAGAAGTTAAATAATACTAGCATTTACTTCAAAGTCTTATAAGTTAAACCGCCATTAACTAATTGTGTTTTAAATAATACCACAAAAGGAATTTTCTGCGAAAATCCAGCGACTTATCTGTTATATAAAACCTACGATGTCCTAATGGATTCTTTACACATTATGCTATCGCAAACGAGTCACCCCGTATTCTTCTCAAAGCCCAAAAAACTATTCAAATTAATGAAAAAAAGTGAAGTGTTGCTTACAAAAAAAACTGTGCGTTTTTTGTAACATTCCTCTTTGTAACTCAGTTGTTTTGTTTGCAGCTAACGTCGGTAACTACGAGTGTGGGCGGGCGCAAACACCGACCAGCCCGGAAAGTGGTCGACGGCACGCAGGAAACTACCAGGTTTGCTTTGTCATAACATTATCGCGACTTTAATAGACTTTACCTATAGTTATTAGCACAGTTTTTTATTTATAAACGATTTATTCAATACATTTATCTTAACTCAAAAAAAAAAAATTAAATTGAAGAGTTTTTTTTGTTTGTTTGATTGCGCTAATCTCGGAAAGGAATTATCCGATTTCAATAATTATTTTTGTATTGGATAGCCAACAGCAAGGTTATTGTAGACTATTTGTCATCCCGAAATTTCCAGAGGAACCCAAGCACATGGCGGGTAAAACCGCGGGACGCTGCTAGTAGATTTATAAGGATCATTAATTACACTATATGGTAATACAATAAAGAAGAAAGAGCCTTTTGTTTCTTGTACAGAAATAGCACACTAATAAACCAATACCTATATTTTAAGTGCTTGTTCTTGTTCTACAAAATTAATAAACATTTATCCATTTGTACAAAAATTGTCGGAATGTATTCCATTCTCCAAATAGTAACTATAATATTACTTTTAACACCATTCAAATAGTGTGAGATCTAGCTTCCTTTCTCTTATATAAAAAAAGCTACACATTGAGACGGATGATTCCTACTCACTGATACTGATACTGATAATCTCAATGAGAAAACAGCGAGACGACTTTGAAGTGTTTTTAAAACACTTTTATTAACGACAGAACCAAAAAATATACATTAGCAGAACAAAAAGGAAAGATAAAACTAGTATTTGCTAGACCAAACGATCCAGGAGTTTTTCCTCGAAGAAAGCCTGATTACTTTAGGATTTGTTTCACGTGCCAAAGCGCATTTGTTTTCTAAACATACGATGTTAGTATGTTGGGCAGACCCTTTTTATTTGTATGTTTATGTATGACAGACGGGTAGGGAACAGAAAAGGTTATTTTTAACTTTACCTAATCTTTCACTGGTACTAGTTTTTTGTATTTTTGTAGGCCTTGCCTTTAGGATATTGTGTTTGGATCAGTCGTATCAATTTATTTTTTCTAAAGGTTTAAGTCAGTTATACAAAACGTCTAAAGAAAAAGGACATATTTGATCATATACACAAATTATACATTACTAGCAGCGCCCCGCGGTTTTACCCGCGTTGTGCCCGTTCCCGTGGGAATTTCGGGAATTTTTTTACATAAAAACCTTCCTCTTGAATCACTCTACCTATTACAAAAAACCGCATCAAAATCCGTTGCGTAATTTTAAAGATTTAAGCATACAGACAAACAGACAAACAAACACGAAACAGAGACGACTTTATTTTATACTATTTAGTGATTATACATTAAGAAATGAGTAGCTGATCTCGTTGGAGATTGCACTCACCCGAACCGCTCAAAAGATTTGCTTCATACTGATTTAAGTGAAACTGGACAGTACTTTTAGATTTAACGCTCGACGGATTTTGATGCGGTTTTCTTTAATAGATAGAGAAATTCAAGAGGAAGGTTTGCTTATTACTAATACTGATTTAAGTGAAACTGGACAGTACTTTTAGATTTAACGCTCGACGGATTTTGATGCGGTTTTCTTTAATAGATAGAGAAATTCAAGAGGAAGGTTTGCTTATTACTAATACTGATTGTGAAACTGGACAGTACTTTTAGATTTAACGCTCGACGGATTTTGATGCGGTTTTCTTTAATAGATAGAGAAATTCAAGAGGAAGGTTTGCTTATTACTAATACTGATTTAAGTGAAACTGGACAGTACTTTTAGATTTAACGCTCGACGGATTTTGATGCGGTTTTCTTTAATAGATAGAGAAATTCAAGAGGAAGGTTTGCTTATTACTAATACTGATTTAAGTGAAACTGGACAGTACTTTTAGATTTAACGCTCGACGGATTTTGATGCGGTTTTCTTTAATAGATAGAGAAATTCAAGAGGAAGGTTTGCTTATTACTAATACTGATTTAAGTGAAACTGGACTTTTAGATCTAACGCTCGACGGATTTTGATGCGGTTTTCTTAAATAGATAGAGTAATTCAAGAGGAAGGTACATGTGTATAAAAAACCTCGAAATTCCCACAGGACCGGGCACAATGCGGGTAAAACCCCGGGGCGCCACTAGTTACTTGTATTAAGCTCATTACAACTCAAACATTATGTGTCGAATATGCATACCGTTAGTAAATAAAGTAAGTTCTTTGGAAGCTACCCCGAGATACGCAACGATGGTAATATTCTAATGGAATGGCTCTTGTTCCACAAAAGCTAGGTCAGCACTTGGTAAGGAGAACTGAACACTTAGGTAAATTTGAACCATCTCAATTTCCCCAATTTGTTTTTAAATTGACGAAAATTTTAAAAAAGATTCGTAGAAAAATGTGTCAGCAAAAGTATTGTTTGGGATTTAACAAACTTTTTTGACATTCTTAATTTAAATTTTCAAGTTCAGTGGATATTTGCATTTTTTTTTTATTAAGATGGAGAAAAACCTTTTTTTATTTTCGAGTCAATTTTTCATAATTCCTCCCGTTTGGTTAGTTCATTAAATAGCTGGATAGAATTGAAACTACGTTTACACTTCGATTTTATTTTACATTTTTACCTGTTCTTAAAATAAATACTGTTTGCTTAAACTTAAGAAACCAGTAGCTAGATAGAGTTATACAACACCATCAAAAATTACATTTAAAACACATTTCAAGCTAGCTATTCAAAAGCCTTTGATAAATACGAGCAAAACAGATATAGATGATAATGTATCTACATTCATTCGTTTCCTACGATATCATGGTAATTTATGTTCACTAGTGCGGATCGCGACGCCTCCGCATCCCGGCTAAGTGTAACAAAGTACTTTCTAATGTCACTTTGTTGCACATAATACACATTGTACGGTTCTATTTACACCTTCGAACCATTATAATGTATATTTATTTACTCTGTCTGAAGATAATTTGCATTTTAATCTATTTCTTATCATTGAACAAATCAGCATAGACATTGTGGCAGAGACGTTTTGTTTAACAGAAGATATAACAGAACATTTATTTATACCTTTGTACAAATAGAAGCTGCGTAGGCTTTCTTATAATAAAAGTCAAAAGCTGAAAATGTATCACAAACTGTGCTAACTACAAAGATAATAAAATAGTATTGTGTTTATTTAATATATTTCGAAGATCTAGTGGTATGTACACTCGTCTGCCAGGATTGAGGTCTCGGTTTCAATTCCCAGGTCGAACGAAAACATGTTTCCCACTTTTCAAACATGGCTCAGGTTTGAGATCACCAACCCGCATTAGGCAAGCATGGTGATTTCGCCTAATCCTCCTCGCTGTACTGATATCTTCTGTGACATGAGAGTCTTTTGCCCAGAAGTGAGACATTACAAGCTAATACATACTTACTCCTTTAAATAACGTTTAACCCTTTTAAAATCTATTTCAAACGTAGAGCGGTTTTACAATATAAAATTAAGAGGTGTTTAACACCCCAAGTGAAATGTTTTATTAAAACCAGGGTTCAATTATACCGAACAAATAAATATTGTTTGTATAAGTCAGGTGTTCACCAATTAACAAAATAAATGAATTTGAACACATGTCGGTAAATAAAAATGGCTGCCATAGAATTGAGTTTGAAAAATGAATTAGAAATTCAAATATTCTGATCCGCTTTGTTTTATGTGTTTTATAAACTTTTTGCTTTCTATTGTGGGTTTTACGTAGACATATGTATATGAACCTTTTAGAATGGAATTATAATTATTTTGAAAAATTACGTATGATTATCTTCTTTCATACTATGTGAATGACATAGTTACTTTTCTACCAGACTTTTAGGCTTTCACGTCTAAAGAGCTGAACAGAATTTATTGAAATAAAGGGTATTTATAGAGTAATGTTGTGTTTAACATACATTTAATAAACGTAAGTTACATTAACCGTTTGAACTTTGAAACAACCCACCCAAATTGAGTTTGGAAATCCCCGAGATTAGCCCAAATATACAAAATTACAAATACCTCTCAATAATATTAGTATTGATAGTACCTTTACCCATCAAAACACGTACCCAATAAACCAATCGAAATCAAATCAACATCACAATACAATATTACCTTAAAACAATTTATTCACGTCATGTACACTTCCGCAGTGCCCGTCAGAGTCAGACAGTGAATCTGTCTGGGAGACAAGTGACGTCACACTGGAGAGGGGGGCAAATGGTCTGGGGCTCAGTATAGCAGGGGGGGAAACCGGCGGTGACGTCAGCATTACCAGGATAGCCCCCAACGGAGCGGCCAAGAAAGACGGCAGACTGCAAATAGGAGATATTTTATTGCAAGTAAGTTGTTCTCTGTAATTGAGTCTATTATTTTGAAGGTTTATTTTGATTTGTGTTGTTTATAATGCTTTGTTGATTTTTAATGGGTAACTTACGAAATAGAGAAGCCGCAGTAAGTGCTTCGCTTTTCCTTGTTATTACAGTTGTATTGTTGAATATATGTGTATTATTATTTCAATAACTTTTCTAAGATTAGTTGGAGAAAATAAACGAAATGTGTTTACCGCTATAAAGCGTTGCAATTGAGCTAGTTGAACAAGTTGCGAGTCGATTTTTGAAGACATAGTTATACATAGAACGTGTTAGATGATTATTAAAACTTGCCAGTTCCAAATTTGTGAATTAGTATGATATCAATGATACTACTAGAGTAGAAGAGGACTCTCACTACAGCCAGTGTATGCTCACACATTGACCACTTCAAACAAATATAAATTATAATACTCGTAAAAGGCAGCACAACTATTCCATTAGCATAATCACACATAATTCGCCCCAACAGTAACATAACTCATTCATGCAACATATTTCGACAAATGACTGAGGAAAACAATAAAACTATTCATACAGACAAAACATCAGAACAAGAACATTGTAATTCATTGATCTCTAGCGATTGCACCCAAATATATTTTGCGCAGTAACAGCAACAAATTGGCGATAAACACAAACAAATGAAAAAGTATTAGACGACAGTGTACAAAGAAGTTATCGCCGATAAAAATAGGCCACATTAGTTACGCAGATGGAAATGATAAAGTGTCTATAAATTATGCCCGTCTGATGCAATTTCGTGGCTGTTCGTGGCAACTTCAAAGAAAAATAAAGGGTGTCTTAGAAAAATAACACAATCAAACTTTTTGCCACATTGTTAAAATACTTCCGGAGTTAAAGTAAATTAAATTCTATGTCCTTCAAGAATGAATATTGAATTTGACAGGTTAATTTCGGTTGAAGACCCGATTTAATGTTATTAACGGATTTACAATTTTGGGGAGCCAATTATTGTTGCTATTTTGTTCTTGGACAACTTTCTTGTTAACTATGGTAACTCGAATTTCAATTATCAGTTAACGGGGGTGCTATGACGATGACATTTAACCAACGTACTCTGAGACATCAGATAATACCTTAGGAGAGTTTAACGAGTGATTTTTAACTGAACACTGCGTCGATGAGGTAATTGTCGGCTTTTTGTTGAATTTGTATCAGACATATCAGACGCTGCCCTCTCTCTTGTGAATTACTGGTCCGGGAAAATATAAAAACATACTAAAAAATATTTTGCGCCATTGACTCGAAAGAAAAGGAGAAGTTGAATTCGATTTAAAGGAATTAGTTAATTGACATCGCTGAGTACGGCCAGTGAGTGGTAATTATTTTTGAAAAAGGAACATTAAATCCTAATGTACTTTTACAGTCTATACTAATAGAATGAAGCAGAAGAGTTTTATTTTCATTTAATTTGAATCTCAGAAACTTAAGCGATTTGAATATGTCTTTTTGTAATAGATAGCCAAATTCAACAGGAAATTTACAGGCTATTATTAATCCCGAAGTCCTTACTTACTTAGCACTTATTAGTACAATTATACAGTTATTCTTTTTTATAATGCCCATAACTATCACAGTGGCATCTAAGTAATTAGCCAACAAAACAAATGAAGTTCCTTATTTCCTTAACTAAATAGGAAGAACTAATCAATTCGCTTCACCAACTGTAATCAACTTAATCTACTTTTGTAATATCGAGCAGACGTGATCCTGTATTCTTGAATTCTTTAGTTGTTTGAGTCTGATGGAAATAAACCTTTTGGAGCAGAATAAATAATATAGTTACCCTTTGGCGCAGGGTGAAATAAGAACAGATTAGGGGTGCGTTTCCATTTAAGCGAACGGAGCTGTGTTGACCTCAACTGACCAATCCCAATCTTCTTCTTCATCGAGTGGATGGTCACCCTGACCAATCCTGGTGTCAGAGTTATTGAGCCGCCAAAGGCCTCTGACTTGGCTCATGTAACGACTACTATCCGTAGAAAGTAACCGGGACCGACGGCTTAACGTGCCCTCCGAAGCACGGAATCGTCTTACTTTTCGGGCAATCAGGTGATTCAGCCTGCAATGCCCTAGCCAAACCGAGGACAGTCTCACAAAGAGATTTTTTTTTTGTGAGATATTGTTGTCCTCACTGGGAATCGAACCCGGAACCTCCGGATCGTGAGCCAGTCGTTCAAACCACAAGACCACGGAGGTTGTTGACCAATCCCAATGCATTACGTAGATTTTGAAGATTTCGGGCGTTCTGATTGGTTGAATGTACTCTGCAGGGCTCCCTTCCGCTGCAATAGTTAAAGCACCTTAATTACCTTAATACCTTAATTACGGTGTTTTGACCTTTGGCTTCTGGATAGTTGGCTAGTTTCGAAGCTTAGGTTTTAAGCTGAAAATCTTGAGTAACAAAATGAGTAATACGCTCGAATTAACCCATGTACGATGTGCGTTCAGATTTTTGAGAAGCAAAATGAACCGTGATTGTAAACGCATACATCAAAACAACCATTATAAAAGTAGCTTTGCTGAAATTGCCAAAACATTGGTAGTTTTGCTCACTAAAGCTATATTTTAATGTTTACAGTCCATTTGTATTTATTCACCGTTAAATTATCCAATTTTGTGAAAATTTCTCGGGATATTTCAGTTCATTATTTCAACTTTAGTTCAATATGTTTGAAAATAACTTTTGTTAAAGTTACTCGTGCGTTAATCGTATAAACAGTTATTAAAAAGTTTCAAAAATTATTAAATATGAGGAAAATATCAGGAAAAATAACAATTACTTTGTACTCTTGTATTATATTTCTTATTTACACAGAGTTTACACGAGCTGCGAACTTAAAAATGTCTCGTGTAGATTGCTTAAATAATTTTCTTATTACTAGAAAACCGTTTGAAAGAAAGAGAAGTAAAATCCTCAAGAGTAACTATAGAAGCTATACTTCAATTAATCAAACTATGACTTTCATAGTCCTTGTATACAACTTCATAGTGTAAAGAAGCACTCATGGCGTAGTAATTATTGTTAAGCAACGTGCACCTCGGTCCCTACTTAGATTGGTGGCCGATAGTGGCATTTTCTATCTAAGCGCTACCGTGCTTTGGAGGGAGTTAAAGTTCAAGAGGACGTTAAATTGTCGGTCCCGGTTGCTTCAACCGTTAGACCATATCGAAGGCCTTTAGGCGGTCTAAAAACTCCGACAGTGGTTAGCCACTGACCTACTTGAACTTACTTTTGTAGTAAAGTATCTAAAAATTGCATAAAAATACTCTTTTGTACACCCGTTCTAGCCTCAACCGATAACTCTTCATGTATTGATAGCCCAACCTTGGATAAAGATAAATGGTAATATTTCTTGACAACTAGTCAGAAGGAAACGCCTCGGTGGTCTAGTGGTATGTGCACTCACCTGCCAAGACTTAGGTCCCGGGTTCCCGGGTCGAACGAAAACTTGTCTCCTACTTTTCAAACATGGCTCGGGTTTGAGATCACCAACCCGCATTTGGCAAGTTTGGTGATTACGCCTAATCTTTTTCACTGTACTGATATCTTATAGTTAGGCTTTTGTCCAGCAGTGGGACATTACAGGCCAATACTTCACTTTAATTTACTTACTTTTGAGGAACATAACTATAATATAAATATAACTTGGTTGTCAACGTTATAAATCCTACCTTATTAATATTATAAATGCGAAAGTAGCTCTGTCTGTCTGTCTGTCTGTCTGTCTGTCTGTTACGCTTTCACGCCAAAACTACTGAACCGATTTGAATGAAATTTGGTGCATAGTTAGTCCAAAGCCTGAGAAAGGACATAGGCTACTTTTTATCGTGACATTCCTGCGGGAACTGCTACGACGCGGGTGAAACCGCGGGGCGCTGCTAGTTCTGTATTCTAGAATAATACGTTTAAAACGCTCAACGAACGTAAACCTACGTTTATTCAGAGTTGTTTTAGTTACATGAATGTTTGATCCTAGCATGCA
Source organism: Cyclophora albipunctata (assembly GCA_963082685.1). Taxonomy (NCBI): domain Eukaryota; kingdom Metazoa; phylum Arthropoda; class Insecta; order Lepidoptera; family Geometridae; genus Cyclophora; species Cyclophora albipunctata. The sequence goes on along the minus strand of OY720121.1, from coordinate 9,135,115 downwards.
ACACGCAATCAGGCTGAAAGCCGTGTGCGTGACACCAGCAGGAAAAGTTGTGCTAGACAGATTTTAGTCTGATGAATAATTAGTGCGCTATCTCCTGTAAATGTGCGTGAAGTAAAAAATTTGTGCGAATTACCATTTCGGAAATAAACAGAAAAAACTAATCCTGCTGGTGTCACGCTGCTCCAGCAGGAAGATTTTTGAACTAATGATCGGAGGGGTAAGTGTTGTATATCAGCGGATAGCTTATATTGGTGCCTAATTGTGCGCAAAAAATGAAATTTGTGCGACTCATGGTTTTAGAGATATTGAGTTTCCTGCTGGAGTCACGTTTTGATAAAACCTGTACCTCGGAAACTATTGAGGGTACGACCTTGGTTTAAACATATTTATGTAGCTCTTAATTTGTGCGAATTTGTGAAAGAATAAAATTATCAAAAATATTTCCAGGATAAGAGTAATCATGAATCGTAGAAATCAGGAAAAAACCTCCTAGCGCGTTAATTAGAGTATTTAAAAGCCCACTAAAGATGGTTTTTAGGTCGCCTTGTTATTGCTAACAACATTCTTAATTTTCAGGAAGGTACATAAGCGCATTTTGAAATTATAACACTTTTACTGAAATCGTATTGAAATTGACTTTGCAAGAAAACCACTCAACCAAAGATATGTAGGTATACATACAAAATTAGTGCGCATTTAGAATAACACAACCTGAAAATTTCAGCATCCTAGGTTTAGTATTTATCCAGATATAAACAAAAACAAAAATGGCCTTAATTACTAGGTAACCCAACCAATTTCAACAGTCGCAAAAAAGCGAGCGCTTCATACAAGCAATGACATACATAAATGGGCAGTCTTATACCGAATATTTTGGACAGTCGCGCAGACAACGGTTAATATACTTTTTATAATTTTATAATAATATTTATAATTTTATAATAATCACATTTCGTCGGGGACTATTTTCTTGTATTTTATGCCTGCTATGGGATTACAATATAATAGACGTATTACCGATTGGAATAATTATTATATTGATCATGAGTACTTGCTTTGTAAGATCCCGTGGAAATTTGGTGAGGATTTAACTAAAGGGGAATTGGATGGAATGTTACAAGATATGCCAAATATCTTGTCTCCCCCAATTCTATCCATTTCGCCTTTCGCCACTTCTTCCCATTATTATTGAAAGAAATAATAATTATTACACTTGAACCTCGATAAGCATTGTGAGCGCCATTGTCCGACAAAATATTCGGTATAAGACTACCCATTTATGTATGTCATTGCTTGTATGAAGCGCTCGCTTTTTTGCGACTGTTGAAATTGGTTGGGTTACCTAGTAATTAAGGCCATTTTTGTTTTTGTTTATATCTGGATAAATACTAAACCTAGGATGCTGAAATTTTCAGGTTGTGTTATTCTAAATGCGCACTAATTTTGTATGTATACCTACATATCTTTGGTTGAGTGGTTTTCTTGCAAAGTCAATTTCAATACGATTTCAGTAAAAGTGTTATAATTTCAAAATGCGCTTATGTACCTTCCTGAAAATTAAGAATGTTGTTAGCAATAACAAGGCGACCTAAAAACCATCTTTAGTGGGCTTTTAAATACTCTAATTAACGCGCTAGGAGGTTTTTTCCTGATTTCTACGATTCATGATTACTCTTATCCTGGAAATATTTTTGATAATTTTATTCTTTCACAAATTCGCACAAATTAAGAGCTACATAAATATGTTTAAACCAAGGTCGTACCCTCAATAGTTTCCGAGATACAGGTTTTATCAAAACGTGACTCCAGCAGGAAACTCAATATCTCTAAAACCATGAGTCGCACAAATTTCATTTTTTGCGCACAATTAGGCACCAATATAAGCTATCCGCTGATATACAACACTTACCCCTCCGATCATTAGTTCAAAAATCTTCCTGCTGGAGCAGCGTGACACCAGCAGGATTAGTTTTTTCTGTTTATTTCCGAAATGGTAATTCGCACAAATTTTTTACTTCACGCACATTTACAGGAGATAGCGCACTAATTATTCATCAGACTAAAATCTGTCTAGCACAACTTTTCCTGCTGGTGTCACGCACACCTGAAAGCCGATACTACTCGGCGATATCTAAAAATAGAAGTATCTGTTACGTGCAAACTGTTAGCTTTATCTAGACACAAATGTTCCCCAAAGGAATTTTATTGATTGAGAGTCAAGCTTTGATGTTACATTATGAAAAATATGTTTTATTAATACAATTTTGTTCGACTATATTGTGACTATTTGACTATATTGTGCTTCACTGAAACGAAAATATGTATGATGATTTAACTCATTTAAGCCATATTCATTAAGCATCAATACGAGTACAAATGTAATAAAGCTGAATTGTTTTTTTGTTTGTTTGTTTGAACGCACTAACCTCAGAAACGATCAACCCTATTTGAATAGTTTATAATGTAATGGATATCCACATTAAAAAATGTTAAAGGTTATTTTCATCTCGAAATTATTACAGGTAAAGTTACAACGCGGGTAAAACCGCGGGGCACAGCTAGTCAGTCTATAAAAGACTATCTGGACTAAGTCCTGTGCAGGGTCTCTAACCTTTACAAAAGAAACATATATTTTACTAGCAGCGCCCCGCGGTTTTACTCGCGTTGTAGCCGTTCCCGTGGGAATTCCGGGATGAAAAATAGCCTTTACCTTTCCGTTGAATGTCGCTATCCATTTCAAAAATAATTATTCTAATCGGCCCGATAATTCCTGAGATAAACCCTACAAACAAACCAAGTTAGAAACTTTACATCTTCACTACATAGTTTAAAATAAAGTCGTCTCTGTTTCGTGTCTGTTTGTCTGTTGTCTGTATGCTTAAATCTTTAAAATTACGCAACGGATTTTGATGCGGTTTTTTGTAATAGGGAGAGTGATTCAAGAGAAAGGTTTTTATGTAAAAAAATTCCCGAAATTCCCACGGGAACGGGCACAACGCGGGTAAAACCGCGGGGCGCTGCTAGTATAATATACATAGGTATAGATTGTTTTTTTCTTATCCCATTTTTATTTTTGAACACTTCCAAAGTATTTACCATATCCAAGAAACTCGTTCCACCCCCTCGTGTCACGCATGCGTGCACGGTATAAAACTTCCGTATCCTTAGAATTGGGACTGAACATCAAAGAGTTTTTTTAATCTCAAATATAATACCAGTGAAGGTACGCCGATGGCAATAAAATTGTTCGAATTGATAATACCGTTTGGGATGAAAACAAATAAATATTAAATGTACTGACAACTCCAAAGATACTATAGGTATTAAACGCGATAATAATAAAGTATGTTTTAGTTACAATATGGACATTTTTGAAAATAAAAACAAAACTTAACGATTACAGGAATCGAACTTGTACCTACAGCGAACCGTTCCAACGACTTATGTTTATTTTACGAGTAATTCTCTCCACACATGACAAGATAACATTGACATATCGAGTAACTTCAACTTACTTACTGGTTTCTTACGAACACTACTCATTCTGAATTGAATCTACGTTTACGGATACGCTTCGCTTTTATTTTACATTTTTATCTGACGTTTCGGCTTCACACATTTTCTGTGACCACGGTTCCTGTAAAGGGGCCGAAACGTCAGATAAAAATCACTATCACTACATATTATAAAATAAAGTCGTCTCTGTTTCGTGTCTGTTTGTCTGTATGCTTAAATCTTTAAAATTACGCAACGGATTTTGATGCGGTTTTTTGTAATAGGTAGAGTGATTCAAGAGGAAGGTTTTTATGTAAAAAAAATCCCGAAATTCCCACGGGAACGGGCACAACGCGGGTAAAACCGCGGGGCACTGCTAGTTTAAAATAAAAGCGAAGTCTATCCGTAAATGTAGTTTAAATTCAACTAACTTTTTGTAACTTTACCCACGACAGCTTTTTTATCATTAAACTGACTGATAAAATACAAAGATAGTAACAAACTTAACGTTTTCAGGTAAACGACATTTCAGTGGAGAATGCGCCGCACTCGGTGGCAGTAGATGCTCTCCAGCAAGCGGGAAACCTCGTTAGATTAGTAAGTACACAACTTGATTTGACTTCTCATAATTAAAGTCTGTTAAGTTGGATTCAATTTCTCCGATTTTCATGTAAATGACTAGTTCATGAATGAAAACATGTGCAGTTCACATATTTTCATTAAACGATTAGTTTTTTCAATAGAATGAAAAGTAACTGTTATTCCATTCAATTTTGTTACACTCAATTCTCTCAGAGAACTCAGTACTTATATACTTAGGGTAAATATCGTGTTCACTTGTAAAATGTTTGCCACTATCTAGCTTATCAAGTGAACGTCTTAAAAACCATCGATTCTTTACCTGGCTCCATACCCAATCAAAATCACACACTATAAAAATCTGTTGAACAATCTAAGCATACCTATATAGTTAGTACATTCTTTAAGGCATTTTTTGAATTACTAATTCCACTGAAGAAACAAGTACAGCCTATTGAAGAATAATTATGAATTCATCTCCAAGTTATCTGTTCCAAAATCATTCTTGAAGTTCAGTCGTGAAAACTACATATAAAGTTTGCCCTCCTATTTATCTATACTAATATTATAAAGCTGAAGAGTTTGTTTTGTTTGTTTGTTTGTTTGTTTAAACGCGCTAATCTCAGAAACTACTGAACCGATTTGAATAATTCTTTCACTGTTAGGTAGTCTATTTATCGAGGAAGGCTATAGGCTACATTTTATCCCGAAATTCCCACGGGAACGGGCACAACGCGGGTAAAACCGCGGGGCGCTGCTAGTTGATCATATTAGGATCGGTTCAAAGTATCACTGTAGTCTTCCGTTAATGTTATTAAATAGTTATACAAAGGCGTATAGTTTAGAACAAACTTAGTTAGAAGTAATTGAGCAGTAATCGGAGTTCACACATCATTAAGTTGTTATGTTCAACTTGAGCACCTAACCGGGTGGCCCACGCGATCATATCATTTTACAGTCTAGTTTATATTAAGAGTCACTGAAAATGATGTTTGTTATTGTTGTTTATGAAGAACATTGTTTTAAGTGGTTGTGTTATGGTTCTATACAATTAAGATGATAGTTTACGATTCAACAACGTAGTGGTACGCTTTTTGTACGTGTTTTGTTAATGCGAAATGGTGCGAACCTTTGATTTCCGTTTCACGATTAATAATAATAATTGTACTTCTTACTGATTTTCATTGAAGAATTATTTGATTTGATTAGGTATCTACAACAAAAATATTAAATTTTTAATTTCCTTTGGCGTCTTTTTACAGTTTGTATAATGAAATTTCAATGATAGGATTTATTTTTACACCAAATTTATCCCAAAGAGCAGACACATAATTTAAAGTTTTACATTCTTCACATTTAATGTGTTAAGTTTTTATTTGCCTATAAAATTTCGACACAGACTTAATTAGTTTAAGTTTGTAGCCACACCGACAAGATTAAACACAAAAAATAGTATCTTTATAAATTATAAAACAAAGTAAAACGAAAATATGCTTTGCATTACAAAAGAGAGAGAGAAATCCAGAATTACGTTTACCTACATAAGGAAGGGATGCTTTGTTATTCACTTAGCAAAATTTCAGTTAAGTATTCAGTTAATCTCTCAATTCAGATATCCTCATTTTCCTCAGAGTTTTACGGCGCAGTATTTGCAAATTTTTAATTTATTTTATCCTTGTTTGTACAGAGAGTGCGTCGGGCGCGTCGTCCTAAGGTAGTGACTTTGTGGAGAGGCGTCAGAGGGCTCGGCCTTGGTATAGCGGGCGGAGCGGATAACGCTGGGGCGGGCGGAGTTTTTGTATCACACATAGCAGTCGGCGGGGCAGCACATCACGACGGCAGACTGAGATTAGGAGATAAAATTTTGGCTGTTAGAGACGAGGATGTAAGTAAAATAAAATAATAAGTATATAATAAGTAAGTGAGTAAATAGTCAGTTTTTAAGTTAAAAGAAAGTTCAACCACAAAGCAAGCAACTTGATATAAATGTTGGGAGTTGCAAGTAATTTGATAAGTGCCAGCCAACACTAAGGGTGTGGAGTTGGCACTGCATTCTGTAGACACGTCTGATTATTTGTGCATTGTGCCGAGGAATAAGAAGAAAAATAAAAACTTACATTTATAGTTTTTAAAGAAGATGAAGTGATTTAACATAACTTTCACATCTAGATTTATTCTATTGAATTATTGGGAGATCCTTAGTTGTGTCAAGTCGTGTTGAACTAATGGACTTATAAATAAAATACTTCCAGCTGAAAAACTCAAACTTCACACTTTTTTTGTCACAGGGTATAGAAACATCGTTAGTAGGAGCAACACACGCGCAAGCTGTATCATCGTTAAGAAACACTGGAGAACAAGTGACATTAGTAGTTCTTCCCGCTGCCTCGTTCCCGCCCGTGACCAAAACCGCTCCGCTTTACTCAAGTAAACACACCTTTATATTGTAATTAATTAATAAACAAATTAATACCTTTTTTTGTGCCGTGCTTCGGAGGGTACGTTAAGCCGTCGGTCCCGGTTACTTTCTACGGATAGTAGTCGTTACATGATGTCATGATGCCATGTCAGAGGCCATTGGCGGCTCAATAACTCTGACACCAAGATCCACTCGATGAAGAAGAAGAAGATACCTTTTTGTATTCCATTCAAGTGGAATATTTCGCGTTTTAAAATATGCTTTCTGGAGTAATAACCGGCGGTTTAACGGGGGTATAGTTAGTTGCAGTTGCTGGTCAAATTCTATTGGCTGAGAGAAATGTCACGTGATTAATTTATCGTTTGTTTTGTTCAGCAAAAACCCAAGCAACATCGTGTTCAACTCTTCATGAGCTTGCAGAAGAAGAGCCTTCGGAAATCCCGAGGTAAGATGTTCTATCTCCTAAACTTAGTCTCATTTTGTTGAAGAAGGTGAATTTGATTTTTTAGACATGTTTAAGGCAACGGTCCCGAAATTCAGTTTCTTTATTCAGAAATTGAATTCAAGATTCAGGATGTATTATTTAAATAGTATCTTGTAGATCAATAGATTTAAGGCAATCTAGTATTCTCAAACTGACCGAATGGGAATATCTACTGGGAACATAACATTTATTTACCATTCCAATGTATTTCTTATTAATACTTTATTTTATCGTGTTCTACATTTCTTTCGGGTAGAAATCGCAGGAGCAAATGTAGTGGTTCTGCCAAATCGTAAAAGTCAAAAGAAACATTGTACATACACATTTTCTTAGTGGGCATCATGGTCCGCGTAAAAATCCTGTCAAATTGTTTTTGGAGTAGCGAAAGCATGTTGTAGGTAAGTAAACGGATAAAGTCAGTCGTTGTGAGTCAAGTCGCTGTGAGATATGTCAATTGAATATAAATAATGTTCTTGCCAATAGTCTTACATAGATATTACATGGATAGACGCCTATACTCCTTACAGCTTCAAGTATGGTTCAGTGGCCCTCCTGAAATAAAACAAGTATACTAAGGATACTTTATATTCCGAATAATTTTTTATTATTACGGCTCTATTATGTTAGAAAATAACTCTTTTGTAGTCCCCAACACAAAAATATTCCTAGAAAAATAGACCTGTATTTATTTGTTTCGCATTATAAAATAGGATTGAATACCCGAGCCCTTTTCTGTGGTTTTATTCTAAGTATCGAATAACCCTCGGGCAATTTCCGATATTGTTATAAAACTCCCATTTTTCTTTAGGCTTTCGCCGTTGATTCCCGTAGAAATCTATTTTATTATTTACTAGTTCTGTCTTCGGCTTTGTCCGCAAAGAGAGTAAATATTTAATTAACTCTTGGGTTTCATTTCCTAGAATTCAATTAGTTTGTCGATCAAAGTGTCTCTGGTACTTTTATGTTTGGGAAACCTCTCGTTTAATAATGAATATGGATGCTGTAATATCTTTATTATTTCTTAGTAATTTAATTTTACTTATCTCTTAATGGCTGGTAAGTTTTATTTACTTAAAACATTTTTCTATTAAGAAGAAAGGCGCTGTCAAGATTGAATGAGTTAATTCGTAGTCTACGAGTAAGCGAGTACATTAGCATTGTCCTATCGAAGTTTTTTTTAACAATTTGCTAACTGGCAGCTTGTGAACTGGCTCGCTCTAAGCGACCCTTAACTCAACGTAAACACTATCAATAAACATATCGTTGTGGTCAAAGCAATATGCCATAATTATAATAACTTTATTTACCAACCCTTTCCAAAAGTACAGGAACAAGGTTTATTTCTTGGAAGACAAATAATTTTGTGTACTCTGTACAAATATTTGTCTGGGTTGAACCGTGAACGTTGACTGTTTACGTTGTATCGTCTCAGGAACCGTAATTAGGCAGAGTTTTGGCATGGTCTGTTGGTTTTGGAACAACACGATTGCGGACTGAACTACCAACGGCTTAATACATGAATGATTATAGAGAATGATTTTAAATAGCCGGTTAATTACATTAACGTTACCAGCGCATGAGTAGGGATTACAGTTATTATTCACTTTGTACATTATTTACGCTACTCTCTATGTACCCATTCTTTTGTTGTTTTACTATTTATTAAAATATACTTATTGCTGTTCTCAGAGACGCCCATTAGATCGACACTTAACTAACTTACGTATTTTTTAAAACATGTCAATATCCCTAATTAAATCTCTACAAGGAACCATTTGACGTCTCTAAGTATGGGCGTGACATACATAGGCCTGAAAATGCGGCGAAATGGTTCCAGTGAAACGGATGGTACGGCAGTGTTTGCTTTGCGCTCGACTTGGCGGGGGCACTGCCGTGCCCCCAGATTAATCTATCTATGTGGTTAAATGGCCACTATAACTTCCCTTTAATAACATACTATTGTAACGATTATACTTTAAATCCTACTTCCTATAAATATTATAAATGAGAAAGTTTGTGAGGATGAATGTATGTTTGTTACTCTTTCATGCAAAAACTACTATGTAGGTTATACATTAGAAAAACACATCGGATACATTTGATCCAGAAATTCCCACGGGAACGGGTAAAACACGGGTGACACCGGGCGCGGCTAGTATTATATAAGAAAAGTAAAATAAAGTAAAGTTTAAGTAAAGAAGACAATCAATAAAGTTTAAGTAAAGTAAATAATCTTATAATTATTTACTCCCAACGAAAGATCTCAATAGCAAGTTCTGTTAGGTTAGAAGACCTCTGGCTAACCGCATATTGCTTAATAAACGCGGATAAGTACCTCCCTAACCTTCAACTTATTTTCAGATGCGTCCGCATGGTTCGCTTAGTCAGATCCGGGTCTCGATTAGGCATGGACATCGTCGGGGGGCTGGGGGGTGAAGCTGAGGCCCCACCAGGGGTTGAAGATGATGCTTGTGGCGTGTTCGTGTCTGGGGTTTCGGTGGGGGGTGCCGCGTATGGTATGCTGCATCGAGGGGATCGGATACTGAGTGTGGATGGCAGAGATCTTACGAGAGCTACTCACGAGCAAGCTGCGGCGGCTTTGAAGGTGTGTATCGAGTATCTATGTATGTTGTAGTAGTGTGCGTTAAGTTATTGCTACATGCCCTCAGTGTCAGTACCTCGGTTTCTATATATATTCCAAGTTGACAGATTACAAATTTTCGCAGAATTTTACCTTACCTTATTGTTATTTTACTTAACATACAATAGCTCTGTACAAATTACGCCAGCTGGATTGCATATTGAGCCGTTAAACATATTTTTTTACCCTGAAGTAACACATAATTATCAACACCAAATTGTGAACTTGCAGCCATCATACTTACTGTTCCAAATCATTCTATACCTTTATATTTTCCACAGCAATACTCAGGAACTGCAGTGTCCATAGCTGCTCAATACCAGCCGGAGCAGTACGAGCGTCTCCGGGCGAGGATTAGAGCCATCAACGCTGCTGCAGCCATGTCTCCTCACACGAGACATCCGACCCACGTGCCAGTGCATCCAGACCTGCATGCTATGTATCCAAGGTAATATCTTTACTACCTAAACTTACTTCCTATTCTTAAGAGGTTACATTTTTTAACTCTGTTTGTTTTTATGTTTGGGCTAATCTTGATAATATAAAGTTCGGTTCGAATAATGTTTTTATAATGGATAGCCTCATTCAACGGGAAAGTTATAGGCTATTTTTCATCCTGAAATTTCCACGGGAACGGGCACAACGTGGCTAAGACCGCGAGACGCTACTAGTATAATTATACATTTTATGTTTAATGTTCTTTTTTATTGCTTAAAGAAAATGATGCCAATGCAAGAGAAAAACATTTTACTCTTTGAACGGATATCGCTCTCTAAAGGAAGATATTCAATCTGTAGTTGCGTAATATTTCTATTTGTCTGTTTGCTCCTAAGAACCCTGCCAACTGGGCCAACTAACAACCAACAAGGCTACCCTAAACGTGTTTTATTGACAATACTTTCCTCATAAATGATCAAGCAAGAAATTTAAATAATGCTGCCCAAAATCAACTTAATTGGAATTCCAACCCATTTAATTTGACCCACAAGTGGTTATCTTTAACAAAGATTCAATAAATAAACTTTGCTAAAACGATGTTTATCTCACCGTAATGTGTAAAATTTCATATATTTCACCAGGAATGTCTGAAAATAACCGGAAAACAAAGAGAGAACTACTATAAATTATATCTGGAGGTGCTCTTAGTGATTTGTGTTGCCCGTTTTATTTGTCCACAATTTTCGGCGTAATTGGGGTGGAGCGAAACAAAGGAATTTTACAATAACTTACTTTATTTGTTTAGTTCGGATCAACTACCAGTATTTTCTTCTTAGAATTGAGGACTGATAAGACCTTGTGACATTGTTTTAGTGTTTACTTGTTTCCAATTTACTTTTCAAACATGTTTGGGTTTAATATCAACAATTTGTAAGTAGGCAAGCAGTACTGATATGTTCTGTGAGAGGAAAGCCTTGGAGTGGAATATTACAGCCTAACATTGTTGCCTATTGAGACCTTACATATTTTTGAATCTCAATCTCAGTAAATATAATAAATATATTATGTTCCCTACGCAAGATGTTAAATATATGTTTGACATTTGTGTGGGTTTATGTCTGTATCTGTGCCACACAACAGCAGTGCAGTCAGGGCCGGCGAATGTGCCATCTCTAATTATTTGAAAATTATGGTGTTAGAAAACAATGTGCAGTTGTTTTCACTTTAATTGTTAAAAAACATACTCACTTTTCAGTAGGCGTTAACATGCAGCCAGTTTTAATAGCAAATCGACACGAGAAAGGCAGAACTTTTCTTTACAACTCCAAAACTAAAATTTTTAATGATCGTAAAAGTTTGAATGCTATGCAAATTCTTAGTGGGTATTTATTTTTATTACGACAAAATCTTTCTGCATTGTGATATCTTGAGTGAGTAAAGTGTTTCTAAACCTTAATAATTTTGTATGATTAGTGTAGTCACGGGACAAGCCCAGTCCTTTTGAGAGACATGCGATCCATATACAGATCCAACTCGTAGAGGCCCTTTGGAGATTTATTATATACCATATTATATACATAAACCAACGTTTTGAATGACTCTATCTATTTAAAAAAACTGCATCAAAATCCATTGCGTGGTTTTAAAGATCTAAGCATACATAGGGACAGATAGATATGCTATGTAGTGATGATCAATTGAACGTCAACGACCTCTTTATGAAAACTTTCAAAACGGGCTAATTATTAAATTATCTACTTACACAATTTACATAAAAACAGAACTAGCTTATATTTCAATGAAAACTTTATGTTTCAAATAAAACGCGCTCGGGTACGTTATAGAAAATAGGTCGTGTTCACAACATTCACAGAAGACTGGTCTAGATAGACAATACACTGAAGTTTAGCATGTAATGTATACAATGTTGGCTCGACTCCAAAAGGCAAATGCATTTTCTTTTTCCGATTATAATTATGTTGAACATTTGAATGTTTTTTCGTATCCTTTTTATATTGTTTTCATTTTAATTATTTGGGAATTTATAACTTTCAAAGTTTTCGGATCAGAGTATTAAGCTTAAAGTAGATATGGATTTTATAGCACGTTTCAATAAGTTCCTTAATTTAAGTAAGCAATTTTTCTCCATATTTTACAAATAGCAGTGCCTCGCGGTTTAACCTGGGTTGAGCTTTCTTTTCTTTCTTTTCTTTTCTCTTTAAGATTCTTTTTGTGATAGATAGCCACATTCAACGGGAAGGTTATAGGCTACTTTTCATCCCGAAATTCCCACGGAAACGGGTACAACGCGGGTGAAACCGCGAGGCGCGGCTAGTAAACGATATTTAACTTAAACAGTGTTTTGTCTCTTTCACTCTTTGGCAAATAGCGTTTGTCGGAAAGGGACAAACCATTTGATAGCTAGCGGTTATGAAGAAGGCCCATAACCTTTAAAAATCTATATTCGTGACTTTTACTGAGTTAATCGACTTTTCTTATTACGAAATAAATTGAAAAAGATGGTATTAAAATTGAATACTCTTCAAAATTTATACGAAACCTTCTGTAGTTAATTCACTATAAAAGTCCATTCATTCAGCATTGCATTACAAAACTGTACTCCGTTTCACCACTGTACGTGATTGCTTTTAGTGCCTCTGTAGAAACGGTTTCTAAAGCCTTTTAAGGGGCGATACCCACTGCAAGTAATTTTATATAACCACTCTAAGTTCAAACTTAAATTGCGTTTCGAAAAGAATTTGTTCTCAAGTGGTATTAAATCTTTTGGATCTGAATCACTTAATTCAGTTAGACTGAAAAAGCTTTACAGTCTTTTTCCTGGTTGTTGTGTTACAAATGTTTTGATATATATTTATTAAAGAACATTGAAGTGGAAATGTACCTTAATATGCCTCTGTGAAAAATCTGTTGGCAAAGTAGTATGTAAGAGCGCTTACAATCAGAGTCACAACAAGAATACGTGTAGACATTGTTGTTGACGGCGAACGTCTGGGTGTGAATGATATAGTCATATAAAGTATTTCTATATGTGTATCAGTTAGTAAGAATGTAAGAGCTCGTGGCGTAGTTTAACTAAGCAATATTAGCTTATTGCGATTGTTAAGCAACGTGCAGGTCGACCCCTACTTGGATGGGTGGCCGATAGTGGCATTTCTAACTGAGCGCTACCATGCTTCGGAGGATATGTACGTCAAATTGTCGGTCAACCGTTAAACCATGTCGGAGGCCTTTAGGTGGTCTAAAAACTCCGACATCAGGGTTGGCCACTAACCTACTTGAAAGTTCAAGTAGGTTAGTGGCAACAAGTAATCTAAGTAAGTAAGTACTTACTTAGATTCCATTACCTAATATAGTTGCGTCATAATGGGTTCCTAATCGTTACTGTCATGTTATATTTATCAACTAGCAGCGCCCCGCTGTTTTACCCGCGTTGTGCCCGTTCCCGTGGGAATTTCGGGATTTTTTTTACATAAAAACCTTCCTCTTGAATCACTCTACCTATTACAAAAAACCGCATCAAAATCCGTTGCGTAATTTTAAAGATTTAAGCATACAGACAAACAGACAAACAGACACGAAACAGAGACGACTTTATTTTATACTATGTAGTGATTTACTTTTATCGGCTACTGTAGGCCCTTACCTATTATGAGTACAATCAACAGTATTCACCCTATTGCAATGTGAAAAAGTGTATTCAATTATATGGCGTTGAATGTATCTCAAACTGTATTTTATTCCCCCTTTATATTCAAATACCTAACCTACTAGAACTACATGAAAAGTAATACAATCATGTGACCATTATTGAGTTACATTATCACAAATGATAATAAAACAAATATCATTCGCCATTTCTGTTAGTACTTTCGGGTCGAGAGGATATTCATCATTTGTATTGAATGATAGATGGATTCGATATGTTACAAAGATTCTCCTTTATGATGCTTTAATACTTAATAAGTATTATCCTATATCGATCACTATGTTTTTTCATCTTAAGTAATTTAATCATCTTAAGTGGCTTGTTTATAATAAGAGGAATTAATCATATGATAGAGACTATCATCTTGTATCGTATAAACAAATTCTAATATATAAAATTCTCGTGTCACGGGGTGCGTGGTTGAACTCCTCATATATCGGGTAGGTCTGAGAATCGGACAACATCTATTTTTCATCCCGAAATTCCCGCGGGAACGGGTACAACGCGGGTGAAACCGCGGGGCGCAGCTAGTAATCTCTAATGACAATGTTCTACGAAATTAAAGCACACACACATTCACGTGAGCTTAAAAGAACGCAAATCTTGTTGCGTTCTTTTAACATTAACGTTAGTATGACGCCTCTAAAAACTCGAGTAGCGTTCATCTATGTATGTTTGCGCCTCTTTTATAGCATAGTTCTCAAATAGCTTTCCCAGTGTATTTTGTGCTTTGAGCTTATGTATTTGAACTTGATCATCCAATGAAAGGGGTCCTAATTGACATTCGAATGCAATAGCTCCGATCAGACTTGGATCGAGTCAACCTAGCTTTAGCAATATCAACTGCCCAGTGAACCATATACCAGTATTCATAGACATTAATTACCAAGAGACATTCGAAGTTCTATTTCTAGAACATTTGAACAAAAGACTGTTGAATTGTTGAACAGTTGAATTTAGAATCAATATTTGTTTTGGTATATAATGAATCGTTTGAATTAAGAATTTAAACTAAGAATATAAAATGCTTTAGGACGATGCATGCCAATATGCATTGTTCAAATGCATTTTACACTGAACGTTGACATTGCATTATCAATTATTAACTCATCTGAAAGCTCCAATAGCACAAAAAACAGGCCTTGTCAATCAAATTTATAACCAATCTCTCGTCGGGGGCTATTAATATATCTTAAATCCTTTTCCTTTTAAAAACATCGTAATCCACTCTCTAATTGTAATTGCGAAAATGGTAATTGACATTTCAGTTGTTATTATAGCACTTAACTACTTTATAATAAAGACGTTATTTGTTCACAGGTAGCAGAGTCCTCACAACCAACAAGACGAGAACTGATTCATAGTTAGTAAAACAATTGAATGTCATTTAGAAATTAATAACTTTATAATATCACTCCAATAATAATTGTGACTTTAATTATAATTACTCAATTTATTTGAAACAAGGTTCAAAGGTTTTCATATTTATTTGTTTGATTATTTTATAATACGGCCATTTTGAAAATATGAAGGATTTGTTTTGAAAGCATGCTTCTGACAAGTAGTGACAATTGTTTTTCATTTGGTTGCGCATAGAGAACATTTATGGGTCACGTGATCATCATCAGGATCACGTGACTATAACTATGATTTACTAATAATGTTGATATTAGACAACCAAAAAAATTTCTCGTATCACGAGATATTCAATAATAATTATTAATTATATAACGTCAAACGCGGAGCGATTGGCACAATTTTTAGTACTTTGTTAAATTAGAAATTCAAAAAATTCAGTGACATATAAATACTCGTAGTTACTGTAGAAGTTTGAATTTGACAACGTTCTTCAATTATCGAGTGGCTTAAGAGACTACAAAACAAAGCCATAAATAACAAAATAATAAAGTTCACTCGTAATACAAAGCTTAATTAGTTTAATTATGATTGTCAGTTGCAGTTGACGCAACAGAGTACCTGATACATTCTAAGAACACAGATCTGTGGAGACGCATTAGTACGATTTGTTTAAATATTATAAAAAAACAAGTTTGCTTAATATTTTTTCACAAAATGAAATAGTAGGTTACTATGTGTGTTCCTTTATAATGATCTCTATATGCAAGGAAAAACAAAGTCTCGTTATATTCAGATATGTTCGTCTATATCTCATGTTTGTTAATTATATTGTGTGTTAAAATAAATCAAACATAATCCTTTCAATGTTAACAACAATGTTGTTCGATTTGGTTCCGACAAAGGCTAATTGGACTCAAATATAAATATGAAAACCGCAGTTTCATATAGTTGTAAATATAATAAATGTTTGTGTTAAATTTTTCAATATTAATCCATAAAGTCGGGTTGACACGAGCCGAGAATTCTCTTAACGAATGCACTGTTTCTGAAAAGTGGCAATAGTGTTATTTTAGGTATTCGTTTAATTCAAATATATAAAATATCGTCACGTGTTTGTCACGTGATCAAGACTTTCTACGTATATTAATTATCTAGTCGTCACGTGACACTTTCTAATAATATAATTGATTTTAGAATACGAATAGAATTCGAAACGTTAGCCTCTTATCTAAGGAGGCTAATGTCTTCTCGGACCTCTAGGATCTCTCGGAGCTCTAGAGGCTCTTTGAGTTCCGTGATTGGTTGCCCACGTCTAAATACACTCGGATAACGTACTATAGCCTCAAAATTGGCTCGTGTCAACACGACTTAAATTGTGTAAACATTGTATCAGTAAAAATAAATTCATTGTAAATGACACCGCGTAGTTTAATAGCGAATGAATTTTATTACCTATTCGTAAATATTTTGAACTGTGATACTAAGATTAATGTTAGTCTACTTATTGTACGGTAAAACTGAAACTGAATATACGATTGACAGAAATATTTTGTTTTATTTCAACGATACCTAGAGAGTATGCACAAACGATACTTATCTAAATGAAAATCAATTATATGTAACCTGAATCCCTTTTATTAGGTCCCGTAACGCAACTTAATCGATGAAAAGTGTCACTTGTGCAATACTTGTTTAGACTCACTAATAACCTGTGTACAGTCAACTACAAAAGTTGAATAGTTTGAATATACTTTTTACAAACCGAGGTATTTTCTCCAGAATGTCTGACAAAAAATTGCTACTACCTGTCATACAAACAGCGATAGTTAATTTTACAATCATGAAGATTCAAGATACTGGTCAATTACAATTGTACAGATACTACTAGCTAAAAAACAAATCTTGATAGAACTATGATAGGATTTCAAATCTTTTGGCACCAATTTTCAACTTGTTATAGCTCAACATTTTGGTTCTTACATAAACAAAAGAACATTGTTTTTATCATCAATTTAGTACAAATTATCGTTTTTACACAAACCAAGCTTTATAATTAAAGCTCGTACACCTAAATATTCAGTACAAAAAACAGTTTGTACATTTTAAATATTTAAAACATGACTCTTTCAGGTTTCCACAGGGAAAGTTCTCGAACAATGCTGGAGATGGGGCGGTGACGTTATCGCATCTCACTTCCGCTTCCTGTGCGTTTGCAAATAACAGACAGGACAAAGCAACAACAATGTTCTATCTGAACCTAGATCTCACTTTCCTAGTGTAAAATGAGGAATGTTCAACCGAGGCTATTTTTAAATAAAGAATCCGGAATCCTTCTGAATATTTATTGTAAGGAAAAACCAATGAATAGCATTGTGCGGGTTGAAATGGTATTTGATAAAGGTAAAGTATTATAGGTGTTTTGTGTGAAATCAGTTCTTTGGTACGCACGTTTTTGTGGGTGAGGAAACATGCTTATTTTTCATTTTACAAGGCTTAAAATACTGAATCAATTGCATTATGATGTTTACAAATTCCAATCGGGTAAAATATTAAATCAAACAACTAGAGTCTCTACTGTATCTGCTGTTCTTTTCTTTCTTTCTCAGTATCTGTAGGAATCGCATTTAGAACTTCATCTTAATTATAATAATTATAGATTTAAAGTAAAGATGTTATACATACATATATATGCCATTGTTGATATTAAACGCGTGCAGAACTGAATAGAACTCGCTGGCTCACAGCTGTACAGTCGAGCTAAGGAAATGTTGAGCAAACTTAAGACCTTGTCAAAATCAATGTATACTAATATTATAAAGAGGTAAAATTTGTAAGTGTGTTTGTTTGTTTGTCCGAGGGAATCTCAGGAATTATCAGTCCGATTTGAATAATTATTTTTGTAATAGATAGCTACATTCAACGGGAAGGTTATAGGCTATTTTTCATCCCGAAATTCCCACGGATACGGGTACAACGCGGTTAAAACCGGGGCGCTGCTAGTAATTTATAAAACTTTTACCACAACATTTTTCAATTTATAATCATCTAACAAATGATTTGAGTAAAGTAAAGTGCTTAACATTTTCGTGGGTTGACTGTACACATAATATTGTTCAAAGTCGAAAACGCTTTAGTGATTATTTCGTATAATCTAAGCTTGTAATCCCAGTGTTCGATCAATCTCAGTCTCTCCATTGATAGTAGATCGTTACCTAATATTATTATATATTTGGAACGCAAGGCAAAGGTTTAATCATTTTACACCTTTTTAAACATGCTCAGTGTTTTTATTTCTTACCCTTGTTTTGAATACGTAACTTCTATTAAACGAAAAGGGTAAAACGGTTCAACCCGTGATTAGTTTATTTAACCTTCTGCTGGTAATCATAAACTAGTCTCGCTCGATTTATAATTTACAACCCGACTAAACCCTAAAGGCTTTAGAAAGGTTCCTTTATGTTTTCGAGGCGATTATCGACTTTAAGTTGTTGGTGAAAACGTTTATTTTTCCGTGACGCTTAGAAGGTATTTAAATAACGTTTTTCAAAGGGACTTCTTATCGGAAACACCTTGTCTAAAGCCGCGTTGGAAACGATCGTCTTACCTAAGGACCACTCCTAGCACGGGTCACTTTACCTTCGAATACATTATATGTAAATAGATCTTCATTATATTTTATTTTCTAAAAGAAAATAACGTCTAATTTGAGGAAGTAATAACATATTATCTATAAAACTCATTAATATTTCGCTTCTCAAAGTCCAAAACGGCTGCGCCGATTTGGGTAATTTTGGTATTTAAGAAGTTGAAGCAATAAAAAATTTAGAAAAATATTTAAATTGACTCGGTTTTTACAAGCTAAATATATATAAATGCTAAAATATATTATATGAGCATTTAAGTAATGTATATTTGACTGTTATTTTAATTTATTAAATTAAAACAATTTTGTTTTATTCTTTACATTTTTTAATAATTCCAAATAGGTAACAGTTTTTAATAGACGGCCAAATAACAAAAAGACTCAGCAAGTTCGGAGTTTAATTTACAATTTCCAAGTAACTTAAGTGACAGCTTTGTTGGCAAAATATTATGGAATTTAATAAAACAGCCCCTAAACCCGATGTCGGATGTAAATGGCATCGCAAAAAATTGCCCCGAAACTAAGATGAAAAGTCGCAACAAAATTGAACGTTGGTGCGTTAATTAAATTAAATTTCAAGAGCAACTGGTTACGTTAAAATCAACTGATAAGAATTTATGAAGTAGCTGCTACTAATTTAAAATTAATCGCTCTCTCAGGGCCTTTTATAATAAAATCGTGGTACTGAAAGAGGCATTATTTAAACGAAAAGACAGACACAAAAGGATTTTAATCTCCCCTTAATTGGAAATAATAAACAATGCTTGTGTCTTTCCCTTATAAATTAAACATAGCTACTCTTGTAGCGTCTTTAAAGGATTATCACAGTGTATTCGGTGTCTATTTGGTACAATGGCAGGCATTTTAAGTCAAGTAAACTCTCTTGTGTTGTTGCAGCCATATGTTTGTAAGTGGCGTGTGTTTAAATACCGAAATATAGGTTTAGGCCCATCTCGTAGCCAGATTTGGTAGCTAGCTTCCAAATGGGAGAAATAATCCCGATTCGAAGCTGGCTACGAAATAGGAATTCGAAAGTCAAAGATTTAGGAATTTAACTAGTAAAAAAAAAATCCTAACCTACCGAATAGATCGTTCCCATTTAGTAGCTAGCTACAAGATGGGAAAACACTTTTCTCATTTCGTAGCTAGCTACCAAATCTGGCTACGAGATGGGCCTAACCTGAAATACAGATGCTTCTATCCTATCCTACTTATATTATAAATTTTAAAGTTTGTGAAGATGGATGTATGTATGATTGTTGCTCCTTCACGTAAAAACTACTGAACTGATTAAGGTTATACATCAGAATAACATATGGCATACATTTTATCCGGAAATTCCTGCAGGAACGGGTACAACGCGGGTAGTACCGCGGAGCGTGACTAGTATTTGATTAAAATAGAACTCCAATAAACACAAGTCATTGTTTAGCGAAATATTTCGAATCAGTGAGTCACATAAACCAGTTCAGTCTAATTTCCTTTTTGTAATTTCAAACATTTTTCATTTTAAAATCTTCCTTTGGCCATTCCTTTTCCGTAACAAAAGCTGTTTATATAAAATCTTAACGGTTTTCCCTTAACTTTATGGGGGAAAAGATCTGAGAAAATTTCTCATTTAGTTGGATGTGCCAGATAATATTTCTGATACCTGTATACGAGTAATCTATGTTTATACATACAGAGGAAGGCAAACTTTTAACAACACATAAATTATGCCTAATATCGGCGGAAAGCCTGCCGTAGTATTATATATTACAGTATTACTTACTTACTTTCCATAAGATTAAATTATGGTGATATCTGTGACAAAGATATAAATAGGTCAAAGAGCTGTAAGTAAAACTGGTCTCACAGTTAGGGTGTCACCAATCACAGCGCGTGATTTTCAAACAACGCATTGAAAATGTCAAATCTTTTCGTAAGGCATTGTGATTGGTCAGTTCAGCTCCATCGCTTCAATGGGAACACACCCTTTCTGCCACACTAAGAGACGAACATTAAATCGAAATTTACTAACATATACTGGTTTCATAAGTTTAAGCTTAACTAACGTCATTTTCATACATTATATTATGTCAAAATCACTCATTAAATCATTACTAAGGAAGCATTTGACGACTCTGAGTACGGGAGTTAGTATATTAAATAACAATACACAGATACACATATCATTTTTCTTACATGACACGACTTTATGAGATGATTTTTTATGACAGTCGAAACATGAAGCCGTCAACTAAAATGTGACATCGTACGTCTTGGAAGAAATAAATTGGCACTTATGGCGAGATATTTGAGAACGCTGGCGTATACAACGCGTTGACTTGGAGAGTAGATATTGTAATACAAAATATTATACACATTTACGTGAAGTAAATATAATAAGGAGTTCTATTAGGCGTGATGACTGCGCGTAATTCTTCTCACTGTACTACATATCATTTGTGAGAGACTCCTTAACGTACAAAGTTACATTCCACCAAATGTAACCTATGGTAGGTAGCTATGCTACATTGATATGCACCGAACATAAAAGTAAGTTCGTATAGGTAGACTACCACTGGTGTCGGAGCTCTTAGACCGCCTCAAGGCCTCCGACAAGGTCTAACGGTTGAAACACCCGTGACTGATAAAAACGTACTGTCCGAAGCACGGTAGCGCTCTGACAGATACGCCAATATTAGCCACCCATCCAAGTAGGGACAGAGCTGCACGTTGCTTAACAACCGCGATGGGTTACGTAGTCAAACTTGGGCACTTAGTCAGACTACCTACGAGGGCTACCGCTGATCATATTAAAGAAAATTAGGAAGGAAGGCAAGCTAAAGCCACACTACAAACATTTGTTATTGTATATTATTTATATTTAAAACCATTTAAACCATTTATTTCCACATCAAAAATATACAATTTACAAAAATAAAACAGAGAACAAAACAATTTACGATGCAGAGGAGCAGACTCAGTGTCCGCTGAGCCGCTGGTGCGACACAGCACTGATTTTCAGTCTGTCCACTAAATAAACTATGTTCTTATTAAAAAAATATTAGCATCTAGTCCGCAAAACAAACAAAGAACTTAATATATATATAATATATATAATAATCTGTTAGTCTATACAGTCTTCAGTCTATATACACATATATCTGTTCGGTAGTGGTATAAATCTAGATCAAGCAACATGACTTAAATAGAAAATCTATAAAGTTAGTGACCTGTATGTGTCATCGGAGATAATAAAGGCCTTCCTATATAAAATGGAGCTCAAATATGAACACAATTTATATTGAGCTAAAACAGTACGTCGGTGAAACATCTTCGTTGAAGTAATAAGGAAAATTATATATAAATAAGGAATTATTGTAAATTAAATAACATAGCCTTTTATATCAAGCTTTAGATTAATTATTTGTAATGATGAATTAAAATAAAAACCTTTTTAGGGTTCCGTACCCAAAGGGTAAAAACGGGACCCAATTACTGAGACTTCGCCGCCCGTCCGTCCGTCTGTCACCAGGCTGTATCTCAAGACGGTGATAGCTAGCTAGACAGTTTAAATGTTTACAGATGATGTATTTCTATTGCCGCTAACAACAAATACTAAAAATAAAATAAAACAAATATTCATTTAATATTCCCATACAACAAACGTGATTTTTTGCCGTTTTTACAAAGTATGTTAAAGTACGGAACCCTCTGTGTGCGAGTCCGACTCGCATTTGGCCGATTTTTCCACTCACAAAAGTCTATAATCATTTTGTACTAATATTTGTATGATTCTCCCCAAATTATTTAAAATACTGTCCCTATCTAAACCCTAAACCGTGATCACAGCTGCGAAAACAAGAAAAAGTATACCTACTAAATTATTAATTAGTTGGCCAATTTACTCGGAGCCTGAAAGTATAACGGTGCATAATAGGAAACATTATCATTATCTCTTTAAATATTAATAAAGAAAATACCTCAGTAATAATATTGCAGGGTTAAGTAAAAGGCGGAAAAAATGCTAAATGAAAACCAGTCAGTTTGTACGTCAGTTTCAAAGAGTTGGTCATCGTTACGTTCGTTAAAAAGTTCGCGAGTTGTTAAATGCGTATTAAAGACAATATATGCTTTGTTTCATAACTGAAATTACGGTTTGTTAAAGTTATTCGGGCGGCCAGTAGAAGGCCCCGATGATTCATTCTCTTACGTCTGTTGAGACTTTGTGTTAACGTTTACTAGCGCGTGAGCGTAAGCTGAACTAACCCACCCCTAGTAGTTCACTTTGATGTAAATAAGAAGAAAATAAAGCCAAAGATGTAGAACTCCTGGTTTTTAATGCAGAAAACGGGGTTTTTAATGCAGTAAACGGGGTTTTTAATGCAGTAAACGGGGTTTTTATTGACCGACAATTTTTTTCCTTATTATAATACTAGCACCACCTCGCGGCTTCACCCGTGTTGCCCGTTCCCGTGGGAATTTTGGGAATTTTTATACATATAAACTTTCCTCTTGAATTACTCTATCTATTAAAAAACTGCATCAAAATCCGTTGCGTAGTTTTAAAGATCTAAGCATACATAGGGACAGTCAAACAAACAGCGGAATGCGTATTTTTTTTTAAACTTTGTAGTGATGGAGTATCATCATTAGGTATTTGGTTTTTGGTACGTTTTGAACTATTTTACGGGGCCTAATGTTAATAATTAATAATACTCTTTTGATATTAATTACCCAAAACACTGGTAAAGACAAGATAATTTTACTGACACACCTCACAATTTTGGATTTCGAATTGAGCTGTTCCGAACAATTGGTGCTCCAACTCTCAACTTGATAAGGTCTTCTCTTCCCTGTCATTGTTTATTTAACTCCGCTTGTAAAACAGAGTGATACAAAACTTTTACTCCAAGTTCTGCAAGACAATGAGGTCAACTTAATGTTATTTTAAAGTTATCGAGTTGAAAACACTTGGAAATGTATCTTATTGAGACTTTCGTATACGTATTAGAAAGTTGTTTTAGATTTATAAAATATACTTTGCTGATTGAAAAAAGAAACTGGCAAAGTGCGAGTGGGAGTCGCGCACGGAGGGTTCCGTACTTTAAAAAACGGCAAAAAATCACGTTTGGTGTATGGGAGCCCCCCTTGATTTTTTTTAGTATTTCTTGTTATAGCAGCAATAGAAATACATCATCTGTGAAAATTTCATCTGTCTAGCTATCACCATTCTTGAGATACAGCCTAGTGACAGACGGACGGACAGACAGACAGATGGACAGCGAAGTCTTAGTAATAGCGTTTTACCCTTTGGGTACAGAACCCCATGTTATCCTATTGTTGGGCAAATACTGTTGGTTGGGCCTTTTTTCCATGCCCTCCACTATTTTCGAATTTAGCTACCTATTGCTAGTACAGTAATAAATTATTAATTTTGAATAGGTAATTTGCCAATTCTGGTGTTGGTGTTATCAGACCACCTAAAGGCCATAGTCTGACGATTGAAACACTTGGAACACAGTTAAAAGTGCCCTCCAAAACACGGTAGCGCTCAGATAGAAATGCCATTATCGGCCACCCATCTAAGTAGGGACCGAGCTGCACGTTGCTAATAACAACCGCAATGAGCTAAGTTAAACTACGCCACGAACGCTACTGTACCATACTGTTGTATTATACAAAAATATTATATTAATAAAAGTCAAACGATTACTATTGTTATCTGAAGATCACAAATCAAAGTCAAAAAGAAGCTCCAGAACTAACGATCAAAAAATATCAAAGGCCAAAAGAGAGCATTACACCTCCCAAACGAGTTCGTTTCTCGGGGATGGGGTGGCACTATCGTTAACCAAGGGATCGGTTTAAGGATCTCATTTGAAACATTTTAATGTGATTTAGGTATATTTCGCGGATATTTGCATATTACGACGAACATGTAGTTAAATATGCACATAAATTCTGAAAAGTTGTAAGCATGATGCTCGGCGAGTACTGAAAATGAAAGCTAAGATGAAAGTGAATTCAATGTGTTAAAATTGTTAGACGGATGTTATATTTAACGTTTCTTAGAATGTCACATCACAGAGGAAAGAAGTAAATATTCCGGAATTGCCTGTTGTTAATTTATGATTCACCTTAACATCGAATGTTGTTGGGAACCTCATAAAACTGATACAGTAATTTAAAACGGAATAATGAGTTAAAATTTACCACAAAATATTTAATTTTCTGTATTTTGATATGATATTGTTTAATATTAATATAATTTACTGTTCACTGACATATATTATTGAATCGAAACACCAATACAAATTAAATCACATTTGTACTATCCTACATTATTATAAAAACAAAGTGTCCAAAAGTTATCTGCCTATATGTAACTGATTTATTCAAAAGCTACTGAACAGATTTTCATGCGTTTTTCACCAACATACAGAGTGATTCAAGATGGAGGTTTGTGACAACTGTTGATGGCAACATTCCCACATAACGGGTACTAAGCGACTAAAACTGCGGGGCACTGCTAGTTGAGAATAAAAATACACTCATAGTATCTGAGTACATACTTATGTATGTACGTATATACTATCTCGTCTCATGCACACAAATATCTCCACTCGTATACAACATTCAACTAAAGTAGGAACATGCTACGTTTACTACACACTCAATTTATATTCAAAGTCACACAGCGCTCACTAAAAGTGATTTGCAACATTTGTCACATTTCCTTATGACATTATTATAAAACTAACTCCGTTCAAGATTCGTAACGTAGTGGGTCGGGAAATTAATTTTGTTTGCTCTAAGCAAATGCGATACAGTTTCGTTGGATATTAGACTTTATTTCTAAGTGAATAGAGGTTTTGTATTCGGAGCTAGTTTGTGCGATAAGTATTGTCATTTAGGGGTAACTACGCGTGACGGGTCGGCTCACCACATTAACCCCAGGTAACTGTTAGTTGACACTTTATTACGAGTATTATGATTGTAAGTGGAAAAGTAGCCGCAATATGGCGTCGAGTAGATTTCCGAGAGATTTTGTTTTCCTCTCATATTACATATTTCCTCTCATAATAAATTATATAATATTTTGTATTATGAAAGTATATATGGAAATGAAGCCTTTGGAAATATCTTTTATTGGCGTAATAGGAACGTAATGTGGGCCAAAAAGAAACCTTACAGCATTCAAGTGAAAACTTGATAGACTTTTACTATACATTAATTCTCTTTTACGATGCCTCTGCGGTGTAGTGGTATGTGCACTCGCCTACCAAGACAGAGGCCCCGGATTCAATTCCCGGGTCGAGAAAAAACATCTTTTCTACTTTTCAAACATGACTCGGGTTTGAGATCACCAACCCGCATTAGGCAAGCCTTGTGATTACATCTAATCCTCCTTACTGTACTGTTATCTTCGGTGAGATGAGAGGCCTTTGCCTCGTAGTGGAACATTACAGGCTGATACTTTATACATTTACAGCCTTACATAATAGTTATCTTCATCGTTATATTCAGAATAAAATCGTTTTGGCACATTAAAGTTATTTAGTATTTTTTTAACATCAAAATAATTTTATTCTAAAGATACCTTACTTTCTGTAATTTTTTTATTTGCTGCATATTTTTTTTGGAATGTTGTATATATAGTTTTTATTTTCTTGTACTTAATTGTAGCAATGAATGATTAGGTATTTTATTTTATTTTGTTTATTTATTTAAGAATGAGTAAGTACAGCTCTCGTTATTGAAAAATGTAATTGCTTGTTTATATTCAGTTATTTCATTAAAATATTGGTTTCAATAAAATATCGTTCAAATTACTGAATACATTATACGTTTATACTATAAATGTACATCGTAACCAGATACATTCTACAACAAAGAAACATATCAAAATAAATGGTTCGCTAACGCGCATCCGTAGAGTGGAGTATCCGACGGATGTAGCTACAATACGAATCAATCGCTCAGGGAAGTCAAACATTGACCCAGTCCACACTTGATGGATGAACCGTTTAGTTGCATTAGTGATCGCCTCTCGAATCTCGACACATAAATAATTGACGAATACTTTTTGTATAATTTAACTTAAACTTAACTTATTATTTCGGAAGAGATTTGGAAATTAAGTAATGAAGTGATCGTGAAATTTTCCATGTTGACCTAATGCTCCTCACTGTACTGATATCGTCAGTGAGATGAGAGGCCTTTGTCCAGCAGTGAGACATTACAGGCGAAATACTTGCGTATTTAAGTTTTCCATAGTAAGGCACTATCAACTGAAAAGTTCTTACAAAACTCGCAGTGAATTTGTAATTTTTTTAATACGCACCCAGTTGCTGATTCATTTGCCCAAGTATTCATTATATTAAACCCACAAACGATTGTAATCAGAAAACGTCTAACAATGTTTCCATAAATTAAGAAAAGCAATGTCGGGGAAAGTATTAAATTATTGTAATATTATTAAAATTTCATTTCATGCCGATGTATTTTTGGGGTAAGATAACCGATTCGCAAACCCAATTTTAATGGATCACAAGTTTTGGAAGTTTGGAAGAAGGCCGTGCGTCGATTGTGCTATCCTATAGACAATACCTAATATTGTTTAAAGGAAATCTTTGACGACAACACTTGGATGTTATTGACATACGACGTAAACTTTTCAAATATATTATTATGAGTTACGATTCAAAGTTAGTCTATCTTCGAGTGTCCAGGTCCAAATATATGCATGTTTTTTTCGTGACCTCATTTCGTAGAGTTGAATGAAATCTAGTAGAGGAAAACATTCATAACCACCCAGTTATCTGGCTCTGTTTGTGTTTGCATGCGTGGTGTGTGTATCACCCTAATGTCACTCGCACCCGTGACATTGCAAAAGCAATTAATCCGTTTGGATCAAAGCCAAATTCTTTCAGAGTTAACAAGCAAAAACTCAAAGTGATTGAAGCAAAAATTATCAAGGCCCATAACAATTATTGCGCTTAACAAGAAAAACATTTTAACGTTTTGTAAAGCACAAAATTAGATGAGAAAAATTTGTTCTCTTACATTAATGGTATTTGTTTTGTTTATAAATTACTTCATTCTCTTTCTCTTTAAAATTCATTTACAACGATTTTGATGTACAGAAAAATACTGGAAGCAATTTTAATAATTATCTTAATAGGCTCCTCTCAAAATTGGCAACGGGCAGGTGAATTTAATTTCTTATACAAATAGTACCTACTCAGAGAACTGCATAATTAAATTTAGGATGAAACGGGTATACAACAATTAAGACTGTTGCTAACTGACTGGATGCTAACTGAAAAGTATAATCTTGTTAGGAAATTCAGACACATTTATAAAATTATTTGGTATGAAGTGCCAAACAGTTTTTTCAAGGAAAATATTCAAATTTTCTCAGTTCACACGTTATCACTATCTCCCCGAAATTACTGGCAACATCGTCACAGCCCAAGAAAGGAACATCATAGATAAGGAAATTTAAGTGCTTCTATTACAGCTGAGAGTCAGCTTTTAGGAAGTCATTGACCCTTTAGCAACACCGTACCGGGAAAATGCTAATTTTATTTTCGGGTACCTAAATTCAGATTGCTTTTGGCTTAATGGAACTCATTTACAAAACCGCTGTCCGCATATACAAACGTTCTAATGAAAAAACTTTGTAATTAGCTAACCATCCAACGTTCTCGATTATCCTTTAGATTCGGAGTTATTTCAAGCACAATCTTATCAGTGAGCTCAAACATACTGTTCACTACAATTGTTGAACATTCACACAATGCGTATTCAAAAAAATGGAGTGGAAATATAAAACAATATGAAATTCCTTTTCATTTTCTCGCCATCAGTGATACTGATACGATGTTACTGAGTAAATTGAATGTACAATTTTGTAAAGTGGTATCTCCTATTTGTTTTGATTTTGGGGGTTTCCTTGAGATCAAGAGAGTCTCAACTAATCGAATTTGTAAGTGAACAGAGTGAGTGAACGAGATGTTGGAGGGTGACCAGGTCAAGGATCCTCTCTCTCATTTACTTTGAATCTGCAAACCGTTTTGTTAATAAGAACATTTTATTATACAGCAGCTAGCGATGTAATCCATACTCTTTGTTTATTAAACAAATTAATTAACCCTTCCAGTTAGAAGATAGAAAAGAGCAATGTAATCAATTTGTCTATTTTCCTCCGTCAATTACTAAAGGCGGTTAAGATGAACTGTGAAGGTTGCGTTTCAAACATTTCCCAATTGTTAAAACCTCGAATCGCGTAAAACAATTGACGCGTGCTCGTAAATAAGCGAGGTTTCTGCCGCTTATATTCTTAATTAACATGATCATTCCGAAAATGATTCATGAGCAATAACAAGATTAAAATTTTCGGAATAAATTGAAACATTTGCACGTTTTCACATGTATTTTCGTTTGGGTTACGAAACCGAGGTTGTCCGGGCGCACTTTTCGACCGTTTCCCAATTATGTCAGTTGAACTGGAGTTTAGTGTTGAGCAGACATTTTAAAACAAACTGAAAACTGCAGGTTGCGGTATTGAGGTAATGGAACAAACTCATTGCAATGAAATAGCTGGGCGATTTTCAAAAATAAGTTTAAATATATCTGCCAATGTGCTACCATTGATGGAAACTTTTTAATAGCTTCTGTCTTTATTATGTCGTTATTAACTCTCAAACTCGTGACGTCACCTATCAACAAATCGATGGTTACTTCTCTTAAGTGTGGTCTCGCCATGCCAGTTCAATGGTGTTGTCAGTTTGAAA
This sequence comes from Cyclophora albipunctata, assembly GCA_963082685.1. NCBI lineage: Eukaryota > Metazoa > Arthropoda > Insecta > Lepidoptera > Geometridae > Cyclophora > Cyclophora albipunctata. The sequence goes on along the minus strand of OY720121.1, from coordinate 9,105,543 downwards.
CAAGTCTGCACACGTACAGTTGACGTCATCAAAACTAAATGAGAAAAAATTATAATATGACTTTTTTCCACAATCACCGTAACAGTTGCATTACCGTTTAACCCTTCTTCACCAAATGGGGTACCTATATACCTATTTTCACTTCAATTCGAAACACACGTTGCTTTACATTTCAGGGGGTTAAGTTTCACCATTACTTATCCGCCAGCGCATTTGTTCGCGATTTATCGGCTTCCGTTACCACTTGAGCCTCGGTACCCTTTCCTCGATTGACACGTACAGGCTTCTTTCCCCTGCGTTATTACCCCAATTTCCTCCCTCTACCCTTGGGAGGCCGCAGTTATTCTGGCGCAGATACCACACAAGGTACCCGTATCGATATTCAACTCGAGTTTACAATGCGTATCTTTATCCTTTGCGTATCCGTGTTCGTCCTTCTATAAGACTGGGACGAACACTACCAGTTATGTTATAAATATTTAGCTTAAGTTTTGAGATACATACTAGAAACTTATTGTTAAGTTACACTGCGCCCAAGCTCGATAGGTTAGTGCCAATTGATAGGCAACGGTTTTGCGTTATATGTGGTAGCATAATGAGAAAGATAAAGTTGGGAAATGTGTTAACTACCATTCCATTCCATATCAAAAAGTATATGATATCAAAAAGTAAAAAATAGGTTAATTTTTCTACCAACATGTTTGATAATTCTACATTTATTATTAAGGTCTCATAAGTTAGATATCAAAAAATCTAGATTTAAAAGCCTAGTATCAAACGCGTCGGGTAAACAAGTGCCGAAGAGGTCTTTAGTGCCGGTTCTTATGTATGCAAATGTCTTGAAGAGCTTCTTACAGATAGGTAAGGAAACGACACATTCACAAAATGTATGGCCGCTTCGGTAAGTAGCTAATGGACGAACTCAATGGCGAAGCACGATAAAGGCTTTTATCTGGTAGAATTTGTAATGACATTTTACGTACGTAAAAATTGAGGCGGGTTTGTTTGTGCAATCACACAGTGTATAAATATTGATACTGTGCAAGAGAGCGCAGGTAACTAGCAAAGTTTATGGCGTAAGAGCTAATGTACAATATTCTTATCTTTTTAAATGCTTGTCTGTCGCTTGCAATGTGGCATCCCCGTAAACATAAAACTGTTGAACTTTGAACTTTATGACAACTAACAACTGGCCCTGCGGTTTTGATCGCGTCGCGTTCGCCACAATGGGTATTTTGGAATAAAAATCACCTCTAGCTCTGCCCTTGAATGTGGCTATCCACTACATAAGCAATTATTAAAATCGGATAGTTAGTTTCTGAGATTAGCGCTTTCAAAAAACAAAATAATCTAACTCTTAGCTTTATCATATTACTAGCAGCGCCCCGCGGTTTTACCCGCGTTGTGCCCGTTCCCGTGGGAATTTCGGGAATTTTTTTACATAAAAACCTTCCTCTTGAATCACTCTACCTATTACAAAAACCGCATCAAAATCCGTTGCGTAATTTTAAAGATTTAAGCATACAGACAAACAAACAGACAAAAATAGCGACTTTGTTTTATACTATGTAGTGAAGTACAGCTTTACCCACACTATCTCATTCATAAAACGACGATTCTGTCAAAGCCTTGTCCTGTATAGTAAGTAATTGAGTATAAAACTCATGCAGTCAGTAAAATCGGACGACCGTCGTCGCTTCGCTGTTACGATGTTAAGAATTAAGCTGCACCAGCGTATGAACATAACTTATTTACGTTTCAATAAGCTACAACCCAAGTGAAAGCCCGTATTTTAAACCCTCGTATTTTTTTATAACATTAGATTTCTAATGGTCCATATTTTTATGTTCTTGGTCGTGAATCCGAACATCGTCCATACGTGAATAATATGGATATTCAATAAAAAGTCACCCTGTGGGAACAGATGCGGGTGCCATAGTCATAAACTCAGACTAAAGGGAGTTTTACGACTCCACTGTGTAATTGATTTCCGCCGTTATTGTTATTTCCATACCTGTATCAACGTTTTCTTTACAAACGCGCTCTTTACAAAACAATCTTTCATTTTTAAACCGATTCTTTTGTTGTTTCAAACAACTAAGGGATTTGTTGAAATTAAAAACAGTTTTATGAAAAACATAAATATTGGAATGTTTTATATAAAATTATTGATCTATAAGAGGTACAATTTGTAAGTTTGTTCGTTTGTATGTTTGAGCTAATCTCGGGAATTACCAGTCCGATTTGAATAATACTTTTTGTAATAGATAGGCACATTTTTAACGAGAAGGTTATAGGCTATTTTTCATCCCGGAATTCCCACGGGAACGGGTACAACGCGGGTAAAACCGCGGGGCATTGCTAGTAAAAATATAAAGTACGTATTTTTGTAGTGTCCGAAATCATCCATGTACGTCTTTGGAAAAATACATGAGAAAAATATGACGTGGTAAACACTAAATCCTAATAAGGCTGTCACCCAACAAGCCGAGTAAATACCTCTGGACATTTCAGTAAAATAAAAAGTCATATTACCACTAGGATTGTATATTACGTCAGACCTGACTTCTCACATGATAAGGGTTCAGTCAAGCCATGTAAACTCATAACATAGGAAATATTTCATAATATCTATTACACGGTTCAAATATCTGAGCATCATTTCGGCTCGCGTGATGTGTTGAATACCATCGTCGCCAACGCGGCGCACGATGCTTCGTATTGTATCAAATGTCACACTTTATGTTTTGGAAAATTACCAGCATTTATATATCGATGTTTGTTTCTTGCCTTGATACGTGGTGTACCACTGTGCAACCTCGTAACGATTACAGTCACTGACAAGTTGTTGAAAAAAGAATATGAAACATAAGCTTACTCTATAATTTAATGTTTTACGTTACAGTTGTTGTTCCTATGTCACTGTATTTTGATTTCTCTTTTACTTTGCACTGTAGACTATGAAATAATCTGGTTAGATGTTTCAAGACGCCTATGGAAATTATAAATCTTATATACTTATTTTCATCTTTAGAACTAGGTAAGTGGAAATAGAAAGTCCGATAAAAATATGATTGAAATCAGTACAAATATGGCGTACATTGTACAACAACATTCACCGCACGGAAGCATTAACCTATTCCCAAAAATAGATTTACTTGCTCTAATATTCTGGGAGCGTTAGCTGTACTAATTCAACATCCGGCCAGTAAGAGCTTAATACCTATGGAGCCACGAACACAGACCATGTTTCATCTAAAATGCACAATATATTTTCGCCGCCAAGTGCCAAATTATATTACATAGTTAGATGCCATAAAGAGCCAACAAGTGGTGCTTTGTGGACCCGACAGCTTGTAACCTGCTAAATATTAAACTGGAGCCGCCAAATAATCTTGAAGTCGAGCTTGTAATACTGTTAAAATAATTTATTTCTGCATAACAGGACATGAATATTAAACGACAAAGGTTTTAATGTTCTTTATTTTACTTTGTTTAAAAATCTAAACTAATAAAATAAAGCTGAAGATTTATTTTTTTGTTTGTTTGAACGTGTTAATGTCAGAAACTATTAATCCGATTTAAAAAATAATTCTTAATATCCATTAAGAAACCCACAACGGGAAGGTTATAGGCTATTTTCCGTCTCGAAACTCTGCTGCCAGTAAAATTAAAAGCTTCAATATCGAACCTCCAGATAATACTAACAGGCGTCCAATGCGACTTCACTTCACATTAACCACAAATCCGATACTTACCACGCATTGCTTCTTACTCCTACAATTATGCTCCCCATACGATTCCACCCTTCGGTACTCATAATCGTATTAATCTCACAACGTATAAACGACACTCTGCACAAAGGAATGCCTAGATAAGAAGCACTTCACTCCACTTTCGCCGTTATCACACTCTCTTAAGGTTCATAAATAGTCGAAGAAGTTCCGTCGTTCTAACCAAAGTTCCACATAGGAAGCAACTTTTTTCTTTCATAGCCTTTAGGCGGTATCAAGATCATGTAGTTACGCCTTTACCTCGCTTTAAGATATTTGCATGTAATCTAGTGTAACGAAGGCTGTTTCTTAAACAAACACTTACATGCCTGTAACATGGTTTAAGTTACAGATTCTCATAGTGTTGTAGCTACCGAAAGTAGTGTTGTCATTAATAAAAAAATTAGGTACTAAATTCTCTTTAAACCCATTTAGTATAGTTCAACAATCAACCGTTTGTACCAAGTAACCTTTTCAAAGATTTTATAAAAAAATATGCTCTCGTTTTATTCCTTTTATCAAAGTAAAATACAATTTCCTTCCAACGGTAACAGTAGCGACACTTTCTTGCTTCATTTGGGTTTTGTAAAACTGCTTATTCAGATTATTAAAGCAATTATCGTTGAATAAAGAGAGTTTCCCTATAGAACGCTCCACCAAGAATCATACAGATTAAGATCGCGATTGTTCATTTGCCTTCCTAATCCTAATTAGTTTGAAAGGAGCTTACAAGTGAACAGAAACTTATGTAATTTTGATCCTATCTATACTTTGAAGTTTAATTAATAATTATTGTGTTGTTTTTGGTTGGACAAATGTTACTGTTATTACTGTCTTTTAATCCTTATTTTACTTCGGTAATTTTATTGAAGAAGCTGCGAAAAGTTTTTGTTCATTTTAGTCAAATATTTAAAAATATAAAACGTTCTGTTAACTTCTGCAGATCATACGAGGGCACGTTAAGCAGTTGTTCCAAGTTGTTTAAATCGTTAGAACATGTCAGAGGCCTAAAGGCGGTTCAACTCCAACACCAGGGTTGGCCAATAACCTACACGAACTTTGATACTTATCCTCTTAATTCCTACGATCATTGAATTTGAAATTGAAGTCACGAGCGGTTGCTTTTTTCAACAAAGTTATTTCCAAACATTTTGCTTTACTACCAAACAAGTTAAATGCTAAATGAACTCAAAGGTCATCATAATAACCCGAAAGTTTCAATAATACTGTCAGTAGTTTTCCTTTTGTCTAGACAGTCATTAGCAGTTAAATGCAGACGGTATAATCTGAACACGACTAAGTAACACAGTCATTAAGTAACGGGCGATAAAAATATTATTAACTTGGGACTAAATTACTTGGTTGAGTTGGTACTAACACGTGCTAATTTGAGGGCAAATTGTTTTTATGTGCATTACAGAGTATTGTAGCGACGGATAAGTTTTTGAAGCATCATGTCGAATTCATTGTAAGAAATCATTGTGGCAAGTTCATTAAATTCTTATAATAAGAAAATCTGTTTCTTTTTACAGTTAAGGGGATTTTAGACTATAACAATAGAACGATTGCTTTTTTAATTAAAGCGTAAGACACACATAGTGCGGGTGCGGGCCGGGTGCGGGCCGGGTGTGAGTCTCGTGATATTGTATTCCTCGTATTTGTGAGAAGTGTGTCACACTGGCCCGCTGCGAGACCGCAGCCACACTATAATGTAACACTATAATGCGTTTAAGTGATATAAAGTTAAGTCAAATTCAACAAATTACTCCAATAATAGTCATTTTGGAGTACTAAGGGAGAAGCCCACGTTGACCGCGACTATTAAAAAAAATCGCTAGTTGTCGTTACCATCCACGCGCCATGACATCTCTGCAGTAAAAGTATTTATTGTATTTTCACGTAAATATAAGCTCACTCACCTACCAATAACATAAAATAGAATTTATAATACCTACATTCCTCGAAATCATATAAAAATATCCAATAACACATAGTAAGTGGCAATAAAAATGTACTCATACAATTTCTCGAATAAAACCAATTTATATTTAATAAAAAAAACATTCGGTAAAGCTTAAAAATAGAAGGTTAAAGTACAATGAATTAGGTGTTTCATCATAAACTCACGGTGACACTTGAATTAAAGAATAGGTCTCTTTTGAAAGATCTAAGAGCATTCTTAGATTTATGATAGGACTACCTAGTAATCTAATTGAACATGTGTTACGTAAGACAAGCGGCAAATAATTCTACGCTTAAAATGGCTTACGATCTCTAACTCTTTTTCCATCTCTAACGTAAGCTCAGACATAAAAATTTAGTTTTGTTATCTTACATATAATACGTAGCTAAATAATTGAATATATTTTATAAAAAAATTGTCATTTGAAAAATATTAAATTTATAAAAAGTTCGAAAACAAGTCTGTAGACTGTAATCAAGTCGTTATCAAATGAGACTATATAATTGAAAATCTAAAAGACCCTTGTTGGGGCTTCTTATTTCTAATGAGCTCATCTTCATAGTTCTTCATAGAGCGAAATTGGATCTCAAAATGCTAATTAAATTCTGGGCTACCATACAATATATATCTATGTATTTATTAAATCATTACTACTGCTTACTATTTCAATGCATCGCACATAACCATATCTAGAATCAAGAGTCCAATTCTCCCGCAAAGTATCTTCAATAGAGAGGTCTTTGTCCGTCAAGTTGTACGAAGCACGTTCCGATAGCTGTGACGTCACAGTAGTTACAACGCCCCGGGGACGTGTGAACTCGAAATGAAACGAAATATGTTGTTTATTACGTCTTTCTACATTTTGAGTAAAGATTTATTTGGAGGTGAAGTAAGTGGTCTAGTCTTAGGTCTTTCGTTTTTTAATATACTATGGTAACTTATATTAATTTTGAGTGTGGGTCGTATACTAAACTTGGTTAATTATTTGTTGTTGTAATTAAGAATAGCTAGATTTAATTTGGAATTTAATATATAATACAAAAATGGATGCGGATTACACTAATAGGTATTGTGTAAAACCACAGATGTCAGAAATACAGGAGATATGGCAAGGAGGCGTGGCGCTTGCGAACGCATCTAGCCGCAAAGCGGCTTGTTGCCAGTTTCGGCCATTAGTCGAATGCCAACTTGCGACGTCTTCACTGCTCGTGATTTTTTACAAAATGCCGCGTTGTACAGTGGTTGTTTGCAAAAATAACACCTCTATTGTGAATTATACGAAAGATGGCATCTCATTTCACACGTAAGTATAAAAATATGATTGTTTTTCTTATTAAATTCATTAAAACATTACTTCGTGATACTAGAAACACGATAAAGTACCAAAAGCAATTATTTTCATTAGGAACTAAAACCATTGTTTGCTTAATACACATCGATCAATGAATCGCCTGGTCTAATAGCGCAATGGAAAAGTGTTTTACTGATACTCTCACTCACACGATAGTTTCGTGAAGCGGGTGCTGCCACTCTGGTTCCAATTAATGAAATCAGGGACATAGAGGTCGAAGTACGAATTTCAATCTGATTTTTTGTAATTAAGGTCTTTGAGTGATTCTAAGCCTATTTTATAGAATACGTTTTTTTGAAATACCTGCCCGTTTCCGAGAAAAAAAATGTTAAGTTTTTTTTTGTATGGAGAAAAATCGTTTTCTTTATTTATTTTATAAACGGGCAGAGACGTTAAAACCAAACCTTAAAGGGATTAAAGAACACATAATTCCTTGCATTTTGTTCGAAATCATCTACTCCATATCTCTGCCCGTTTAAAAACGGCAGGCGTTCCAAATTTTTTTTTTCTTTTGTGGTTTTTTTGGTTTAAATACGCTTGAATGAATACTTAAATAGCAATATTGTAATATTAGTACTTCATTCCATCGATACAAAATGGAATTGTAATATTAATAGCTTAAGTAATTTTATACCTACATACCTGCTATGTTACTTTTTTACCTGGGTATTGTTTTGCGTAGAGGCTTTTGCAAGGCCGAATATGTTTTATTGTTCACGTTACCTGGATAAGATAAGAAAAGAGGGCACTTACAGGTTACAGGTAATCAGGTAACTTACCTGATTAGTTGTTTTCAAAACGGAGTCACTCGTTCCTCGGATCCTAAAGTATCAACACGTACCTACACGCTCTTTACCATTAATATGTCTCAGTTTAAATCAAATTTGGATATATATGTGCTACTGAAATCAAGTGGAAATATCAAAAACAGTGATATATTGTGCACTACGTTTTTAAATCAAATAAACGTTGAAGTTTCTGCTGAAGATCTTAGAATTCTAAAACAGTTCACAAGAACATATGTTGCAAATTTACACAAGAGATGGTTGCAAGCAAATAGATGTCAATCTAATTTTTTCACCAAGAACACCATATTTGATGTCAATATTTGCGAAAGAGAATTTGGATGTCTCAAGCAATGGAAGCCAGTCCGCAGTCAGATGCTGCTACAAATACTCCACAGAAAGCCATCTGAGACCCACCAGAGGATCTATCAAACAAGCATAAAAGAAGGTGCCTTTCATCTCTTAAAAACCACTCCGAAGAAGAATTACTGTCTGCATTATTAGATAGATTGAAAGACAATTAGATTGACATCTATTTGCTTGCAACCATCTCTTGTGTAAATTTGCAACATAAATGTTCTTGTGAACTGTTTTAGAATTCTAAGATCTTCAGCAGAAACTTCAACGTTTATTTGATTTAAAAACGTAGTGCACAATATATCACTGTTTTTGATATTTCCACTTGATTTCAGTAGCACATATATATCCAAATTTGATTTAAACTGAGACATATTAATGGTAAAGAGCGTGTAGGTACGTGTTGATACTTTAGGATCCGAGGAACGAGTGACTCCGTTTTGAAAACAACTAATCAGGTAAGTTACCTGATTACCTGTAACCTGTAAGTGCCCTCTTTTCTTATCTTATCCAGGTAACGTGAACAATAAAACATATTCGGCCTTGCAAAAGCCTCTACGCAAAACAATACCCAGGTAAAAAAGTAACATAGCAGGTATGTAGGTATAAAATTACTTAAGCTATTAATATTACAATTCCATTTTGTATCGATGGAATGAAGTACTAATATTACAATATTGCTATTTAAGTATTCATTCAAGCGTATTTAAACCAAAAAAACCACAAAAGAAAAAAAAAATTTGGAACGCCTGCCGTTTTTAAACGGGCAGAGATATGGAGTAGATGATTTCGAACAAAATGCAAGGAATTATGTGTTCTTTAATCCCTTTAAGGTTTGGTTTTAACGTCTCTGCCCGTTTATAAAATAAATAAAGAAAACGATTTTTCTCCATACAAAAAAAAACTTAACATTTTTTTTCTCGGAAACGGGCAGGTATTTCAAAAAAACGTATTCTATAAAATAGGCTTAGAATCACTCAAAGACCTTAATTACAAAAAATCAGATTGAAATTCGTACTTTGACCTCTATGTCCCTGATTTCATTAATTGGAACCAGTGTCCATTGTTAGGTAGATAATTAGAGATGTGATGTCACTTTTGAGGTTGTCGATATTTTATATCGATCCTACTTAGTTCGAATGATTACACAAGGGAACAAAATTAGACTTTTTTTGCTGCATGGAACTTTATAGCTGTTGTTTACTAATGTGAGGTAAAAATGATATAATTAATTATTGAAAACACAATTCATTACTATTTCTTGATTACTCGACTTATTATTATTATTGAATCAAGTATGGGTTTTTAATTTATTGCGGTACTCTTACACATGTATCATTGATATCATCATCATCATTCACACCTTTTTAATATTTTAGCTATCCGAAGGATCCAAAAATAAAAGAAAAGTGGATAAATGCAACAGGAAAAGGTCCAAACTGGTTTCCCACAAAAAATAACACGATATGTTCGTCTCACTTTGAGCCTAAGTGCTTTCAACCATTGAAGAAAGTTCGTCGGCTCTGAATTTCATCGATACTATTTTTTCTACGATTCAAATTCAAATTCAAATTCAAATCAATTACCTCTTCACATCACTAGTTGCGATGTGTGTTTATTGTCTGTAGCTACAGGTAGAAGCCCCGCCCCCTGTATGCATGTGTTCTATTACTGAGTTTATTAGTGTTGCTGTAAGTTTCTTTGTGTGCGGGAGAAATATGAGCTCGTGTGCCGTTCTTATAGTTTTTGCTTTTGTGTTAGTGAATTAAGTGGGGAGAACACGGCGACATCTGAACACGAATACATTTGTTTACAAAGCATATCTCCTGTATTTATGACATCTGTGTGTAAAACGCACACATAATACGGGTGCAGGTTGCGGGTCACGTGACATTGTTTAAGTGGTCGAGCCGCCACAGACCCGCACCGGCACTATGTATGTCTTGCACTTTACTTAGAGGGTAAAAGATGTATCCATATTACAATGAAATATTCCAAACAAAAGAAGATCGAGCAAGTTCAACCACGACTGTTTGCCAACATTTCGATATTCGGTGAGAATTTTTAACAGCATTACCTCACATATTCGTTGTTTGTGAACTCCAAGACAGAATGCAGAAGCGCACGTAGTATCTGTACTGAATTGAAAAGTTGCCTCCACCTGTCTCTTCTCTGTGTCGAATACAAAGAACAGAGTTTCAATACACTTCAAACTTCGACGTTTGGGGTACAAAATAACAAACTTATTTTTCGCTACTACAAAACATCATGCACCTTTAATAAAAAGCCTTATTCGTGCAACGATAGGGTTGAAAAGCTGTTCATTATTTGTGCTATCGAGTGTAGTACCTTGTTGTATTAGAGCCGTATTAAGCGCAGGTGCCAAATCCAGCCTACCGTGGTATTGTGTTGGGTGTGTAAATAGGCATTTTATCTCTTGTTTGTTTGAACAAAATCTGATTTTTTCCGCATTGTTTTTGTCAATAGAGATATCGAATGGCTTTACCAACTTTTGGATATGCTGTTCTATTATTATTATACTTTTACGTTAAATAAAACTTTTCAACACTTTTTTACTGCACAAACTCTTTGGAAATATTTTTAATAAAGGTAAGTACGCTATAAATCTCTGAAAAGCTTGTGATATTGATGGATTTTATTAAAAAGCGTCTCTTAAGATGGGACAAGTGAGACATACTGGTACATCGCACGCACGTCGCACCCATGTCACTCAATAACCGGCCAACTGTAAAATTAAATTCTCATTTCTCTATCGCGTATTTGTAATGGAAACATATTTGATGAATGGTTAATTTTTCACATACCACATTGTCGAGTTTAGTAAAGCTGACTACGAAATGCTACAATGACTACGAAAGCTACATGCTACGGGGTCCGTAGCACCGTAGCTGTACACAAAATGATTTCGTAGCAAATTCGGTGATGTGATATTACAATACGTAAGTAATTCAATACCAATATTGTTGTTCAGTTTCCTATTTCAAGGATTGGTTCGTATTATACTGATCTTGGAACCATTCAATATAGAATTCGTACAAAAATAAGACTATCGGAGAATAGAAAATATGTTATTCAGAGATATACCAGTGTGTATCGTAGTCATAAAATTGTAACAATAGTATTTTAAATCCTAGTGATTCAATTGAAAAACCTATTTTGAATTGTAAAAGTTTTTATTATATTTCAATGTTACAAACCTTTTACTAAAACCACTAGCCGTTATGTTATCCACTGTTACATGTAAAATTGTTTTAAACCAACAATAAGTATGAACATAAAAATTAATACCAGAGTACTCATGTTAACGTGATAAAAGTTGCAATTTATGAAATAACATAGGGTGGTAAGACCGCCGTGAAAAACGATACAAGGGCCTGTAAAAGTTGCTAGTAAAAAATATTTATTGGCAATAAATGGTGGTTATATCGTTACGGCGATCTGGGGCTTGCGGTAGTAAATTTAATTTGGGCAATGATCGACCGCCGCGATACGAACCGCCATATTTCCCCTGGGCTACTTGTTACAAGTAGTTTTACTTTAAAAACTGTACACTTGATTACGAGTTTAACCGTTCATATGATTTAATAAAAAAATTGGGTCTAATTTCACTATTTCAATATTTTTTTCCTGATATTCGTGAATATTTTTACTTCAATGTAATTTAAAACAGAGTTAATTATTTTCTTAATATTTTAAGGAGTTCTCAAATAAAATCAAAATTCATTAAAAAAATAATCAGAGGCCCAATACAATACTAATGTACTGACTGAGACTTAATTTTTAAATGTTGTCATCCCATCACCCATATCATAAATATTCGTACTTTAAAGACTAACATACATATTATAAAGTTTTGTTTGTCATAAAATTAAACATTATTTCATTTCACTCATTGTTTAATTTACGAGGTATTTTAAAGGGACAATAAAGTAAAGTAGTTTTCCCCAAGCGAAGCCAGTTTAAAATCAAATAGTAATATAGCTAATGTTATGTCAGGCCCTCGTAAACTGGACTCTACATTTTGCTAGAACCGGCTCCGTGGTTTATGATGCAGAAACACAAAAGTAACGAGCACATTAACTACAAATCATTGCACCCGGTCAAACTTTATTTGAATGCTGTTGTATTTTCTGATGTTCCTTTGAAACTGTGTCGTAATCTCGGCACAGTAAAGGTCAAGTGAAGACAGAATGAACGGTGTTATTTGAAGATATTGATTACAGTAAAACACTTGTTATAACTTAATAAGATGAACATGATACGAAATTAAGATATCATTTTCATTGAAATGAGAAGCTTTTGCGTAGTTGTTTGACTTTATAGGTTAATTTTTAACGTTATCGAACAGAGGCAAATAAAATGGGTTTGTTAAAAGTCGAATTACGCTCATAATGTTTCTAGTCCGAAAAAGCAGGTTTCAACATATGTGTTTAGCAAGAACATAAGAAATAAACTCTATAATTATCTAACTTCAATAATAGTCACACATTCCAGTCATGGCATTATTGAACTTTGCTTAACATACACGATACCTAGCTAACGTTACCTTTCAGACAGAAAGAGGTTATGCGTTTGCGTTTTAATTAGTTTATAAATATTATCTGTAACGTAATACAACACAACGACCATATAACTGATCTCGCGGATTTACCCGCGTTGTGCCCGTTCCCGTGGGAATTTTAGGATTTTTTATACATATAAACCTTCCTCTTGAATCACTCTATATATATTAAAAAACCGAGTCAAAATCCGTGCTATTTAAGTTTATCGCGAACAGGCATACGCGGCCGAGGACTTTGTTTTATAATATGTAGTGATAAGCAGCGCCCCGCTGTTTAACTCGCGTTGTGCCCGTTCCCGTAGGAATTTTGGGATTAAAAATATCCTATAACCTTTTCATTAAATGTGGCTATCCAATTCAAAAGTAAATATTTGAATTGGACTGGTAATTATTAAGATTAGCCTGAACATACAAAGACAAGATTGAAAATGCTCTTTATAATATAAGTAAAGACTAAAAAAGCTTTAATCATCTAAACGTAATAAAGATTATACATCTAGACTACGATATTTGTATATCTCTTTGAACACATCTAAGGATAGGGTCCTCGAAGATTTAAAACCTTTTATTCAAATTCCTATTTTCTTGTTCTTGTTAATATTCCGGTAAAGAAGTGCCGCATAGATTTTACTGAACTGTGAGCCATCTGCAACCGACGTAACTGAAATATTTGAGAGCCATAAAACAATCGGCCGAGTCTCTTACTTGCCATGAAAATTTAATGTTGATTAGCTTTGAATATCAAACAGAGCGTGCTATTGCGTTCATTAGCCTCATTTCAGAGGTCATCAATATATTTATTATAATAATTAGTAACGCCCTGCAGTTTCTGTCGCATTGAAATAGATAATAACAATATGGAATTATTTAAGTACATAATGTTAGTTGACATACAATTAATTACATGAATTACATGGGTATTTGTACTATTCATCCATATTAGTCAAGGTAAACAATACTAAACAAAACAAAACCGATACTTACTTTTTTTCTGCTTTTGAAATCAATTAGCAACAACAATTTAAAAATGTATCGCTTTATCCATAAACGCTTCATAGCTTCACTGTTAAAAAATGTTTTGTCTCTTTTGCTCTTTCGAAAATAGCGTACGTCGGTAAGGGACGAACAATTTTATAATTAAAATGCTGATTTATGAATAAGGCTCTTAGATGAAAACACGCTGCATCGTGAAGTACTCGTAACTTCGAAACGAATTGGCTGAACCGTTCGCTGTTAAATGCAGGATAGTCTCCAGGGACACCAACTAAACAAAGCAAACGTGGATTCCGTGTATCCCATAAGAAATATCTGCAAATCTCTGCTTGTAGGAAGCTTCCCTACTCTCGGGAAATAAAAGATTACTCTATATGAATAACTCTTCGGGGCTCTACTAGGCGATGTTTTTCAAGTAGCACGATAATCTGTTACATTATTCTTTCTCTGAATTTACTTTGGACGGTCACAGCAGACGTTGCATTTAGATTCATGAGAGAAAAAGGTTCTAATTTAATTATATTTTACGTAAATGACATTGTAAGGTCGTCGGTATATGAACGGGACGTGAGTTGTTTAAATAATATTTAATTTGTTTGATAGAAAATAGTTTTATATATTTGCTTTATTAAAAATGTGTTGGGTGTCTCAAGGGCACTATTTATATTTCATTCGAAAATACTTTTCAATTGAAGAGAGTGGTTTCTAATTTTGTTATAAACCGTATACTTATTTATTTAGCTAAGGCTTATTAAACTTTGAGAATTTTATCCCAATGGATACAATTCTCCAAGTTTAATGAGGATTATATCAAATTGATATTGCAAACATCAATTAATTTGATAAAGAATTTAAAAAACTATACAGAACAAGATGATCTATATAAAACAATAGCGCCCCGCAGTTTTATCCACGTTGTGGCTGTTCCCGTGATTATTTCGGGATGATGAAATAGCCTATAACCTTTTTCTTGAATATGCATAATATCTATTACAAAATGAATTATTCAAAATAGAGATTCAGTGAGTGATTTTGTCATGTAATGTATGTCAATTAGTTAAGTGTCCATTTAATGGACGTTTCTCAGTACGACAATTAAAATATTTATCAGTTGAATTTAAAAATAAATTTGAAATATTATTCCATGTTGTGGTGTGGCGGTGGCGTAACGAACTGGACGCCTACAAGAGCGACTGGCCATTGGTGGCCCAAAATCGAGAAGAATGGAGGCGGGAATGGGGGGAGACCTTGGCCCAACAGTGGGACCATACGGGCTAGCAGTAACAATAACAGTATTCCATGTGATAGCCAGTCACATTCAAAAGAAAATTCAAAGGCTTCTTTTTCCACGGGAACAGGTACAATACCTAGGAAAAACCTTGAAGCATTGCTAGTTAAATTATAAATTGCTATTTGTTGCCCATCTAATCGTATTATTTATTCACCGGAGTATCTAAATAGGAATTTTCCATTTTATTTTCCTTGGTCGTTTAGCTGCATACCGTTGTATTATTTCTCAAAAGAAAATATAATACTGCTGATCATACAACTACATAATCCAATTATAAAATGTAAACCTTGTTTCTTTGCATTGTACGTATAGTAATAGCTTATTATTTCTTTTGAACTGTCTTGTGATTGTCCCAACCAATATTATTTATCCTTAAGCTCTACGTCTCCTGCATTAAATCGAAATTCTTATCTATTCTCATATTATAAAGAGGTAAAGTTTCTTACTTTGTCTGTAAAGGCTAATCTGAAAAACTACAAGTCCGATTTAAATCATTATTTTTGGATTGGATAGCTACATTCAACGGGAAGCTTATAAGCTGATATGTTTTTCATCCCTAAATTCCCGTGGGAATTAAACCGGATTAAACCGCAGGGCGCTGCTAGTTAATATTATAAACTCGAAAGTAAATGTCTGTATGTTAATCACGCCTTAACTACTGAACGATTGAAATGAAATTTGGTAAAGAGATAATCTAGATCTCGGGAAATGAGATAGGTTACTTTTTATCCCGATTTTTTTGCTGGAACGGGTACCCTGCTGGTGGTACAGCGGGGAACAGTTAGTACAACATTGAACAAACTCGTATGTTTTTTTAACAGTTCTTTATATTAACTATCGAAGTAAAGCCCGATGGATATGATACGAGTATGTTTTTTCTCTATCTAGAACTTTCTGATAGAACGTACACATCTATGAATTTCTGAGTAATAGTATTATTATCTTTAGATAATAGCGTTATATTTTAAGTATAAACAGTGTACCACAATGTTGTAATGAATATTATTCTACCACTGTCAGGAGTAGCAAACCTTCCGAGAACTCATATAGAAGTTCTAAACGAATTTAGAACCTATTTTTACAAACTTTATTTAGTTTTACGTGTACTTTATGTTTTAACATAATTTTTCTATTTGATATAAATGAAAAAGAAATATTGACTCAAATTGAAACTAGTTTTGCCGAGGTACGATTGAACGAAAACTATTTAAACCATAGTATTACCTACATATATGACTAACTTCTATCCTATCAGATACTTCGTAACTTCTCATTTTTGATTTGTTAGTATGAATCTAATCTTTCTAGCTGTACTGATTATATTTGGTGAGACGAGAGGCCTTTGCCGAGCAGTGGAACTTTACAGGCTAATACTTTACTTTTCTTCACTACATAGTATAAAATAAAGTCGTCTCTTTTTCGTGTCTGTCACACTGTTTGTCTGTCTGTATGCTTAAATCTTTACAATTACGCAACGGATTTTGATGCGGTTTTTTGTAATAGGTAGAGTGATTCAAGAGGAAGGTTTTTATGTAAAAAAAATCCCGAAATTCCCACGGGAACGGGCACAACGCGTGTAAAACCGCGGGGCGCTGCTAGTTAAACTATAAAATATAGGTATGTCAATTAATTGCGGTCTGAGAAAGGCAGTAAAACCACAACTGCGTTCTTTTTTTGTTCTTGAAATCGGTAAAAGACAGCATATTGTAGTGAAAGAAGTCTGAATTATTGCGAAGCGGTTAAGATCTGCCCACATTGTTATTTATGTGCGGGTTTGTGATTCTACCTACGTCGAGTCACGCGCAGTTAGTTTCGGAAAAGGGTCAGTTTGCAGTTCGATTTGGGACAATTGATGGCTCGCCATAGTCTAACAAGAGGGGTGTTACCAAACTTTGTAATAATCTGGGTCTCTAGAGGAGACTTCAACCAATGAGAACCATCAACTTGGGTCTAGACTTGGAGTATAAACAATGGCATCCAATAGACGAGCTCTTGATAAGATCTTATATAATCGTTTATCAATATACTTTGTATGGATTCATATCATATATTTTTGGAATGATTATATTACCTACAACAAAATTCATATTTTTTCCGTAATAGATATGCTTATACAGACCACAAATGAACAGTTGTATAATTTTTTTAAAACATGTCAAAAGCCTTTTATTTTGTTCACAAACTCAAGGCACTAACCTTGACAAGATAATATTATTATTGGCATATGAATATAATGAAACCGAAACTTCTGAATTCAATAGAAAACAAGGAATAATTCATATCAAAATCTATCACTAAACCCCATATCACTTGTCAGCGGCTAAGTGGAATATAGAAGAAAATAATAGTGTCGTAAATTCATATATGACACTTCTCAAGGGGCGCCGTCCAGTTTCCTTAACTTTTAGCTCACTAAAAATGTCACATCGTAGGCACGATTTAGTGATTTATTGGCGAATAATGGACATTGTCTTTGAGATATTATTTAAGTTATTGATTTCTTGTGACATTTTATGGTATTAGTAGTAACGCTAACAGATTTATGATTATTTATTATTGAATTCCGGTGACTTCTATCCCTATATATATATGCTTAGATCTTTAAAACTACGCAACGGATTCTGTCGCGGTTTTTTTAATAGATAGAATGATTTAAGAGAAAGCTTTATTTAAAAAAATACCCGAGATTCCCACGGGAACGGGCACAACGTGGGTAAAACTGCGGGGTGCTGCTAGGATACTTTGTTACTATTTTGCGTTGTAACAGAATTTGAGGAACGACAGGCCTATTTGCATTTCTATCATGCTATTTCTATCTTCACTTATTTTCAGAATTCCACAAGGATAGTTTTTAGAGACAACTTCTATTGTGATGCAAGTTACAACCAAAATATTTCTATAACGATACAAGTTACATGGTTACCTATTTCTCATGCGGATGCGGACTTGGTGCGGGCCGGTTGCGGGCTACGTACTGTATTCCTTGTGTTTGTATGAAAGTTGTCACAGTCACAAGTTGCGGGTCTACTGCGGGCCAGTACATGCACTCGCACTATGTGTGTCTCGCAGAGTGAACTGTTTCTTATTCCAATAAACAATCATAACATGCAACGCAATTCACCTTCCATGAAACTCGAACATGAAACGTTATTCAATTTCCATCGTTTCAATATTCAAATTTTCTAAGCATCTCGTACTCGATACAACGTGTTGATTTGAGAATTTCCCACCCATCTTGCTAACATGCTAGGTACCTATATTCAGCGAACAGGTATGTTGTAGTCTTAAATTAAGGAAATCTTATTACGAAATTCCGACGTGTGTCGCTGGCTAAAAGCTGGGGCGAGGGTTCCGTAGCCTAATGAACGTGCTCAAAATTTATAACACCTTTAACCTTTTAGTTACTGTGTAAGAAGCGAATTGGACCTCAAACGCGTTTGCGTAATAACTTTGCGTGTACACTTTATGCGTAGAAAATTTCATTTTGTGTTTTCGTTAGGACCGCTGATCGCTAATGGCTTTGTTTACAATGTTTTTATACGTTTACTTCAAGCGTTTTCAATTTCACGGGCTTTTCTTACTTTGTATCGTATTTTAACACGTTCATTGCTAGAAATAAAAATCATAGTACATTATCAAACCGGCATATGTAACCGGCATGGCAATTAACGTGTTAATAAAGGTATCAAATAAGTTGACATGCACTTAAAAGAAAATTTATTAATACAAACCCTACTAAACAATTTAACCAAAAATATCACAGAATTAGATCATTTACAGAAGTGCCCAAATAACAGTAAAGAAGGTTATGACACTGATCTCAGTTCTGTAACCACTGGAAGTGAGATTTGCTATCCAAGTGTAGTAATCAGTTACCGCTGTATACACTTCAGGATACGGGGTCAGGGTGCATTGGTTGTTCACGATTAACAACCCGGCCAGCTGTCCGTTACACACAAGAGGACCGCCGTTGTCACCCTGCGGAGAAAAACAATCATAAAACCTCATTCATTGAAGATCGGACTGAGAGTTATATTATCATCACGATAAACAGATATCATACTTTGTGTGGATTGAAGTATATTGGAAGTTCCCCCGGTTTCGTAACGGTATTTCAAATGCGTGTCGCGGTTTCAAATGTTTGATTTTTTTTTATTAAAATTAACTATGTTTGAACACCATAATTCAGATCACATGACGATTAGCTTACATAAGTTAACTGCGTAACTTCAGAGTACATTAACGCGCATTCATATTATGTAGTACAATTAGTTAGTAAGATTCCATATTACGATTCCATATTCCATATTCCAAATTACATATTAGAGCTTAGTTTGAGTCTGATTAATAGTGAATGAATTTGTATTTATTATTTATTATTTTTACTTTAAATTAAGAACTGGCAATGGCCTACCAATAGATTTTACTTTCATCTTATTATTCCAATTTAATCGTCACTATTCTGATATTTTGAGAAGCGAGACCTTTTTGTCCTATAGTATTTTATCATGTTTATTATAAACATTCTCTTTTCAACTAATAAATGATAGGTACTTACGTAGCAGCTCATCTGATTGAATCTTGACACAGCACACTTCATGGTCGGGAGTACACTTGCGACAGTAGTGACGGGTAAGTACGTCGTCTGACATTGGTAATGGTTAGTTATGACTTTTTCAGCATATCTCAATACGTTACTTGCCTGGAACTTGATATAAAGTAGTCTTAGATCTTTCTTTCTTATCGAGTGGATGGTCAACCTGACCAATCCTGGTGTCAGAGTTATTGAGCCGCCAAAGGCCTCTGACATGGCTCATGTAACGACTACTGTCCGTAGAAAGTAACCGGGACCGACGGCTTAAAGTGCCCTCCGAAGCACGGAATCATCTTACTTTTCGGGCAATCAGGTGATTCAGCCTGCAATGCCCTAACCAAACTGAGGACGGTCTCACAAAGTTATTTTTGAGAGATATCCCCACCGAGAATCGAACCCGGAACCTCCGGATCGTGAGCCGAGCGCTCAAACCACTAGACCACTAGACCTGTTATTCTTAGATCAAATGTAGTGAGCTCGTGGCGTAGTTTGACTAAGCTATGTTAGTTCATTGCGATTGTTAAGCAACGTGCAGCTCGACCCCTACTTGGATGAGTGGTCGATAGTGGCATTCTAACTGAGCGCTACCTTGCGGAGGGCACGTTAAATTGTCGGTCCCGGTTGTTTCAATCGTTAGACCATGTCGGAGGCCTTTAGGCGGTCTAAAACCTCCCGACACCAGGGTTGGCCACTAACCTACTCGAACTTACTTACTTAATATAGAAGATTAGGAATAATTTTATTTGTTAAACACGTGTAGTGATCATGTTAAGGTGATAATAGTAGTTTATGCAACGTCATATAAAGAAGAATTAAAACACTCGTTACTATTATGAAACTCGCTGCGCTCGTTTCATAAACTCACACTCGTGTTTTAATACCCGTGTTATATGCAGTTGCATACACTACTTTATCTTCACTATTTAATGCAATTAATCAAACAAAATTTTAAAAACAAAACACATTGCGAAACATTAAATTCACGCGTAGGTACGTGTATTGTCACAGTGAACTTGCCGCCATTAAAATCTAACCAATGAGAGCGCAGCTGCGCGTAGGGCCAATCAGGAGCGAGCGAGATCTTACCAAAGAGTTTTGTGTATGTAGTTTCGACGAAGTTTTCACGTATAACCCAACTATTTTCAAAAGCCAGCCTAATATCAAAATTTTATACAACTAGTATGAGGATTTTGACATAAGGCTCGCCAGGTTAATTGGTCGCGTTATAATGATGTTATAATGTTAAATTATAATGATATTATAACATCATGTGCAATTGCTTAAATTGAGTGTTTTAGTTGCCTGCGCTATAACAGTAGTAATTATAAGTCAAGTATTGGAAACATAAGTAGAATGTTACAACATTAGTGTAGATAAATATAATTATAATATAGTATCTTCATATTCTGCCTGAAAATTAAATATTATGTATAGGTAGTAGTAGATTTAGGTATAGTATGCGTTCTGGTTAAGATGCCCAAATTATCCTTACCCACCATTGTAACAATAGTAATTCGCGTTACTTACTGGATTGCCGGAGTAAGGTGATCCGTAACCGGCCAAGTAACATACAGTATTATCAGGAAACTGAACATTGGACGTCAGTGTTAACGGCTGCACTCTAGTGGAGAAGGGCGTTGACAACTGAAAAATAATATAAGAAAATAATTATACATCTACTTCAGATACATACTATCCTTCAAGAATATGTTATATCTTTGATCCATAAAAAAAATTAGGATTGAAACTACTTTTACGGATAGACCTCGATTGTATCTTACATTTTTATCTGACGTTTTACCCCTTTACAGAAACCGTGGTCATACAAGCATCCTGTAACTGGGCCGAACCGTCAGATAAAAATGTAAAATAAAAGGGAGGTGTGTCCGTAAACGTAGTATCAATTCAAAACATGGTAGTGTTCGCTTAAACTTAAGAAACTAATACGAAAATCATTACATAGTATAAAACAAAGTCGCGTCTGTTTGTCTTCTGTTTGTCTGTCTGTATGCTTAAATCTTTAAAATTACGCAACGGATTTTGATGCGGTTTTTTGTAATAGGTAGAGTGATTCAAGAGGAAGGTTTTTATGTAAAAAAAAATCCCGAAATTCCCACGGGAACGGGCACAGCGCGGGTAAAACCGCGGGGCGCTGCTAGTTCTTAACTAAAAGATAGTTATCCTACTTTAAAAGATACCTTCTTACTACCAAAACACTATGCAATATAATTGATTGTGTAGTTTGAGTTAGTGTAGGACGCCTTATCTGATCCTATGATTAGATGGTAACCACCAATCATAAAATTGAGCATACCAGAGCTCTATAGAAAAAACAACACTGATACTGAATACACTTTTTGACTTTACCTCTAAAATCACTCAAAGCGTCGATTCCACAATTCGATAAATGGGATTTAACATACACATTTAATAGAAACTTGAGTAAATAGTCATTGGTAAACGGATAATAGCTGCCATAGAACGGACTATTCAATTACATCACACGTGATATCAAAGCCGCAGTATTCCAAGTATTTCGGAACAGCGGTTTGTGGGCGACATTCCCTTTGAAGGTTTTAAAGTGCATTTGTATTTCACGTTGTTAATATTTCAGCCTCAATTCGTGTATGAACTATAGGTATAAGAACCTAAGCCCACTATACAAGAACAACAGTATAATCTTATATATAAAATTCTCGTGTCACAGTGTTCGTTCGCGTACTCCTCCGAAACGGCTTGACCGATTCTCATGAAATTTTGTAAGCATATTGAGTAGGTCTGAGAATCGGCCAACATCTATTTTTCATCCCGAAATTCCCGCGGGAACGGGTACAACGCGGGTGAAACCCCAGGGCGCAGCTAGTAATAAATAAATATACCCGGACAAATTGACACACAGGTAATTAGACCCAAAGTAAGCTCTAAGCTTGTGTTATGGAATCACTGATATACTTACATACACAATGACATACTGTATCTATACTTCTATACTAAAATTATAAAGAGGTAAAATTTGTTAGTTTGTTTGTTTGTTTGTATGTTCGAGGTAATCTCGGAAATTACCCTTCCGATTTGAATAATTCTTTTTGTTATAAATATAGCCATATTCAACGGGAAGGTTATATGCTATTTTTCATCCTGAAATTCCGATGGGAACGTGCACAACGTGGGTAAAACCGCGGGGTTCTGCTAGTATCAATATAAAATTGACACCCAGATGTCGTTGATGTTACCTGTCATAAGCAAAGCTACTCAGTACTTTTCCAAGTTATCGAATTATCAACACATGTCTAAACTAATAACAGATTTTGTTTCAAAATGCTTTTTATTTATATAACACTAGCAGCGCCCCGCGGTTTTACCCGCGTTGTGCCCGTTCCCGTGGGAATTTCGGGAATTTTTTTTACATAAAAACCTTCCTCTTGAATCACTCTACCTATTACAAAAAACCGCATCAAAATCCGTTGCGTAATTTTAAAGATTTAAGCATACAGACAGACAAACAGTGTGACAGACACGAAAAAGAGACGACTTTATTTTATACTATGTAGTGATATTTTGCTTTTACAATGATAAGATTAGATTGGTAGTTTATGAAAATAATTATTTTCAATGACATTGGCGGAATTCTCGGAAAGTTTTATACTGCTTATTTTTTTCTTTATAGCTGGGTACAAAGTTAAATAAGAACGGTAGTACTTATTTTTGGGTGTATTATATTATTAACTGTAATATTGGCATTGACCTAATTGCTATACTTAATATATCTGTCTTGTATATATTTTAAGAGTGTGATTTCCCACGGATGGGTAGAGGTCTCTCATCTCACCAAAGATATCAGTACTGTAAGTTGGATTAGTGCAAGCGTGGTGATTATGCCTAATCCTCCTCACTGTACTGATAACTTCAGTGAGATGAGAGGCCTTTGCCCAGCAGTGGGCAGTGCGGGTCGGTCTTCTTCTTCTTCATCGAGTGGATGGTCAACCTGACCAATCCTGGTGTCAGAGTTATTGAGCCGCCAAAGGCCTCTGACGTGGCTCATGTAACGACTACTATCCGTAGAAAGTAACCGGGACCGACGGCTTACCGTGCCCTCCGAAGCACGGAATAATCTTACTTTTCGGGCAATCAGGTGATTCAGCCTGCAATGCCCTAACCAAACTGAGGACAGTCTCACAAAGTGATTTTTGTGAGGTATCCCCACCGGGAATCGAACCCGGAACCTCCACCACAAGACCACGGAGGCTGTCGGAAAACATGTTTCCTACTTTTCAAACATCGTCGGTGATCTCAACCCGAGTCGGTTGAGATCACCGACGATGTTTGAAAAGTAGGAAACATGTTTTCACTCGACTCAGGAATTGAACCCGGGACCTCGGTCTTGGTAGGAAAGTGCACATACTACTAGACATCTTTGTGATTGGTCATTTGTGCTGAGTTCCGCTCAAGTTCCGCTCAAACTCACTCCTAGAAGTTGGTCTATCTCATCTACATCTAGTATTCAATCATATCATAGTAGTAATCAATTGTAACAGATGTATTTGTATATATTTTACCTTTGACTGACGGAGACACAGGTACCAGCTGTGAGTACATGCGAGTAAGTAATCAGAGTACCTCCACACACATGGGCTTGTAGCACTTGGGTTAGATATGCAGTATGCTGGATTGAAACCTTTGGGAACGACAATATTGTAGAAAATTTAGGTATGTATATAAGTTCTTATTCATAAATGCTTATAAACAGCATTTTAGTTGTCAAATGGTTTGTCACTTTCCGACATACGCTGTTATCCAAAGAGCAAAAGAGACAAAACACTCTACAAGTTTTTTGTTGAAGAGCGTAATATATGAATAGTGTTAGAGTATTTTAAATACACTCGATCAAATACATTATAAATGTGTCTTCTAAACTAAGATTTATAGTAGGAACCGTAGTATCTTGAAACTCATTATTACAATTATTCCATCGGATCATTGCACAAATATATTTTTCATTTTTGGCACCATTAGTTAGACTATCAGTTAACAACTAGTAAAAACTATCGGGCATATAGTTGATGCATGGATCATGCCCCTTTTGTATTTATTTATTTATTTAGGACAGCCAGTAAAAGTTACACTATACAAATACTATATACTACACATAACACAAATTAAAATATAAATGCACTTTTTCATGGAAGGACTCCTAAAGGCAAAAAAAAGCTCCTTAATGTTTCAACGTACCATGTATCGAAATTGATCATATCCAGCCACAGTTCCGTCCAATATTCTAGTTTGTTCATCTTTGCTATTCACGACTGAAAAAATAAATAGGACTTAGGTTATTATATAGTTTTATCTAAAATTTCACACAATTGTTTTCATTGAAATATATTCCCCTTACTGTACTGATATCTTCAGTGAATGAGAGGCCTTTACTTAACAGTAGAGCATCACAAGCTAATACTTCATTTATTTATATCCACATTAAGCACTATGATAATGTTTGTAACTTGATACTCACTAGAAAAGGCAACGCCTAATACAACCATTAGTATATAACACTTCATTTTTTTTAAATATTCCCGATAAGCAACAATCAAAATCCCACTGCAGGGAAAAGGAGTTTTAAAAATAGTAGTTAGGCGAAGTCACCTCGCTTGCCGAATAAAAACTGATGAATAATAAAAGTCGTTATTTATATATTATGTGATAATACTTATTGAGGTACCGCGGATGGGATTGATAAGAATCGATAATTCGTGTTTATTACTCGATAACATAGTTTTGTATGACAAATTTTCCAGTTAATCTATATTGACGGATATGGCTAAACTTCATGTTAATACGTGTTATTAGTAAGGAGGTCATTAACGTCTCTTACCACTCCATATACTTATGTCTAATCCTACTATGTATGTATAATATTATAAATGCGAAAGTTTGTGAGGATGTATGTATGTATGTATGTTTGTTAATCTATTTTGACAAGCCCGTTGGCACAGTAGCAGTGAGAGCGCTTACTGTGTCGGGGGTTGCGGGTTCGATTCCCGCCCGGAGTCAACAATATGTGCAGACAATGTTGTTGGCAACACGTCTGGGTGTCAATTATATATTCTTATAAAATATTTGTGCAGTGAATTAGATTCCATAACACAAGCTTAGAGCTTACTTTGGGTCTAATTAACCGTGTGTGAATTTGTCCAAGTATATTTATTTATTATTATTTATTTGGGAAAAAAACTACTGGATTTAGTTGAAACAGTAATATAGATTATATATCAGAATAACACATGGGATATACTTTATCCTGAAATTCCCGCGGGAACGGGTAAAACCGCGAGGCGCGGCTAGTCAAATTATATTTATTGTTGGAATATAGAACAATACCGTTTTCTCATAATTTATTATATAAATGTTAATTTTTAAACATAATTCTTGTTATTTTGTTACCCGACTGCTACGAAAGAAGGGCTATAAATTGAAATGAATGTCTATTCGTTTTTCAATATATACATAGAAGACAAGTTTCATGTTTGTTTGTGTTCTCTCTTCACATTCAAATTAAGGCTACACAACACACAAACAATGTAATCTCTATAATCATAGTAGTTACTATACTTTCTTCATAAAATCTTCAGTTACTTGGCACAAAGCTGCTTACAACCGCTTGAAATCTTGTATGTTGTGATTATTGTACAAGTTGCGACTTAATTAGAACACTCGACAATACAGGGAGACACTCTCAAAAGTCTTTAATGTTAATTTTCGTCTTTACAGAAGACAATTTTGTTTATCTATTTTCAAGTTTAATTTTAAAGAGGTTAAGTTGTCTTTTGTTTGACTTGAACTGTTTTTGTTTGGTAATTTGTTTGAGATTATCAGCTGGCTGGTGTTCAAAGTTAGTGATCTATTTCACTCTTTCTACAACTCTTGGCTCCATGGCTGGTAAGTTCACGAATAAGTCATATTTGTTGATCTTGAAGACCAATATTATTTTGGTTAACAAAATAAGGGGTTATGGTGCAGAGCTATGCTATAAAATGTGCCATAAAAAGTATGTAAATTCGTGTAAGTTATGGCCAAAACTAGTGTCTGAGCTTTTAGACCGCCTAAAGGCCTCCAACTTAGTCTATCGATTATAACAACCGGGCCTACGTACGCTATACTATACTACATTTCATATGCTTAGAGGATATTACCATCGCTATTTAATTTAGCTATGCTTCGTTTGCTTTGCTAGTAGGTATAATAATACGGTTGCTAGATACCAAACGAAGCATAGGAATATAAAGGAATTCGGTTACTTATATTATCACTACATAGTATAAAAAAGTCGCTTTCCGCTGTCTGTCCCTATGTATGCTTAGATCTTTAAAACTACGCAACGGATTTTGATGTGGTTTTTTAATGGATAGAGTGATTCAAAAGGAAGGTTTGTCTGTATAAAAATACCCGAAACTCCCACGGGAACCGGCACAACGCGGGTAAAACCGCAGGGCACTGCTAGTCATTTATAAGGCACAAATTCTAAAGGTAGTTGAAGCAAAAACTTTCTACCTTTAAAATCAAACGATGACGGACTCGTGGTCACACCGTTTTGCTACACCAGTGTGACTACGAGTTATTTATTTTCCTCGTGGTCACACTGTGCGTTGTGATCAACAGTAATTAATGAACATAAGACTCGTGGTTACACTACTAGTGTCGGGAAAGTGACAGTGTAGGTACCGATCAATACGCTACTAATGTAGTTATCGAAACAAAAATAGTAATTGCATGTATACACAACAACACAAAACTAAAATGAAACAGGCTTTACACAAACAAAAAATAGACTCAGTATTAAATAGACTCCGTGAAAAACTGTAATAAATAATATAATTTAATGGTAATAATATAATATAACTTTTGAAGTTCCAGTTTGTGCCATAATAGTGTCGACGGAGCTCCTATTTCCGCCTTATTTTGGCCCTTCGGGCCTGATATAAACTTAACCTAACCTACGGTTGTCTATCGTAATTAATTTATCTATCGGGCACTTCACTACATACCTACTATTCAGTCAAGTGCGATCCTTTTCAGAGTAGTGTAACCACGAGGAAAATAAATTACTCGTAGTCACACTGGTGTAGCAAAACGGTGTGACCACGAGTCCGTCGTTATTCAAACGAGCTATGATACTAAATGATACCTAGGTACTGGTTATCTATTCAAACACGTTATCATATTACCCCCTACTGGTTGTTGATAAACATGTTACAAAGGTTACTTTAGATTACAACTAAGTTGCGCATTGGACTAACATATCTTACTTTGGTCAAAGGACTCTGCAAATATAACGTTACTAGAAACTAGCATGGTCACTCCATCGCCGTGGTTACTAACGTACCGTCCACACGAAGTTGATAAGACAAACTTCACAGACTTGTCTCATCGGCGTGATAAAATCATGGTATCTGAACGTGTTTGCAGTACAAAGCATGTTACTATTGTGTTGCAACTGTGTTTACGCAGGCTGTGTGTCAATGAAAGCGTGTCTTGTGTATACGAACCTTTTAGATACTATCGTTAGATTTACATTTTATGTATAAATGTTATTATTATGGCTTGATTGTCAATACCTAATATTTTATTAGTCTGTTTTATACTATTAATTTGTAAATTGGTTAAAATATTAATACGATTTCATAGAATTATTTTCGTATCATAGTCCGGTTTTGCCTGAAACACAGGTTCCTACCTAGTTCAGGCTCATGTTTACTCCTGGCTATAAATATTTATTTTAGACTTATTAAATGTAATAGAAGTAAGTTTGTATGAATAAAGATTTGTTTATTATTTATTTATTTACTTAACTAGGGTTTTTTTTTTATTTAAGCGTTACACTAGTTATCGGGTTACGCGCCGTAGAGTAGTGCCCAGTCGTACGCCCGCAATGATGTTCTTTTGTTTTTCATACAAAATGCACAGAGGACAACAGTAAACGCTTAATTTGAAACACTCCTTACCTTTATCTATAATCTGTATTATAGAGTATCATGTAATAACTAAATTATAAAAGTTTTCTTTCAGGTAAAGTACAGTCAACATCAAGAGGATTCTGCTAATTAGCTACAGCTGTTTGTTAGACATATTGTCAGCAAACAATTTTGAAAAATGGTACAAAACAAAAGTGAAAAATCAAAATTTAAGAGAAATCTTAGTACAATAAAAATATATGGCGTTTATTAAAAGGGTGTCTTCCGACCCCATGAGCGGTAAGCCACTAATGAGCAAGGTAATATTGTCACCCTCGTCACGTTTGGGATTCAAAATATACCCATACATATCTGTTTTTCCGTATGACACCTCATAAAAGAGTATTACGAAGGCATGATGACTATCTCATTTCATTCCACCTAACCTCATCAAGATGAATAGATGATGACATTACACGTCTTGACTTGACCCTAGAAACAACTGTAAAAACTTCATTTAATAACTGGAACTATCAAAAAGAACTGAAATATAAACCGCATATAAAATATACGCGCACGGACTTCGAAATAGCTTCATTATGCTTTTTGTTTCACATTCGTATGCTGATACGGGGCCCTAATAAAAACAAATGGGATCAAGCTCGATCTAAATATTAGGATACAAACGAGAAAAGCTTATAGATCTCTTTTCGAGAACATAAACTAAGCCGGAATCGACGTTGTGTACTGTCTTGCTTTTTTAGCGGTAGGTACACTTTATCAGCAGAATGGAAAATGTTTGAGATAAAATAATTCTGCTTTCATCAATCAGGTTACATGTGTGTTCCTCAATGATAAATGTGTGTGTGTTCGTGAATAGAATATTTAATTAATAGCACTTTCATGTCGTACCCTCGTTCCTAATTTTTGTGTTTTTTGCCGACCCTATAACAAAGGTTGTGTGTCAAGCTGATAAATGTAATGCTAAAACAGGTCAACAGGTTAACTAGATATAAAGTAATCGAGAACCTTCCGTTTCTTCCTTTCTAGTCACAGTGCGTAAGTCAGATAAATCGGTGATTAATGGTCTTCAAAATTTGACTTGTCACCCGATATCAGTAGAATTAATTTATAAAAGTGTCCGCGTAGCTTACTTAATCTGTTTGACAATTTCGTATTTTTGATACAATTTTACTTTTTACTGACAGATAGTAATAAAAAAAAAGATGAATTTAAAAATCATAACATGGTTCGATTATTACTTTTGTATTGAAATTGAAAAAAAGAACCTTTTATCTGACACCTAATACGGTCCTATTCGTTTATTTCAAATATCGAACACCTCAATATCTTCCCAGTATACATAATTTGAGGTTTAAGATTGACAGACCCGACATAAGTGACATACATCCGGGGTGAGTCAACCTGATCAAACTCCACATATTAAAGATTATACCTTTGGGAACAAGCCAATTTCAAACTTGGAAAACAAATTGGATTCTATGATGTAACGCCAAACATCGCCGTAGCAACGGACTTACATAAACCTTATGTTTGATCAGTTTATAAATTGAAAGCGTTCTCAAACACACTGCAGTGGTTGCATCACTTAACCGCATTGCGTCACAAATCTCTAGAATAAAATATATTAAGCTACATCTAAATTGTATTAGCGTGGACTCGCAGGGGACTGTATTTTTACAAATTTATACGACAACCGCATAGTGGAGCCGTTTCCATCCATTTGGTGCACTTACACTGCTTGTTGGTAACTGTTAAATAACAAAGCACGGTACTTTAAGTTTTCGCTGCGAATAGCTAGTGGAGTGGCACCTTTTATGAGTCCCAAGCCTCGCTGGTCGAGGACTGAGCTCATTATAAATTTAACTAATTTTAAAAGTGTGTTTCTCCGTTTATGACCTCGTGTGAGTTTAATTAACTATTTGCGCAGTTTTTGTTACAATTCTACTGCATTGTTGTAGGAACACAACAATATAAGATCAACTGAAAAAAATATTCATAACTACATAGTATAAAACAAAGTCACTGTCCACTGTCTGTCTGCCTGAATGTCTGTCCCTATGTATGCTTAGATCTTTAAAACTACGAAACGGATTTTGACGCGGTTAATTATAATAGATAGAGTGATTAAAGAAGTTTAAGCAAGTTTATGATTTGCTGCTAGCATTTTTATATAGCCATGGTAGGGTAGGCAACTAACTGCAACATCAGTTAACAACTTTCCTATAATCACTACATAGTATAAAATAAAGTCGTCTCTTTTTCGTGTCTGTCTGTTTGTCTGTCTGTATGCTTAAATCTTTAAAATTACGCAACGGATTTTGATGCGGTTTTTTGTAATAGGTAGAGTGATTCAAGAGGAAGGTTTTTATGTAAAAAAAATTCCCACGGGAACGGGCACAACGCGGGTAAAACCGCGGGGCGCTGCTAGTGTATCTATAAAATGTCAACCAATTCACGATTTCAAAAAAAGAACACAAGATAAAAGCGGAAGAGCTACTTAATATGTTCGTTTTTAATAAAGAAAGTGTTCCTGTTCTTTTTTTTAATTTTAATAATTTTTTACCGCGTTACACCCCAAAAAGTATTTAACACCCTAGAGTCCATAATACAATGTCAGATAAAGATCTCATAAATTATTGATATCCCTCAAGTTAAACTTTAATTTTGTCAACAGGTTTCCTATTCCACGGGTAAAACGAGGGTTCGTTTAATGCAGCCTAAAGTAGTAAGTTTACCCGCAGGTGCGAGCGACATAATTCACGTGAAACATAAACATTGTTCTATAGACCACTCAGGCAGACATAACGGCGACATTAGCCGTCCCCTTCGGAATAATCTGGGGGAAATATAACAACTTTCTCACTTAGCCTCGAATTTGACTAAGCCTTTATAGTGTAAAAGCGAGTGGACGCCAACGGGGTTAACATCTGTCCAAAATCTGTACCAGTTGTATACGATCCGGTCTTGTTCCCGTTTTACTATTTCAAAACGATCTTAATTTGATCGTGGACTTACGTTCACTTAGTTTAATTAATTGCCGTAATTTTTCATACATTACACGTCAAAATCACTCACTACACTCACTCACTACACTCACTACACTCTACTAAGGAAGCATTTGACGTCTCTGAGTACGTGCGCATGATCCTAAAATAATACCCATTTGTCATTTGATATTATGTCTTAACCAACAGCCATATCGTTAGCTAGTGTTGTATTTAAATGCTTGTCTTGAAAAAAAATCTCTTACAATCTTAAAGAACCTCCTTAATACGATCATTTTTTAAAAAGTTGGTTCTAATTAACCGTGTGTGAATCTATCAGGTTATATTTATTCATAACTAGCAGCGCCCCGCGGTTTCACCCGCATTGTACCCGTTCCAACAGGAATTTCACGATAAAAAGTAGCCTATGTCCTTTCTCAGGCTCTGGACTAACTGTGTACCAAATTTCATTCAAATCGGTTTTGTAGTTTTGGCGTGAAAGCGTAACAGACAGACAGACTTACTTACATTTATAATATTATAGTTAGGATTTAAAAAATACTATCCGTGATTGTAGTGATCGATCGTTTTTAATCAAAATATACAATAAAAGCTTTCGAGCTCGATTGAAACTTTGTGCAGCAAAATGAAAATACAATTTCAATGGAACTTACATTTTCAGTCATTCAAAATCATTTCATTGATATTTTTATTTGTTCAAACTTACAATCTGACACAACGCAATATGTTCAATGAAAATCAGTCAGTGTAAACATTTTTAATATTTCTTTGTATGTTCAATATTGATGAAATATTAAAAAAATTGTTTGTCTCACTATTATATGGATTGACGGAAAAACGAAATATAACAATGGAATTAAAATTACTGGAATTAAAATTACGTCGAAATCAACGACAGAAAAAATTCAAGCAACTAGTAACGTAACAGTAAGTACTTTTATCTACACTAATGTTGTAACATTCTACTTATGATTCCAATACTTGACTTATAATTACTACTGTTATAGCGCAGACAACTAAAACACTCAATTTAAGCAATTGCACATGATGTTATAATATCATTATAATTTAACATTATAACATCATTATAACGCGACCAATTAACCTGGCGAGCCTTATGTCAAAATCCTCATACTAGTTGTATAAAATTTTGATATTAGGCTGGCTTTTGAAAATAGTTGGGTTATACGTGAAAACTTCGTCGAAACTACATACACAAAACTCTTTGGTAAGATCTCGCTCGCTCCTGATTGGCCCTACGCGCAGCTGCGCTCTCATTGGTTAGATTTTAATGGCGGCAAGTTCACTGTGACAATACACGTACCTACGCGTGAATTTAATGTTTCGCAATGTGTTTTGTTTTTAAAATTTTGTTTGATTAATTGCATTAAATAGTGAAGATAAAGTAGTGTATGCAACTGCATATAACACGGGTATTAAAACACTCGTTACTATTATGAAACTCGCTGCGCTCGTTTCATAAACTCACACTCGTGTTTTAATACCCTTCTTTATATGACGTTGCATAAACTACTATTAAGCAACTAGTATAATTATACTAGTATGCTATAGCTAAAAAAAAGCGGCCAAGTGCGAGTCGGACTCGCCCATGAAGGGTTCCGTAGCAGCGAGTAACATAATAAAGAAGTTCTTGAAGTTCGTTGTACTTGTTTTTTTATTTACATTTGAGTTATTGAATGAATAATCAGTATTTTTTTGCGGTTTACGATTTATGTCGTAAAAAAAAAACTACTAACTAGACCTCGTTCAAACCAATTTTCGGTGTTAGATTACATTGTTATGTACATCATATATTTTTTTTAGTTTTATCATTCTCTTATTTTAGAAGTTACAGGGGGGGGGACACACATTTTACCACTTTGGAAGAGTCTCTCGCGCAAACTATTCAGTTTAGAAAAAAATTATATTAGAAACCTCAATACCATTTTTGAAGACCTATCCATAGATACCCCACACGTATGGGTTTGATGAAAAAAAAAAATATTTTTTTCATTTCTAAGTATGGGAGACCCCCCTAAAATTTTTTTTTTTCTATTTTAGTGTGAAAATATTAATGCGGTTCACAGAATACATCTACACACTAAGTTTCAACAACATAGCTCTTATAGTTTCGGAGAAAAAAGGCTGTGACATACGGACAGACGGACGGACAGACAGACAGACAGACATGACGAATCTATAAGGGTTCCGTTTTTGCCATTTGGCTACGGAACCCTAAAAAATATGTAAATGCTGCTACGTGCAATGGCACAAATCAAGAATCATCGATTTTAAAATTTCGAACACAGTAATTCTATTTTATCAACTTACTATGAAAAATATAGAATATAGCGTTTGAAATTTTAAAATGAATCGTCATGAGATTCTAAATTTGAATTTTGAATGTATTATGGTATTATGTATGTATGTCATACGGAATACGCACATGTGACATCCCATTTGCCCTTATTATTAAGTCATTACTGACTATAGCTACCTACTATACGACTATAAACAAATGAATCAAGGTAGATGTAATGAAATATTAAATAACATTACAGTAATATCTCTTCATTATTGACGAGTAAACACCGAAATGGATTACAATTATTAATTTCCATCAAATCTGGTGACATGAGTAAACGTTTTGACAGCAAACTAAGTGAATGATATTTGATAATGTACTCGGTTGAATCCTGTCAAAGTATATTATATAATTATAAGGTGTGTTTAATACTAGAAGCAGTGACCCGCGGTTATTTTTGTTTTGTTATACTTCCACTCTCTTTATTTTCAACCTTCTTTCAAAGGAAGGTGAAGGTTCCAAATTCAGTTCTTTTTTTAAATTTAAATGTATTCTGAGACTTTGGCGTTAAAAACATGTTACTTTTTAAATTTATAGAACAGACATAAAGCAAACAAGTATATATGCATACTTTATAAATAAAATGTATGCAACGTACTACAACATTTTTTTTTATAATTCCAAAGATAATTTGCTATAGAAATTTAGACGTACAGAAAGTCAAATCTCTACCAATTAGAATCATTTACAAACTAATGTCATAATCACAAATGATAACGTAATAAACCTGTTCATTTGTCAAACAACGACATATGTGTTTCTATGACACGAGAGGGAATAATTAAGTGTAGAACGTAATTCGTCTTATCCATTAACAAATTTTACTTTATATGAGCTCTTTACGACGAAACTTAGAAGGTGTCAAACATGGTATTGTAATTTTGTGTTTTAACTAATTTATATAATACTTGGATCCTGTAGGATTTATTACAAATGTGTCTTCGTTAAATGGAAGGACGAAAATTAAATTCTAAAACAAAGTTGAACTCAACCCTTTCTAAGTTGATTCTGAAAAGAAAAGAATTGATCAAGTCGTTATTATAACGAAACATACTTTATCTATAATAATATAATTAAGAGGTAAACATTGTAAGGTTGTTTGTTTGTATGTTCGAGCTAATCTTGTGAATTACCAGTCCGATTTGAATAATTATTTTTGTAATAGATAACCACATTCGATGGAAAGGTCATAGACTATTTTTCATACCGAAATTCACATGGGAACGGGCACAACGCGGGTAAAACCGCGGGCGCTGCTAGTCATAATTAAACCGTTTTGGTAGTTTTGTTTTACCACATATTCTCCCTCTTCTAGGCAAAGGTCTCTCTCAATATCTTTTAAGCGTCCTTGCGCTGGGCCTTTGGCCATAAATAAATATATAAATAAATAAATAAATAAATAAATAAATAAATAAATAAATAAATAAATAAATAAATCCCTGTGGAAACGTAAAAAATATCGGAAATCAATTGACATATCTGTATACTTATTAAAAAACTAGCAGCGCCCCGCGGTTTTACCCGCGTTGTGCCCGTTCCCGTAGGAAATCCGGGATAAAATGTAGCCTATAGCCTTCCTCGATAAATAGACTATCTAACAGTGAAAGAATTATTCAAATCGGTTCAGTAGTTTCTGAGATTAGCGCGTTTAAACAAACAAACAAACAAACAAACAAACAAAACAAACTCTTCAGCTTTATAATATTAGTATAGATGGAAATAGGTCTGAATAATAGTAAAAACTCATATCGATTATACTCATAAAACAACGTTAGGAAAACAATTGAAATAAATAACGAATTCAAATAAAGAACTAAAGCTATTAATATATTCATGCTATTAAAGCTTATTCATTGAAATTAACCACAGGGGATTAGTCTGAATGCAGTTCAGTCTGTACCGAGCAATCGTAATTGAGATAGATGCTAACTTTATGGACCGAGTTTTACTACTTTAAACGAGCAATTATACCAAGGCGATCAGTGCGAGATGCGGCGACAGCTACAGTACTTCAAAGCAAGTTAGACTAGGCGCAGGTTGGTGCAGCTTACACTTACGCACAAGGAACGGTCTTCTTCATCGAGTGGATGGTCAACCTGACCAATCCTGGTGTCAGAGTTATTGAGCCGCCAAAGGCCTCTGACATGGGTCAACTATCCGTAGAAAGTAACCGGGACCAACGGCTTCACGTGCCCTCCTAAGCACGGAATCATCTTACTTTTCGGGCAATCAGGTGATTCAGCCTGCAATGCTCTAACCAAACTGAGGGCAGTCTCACAAAGAGATTTTTTGTGACCTATTGTTCCCACCGAAAATCGAACCCGTAACCTCCGGATCGTAAGCCGAGCGCTCAAACCACAAGACCACGGAGGCAAGTAAACAGTAACACAAAATTAGTAATAAACTAACCTAACCCAACAAGTTTAAGAAAATGAAAAACCGTGGATATCTTCTGGTAATCTGAATATATTTAGCTGTCCTTTAAGTAATGAAACAACGCATTGTCTTAATTAGACATTTAAATTAAAAATCGTATTTTTTAACGAACGTATTTGACGATACCTTTGAAATAACCCACCGTATGTCGACCATCTTCATCATCATTTATCAACAACGAATTAAAATCAATTCGATATACTTATATTGCGACTAGCCCGATGCGAATAGCCCGACGGTGAAACCCACGTTGTGCTCATTCCCATGGGAATTTCGGGATGAAAAATAGCCTATAACCTTCCCGTTGAATATGGTCATCTATTACAAAAAGAATTATTCAAATCGGACTGATAATTTCCGAGATTAGCTCGAACATACTAACAAACAAACTTAGAAATTTTACTTCTTTATAATATTACGAGTAGTATAGATGTGATGTTTGAAATTGCTTGAACTTTTGACTATTGAATAGAAGACCCTATCTCTAGCCGCAAGAAAAACTTTAACCTCTTCAAATCGGGTCAAGTTTTTATACGAAACCATAAATCCAACATTATTTCTGTTGCCCAAATTAAAACATAAAACATCAAGTTTACGGTCAAACGTTATTTTAATAAGACGTTCGTCACGATTTTTATGTGACTTCCTCCACTTAGATTATGGTAAAAGTGAAAAATTAAATAAAAATAATTCTATGTAATACCTTTTTATGGTGATTACATAAAGCTTTCAGTGATCGAGTTATGAAAAAAGATAAAATTGTCAGTAACTGTTATAATTAGTCTAATTTATCTGGTTAGAGCATTGCAGGCTGAATCACCTGATTGCCCGAAAAGTAAGATGATTCCGTGCTTCGGAGGGCACGTAGGCCGTCGGTCCCGGTTACTTTCGACGGATAGTAGTCGTTACATGAGCCATGTCAGAGGCCTTTGGCGGCTTTATAACTCTGACACCAGGATTGATCAGGTTGACCATCCACTTGATGAAGAAGAAGAATCCAAGAGAATTTCTAAGAAGTTGTACCAGTTGGCGCGTGTTATCATGTCTACTAAGTTGAGTGTTGAATTAAAAACAAATAAGGCATAGTATCATAGGACTAAATAAAATCCTATAAAATCATTATAATAGTAACTTCGATGTTAGAAGTTTTTAAGTATGTTCAATGTTTTTCTGACGTGACCTAAGAAAATCCAAACAAAAGAAGGATTTATCGCATATGTGCCACGCAGTAAAATATTTAACGCGAACAGTTTATCGTATAGTAAATACAACTAAAAAACTACTTAAAAAATCCTATAAAAAGTCAAGAAACAAACTATAGCACAATCCAAAAACTAGCAAAGGAGCGTGAACGAACTACGAAAACTTTGGCAAAGATCATTTACCACAAGGTGTCAATAAAGTAGGATCAAAACCGATTGAGGTGTATTCATCTCACGAGTTTTGTTACGTCTCGAAAACGGAATAAGAAGAAGCGTACCAAGAGCTCAACAACTTTTGCTTTGATACGAAAGAGGTCCCAAACTTGTCAAGTGTCCAAACCAAAGTTTTGGAAAGGTGTTGATCGATTGGACAAGTTGAGACGAAAAATTAGCTTTCAACCACTCTTGGGTCCATGATTTTTTTTCCTAATAGGCTGCTCAAAATTGTGTTTGTCACATAGTCTTGTTGTGCACAGTTTCGTAATGAAACAAATATTAGTTCAATTTATAAAATTCCTTAACAAAACCAATGTTATGCGTTTGTTTATCCTTAGAGAATAACAAAAATCGTAAAAATTTACGAGCGTAATGAGAAACTTTGTCAAACTTTAGGATGTTTCTCTCAAATGGTATGTTAGCTCTGAATACCAAATTCATTATTGAAGTTTTGTACGTCCATTTACTGTTTGCGAAATGTTAATTCAAGGAAAATGTCCGCCAAATTCCATTGTTTCCTATTGTTAATTTGTTATTATAAAGATTACCAATTAAGTAAATTTTAACTCAATTAAAACATTTTCCGAGCTTTTACACCTGTAACACTGAAGTAATAAATTAAGAACAACGAAAAAGTAATGCAAATGAGTTGACTTCCGCCTAAAAAAACTTTAAACTTTCATCTAACTTTTCTTTCTGAAAATAAATGAAATTGTTTTGTAACTTCGTGGCTTCATATCAGGAGCGACGTATCCAACCGTTTTTAAATTCGCTTTAATAACCGCTAGGCATCCCTTTTTGTTTCCCCTTTTTTACGTAAATATACAACGAAGTCTTTTAATAAATAAACCGTTTATAGCACAAAGAACGTTTACGTCGCTGTGGCTGCGACGTGACCACACCCACAGTGTAAGCAGTTAACGAACTTCAAACATGCTTTGAACAACTTTACTCTTCTTGTTTCTAATCTCATCAAGTTACTATCTTTAGTAAGTTAAACTTGTAATTATATTTACGTTTAGTTGACACTGAATTAGCTGGTTATAAACAATCGTACTCACGTTTTTTTATTATAAATGTGAACTTTGAATTGATCTTTAATTTCTTTTAGTTTTTTAATAAAATAAGTTCGTATTTAACTTTAAACTTAAAGTTAAGTCTAATGCAGTGTTTGAACAAATAGTGATCTATAGATATACTTACCATTATAAATACTTACTTACATAAAATACTGTTATGAACCTCTTCTTCTTCATCGAGTGGATGGTCAACCTGGCCAATCCTGGTGTCAGAGTTACTGAGCCGCCAAAGCCCTCTGACATGGCTCATGTAACGACTACTATCCGTATATAGTAACTGGGACCGACGGCTTAACGTGCCCTCTGAAGCACGGAATCATCTTACTTTTCGGGCAATCAGGTGATTTAGCCTGCAATGCCCTAGCCAAACTGAGGGCAGTCTCACAAAGAGATTTTTTGTGAGATATTGTCTCCACCGGGAATTGAACCCGGACCCTCCGGATCGTGAGCCGAACGCTCAAACCACAAGACCATGGAGGCTTTTAGAATTGCACTGATATACAACTTAACTTATATGGTTAAGATAAAATAAATAAAGAGTTAACATACTGTGCTGTATCTTAGCTACGTCATCGTCCTTTGAATGAATTAGCTCGCTAAGCTCTTGCAATTTTAAATCTCAGCGCCCAAGTTCGACCATTGTTTTCAAGTTGAAATACACAAGCATTGTATGTACTTTTCTTAGCTTTGCGGACACTGTTTGTGTTTTAACTAAGATTAAATTTTAACCCAATTCACAATACCAACTTTGGAACAAACAAAAAGTTTTAAATGTAATGTAAATACGGAAGGTTATATTATTCACTTTATTATGACACCTCTGACATTTCTGGTAGACAATAGCAGTATTCTGGTTCGCTTAGAATACAATATACAAAAATCTGGTAGATTTACCTTTGTCTAACACAAAAAGTCTATATTAACTTCTCCCAAGCAACTTTGTGACCAATAGAATAGATGACCTTTAACTAAGGCTCATTACGATTTGTTATATAAAACTTTTAAGAAATTGCCATTTAAAAACATCGCCACTCAAATTTTTTTTTAGTCAAAGTACAAGTAAAAATGTTGAATTAGGTACTGCAGTTTTAATTCAAATCAGTCCGTAGACTCCATTAAGCATGTTTCGCTTGCCGTCACAGATTTCGTTTTGGCCGTCCATTCCCACTTGAAACAATCATATTATACTCGTAGTTGTCAAAACAAGATAACGGGTAATTGAAATAATAACGGGATGCATGGGCATTATTTTCCATTTATGTATTTTTTTAAATCAACTTAACGCCTCGGTGGTCTAGTGGCATTTGCACTCGCCTGCCAAGACTGAAGTCCCAGGTTCAATTCCCAGGTCGAGCGTTTACAATATGATTCCTACTGTTTTCTTAAGTTTAAGCGAACACTACATTTTGAACAGAAGACTTCTATGACCACGGTTCCTGTAAAGGAGCCGAAACGTCAGATCAAAATGTAAAATAAAAGCGAAGTGTATCCGTAAACGTAATTTCAATTCAAAATATGATTCCAACTTTTCGAACAAGGCTCGGGTTTGATGTCACCAACCCGTATTAGGCAAGCCTAGAGATATAACCTAATCCTCCTCGCTAGTGACATATTATGTGAGATGAGAGGCCTTTGCACAGCAATAGAACATTATATACTAACTAGCAGCGCCCCGCGGTTTTACCCCCGTTGTGCCCGTTCCCGTGGGAATTTCGGGATTTTTTTTACATAAAAACCTTCCTCTTGAATCACTCTACCTATTACAAAAAACCGCATCAAAATCCGTTGCGTAATTTTAAAGCTTTAAGCATACAGACAAACAGACAAACAGACACGAAACAGAGACGACTTTATTTTATACTATGTAGTGATACTAAGCTTTACTTTTATATCTATCTACCTATTTAAATTTTGACAAGCCCGTTGGCACAGTGGCAGTGAGAGCGCTTACTGTGCCGGGGGTTGCGGGTTCGATTCCCGCCCGGAGTCAACAATATGTGAAGTCATAGTTGTTGGCGACGACGTCTGGGTGTCAATTATATATTCTTATAAAGATTTGTGTATGTATATGTAGTAGTATCAGTTACTTAGATTCATTATTACAAGCTTAGAGCTTAGTTTGGGTCTAATTAACCGTGAGTCAATTTGTCCGAGTATATTTATTATTTTATTTATTTATTATTTATTAAATTGTTATTTAATGAGTCCACTCACAGTGGGTTTTGTAATTATCTACTTTCCACATAAACATATTCCATTATGAGGTTCAAACAAATGTTTCTAACAACTCCAAAATTTCATTACAAATTTTAAATACCTCTGTTAAAATTTTGTCAAGTCAAAGTTTAACAAAGGACACACGGTGAAACGATATGTCGTAATTAAGGTAAAACTTTCACATTTAATGATTCAATTACTGGATCCTTTCGTTAATAAAAGCTAATTGAAATTTCGTATATAATATTCAGTAAATTAATTGGTTTCGGTTAATAAATGTGTAAAATATTTAACAATTATTGTTATTTAAAAATAAAAAGTCAATGAACACAGTTAACATTATTGTTTTCAGTTGTTTAATGATTTATTTGACGTAATCATTTTTTAAATCGCATTTCGTAATCGCATTCGTAACAAGGATTAAAAATTGGATACAGATACAGTACATTGAAGAGGCAGGTTATAGAATATGTTTATCCCTAAATTCCCACGGGGATGGGTACAAGCGTACTGTTAGTCCTACTACTATTATAAATGCCAAAGTTTGTGAGGATGTATGTATGTATTGATGTATGTCCGTATGTTTGTTACTCTTTCACGCAAAAACTACTAAACGGATTTGGATAAAACTTTACAGTAATATAGGTTATACATCAGAATTACACATGGGATACATATTATCTCGAAATTCCCGCAGGAACGGGTACAATGCGGGTGGAACCGCGGGGCGCGGCTGGTGCTTTATATTTTATATTTATAAGAGAAAAACATTCTATATATTTTTTTGCCTTGATTCGAAATCTAGTCAGCTTCTTATAAATGAAGAGAGCCAAAAGCAACGCAGTCTGAGCAACCTATTAATAACCAAGCACTGACAGGGCCAGATAACGCCAGTATAATAAGGGTGGAGCAATAGTCGGTAGGTATAGTACCTAATTACGGCCCACTGGCGAAGAGCCTTTGACGAACAAGAAATAGAAAAATAACTGTATCATGAACTTTCTTCCTCAAGTTAATTACCTACTGTTTTTAGTATATTTGTACTGAGTAATTAAACTATGGGAAGTGTTTCACAAGATGGTAGGAATATTCAAATTGAACGTGAAAATATTTTCCAAGGCCCTTTTCAAATATAATCAGGTTAATTATGTGAAGTAACTTTAACTAGGTTTTTAACTGGTTTATTTAGGTAATGGTAAAGTATGTTGAAAAAATAATTTTCCTTTCTTTTATTTTCATTTAATTTTATACGACGAAGAAATATTTTATCAACAAAATAGAAAACGTGTTGTACTGTAGTTTGCCCTAATATATTACAATTATTTAATATTAATATTAATTGAATTATACTTATAATTATTGAAAAATCGCCCATGCCCTTCCCGTTGAATGTAGCTATCTATTACAAAAAGAATTATTCAAATGGGACAGGTAATTCCCGAGATTAGCTCGAACATACAAACTTACAAATTTTACCTCTTTATAATATTAGTATAGATTTGTGGTGCGATGCATAAAATATTACATTCGCATCACAAATAAATGTTAGTTTCATTCGTCATTATTTTATCATGGTTTTAGTGACATTGACAGATTATTCTTCCCGTGGATTGCACGATTTCCCTCACTGCACTCACGATTGGTGAAAACCAAATAAACGAGAGTGGAAATGAAAAATCGATCCTGAAAATCCATTTCATCTGAAACGGTATGAAATACGATGAAATCTTGCACGTTTTGCAAAAATAAATAGTGTTTTCTCCAAACGGTTTAACTGGATGTAATAAGATGAAAATATTCGGAGACATACTTGCTTAAGAATCCAGACGTTGGGACATACTTCGCTTAATAACTTCGGTTCAACTATCTTGTTAGAGACATGGTTCAAATATAAATACTTTGCATTTAGTCACCATATATAAAACTCACATATTTTATCACTATCCAAATTATATCTATAGGGTTCCATTCTTCGATCAACAATACACAACTATATATATGTCGGGTCGGCGCAAAAAATACGTCTCGGTGAATAAGCCCTCATTTGAAAAGCGAGCTCTTATTTTATTCATAAGATTTGCTACTTTATTGCTAGGTGTTATGGTTGTAATTAGGTTGAACTTCGAACTGTTTTTAAACTTTTGTTTCAGTTTGGTAGTAAACAAAATGAGCTGTCACACGTCATCCACGAGGACAGTATTTAGCTTTGATATTGTACGTGACCCGATATCTAGTTGTGTATTGTTGATCGAAGGTTCCATTAAAGTGGAGCAAACGCATCTTAAATGAACAAACTTTGTTCGATATTTAAATGAACTGGATGATAAAATAAAAAGAAGACAATAAAAGAGATTTTAAATTCTACGTTATAACTCTGTGGTTACACATACGTTGTCTATCAACACCAATATCTCTTTTAATCCTTCAGCTTCCAATTCTAACTGCCTACAACACACAGAATATTTACGATATATTGTAAGGCGTCAAAGCAATTCTTCGTCAAGCTCGTCATCGTCCAATTAAGTGGATATATTCGATGCGACAGACTAAGCTGCCATAACCGGTAACGAACAAAAAGCA
The DNA here is from genome assembly GCA_963082685.1 of Cyclophora albipunctata. Taxonomy (NCBI): domain Eukaryota; kingdom Metazoa; phylum Arthropoda; class Insecta; order Lepidoptera; family Geometridae; genus Cyclophora; species Cyclophora albipunctata. Next base: position 9,061,785 of record OY720121.1, on the reverse strand, counting down.
AATATTAATTTAGACTGCTTTTAGCACAAATGATATAATATACGTTTAAAGGAATAATAAGGCGTATCGTCTACAGAAGCTAGAGTCGAAGCAGCGGCGCGGTTCAATGCTTCAATGCGCCACCTCTAAATATCCCTGTAAAAAATCGTGGCTGCATCGCGTTTCGGACGGAGAAAGGACGCGATGGAGGCGACCAAAAGGTTCGGTGGAGACGGAGAAGAGATGAAGGCGACGCGGGCGCGGATTATGGCTCCCGTCGCGCGACGAGCACTTTGGGCGCCATTTCGACTGGCGGCCATTTTGTTATCTTATTTTAGATAGGTTTAGCCTTTCCCTGGAAAAAATAGATTGCTGCCAATGAGTATCTATACTGTTTTAACTAGTTGGTGATGTTTTCCAATAACAATGAGAATGATTTTGGAGACACCTCATTTAACTTAAAATTAATATCTTAGGTATTTTATATTTAAAATTGGTTTTAAATCCATTGCCTGTAAAATAGGAACGTTTTACTTTTGATTTTTTGTACCAAAAAAAAGTACTTAAGCTCTTCAATGTATGTTGAACAAAATGTCTAAAACCTTAGTCGTAAAATATTTGAGCAGCTCAAGATTTACTGTTCTTTTAAAATATTTAAGAGCAACAAGTTTTAACAATTTTCTCGTCTAGAAAATAATTGCGTTAAGTCTCGCTAAAAACTAAATAAAATATGAAATATTGTCTCGTCACTTCTCTTGGGTAATATTTAACAAGAGTTAAGTTTATAAAGTTTTAATGAAATCAGTCGCGGGTGTCAGCATTTACTTATTAACCGAATATTTGCCTCTCAAAGTTGGACTTGTTGGTAACTTTATAGTTTCATTCATTTACCCTTGCTTTTCTTTGAACAAGTTACGTGTCTACTTGTCTACTTGTCTAGTGTCTAGAGACGCCAGCGGTAATGAAATGTTTAATACTTTATTAATATATACATATTAAAATATGAAATTGCTTTATTTAATATTATAAGTATTTAATTATGTTAATATATCAATTTTATAATATATTAATATATCTTTCATAACTTATTTCGGCTAAAGCGCCTGTGCTTGATTTAAGCACTGTGTGGGAAAACACTCATGACTAAACCGAACAGTTACTAGCATGCTAGTTAAGGGTGGGTGCAAGTACAATGAGAACCAATAAAAACACTTGTGCATGACTAAAACCATGCAGCTACTAGCATGCTAGTTAAGGGTGAGTGCAAGTACAATGCAAACCAATGCTATCTACTTATGCATATTATACTTACTGACTTTCCATTATATGTTTTGCTATTATTATTAACCGCAAGTGCCACTTGAGAGCAACGGCTAATCGTTCACTAATAGATAAATAGAAGAGGATGAAGATTAAAATCAATTCACCATATACTACGAGTACAGCAACTCATGCAACTCCTTTTTCATTTTACAAACAAAAACTTTGACTACGACTCAAGATTCTATATACATACTAAGAACACGAATACAAGGACGTAACACCTCGGCTTCATACTTAATGTTCCTAGCATCAAACTTTCATATAGTTCAGAATGCATCGACCAAAATGACATAAATTCCCATCTTTGTGTTTTGCTCGTAGTTTTGCGGAATTTATTTGCTGTTATGCGGTCTCTCACAATTTAAATTCTGTACATGAATAATTTGTGAATCCGCAAGGATTTCCGGGCTTTATAACTCGAACTCATTAGTAGAATAGAGCAACCATTACCGGTGAAGTCCGGTGAATTTTACACCTTTTTATTTATTTAATTTTGTCGGCTAACGATACATGAAAGAGCTATCTTTTAGTGTCGGTGAATAAGTTAGTGTAATCACCGCTTTTGTTAAACATTTGGTCGGAGTTCAGCATTACATAATACATTGATTTGTAACGAAGCTATCGAGTGGAAACAAGATCCTCAGAATATATTTGAAATTGTCTCCAAGGCTCACTGACATTCTAATACAGAGTATAACTATTCGAAGTAATAACTATACCGAAGATAATATTATATTAGTAAGGCTGTTATTAATTTAAAATGACCTTGAAATTAAATGTTGATATCATCTACCAAAACTAACTCTAAGGGTCGACACTGCGTTAAGCGTGCGCACTCCGCGGCTCCGTACAAAAGTAAACCGTCGCGGGCGCCCGCAGCGTGCGCACGCCGCGTGTGGCTTCATACAAAAGTGAACCGTAGTGTGCGCCCGTCCCGTGCGGTGTCATACAAAAGTGAACCGACGCGTGCGACCGTCGCGTGCGCGCACGCTTAACGCAATGTTGACCAAGTAAGTAACCAAGTCATCCCACCATTTCAAGGAAAATTGCAAACATAATAATATATGTACCATATATACGCCACACATAGAATTTGTTGATAAACTAAGACAAACTATTATATTTTCCTTTCAAAGCGAACCCACAAAACTACCGTACTACCGTACCGCATGAATAAGTGCATCGCTTTTGATAAACTTTTAACGATTTATGATATCGAGAGCTGACGTACAAACTTTGATTTGATCTCGATTCAATACCGGACTGGTTTGATGCAATTTAAGTTTGTCGCATTGTCACTGCTTTGCTGCGAAGTTTCACCGTCCAAGTAAAGTTGTTTGGGAATCTGAGGAGTTACATTGGATTAACGAAACATACTGTGTTACGTACATGGCAAGTGTTGTCCAAATTGGTTAGACCACATTCTTGGTCGACTGTACCTTTTTACGACAAGGTAAGAACGTTCTAGTTCAACCACTTTTAACCGAAAATTCCATTAATAGACGTGATTGGTGATTGGTCAATTTATATGCTGTGCTTGTTAAACTTCTTATTTCAAAATTCTCATCATGGCGAGGTTGATAGTCCTCAATACATGTATACATGTATTCCTATATACTTCAGTCGTTTATAATGTTCAGCCAGCCAACTTCAGAGATATATGTACAACTAGCAGCGCCCCGCGGTTTTACCCGCGTTGTGCCCGTTCCCGTGGGAATTTCGGGATTTTTTTTACATAAAAACCTTCCTCTTGAATCACTCTACCTATTACAAAAAACCGCATCAAAATCCGTTGCGTAATTTTAAAGATTTAAGCATACAGACAGACAAACAGTGTGACAGACACGAAAAAGAGACGACTTTATTTTATACTATGTAGTGATAAGCAGAAGCATTGTCAGTAAAACACCTCTTTTTCCCAAACGGTTAAAATAACAAACTGACTGGCAAATAACATCAAAGAATTCTTGAAAAAGCAACGTAAAAATAAATGTAACGTTTTACAAGCAACAATGGTTTTCTTTTAAAGAATCTGTCGATTCATTCGCCTTTAATATATTTAAAGGATAAGCAGGTTCATTGAGGATGTCAATTGAAACCCATGTCCCTTTTGAGTTATATACGTTTTGTAACTAAACATGAATGATAAATAGACGCTGAATGAAATTCAATGGGAGCCATCAATACCTTAGGAAAAGCCATTTCTTTTGAAAACGATACCGAGGTAGGGTTACTTTTTGATTCATTTAAGTGACTTATACAAACAGCCTCCTTCTCCACTTGTTAATCACTTTTTCTCGAAAACTATTAGAATCATTAAATTTTGACAAATGGCATTTTAAGTATAAGCTTGACGCTCACTAATGTAGTGCAAGATACACATAGTGTAGGTGTATATAACCCGCACCCAGCCCACAGCCACACTGTTACATAAACATGTTGCCAAGTGTCAGCCACATTTACCGAGCTTCGGCAACATTCTAAGTTTCTAAGCATCATTTTGTTGTAACAATAGCAATATTTTGCCAATAAGCAACAATATGTTGTCCCAACAACATGAAGTTTTAAATCAGCTAATAATGCCGATGTTCCAACCAAGACATTTATTTTTTGAAAAGAAAAATATTTGATGTGATATTACTCCATTGTTACTACAAAACCTTTTTTCTCTACAGAGAGAATTATTTAAAAACTGGAAAATCTAGAAATTCGTCCCCACGGGTTAATTTGGTTCGAAAAGGTATAATCCAACTGTAAGGGACTATTCGAAAAGTTAGTGGGTATTGTAATTCCCAAACTGCCCAAAAGCCTCCAACATGGATTATCAATTAAAACAACGAGAACCGAATATACCTGAAACATTATTTTGCATGTCAACGTTGTGAAAGCGTTGGTAAATAAATATACTTCAGATATCCATCATTTTTATGACATAAACTGTATAATGTATATATTAAGTAAATAGAAGCATACATTCTACCTTTCTGTATACACAAAACTACATACATATAAAATAGGGGAGCGATCAACAACCCATTTCCAGACAAAGACAAATAGTCTTCAAATTACCCGTCCGTTCAGATTGATTGAGGAGTGAAGTTAACTGGGAGTTAAAATATATTTAATACTGTATTTAATTCAGTGTGTGGTCTTAACTGACCTCATTTAATTATTGTATTTATTTCAATTGAAACAGTAATGTTAATACTCAATTACATCAACTGGCTTTGAAAACTGAAAACTTTGAAAACCCTTGAAAAATATAAGGGTGAACATTAGAACTTTTTTGACAACCAAATTAAGTGATTTATATGCATTAAAAAGTATTGATTGATCCGTTGGAAATACAGTATCAGAAATCAAATATATCTACGCTTATTTTGTTAGTTATATTTTTAAAGATTATGTGAAATGTGTACGGTAACTCTTTGATAGAATAAGATTGTAACGAAAGCATTTCCAAGTGAAAGCACCACACAAGACCAATAAGTATACGCCAGCTCCGGTGCAGCTTAAAGTCTTTTATCAGAAACTTACGTTTCATTTCACAATACATCATTATAATGTTCCTTTTAAAATATTTCAGTTTATTTTATTTTTAAATCAGCTTTACAGTACTTTGGTGTAGAAATATATTAACAACTAGCAGCGCCCCGCGGTTTTGCCCATGTTTTGCCCGTTCCCGTGGGAATTTCGGGAATTTTTATACATATAAACCTTCCTCTTGAATCATTTATTTATTAAATTCGAGTCAAAATCCGTGCATTATTATTTTGAGTTTATCGCGAATAGACAGACAGACAGATACGGCCAGGGACTTTGTTTTATAATATGTAGTGATATACATATATTCATTTTGTATAAAGAGCTCATGATAAGCTTTTTATCAAACATCAACACAATTTTACTATTAATTGAAACGTACGTTAATGTCATTATTATTTATTTAAACGGGAACTTACGTACGACGGAGACTACTGTCGAGAGTTCCTCGACACGTTTCGGCCACATACGGTGGCCTTCATCAGGAGGTGGGTGAAGCGCTCGCGACAGCGTCTCTCCCCGCACTCCCGCACTCAGTGCGACACAATTTAGCTGAACTTAAAAGAGTTTTTTAATACTCGAATCATGTATTAAAATCATTAGTAATAGAACAGAAATAAAATATTCGAACGAAACCATTAGAAGACATAATATGTTATCGTAAAAACACAAAACTAGGGTCCTATTCATTATGTATGAAGGCAAAGTCACAATACAAGCGCAGACCCAACCAACATCAAACGGAACTATGGGGACATTGGAGTAAATAAAAAATAGAAATAAAATGTTCATTTGACAAGCCTGTTCGCTCAGTAGTGGTTTGTGAGAGTGCTTACCGGGTAGAGTTTGGGGTTGTGCCTGGAGTCAACAATAAATGGTGACATACCGTTCAGGCATTTAATTGGCTGCACGGTTAATCAATGCTTTCTGTAAAAAAATATTAGCCTGAATGACTTACTTCTGGGCAAACGAGTTACAGGTCTCATCTCAAAATAAATATAAATATTACAGGACAAATTCACACACGGTTAATGAGACCCAAACGAAGCTGTAAGCTTCTATCATTAAGATATTACTAAAGATTATTTTTAGACGTAATCACCATGCTTGCAGGTTAGTGATCTAAAACCCAGTCATGATTTTTGATACCTTTGAAAACATGCTTCGACACAAGCTTCGTAACCGTGTTCTACATAGTATACATATAGGAACATACAACACAATGGACCCAAAACCCACAACACCATTCTATACGGACCGCAATTGATTTATCGCCCGTGATAAATTAATCCGAATTTCTGCTCAATATACTCTTCTATCCTAAAAATCGCTGGTCAAAGGTGATAACGAAACGGCAAATAGCCGAACAAATCCAGGTTATTAAATTGAATGGAAGGTTACAGATTAATACATAGTCAGTGCTGGCGTCGATGTCATTATCTTTATCTGGCAGCAAGTCGATACATTCTGTTTTAGTTGTCTCCAGTTTGATAGGAAAAGGTTTTTTGAAGCGCTTACCTTGCAGTTTTAGTGCAGGATATTTGAAGTTATATTTTTGTTAGTATATTTATGGAAAAAAAAATTGGCGCGATATTTTGTTCAACGCCTCCGTGAGTGACTGGAGTAGGAGTGGGCTCACGCTTTCTCCTGACCTGATCCTTAGTGATTTGAAACCTATAAACCTATCTATGCTCAAATGAATATTTTTCGTCCATCTCATAGGGTTGATTAGGTAGAGAATTCACCCCTTATAGAAACCTGCTTCAATTAAAATATTTTATAACTTATCCAAGTAAATATTTACTAAACAGTCACAATTTCTATTACCTACATACTTCTTCAAAGAAACAAGAGTACCTACCAAATATGTGACAAAATATCACAAAGCTCAAATACTCTCGGCGTTTCGACATTTAAGGCAAAACAATACCACAGGAACATTAAGAATTAAATACCTTACTATTGTGGTACCAACTGTCGCTTTAGGAATTCAACGGCGGAAACCAACGAGAAGCCTTACTACGATTCTTTTTATATCAATAAAGTTATTTTATTTAATTATGAACAACATACATACCTACTTGATTTTGTATTATTTGGAGTAGTCAATGTCCTTATTTAATTTGCGATTTTGATTATCTCGATTTGCAGGACGAAAAGTAATGCTCAATGTAAATTAACAGTTAGGATTGTATACTGTTAATCAGTTATTTATTACATAGTGCAAAAAAATAGTTTTTTATTAACGTAACTTACACCAACTCCTTCTTTGTTCTAATTTCTAGCGACACACATACTCCTACTACCTATAAGTAGAGGCGACGCTTTCATGCACCACTAACATAAAAGTGACACCCTCTCGAGATTAATTAGTAAGGCACACGAAGAGAATTACTAATCCCCACCGGTTCACTAATGAAAAAACTTCCGACCTCTGCCACTGTCAGTTCGGCAGAGAATCGTCGGATTTGCACATTGAAACCATTACTACAAAACCAACTTAAATATGTTTCGTATAATTGCCATTGACAGTGTGCACCTGCGCGAAATTGAACGTTTATTTACACCTAAAGCGCCATTTACATGATGCAAGTTTCTTGCCTGTTGCATATAATAAAATTGAAGCAATAAATTACTTGCATGGTCTAAACAGTACGTAACATTTTGATCTTTTGCGCAAGTTTTGCTTGCCAAAATTGTCTTGGTGTAAACAGCACATACAAAAATTTCTTAGGCGATTCTTGCATTCAATTTTCTCTTCGTCTAAATCACGCGAGCGTGATTTAGACGATACCATTTTCTTGTACATTCAAGTGCAATTATTGAATGCAATAATTGAAGTGCGTTAATTGCCCTTCAAGAATTGTACGCAACTGTTTACACGTGGATATAAGTAAAAAAATTGAACGCAATTATTGAATGCAAGTCTTGACAAAAAATAGTTGCAAATGTCTTCTGTTTAGACCAATACAATAATGTTTAGGAGATTATTGCTTTCAAGTTTTGACTTGTCTAAACAGAGAGTTGTATGAGCTTGTACCATTCATTGGCGGGTTGCTTCAAGTATTGCACGTATTTGCGTTGTCAAATTTTTCATTCAAGTGTTGGAAGCACTGACAAGACACTGACACTGCAAGAAAATGGCCCCCGTAACAGCGGCGACGGCGAGTTTTTTGTGTAATATAATTTTATTTCGTGGTATTTAAGTGAAATTTCATATTTAATTGTGAAAGTTGAGCTAAATAAACAGGATAAAATGTGTGTTTTGTAAAGCTCGCTAAAGAAAAGGGAGTAAAACGTCATTTCACAGGTACGTGTATTTTATTGTTGTTTTTATGCAAATTTGTCTTGAAATTGTGTTTATAGCATTGATTACTATCTGAAAATTGATTGCAATGATATCTTAATAAAATAATGATGTTAAAATGATGAATTTCGTGAGATTGATGTAAAAATTAGTTTTATTTATGTTATTGTTTATGCACTAGGGATTGATAAATTCTTATCGATAAAATGTCGATATTCAATACTAAAAGTTGACATACTTAGTATAAGCTCAGTAATAAATATATGTTATGTTATGTATAAGTTATCAATTTTATTTTTGCAGATTTCCTTCCGAGTTGACGCTAAGGGTGACAAATCAACATCGAGCTGTGCTGCGCTGTACTGTGCTGTGCTGTGTTTCTTAAGCTACGTTTTTTTAACAATTAAACGAAGCTGCGCTGTACTGCGCTGTGCTGTGCTGTGCAGTGCTGTGCTGTGTGTCTTAAGCTACGTTTTTTTAACAATCTAGCTCAGTATAAAGTAATCAGCAGCTCGTGTAGTCGTTTATCTCGTCAAATATGACCCTATTTTCAAAAAACGTAAACATTACGACATAATTGAATCCGATGAAGATGAAAGTGAAGAAGAAGCGGATATGGATATTTTATGTGTTGTTTTGTCGTTAAAAGAGTCCAGTCACGGTATCTTGTACATACACACCATACATGAAAAATACGGAGAATTTAATTTAACTCCAAACCTAGCATAGCTCGACACAGCGCAGCATGGCAGAGCTCCATAAAAAACATAGCACAGCTCGGCACAGCGCGGCACAGCACGGCGCGTAGCGCGCCTCGCTCGAGTCTGCTGCGTTTTTAAACAGAGCGCAGCCTCGCACAGCGCAGCACAGCATGGTTTGTTTGCATCCTCATTAAAATATTAGACGAGCGAGTTGACCAAACATAGCACAGCGCAGTACAGCGCAGCACAGCTCGATGTTGATTTGTCACCCTAAGAAACGTGTGGTTACAAAATATGAATGCCTTAAACTGGACCCCGAAGAAAATAGATTATCTCTGTTCCAATTAATATTTATTTTTTTCAATTAAAATGTGAAAGTATTTTTGTTTTTTATTTTGTCTAAGCTACCCAGTTATAATTGTGTTGGTCTAGTTCGTCCCGCCAACATAACACACAATAGCCCACAATAGCTCAGGATAGAGATCAGTGGAAGGAGGGTAGGGAGGCATTTGCTCTGCCGTGGGACATTTATGGCTAATTAATAATATTAATAGACATAGCAGTTTGCAATACACATAACCTCCAAACCAATTTATTAGATAAGGTACATATATAATCATCGATATACTTTTATTGAGATTTATCGCAGTCATGAGTGTATAAAATATTTTAATGCTATTTCTAGTTTTGTTCGAGCAGGAATAGTATTACGCATTGTTGTATTTTGCCTTTGTAAAGAAGAACCAATTTTATCTAATGACTACATAGTATAAAATAAAGTCGCTTTCTGTCTGTCGGTTTGTCTGTATGCTTAGATTTCTAAAACTACGCAACGGATTTTGATGAAGTTTTTTTAAGAGATAGAGTGATTCAAGAGGAAGGTTTATAGGTATAAAAATTCCCGAAATTCCCACGGGAACGGGCACAACGCGGGTAAAACCGCCGGGCGCTGCTAGTAAAGGTGAGTTCGAAATAAAACAGTTTTTATAATAGAATCATATATTTTCAGCAAAATATTTAGAAATTGTTAATTACTTGTTGGGGACGTGTCACATAAACACGAGCATTACTTATACTGTCAATACAACATCAGATATCTTAGGATTCCTCGGTCTTCATCTTGAAATAATAACTCACAGGACTTCATTACAATGACAGTGCTTGTATTTTACACACAATCATCATGGATTACAGATTACAGGATACGTCTAGATTCAATTAATTGATGGAACCTAAACGACATCCCTTCACCTCATAGTCGTCCTGTCAACGCCATAGAATATCTTTTCCTAATTCTATACTCGATTCGCAATACAACTGTCATAGTCCGTAACACCACAGACTTAACATAGTCTATTCAGTGGTCTATTCTCATACCACAGACTACACCATGAAGGTAGAATTCACGTCACGGAATAACAACACTACAGATTCCATCAGTCAGCTGAATTTACAAACTACTCTTATACTTCTATAGCTTGATTAAATTGACTACAGACTTATTTCTTTATTTATTTATTTATTTAAGGACAGCCAGTGAAATATACATCAAACTTAAAAATAAAACTTACGACTAAATTAATGAATTAGATGCACTTTCTATAGGTGCCACAACATGCATATCTTAAAATAATAATAATAAAACTTTAAACAAAAATAATATGAACTTTAAGCAAACTTTAAGTGATAACATTTCCATATCATGGGTTAACGAATATTAAAATGACAAACAAGTTAAACAGAAAAAAAATATAAACTCTTAATAAAACAATTAATAAAAATGAAAATGAAAATGAACTATAATATTAAGGGATTAAAAAAAAATTAAGTACTTATAATAATCAATAATCAATAAATTTATATAAAAGTAAATAACTTATTAATTGGTGAGCAATATTTTGCTTTTGACTATAAATAATGTAGTGACGTAATAAACCGCTATCTGGTGTGGCGCCACTGATGCCACTCTCCGACATACTATTGATGCTCAGAACGAAAAATAAACAATATTTATTTATTATCAGAATATAAACTACGGAATCAGATATTTAATTAAAATAGAAAAAAATTACACGTTCAACCATGTGTCTTCGCTGTCTTGTTTCGAATACGGGGATTCTAGTATTGGAGTAGAGTTTTGTCGTTCTTTTTCTCTAAGATCTTGCAGTTTATATTTTGATAATATTGCTTGTATTTCGTCCTGAGCATGTATGCTATTTTCGGTATTTAAAATTCGCAATGAAGACGCTACATATTTTCCGAAATTGTCCAAATCATCGTCTTTTTTTTCAAGTCTTGCTCTTTTTTCAATATTGTCCAGTTTATTTAAGGCCGTTTCTATGTAACCTGCTCTTTTAGTTGTTTTTTTAGGCATTGGAAGCGGAAGCACATCATCGACGACTTGTATATTTGAATCTAGGACATTTTCAATATTTTCCGTATTTTCATTTTCAAAATATTCAACAACCAGTGATGCCAGGGACGTATCATTCTGAAAACATACATTTATTTCATTATTTTACAGGTGCCAAGATCTGAAGAGGAATGGAATCAAATAATAAGGGGCTTTTTTATAAGATGGAATTTTCCCAACTGCGTTGGTGCCATTGATGGAAAGCATATAAACGTAAATTGTCCCCCTGGCACAGGATCAGACTTTTTTAATTATAAAAGTACATTTAGTATTGTGTTACTAGCTTGTGTTGATCACGACTATTGTTTCACATACATTGACGTGGGAGCAAAAGGTAGAAACTCTGATGGTGGAATATTTAATAATTGTACTTTAAAGAAGGCTATTGAAGAGAATACCATTAATTTGCCAAGTAATGCAGTACTTGTCGGAGATGAAGCGTTTCCTTTAAAACCTTATTTGATGAAACCATATCCTCGCCGTAACGATTTAAGTAGAGAACAAAAAATCTATAACTATAGATTGTGCAGATGTAGGAGAATCGTTGAAAATGCTTTCGGAGTTTTAACATCCCGATTTCGAATTTTCGAAAAGTCAATCACTACAAGTATAGACAAGGTAGATGTCATAGTGAAAACATCATGTGCTTTACACAACTGGCTTAGGAAAACTTCACCTGCGTCTTACACCCCACCAGGTTTTATAGACGAAGAATTTCAAAGAAGTGGTCTTCGTCTTGGTACTTGGAGACAAAATGCTTCAGGCGGAGCTTTTGAAAATATAACATCACAGAACAACAGGAATAGTACAAGGGAAGCTATAAGAATCCGTGATCATTATTGTCATTACTTTAACAATGATGGTGCTGTACCTTGGCAAGACAGTGCCATTTTTTAACGAAAAAAAAGTTTAACATTTATAATATTACTAGCTGACTAATCCCGTAAAAGAACAACTCAAAGGAGGGTATAGAGTGCGTCAGAGGGTACCTAAGCGATTTCTACAGAAACGTATTCAGGGTGCTCAGGGGAAAAACATACTAAAAGTCCTGACGTCTAGGAGGTGCGCCGGAGGGAGGGGGGGGGGGGGGGGGTGACAAAGGTCTCAATTTTAGGTTATTCGCGAATATCTCAAAAACGGTGCAAAAACGACTTTCTCTTCGTTTACGACGTCTCCATCGACGGTATGCAAGCCACAACACAACACCGCTGTATCCGAGTCCATGTTTATAACTGACTAAATCCGTCTCATCACGCGCGCATGTGATGAGACGGATTTAGTCAGTTATAAACGTGCATCCCATTCTACGTGATAGATTGACGCATAGTATGTTTCAGAAAAAAAAAATTTCTTCCCAGTTCCTACGCTTAATGGTTCTATTAGAATAATCAGATGATTCCATATTCCATATAGCTGCTACCCTTTTCTCAATTTCGTCAATAAAAAGTTCCGTGTCAAAGTTTTCTCGCTCCATTTTTAACCGAGTACATCCACTCGCCACGGACACCCGCGTAGTACTGGACGCTACAATGGCGCCGGAGTATCTCGACTCGCGCGGCGCACGCGCGTAAAACGAGCGAGTCGAGAGTCCCGCTCATTGCATACGTTTTACGCGCGTGTGAGGTGACGCGCGAGAGCATCTGGACGGAATGTATGTAGCTCTAGTAACTCGAGAACGCGCGAGTGCCTTCGCGCGAGTGGACACGCGCGTAAATCGCGCTTTCTGGATAGGCTCTAAATGTATATTTTTCATAAATAAATACTTACCATATTTGATGTTGTTTCTCTGTGTTCAGAAGTTTTCCTTAAAAAAGCATCCATTACATTATACCAAGAGAGTTTGGACTTATAAATATCAGCAGTACCGGAACCAGTGCTCATTGAATTTTTTATCTTTTTCCTTTCCGCATGATACTGCGTTCTTAAGTTTTTTATTTTGTTTGTAATATCCTTAGGTCCCAAACCGTCAACTCCAAATTCTTGTGCAAATGCTACAAGTGCAGCATTTCGTGCATCACGATTCTTGTAGTTTACATTTTCAGTGTCCCACAAACATTCATGGCTACGGTAAATCTCTATAAACTTTATTAAGTCAGCAGAACCAAATTTTAATATTTTTTGACTCATTTTTTGAATAAACAGACTCTACAAAACCTCCCAACACTTGAATGAAAAATTTGACAACGCAAATACGTGCAATACTTGAAGCAACCCGTCAATGAAATGGTACACGCCATACAACTCTCTGTTTAGACAAGTCAAAACTTGAAAGCAATAATCTCCTAAACATTATTGTATTGGTCTAAACAGAGGACATTTGCAACTATTTTAAGTCAAGACTTGCATTCAATAATTGCGTTCAATTTTTTTACTTGTATCCTCGTGTAAACAGTTGCGTACAATTCTTGAAGGGCAATTATCGCACTTCAATTATTGCATTCAATAATTGCACTTGAATGTACAAGAAAATGGTATCGTCTAAATCACGCTTTAATGTTCGAAAACAGAACACAATATAAGGAAATGAACATGAAACATATGTATTAGGTATACACAGTATACGTATTTGTGTGTGTGTATACTTCTTAAGTTCGGATGAATACCGGATTACAAGCTCGCTCGCGGCTCTAAAGAGAAGAGTGATTGTAATTAACAAGATAACATAAGATTTATCTTACTCGCGTGAATTCATAGGTGAATTTTCTCTACGTGTTTATTTAGGCACATATTTATCTTAATAAATTTTGTCCTTGAAGTACATCATTCTGCGTAATGGTTCGCATTACCATATCAAGGCTTAAATTGTTTTGCCCGAGGTAGGGTTAAGATATATGGGTGTCGTATATGGAAAATTTCATGTGAGATTTTATTCACATAATAAAAACATTTTAGTAGTAACGAATGCAACTGTAAAAAGGTAATGGGAATGAAAACTTTGTTATCGCAGTATATCCTGGATTTAATAAGGCGGGTTTCCAATTACCATCCAGACGGTGCATGAGAGTTTGTTTACGAAATACTTAAGTTAGATCGTGAAGTGAAACACAAGACGGTTGAGCACAGACTGACTTTATTATAAAATATCTTGCCTACCCACATTATTACTCACATTATAATTACAAAATATACACAACATCTTTCCCTTTAACAAAATAAGAAACAACATATCAATGGAAATCAATTAGCATAAATTAGATATTATTTTATCGCATGCACAATAATTATAGCACAATCTGTTTTCATACATATTCCACTAACTGAACTGAGCTTAAACAATATAATATATTAATATGTAAACAAAATAATATGTACCCATGCAAGATATTTCAAAAATTACACATAACACAAGTTTCAAATAGTTTTGTTATCAAAAGTACTTGAAACGTTATTATCATAAATAGTTAGAATTGTGTAGGTATTATTGTAATTAATAACAGTACACTTTTTATAAATATTGATTGAACACATAATAATACCTAATTAGTTTAATTATTTATACATTCATTTCCCTTTTTTTTTTTTTTTAATAATAACAATGGTGGTTAATATTAATGCAATTAAGTACTTTCATACATTTTTTTATTGTATTTTTTATTTTATTTTTTTATATTATGTATTATTATTGATCATTCACTACAAAGCATTGATTAGTGCAACGAGTGTGATGCAGTAGGTATAGCTGCAGAGCTATGTTTCAGCGTGTTGGAAAATTTTCTTTTTAGCCTCCCGAGCAGCTGCACGCTCATGTCTACTTTGCGGCTGTATTATAGGTACAGGTGTAGGCATCCTAAAAGTATCACTCGACTCATCAGCGGCATCTATAACCTCAGTGGACTCCTCGTACACACTATTATCACTGTCATTACAATAACTATCGCCTTTATTCATCACTTCTTCGTGAGGGGATATGGGAGTCGAATCGAACTTGATGAGGTGTCTACGATTACGCCTATAAGTCTTACCTAGCCTGTCCGTTACAAAATAAGAACGCGGCTGATGGGCGCACCCCGTCACCCGCGCCTCGCGCCTTCTATCCCTTGGAGCAGCCCTATAGTTTAAGAGACTTAGGTAAAAATCGGAATTATCGTGTATGGATTTCACCAATAATTTTTTTATAGTACGGACGGCTCGCTCCGACCGACCGTTGGACTGAGGGTAATTTGGTGACGATGTCACGTGTGAAAACCCCCACGTTTTAGCGAACTCTCGAAATTCTTTCGAGGCATATGCAGGACCGTTATCTGATATCAATTCATTTGGTATACCATGACGAGAAAATTGATCTTTCATAGCTTTTATGATATTTTTAGATGTAATTGAATTTAAGACACATACTTCGACGTAATTAGAAAAGTAGTCTACTAGCAGCAGAAAATACCTCTTATTGTATTCGAAGATGTCAGAACCTAGTTTTGCCCAGGGTAGGTCAGGTATATGATGTGGGATCAATGTTTCCCTCTGCGGCAAGGCGGCATGTGTGGTGCACACGCGACAGCGACGCACGGCGCGCTCGACGTCGTGCGACATGCCTGGCCAATACATGACCTCGCGGGCTCGCCGTTTACACCTATCGATGCCTAAGTGACCCTCATGCACCCTCACTAGCATTTCTTCACGCAAGTTCTCCGGAATGTACACCAGATTATCTTTAAATAGAACACCGTTATAGTATTCTAATGAATTTCTGTGTTCCCACATATTACGTATCCTTTCATCTGTTTGATACTTATTTAAAGGCCAACCTTGCAATATGCACTCTATCAACAATTGACTCACAACATCGCGTTCCGTATGTTCCCTGACAAGATTTAGTTTCTCATCACTAAATGCAACGCTATTAATCACAAAGCAAGACTGAGCATGTACCTCATCGGATACTTTATCCGCCATGAGGTCGGGAAGGGGAGCCCGGGAAAGCGTATCAGCTATATACATGTACTTTCCAGGTTTGTACACTACACTGAAGTCATATCTCTGAATTCGAAGCATCATCCGTTGAAGCCGGGCAGGTACCGAATTTAATGATTTTTTAAAGAGAGCTTCCAAGGGTTTGTGATCGGTTTCCACCAGCACATCGTTCTTGCCGAATACATAATGATGAAACCTTTCAAGTGCAAAGACGATAGCGAGCAATTCTTTTTCTATCTGTGCATATCTCTGCTGCGTATCGGAGAGGGTGAGCGAGGCGAACTCGACCGGCCGCCCGCCCTGCAGTAGCACGGCGCCCAGCGCTCGGGCGCTCGCGTCCACCGACACTACCGCCGGCTCCCGCGCCGAGAACAACGCCAGCACTGGCGCGCTGCATAGGTCACGCTTCAGCTCTCTAACGGCCTCATCTTCACAGGCATCCCACACCCATTCAATATCCTTCTTTAATAAGTTTCTGAGAGGAGTTACCTTCTCAGAATAATTAGGTATTTTGCACAAATAGTTAACCATTCCAAGAAATCTTTCTAATTCCTGCCTATTTTGGGGTTTTGGCATTTCTGTTACGGCCTTTAATTTACTTTCATCTATCGCCATGCCCTCCGCACTGAACTTGTGACCTAAATATGTCACCTCCTTTACTTTGAACTCACATTTTTCTTGATTAAATTTAATGCCGACCTGCCTAGCCCTATCTAACAGTTTTTCGAGCCGCTCATCATGCTGTTTTTCATCATTGGCCCACAAAATGACGTCATCTACGAATGAATCGACTCCCTCTAACCCCTCGAGCAATTGTTTGACACGAGAGTGAAAAACTTCCGACGCTGAGTTAATTCCATAAGGAAGACGCAAAAATTGATATCTACCGAACGGTGTGCCAAAAGTACAAAGGTCTGCACTATCATCGTCTAGTTGCACCATCCAAAATCCTGAACGAGCATCTAATTTACTGTAATATTTGGCACCCCTAAGTTTAGTAGCTATTTCAGTTAGAGTTGGTAGCGGAAAATGTTGACGGCGAATGACTTTATTCAACGGTCGCGGGTCCAAGCAAATACGAATATTTCCATCTTTCTTCGCTGCAACAACAATCGCATTCACCCAAGAAGTAGGATGAGTTACCTTTCTTATAACACCCATCTTTTCCATGCGCTCCAACTCAACTTGCAAACTATCTCGCACACTCAGTGGAATCTTCCTGACGGGGCAGATACAGGGAGTAGCATTTTTATCTATCGGAATAGTATAATAACCAGGCAACCTACCGAGACCTTCAAACAAATCATCATATTTCGACACATCTAATGAATACACTCGTTGCACCAACCCTAGTTGATCGACAGTATATTTACCTAAAATACTCTCACAATCATGATCAGTAATTACAAAGTTTATAGAATACACTTTATTTTTATAAATCCACTTTAAAACAGCTGATCCGATAATTGGCAAATATGTGCCACAAAATGACATAGCTTTCGGTTTAACAGGGCTTATATCATTAATGGAAAACCCCAATCTGATAAAACTATTTTTAGAAATCACATTTAAATCCGCTCCAGTATCTAATTTAAACAAATGCCCCTCTGAACTTTTCAATAAAAATAAAGTCTCATACCACTTTGAGTCCTCAGGTTGAGTGTCATCCAACGCGTCCACAGATGATATATAGAACAGGTCATCACCGTCGGCTTCTTCTTGCAATGCAAACACTTTACTAGACTTGCGCAATTGGCACGTTTTCCTATAGTGACCTTTCTCACCGCACAAAAAACACTTTGCATTACGCGCTAAACACCGAACACCACCGTCGCAATAATAACTAGAACAAGCCGCACAGGAACGATTCCGCATCGGAACCCCGGACGCCGACGGGCCACTCGCTCCACCAGCATAGCCGCCGCGCGAGCACGAGCCGCTCGCGCTATCACGCGCCGCGGACGTGCCGGCGCCGCCACCGCGCCAGCGCGGCGCCGCGCCACCGCCGCTGCCTCGACCTCCGCCTCGCGCACCGCGCCACGTACCTCTCGAACTCCACACTGCATCCACTGACATTCCTTTTGGTTTCTCACTTTTAACAACACCTTCTATTTCTTTGCCCTCCTCGTTTGATATTTCATTCGATTGGCATATCATAACAGCTTTCTCTAAGGTGAGCTGCTCGCTGCGCAGTAATCTATCTCGCACCGAACTATCACGAACGCCGCACACGATACGATCGCGAATCAAGCCATCTTCTAACTGCTCGAACTCACATTGCTGACTCAAAAGTTTTAAAGCCGTGACATATTCGTCGATACTTTCACCTTGGTCCTGGTTCCTCGTAAAAAACTTGAATCTGACCATCGTAGTGTTCGTTTTGGTTCCGAAGTGATCATTGAACTTTGTAACGAGTTTTTCGATGTCGTCACGATCTTCTGGCTTTGCAAATTTAAACGTGGAAAACACATCGTATCCATCGGGTCCGATAAGATTTATCAGCAGACTAGCCTGTACATCACTCGGCTCCTTATAAACCCCCGATGCTTTGAGAAACACTTGGAATTGTTTCAACCATTTCCGCCACGCATCCGCGCGATTCGCCGGGCCTCCGCCCAGCGTTAACTCGGCCGGAGGGCGAGCGTGCTCCATCACTTATGAGTGTATATTCACCGCGGTAAAAATTAATCTTTTTATATGTTTTTAATCCCACCGCTGTCACCATGAAGTGAAACACAAGACGGTTGAGCACAGACTGACTTTATTATAAAATATCTTGCCTACCCACATTATTACTCACATTATAATTACAAAATATACACAACAGATCGGATCTGAAACATGGGCGTGCATACTCGCAAACATACCTTCTGTAAGGTCTTGACAGGTAAACATGTTTGTTTTAAACATGTAAACGAACAAACAGTCTACGTTGTCTGTAATAACCATAATGCGAACGTGTTATACGTAAAGCGGGTGGTATAACTAACAACTCTTCACATCGAATGTTACCAAATCGAGCTGAAACTTTGCTCGGTCTTAGAACGACGTAAAGAGCCTAATCTCATAATTTTGTCGTAACAATAGGGTCCTCTAGGGAGGTTAATATCGCCTGAAGCACGAGTTTATCCTTATTATTTAGCTTTACAAAATGTTTTCTATTGTACTCCGCAACTATAAGATGTCTAATCTATAATGGGTATGATATTTATGTGTACCGTTCGTTGAACTTGTAAACAAAAATCTTCAGTAATTGGTTTAAAATGGTTGTTAATTTGTTTTTTCATGTCTCCGATGAAAACGGGTTTTATGGATAAAACAAAACGTTGCTTGAAAATGAATTTAAAGCCGTATTTTGCAGCAATAAAGCGCATCTTCCATCAATCACAATGAATTGAGTTATCGTGGACTTTTTACTCAAATTGCATTTCTGTCTGATGTTTTCCATTTTTGATGCTTTTATATTTTTTAAGTTAAAGTTTCCTTTTAATAATATTTTTCTGTCAGTAATAAAAGAAATTGAAGAATTATTTTATTTTGTATCAGTATTAATAAAGATAGTATTTAAATAAAAGATACATTTTAATGTTTTTGTACTTTTACTACTAACAGTATTTTTGATTACCTAATTTACCATCTCATAGTGAGAGCCCAGCCGTTCCGTTCCTATAAAAATTTGGCAAGAAAAGTTGTCATAAACCTTAAATTAGTCTGTATATTGGTGAAAACCTTAATACATATAACAACCCGTTCAGTAGTTTTTAAGAAAATAAACTCGCATACAGACAGACAACTTTACTGATAGATAACTACACTGTAAACCACATCTAAGTAGAGTGTTAGTTTAATCCATACAAACGGAACGGAAACTTGGAAAGCAATCATAATTATAGCGTCTTGAAATGCATGCTCAGTTCTGCATAGCAATTTGATTTGTACGATCTTGTACAAGACGAACTTTGTTAAACTATACTGAGTGAGACTTACATCTTGTGATCGGTGTTTGTTAAGTCGAACAACTTTATCGGTTTGGTTTTAAGTTCAAAGATACATAAGTTTAAGGGAAAGTAAAGGTACATTTTGTACGAGTATATCTACTAACTATCATACAGCTTGGATACTTTAATTTGTATTTTTTTAACCAAGTTTAGATGAATATTGAAAAAAGTTAGAGGAAAATATAGATTTCATTATCGATGTTTTCTAACATGTTAATCAAAGGTTCTACATCACTAAATAGATAAAACAAAGTCGCTTTCCGCTGTCTGTCTGTCTGTCCCTATGTATGCTTACATCTTTAAAACTACACAACGGATTTTGACGTGTTTTTTTTAATAGATAGAGTGATTCAAGAGGAAGGTTTATATGGTATAAAAATTCTCGAAATTCCCACGGGACCGGGCACAAAACGCGGGTAAACCCGCGGGGCGCTGCTAGTTGTCTAATAACTCTGACACCAACGTTGGCCATTATCCTACTCTTTCTTCATGTTTTACCAATTTATACAATTGAATTAACACTGTTGCGGACGACGAACCCTCTCATTAAACCCCCTTGTAAATATTGTAAAACTATTGTAAATAAACCCCGTAGTCAGTTTAGCTTAGATTCTCTCTTTTGTTTGTATAGCGCTATCTCGCTCACTCGCGCGTGTTAATTTAATCATTGTATGTACAGCAAGTTGCGGGCACTATTTGTGTATATATTAAGGCGCATTTCGCCAGTAAAAGTGGACCAACAACGGTGCTCGCAGCTTGCTCAAGAAATCTGGAAGAATACACAGAATCAGAATAAAGAAGTCTTATTTGTTTATTGGAAAGTTGGTGTTTGATTCAAGAAAGAAACCCCTCGTAGGCAGGCAGGAACTACACTACACGTACACCACCAACAGTTTATGGTCCTTCGAGCCGGATAGCAAGACAAGAATCCGTGAAGACTTGAAGATCTGCAGAACAGCTCCAGCATTACGTCACTAGTGGTGCCGTCATACCCTAGTGAACGTAATTGTCACTCCACTGGCGTGTGACGTCACGGCCCCGCTACACGGGTCGAGGTTCCAGTGAAGAGGCGCAGCCGGGCGTTATAAGAAGAAATATCTTCGAACAGGAGGCGCTGGGTTGTTTTAAGAAGATATTCCAAGGAGGATTGAGAGCAGCTGGGCGATTGAAGCATCATCGGGAAGCTGACTGAGTCAACGAGGACAAGACGTCGCTTCAATAACGCGTGTTACGCGGCCCGAGTACTACTCCACCTAACGGTGTCAAACGGGGTGGTACTTTGGGTTAACGTCTACCCAGACGGTGTGGTGTTGTGCGGCGCCACCAACCTGAACAGGTTGAACAGCACCTGACGCCAGTACGTTTATAGCCTGGGTCGAGGGCCGGACTGTAGGCACTGCTGACTGTGTCCGGACATTCCAGCCGGACATTTAGCACCTCGATCCTTGTATAGACCACTGCTGGGCAGACCCCCCCTACCTCATCCCCCCGCATTCCATCCCTGAAGGAGCATATCCCGGCTCACCCCGGGCCCTCCTGACGGACTGTTAGGGAATAGGGACTGTTAGGGAACGTTAGGGACTGTTAGGGGCGTCAAGTGCCAATTATGCCCACAACGAGGAGCCCACCACGAACGAGGCAGCGGACTGCGGCGTCATCGACGCCATCCACCACACAGCCACCACCATCCACGTCCACGGAACAGCACCGTCCACCGCCGACCACAATGCCGACCGGGCTTGGTACGTCGAGGCCGTTCACCACAGATCGAGCACAGCATGAAGAGGACCAGCCGCAACAAGAGGTCACCGAGAGACGACGAGCGCCCTCAATCCAAACTGTGAGATCAAACACAAGTGCAACGGCGCGCATTCGACAAGCGGAGTACGAAGCTGAGGAGAGACTAGCGAGGATACGGAGGCAGCAAATGGAAGTCGAGGCATCACTCGTACGCAAAAAGCTGGCAGCTGAAGTTGCGATAATTCGAGATGAGACAGACAGAGATAGCCGCGCCGGGTCAGACAGAAACAGCGATACACAACAGCGCGTCGATGAATGGATGCACCGGAGCGCGCCCCGTGCCCGCAGGGAACATTTTGTTGCACGGGGGGAGCGCAATAAGGAGTATTTTCCTCCGATGAGGAGATACACTGATGGAAGACAGGAGCGCACACGTCAAGACAGATCACCTAGCTGTGGAGGGGTTATCGACCATCGAACTACGCGTAACCGGACTCCGAGCCGAGAAAGGGAACCGCGGCGTCACAGGCGATCGCACAGCCGGGACGGGATTGATCGATTAGCCGATCGTTTGGAGCGTATGACGCACAACAATCGGCCGTCACGACAAGCGCAAGATCTACCATCATTTTCGGGAGCCCTGAATGAATGGTTGCCGTTCAAAGCTGCAATGGAGGAGAGCACCGCCATCTATAACTTCACGCCTACTGAGAACTTGTGTCGGCTGAGGAATAGTCTACGGGGGGAGGCGTATCACGCCGTTGCTCAACTATTACACGTAGCCGCGAACCCAGACCAGATAATGTCAACTCTGGAGCAATGTTTTGGGCGTCCAGAGATCATTATGGATCAAACTATCGACAGTTTGAAGAAAATGCCACGCGTGGGCAACACGGCTAAAGAGATGAACCGTTTCGCGTTGAAAATACAGAACATCGTTACCGCATTGGAATGTTTGGGTAATGAATCAATGTTAACGAACGAGTACTTGATTCGCCACACATTAGAGAAACTGGATTATAGCACCCGCCGACGCTGGTGCGATTTTGCAGCGGAACGAGGACGCGCACGGGAGCCGCAAATGATAACTTTGGCTCGCTTTCTCATGCGAGAGGGAGACAGAGGATTACGTTTCCTGCATGAACCGGACACGCAGCCTACATGTATGGAGCGGCCAACATTGGACAGGCGGGTCAAAGTTAACAAGAAGTCAGCCGCAGTTTTCGTCACTATGGATAGCGAAGCGATTAGAGACGAAGTTTGTTACTGCTGCGGCGAGAAACACGTTACAACGAAGTGCCACAAGCTGATAGCGATGCCCACTAGTGAACGTTGGGAGTGGGCAAGGGAAGCGCGCATGTGTTATCAGTGCCTTCGAAGTAAACATCGGCGCGATAAGTGCACGAATGCACGAAAATGCGGAATCGACGGGTGTAAGAGAACTCATCACACATTGTTGCATAGCGATAGCAACAAGGAGGCTAGTGAGCGAGTCACCGTGTCCGCCGTTAACTTCAAGGGTTCGAATACGTTTGGGAGAGCTCTATTGAAGATTTGTCCGGTAACTCTAAAGACAGATACCGTTGAATTGGAAACCTACGCGTTGTTGGATGAGGGATCGACGATTACGCTCATAAATGAGAAGTTGGCGCAAAGCTTGGGAGCCAGCGGGCCGCAGAGATGCCTAAATATATGTAGCGTTACCTCACAACAAAAGGAGCCGGCGAGCCGCGTAGTACAATTGGATATTAAAGGACGACAACAAGATACCTACCACCGCATGACTGCGCGGACCGTCGGTAATCTCGTTTTGGGAAGTCAGTCCATTAATAAGGAATCGCTCAACAGACCGCACTTGCGAGGACTGCCTATCGAGGACATTTGTTACGAGAATGTCAAGCCACAGATTCTGATTGGAGCAGACAACTGGCATCTCATAGTCACGCGCAAGTTAATGGCCGGGCCGAGGAACGAACCCGCTGCATCGCTCACAGAACTGGGGTGGACGATACACGGGGCGGCGCCCCGCCACGTAGTCAAGAACGAGCAGATTTATCACGTCAGCGAGCCAAGAGTGGATTTACACGAGCTAGTAAAGGCGCACTTCGACATCGATTCAATAGGGATAACATTGCAATCGAGACCGTCAGCAAATGACAAGCGCGCGCTGACAATATTTGAAGCCACCGTACGCCGCACCGGGGAGCAGTACGAGGTTGGTTTACCATGGAAGAGCGATGACGTCATACTACCACCGAGTTATAATATGGCGTGGACTCGCTTGAAAGGAATTGAAAGAAAAATGGATCGTTCAGAAGCATTCAAGACCGCATACACCGCACAGGTTGAGAGTTTACTGGAAAAAGGTTACGCCTCGCTATGCGATAACCCCGAGGAAGGAAATGCACGGAATTGGTATTTACCTCACTTCGCAGTAACAAACCCGAACAAGCCGGGTAAAGTACGTATGGTGTTCGACGCGGCGGCGAAAGCGAATGGAGTTTGTTTGAACGATATGCTGTTAGACGGACCGGACCTGCTTCAAACGTTGCACGGGATACTGTTCAGATTCCGCGAGGGGCCCGTAGCCGTGACAGCCGACATAAGGGAGATGTTTCTGAGGGTGAAAATCAGAAAGGAAGATCGCGTGGCGCAGCGTTTTCTGTGGCGCGGAGAAGACCGCCAGAACCCGCCACGCAAATATGAGATGAACTCGATGATATTCGGAGCGAGAAGTTCGCCGTTTTTAGCACACAGCGTGCGCAACAAAAACGCGGAGGACAACAAGGAAAGTCACCCCCTCGCCTACACGTCAATCACGTCAAGCCACTACATGGACGACTGGGTTGAAAGTTTTGACGACGAGAAGACCGCAGCGCGAACAATGGCCGAAGTAATCGAAGTACATCATAGAGGAGGTTTCGAGTTAGCCGGCTGGGACTCAAACCGACCTAATTTATTGCGAGATATCTCATCAGATAGCCGAGCACGAACTCCAAAGGAGCTGGGAGCGAACGCGCACCCATATGGGAAAACGCTGGGAATACTGTGGCTACCAGATACCGACGAGTTGAGTTTTAACACTGCTTTGCATAGAGTACCCGATGACGTCAAAACTGGAAGACGAGAGCCCACCAAACGCGAGGCTCTAAGTACCGTCATGTCTCTATTCGACCCGCTGGGATTGATAAGCCCGTATACGATCACGGCGAAGATTATACTTCAAGGTTTATGGCGCCTGAAACTTGGGTGGGATGAAAAACTGCCCCCTGAAGTATGTGAAGTTTTCAACCAATGGCAAGCCGACCGCGAGTACATCGAGCGTCTACGTATACCGCGCTGTTATCAAACTGGGAGAGCACAGCAGAGACAACTACACGTATTCTGTGACGCCAGCGAGCTAGCTTACGCCGCCGTCGCATATTGGCGTTTCAAGAAGCGTGACGGCACAATCGAGGTGTCCCTGATTGCGGCAAAAGCAAAGGTGGCACCAATGAAAGCTCAAAGTATACCGCGTATGGAGTTACAAGCGAGTTTGATCGGCGCCCGATTAGCGAGAGATATTATCAAGGAACTTAGAAAGGCACTAGAGGCTTGGAAGCCTACAAATAGAGATTTTTACCTCAAAAAGAGAATTAGCTGGAAGTTCATTGACCCGGGGGCGCCTAATCAAGGAGGCGCGTGGGAGAGATTGATAAGGACGTTCAAATCATCTCTGAACACTATTCTCAACAGAAAAACTGTACGGGAGGAGGTACTGTCAACATTGGCCGCCGAGATCGAATACACGATGAACGCGCGACCATTGACTCACGTGTCAGTGAGTCCCGACGATCCCGAGGCACTGACCCCCAACCATTTCTTGTTGGGTACTGCAAACGGAATGCCTCACATTGGAACATACGACTCGGCGAACAGGCAGGTGTGGAAAGCCGCCCAGGGGTTGGCCGACGAGTATTGGAGGCGATGGACGCGGGAGTACCTGCCGACATTGACAGCGCGAGGAGAGTTACATCAAGACACCGGGAACATCACGCCGGGAACAATCGTCCTAATCGTAGACGGAACGCTGCCCAGGAACGTATGGCCATTGGGAAAAGTCATGGAGACGTATCCGGGCCCGGACGGTGTTGTGCGAAGCGTGGATGTGTGGACAAAGGGTGGCATTTTTAGACGCCCTATCAGGCGTCTAGTCGTCCTGCCGGTGGAGAAAGGCTGCGGGGACCTGCGCCGGGGGGAGACTGTTGCGGACGACGAACCCTCTCATTAAACCCCCTTGTAAATATTGTAAAACTATTGTAAATAAACCCCGTAGTCAGTTTAGCTTAGATTCTCTCTTTTGTTTGTATAGCGCTATCTCGCTCACTCGCGCGTGTTAATTTAATCATTGTATGTACAGCAAGTTGCGGGCACTATTTGTGTATATATTAAGGCGCATTTCGCCAGTAAAAGTGGACCAACAACGGTGCTCGCAGCTTGCTCAAGAAATCTGGAAGAATACACAGAATCAGAATAAAGAAGTCTTATTTGTTTATTGGAAAGTTGGTGTTTGATTCAAGAAAGAAACCCCTCGTAGGCAGGCAGGAACTACACTACACGTACACCACCAACAAACACTAAATCGAAAACGGATCAAACTATCTTAAACAGTGTCATTTGAAAAAACAATAGCGTACGATTAAGCATTGTGGTGATTCACTGTTAGGTAAAAATATTGTATTACAAAATTCTATCAATTGAATCGTTTTAAATTAAACAAATCGGACTTCATATTATCAGCCATCTCCGTAATTTTATCTCCGTTTCACAAATTTATTCTATTCCGTTAACTAAAGTGACTACATACATACCCATGTATCAATAAACCGAGGTCCTACAAAATGTATGTTGCAAATAAACTTAAGAGACTTTCCATCATACAGTGGAGCATCTCAGTATAAACAACATGCAAATAAAGGTGAAAGTAAGCTCAGTATGGCCTTTAAAATAAAATGTTCAGTCACAAGAACAAATCTAAAAGGGTCTCTTAAAAGCATGTTCACTGTTCAGATACCTAACCTTTTCCGTCGACACACAACGACTAATAAGGTAAGAGATCCCAAGTGCTTTTAACCCATTCCCTTCTATACACAACAAAGTTTGAAAAAAGAAATAAGATTCCATTACGATAAAATTTAAATATCCATCGGTTTGACCTTTGTACAAGAGTTTTTATTTACAAAACATGTTCAAAAGTATCTTAGATGTTTTGTCAGTAGCCATTACTTTTTGCGTTTATAACCTTTCGCTTATTGTGAATTTCTGCACATATGGTGTTCTTTTTTCTTGTGTTTGTCAGACATGTTTATGTAACTTTGGGTGTAATATGAAACAAATGTCATGAAAGGGTACATAAGTTTACGTTTTTACGCAAGGTTCAGCTCAATAATAAACGTTGTTCTTTTGTTATTTAAACAATATTCTATTTATTGGAACGAAGTTCCTTATCGCGCGTTGCGAAAGGAGGCTAGACGGAAAAAATGGTAACGACATTTTTTAGGCCAGATAGGGACAGACAGAGAAACTTGCGCACGCCAGAGAGAGACAGACAGAGAAACATGCGCGAGAGAGACAGACAGAGAACCTTGCGCACGCCAGAGAGAGACAGACAGAGAAACATGCGCGAGAGAGACAGAGGCGCGCATGTTTCTCTGTCTGTCTCTCTCTGGCGTGCACATGTTTCTCTGTCTGTCTCTCTCTCTCTCTTATAGAAAGCAAGCTAGATATTTTCGTTTCGTCTTTCTATTTCGCATTGAACTGTGTGGTGTCGCGACGATTATTTTTGTTGATAATAAATAAACTTCGTTCCATCCGGGTGTCCCTTGACACCTCTCGAGTTTATTTTATTTTATTGAATACTCCAGTTTTAAGAAGATTGAAGAATTAAAAAAAGGTTTCGTTTGTTAAAAAGTTATAAAATATGTATTTAAGAAAAACCGGCCAATTGCGAACCGGACTTGAGCACGGAACCCTTTCCGTCGAAAGACGTTTTTAGTACGCACGTTTTGAAAATATTTATTTTATTTTTTGTTATAGTGGCAACAGAACTACATCAACTATGAAAATGTCAACGGTCTAGCTATCACAGTTCGTGAGATACAGCCTAGTGAGAAACAGACAGGCGAACTGACTGCTGAGTCTTAGTAATAGGGTCATGTTTTTACCCTTTGGGTATGGAACCCTAGTAATTTAACCACCATACTAATAAAGAAATACAAAGGAAAAATCTGTGGGAAATTTAGTTTTTTACCATTGCACCTGAGGTTGCAAACTCATAAGTTGAATATTCACTAAAATACGTAAAAGTAGTAATATTCGCACTCCGAGAAGTTTGCAGATCGTAGAAATCTCATTTTTGTGTTACAAAGACTGTTCTTTGAAACTTATACGGCTTGAGTCGTAAACACTTAAGGCGAGAAGTGTTCTCATATTTTCTTTTACATAACACAGTGTATAAAATATAAGGAATATGAGGTTTAAGGAGCTTCTCGGCAAACAATGTACTCTTCAAGAAGATATTTCTAAATGTGAGTAACTTTCTTCTAATACTCGTATTAATATGAGTTTCTGGTTAGTTTTTCGGGCGTTTTTATTCATTTATTATTCCCAACACTATTTTCGATTTGAAGCCCCCACTTGCCAATCCCACTTGTAGGCGTCCAGTTCATCCCATGCAAGCGGTGGCGGAACATAAGTTTTTTTTTAACAGTTCTTAATAGATTGAGTATTGCGCAATCAGAGCAGAGAGTAAACATTAGTCTTAATTGCCATACCTATGGAACAGAGCAAACCATACGTTAGTCAAGTGAACAAATGAACCGTTACTTTTCAATAACAAAGGCTCTCAATAACTTGGTTAACAAACAAAAGTTTCAATCCGAGCGGTGAATGTTAACACGGCTCTATAATCATTCGGTAGTTATGTTGCATTGACCACCTCAAAGTGAAACTTCCCTATTAATTTGCTCAGTGGATTTTCGTAGACCTTCGTTGGATGTTCGTCAAACATCTGGTACGAACTCTTGTTTTGAATTAGGTAATTGCTTTGATGACGGTTTAATGTATAAAGATAATGCAGATGAAATTACTATTTAGTAGTAACGATAAGCAGGGTGAAATAAAATGGAAGATTTAAAAGGTGTACTGATATTCACTGTACTGATATCTTTGGTGAGACGAGAGGCCTTTGCTCAGCAGTGGGACATAATAGGCTCATACTTTTAATTTTACTTTTAGTAAAAGGTGAAATACCTCATTTAGGATAGCAATTTCTCTAGCAACAATACTTAGAAGTTCTTCATTTGTTCTTGGAAATAATCTTTTAGAATACGATAAAAAAACTTTATTAAATAAGCACTTCTATGTCTCATATTTGCCATACCACATTAAAAATGGCGTTATGTGATGTTGATGTTCCAGGCCTTTTAAAAACATTATAACAGAATGTATTTCAATATCTTTGTCATAATGATACTTATGGCTATTATCATAAGACTGAATTTCCACTCACCAAAAACTTCAAGAAAGACTTCACCTCGTAAAATATATCGACACCAACAACGCAATATTCATGAAATAAAAGTGACAACGTATCGCCGCTTGATTCAAACAGTCCATCTGTTTTCCTGTGAGGCGTCTGTCAGGCAGATGTGAGGACCAAGATCAAATTACATATTTTATGGATCCATTGAAAGATTTTAACAGACTGAATGGGACTTAAAAGATGGCGATGTCATTGATGTTTTTTTGTTTTTCGATAAATTAGAATGTAACCTAACCTAACCTAACTTAGTTGCTTTGAAAACAAAACACTGTCGCAACCGTCTTACTATCTTACTAGGAACGAAGGGCATTTTGACCGATGATAAAAGTAGGAAGTTCTACTTTCGAAAGCATATTTTTTGTTTAAAAATTATATATGTGTTGCGGAATTAACAAGCTTGTTACTGTACTGCTTGACAGTATCCTACGGAACGAATGTTATAATTGCGAAAGTTTATGATGTATATATTTGTTAGTATTTCATGCAAAAAACTACTGAATGGATCTGGATGAAACTTTACAGTAATATAGGTTATACATCAAAATAATACATGGGATACATGTTATCATGAAATTCCTGCGGATATGGGGACAACGTGGGTAAGATTGCAAAACGCTATTCGTTAATTAAAAATAGTAAAATCTGATGCAAGTAAAATCCAGATGGAATACAATTTTCCAAGACAGTATCAATTTCTATTTTACGTTAAAGTTTCATGTTAATTAGTGACTGAACAGAAGAGTTCGTATTTCCCTTCCTGTTCGTAATTACAGGTCTTATATCAATTGCAAGCAATTTTTAATTTACAAATGAATACCTTCTTTCGAACTAATTAAAACTTTTCTGTCTTAGTAAAATGGTTTGGGGAGGGCAGATGTCTTTGAAACGAGTTTTTGGAAAACACTTCTAGGAAAAGTTTTCTCATTATGTCGGTATAAAAGGACATTATAAGTATTTGCAATTGACATGAGAGCCCGAAAGGTTTGCCCATAATATTATTAATGGAGACCAGCTCGTTGATGTTTGTAAGGACTCTTTACAACTACAGGTACGACTTAGTAATTTGATTATGTGCACGACTGTACTTGACGACTGTGCTGGGCTGTATATCTATCCTACTAATATTATAAATGCGAAAGTTTGTGAGGATGGATATATGTATGGATGGATGTTTGTTGCTCTTTCACGCAAAAACTACTGAACGGATTTGGATGAAACTTTACAGTAATGTAGGTTACACATCAGAATAACACATGGGATACATTTTATCCCGAAATTCCCGCGGGAAGCGATACAACGCGGGTAACACCGCGGGGCGCGGGTAGTACTAACATAATAAAGAAGCGAAGAGTTTTATTTTTTGTTTATTTGAAGGCGGTAATCCGGAAGGCACCAATCCGATTTGAACATTTATTTTTAATAGATCCCACATTCAACGGGAAGGTTAAGGGCTAGTTTTTAACTTGAAATTCCCTCGGGAACATTTATAACAAATATTTCTCGCAGGCTACTTAATTTGTTTTTAATTTCATTCACTAGTGAAGTTATAATATTTTGATGAAGATAACTATTAGTTTATGTGTAATTTGTATATTTTAAACAATTTAAAGTTTATACCATGGAAAAGATAACTATAACATGTACGTTAGCCTTGAAGCTCACATATCAATAACTTAATGAATAACTTTTT
The DNA here is from genome assembly GCA_963082685.1 of Cyclophora albipunctata. Lineage (NCBI taxonomy): Eukaryota > Metazoa > Arthropoda > Insecta > Lepidoptera > Geometridae > Cyclophora > Cyclophora albipunctata. Next base: position 9,030,601 of record OY720121.1, on the reverse strand, counting down.
TATCTTTTTCGTCAAAAACTCATTTTTCTCACATTGTTTTCTACAAAAACCTTTCATCAAATTACTTTACGTACTGACAGTACATTATTAAACAACACACGACCCTAAAGCAGACACTATTCGCACAACATTCGGTAAACATTAAACGAATACAATTCGTTGGGTGATTCTGATTTCATTAAGGTAACAGGCGAACCATTTTGGGAGTCTCATCTAATTTTATCGTACACACACCAACACCATTACAGTTGGTAGATAGGATGATACCTAAGGGCTATTACGGGGCGCGTCAGCCCGGAAAACCGAAATTACGTAAACGGTACATTGAATTTTCCTATAATCGGTCGACATGCTTGAGGCGAGTAATGTTTAAGTACTTACCTTACAGTACTTAATCTACGCGAGAAGGAAAAATAACTCGGGATTCTAATTTGATGTTCTATCGTTCCAGTTTTATGGTCTGCGGGTCATATGGGCTTTGTGATGGATGGGATGTTACTGCCAAGGGTAACGTGAATACCATGGATATGGTCTTGGGTTATCTCTAGTTACAATGTTTTGAGATGAACACTGTATAATTAATTTTTTTCGTAATTAAAAGTAAGTTAGTTTGTGTAAGTGAGAAACGAGACCATTTTTTTTTAGACGACCTCCGCCATAGTTTAATGACTGTAACAACCGGGACCGACAATTTAACGTCCCAAGCACTCAGATACATAGAAATATGACTTTGACATTGATGTTGACTGCATAATTAATTTTACACACAATGTAAACAGCAATAGCCTATTAAATGCCACAAGGCAAAAACGTCTCCTCTGAATACATTCATCAACCCAATGAGTAGGGTTAGGCATTATGGCTTAATATCACTGGTGATCTTAAAGCCATGTTTGAATAGTAAATTTTAATGAGCATATCTCGTTCATTAAGCTACCGTGACATTGTGTTTACAAGCTACGACGCATTTAAAAGAAAGTCTGAAAGTTTGAAAGCATCACACATGCACAGATTCTATAGCCGCCTATACACTGGAGGTAGCCTCGGGTTGAGCAACCCAAGGTTGAGCAACCCAGGGTTGAGCATCCCAAGGTTGAGCAATCCAAGGTTGAGCAATCCAAGGTTGAGCAATCCAAGGTTGAGCAACCCAAGGTTGAGCAACCCAAGGTTGAGCAATCCAAGGTTGAGCAATCCAAGGTTGAGCAACCCAAGGTTGAGCAATCCAAGGTTGAGCAACCCAAGGTTGAGCAACCCAAGGTTGAGCAATCCAAGGTTGAGCAGCCCAAGGTTGAGCAGCCTTGAATTGGGCCAAACATGTGTACAAATATACATCGTGTCGCGGGAAGCGCTTACGTTGAGGCAGTGTGATCACTTTCGCTGCCTTGGGTCGAGGCAGCCCGCTTAACCCGAGGCTCTAGTGGATAGGCCGCTTATTCAATTCGTAGCTTGTAAACTCACCCAATGTCATTGACGTCAATGTCAATGACCTGCAAAATGATTTTCAACTGAAATAAACTTATACAGGTTTCTTAAGTTTAACCGAACACTACTAATTTTGAATTAAAACTACGTTTACGGATACACTTCGCTTTTATTTTACATTTTTTATCTGACGTTTCGGCCCCTTTACAAGAACCGTGGTCAAAGAAGTTTCAATTTAAAATGAAATAAGATTTTTCAGAACATATCTCAAATACTTGACTTGAACGACTTTGTTTGTTACTCGCAAATACAAATCTTTTAATCTCAGTCGTACTCGAACGATTCAGAACTTGAGACTTTTAACTTTGCACATTAAAGAAGCAATTTGGGGAATAAAAATGATTTAATTTGTGTTAAATTATTTTAACTGCTTAATTGTGGTAGGCAGTATATCTGAAATGTTTTTCGTAGACAGTTCTAGCACTACATAGTATAAAACAAAGTCGCTATTTTTGTCTGTTTGTTTGTCTGTTTGTCTGTATGCTTAAATCTTTAAAATTACGCAACGGATTTTAATGCAGTTTTTTGTAATAGGTAGAGTGATTCAAGAGGAAGGTTTTGATGTATAAAAATTCCCGATATTCCCACGGGAACGGGCACAGCGCGGGTAAAACCGCGGGTCGCTGCTAGTATGTAATAAATAACTACGGATAAAATTATTTATAAGTTATAGGTATATCCGTTCGAAATAAAATATTCTATACTAATATAATAAAGCTGAAGAGTTTGTATATCTGAACACGCTACTCAGAAACTATTAAACCGATTAGAATATGTAATTATTTTTATAATAGATAGCCACATTCAACGGAAAGGAACTATTTTTCATTCCAAAATCCGTGCAGTCACGGGCACAACGCGGGTAAAACCGCGGGGCGCTGCTAGTTACCTTATAATTTAGAGCCACATATGCAATTAAGGTCCTTATGAATGTATGTACCTACGTATACCTTGAAATCTGTTTATACCTGCTTTAAAAAAGTAGAATGAACTATTTCAGAACAACTGCAGTTAAAAAAGTATCTACTACAAGAATGTAATTTAAAAAAAGAATACCAATATTATTCCTTCCATTTTTTAAGAGTTTAATTCCCATTCTTTTTCAAATAACATAGTTATGACATTGAAACATTTGAACTAAATTGAACATCCACGTTTGGGATCACTCCGGCGGTCTGCCAATCATTTATGCAAGGGACCCGGAATTACACGCACCCAGTATGAAATTTCCATGTAATTGGAACTCCAGTAACAATACAATGTTTGTTCCTGCGGGATTTCGGGGAGTATTTAGAGTTGTTCGGGTAATATTGATGTGTTTATGATTAGGTAGGCGTGTAAAATGTTCATTATAACATTTTAAGATAATAATAACCTACGTTTGTGATTGAGTTTTTTAAGTTAGATTCTATAGCGTGTATGTTACAGCCTAGAGCTTAGTTTTAATAAAATTTAACATAATATTCACGACAAAAGCCTACTAGATCCTTATTCTAACTTAATTTACGTAAAACAGTACGTGGAGTCTCGACACTTTAGATAAGGTACCATCAACGCCGAAGAGAAGCACAAAATCAATTTCGCTGAACACAAATAACTGTAAGAGCATGAAAGTGTGAATATCTTGAACATTAATTAATTCAGATGCTCGTAATTTAATAGAATTACGTACAAACCTGTCTTGTTAGTGTCTAGAGAGGTACGCAACGTGAATTTGGAACACCATCTGTCTACACAAACGCAATCAATTCGACCAGTAAAACGAATAACAATAGGTAGCTTGTTTACGTGAAAAATGCGACCATTTATTCTAGTCGGGTATCTCGGAACTCGAAACGATACTACTATAACGTTAATAGAATAAAAATATCACTATTGTGTACTGTTACAGGTAATTCGTTGTAGTTTCAATATAATGGAAAGGCTTCCTTCGATCCTCGGGGTTCACATCTAAAGACAATCTGTTCTTACTTCATCTATGACAATTTGTCCGTCGAAAACCCGGTTATTGGTATTGAATGTATTTTTAATGGGTGCTAATGAAACAGGCTTCTTTTTAATATCATATTTCGCCCCCAAAAATGTATGTTGCCTTCTAAATTACTAAGTCAGCCACAATTAACGAGCATCTAAATAATACTATCTTAGCCACTAGTTATCTTCTAAATAAAATAAAAAATAACCCTAACCTACCGAATAGTAGGTACCTACGCCCGCGGGCTGAATTGACCCTTGGGTCGAGTTTCTATAGAATATTTAGTGGGCGTTGTAAAAAATACGAATTAGTTTATTAGAGGCTATGTCATTTTCCCGTTGCTTAGTTATAAAATTAGAAGTTTAATCACGTGTCCAATAAATAATTTTGTGGCTAGACTTATAATTTTCCATTTTAAATATACCATATTTTACTTTGTGTATGATATGAAGACGTGTGTGAAGCGTTTTTTTCTTATCCGGCTAGCTTAGGGCCGAAACTGCGTTAAGCGGGCGCACGCGAACGGTTCACTTTTGTATGAAACCGCACGTGACGGGCGCACGCGACGATTCACTTTGTATGAAACCAAACAAAAAACATCTCCACATATTTTACTTTTTACCCTGACGCTACATTCGGTTACTATACAAACAATCGTACCTACATTTACATGTAAAATCCATCAATATCAATTTACATCGTATTCCCTTCACTGATAGATGTCAATCTATCTTTGTTTTTCTGTTTTTTGAACGTCACGAAAACAATTAAGTATGGAACTTTTTGACAGCAAATAGATTGAATTAATTACTTTCATTTGTTAATGACGCATGTCAAAGCCCTACGTATTTACTACTACTAAAATAAATATAAATTATCTAGCAAGATGCTAAAGAAATTAAGTTCGAGAAAACCTTCTCGATCTTAATTTCTTTAGCATCTTGCTGGACTAAAGCTCCGACACCAGGGTTGACCACTAACCAGTGGGCAACCCTGGTGTCGGAGCTTTAGTCCGCCTAAAGGCCTCCGACTTGATCTATCGATCGAAACAACCGGGAACAAAAAAAATTACGGACACTCCAAAGCACGGTAGCGCTCAGATAGCAATGTCTCTTTAACCGAACACAAATAAGGAGGAGGTTCTAAATTCATTGAAATATTTTGCTATTGGCATCAAGAGTCAAGAGAGATAATAGGCGAGTAGTATCTTCAACGTGTATAGTAGTAATATAAGACCCATTGACTAACAAACTTATTCATCATCATCATAAAAAGAGCAATGCTCTTGTCGGTGAGTCCGATGCTCACTTCTCCATCTATTCCTATTCAGTGCAAGCTTTTTCACATGACAGACACTTTTTCTTTAATCTGACTCGTGTAACTAACGAACTTATTAAGTCTTCAAAAATAATTAAAACATTTTTATCCGTAAAAGGTAAAAGGAAATCGGGCCAGTGATTGAAAATAGATAATGAGTCCCTCTCAACTATAAAAGTTGATGAACCCGAGTGCAGTACCTCCTTACGCCCCCTTAATGGGCCCGATAATTGAAAACTTGGGTTTAATCCGAGACTCCTGCGAAAATTGAAACGTGGTGGAGCGGAAAAAAGATAATTATTTGATATTATTGAAAAAATCACAGACTCTATCCCCGTAAATGTTAATGAGGTTATGCATTAACGACCCAAGTGTCCAAATGAATACGTTTCAATTTAATTTTGGAAGGTTTTTCCTCTTACCTAAATGTTTTTTGTTAATTAATGAGTTCTTCAAAATCTTTGTTAATTAATTCTTTTTTAGACAATATACGCAGAAAGCTTTTTAAATATTAAACATCATTTCGTGCGTGAGTGGTACTTGGCTACTTTACTATAGATTTCGTTCCCTGAAATAAATTTCAAGGTCCTTGTTCAAGCATACCTTCACGTAAGGTGCGTGACGGAACACGATTTGTTACTTTGGACTGAAATAAAAGAAAAAGTAACTCTGAAACGTTCACTTTTTTCTGTGGGTATGCGATGGGAATCTGTCACGTTGAAAGCTGGTAACCAGTGCACACAACTTGAAAACCACATTTTATTTGCAATTGAAACTGCCATTTCATTTAAAATGGTACACTAGCCGCGCCTCGCGGAGTTACCCGCGTTGTACCCGTTCCCGCGAGAATTTGGGGATAAAAGTAGCCTAAGTTACCCTTGTTACATTAGTTATCTGCCAGTGAAAGTCCCGTCAAAATCGGTGGAGCCATTTCAAAGATTAGCCGAAACAACCAGACAGACAGACATTTTTTTTAAATGTTGTTTTGTTATAATGATACATTAAGTGTATATCTATATGCACTTAGTAAAAAGCGGTTATTTTAATATTACTAACAGTCACTTCAATTTAATTTTTTTGTACAGATTACGTATAAGCAGTATGGTGCCACGATTACATGACTGATAGTTTAGAAAAAATAACACAAAATTATAATGATCAATGATCTATGCTCTAAAATTTATCCAATTACCATGACATATTAAACAAAACATTCAACGTAATGTTGGAAATGTAAGTAAAAACGTGGTAAAATAAATATAAATAATTCCTTCGCGAAAGTTTCAGTAAAGTAGTTAAGCTCTTTAAAATCCAGTTAAAAGTATTCGCTTAACGTTTTTAATACCTCTTATAGTCGGTTTCACTGTAAGCATTTGTTACTCTAAAAGCAATTCCTTTATCGCTTTCAGAAAAGTAGTTTTCAATTTCAAACAAAAAGCGATTACATTATTCAACTCTTTATTCTAAAGAATTCCAAAAACAAATAAAGATTTCTTAAGTTCAAGCGAACACTACATTTTGACAAATGACGATCTTAGATGGAATCTTAGATAAATAATCATTTATTGAAATAATTGAAATAACAGATAAAGAATAAAGATAAAAAAATATATTGAATAAAACTATTTACCTAAACCTAGTCTCTTTTTGAAAACGAAGGCTAAATTGTTACTAGGTTTATTAAATTGCTTAGCTCAAAACTACGCTTGATGTTTCAAATTTTATTTCATTTTCCCGTAAGCAAACTACAAATTCAATACCATTCCAAATGTTCATTGATGAAAAGTTTTGTTTACGTAAAAGCATAACAATAAACCGATGATTTATTTATTCAGATTAAGGATTCACCACCGATCCTGTTGATTTTGTTCAGGCATTCGTTTATTGGGAAAGTTTTTCCATTATTCGGCAAGCAGACGAAGGGAATTGAACCATTCGTGGGCATTTCTAACCGAACCGACCACCTCACGTTCCCACTTACAAATTGTACGATTTAATTCAACTTAAGAATCTTTATTTATTTAAATTTGGAGTATTTGGATGAAAGAGAGGGGAAGACAATAGGCCCATATTAAAATGGTCTAGTTATTGTGTATTGTCTTCTTAACCTTATTCCCAAAGAAATCATTTACAATTTACGTTAAGCCGTCGGTCCCGGTTACTTTCTACAGATAGTAGTTGTTACATGAGCCATGTCAGAGGCCTTTGGCGGCTCTATAACTCTGACACCAGGATTGGTCAGGTTGACCATCCACTCGATGAAGAAGAAGATTTACAATGTTACATTATGTTTTATGTACTAAATTCCTAGATCGATGGATATTATTAATTTCTTTCTACGCGTATAAAACCAACTTATTATAACTATAGCAGTATGTACTCGTAGCTACCTGTTAATCATATTCTTAAGTTAAGAGGAAGTACTTTATCTACTTCACTTAAACATAAAGCAATCGATTAATCATCGATTGTCTTCAATATTTTGACGTACATCACTTTGTTAAACGAATTTCCGATAAAACTCTCAGCAAAAGAATCAATAACGTGACAGTTACAAGATAAAAGGGAAAAAATGGCGATGAATATTCTTTGTAAGATGTAAATTGTGAATGTCGTGATGAACGCTGAGAGAGTAATGAATTGCTGTAGACGTCGCGCCTTGAATGTAAAGACCACCGAGACTCACTCAGTTCTTTCTTATGAGATTCAGAGTTCCTTTATCCCGAGATTTATCGGCTAGAATTATATGATAACTAGATGTTACGGTAATCCTTTTACTTTATTGGTTTTTATGGGTTCCAGTGCAGTTTTCCGACACTTTTACGTACTTAGGTGCTGTATATAAACAATTGAGTTGAGTATTATTCTTGTTGTGAGTTGAATTTAAATTTAATGCATTGTTAGATTAAAAGTTACATTTTAAACCTTCTAAATATTGAAAAAGTACCGAAACAATAAATCACATTAACCTCCGGTATTTCGCCAAAAAATTCCAAACAGCTCAATCAATGACGGTTATCAACCGTTTAGAGCTTTATTGCAAATGACAGCCCGATTTAATTTTTAATTCAGTTTTCAAATCGAGCGACGTAATTCAGGGGTGGACCATGAAATTTATCGACAAATTGCTGTGACGATCTCACCATTGTGTCGAGTGTTTCGCATCCTAGTAAACAATGGGCTGAAGACAATAATTTCGGGGTTCGATCTCTAGATAGCCTCAACAATTCTAAGTGAACCTTCGTCAAAGTGAGGACTCCCTAATAACGCCGACATCGGAATTTATGTCGACACCAGAGACCCCTCATCTGTACTGAAACGGTCATTGTAAGCCAAGCACCTGTCATTTTAAATACTATCTCAAAATAGACACGTATTTTAGTTCCATGGCTTATAGTTTTAAGCCTAGGACTAGGAGAAAGTGATACCAAAATCACCTTCATAAGAGAAGTTTTACCCTTAAATGCCCTCACCATTTAGTGTTGTCGATAAACATGTATGAAGATCTGTGCGACATCTCGACTTCAGTATCTAGAAAAAGTCAGTTTTAGGGTTCCGTACCCAACAGGTAAAACCGGGACCCTATTACTGAGACTTCGCTTTCCGTCCGTCCATCCGTCTGTCTGTCACCAGGCTGTATCTCAAGATCGGTGATAGCTAGACAGTTGAAATTTTCACAAATGATGTATTTCTATTGCCGCTATAACAACAAATACTAAAAATAAAATAAAATAAATATTGAAGGGCGCTCCCATACAACAAACGTGATTTTTGCCGTTTTTTAAAGTACGGAACTCTCCGTGCGCGAGTCCGACTCGCACTTGGCCGATATTTTTCAACTGATTTGTCTATAATATATTCTGCATTTTACATATAAGTTGTTGTGTTGTTGTTGTTTGATCTGCTTCCATATAATGTTAACCAGAACCATATTGACACGAAGAAGAATAGCGAATGTAGTCACAACAACCTTATAATAACGGACTTGTGGTGTATGAACAATTAATGAGGCGCACATTGTCTCTGGTCTTTATAAAAAGCCAGCCTTAAGAGTAACTTGACTATAGTTATTGGTGTTAGTCTTCTGTAACCACCGTTCCTGTAAAGGGACCGAAACGTCAGATAAAACGTAGTAAACGTAGTTTCAATTCAAAATTGACTATAGACAGTCTATAGTCAATCATGTGTCGTAGTTTAATTGTTTGTAATAAAGACTTCTTTATTACAAACAATTAAATTACGACACATACTAACGTTAACATTAAGTCATTGATGAAACCGTAACCAAATTGTAATTAAAAGTGTGATAAATTAAAACTTTATTATATCAACCTTTAAGTCTATAATACTCTAATGTTATTACACACTCAACTTAATTACAATTTGAAGTCTTTACATCACATGTGAAACTTCTTCCGCAAACCATAAAATTATGTCAATAAAATCCGTATATCCCGTAAAGCAGCCACTTCGCATTCTCAAGATGTAATAAAGCAGATATCCTTGCGATAACAGCCGAAATAATACATTGAAAAGCTTCAACCTACAGACACTGGCAAAACGATGGCGAATTGAGCTTTATTATGTGGGTGTTAAGGTATTGTAGTTTATTGAGCAAACTGTACGACAAAGTAATGTAGCGAGGTTTCCGATGGAATTCCTAATGCGATGCCTAGAGGCTTGCTTCTGCAGCGCAAGCGACTTATGTATGAATGAAATCATAGTGCATTTGTATTAAATGGAGTAAATGTACCGTTGCCTGGACTTTATGCTTTGTTTACCCGAATGTGATTTGAAAATTAATTACCTTCAACCCATGCATCTGTTACTTTGCGGAGTATGTAGGAATACGGAACAAAGTTATGTTACTTCAAACAATTTTCATAGAAATAAACATTTAGGTAGCCAATATATTACGAAAAATACCAGTCGAATAAATGAACTTTATAAAGATATATAAAGTTCATTTATTCGACTGGTCTCTCTGGTCGACATTTAAATCTCAATCCGTTAAAAAATATAATGAAATCTGTTTCCCTAATGAAATAGTACAAGTAAAAGGATCACGTCCACAATTGTGACAATTGGATTATATAAAATAGATAATAGACTATTTACATTGTCACGTCGTCAAATTATAACGTCACCCATTTTCCGGGACTACAATATCATTGGAAGACGCAGGACAAACCCCAAATGGAGAGAAACAATTGTATACGAACATCTGTGCCTTCGTCTGACTTTCTCATATTCGTCGAGTTGGGAACATTATTTCCCAATTGTGTTTTGGCACCGGATGCAGCTATCACGCTATTCGGGTTAAATGAATAACGTTTAATATTATACCGCTGGATTTAATAGCGTTATTGTAATTTGGGACGTGTCAGGATAATACAGGAAAGGGCTGTGATCTGGAAATTATATAATATAACTGGCTATGTTCGAATTTTGCTGCCACGGTGTTGAAGTCATCTCGTTTAAATTATTGTTTCTATCACAGAGCATAGAAGCACCGCGCTCTCCTCGGCCCGGCGGTGCATCTCTGTGGTTTCTATACCTAGACAAAGTTTCTACCTTTTTTGTAATTTTTTATGCTTCACTACTTTGATCGACAGTGGCGTTCCTATCTGTGCGCTACCGTGTTTCGATGGTCAAAATTAAAATGTCCATCACATGCCACGTCCGAGGCATCCTAATAACTGCCTGGCCACCAAACCTACGTTAGTTTGTTTTTACTCTTATTCTAAGCAAACTAGAAATCAGAAGAAACCTTTCATCATTAGCCAGAGTAACCGCAGGTACTAGTAAAAGCTAGAATACTACCTGATTTTCCCAAAAAAATATTTTGTAGGCAAGTATCATTCAGCACCAAAAACATAAAAACACACTTGACATCAGGCAAATAAAGTAGCAAGATAAACACAAATACCTACCGTGTCATTAACATTTTACTGTTCCATAATTCTTTGTAAGCAGAATTTAGATGGTTTAAACAAAGCGTGGACGTACGTGTAGATATAAAACTTTTTTACGAGCTTGAAATTGGGGAAACTTAAAATAAGAGGAACCATTGTTTTAAATAGAATTCTACTGCTTAATGCCCAATGAATTAAAGATAACATTGCTAAATTTATGATATTAAATTCTTTTAAAACATAACTAGGGCAGAATCTGATAGATCGCATACGCGCAGTGGACAAGCGTGGTGATTGAATCTAATCATTGTCCATGAACCTTTATCTTTATTGAGCGTAGAGCTTTTACCAAGCAGTCAGACATCACCAGGTTTATCAGCTTTAATACTACTTTAAATATGTTTAGAAATTATTACAAAAAAAAACAGTTACATGAGAACTGAATAAAATTACCTTATTTACAACGCTATTCCACTAGGAACTAGGAACCACTAATCTCCATTGCATTTAAACTAAGGAACAATATCTCTCATCCCAATCCTAAAATCCCAGTCGAATCACGTATTTAATTCATGGCACATTTCTATGAAACGTTTAAACAGAGACCAGTGTCGGACAGGCGGTCAGTCTAGGAGGTAAACCGTAGATTAAGTATAAAACGGGAATGTTACTAACCTAGACGTCTGAGGATACCCAACCAAGGTTTAAGCGCTCGTAAATCAACTGTTAGGACACTTGACGAGTGCTGTAGCTACGGAAGGAAACGGACATTGATTGGACTGCATTGATTGAATATTTCAATTGTTCAAATGTTTGAGAATTCTTTTTTTAAACAAAGAAGTGGTTTTTTAACAGATCACTGCCTCTATGGTCGTTGGCTGCATGCAGTATGGCAACCGTGGTAAAGAATACGGTATTTTACTATAAGAGTTTTCATAAACAAATTCAAAATATCAGTAAAAGTGATATAAATACTATAATAACAATTGAATTATTCAGTAGTCTCTAGTAATAATTCATAGATAATGCAAACTACACTTGAGAGCATAGAAATCGCACATAGGGGAATTTTCCTGCATTTTGATTTTGATACTTGTTTTTTTTTTAAATTAAGGGTTGGTTGCAAATATAACTTAAATTAAATTAAAGTACACACTGTTAGCTTCCTAAAAACCCATAATGTCTGGCCTTGACCTTCCAAATCATAGCAGTGGTGGCCTAACAATGGAATGGGCTAAATGCGCTCGTTACAAGTAGCGCGGTTTGTGGGACTTTGAGCAGGTATAAAACGACAAGGGATGATTAAAATGACATCATTTGCATACCAACTCCCAGTCAGAAAGGTTCTTTAACGAATACGTCATCTCTCTAATCAAGAAAATGGATACCACACCAGAAGTAGCGGCTCAAGTGGTTGCACTTATCGAAGCTGGACAGAACCAAAGTCAAGTGGCTCGTCAATAAAATTTGAGCAGATATGCTGTTCGACGTGTATACCTGCGATATCAGCAAACTTGTGGCTATACCAGGAAACCAGGAACAGGCCCAAAACGTGCGACAACACAGCGCGATGACCACTTTCTTGTGAATACATCACTACGAAATCGCCGGTTGACTGCAGTTCAACTCGGACAGCAGCTCCAGGAAGTTAGAGAAGTGGAAGTCAGTTTGTGGACAGTTAGAAGAAGACTAGCCGAAGGAGGTCTGATAGCGCACAGTCCCGCAACTGGCCCAAAATTTACCCCAGCACACAGACAAGCACGCCTTCAGTTTGCTCGAAATCACGTAAATTGGACTATGGATCAATGGCAGGCAGTCCTCTTCTCCGATGAGTGCAGGATGTGTCTCCTTGGTAACGACGGACGGGGTAGAGTCTACCGAAGATCCGGTGAGCGTTTTGTTCAATGCTGCATCTCCGAACGGGTCGCATACGGGGGTGGTTCGTGTATGTTCTGGGGAGGTATTTCACTGGAAGCGAAAACCGAACTTGTCTTCATCACAGGGCCCGATACCGATCATCGATCGCGTGGATTGACTTCCCAACGTTACGTCGGGATATCCTGCAAGAACATTTTGTGCCCTTTTCGGGATTTATCGGCGAAAACTTCGTTTTTATGCAGGACAACGCTAGACCACACACCGCTGCTATAGTACGCCAGTACTTGGAGGAGGTTGAAGTACTCGTTATGGAGTGGCCTGCTCAAAGCCCAGATCTCAATCCCATTGAGCACTTATGGGACGAACTAAAGAAACGAGTAAGAGCCAGAAACGCAGTGCCTACGAGTCTCTGAGAGCTTCAAACCGCGATCAAGGAAGAATGGGACAGCACACCGAAGGATTTCGTAAAAACATTGATTTCTTCAATGAATCTTCGACTGGAAGCTGTTATTAAGGCTAGGGGAGGCAATACCTCGTATTAAAAAATCGTTACATTCACGGATTTATTGTTTTTTTAACCTTTTATACCTGCTCAAAGTCCCACAAACCGCGCTACTTGTAACGAGCGAATTTAGCCCATTCCATTGTTAGGCCACCACTGCTATGATTTGGAAGGTCAAGGCCAGACATTATGGGTTTTTAGGAAGCTAACAGTGTGTACTTTAATTTAATTTAAGTTATATTTGCAACCAACACTTAATTTAAAAAAAAAACAAGTATCAAAATCAAAATGCAGGAAAATTCCCCTATGTGCGATTTCTATGCTCTCAAGTGGTCAATATTAAAATGGTCTAGTTATTGTGTATTGTCTTCTTAACCTTATTCCCAAAGAAATCATTTACAATTTACGTTAAGCCGTCGGTCCCGGTTACTTTCTACAGATAGTAGTTGTAACATGAGCCATGTCAGAGGCCTTTGGCGGCTCTATAACTCTGACACCAGGATTGGTCAGGTTGACAATCCACTCGATGAAGAAGAAGATTTACAATGTTACATTATGTTTTATGTACTAAATTCCTAGATCGATGGATAATTATTAATTTCTTTCTACGCGTATAAAACCAACTTATTATAACTATAGCAGTATGTAGCTACCTGTTAATCATATTCTTAAGTTAAGAGGAAGTACTTTATCTACTTCACTTAAACATAAAGCAATCGATTAATCATCGATTGTCTTCAATATTTTGACGTACATCACTTTGTTAAACGAATTTCCGATAAAACTCTCAGCAAAAGAATCAATAACGTGACAGTTACAAGATAAAAGGGAAAAAATGGCGATGAATATTCTTTGTAAGATGTAAATTGTGAATGTCGTGATGAACGCTGAGAGAGTAATGAATTGCTGTAGACGTCGCGCCTTGAATGTAAAGACCACCGAGACTCACTCAGTTCTTTCTTATGAGATTCAGAGTTCCTTTATCCCGAGATTTATCGGCTAGAATTATATGATAACTAGATGTTACGGTAATCCTTTTACATTATTGGTTTTTATGGGTTCCAGTGCAGTTTTCCGACACTTAGGTGCTGTATATAAACAATTGAGTTGAGTATTATTCTTGTTGTGAGTTGAATTTTAATTTAATGCATTGTTGGATTAAAAGTTACATTTTAAACCTTCTAAATATTGAAAAAGTACCGAAACAATAAATCACATTAACCTCCGGTATTTCGCCAAAAAATTCCAAACAGCTCAATCAATGACGGTTATCAACCGTTTAGAGCTTTATTGCAAATGACAGCCCAATTTAATTTTTAATTCAGTTTTCAAATCGAGCGACGTATTCAGGGGTGGACCATGAAATTTATCGACAAATTGCTGTGACGATCTCACCATTGTGTCGAGTGTTTCGCATCCTAGTAAACAATGGGCTGAAGACAATAATTTCGGGGTTCGATCTCTAGATAGCCTCAACAATTCTAAGTGAACCTTCGTCAAAGTGAGGACTCCCTAATAACGCCGACATCGGAATTTATGTCGACACCAGAGACCCCTCATCTGTACTGAAACGGTCATTGTAAGCCAAGCACCTGTCATTTTAAATACTATCTCAAAATAGACACGTATTTTAGTTCCATGGCTTATAGTTTTAAGCCTAGGACTAGGAGAAAGTGATACCAAAATCACCTTCATAAGAGAAGTTCTACCCTTAAATGTCCTCACCATTTAGTCACAAAAAAATTAAAACAGATTCGTGGTCGATAAACATGTATGAAGATCTGTGCGACATCTCGACTTCAGTATCTAGAAAAAGTTAGTTTTAGGGTTCCGTACCCAACAGGTAAAACCGGGACCCTATTACTGAGACTTCGCTTTCCGTCCGTCCATCCGGCTGTCTGTCACCAGGCTGTATCTCAAGATTGGTGATAGCTAGACAGTTGAAATTTTCACAAATGATGTATTTCTATTGCCGCCGCTATAACAACAAATACTAAAAATAAAATAAAATAAATATTGAAGGGGGCTCCCATACAACAAACGTGATTTTTTGCCGTTTTTTAAAGTACGGAACCCTTCGTGCACTAGTCCGACTCGCACTTGGCCGATATTTTTCAACTGATTTGTCTATAATATATTCTGCATTTTACATAAGTTGTTGTGAATAAGTTAAGTTTTAAATTTTGATCTGCTTCCATATAATGTTAACCAGAACCATATTGACACGAGGAAAAATAGCAAATGTAGTCACAACAACCTTATAATAACGGACTTGTGGTGTATGAACAATTAATGAACCGCACATTGTCTCTGGTCTTTATAAAAAGCCAGCCTTAAGAGTAACTTGACTATAGTTATTGGTGTTAGTCTTCTGTAACCACCGTTCCTGTAAAGGGACCGAAACGTCAGATAAAACGTAGTAAACGTAGTTTCAATTCAAAATTGACTATAGACAGTCTATAGTCAATCATGTGTCGTAGTTTAATTGTTTGTAATAAAGACTTCTTTATTTACAAACAATTAAATTACGACACATACTAACGTTAACATTAAGTCATTGATGAAACCGTAACCAAATTGTAATTAAAAGTGTGATAAATTAAAACTTTATTATATCAACCTTTAAGTCTATAATACTCTAATGTTATTACACACTCAACTTAATTACAATTTCAAGTCTTTACATGACATGTGAAACTTCTTCCGCAAACCATAAAATTATGTCAATAAAATCCGTATATCCCGTAAAGCAGCCACTTCGCATTCTCAAGATGTAATAAAGCAGATATCCTTGCGATAACAGCCGAAATAATACATTGAAAAGCTTCAACCTACAGACACTGGCAAAACGACGGCGAATTGAGCTTTATTATGTGGGTGTTAAGGTATTGTAGTTTATTGAGCAAACTGTACGACAAAGTAATGTAGCGAGGTTTCCGATGGAATTCCTAATGCGATGCCTAGAGGCTTGCTTCTGCAGCGCAAGCGACTTATGTATGAATGAAATCATAGTGCATTTGTATTAAATGGAGTAAATGTACCGTTGCCTGGACTTTACGCTTTGTTTACCCGAATGTGATTTGAAAATGCATTACCTTCAAACCATGCATCACCATACTTTGCGGAGTATGTAGGAATACGGAACAAAATTTTGTTACTTCAAACAATTTTCATAGAAATAAACATTTAGGTAGCCAATATATTACGAAAAATACCAGTCGAATAAATGAACTTTATATATCTTTCATTTAAATCTCAATCCGGTAAAAAATATAATGAAATCTGTTTCCCTAATGAAATAGTACAAGTAAAAGGATCACGTCCACAATTGTGACAATTGGATTATATAAAATAGATAATAGACTATTTACATTGTCACGTCGTCAAATTATAACGTCACCCATTTTCCGGGACTACAATATCATTGGAAGACGCAGGACAAACCCCAAATGGAGAGAAACAATTGTATACGAACATCTGTGCCTTCGTCTGACTTTCTCATATTCGTCGAGTTGGGAACATTATTTCCCAATTGTGTTTTGGCACCGGATGCAGCTATCACGCTATTCGGGTTAAATGAATAACGTTTAATATTATACCGCTGGATTTAATAGCGTTATTGTAATTTGGGACGTGTCAGGATAATACAGGAAAGGGCTGTCATCTGGAAATTATATAATATAACTGGCTATGTTCGAATTTTGCTGCCACGGTGTTGAAGTCATCTCGTTTTAATTATTGTTTCTATCACAGAGCATAGAAGCACCGCGCTCTCCTCGGCCCAGCGGTGCATCTCTGTGGTTTCTATACCTAGACAAAGTTTCTACCTTTTTTGTAATTTTTTATGCTTCACTACTTTGATCGACAGTGGCGTTCCTATCTGTGCGCTACCGTGTTTCGATGGTCAAAATTAAAATGTCCATCACATGCCACGTCCGAGGCATCCTAATAACTGCCTGGCCACCAAACCTACGTTAGTTTGTTTTTACTCTTATTCTAAGCAAACTAGAAATCAGAAGAAACCTTTAATCATTAGCCAGAGTAACCGCAGGCACTAGTAAAAGCTAGAATACTACCTGATTTTCCCAAAAAAATATTTTGTAGGCAAGTTTCATTCAGCACCAAAAACATAAAACACACTTGACATCAGGCAAATAAAGTAGCAAGATAAACACAAATACCTACCGTGTCATTAACATTTTACTGTTCCATAATTCTTTGTAAGCAGAATTTAGATGGTTTAAACAAAGCGTGGACGTACGTGTAGATATAAAACTTTTTTACGAGCTTGAAATTGGGGAAACTTAAAATAAGAGGAACCATTGTTTTAAATAGAATTCTACTGCTTAATGCCCAATGAATTAAAGATAACATTGCTAAATTTATTATATTAAATTCTTTTAAAACATAACTAGGGCAGAATCTGATAGATCGCATACGCGCAGTGGACAAGCGTGGTGATTGAATCTAATCATTGTCCATGAACCTTTATCTTTATTGAGCGTAGAGCTTTTACCAAGCAGTCAGACATCACCAGGTTTATCAGCTTTAATACTACTTTAACTATGTTTAGAAATTATTACAAAAAAATCAGTTACATGACAACTGAATAAGATTACCTTAATTACAACCCTATTCCACTAGGAACTAGGAACCATCTCCATTGCATTTAAACTAAGCAACGATATCTCTCATCCCAATCCTAAAATCCCAGTCGAATCACGTATTTAATTCATGGCACATTTCTATGAAACGTTTAAACAGAGACCAGTGTCGGACAGGCGGTCAGTCTAGGAGGTAAACCGTAGATTAAGTATAAAACGGGAATGTTACTAACCTAGACGTCTGAGGATACCCAACCAAGGTTTAAGCGCTCGTAAATCAACTGTTAGGACACTTGACGAGTGCTGTAGCTACGGAAGGAAACGGACATTGATTGGACTGCATTGATTGAATATTTTAATTGTTCAAATGTTTGAGAATTCTTTTTTTAAACAAAGAAGTGGTTTTTTAACAGATCACTGCCTCTATGGTCGTTGGCTGCATGCAGTATGGCAACCGTGGTAAAGAATACGGTATTTTACTATAAGAGTTTTCATAAACAAATTCAAAATATCAGTAAAAGTGATATAAATACTATAATAACAATTGAATTATTCAGTAGTCACTAGTAATAATTCATAGATAATGCAAACTAGTTTGTAACTGCAAATGGCTTCACAATGAACATCATAATTTTAACAACAGCGATAGACAAAACAAATGACAACAAATACTCAGCAAATTATTCGGTAAACAAGCGCATTTAGTTCATGACACAAATATGGCTTGATAGATGCACGCAATAATGATACTTCATGGCAGTTAATTTTAGTTCATATTTTAATGGAAATTG
Source organism: Cyclophora albipunctata (assembly GCA_963082685.1). NCBI lineage: Eukaryota > Metazoa > Arthropoda > Insecta > Lepidoptera > Geometridae > Cyclophora > Cyclophora albipunctata. The sequence continues at coordinate 9,012,137 of OY720121.1, read as the reverse complement.
TATCATTTATTTTGGTCGAGTATCGCTTGACGGACCGCAAGCCTTGTGCAACCGCTGAGTGTTTATGCAATATCCCCAAATTAAATTGATGTTGGTCTTTCTATCTCGTTTCGATGCGTAGTTTACATTAAAAGGCTTATTTTATAATGACTGTTCATTCGTTTCTTTATTAAATTATGTTCATTATAAATAAAATTGGCTTTTCGAGATTTTCAAGATAATATATACGGTAGAGTTATATTATTTTCTCGTCCTAATTGTTTCTCAGACATAATGAAAGGAAGTAACGTGAAACGTTACCAATAAACGGGAAATATTCCTGAGATTTCTTACAGGACAATGAGAGTTGATTAACACAAATGATACTATGTTCTTATTGGATAATTATTAGTAACAATTAATATTATATTACGCAATTGCTCATTTATCACTATCCTCCCTATAGTGAAGTTATTGGCTTATTGGTCAACGCTTGTGTCGGAGCTTTTTCGACTGCTTAAATGCTACCGAGTACCAACATGGTTTAGCCATTGAATCAACCAGGAAAAATTAATGTAATGGATTATTTTTTCAAATTACTCGTAGGAAGCGCTCACATAGAAACCTCGTTATCACCCATCCAAGTAGAAGGTGAGTTTCACGTTGCTTAAACCATTACGTAAAATACGTCAATCTGCACTATGTTGCAGTTATTATTCATACAATTAAGATAACTAATCGCAATGATCGATGTAAGACCACAACTTGTATCTATTCATATTTTTTCATTTAAATAAATGATTATAATGATCATAATGATTATGATAATTATTATAATGATCATAATCATGTTGATTATAATAATTATTATAATGATCATAATCATGTTGATTATAATGACCATAGTTATGATAATGATTATAATGATCATAATCGTGTTGATTATCATGACCATAATTATGATAATGATTATAATGATCATAAGCATGTTGATAATCATGATCATAATGATTATGATAATGATTAATTTGATCATAATATTTCTCGCAATGGATTGCCAACCATCCATGTAATGTCCGCGCTGTATGTGGGTTTTTACTATGCATTACCATTTCTTAGTCAAACTACGCCACGAGTGCTAGTTTATTCATTCATTCAAATTATTTTTATATCGAATTCGGAGTTTCAAGTTTAAATTCTAGAAATGTAGTCTGGCGTCTGGTTCGTTCCCGAGTAAAACCTATTCTAGTCGATTAATATGTAAAACTAACTTCATCGAACTGCAGAACATCCATCCATCGACCCTCCGTTCCCAAGAAATCCTCAGTTGTATGTAGCTTCTTAATATTAGTATGTAAACTAACTCTTTCGTTCTACAAACATCCATCGACACATCGACACATCTATCCTTACACTATCTATCCTCATCATCAGATCACAGCAAACTTTATTCATTCCATTCTAGTTTTAGATTGTTTATAGATGTTATGTTACGTTTCTTTATCAAATCCATCTCACAACCTTTATCTTCAGGTATTTATAATATGGCCTTCTAATTACTGTACATGAAACATTAAAATTATTGTCTGAAATAATTTATATCGATTGCATTTGATTTTGATAATTACCTATATTATATAGTCCATGCTCACAACCTTTACTCATTCATTTATTTACTTCAACCAGGTTAGTGGCCAACCCTGGTATCGGAGTTTTTAGACGATTGAAACGACCGGGACCGACTACTCAACGTGCGCTCCGAAGCACTGTAGTGCCTTTTACTTATAAATATAGTAGTTTCCCAATTCTTTGCCTACAAAGTACAAATTAGCGTCCACACTTTTCACTCCTACTTCTCGTAGTTAACTTTTATGGTTGCCGTATGGAGGAGGTTTTATCATAAAAATTTCCTCGAGCAGGCGCCTCGATGTCGCCCTATTAACCATAATGTGGTCGAAGATACGATGTTTAGCCGAACCTGCGCAACTGACATATATCAACGGTATTAGGCGTGTGTTAAAAGCGTTTAAGTTTGCAAAGCTTGAATTTTAATTGTGTCTTGGATCTTCATGAAAAGTATGATTTTTTTTTGATAATTATATAAACTTTATTAGGTTAAAAAAATTATTGCCATAATACCTAATATTGCCATAATAGTACATAAAAAGAGTTGTTGTCAAAAGTAATTTAAAACATATGTAAAAGAAAACTTATTGTAACTGAAAACCTGCGTTGTGTGGACACTGGGTTCACACAACGCTGGTTTTCAGTTCTTCCTAGCTCTCTGAGATGTTGTGCGGGATTTAGGAGGGGGCTGTCTAATAAGTGTTTGGTAACTGATCATAAGTGTACTGGTTTCTGAGGTAAGCGAACACTACTACATCCTTAAACGTAGTTTCAATTCAAAATGATATAAAGTATTTAGGTTTGCACCCTATTATGTATTGTCTATTGTGTTTCAAAAATCGAACAAAAATAAATAGTTGGTTAAGCTCTCAAGGTTACTTGATAGTAGATTAATGTATGGTACTGCATAATAACGTTCATAAGGGTTGATCGATATCCATAAACGCACTTTGAACTTATTATGAATGGATTGTCCTGAGCTCTCTCGGTAATAATCAGATTACTCGCAGCCTACATGACCTGGTTTATTAATAAACTTGATTGAAGTCAATATCGTAAGTTTATAATATAAACCTTCCTCTTGAATCACTCTTCTATTAAAAAACTGCATCAAAATCCGTTGCGTAGTTTTAAAGATCTAAGCATACACAGGGACAGACAGCGGAAAGCGACTTTGTTTTATACTATGTAGTGATAAATACAACATAAACACAACTCTCTTTACGTTAGGGCTTGAATTTAATTTTTACGATAGTTTTTTAACCAAACAGTTTTTATCGTATAAATTCTATTACGGGAAATAGCCTTAGATTTACAAATACCGAGGCTGTAAGTAGCTAACTAAAATTAAATGTCACGTAATGTCTACGGGGAAATCAACTTATGTGCCCTCTACACGACAGTTCGGAATTTATGCCAGAATAGAAAATAACTGTACTTTCACGCTATTTTTTATTGAAAAACCTTAATAGTGAAAACATCTACCATTTGTGTATAAAATAAACTTTTGATTTATTTTAACTATGTATATTTTAAACTAGCAGCGCCCCGCGGTTTTACCCGCGTTGTGCCCGTTCCCGTAGGAAATCCGGGATAAAATGTAGCCTATAGCCTTCCTCGATAAATAGACTATCTAACAGTGAAAGAATTATTCAAATCGGTTCAGTAGTTTCTGAGATTAGCGCGTTTAAACAAACAAACAAACAAACAAACAAAACAAACTCTTCAGCTTTATAATATTAGTATAGATAGCTTTTGCCCGCGGCTTCGCTCGCGTGGAATTTAGTCTGCCACATTAAGTTTCGTGAAATATAGTTTAAAACATTTTTTTATTAAACCGACACAAAAAGAGGACCCTTTTCCTTTCAATTGGGATAGGTCATGTCACTGTTGAGCGAGAGAGAACACGGTTATGGTCCATAACAAAGCCCAACTCTTTTTTCGGTGGTCAAAACACCGAGTTGGCCGTCGATTTCGTTATGACCGTCAAAGAGTGACTTGTACATAGGTCATGTGTCACTGTTGTGCATTGGGCCCGGGCTCCATAGTATCCCAAGGTCCTTTAATTTATTATTTTATTTTAGTTACGACACGTCACTTGCGGCCCGCAGCCCAATCCAAAATTGTAAAGCTGTCTACACACCAAAGCCGCCGGCCCGGCGGCACGAACCCGGCGGCAAGGCCGGCGGCCTGATTTTGAACGATTTTGAACGATTTTCGTTCCGACATTTTGTGTCTAATGTTCTTCACTCTCCCGCTTCCACATCTTGGCACTCTCCCACCTCCGCATCGTAGCACACTCCCACCTCCCCAACGTCACTCACTCCCACCTCCGGATCGTAGCACACTCCCACCTCCGCATCGTAGCACACTCCATACATACATCCATCCTCACAAACTTTCGCATTTATAATATTAGTAGGAAGTAGGATGATTACTTATAATTCTCAGGAGCTCTTGACTGTTCGACGATCCGCGCCAGAATGACTTGCGGAGCGTTGAGCAGTCTTATTTATAGACACTCAATAACAACAATTTTCGTACAGAATTGATGTTACAATAGTTTTAGATTGATATAACTTTTTTATTTATGAACCGATTGAAACAAAACAAAGCCTAAATGTTAATCCCAGCAAATCACAACGCATTAGTGAAAACCGCATTCAATTCGGTTAAGCCGTTTCTGAGATTAGCGCGCACAAACGTACAGACAAACAGACAAACAGACATACAGACAAACAGACAAAAAATCATTGTTTTGGGTTCTATTGCGTTCATAAAGCCCCTCTTATATATTTTTTCTTATATATCTTCTATGTACAGACAGCGACCATTTACAATTTTATTATATGTATTGATGATATTGATGTATTGATTGATGATGTATTGATGTATTGATGATGATATGTATTGATGATTAATTATTAAATTAAAATTATTATAAAGTTTCAGTAAATTCTACTAACAGAGAAAAAAAGTAGTTATTCATAATAGAATTAACTCTTACTAATAATATAAACGCGAAACTTTGTATAGACGCATATTTGTTAGTCTTTCTCGCAAAAACTACTGAACGGATATGGATGAAATTTGGCAAACAGTTAGTTTAGGCTTGGAAATAACAACACTTATGTTACTTTTTACCGCGGGATAACATCTCAGACCCACGGGAAACTGGAAGGAATCTGTTCGACATTATTCTTAAAATTCAACAGCTTACAAACTACCTTCAGCCGTAAAAGAACAATGTTTTTTCATTCCCATGGGAGTACTATGATTTCCCTCGGTAAATTATTCTTATAGTTTATGATATCAGCCAAAACTAACTTAAGTAGAAAGAATTTAGATGAGCCCTTTTAATTTTTTTCCCATGGTAATCCAGTCAATTCCAAGGTAATAAGTAGCTATAACATATTCTATTAATGATTGTAATTTACCTATCTAGTAACAATGATCGACGTCGTTCGTTGACCGGAACAGGCGTTAAAAAAACAATAAACTACCGATTCCCATGGGAAACGGATGTTTTCCCGCGGTAAAAAGTAGTCTTTATGTTGCGCCAGGCTCTAAAATATGTCGGTACAAAATTTCAACCAAATCCGTCAAATAGTTGCGGAGATTAATGGTGCCTATGTATAAGCATAGAATAGTGTTCGACGTGATTCTTCAATTTGACATAACTTTTTTATTTATGAACCGATTGACATGAAACAAACACTAAAGCATAACTGAAGCATACCACAATATATTCGTGAAAACCGCATCCAACTCGGATCAGCCGTTTCTGAGATTAGCGTGAACAGACAAACAGACAAACAGACAAACAGACAAAAAAAAAGTTGATTACATTTTTGGGTTCGACATCGACATAACAATAACCCCTGCTATTTTTTTTATTTTTATTTTCAATGTACAGACAGCACTTTTCTACAATTTTATTATATGTATAGATGTACAGACAGCACTTTTCTACAATTTTATTATATGTATAGATGTATATTTTAAATGAGATTGTGTAATAACTACATTGTATCAAGTACTCAGTCATGCTTGCTTAGTAGAGATTTAATGAGTGATTTTGACTCAAATAGTTAAGTCAACGATTTAATGAACGTCTCTAGGTGCGGCAGTAAGTTTAGAATCCTACTAATATTATAAATGCGAAAGTTTGTGAGGATGGATGTATTGATGGATGGATGTATGTATGTTTGTTACTCTTTCACGCAAAAACTACTTAACGGATTTGAATGAAATGTTACAGTAATATAGGTTATACATCAGAATAACAATAACATCTTATCCCGAAATTCTCGCGAGAACGGGTACAACGCGGGTAAAACCGCGGGGCGCAGCGAGTTTTTAATAAAAATGTTGAAAATACTTGATATTAATATGATTCACAGATTCACCCCAATTTTTATTTAAAATATATTTTTTTTTAAACTCCAACACGGGAATGCCACAGAGTTGATTATTTTAACATGTTTTAATAACGAACTTATTTCACATTCATGATTTTATAACTCAACGTGAAATTAAATGAACATTGGCACCAAAATTGTTGGCAAAATTGAATAATTATAATGATTGAAATATCACGTTGTTCATGTTATTTGTGCTGAGATAAGTGACATTTGAATTTAAGCGCAAGTCACACATTGTGCGGATGCGGGCCGGGAACGGTCCCAGTGTGGGTCAGTGTGACACTTTTCATACAAATATAATTAATACAACGTCACGCGACCCGCACTCGGCCCGCACTCGGCCCGCACTCGGCCCGCACTCGCACTTCGCTGTTCGGTCAAACTCGGCCATTTGCTACTTCTAGTGCTTCATTCAAAACTTAATGACTTTATCTTCTTTCAATACATCACGCAAAAGAAACTTCGGCAAATCAAGGCTCTGCCATTTAATAATTCGGAGAATTGTATTCAAAACAATTCGTTAAAATAAGGATAGCCCGTGCTATTAGCATTATTGATAATGATGCTTACCAACTGAAAATACCAATGACGTCACTGCAATGGTTATTCCTAATCAGCACTAATGCAAGTTACCGATGCGTTATAAAATCCGTGATTCACTGATGGAGTAATAGGCTTGCTATAAACGACAGCAATCAATACAGCTTTTCGAAACGAATGTTTTGTTTCGAAAATGTGTCTATCAGCTTTGGAATTGGAAACCATCTAACGTGAGTACGCTGTTGTTATTTGACCGAAAATGTTTGGTGCGAAAATTGCACTTATGTTGTTTTGGGACAAATAGCTTTTTCAATAGTAGGTTCAATAGGAAGGTCTATTGATAGGAAAAGGCAATTGAATACCGGAACACAACATAAATTGAATTGAGAATGTCATTCTTTTTTTTTATTTATAAACAAACGACTCTCGATTTTATTATTTTCAAATGTAGAACAAACTTCATGATTCGTTGCACTTGATGGGTTTGAACACAGAGCATAGAAGCTCCGCGCTCTCCTACTAGAGACGCCTTTCTTAAAACTTTTCATACAAACTTAGCGTGTCGGAAGGCGTTACCGTTCACTCACATCATGACACGCTTTACTTCAAAGTTGACGTATCTGTATTGTATGTAGAGATGGGTATGTCGATATGAGTCGATGTTTTTATCGATATTTTTTTTATCAGCAGAAATCGGACTAATGACTATTAAAATTTTAGGATTAGGGAATTTTAGTTTTTTATTATATGATAATGATAATACATGTAATACATAGGTATGCTAGGCGTGAAAATAATAAGAATCAATTTAGTGGTCAAACTTTTATTCAATCAATAGTAAGGATCATTAGGAAACCTTAAATAATAGTTTGTATTATTTTAATATTACTTACTAGTTAGCTACAAAACATAAATCTCTAGTCTGGGTTCAATATAAGTAAAAAATATCGATTCTACAATATCGATTCAGTACAAGGATACGATTGACACGCATTATCGACATTACGCCAACCAATGCGTCACCTCACTAGCGCATTTTAATTTAATGGTTACCATGGTTACGTTTGAGGTTTTGTGTTTCAAAATAACCTCGATTGCATTTTTTAAACAGCTAAAAGTTGCATTTTATAACTTACTTATGATGCGATACGCCAGAATTTTGTTTATTTACGTTTTTACTTTGATTATGACACCAAATCACTGCACAATGAGGCATTTCTACCGCTTTTTTGATAATATTCACTCCACAACGTGCTAGCAGAGACTGACGGCGGCTTGCGCCTGAAGTTGAGTTCAGCGCATCTTCGCCGCACGGGTATTGTTGTTAATGGCGTCTCTAGTAGGAGAGCGCGGTGCTTCTATGCTCTGTGGGTTTGAACAATCAAAATATTTGATTCAAACAAGTCTGGAACCACCATTCTTATCTGTTTTATCAAACCACTCCAGGTTATGAAAGTTTTATTTGATTTATTCAACACTACACTACGCTCGGCACTCGTTAATTTGTGTCAACCCGCCTGTTAGCTTTAGGCGTGAAATTTGAAACATTAAAACTATTCATGGAACTCTCTAATTATTAGATTTATGACGCGTTATGCGTTCCAGTTATTTTGTATTGTGTTCAGTGATGAAGCCGCAAAATACATGATAGTACATATTTACATCAAAGATACTGTGTTACAACATGCTTAAAGTAACAAATTAATTAATTTAATTAATTATGAGCGAAACTTAAGATACTTTAACGTTATTGTTGTTTATATACTTAATTGTTATTTCAAAATTAACGTCTCCCTTTCACTTCTAAAAACGTATCATCACCTTTATAACTGTCAAATCTTAAGTTCTAAAACTTCATACATCAGACCAAGTTTAGGGCCAGGTCAGTCACAGTGAACTCGTGAAAGCACCGCAAAAATCTAATACAGTGTATCACGGAATAATAATGATAAGGTATCTGCCTTAGGCCTGAAACGGACGGGCAACCTTCGCGTGTCTACGCGCGTGGACTCTGTGGGAATGTGACGGGCCCCGTCACGCGCGGTTTCATACATAAATGCTACGACGCGGGGACCACTCAATCCACTCATGTATGAAACCGCACGGGTGCCCGCTTAAGGCAGTTTTAGGCCTTACCTGCGTTTAAAAAAATGCGCGTGTAAAATCTTCAACAAGGTTTGAGGTAAATCTAATTATTTATCAGCGCTACACCGTCGTTTTCAACACATCACCTCTACGCAGTATTCAGCCTCGTCTAACCTCCTTAATAAAGCCTATACGATCTACAGATACGGTACAGACACCATCAAATTGCTTACACAAGCAAACCAACTCCAATCTAACATAGTCAATCATCAAACAACCCGAACTGTCCCCAAACTAATTTAAAACACAATTAAACAAGTAACGATTATTACGTCCATTGTACACAGTGACGTACCTCGTAATGGAATGCTATTCACGGCACAAATCCTCTTGATACATGTTAATATCCCAATCGGGACAATAGTTAGCTAATTCAAGCAACCCATATGTGTCATGGTACAGTCTAAATAATGTACGTGCTATATTTACCTATTGACAATTGACATTGAACAAACATAATGGCGAATTAGTGTTTCTAACTGTAATAAGTATGAATGGATGCATCTGATGATTACTAATGGGTTGCTGAATTTTGGTGGACCGATTTTTATAGAACGTTTCCGCCTGGTAGGACTATCTATACTAATATTATAAAGCTGAAGAGTTTGTTTTGTTTGTTTGTTTGTTTAAACGCGCTAATCTCAGAAACTACTGAACCGATTTGAATAATTCTTTCACTGTTAGATAGTCTATTTATCGAGGAAGGTTTATTTATAGGCTACATTTTATCCCGGATTTCCTACGGGACCGGGCACAACGCGGGTAAAACCGCGGGGCGCTGCTAGTTAGAATATAATAAAGCAGCAGAGTGTGTTTGTTTGTTTCTTTTTTTGAACGCGCTAATCTCAGGAACTACTGGTCCGATTTGAAAAAATCTTTTTGTAATGGATAGCCACATTCAACGGAAAGGTTATAAGCTACTTTTCATCCTGAAATTCCCACGGGAACGGGTACAACGCGGGTAAAACCGGGGGGCGCTGCTAATGTTCGATATAGACACGCTTATATAGAAAACAAATGAGTTGATGTGAAGAATAAGTACAATAAATGAATACCTGGAACTTAATGGAACTAGTTAAATAGGAAACAATGTATTTTTGTGTAGATGTTTTTTTCCTAATTGTTATTTTGGGTCAATCATATAAAATCTGCAGTAATTCTAGTATCGTTTCACATAAATTGTTATAACGAAATCTATCTCGTCGAATAGGCCCTACCACTAGCACATGGTACATGGTCTAATACCTCCTATTACAATATTATTAATTAAATTACGCAATTGTAGAATCACGAAACCCACTTATATCAATTAAGATTACCTATCATTAACGTCGATAGTAATTCTGTGTTAGTACGGCATGACCACGAGGCTATCACGTGACAATTCTATTCATTTTGATAGAAGCAAAACGTACCGAAGCGAAGGCTTCGTGTCTCTTGATCTAGTAGTAACAGCCTCCGTGGTCTTGTGGTTTGAGCGCCCGGTTCACGACTTCGAGGTTCCGGGTTCGATTCCCGGTGGAGATATCTCACAAAAATCTCTTTGTGAGACTTTCCTCAGTTTGGTTAGGGCGTTGCAGGCTGAATCACCTGATTGCTCGAAAAGTAAGATGATTCCGTGCTTCAGAGGGCACGTTAAGCCGTCGGTCCCGGTTACTTTCTACGGATAGTAGTCGTTACATGAGCCATGTCAGAGGCCTTCGGCGGCTCAATAACTCTGACACCAGGATTGGTCAGGTTGACCATCCACTCGATGAAGAAGAAGAAGAAGAGATCTAGTAGTACTAAGTCTAATACAATTTATAGATCAAGAGCTTATTATACTAATCTCGTATTATAAAGAGGTAAATTTTCTAACTTTTTTTGTTTGTTTGTATAGGCTAATCTCAGAAAATACCGATCCGATTTGAATAATTCCTTTTGTAATAGATAGCCACATTCAACGGAAAGGAGGCTATTTTATATCGAAATCCCCACTGAGACCGGGACAACGCGGGTAAAACCGCACGTGAAAGAGTGAGTAATAATTGTACCTAAGGGCTATGTTACGAATCAGCCAAAGGAGATTTGATTTGCCTAAACCTATACTGTCATTTAGTAGTTTCTAACTTACATTGTAGTTCACATTTCATTATTTTTCTAGTTTTTTCTCTCTTGAGCGTAACTTTTTGGGGCGAATTCAAATTGGTTAGTACAGTTTTGATTTGAGTAGGTATATTTTGCTTCACTACACTACAAAGTATAAAACAAAGTCGCTTTCCGCTGTCTGTCTGTTCCCATGTATGCTTAGATCTTTAAAACTACGCAACGGATTTGGATGCAGATTTTTTATAGATAGAGTGATTCAAGGAGGAAGGTTAATAAGCATAAAAATTCATGGAATTCCCACAGGAACGAGCACAATGCAGGTAAAACCGCGGGACGCTGTTAGTCTAGTAATAAAACTTTTAACACTAGCTAGCTTTAGTGGAGGTTTGAGATAAAACTTTTAGCACGCAAATACGGACCTCCATGCTTATTTATCGATCATCTATTGCGAACAATAACTTCTTGATGCTTCGCAATTTTCACCCTTATTCGCTACAACATAAAGTCACATGCATTTCTTTCTATAAATTGGTATCACTTTTTCGAATAAACGCGGCAATATATTCTTATCTCATTGGATGTTACAGTAAATCTTCTATATTTGCCGTTTGATGTAAACATTGACTTTGCTTTGTAGATACTTATGTCCCACGTATTGCACTTTAGTGCTGGTCACTCGGAAAATAGATCGTTTTACATTTCAATTTTACATTTCATTTCATTTTTACGATTTTACGACATCAATTATTTGTTCAGCAATATCAATATCGCTACGTCCGTTAAATTTGAAGAAATAACTAGTTATATTTTTTAAATGTTCTTTTTTGGTTTTGTTGACTTTGCTTTTAAGTTGTATGTATATGTAGTGGTTGTAGACAAAGTCATGTTGCTGATTACATTTATTGCGATTGTTAAGCAACGTGCAGCTTCCCACGGGAACGGGCACAACGCGGGTAAAACCGCGGGGCGCTGCTATAGAGTTGGAATAGGCGAAGAAGAGCAACAAACACAAACACATCCATATCTACCTGTGCTGTTTAAGTATTCCATTTATGATCAAGAGATACCTGTCTATAGTGTCCATCAAATGTGTCCAGAAGAGCCCCAAAAGCCTGACATCAAATAGGTAATACCTTTAAGCACTAACACGGTATCCAGCCCCACAAAATTGACGAAACTTGCTTTGTATCAGCTAGTTAGTACCTACGTCATGTGGGAATTTTAGCTGTCACATTGTTTAGGAAGACTTTGTATGTGGTTTTGAAAGTTAATTTACGCTTTTTGGCAAGTTAAGGATATTTTTTAGTTTTACCATGTTGAATATTTTAATGATTAATCTGTCCTTGATGCAGTGACGGCGATGGCGACTAACTATTTTATATGAAATCGAACACTTTTGGTAGATTTAACTCTTAAATCTTTAGCACACATGTAAATATGTTTAAAAAACAAAAGACAAAATTAAATTGAAAAAAAAAACAAAATTGTACTTTATTTTGTTACAAATAGAATACAATTTGAAACGAACGTCATTTGTTTTTAACCATATTTAGGCGTTAAAGTGCTTAATAAAACTTATAATGCCTGGGCTTTACAGTGGTTAAATAATGTTGTTCTTTTAGGGTTCTTAATTCAAAAATTCGCAAGTCATCATCGCGTTTCAATTCAATGTCGGTCGGCGCCCCGCGATAATCGTGTCTTGATAATTTGTCAGAATAATTCAGGCATAGGAATATTCAGTGTTACCATACTTAAAAACATTTCAATGAACAAATATCTAAAATTCCAACACTGAAGATTACTATTGAACACATATCAACTCTTGAATAGCTAACTTTTTCGCTAATTACAAAATATATTATAAAGTTAATATGTGAAATAATATATTATATGAACGTGCGGTTCACCAAAATATATGGTTTGTTATAAATCATGTGCACATTGCAGTGGAGAAACAGTGAGCGTATTTTACATGAGTTTATATGAGACATATTGCGCTATGCATCACGCGGGCCCGTGTCACGCAAGGCAACGGATGCACTTGATATTCGCCTCATTCGCTGTTAAAACATGCCTTAAAAGATTAGCTTTTCACCCGATTTTGTATATAACTTGTAAATTTGTTTTGTGAGAAAAAATCAATCCAGATAAAGAAAATTATAGTTCCAATATACGATTCAAAATCTCCTTCTTCTATTTTCAAATTAGATTGAGTGAGTTTAAGCTGAGTTTTATACTTTTTTAAATATTCAATTCAAACATTAATTTGAGTCATTAATTTGACTTTTTACAATTATGTTTGAACTGGAACCGCCGTGGCGTTTCACCCATATTGTACCTGTTGCGGACGACGAACCCTCTCATTAAACCCCCTTGTAAATATTGTAAAACTATTGTAAATAAACCCCGTAGTCAGTTTAGCTTAGATTCTCTCTTTTAATTTGTATAGCGCTATCTCGCTCACTCGCGCGTGTTAATTTAATCATTGTATGTACAGCAAGTTGCGGGCACTATTTGTGTATATATTGAGGCGCATTTCGCCAGTAAAAGTGGACCAACAACGGTGCTCGCAGCTTGCTCAAGAAATCTGGAAGAATACACAGAATCAGAATAAAGAAGTCTTATTTGTTTATTGGAAAGTTGGTGTTTGATTCAAGAAAGAAACCCCTCGTAGGCAGGCAGGAACTACACTACACGTACACCACCAACAGTTTATGGTCCTTCGAGCCGGATAGCAAGACAAGAATCCGTGAAGACTTGAAGATCTGCAGAACAGCTCCAGCATTACGTCACTAGTGGTGCCGTCATACCCTAGTGAACGTAATTGTCACTCCACTGGCGTGTGACGTCACGGCCCCGCTACACGGGTCGAGGTTCCAGTGAAGAGGCGCAGCCGGGCGTTATAAGAAGAAATATCTTCGAACAGGAGGCGCTGGGTTGTTTTAAGAAGATATTCCAAGGAGGATTGAGAGCAGCTGGGCGATTGAAGCATCATCGGGAAGCTGACTGAGTCAACGAGGACAAGACGTCGCTTCAATAACGCGTGTTACGCGGCCCGAGTACTACTCCACCTAACGGTGTCAAACGGGGTGGTACTTTGGGTTAACGTCTACCCAGACGGTGTGGTGTTGTGCGGCGCCACCAACCTGAACAGGTTGAACAGCACCTGACGCCAGTACGTTTATAGCCTGGGTCGAGGGCCGGACTGTAGGCACTGCTGACTGTGTCCGGACATTCCAGCCGGACATTTAGCACCTCGATCCTTGTATAGACCACTGCTGGGCAGACCCCCCCTACCTCATCCCCCCGCATTCCATCCCTGAAGGAGCATATCCCGGCTCACCCCGGGCCCTCCTGACGGACTGTTAGGGAATAGGGACTGTTAGGGAACGTTAGGGACTGTTAGGGGCGTCAAGTGCCAATTATGCCCACAACGAGGAGCCCACCACGAACGAGGCAGCGGACTGCGGCGTCATCGACGCCATCCACCACACAGCCACCACCATCCACGTCCACGGAACAGCACCGTCCACCGCCGACCACAATGCCGACCGGGCTTGGTACGTCGAGGCCGTTCACCACAGATCGAGCACAGCATGAAGAGGACCAGCCGCAACAAGAGGTCACCGAGAGACGACGAGCGCCCTCAATCCAAACTGTGAGATCAAACACAAGTGCAACGGCGCGCATTCGACAAGCGGAGTACGAAGCTGAGGAGAGACTAGCGAGGATACGGAGGCAGCAAATGGAAGTCGAGGCATCACTCGTACGCAAAAAGCTGGCAGCTGAAGTTGCGATAATTCGAGATGAGACAGACAGAGATAGCCGCGCCGGGTCAGACAGAAACAGCGATACACAACAGCGCGTCGATGAATGGATGCACCGGAGCGCGCCCCGTGCCCGCAGGGAACATTTTGTTGCACGGGGGGAGCGCAATAAGGAGTATTTTCCTCCGATGAGGAGATACACTGATGGAAGACAGGAGCGCACACGTCAAGACAGATCACCTAGCTGTGGAGGGGTTATCGACCATCGAACTACGCGTAACCGGACTCCGAGCCGAGAAAGGGAACCGCGGCGTCACAGGCGATCGCACAGCCGGGACGGGATTGATCGATTAGCCGATCGTTTGGAGCGTATGACGCACAACAATCGGCCGTCACGACAAGCGCAAGATCTACCATCATTTTCGGGAGCCCTGAATGAATGGTTGCCGTTCAAAGCTGCAATGGAGGAGAGCACCGCCATCTATAACTTCACGCCTACTGAGAACTTGTGTCGGCTGAGGAATAGTCTACGGGGGGAGGCGCATCACGCCGTTGCTCAACTATTACACGTAGCCGCGAACCCAGACCAGATAATGTCAACTCTGGAGCAATGTTTTGGGCGTCCAGAGATCATTATGGATCAAACTATCAACAGTTTGAAGAAAATGCCACGCGTGGGCAACACGGCTAAAGAGATGAACCGTTTCGCGTTGAAAATACAGAACATCGTTACCGCATTGGAATGTTTGGGTAATGAATCAATGTTAACGAACGAGTACTTGATTCGCCACACATTAGAGAAACTGGATTATAGCACCCGCCGACGCTGGTGCGATTTTGCAGCGGAACGAGGACGCGCACGGGAGCCGCAAATGATAACTTTGGCTCGCTTTCTCATGCGAGAGGGAGACAGAGGATTACGTTTCCTGCATGAACCGGACACGCAGCCTACATATATGGAGCGGCCAACATTGGACAGGCGGGTCAAAGTTAACAAGAAGTCAGCCGCAGTTTTCGTCACTATGGATAGCGAAGCGATTAGAGACGAAGTTTGTTACTGCTGCGGCGAGAAACACGTTACAACGAAGTGCCACAAGCTGATAGCGATGCCCACTAGTGAACGTTGGGAGTGGGCAAGGGAAGCGCGCATGTGTTATCAGTGCCTTCGAAGTAAACATCGGCGCGATAAGTGCACGAATGCACGAAAATGCGGAATCGACGGGTGTAAGAGAACTCATCACACATTGTTGCATAGCGATAGCAACAAGGAGGCTAGTGAGCGAGTCACCGTGTCCGCCGTTAACTTCAAGGGTTCGAATACGTTTGGGAGAGCTCTATTGAAGATTTGTCCGGTAACTCTAAAGACAGATACCGTTGAATTGGAAACCTACGCGTTGTTGGATGAGGGATCGACGATTACGCTCATAAATGAGAAGTTGGCGCAAAGCTTGGGAGCCAGCGGGCCGCAGAGATGCCTAAATATATGTAGCGTTACCTCACAACAAAAGGAGCCGGCGAGCCGCGTAGTACAATTGGATATTAAAGGACGACAACAAGATACCTACCACCGCATGACTGCGCGGACCGTCGGTAATCTCGTTTTGGGAAGTCAGTCCATTAATAAGGAATCGCTCAACAGACCGCACTTGCGAGGACTGCCTATCGAGGACATTTGTTACGAGAATGTCAAGCCACAGATTCTGATTGGAGCAGACAACTGGCATCTCATAGTCACGCGCAAGTTAATGGCCGGGCCGAGGAACGAACCCGCTGCATCGCTCACAGAACTGGGGTGGACGATACACGGGGCGGCGCCCCGCCACGTAGTCAAGAACGAGCAGATTTATCACGTCAGCGAGCCAAGAGTGGATTTACACGAGCTAGTAAAGGCGCACTTCGACATCGATTCAATAGGGATAACATTGCAATCGAGACCGTCAGCAAATGACAAGCGCGCGCTGACAATATTTGAAGCCACCGTACGCCGCACCGGGGAGCAGTACGAGGTTGGTTTACCATGGAAGAGCGATGACGTCATACTACCACCGAGTTATAATATGGCGTGGACTCGCTTGAAAGGAATTGAAAGAAAAATGGATCGTTCAGAAGCATTCAAGACCGCATACACCGCACAGGTTGAGAGTTTACTGGAAAAAGGTTACGCCTCGCTATGCGATAACCCCGAGGAAGGAAATGCACGGAATTGGTATTTACCTCACTTCGCAGTAACAAACCCGAACAAGCCGGGTAAAGTACGTATGGTGTTCGACGCGGCGGCGAAAGCGAATGGAGTTTGTTTGAACGATATGCTGTTAGACGGACCGGACCTGCTTCAAACGTTGCACGGGATACTGTTCAGATTCCGCGAGGGGCCCGTAGCCGTGACAGCCGACATAAGGGAGATGTTTCTGAGGGTGAAAATCAGAAAGGAAGATCGCGTGGCGCAGCGTTTTCTGTGGCGCGGAGAAGACCGCCAGAACCCGCCACGCAAATATGAGATGAACTCGATGATATTCGGAGCGAGAAGTTCGCCGTTTTTAGCACACAGCGTGCGCAACAAAAACGCGGAGGACAACAAGGAAAGTCACCCCCTCGCCTACACGTCAATCACGTCAAGCCACTACATGGACGACTGGGTTGAAAGTTTTGACGACGAGAAAACCGCAGCGCGAACAATGGCCGAAGTAATCGAAGTACATCATAAAGGGGGTTTCGAGTTAGCCGGCTGGGACTCAAACCGACCTAATTTATTGCGAGATATCTCATCAGATAGCCGAGCACGAACTCCAAAGGAGCTGGGAGCGAACGCGCACCCATATGGGAAAACGCTGGGAATACTGTGGCTACCAGATACCGACGAGTTGAGTTTTAACACTGCTTTGCATAGAGTACCCGATGACGTCAAAACTGGAAGACGAGAGCCCACCAAACGCGAGGCTCTAAGTACCGTCATGTCTCTATTCGACCCGCTGGGATTGATAAGCCCGTATACGATCACGGCGAAGATTATACTTCAAGGTTTATGGCGCCTGAAACTTGGGTGGGATGAAAAACTGCCCCCTGAAGTATGTGAAGTTTTCAACCAATGGCAAGCCGACCGCGAGTACATCGAGCGTCTACGTATACCGCGCTGTTATCAAACTGGGAGAGCACAGCAGAGGCAACTACACGTATTCTGTGACGCCAGCGAGCTAGCTTACGCCGCCGTCGCATATTGGCGTTTCAAGAAGCGTGACGGCACAATCGAGGTGTCCCTGATTGCGGCAAAAGCAAAGGTGGCACCAATGAAAGCTCAAAGTATACCGCGTATGGAGTTACAAGCGAGTTTGATCGGCGCCCGATTAGCGAGAGATATTATCACGGAACATAAATACAACGGTGAATTAACCTTATGGAGCGACTCCAAGACAGCCCTACAGTGGATACGCAATGACTCAGCGAAGTACACACCGTATGTTGCACACCGTCTCACGGAGATAACGGAGATAACACGAGCCGACCAATGGAGATGGGTGCCCACTGCGCTGAATGTCGCCGACGACGCGACACGAACGGAGCACACTCGACTGAATAATAAGGATCGTTGGTTCACCGGCCCGGCATTCCTATACGAACCCCAACAATATTGGCCCGTAGAAGCCAACACGAAGGAAAGCGACGACGAGATAACGCACGCCGTCGTGATGGAAATACCGTGTATAGACGTGAGCCGCTTTTCAAGCTGTGAAAAGGCGGTGAGAATCGTCGCCCTGTGCTTGGAGTTCGTGGGAAAATGTAGGAAACGCGATGCGAGTGACAAGCTTCAATACCTAAAGAAGGCTGAACTGATACTCGTGAGACTCGCACAAAGGGAGAGTTTCGCGCCCGAGTTACGACGATTAAGGAAAGGAAAACCTGTAGACAGTCAAAGCAAGCTGTACAAATTGGACCCAGTATTAGGAGAGGATGACGTCATACGTTTACACGGTAGGATAAACGCCGCAAACGTTCCCGAGGAGATGAAAAGTCCGCCTATACTGGACGCCCGCCATCACTGGACGAGATTGTTGATACGCCGCGAACACGAAACGCAACATCACATTGGAAGAGAGCATTTGGTTAACAATCTACGTCAAAAGTACTGGATACTGCGATTACGAACTACGGTTCGCTCGATAGTGAACAACTGCGTTACCTGCAAGCGGAGAAAAGGCACCCCCCGCACCCCCGTCACCGGCGATCTACCCCGCGTAAGACTGGACGCCTACACACGCCCATTCACGAGAAGCGGTGTTGATTGTTTCGGCCCTATGTGGGTGACAGTTGGACGGCGCAAGGAAAAGCGCTGGGGGATGATTTTTACCTGCTTAGTCACGCGAGCGGTACATATCGAGTTGATACCCAGCTTAAGTACGGACTCAGCAATCATGGCGATACGGCGAATGGCAGCACGGCGAGGATGGCCCGAAACGATCGTATCGGATAACGGAACTAACTTTCACGGTGCTGACGAGGAACTTAGAAAGGCACTGGAGGCTTGGAAGCCTACAATTAGAGATTTTTACCTCAAAAAGAGAATTAGCTGGAAGTTCATTGACCCGGGGGCGCCTAATCAAGGAGGCGCGTGGGAGAGATTGATAAGGACGTTCAAATCATCTCTGAACACTATTCTCAACAGAAAAACTGTACGGGAGGAGGTACTGTCAACATTGGCCGCCGAGATCGAATACACGATGAACGCGCGACCATTGACTCACGTGTCAGTGAGTCCCGACGATCCCGAGGCACTGACCCCCAACCATTTCTTGTTGGGTACTGCAAACGGAATGCCTCACATTGGAACATACGACTCGGCGAACAGGCAGGTGTGGAAAGCCGCCCAGGGGTTGGCCGACGAGTATTGGAGGCGATGGACGCGGGAGTACCTGCCGACATTGACAGCGCGAGGAGAGTTACATCGAGACACCGGGAACATCACGCCGGGAACAATCGTCCTAATCGTAGACGGAACGCTGCCCAGGAACGTATGGCCATTAGGAAAAGTCATGGAGACGTATCCGGGCCCGGACGGTGTTGTGCGAAGCGTGGATGTGTGGACAAAGGGTGGCATTTTTAGACGCCCTATCAGGCGTCTAGTCGTCCTGCCGGTGGAGAAAGGCTGCGGGGACCTGCGCCGGGGGGAGACTGTTGCGGACGACGAACCCTCTCATTAAACCCCCTTGTAAATATTGTAAAACTATTGTAAATAAACCCCGTAGTCAGTTTAGCTTAGATTCTCTCTTTTAATTTGTATAGCGCTATCTCGCTCACTCGCGCGTGTTAATTTAATCATTGTATGTACAGCAAGTTGCGGGCACTATTTGTGTATATATTGAGGCGCATTTCGCCAGTAAAAGTGGACCAACAACGGTGCTCGCAGCTTGCTCAAGAAATCTGGAAGAATACACAGAATCAGAATAAAGAAGTCTTATTTGTTTATTGGAAAGTTGGTGTTTGATTCAAGAAAGAAACCCCTCGTAGGCAGGCAGGAACTACACTACACGTACACCACCAACAGTACCCGTTCCCGTAAGATTTTCGGGATAAAATATATCTCATGTGTTATTCAGATGTATAACCTACATTACTATAAAGTTTCATCCAAATCTGTTAAGTAGTTTAACGTGAAAGAGTAACAAACATACATGCATTTTGACAAACTTTCGCATTTATAACATTAATAGGATTTGTTTGAAGACTGAAATTCAGCCGATTCACACATAGGTAATTAAAGTACTTTCTTCCAATCACTTACTATAAATTGCTTGTAATATTTTGTTATTTCTTGTTATAAACCATTGTATCTTTTCAAAGAGGCATCATAAAATATGATAGGTTATATCCAAAAAGCGATCAGTACTTCAGTAGATTGCAAACAATATATTGTTTCGTATCAACGACAAATAGGACTTTGGAAGTTGCCGCAAAATATTAATCAATGGCATCCATTAATAAAATGTTATTGGTGTTTCACGTCGTAAATAAGTTTTATATCATAAACAATGAATGAAACAAACAAAAAGGATGTTGGTTTGCGAAATTTGACTGATTTAACTGTTTTTCTCGCAACAGAGATGACGATCCCGAAATAACTATAGTCACAACAATCTTTAGAATGATTTGTTTGACATGAACAAACCTGTTTCGTTAAAATAAAGAAGGTTTTTAATTGAGACTACGTTTACGGATATACTTCGCTTTTTTTAACATTTTTATCTGACGTTTCGGCCTCTTTACAGGAACCGTGGTCACAGAAGACTGAGGTGTTATGCGTCTATACAAAGGTTTTTTAGTTACTCCAGTCTTTAATATAATGTTCTTTCATATATTTTCATTGACAAGAAAAATGAAAAATCGTGACTAAACTGCACTCGGGCTTTACGGGAGTGTTGGAAAGGTAAATAAATAAATATTTACAAGACTAATTGGGACACGGTTATTTACACCCAGATTAAGCTCCAAGCTGGTATTATGGAATCTAACTACATACATTATATACGCATATATTTTATACGAATATATAATTGGCACATCATCATCAACACTATGTCTGAACATTATTGTTGACTTCGGGCGGGAATCGAACCGAAAACCCCCGACACAGTAAGCGCTCTCACAAACCACTGTTGCAACGTGATCGTCAATATTTGTCTTGAGAACTTGTTAGCTTGTAAAATCACTCAATGGTAACGTAAACATAAGGGCTTTCAAGAGGAAAACAATAATATTAGTAATAGCATTTCCAAAACTTATAACACTTGCTAAACGACAAAACATAATATACTTACTTCAGAAAATATTATAAAACAAAGTCCGGTCGCGTCTGTCTGTCTGTCCGCGATAAACTCAAATACTACTGCACGGATTTCGACGCGTTTTTTTAAAAAGATATAATGATTCAAGAGGAAGGTTTATATGTATAAAAATTCCCGAAATTCCCACGGGAAAGGGTACAATGGGGGTAAAATTGCAGGGCGCTGCTAGTACTACTAAAATTTATTTCGTTACTAGCAGCGCCCCGCGGCTTCACCCGCGTTGTACCCGTTCCCGCAAGAATTTCGCGATAAAAAGTAGCCTATATGCTTTCTCAGGCTTTGGACTAACTGTGTACCAAATTTCATTCAAATCGGTTCTGTTGCTTTGGCGTGAAAGCGTAACAGACAGAGTTACTTTCGCATTTATAATATACTAGCAGCGCCCCGCGGTTTTACCCGCGTTGTGCCCGTTCCCGTGGGAATTTCGGGAATTTTTTTACATAAAAACCTTCCTCTTGAATCACTCTACCTATTACAAAAAACCGCATCAAAATCCGTTGCGTAATTTTAAAGATTTAAGCATACAGACAGACAAACAGTGTGACAGACACGAAAAAGAGACGACTTTATTTTATACTATGTAGTGACTAGCAGCGCCCCGCGGTTTTACCCGCGTTGTGCCCGTTCCCGTGGGAATTTCGGATTTTTTTTTACATAAAAACCTTTCTCTTGAATCACTCTACCTATTACAAAAAACCGCATCAAAATCCGTTGCGTAATTTTAAAGATTTAAGCATACAGACAAACAGACAAACAGACACGAAACAGAGACGACTTTATTTTATACTATGTAGTGAAGTTAGGATTTCATAGTATAAGTATCATTAAGATTAATATAGAACATAACGACAAAATAACTTACTAAAATTGAATATGAAACAGTCAATAGTCATAACACCCTTATGTGGATAACATTATGCAAAACCAAATAGACTTTCTATGTTGGTAGTTAGTTTATAATGTATAAAGTTTAAGTAGGTTAATAGGTTAGTTTACAGTTAATTAAACTATTTTCACACCCGAGACAACCTTCGGCTTTTATTATAGCTTCTATACAGAGATGCTTAGTTATTTGTGTCTTCTTCTTATCGAGTGGATGGTCAACCTGAGTGTCAGAGTTATTGAGCCGCCAAATGCCTCTGACATGGCTCATGTAACGACTACTATCCGTAGAAAGTAACCGGGACCGACGGCTCAACGTGCCCTCTGAAGCACGGAATCATCTTACTTTTCGAGCAATCAGGTGATTCAGCCTGCAATGCCCTATCCAAACGGAGGACAGTCTCACAAAGTGATTTTTGTGAGATATCCCCACCGGGAATCGAACCCGGAACCTCCGGATCGTGAGCCGAGCGCTCAAACCACTAGACCACGGAGGCTGTACACGGAGTTATTTGTGTAACAGTTCAGTTACGTAGAAACAGTTCCAATTATAAAACTAACTAACTGCTCCGGCAAACGTTGTTATGCTATATAAAAATTAAGGAGTAAACTACCCTTAACATTTAGAGGGATGAACAATAGATGTTGCCCGATTCTCAGACCTATATGCACACAACATTTCATGAGAATCGGTCAAGCCGTTTCGGAGGGGTTTGACTACAAACACCGCGATACGAGAATTTCATATACATACTAGCAGTGCCCCGCGGTTTTACCCACGTTGTGTCCATTCCTGTGGGAATTTCGGGATGAAAAATAGCCTATGTTACTCGTGGATAATGTAGCTTTCGAATGGCGAAAGAATTTTTAAAAACGGTCCAGTAGTTTTTGAGCCTATTCATTACAACCAAACAAAGTTTACCTCTTTATAATATTAGTGTAGATTAAATGGAAATAATTTTCTAAGTAATGCTATTGCTTCGTTCAATAGAACTAGTGGACAGAAATATTAAATTTATATTTTCTTTCGCCCCTACTCAAAGATGTCGAATGCTTCCGCAGTAGCGATTTCATGAGTTATTTTAACATAAAAACATCAATTAGTTAATTGTCGTTTTAATGGACGTTTCTGAGTTCACCAGTTCGACATTTTTCAAAATTGTTCTGCGTGTGTGTGTACTGTAAATATCGTTATTAATATGTTATACATACTCGTAGTTTAGAATTTTTATAAAGTACACGCCTAAAGGAAGTTCGAGTAGGGTAGTGGCCAACCATGGTGTCGGAGTTTTTAGACCGCCTAAAGGCCTTCGACATGGGCTGACGATTCAAACAACCGGGACCGACCATTTAACGTGCCCTCCGAAGCACGGTAGCGCTCAGATAGAAATGCCACTATCGGCCACCCATCAAAGTAGAGGTCGAGCTGCACGTTGCTTAACAATCGCAATGAACTAACATCGCTTAGTCAAACTACGTCACGAGCGCTAAATATAATAAAACATTACGTATCTCTAATATCATAATTTTTTCATGTCATAAATTAATATATAATACAAAATGGCAAAATGGTGGCTCCATTTTGCCCACTTAGTTAAGCTGTTGCCAATAGAACTGCAAAAGCATTATGAAACTCGAAACTTCGACCAATATGGGAAGTATTATCCCACAATTGTCCACGCTCCTGTATAAACAAGGGAACAGCAAAGTTCTCGTACTCGTTCGTCCGGAAAAAACAACGCGAGGATACCTCAGGCTTATAAATTTAACGAAACGGGGACTCCCAAACAGTGGTGCACTGGCTTCCCGCCATAATCAATTCTGTGAACGTTTATTTGACTTTGAATAACTACGAATCGATTCAGGAGATTTCGAGAGTTAAACTTTTCATGGGGAAAGGTAATGGGGTGGAATGATCCATTTAGAAGATTATTTGTAAGTAAGCTTTAAGTATTTGGGTGATATAATTCTAGTTCAATGTTTTATGTTTAATAAAATTTTATTGAATAAGTTAACTAGCGAATCGTCGCCACAGTATTTTGGCTGCATGATATAAAGTTGTTTATTTACATCAGTATTTGTATAATATAAATGTAGTGATCGCTTCGTCATTGTTAAATAGAAAACTCTGCAGTTCACGCGACAGAAGTCGCGGCACAACTACGAGTAGTGTAGAATAAGTCAGTTGGATGTTTGAAAAACCTATTTATATATATAGTAAAATAATCGCCAAGACAAATCAACAGTGTTGTCAGAAATTTTAAACGGCCCTAAAGTCATCGGCATGTTCTACTTATTTAGTGTTATTCATCAGCTTGTTAGACGTTAGAAGTTAGACGGTGTATCGATAAACACGTGATAAAACTAACCAATTTCACGACGTTTCACAGTTTTACGAGGCTGATATACTTTTAAAGCAATTTTTTTAACATGATTATTACAATGATGTTCGACTGAGGATTGCCCCTAACAAATAGCAAAGTTTTCTTATCCCCAATTGCCTCTAATTCAATTAAGAGGCAACAATGTAACTTATGCATATTATCTATAACCCCGTCCGATATTGCGGTTGTGGTGTTGCTAACCGGGTTGTTGGTTGAAATTGTTCCCTTAATTAATCTATACCATAGAGGTTGAGCGGGTTTTGTAATCTCCAAGTTATGATCAGCGTACGAGCCATCTCCGGACACATACCTTGTACATATCGGAGTCGTAAACTTAAATATAATACTGAAATACTGCCAGACTAACAATACCAGTCTTATAGAAGACTAACAGCACCACGCGGTTTTACCTGCGTTGTTCCTATGGGAATTTCAGGAATTTTATACACATAAACCTTCCTCTTGAATCACTCTATCTATTCAAAAAAACCGCGTTAAAATCCGTGCAGTAGTATTTGGGTTTATCGTGAGCAGACAGACAGACAGATGCGGCCGGGGACTTTTTTTATAATATGTAGTGACTAGCGTTCTTACCAGTGTTCTTTGTTTAATTTCCAATGCCGCCATTTTCTGATAGTTCTCAGCCATGCCGCCATACATTGAAGAATAGACGCGCGACGCGTGCTCACGGCATTGAAGAATAAAATTGATGCATTCTACCAAACCGTATTTAAAGTCGTTTGAATTTAACAAACATAATATATTGTATATTAAGAATCTGTTAAGTTTATATAAATTAACAATAGACACAGCGAGGACGTAGTAATTTTATGCTGAAGTGATCTACATGCTCATGCTACAGCGTAGTACGTAGTCGCCTACGAATATATCGTAGCTTGTAGAAAATGCTACGAGAATGTCTTTACTTGATCGTCTTAAAAATATCGTCATGAAAAAATCAAGATAGGTACTGTAAAAGTATTAAAACGATTAAGGCTACGCTTTGCTCATTTAATTAAGACATTTTGTTTACTCCGTCTCGCCTCGGCGGCGACTTTGATAAATTGCCAACAATTAAAACTCATTCCATTTTATTTTCAGTACTTTAGTTTTATAATGTATTTAGGATAATTTAACGTTTATTGAACGTACATTGAAATGTTATATGTTTAATAACATTTTAAGTAACATATACAAACAAATGTGAAGTTCAACAGTGAGAAGTTTTCCGGCCGTACTCAAGAATGTCAAATAAACCAATTAGCTAATTGACTTAATTTTTCACATATTTCATGTCAAAAATCACTCATCAACTTCTTTAAGGAACATTATTACTAATTTTGAATGCGGAAGTTTACTCCTCATAGTACTTAAAAATATACTTCGAATTTAGTTTATATAATTATAGAAATTAGTACAACATCTATACTAACTAACTATAACATGAGTTTAAAGCTAATAAGTTAGATTTTTTGTTTGTTTGAACGCGGTAATCTCGGGAACTACCCGTCCTATGGGAATAAATATTTTTGTATTAGAAAGGTAGACTTTTATAGTATACTAGCTGCGTCCCGCGGTTTCACCCGCTTTGTACACGTTCCCGCGGGAATTTCGGGATGAAAAATAGATGTTGTCCGATTCTCAGGCCTACCCGATATGTACACAAAATTTCATGAGAATCGGTCGAGCCGTTTCAGAGGAGTTCAAACACGGTACCCGTTCCCGCGGGAATTTTGGGATAAAAAAATAGATGTTGGCCGATTCTCAGACCTACTCAATATGCTCACAAAATTTCATGAGATTCGGTCAAGCCGTTTCGGAGGAGTACGGGAACGAACATTGTGACACGAGAATTTTATATATAAGAAGATTTTATATCCCGAAATTCTTGCAGACTAGCACAAGGCGGGCAAGACCAAGGGGCAGTGCTAGTCTGTATATAATCACTTAACTTTAAATTCCATACAACCTTTAATACTATTGAACTTTTGAGCAATATAAATACCATCTTGTCTTCATCTCTGACAGAATCTCAAATATTAATTCGATCAAGTGTCTGTGAAGTGGAAAGGCCAAATTGCTTTGTGGCCGCGATCTTAAGGTATTGAGTGGTACATACTTACGTTTATCCTCTTATAGCTATCGATATTCGAATTTATATATTTGAGTATTCGAGTGGTCACACTCAATGTTGATATGCCAACTGGTATTCTTCATAACTGTTTGTTGTACAATCATTATAGAAACATGCATTGAACTGTTGATTTACTATTAGATATGGCTTGCCACGTCCCGTGGTTTCACCCGCGTTGTACCCGTTCCCACGGGAAGTTCAGGATAAAATGTATCCCATGTGTTATTCTGATCCATAACCTATATATTGTATTGTAAAGTTTCATATAAATCCGTTCACTTTTTTTGAGTGCAAGAGTAACAAACATATACATATATCCATCCCCACAAACTTTCGCATTTATAATATTAGTAGGATGTTTAAGACGTTTTTCTGTATATTTTTTAAACATACCTATATCTATACATATAACAAAATTGTAGAAAAGTGCTGTCTGTACATTGAAAATAAAAATAAAAAAATAGCAGGGGTTATTGTTATGTCGATGTCGAACCCAAAAATGTAATCAACTTTTTTTTTTGTCTGTTTGTCTGTTTGTCTGTTCACGCTAATCTCAGAAACGGCTGATCCGAGTTGGATGCGGTTTTCACGAATATATTGTGGTATGCTTCAGTTATGCTTTAGTGTTTGTTTCATGTCAATCGGTTCATAAATAAAAAAGTTATGTCAAATTGAAGAATCACGTCGAACACTATTCTATGCTTATACATAGGCACCATTAATCTCCGCAACTATTTGACGGATTTGGTTGAAATTTTGTACCGACATATTCTAGAGCCTGGCGCAACATAAAGACTACTTTTTACCGCGGGAAAACATCCGTTTCCCATGGGAATCGGTAGTTTATTGTTTTTTTAACGCCTGTTCCGGTCAACGAACGACGTCGATCATTGTTACTAGATAGGTAAATTACAATCATTAATAGAATATGTTAAAGCTACTTATTACCTTGGAATTGACTGGATTACCATGGG
This sequence comes from Cyclophora albipunctata, assembly GCA_963082685.1. Taxonomy (NCBI): domain Eukaryota; kingdom Metazoa; phylum Arthropoda; class Insecta; order Lepidoptera; family Geometridae; genus Cyclophora; species Cyclophora albipunctata. The sequence continues at coordinate 8,984,361 of OY720121.1, read as the reverse complement.
AAAAAATTAAAAGGGCTCATCTAAATTCTTTCTACTTAAGTTAGTTTAGGCTGATATCATAAACTATAAGAATAATTTACCGAGGGAAATCATAGTACTCCCATGGGAATGAAAAAAACATTGTTCTTTTACGGCTGAAGGTAGTTTGTAAGCTGTTGAATTTTAAGAATAATGTCGAACAGATTCCTTCCAGTTTCCCGTGGGTCTGAGATGTTATCGCGCGGTAAAAAGTAACATAAGTGTTGTTATTTCCAAGCCTAAACTAACTGTTTGCCAAATTTCATCCATATCCGTTCAGTAGTTTTTGCGAGAAAGACTAACAAATATGCGTCTATACAAAGTTTCGCGTTTATATTATTAGTAAGAGTTAATTCTATTATGAATAACTACTTTTTTTCTCTGTTAGTAGAATTTACTGAAACTTTATAATAATTTTAATTTAATAATTAATCATCAATACATATCATCATCATCATCAATACATCATCAATACATATAATAAAATTGTAAAAGGTCGCTGTCTGTACATAGAAGATATATAAGAAAAAATATATAAGAGGGGCTTTATGAACGCAATAGAACCCAAAACAATGATTTTTAGATTTTTTGTCTGTTTGTCTGTTTGTCTGTACGTTTGTGCGCGCTAATCTCAGAAACGGCTTAACCGAATTGAATGCGGTTTTCACTAATGCGTTGTGATTTGCTGGGATTAACATTTAGGCTTTGTTTTGTTTCAATCGGTTCATAAATAAAAAAGTTATATCAATCTAAAACTATTGTAACATCAATTCTGTACGAAAATGGTTGTTATTGAGTGTCTATAAATAAGACTGCTCAACGCTCCGCAAGTCATTCTGGCGCGGATCGTCGAACAGTCAAGAGCTCCTGAGAATTATAAGTAATCATCCTACTTCCTACTAATATTATAAATGCGAAAGTTTGTGAGGATGGATGTATGTATGGAGTGTGCTACGATGCGGAGGTGGGAGTGTGCTACGATGCGGAGGTGGGAGTGAGTGACGTTGCGGAGGTGGGAGTGTGCTACGATGCGGAGGTGGGAGAGTGCCAAGATGTGGAAGCGGGAGAGTGAAGAACATTAGACACAAAATGTCGGTGACCAAACGATAGTTTGTTGGTGGTTCTACCTACGTACAAACGGTGGTTCTACCTACTGTGTTTACTTCTTTAAGACATTTTAAGCTGTCTACACACCAAAGCCGCCAGCCCGGCGGCAAGAACCCGGCGGCAAGGCCGGCGGCCTGATTTTGAACGAAAATCGTTCAAAATCGTTCAAAATCAGGCCGCCGGCCTTGCCGCCGGGTTCGTGCCGCCGGGCCGGCGGCTTTGGTGTGTAGACAGCTTTACAATTTTGGATTGGGCTGCGGGCCGCAAGTGACGTGTCTGCGGGCCCGCAAGTAGTAACTAAAATAAAATAACAAATTAAAGGACCTTGGGATACTATGGAGCCCGGGCCCAATGCACAACAGTGACACATGACCTATGTACAAGTCACTCTTTGACGGTCATAACGAAATCGACGGCCAACTCGGTGTTTTGACCACCGAAAAAAGAGTTGGGCTTTGTTATGGACCATAACCGTGTTCTCTCTCGCTCAACAGTGACATGACCTATCCCAATTGAAAGGAAAAGGGTCCTCTTTTTGTGTCGGTTTAATAAAAAAATGTTTTAAACTATATTTCACGAAACTTAATGTGGCAGACTAAATTCCACGCGAGCGAAGCCGCGGGCAAAAGCTAGTATAATAATATAATAATAATATAATATACCTGGACAAATTCACACACGGTTAATTAGACCCAAAGTAAGCTCTAAGCTTGTGTTATGGAATCTAACTCACTGATACTACTACATATACATATATACACAAATACTTTATAAGAATATAACACCCAGACGTCGTCGCCAACAACTATGTCTTCACATATTGTTGACTCCGGGCGGGAATCGAACCCGCAACCCCCGACACAGTAAGCGCTCTCACTGCCCCTGTGCCAACGGGCTTGTCAAAATATATGTATGTGATATACCTGTGTCATATTAATAAAACGCATTTTGTGTAAAAGGTAAAATTTATTAAAAACCAACACTTTTATTCTTTGTAAAAAGAAAACTATAATTTAAACCTCGTTAGGGTTTCATACCCAAATGATAAAAACGGGACCCTATCTCTGAGACTTCGCCGTTCGTCCGTCCGTCTGTCACCAGGCTGTATCTCAAGAACGGTGATAGCTAGACAGTTGAAATATTTACAGATGATGTATTTCTATTGCTGCTATAACAACAAATACTAAAAATAATATAAAACAAATATTCAAGGGGGCTCCCATACAAAAAAGTGATTTTTTGACGTTTTTTAAAGTTCGGAACCCTCCGTGCCCGAGTCCGACTCGCACTTGGCCGGTTTTTATAAATATTTGCAATCGGCTTAAAGTATATAAGTTACATCAGTAAAATAATATTCCATACATAAACTGGAATTTGTTTATGGAATAAAAGTATTAAAAAATTGCAAACGAATTTAAAACCTCGAAAAAATGAATAAGATTAAAACAAATGCCAACGTGGAATTCATTAAAAAATAGCATATTCAGAATAACCACAGAATTTTAATAAAAAGATGATCCCAGCGCTATACTAAACCGACTAAATATAAATCCGAATACATTTTTTAACTTCAATGCTCGCAATAATGTAAATATCTATTAACAAAATGTTATTACAATATAATACCTTTGATAATTATTTATTTAAACGGGAACTTACGTACGACGGAGGCTACTGTTGAGAGTTCCTCAACACTTTTCGGTCACATACGGTGACCTTCATCAGGAGGTGGGTGAAGCGCGTCTCTCCCCGCACCTCCTGATGAAGTTCCCGTTTAAATAAATAATAATGACATTAACGTACGTTTCAATGAATAGTAAAATACCTTTGATTTTTTAATTCTAATAAAAACTAGCTTCTCCACGCGGTGGTTCCACCCGCGAACCAATAGACAGCACTAGTATGAATAAATATACCCGGACAATATACCCGGACAAATTCACTCACGGTTAATTAGACCCAAACTAAGCTCTAAGCTTGTAATATGGAATCTAACTAACTGATACTATTACATATACATACACAAATACGTTATAAGAATATATAATTGACACCCAGACGTCGTCGCCAACAACTATGTCTTCACATATTGTTGACTCGAACCCGCAACCCCCGACTCAGTAAGCGCTCTCAATGCCACTGTGCCAACGGGCTTGTCCAATATTTTGTAAATCGTGGTTACGTTATTTACCCAGATCTAGTGGGGTTACAACAAGGTGTATGCATCTTTTTGAGCAAGAAAATGTCATCTTGTATTAAAATAAATAAAGATTAGATAAGCAAGCGGCTTTAATGCTGTAGTTAGACAACTTTAGTAACAGCCTCGTCATATTGTATTGTTGGTAGTTAAAAATGCATTTAACATTATACCACCATCAACGTAAAAACACGTAAATGAAGAAGTCTCCGAGTAATGTTCGTAGTTGTATCGCGAACGGATGCCGTCAGAAAACTAGGGAGGATAAGTTAAGTGTTTATAAAGTGTCTGTTTGTCTGAAAACCGAACTACCTCTCATATCCTCTTTTATTTGTTATGAAAATACCGATTTAATCCGAATAACGTTGGAACGAAAACGGGAGTTAGAAAACTTGGATACTAACTAAAGTAACGATATAACGATTATTCGGTATTTCAAATTGTAAATAGAGTAGAATAGATCGTTTACACTATCTTAGAAACTTTATCGTTCCACAATTTTTATGAAAATTTTATCGAGAACTTCGCAATAGCTTTAAAATTTCCTGTAAAGGTTTACCTGTCGGGAGCGCCAGTGCTATGAATATCAAAATGATGATAGTACTCTAACCTATGCGAAGAATTCAGTGCGTATCGGTATATTTATAGGGTGGTATAACTTTATTTATCGGGCTATTTGAGAATTTTACTAGAAATAGTGAGGACATTTTGTAAGGAGATAGTAGAACAAAGTTGTTTAAGAAAATACAACGTATTATTTTGTTTAGATTTTTCATTGTTTCGTATTTTCTTTTCAAACATGGCTCGGGTTTGGGGATCACCAACTCGCTGTAGGCAAGCGTGGTGGTTGAACCTGATCCTGCTCAATGTAACTGGTAACCTCAGTAAGATGAAAGGCCTTTGCCCAGCAATGGAACATTACAGGAAAAATTTTGATTCATAAATATCGTACGGTTGTATAAATTCTAAGAAAATAGTAAGTTACCTAGTTTCTCAAGTTTAAGCTAACACTAAACATAAAAACGAATTGTATCCGTTAAGAATTTCAATTCAAAATGGTAACTTACCTACTTATAATATCCAACGTTCATAGGTTTACATAACTGATGAGATGACAAAAGTATAAACATGAACCTTTCATTACATCCAAAAACTATTAGCACTAACTTAGTAATTCATTTCAGTACCCATTGTCCAAACTTTAGATAGTATAATAAACCAACACCTGTCCTTTAGCCGGAAAGTTATTTAGGCGATACTTATTTTAATTAATGGCTTTTCGGCCATCGTAAACATTCGCACAAATAGGAGCACAACGGGCAAGAGGTATCCGGCCAAGGACTTTACCCTACATCAATTAGAAGGCACAACAATACGGCCAGTCCCCTTTAATTCCACCTGACACCTAAGCGTTTTTCGATCGAACATTACACGAGGGCCATTTAAGAGATAAATAAACCTGCCATGAAACCAAAACCCGCCCGCCGACCGCTATCCACCCTCTTATATGGCTTTTCATAAAAATAAACGCCAGTCTTAATTTTAAACGTCCATTAAACAGCTGTTAAAATCAACATTCAAGTAAATTAACTTGCATAACGTTTTATTGTTTCGCGGCTTTTAACCTTAATTTATTCACTGGGCATCATTTTGAACAGAGTTTATTTGTCGGCTGTTAACTGTTCAGTACCTATTTGTGAAATTCGAGAGAATCAGATGACAGAAGTGTCGGGAAATATAGTGGTAGCATGTGGTTAAAGTTGAAATTAGAGTGTGGTAGTGTAGTTTAGTTTGCGGTTATTATGTATGAACATTTTCATGGTTGTGTGGTTTCTCACGGATTCACAGAACATTCGCAGAACAGACCCGAGATGCGGTATTCAAGTTAATTATAAGTTGCGAGGTCTGCGCTCCTTACCTCAGAACTCTACACTTCAAAGCTTATTTTAAAGTGAGTAAATGCATGCAAAGAGGAGGAATATTCTACTTCTAATAAACTTGGATGTTTACGAATTTTGCAAAGAACTTTGTATGAAGGTTTTCACAAGTTTGCGATAAACGCATTTAAATACTTAGTCGGATCATAGAATATTTTCTTTAAAATAAGATTGTGTTTACATTACGTTTGCTTTTATAGGCTTACTTTTGAGGAAGCAATTTTATCAAGTTTAAAGTAGAAGACAAGACATTGTGACACAATGGCAGAGGTTTTTTAAGTACTCTTTATCCAACAATAAGAAAACTATCTAATCTTTTCAGCGTAGCTGATGCAAACAACAACATACAACACCCTACAAGCCTCCAATAAAATCATTAAATATTATACCCAGGAAGTGATAAGACCGGATGCTACATGATTGATATAATGAAGGTACATAAATAATTATTATTTGTTTGTTTCCCTCCAAAATATCGCACCATAAAGGAACAAAATATACGTCCATTATTTTCGATCTGATAAGCATGGGTATTTGCCAAGTAATGTCCAGTATTATAAAAATATATGACAACCAAATACGAGCACTGAAAAACATAAAAATGTACATATTCAGGCGCGGAGGCCAATAATGGAACATTCGGTCATTGTCGCACACATGAAATGTAGCTGCTAACAACACCTGTTACAAATTCCGTTGCTTTTTTATCAAAACCATTCGCTTTGTGGACGTATGAAGGGATTTATTGTACGGTTCGGATTTTTATGGGGAAAACGTAGTTTCATTTGGTCTTATGTAAGTACCTACTTGTTAACTAGAAACTATAACATAAAATCTAATTGGGATTTTATTGTGAGTATTCTATTGTAGATGTATTATTGATCTTTAGAAAAACACTACGAAAGTATAAAACAGCCGAAACACCGCGTTTGTTCCCTCTAGAAACAAAACCTATTGAACACTATAATCATGCAGTTTTTACTAACATATTTTTTTTATAAAGGTAAGATATACCTAAGAGAAAGGTTTTGGTCCTGAAACCTAGGTTTACATACTGAATATCTTCCAAAACCAAACCTACAATAATCAACCTGACAAGCCCGTTAGCACAGTTATAATTATAAGAGAGCGCTTATTGTGTCGACGGTTGCGTATTTGATCACCAGAACTTTTAAATCTGTTTAGTATTAAATATGTTTAAGAAAGATGGTCGTTTAATATTGTATTTAACTTTTTACCTAATAGAACACAATTTACACAATAGTTTGTTTTCAAACATATTTAGGCGCTAAAAAGATTAAAGGCTTCTTGTGTAATCCGTCCTCAATCTTACTAAGCTTTCATTCAGTAAATGATCTAAAAAAATAAAACTACCTATTTCATCTTTCCCTCAATACGTCCACTGCTCTTATTCGTTTCATATGCAAACAAACACACACACCTACCTAATATTAGATAGGCGCGTTGTCATTCGTTGTCCTGACACACAGGGCTTGATAAATGATCATATATTCGAACATACAAGAGAGGACAATAGCTACCGTATGAACCATATTGTGTCCGCAACTAGATATAGGTACATTAATTTTGTCCATCGACCGGAAAACTAAGGTACTCCGAGCTCAAAGATATCTAGGAATTAATGGTTATGCCACCCTTTGTAACAACTCTTAGTTCTGATTAACTTTTGAATGAAACTTACTTTGGAACTTAGGACATCTTCTTAAAGAGATTGAATGAGTTCGGTTCCGGTTTACTTGGGATGAAGAGTTACTGTATTGTTAATTTTATAGATAGGTACCTACTTACTATCTATACACGTAAATATTTAGGTACCGACTCCAAGTCCAAGTATAAGGAGACGAGGAACGTTTCGCGGCACAAGCAGTCGCTATAAGCGGCAAAAACGGTATGGAACCAAACTCGCGTAAATATGCTTCTTCTATACATGACATGAATTTTGCGTTTGATTTGAACACGCTATTCACACCATAAAGGACGAAGCCTACCTAGATACTGATGGAGCTAACATGGAGTTGTCCGATTTGCTAAATAAATATAAAATAAATGCCCATTTAAATGTGTGCTACAAATTGCGCAAACGACCAAAACATGCATACCTAGACCTTGACCTTGCTTTAAGCTAACATGGTTATTGGACACAGAGGGCTTTAAAATAGAATATTGGGAAATTATGGCATTTCTTGGGCATGTCAGAAGCCCTTGCCCAGTCCAGGGTTGTGGACAAGAGTGGTCTTGTGCTCATTTTTGTGCAAATAATTCAAATTCATTTTTATGTCAAGGAGGTAGGATAATTCTGATAACATTAAATGTTGGTATCCCGAATGTCATTGTGAAGTCATTTGAAGTTGACGTTGAAGTTAACGTTTTACAGACTATAGGTATTTAACTGTCACTTAATTTCAGACAAATATGTCAGTCACGTTTTTCCTGTGTCATTGTCAATCTGCAGTATCTGATATCTGTCACTGTCATTTTATTTAAAGAAAATTGTTTACAAACATTAATAATTTATATTTTTCATTGCAAGTTTTAAAATTTTGCAATTAAAATAAATATTTACTTAGAGAAAATGTGGAAAATATTACAAGAGTCACCTTCATATTTTATAAAATTTACCTCTGAATCTGATTCCAACATTATTTTACTAACAAATTACGTTAAAATTTGGTCGTGCACATTGTCTACAAAACAGTTCTTGGATGTTTTGAAAGTAAGTTTGTTTCATTTAATATTGGATATAGCATACAATACATCTGCTGGTCTGCTCGGGTTGTTTCTTTTTCCGTTCTTCCCAGATCATGAAAACCTGCGAGGCAATCTCCTTGGCCTCATCTAAGTATACGACTCGTTGAACTGAAGAACTTAAGTTTAGCTTAAATATTGTTCTTTCAAGTCACTCTCTCGCATTATAGGTAGTGTTGTTATTTATATCTATCCCTCTATTATGTCCTTGACGCATTTCAGGATAGCAATGAAGGTTTGGAACTTGACAATGAAGACGACTTCATCACAATAGGAACAGAAATGTTATTAAATCCTAAGAAACTCAAAAGAGTTCATATTGTAGAACAAAACGACAGCAGCATTAATGTTACAATGACTAAATCACACGGGTTTCCTGTAAAATTGAATCTAAGTTTCAAAATTAGTACAAATAAATGTGTAAGTATTTTTTGGTATCATTTTAAATGAGTTGTATCAAAACACGCTTTGTAAAATATTATGTTGTAGCTTATGAAACAAATAGGTAATTTACTAAAATGCTTTACACTCACAGTCACTACAGTTAAGTACCATATTTCAGTTGTCAGTCACAGATGTTTGAATTGAGACCATATTAGTGAGGTCTTGCCTCAGTTCAAAATATTTTACCGCTGAGTTGGCCACTAACCTACCCTAACTAACTGTAAGAGATAACTGGTATAAATATGCCATACCTAGTCCAAATAACTGAAAAATAATTAGCCACGCTTGCCTAAGGCGGGTTTCAAAGTTGGCCATAGTTGGTTGATCATCAAAAAACATGGCTTCCTTCAAAACCATTCCATGAAAAAAAAGCATTTAGTATCCATCTTCATTAATCATCAATATCTTATTTCACAGCTCTTTAAAGAAGTGATTCAACCTCTTTTGTTAACTATTAATGACCTCAAAGCGAGTCAAACTGAACTTAGGAAAGAATTGACGAAGAAAGACAAGGAAATTGAGGAGTATAAGTGTGAAGGAGGGGAAATAGCTCTCAGTAAGTGCAAAAAACTCTTTGAGAAATGTTTTACTTTAGTAGCAATAAGTATTAACCTGTAAAATCACAATACTGGGCCTAAGCGTCTTATCTCCCCCAAAATATCAGCATGGTAGGGAGGATAAGGCATAATCATCACGGTTCCCTACCATATTTTTATGAAAACTGCCATGAATTTTTGATCTTCTTGCTGTTCAACTAAAAACAAACAAGGTACATAATTGCCAATATAATTTAATTCCAAAAGAACTCAATTTAAATCCAAATATGTAACAAGTTTTTGAAGTCAGCGAAAATTTGAATCTTATGTAACATTATTATCTCCCTTTTATTCAATCTAAAATAGTTTGTTTCACAATTTCCAGGACATCTCAAAACAGTATACTTTGATGACACAAGGCATATGGAAAGACATTCATTGTATGAACAGAACTTTGAATACTCAAACATACCGGAATGTTTGTTGGAGCCAGTACAATTGGAAGAGTGAGTATACTTCGATATTTGTTACATACAGAGTAATTCAACTTGATTTAAAAAAAAGTTAAATCATCAGATTTCATGTTTCATAAAACATTATTTACATTATGTTAATTGTGTAGAATGCCTATCCTATTGATGTTTAACCCATAAACTAGTATAGCTAGTGGAAACTGGAACTATGTAGTACTACTATCACACAATCCATTAAGTAGCTCAATGTTAATGTATCCTGATAACCATACTAACAGTCCCTGGTTCCTTCAAAACTATACCAATTATTTCCTCCATTCTTCGCTTTGTAAGCTTATTTTAACGAGGTACTTAGTTTATAGCTGTTCATGTAGCTATAATTACATATATCAGAGTCTAATATTCCACCAAATACCATAGCAGGGGTTTGAGATCAACACCCCACATTAGGCAAGTTACACCTATTCCTCGTCACTGTGTTGATATCTTCGGTGAAATGAGAGGCCTTTGCCCAGCATTGGGATATTACAGGCATATACATACTTTTATTAATACTCCTTGTCTATTTCAGGATTAAGAGAGAAACCCAACCATTGGTGCCAGAAAGTGTATTAAAAAATACTACAGTAGCAAATAATATAAAAACTGAGGTCACAGAAGTTCCCTCTATAAAAACAGAATCGCCAAGTGGTGTTACAGCCAAAACTGAACATTCAAACAATGTTAATAATGTTGAAAATCCTATACCAAGCTTATCTGTCAATGAAACCAAAATACTATTAACTACACCAATTAAAAATGAACCTTTAAGTCAAAGTGATAACGTTAAAACTCCAACATCACCTGTATGTGATATTAAACCAAAAATAGAAAATGATAATACACCAAGGAAGAGACAGAAAAGAAAATTAAATTATTAATTTCTTAAGGTTAAATATTATTTTATGGTAAGGTAAGGTAAATTAAAAAAATAAAATCCAAAAATATTACAACCCCAGCCTTATTTTATTAATTACTAGCAGCGCCCCGCGGTTTTACCCGCGTTGTGCCCGTTCCCGTGGGAATTTCGGGATTTTTTTTACATAAAAACCTTACTCTTGAATCACTCTACCTATTTCAAAAAACCGCATCAAAATCCGTTGCGTAATTTTAAAGATTTAAGCATACAGACAGACAAACAGTGTGACAGACACGAAAAAGAGACGACTTTATTTTATACTATGTAGTGAAATAGCAAAGATTAGTCCCCATCTGGTCAATCAATTAGGATATTATTAAAACCTAAAATAATGAGTAAAGTAAAAGTAAAGTATTAAGCCTGTAATGTCCCACTGCTGATCAAAGGCCTCTTATCTCAATGAAGATATCAGTACAGTAAGGAGGATACAATAGTGGGTGCAATAGTTAAATATTTATGTCCTTCTAAAAATGTTTTGCCTCGTGGAATTATTGCGCCTGATGCGTTCAGTCCGCTTCGGTGCAGATGCTAGGGCACAGAGGACAGGACAGGAGATGGGCCATGTCCTGGCCTCAGTGGAGTAGCCCCACTTCACCAGGTTTGATCTACAGAGGCCCACTCCTGTTCTAATAAAAGTACAGTATCGTAATAAAACTTTATTATAATATCGAATAGTTACATTCTAACAATACATTGTTGTGCTAGTGTAAAAAACATTACATTTACGTGATCAGAGATAAACCAAACCAAATGTTTGCAAAGCCTGCAAATCTAACAGAGTAAGAATATTTCAAGACTTGACATTATCTTTAATGTTATTTTGGGAATTCGTTGTGATTTCTCTAAGAGTTTATTAGAATTTAATTAATCTGTGTTTTATTTTTTTAACAAACCGTTAGTTTTGACTATTTTTTAAGTTATCATGATTATGATTTAATGATTTAAGAAATAATATGTAAATGTATAAAATAATTCACTGCCAGATTTCATTTCATTTTTGCTGATGTAAAAGTCATCATTTCCATTTTAAGTTTTCCTTAATACAAAGTAACAGCTCAACAAAAATATTATTTTATTATTACGAAACAATATCAACTATTAAAACATTTTCTAAAATTTTAAATTCGATAGATATTTATGTGCTCTTAGGGCATTTTTACAATAAGCGACCGGTCGCTCAGTTTCGATTTTAGTGCGACAAAAATACTTGCGACCAACCACTTATTGTAAAAACCCTTAGTGTAATAAGTTATTTGCTGAGCAAAGATAGTATGAGTATTGCGTAGGCTTATTAAACGATATAATTATCCTACATTTACATTTTGTAGCATTATCTCTACTTATTCAGGTATTTTGATACAAAGACTACTCCCGACTTAGTTAACGGTTGAAAGAATCCACCCATCACAATACTTTGATTTGATTGTCGCGTCGTTTGAATGGGGCCTAAACCGTTGATTCAAAATCTCTCACTATTTGGTACAAAGTTTTTAATTTTACAGTCGTATTTATTTTTAATGTTTATTTACTTATACTATGAACTAATTGTTGGAAACGAGTGCGTAAAGAAACGCGATAGTTGTTACACGCAATAGCACACATGCTTAAAGCGAAACTCCTAACATATAACTACCCTCATTTTTAGAAAAAGTATTTGATTAAAATTATTGAAGTTTTCGTAACTGGTAACACTAATAGGCCTAGTTTATTTTTATTTGATGGCAACACTATGGAACTAAGACAAGTTTTTAATAACTGTGATAAGATGATTATTTTTTATTCACCTATATGATATAAAAATTGGTTGTAGACGATTGAATTGTTCTAATACTTATACGTTGAAAGGCTAACAGCTACATTTCGATACGTCTGTCTCAGATTCTGAGGGCTTTATCACGTTGTCCCTTTCTTTCAGTTCAAATGCATCAGCCTGAAAAAACAACATTATTATATCAAAAATAGAAAATAAATCATTACCATTACAACTCTACACGATCAAGTCACCTCTCAAAGTAAGTAATTAAATCAAAATCGGATTTCCCGAACTGAAGTTACGATCACAGACACTTCAACACTACATTCAATTAACAAATTACAGACATAAAACTTGACCCACCTTAGAATCTCTGTATTCTCTAATTTTCCTCGCTAACGTAAGGAAAGCCTCTTCAATATTGACGTCGCTCTTACAAGACACTTCAAAGAAAGGCATGTCAAAGTCATCTGCTATCTGAAATGTATAAAATCTAATATTAAGAGCGGCCAACCCGTCTTACTTTTCATACAAACGCTGTTACGTGATTACGGCGTTGTTATAGATCTTTCTTTGAAACTTTTTAGCTAATAAGTATCTTATGCACTATATCTAGGTTTCTATCATAACAGAAAATCTAAATTTTTAGAAACAAATTCAGTATAAGCCTCCGAAAACCGGCTTTTTGCACAAATTTTACCTGAACTTTGGGCGGTCATATTGTACTTATAAATTGTAAAATTAAAGAAAATATTATGATAGAAACCTCGTAAATGGGTCATTTTCAAAAAAAATGTACATTGGTATTACTAGTATGTCCCATGACTTTCGTAATTTTTTTTAATTTCAATATTGCGTCTTTGATAAATGCTCTTTATTAATTTTAATCTATGATAATTTACTTAGTAATATTTAAAATACTGCACACATAATAGTAATTTAACATTACTTAAATTTAAAATTGTTTTAGCAGATGATAAATTTTTTTGCTGTCCCACTAAGGAAAAGCAAGTTACATGTAATATTTTATGAATATACATAAGTTGTATGTAATCAAAGATATATATATTATGTTATTTGGAATTTAACCATTTATTTTTGAGTATTATTAAGCAATATAATTAAAACCCTAACAATTTAATTAATTAAAAAAGACAAGGGCATATTCCGCTACGTATGGAAAATTCCTTTCCGAAACCATATTTTTAGTATAAAAGAATCCCATAAAACTACTATTTCTGATTGTTATTTTACCACTGGCAACTACAATTCTAAAAACAAACGGCCTCCATCTTGGATTCGTTCATTTCGATGGCGACGAGCGGCAACAACACCAGGGTACAGTAACGGCTTGACGTACATATTCCACGAACCGAAACCAATACCAAAGTAAGTTCAATTGCATACCTTTACTTTATTACATTTTTGCGTTCTTTAAAGATTAATAAGCGACTTTTGTGGATAATTAACTTTGAAAGTTCTTTTGATTGTTACGAAATAATATAAAATACTGGCTGGTGCTGTGTCCGTTACTTCCGTTCCGAAACCAAACCATTAGTAACGTAGAAGTGGAATCAAAAAGTTTCGGAATGGAACCTTTAAGCAGAGTACTCACTTAACGATTTGTTTAGCTACAATATACTTATGAATGGTACCTAGTAATATTTAGTTATGGCGAACAAAGTACTTTCTATTTACACTAATACCTATTACAAACAGAAAAGATTAGATTTTTTTAATTGTTTGTTTGTTTGATTTGAATAAGCTCCGAAACTACTAGACCAATTTGAAAAATTCTTTTACCATTGGAATTCTACATTATCCACGATGAACAAAGGCTACTTTTTATCTTGGATTAACGCGGGCGAAATCACGGGACGCTGCTAGTTAATAAATAAATCTGTATTAATATCATTATAGACTTTGATAATGTTTGCTGAAATCTACATAACTAGCAAAATTAGTACACTTTAGGTACCATATATTGGTGATATTTAACATGATAGGTGTAATATTTTGTTTCAGAAAAAAAAATGGTTGTTGTCGCGGACGTAGATGGGATTTTAAATAAAAATATGTTATTATTACTGCATAAATCAGTATGGCCCTGGCCTATCACTCATTTCACTATTGTGAAGAAATGCTACGGATGTAAATTCCCTATAAAATTAGATTACAAACCATATCATTTCATCGTGCCCGATAACAACAGAGTAAAAGAACTAATTAAGTATGCCTTCTTCTGGTGTCCGCAATGTAAATTTCATGCTATTTACGACCATTATTGTGAAGACGAATGTGATTATTGTCATTAATTTTTGTACTAATGGATATACAAACTGCAGATATTTCTTTTACTATTTATTGAATGTTTTCTAATCCACTTATTGTTTGTATGCCGTAATTTAAAAACAAAAGTAATATTATATTGCATCGTTTTGCTAGTTACGTAGACAAGGCAGACTTAATCATTGAATTAGTGCATTTTATGATTTCTTCTCAAATCAATATTCTTTGTCCTTAAAAGGATGCCACTTACACCAGCTGAGAAAATGAAAAGGTACCGAGAAAAACTAAAAAAAGACCCGGATAGATACGAAGAGTATAAAAAGAGAGATCTAAATAGGATCAAATTGAAAAATAAAAAAATAGTTGAATTATCAGAAAAAGAAAAGGAAGACCTAAGAAAAAGATGGAGAGAACAGAAAAGAAGAAAAAAAGAGAAAAAGACTGAGAGTGAAATAAAAGTTAAGAAAAATGATACGCCTGCTGGGACAAAATGTATGAATAAAAACCACATTTCCATGATTAGAAAATTAAGACGTGCATACGAATCCGCAATCAATAAAAATACACTGTTGCAAAAAAACATAGAAAAATTCAGAAAACAAATGTATCGCATGAAAGTAAAACATTTAAAAGAAATTAAAAGTTTGAATGAAAAAAATATGAAAATGAAAGCAAGAGAAGAGGTTATTGAAAGTGCTCTACGTTCGGTTTATAATAACACCAAATGTCATAGAGATAAACGTACAATGAAAGGAATTGCTGAGACAGTTATTGTAAAGCAAAATAAATATAAAGCCTACGTGGGAAAACTTATGGGCCTAAAAGGTCGTGTAAGAATAGTGCAGAGGTCTGATAAATTAAAAAATAATAAAATAAAAGAAGAATTGAAGAAGTTTTTCGTACGCGACGATATAAGTCGAAGTACAAGTGGAAAGAAAGAGTGCAAAACGATGAATAAGGAGAAGAATCAAATTCGATATCTCACCGATAAATTGTTTAATTTATACCAAATCTATAAAGATGAAGGTGGTCGCCTCAGTTTTACAACGTTTTTCAGATATAAACCGGCCTACGTACTGTCACCAAATATTAAAAACCGTCAAACTTGCCTATGCATAAAACATAGCAATATGGATATGCTATTTACCTGTTTATTAAGAAATGGAATTTTTCCAAAGGATGTTAAAACAATTACAGATGTAATTTCGAAATCCTCCTGCGATCCTAATTCTTATAGTTGTATGCACGGGACATGTACAAATTGTAAAGAATCGAAATTAGTGTACGCTTTAGACAAAGACTCTCCAGATTTGTCTAAAAAAGTGTACTGGGAACAATGGGAAAGAGTAGATCATACATATGAGAAGAAAATGGAAAATGGCATTTTAAAACAAATTAGTACAAAACGGACAATAAAAAATCGTAAACATGATACCATCACAGACTTGATCCAACTTTTTGAAAATAAATTACCAATATTTAAGATTCATATCTTTAATTGGAAGCATCAGCAACGTAAATATCGGGAGAAAATAGAACAACTCGGCCCCGATGAAGTATTGATATTATGCGACTTCAGTGAAAATTATGAGTGCAAGTCTGCTGAAGAGGTGCAAGCCACACATTTCGGAGCGTCAAAACATCAGATCACCCTGCATTGTGGCATGATCTACTGGGCTTCTGGTGCCCAATCTTTTTGTTCTGTGTCTGACAATAAATGTCATGAACCAAGTGCTATTTGGGCTCATCTCTTACCCGTCATCAAGTTAGCCAATTTAAAAAATCATGGGATCAAACGCATTCATTTCTTTTCCGACGGACCAAGTTCTCAATATAGACAAAAAAAAAACTTTTATCTGCTAAATTTGTTTACCACAGAGTTAGGCTTAGAGATGTGTTCATGGAACTTTTCTGAAAGTGGCCACGGGAAAGGGGTTGCAGACGGGATAGGGGGATCTGTGAAAAGATCACTAGATAAACAAGTTGCTTATGGCCAGGATATTACAAATGGTAAACAAGCGTTAGAGATACTTAAAGCTACATCCAAAACAATACAATTTTATTATATAGAAAACTCTGAAATTGAACTAATTCAAAATAAGCTTCCTGTTGCGATTAAAGCAGTGCCTGGAACTTTACAGATTCATCAAGTGTTGTGTTTTTCCAACTCTTTGCGACTATTTCACAGAGTATTAAGTTGTTTTTGCGTTATAGATAAAGACCATGTATGTAAATGCTATGAATGTAAGGAACATACTGTACGAAATTTCACGACGGGTAAAAACTGTAATTCAAAATTGCCATCTACGAGTAATATTGCGACTAAAAATAGCAAGCCTGAAGTGTCTGAATCTGTAGATAGAATTACTCAAAGCTTAGAAAATTTACCTGAAAGTCCTAAAATCATTAATGCCACCAATAACTTAGCAGAATCAGTTAAGACTGATATTTCAGACTTACCGATTTTACTTATAACAGAATCAGACAATATTAGTGTAAATCCAGATATTGCATGGTTGAGCTACGATTTAACTAATGATGAAAATGATTTTCCAGAGGTTATTCTAACGGAATCTTCTTTTAAAGAGGAAACTAACAACATGCATCTGACACAAAGTGACAAAAAGATTTATGATAAACAAAATATTGTTAATTTACCCATTCCAATTTCAAAACCTCTAAGTGAAATACAGTTATTTATAAAGAAGGAATGTCAGAGTAACTTACATGATACAGTTATTAATAAACAACCCGATTCACGTAAAAGAATGTCTTCAACAGCAGATCTGACAATTCAGTTGAAAAAAAATTGTTTAACTGATGTACATAAATGTGATTCTCGAAACACAAACCCTTCTATTAGGACAGTAGTAACCCGTAACTTAGAATGTTTTGCTTGTAAGAAAAAGGCGCCTCTTACAATGGCTGGCCTAACAAAATGTATATCCTGTTTGAAATGGTTCTGTATGAGGTGTAGTGAAGGTAATAATAATATTGATTTTATATGTCGAAAATGTTTTGGTGAAGAATATTTGTAATTTATCTTATTTTTCTTGTCAGTGTATCATAGGCTTAAGAATTCTATTCCGTTACATAAACAGTCTATTCCGTGACTGTCCTATCTTAGATTGTTTTATTTTTTCATTATTCTTAAGCACATAGAAAATATATTGTGATCTCATTTAGATTTTATGATGTAATGTTAATTTCTTTTGTTATTATAATTTAAGTTCACGCCATAAGATATATCATAATTTTAAAAAAGAAAAAATTGTTTCCTATATTGTCCAAAGAGTAACGTAATGGAAGTTTAAAAGCTGACTACTTATGTTTTTTATGATTGTGTTAGAATTTAAATTATTTTTAAGAGAGTTCAAAGAAAGTTAAACTAATTAAACAACTTAAATTTGCAATGTTGTTTCCTTTCATATATTTTACAATCAGATATTATAAGTTTCGGAATGGAACAAATTTTTTGACCTTGATTCATAAAAATATTTATATTCTGTTAAATAAATAAAAATTGTTCATTTCAATACTGTTTTACCATAATTCAATAAATACTTTACACATATACGCCGCAAAAATCACTTTTCTGTGATCCAAAATATTTATGTATTTTTTCGAACCATGTACAATTTTTTTGAAAATGACCCAAATATAATGGAGATTTTAAATAACAATCATTTATTTTACAAACATGCAAGGTTTTTTTAAAAACACGTATATCCTGGAACATGTTTTATGAAGATTCCGCACACTATATTTTGTTCAACGTTATCGCGGTCTCCCTTGTTTGTTGTCAAGTGACGGAAAGAGGTATGCGGGGGGCGAGTCTATCTATGAATGGCGCACTCGCTAGCTAGCTCGCTAGTTCGCTCGCTTCGTATAGAACGTTCTTCGTTCTTTTTATTGTGCCTACGATATATATTTTACTAGCTGCGCCCCGTGGTTTTACCCGCGTTGTGCCCGTTCCCGGGGGAATTTAAGAACCGCTCGACCGATTTTGTGCAAACTTCACATAGACCATCTACTAAATAGTCCGAACAAAGCCTAAATATTTAGTTTGGATAGGTCAGCCCGTTCCTGAGTTATATAATTACAACGAAAAGTGGCATTAATTTTTATATATTTCCATAGTATCCCACACGTATGCTCTCGCGAACTTATTTGTACGCAATAATGAGCAATGACCAATGCAACGCAATGTTCGACATAATCAAAGTTTGATTATGTTGAACATTGTTTTTATTTTCTTCCTCTTGAATCCCTCTACCTACCTATTACAAAAAACCGCATCAAAAACCGTTGCGTAATTTTAAAGATTTAAGCATACAGACAAACAAACAGACAAAAATAGCGACTTTGTTTTATACTATATGTAGTGATACTATCAATAGATTTAGCAGCGCACGCCAATAACCAACTTTGAAGCGAGTAGCGTGTAGCGAGTAGCAAGTAGCGAGGCGCGCGTACAAGACGATATCTAGATACTGTGATATTATTAGGCGACGATTACACGTAAAGTATTTACTGTGATCCATCAGTAAATAATGACGTATCGTGGTATTTACTGAACGTGTAACCTAATGTATTGATGGATGTTAGTATTTATTGATGGATTTCTAGATTTCTTGATTCTGTAATGATGATCCGTCGGATTATGATTTAAAAAGGTGTTACTATTGTCAGAAGTTCTTCAAAGCAGGGTTCAGGCATTCGAAAATAATTCTCGTAATCATCCATTTCACCATGTAATTTAATTTCTGCCATTAAATTCAAATGTGTGTACCTTTCCCTTTGTTGTAACCAATTTTATGCCTATCGCTTTCGCTTGGCCTTTTTATTTAAACTAAGTGCTAAAATAATAGCCACGCAACCTTTAATTTTCAGCTCTGTGGCCATTTTAGACGTGTAAACAGCAGGAGACCGGACACAATACTGACGTAATAAATACTGTACGTGTAGGCCGGTGTATTCATCCATCAGTAAATACTGAAATCCATCAATAAATACTGTATTGACGGATCACAGTAAATACTTTACGTGTAATCGTCGCCTTATGAATGGCATCGTACGTAACGTCATCGGCCGGCCGCCCCGAGTGAGCGACGAAAGTTATCGAATGTCAAACGAGCGCTCAGGCACTTGCTCACTCTTTTCGCAGTGCCTCTTTTTCTAACATTGCGCTAGTTGAAACAACAAGCTTTTCAATAATGTTCGCGTTGGAGATAGACGGCCCGGGAAGGGCCCTCTTAAATCCAAAAATACTATGGTCCAATCTTCTTCATCGAGTGGATGGTCAACCTGACCAATCCTGGAGTTATTGAGCCGCCAAAGGCCTATGACATGGCTCATGCATGTAACGACTACTATCCTTAGAAAGTAACCGGTCCAATTATAGCTGACCCGGCAAACATTGTTTTGTCTAATTAAGGGATGGACGGGAAGGAAGGGAAGAGGATAGCTTACATCTTAAGCTATCCTATCTTTCAAGTTGGATCATATTGCAAATTGAATTTAAAATCGGTTCAGTGGTTTAGGAATCTATCGCGGGCAAACAACGTGACACGTATTTTTTATATATAAAGATGATATTATATTTAAAAGCAAAGTGTTCAATTCAAAATGAGTAGTACGGACGGCTGCGGAGCTATCCGCGCGGACGGTCATCTGTAGGGACCCGTCCGGACTCTTAAACGCTCCCTAAGCTTAATACAGACTTGACTGTGCAGAGCGATCCGTACTGACGGTCCGCGTGACACTAAAACCAGCCTTAAACCTAAGAAACAGATACTTATAGTTTATAGAAAGTACTAGCCGCGTCCCTCGTATTCACCCGCGTTGTACCCGTTCCCGCGGGAATTTCGGTATAAAATGTATCACGTGTGTTATTCTGATGTATAACCCATATAACTGTAAAGTTTCATCCAAATCCGTCCAGCAGTTTTTTCGTGAAAAAGTAACAAACATACATACATCCTCACAAACTTTCGCATTTATAATATTAGTAGGTAGTGAGATAGAAAGTATAATATTAGTGATCTGCTCGTATAATAAGTTAAGGCGTTACGGATATCAAATAAAGTAATAGCTATTATTTGCTTTGACACCCAGACGTCGTCGCCAACAACTATATCTTATTGACACCGGGCGGGAATCGTACCCGCAACCCCCGACACAGTAAGTGCTCTCACCGCCACTGTGCCAACTTGTCAAAAAGTAATTAAGAGTAGTTACCTTCTGCCCTCTCTCCTTAGGCACTGCCCTATGATTCTCGTGGACATCGCATTTGTTTCCAACTAATACTTTGATTACATCAGGTGAGGCATACTGCAACAAACAATTTTATTATTAGAACTGACTTCCATCGTGGGCGCAGGTAGGTACCTATATTATTTGGAAGATACCGGATTCGGGTAGGCGTTCCATACGCCATCTTATTTCACGCTCAGTGCCGGCAGAGTGATAACGACCATGTCTAGATTTGTACAGATTTTGCAATAAGTAAAAGTGGTTAATATTCAGGATTTAATCTGGTGTTTAGTTGGTATCTCAGTTAGAAATTGATTAAGTTGTTTTTAGATTAGGTTTATCAGATTAATGAGAGTTTATCAGTATATTTATGTCAGTACTTTTTAGTTACCTATCTACGTTAAATGCTGTTATAATATATTCACTAAGTAGCATTACTCGCCAATTCCATATTTCTACCTTAGTTGCGTTTAAAAACTATAAACTTGAATTTGGTTTATAAACTCCTGATGAAATCATCAAAATTCAATAACGTTTCAAAATTCAATAATCATCACAATAACGGTTAATATAAAAGATATGAGTTCAGTTTCAAAAGTCGGAACTTCCCATTGATATAACACCTCTGAATCAGACTCCTGTCACATCCCTAGTAAATACGGAAATAAACAAGAAAAAGTTACTTACTTCCTGAATATTTCTGAGCCAATAGGACAAATGGTTGAAAGACTCCAGGTTGGTGATGTCGTACATCAGTATGATGCCCATAGCTCCTCTGTAGTACGCAGTGGTCAATGTTCTGAATCGCTCCTGCCCAGCCGTGTCCCATATCTGAAGCTTGATCGGTACACCATCCAGGTTTATGATCTTCTGTTTGAAATCTATGCCTGGAAATGTATAATAAAAATTCGTTAAATACCCAATATGTACCTACCTACTATTTTTGTATTCAATTGTCTCCACCGATCTAAGGTTATATTCAGTTTCCACTTTTTGTAAGAATTGCCCAGTTATTTCCGTCATCCAGTCTAGTCAAAGTTAATTCTAGATCAAGGCTTGAATTGCTTCTCCTATTTCAGATGGCTAACCTAGACAATCTTTTTACTCCTTTGTAGACTAATTACTAACCTACCCATCTACCTTCCTATACCTTTGCTATTGGAAGCCTTTGAAACAATCACTAAAACATAAAGTCCTGTATACGTTTGTAAGGAGTGATCAGCCATGGTTAACCAGCAAACTAAGAGATCACCCGATCAATTATTGTAGGTAGTTATTGTTTTGTTTTTCAGATTTAAAGTCACACGTTGAATTGAAAGCTTTCTAGGTATCACTACATAGTATAAAATAAAGTCGTCTCTTTTTCGTGTCTGTCACACTGTTTGTCTGTCTGTATGCTTAAATCTTTAAAATTACGCAACGGATTTTGATGCGGTTTTTTGTAATAGGTAGAGTGATTCAAAAGGAAGGTTTTTATGTAAAAAAATTCCCGAAATTCCCACGGGAACGGGCACAACGCGGGTAAAACCGCGGGGCGCTGCTAGTTTCAAATAAACGCAAGTCATACAACCTCAAAATAATTTGCTAAGATAGTTAAGTGTAAACCTAGGTAGGTAGTAAGTTCTCTCAATTCTTGGCAATATCTTCGAATCGAAATAAACAAACAATTCACAAGACTAGCAAATCAATCACTGATTTCTCAAGTACTTAAATGTTTCTGCTTGTTTTCGCTTCTGCAATTCAAAGTTTGAAATTATTTTCCAAACATCGGTACTTGTTGTCGGTTGCAACCGCAAATTAAAGAGTTAACCTATTGCTTTATCTGATATTGATTTAGGCTGAACCACTCAACGTTTAATTATGATGAAACTACAATACGAAACCGCTGACGAGAAAGTACAACCGAATGACAAATTGATAATTTAATAAGAGTACAAATTAATAATGCACATTCATCACGAAATGAGTCATCAGTCGTTTTTTATATAATAATAATATATTCTAATCAATTGCATTCCATATGTTACTGCAACTGTAGTTTCCTACTTGTAGCATCTTGAAAAGTTAATTTATTTGTTGCAAGTTTCTACCAATACATTTGAGTGTATATGTTTTATGTACAAATTGAGCGTGAAGGAAAACAGTGTTGAGTAAATTATAAAATGTTTCTTTTGTATTTTGCGGTCTATTGTTCTTCGCGTCACATCCACGTTATTAAACATAAGTCCTATATTTCGTTATGTTTCGGAGGAGCACTAAAACACATCACCTGTCTCACAAAGGCTCGTAAAACTAAAAGTAAATAACCGCTTGCACTCACCTATTGTCGATATATAAATATCGTAATACCTCTCGTCGCAGTATCTATGCACAATACACGTTTTACCCACATTTGAATCGCCTAAAACAAGTAATTTATACGTTGCAGAGAAATCTAAAGCCATTTTTGTTTACTGTCTTGTTTAGTACCTACGCGAGTGATGTCTCAAAACATAGGGTGAACTGTCAAAGTGAGAAAAATCAATGTGGGGTAGTACGCATGCGCGGGGTCGCCCCGGTACATTACCTCCTTTGTGGGATATAACTAGGTAGATACGACGGGTCTGTTTGTTACCTGGCTTTTCTTTATAGCCTCATTCGTCTAGCCGAGGCTTCGACTACGTATTTCAATTTATAGATGGGTAGGCAGGTATATTCTCATAAATCTTTCGGCAGCCATGTAATCAACAGGTAAAGTAGGGTAGTTGGTTCGGTACTGACCTAGCACAACTTTGATGGCGCTCAAAATGAGGGTAGGGGTAAGTTATTAAGTTACCATTCATATTGTGTGCTTTGTTGTGTTAGTGTTCGTGAAAAAATATTTTCTTGTCGTATTTTACAAGCTCGTAGTAAATACTTTCGTTAAATTCGACTTAGTTAAGTTCTCGCAGTTTAATCTATTTCGTATTAATCCCAAGTTAATTTTCCTCACTTCGTAGGTAATAAACTAAGTCAATTCAAATATATTCCCCAGAATAATCTTTTACAAGACAATTTTAATGAGGTAATACATTGTCTAAGACGTGAGATTACATCTGTACCAGCCTTCCGGGTGTCGTAGGAGTACCGTGTATTAAGAGCTCCATTTATATAGAACTAGCTTTAACTTGCGGGTTTTCTTACCTTTATTTAGGCAATAACTACGAGTAATTATATTGAGAAAAATGTAGCCTGGCATGTCTAACTGTAGGGTGTCCCATCTTAAATTATTTATTTTTTTAGACAGAAAGTGTTAGTCTGTATAATTGTTCCACTGCACAGTAGAATTGGGCTATTGAAAAAAAATTTTTTTTGTGATAAATGGAAAGACTATAGGTATATTAGTTTTATAACAAAACTATTTTTATTTTATTTTTTTCGCAATAATTCAAAAGTTATTTCAAAATAAAAATTAATTTTTGAATCCAGTACCGAAGAAACGCCGACAGCTCCCGAACAAACCCGAGCGCGTGTGACGTCATAATTTTAGTTTTCACTCCGCCGTTTCAGCCGTAAACGCTGGACAGTTATTAAATAGCTATAACATCACAACTATGGTGACCAATCATGGCGCGTTTATAGTCACGTGATTTTTATTTAAATTTCATCAATTTTTAATTGTTTATAATTAATTGAAAAACATTTTTTTTAAGTTTTTGCATTAAATATCAATATTATTAATAATAAAGTTTTAAAATACATAAAAAAAATCAATATTTTTTTTTCAAAAGCCCAAATAACATTAGTGAGAAGAATTACCTAATCGTAAGACTAAGTACCGCGAAAAAACTTACTACTTTATACTTAGATTGGTAGCTCAACAGAAAAAAAATATCCTGCTCAATAAAATATTTATAGTCGCGATCCTACTAAACCTACAAAACTTCCACACTGACGCCATCTATTGGACCGTGGGTGAAACTTTCGCACGGCAGCTAGTAGCCTTATAAAGAAAAAGCTTTTTAACAATACAGCCCTAAGCTAACGTCCAAAATGAAGAACACGTAATAATTATTTTGTTTCTGTAAGTAAGTACCTTTTTTGATTTTCTCTAGGAATGCGTGGTTCGAGAGCTATTTGGGAGGCAGGCTACGTCGGATGGTGGTACCATGATCAGTAAGATACTTATTATTTTAAATATGAAGGGAGTCACTGTTTAGAAGATGTAGAAAGAAAGAGAGAGTGTAGCCCGCAATGTCTCAATGCAGGGTGAAGGTACGCGCTCACTAAAGATATCGCCACAGGGAGAAAGAAAAGCTGATCATCACACCTATTGTTGGTATGGTTGCACAAAGTTTCAAAAAGCCTATGTTCGTTTCTAAAGTCAAATCTACGTCTATGGGAAAATCTGTCCATATTGGTCTAGCCGTTCGCGCGTGATACCCTGACCAAGAATAATAGGGATTCAGTTAATTTAGTCCCATATTTACCTAAAATGCAAAAAAGAAGATAGTTGGTTGCTAAACATAGTGTAACCTTTAATTATAATTCCAAATTCAAATAACCTTAATGCCAAAAGATTTATACCAGCCCTACCGCTTTACCACTATCCCGCATACCGAGTGAACTCTAGTAAATATCTGAAATCTTTAGTGTATGTAAATGTTTGTATTAATGCACCACGGAGCAGGCAGATCGTTTATCTGTGCCTTTGTTTCGGTCTGTCTGTGTCTCGTATCGTGCTTGTGGTTCAAGGTCAAAATCCGAGAATCGCGAGTCGTTTGTTTTTACTAGCTTTTTATGAATGAGTGGGAACTGCGGTCATTGATTATGTATTTATTTATAGTGTTTATCTATGGGTGTTGGATATAATGGAGCAAAAATATGGGCTTAAATAAAAGCGACTGTTTTTTTCTTACTTCACCAGAGCAACATAGTTATATCACGTTTGATATGAATTGGTGGATATCAAACGTTGCAAAGCAAACTTCTGGTGGAAGGAGTCTTAAGGGACTTAACTTAGATAATACAAAAAGGTAATCTTAAAGTTATGGAAATCAATTCCAAGGAATTTGACCAACTTCCACTTCTCCGTATGAAACTTTGATATATTCTATCGTGATTATTAAATTTTACAGATGACTCCAAGTTTTATTTTTTTGGTACACAATTAAAATCGGATATTTTTACAATACCTTACCTATATTTCCTGTAACACGAAACCACGTATTCACACGCTAATAGTACCTAACACGACCATTTGTCACTGACAGCGTCAACCAATTCGTTACTCACTGTCCAGTGCGTCTCGCACGTAATCCGTGTCAAGCACGCACGGTAGCTAGATTCATTCGGTAGCTACATTCGTACATGCGCAAGCGTCGGGGCGTCAGTAACAACTTCATTTGTCAACTAACCGCAGACCACTGCCGGCTTGATGTATCACAAATAACTGCAATTTTGACGTTGCTTTAGCGTATGGTATGCAGAAGATTTAGGGTTGGTCTCTTCGGCCGTGAGCGGAAATTGCAGTGGAAGGTATTTAGGCAAATCTGAAATAAACCAGAATCCTGACAAATAAACATGTCTCTAACTTTTGGGTAAAATTTTAAGCTTCTCGGCGTATACATTATCAAGTCATCATGTTGTTCTTTGGGCCCAAACCTGTATCGTAGGTTATGTTTATTTCGTAACAAAACCCTCCTTTGAACGCTTTAAACTTTGCCTCTTCTTAGTGGTCACGCACCATTTGGGTGGGGTACCTTTGCCCATCAGTGGGAAGATAGGGTATTATGTAACGGTTACATAACATATTGATATATGCATTAAATAATTTTACTGACAATTCATTTACAATTCAATCCAATCACATTGAACGCATTGGTTCTTTGGTGGTCAAATTCTGCAGTGAAAAATCAGAACCAAAAATATAATTAAACCCAGCGTTCCAACCCTACGTACATTCATTGCAGATACGAAGCACATCAAAGAATAACTCAATGTCTTTACAAGCTTCTGTTCCAAAGTAATTTCATTGATAGTGAGTGATGTCCGACCGTGCTACCGTATATCACCTGACGGACTTGTGGCTTCGCTTTTCATTTCGCTCCCAGCCTTTTGTTTCCATAATAGACCATAATTCTGGTAATCCACTAACAGAGAAAGTTGGGATTAAAGTAATAATAGTTGATTCGTTTACGAGCTGTATACCGTGAAGGTATTTAGTGGACTTTCCAATGACCTTTAGTGGACTATGTTGTTAACGTACCTTTGAGAAATTATTTTTCAAACTAGGAACTAGCTAGCCATATGATGTTGGCCGCCTTAGGTAGTTAGTTATGACTGTAGGTTGGTTCATTGATTGTAGTTGCTTTAACAGCCTCCGTGGTCTTGTGGTTTGAGCGCTCGGCTCACGATCCGGAGGTTCCGGGTTCGATTCCCGGTGGGGACAATATCTCACAAAAATCTCTTTGCGAGACTGCCCTGAGTTTGGTTAGGGCATAGCAGGCTGAATCACTTGATTGCCCGAAAAGTAAGACAAGTAAGGCACGGTAAGCCGTAGGTCCCGTTTACTTTCTACGAATAGTAGTCGTTACATGAGCTATGTCAGAGGCCTTTGGCGGCTCAATAACTCTGACACCAGGATTCGTCAGGTGGGACCATCCACTCGATGAAGAAGAAGTTGCTTTAAGTGGTATTAAGGTTTAATGAAATTATGTGTAGGAGTGTAAGCCTAGGGCGTATGCGATGAAAGCTCATTGCGATTGTTAAGCAACGTGCAGCTCGACCCCTACTTAGATGGGTGGCTGATAATGGCGTTTCTATTTGAGCGTTACCGTGAATCGAAGGGCACGTTAAATTGTCAGTCACGATTGTTTCGAAGGATAGTCGGAGGCCTTTAGTCGGTTAAAAACTCCAACACTAGGGTTGGCCACTTCTCAAACGAACTAACTAGAAGTCAGATAGTAGAACACGATACCATTATAGACATTAAACAGCGCTGAAGTAATCCCTAGCGTTACCAAAAGTATCGTTTAATCGTGATGTGAAATAGTTTATAAGAGCATCTTAGCATGAACAGTGACGGGACACTTACCGGCATCTTACCGGCTATTTTCTATCGTCATCTCGCCTTAATAATCTTAGATATCGCTTTCGGTCCCCGAGTGCTCTATTGTTAATGATAATGATCGTTTTTTGTTAATGAGCGCGCAGATCCAGGCGATAGTGATGTAACCACTCTGTAACGCACTTCTGGGAACACAGGTGAAGCAATTAGTTTTAAATAAACTTTACACCACGTAGGCGTCTTACCAAGAACTCTACCGTTTGATTCGATTCATTAATTCGATCCATTAAACAGTTACATAACAAAAAACCCGACTATAAATCTGTTTTTGTAATTATTGATTTGTCTCCTGAGTGATTTACAAGCTCTAACGTTCCACTTCGATTTATTAATAAATCATTTATGTTTTCACTTTCAGAAAATTCATTGGCTGATGTCGATAAAGAAACGGTCCCACCCACACTATTTAGCAGGTGAAATATTACAGCACGGCAGGCAGATACCTACGACGTTTGCACGTTTGATACGCATGCAAATGGCGACTGTATTAAGATCTACAATTGAAATGTTAAAATGTAAAGTAGATGTTAAACAGAAGCGAATGTTGAAGGTCATATTTGAGGTCGGCTTCCCGGAGCCTTTAGTGTTCCGGGAATATAGTGACAAGCTATCTCATTGTTCGCAAATCGTTCGCAAGGTCCTACTTGTTTGTAAATGTCAGCGCAGGCGCCGGCGCCGACTGGCCGGGCTTGCACATTAACGCGTGAAATTGAAAAATATTACTAGACATTTATAAAGACGCGAATAACCTAATAACATTAAGTTAAATCTTTATTGCAGTGAAATAAAACTATGATGGAGACGCATCATAATTTGATACGATCTGAACTTCATTTCTTGGAACTGATAGTTTTTTTATAGTTATACACTGGATATGGATTTTTATTAGTAAGGCGTAATCATTGTTTCCGGATTAAACTTACCTATAACTTGTTCTATTAACATACCTAGAAATAATAATATTTAATGGAAACTTAGAATTAGAATTTACGTCTGCCATCACCCGTTCCATAGTCTAGTCCTCGGGAAAGGACAAGGCTACTTTTCATCCCAAAATACCCACAGAAACGGGAACAACGTAGGTAAACCGCAGGACATTACTAATCTACAACAAACCGAATTGAATACCCTCCCGTAATGCATGTTAATCATACATTAAGCCTTAAGCAATAGATCTGTAATCTAAGCTTGTGGTACATAATGGTGGCTGTCTTTTAGTGTTTAAACGGACAGTATATCAACGTCAGACAAGCAACATCAATAGGAATTGTAATGGATGCGAAAGAGACGAGGAAGCGTTTGATTGCAATTCATATTGGATGATTATGTTGACGTTGTGCTTGTTAATGTGTGTAACTACCTTATAATGTACTTTCCAATTGTGTAGAATAGTTTTGTAGGCGGTACGTAGATCTTTCGAAAACATTGTTTCTAGATAAATGGTATAGTTAGATACCTATGGTTTGGTATCTAGATAGATAACTAGGTAGATACATTACATAGCTTACCATCTACTTACCTTCAACATTTGACACTTATGTTTTAATTAATAAATAACCCATATAATAAGCACATGTTTATCTCTATGAAATACTTAACCAACACATTTAAACAAAAGATAGTATAATATGGGACAACAAATTTTATCCAAACCCAATTAGCGGTATCCCTGTGTTAAAAATCCTCTTACTCAATATTAGATCGACATATTTAATGCAAACCACCAAATATTTTAAAGTAAGTTTGTAACATACTAAACTTCAGCCGAAATAAACATACAACCTTTCGCTAATTTGTGACTTACATCTTTTATAACCGTCCGACTTCTCTGTGACAATTTTACTGCCATACAGAAATCTCTTTAAAATGTTATTCCGGAAAATTTACAGCACATTCCAGAGGGTTCCCTTAAATAAATTACGATCTTTCTCCGTATAGAACGAGGTTGTAAAAGGATTCTTTTATAGTCTAAATTTATTTTTAAATCGACAAGTTTCTTTTTAACTTTGTGAAATATTGCACATAAAAAATGCAGCATTTCATGCTGGTAACCTTTTGAATCGGAGTAATGTAATTATGGACATTGTTTAATTGACAACGATACTATGTTTTGGAATGTTTCTGTAAATTAATAACCTGAGGACTTAATCTGTATGTTCAGTTACACCGTTATTGAAATACTTGCTACATTTTCAACATTATTCTGAATCCATCGGACAATTAGCAAATTTTTGCAATATTTCTGTCCTCTTTAAGTATTGCAATCAGGACCTCATAAATCCTTATTAAAATTACGTAAATCACTATCGAAACTGTTCTGGTTTTTCCTGTTATGTCAATATTTTGCGAATACTAGTCAAAAACCGATGTTGACAGACAGATTTATGCGAAATTAAAATTCGTTGGCATAAAAACTTAATGTCTATTATGTCATTTTCGCAACGGTGCTAAATGGCTAATTTGTCAAGATTAGCTACTAAATTATGTTTGTCTCATTAATAGTTGTTTGTAAACGTTAGCATCGTTTTAATAGTAATAAATCTTATTGTGTATGCAATCAGGGGACAATGGATTGTCGTAATGGTTATCGTAACACTGATAATTTGGAATCACGATTTGTTCGCTTTCTCGGTACCCCTCGATATTAACCATCGATCATTGGAAGATAACAATCTTATCTCTTAATCAATTACCTACTTAGTAAAGTAATCGGAATCTCCTTTGAATTCGCTACGTGTTCGTATTTCAACCGAGAACGATTACTTTGAGTTCCGTTACTTGATCATAGTGGTGATGTTACTCCACTCTTTTTATGTAATATTTTTCGTTTATTAATTACACATTTACGATAATGGTCACTTTTGGCATATGGCGTCCTCAATTTTTCTAAACATTTTTTATTATTATTTTAATTACATGTTTATCTTTTCGATATCTTTGACGAATTGACGCTACATAAAAGTGTCCTGTTTTCTCTGATTGGTCATATGTATAGGAACTCAAAATCATCAATTTCACCCTACAACGTTAAATCCTTTACCACGAATTCCAAATTAAGGGCTCCCACACAAAACTGCGATGCGATGCGATGCGAACTGAAATAGTTATATCTATCGCCATTACTACAGTACAAAGAAAAGAGATGAATATATTAAATGGAATTCGCATCGCATCGCATCGCAGTTTTGTGTGGGAGCTCTAAGTAATCATTCCATTATATAATCATTCCATTTTCAAACACTTCGATAACTTAACGCTAATTACTTAACGCCAAACTCTAATTCAATTTATAAAGTTAATCTATCACATAATATCGCCTAAGAGCTGATAAGTAACCGGCTTACAATTTAGGTAAGCAAGTATAATAAGATTACACATAACACTTTTAATTCTCTCTGGTATTTAGGTCGATGCACCAACATCGTTTATTATATCATTATCGTAACGCGATACGCAACTACATATTCTTCAGTCTGCAACCAGCCTTAATGGATGCCATATATCATCAGGATATGCTGTCAACACTCAATTTGCGACGACAGAGACGAGGATATTAGCGTTATTTTATTATTTGACTTTTGTGAAGAGAACCTGCCATTTGCATTCTATAGGCACTTATGACCGACTATTTGATTTCCTTTGAAGACTAATGGCTGAACTGGTTTCGAAGTTTTTGAGGGAGATAGTTGAAGACGCGGAGTGAAATATTTTGATATTTCTAAAGGCATTACATAAAGTTGAAAATTTTGAATCAAAATACCCACTATTGGTCGGTTTTCTGAAATATATCTGGGTTCAAAAATCACGCTGGTGTCAGTTCTCTAAATGAATTCTGGAATAAAAATACTAGGCAGTATGTTGGACCTATGACTTAATTCATTTGGAGTAGGTCAGTGGCCAACCCTGGTGTCGGAGTTCTTAGACCGCCTTAAGCCCTCCGACCTGGTCTAATGATTGAAACAACCGAGACCGACTGCTTTACGTGCCCTCCGAAGCACGGTCGCGCTCAGATAGAAAGACCTACGACTTCACTACATAGTATAAAATAAAGTCGTCTCTGTTTCGTGTCTGTTTGTCTGTATGCTTAAATCTTTAAAATTACGCAACGGATTTTGATGCGGTTTTTTGTAATAGGTAGAGTGATTCAAGAGGAAGGTTTTATGTAAAAAAATTCCCGAAATTCCCACGGGAACGGGCACAACGCGGGTAAAACCGCGGGGCGCTGCTAGTAAAAATATAGAAGAAAAAAGTTTTATTTATGTATCATGTCAACTCTACAAAATCGATTCGGCTATTAAACTCATACATACTCCATGATATCAAGGCTAGTCACAAACCTAAACGAGGTTTGGTTTTATTTTATAATAATCTGTGAGAAATCTTTACTATGTAGGTGATAATGAATAATGCTAAGCATTAACATCACAACTACAATCTGAATTTAATATAAAAACCGGCCAAATGCGAGTCGGACTCGCGCACGGAGGGTTCCGTACTTTAAAAAACGGCAAAAAATCACGTTTGTTGTATGGGAGCCCCCTTGAATATTTGTTTTATTGACGTTTGTTTTGACGGATGGACGGACGGACGGACAGTCTCAGTAATAGGGTCCCGTTTTTACCCTTTGGGTACGGAACCCTAAAAACAGACTAACCATGAACTTATATTCGAAATGATACTTATATCTATTGTTCCTTTCTGATACTGACATTTAATAGGATCGCATTTTAATCGGCTATAGCAATTATTTTTTCGACTATGTTTAATCGAATTTTAAGGTCATGAGAAGCTTTTAATATATGTACAGTATGGAACCTAAATCGAATTCGTATGGGCAGACATTTGGTTAGGTATTTAGTTCTTTATCTGAGCGGAACTATTTCATTAGTCAGTATTACTATAGACGATGTCACTATTAGTCACTTAAAGACTACTTTAAGTGACTAAATTAGTCACTTAAAGTTGTTGCAAATCAAGGAAGTTTGTTTGGTCGAGACTAGCCTTCAATCGAATTTATTTTTCAAAAAATATACCAACCGAATTGAAAACCTCCTCCTTCGGTTTTTGAAGTCGGTTAAAAAAATTATTGTCAACGACTATAGTAATTGTTTTCATCTTGGCAAACGAAAAATCTCTATAATATACGTAATGTAGTACATATTACGTATCATAATCCATATAGACTGCTATGTTATTTGTTAATTAATAAATAAAAATGCCTTGCTTTGCCCCTTAATAGTTCCTTCTTCTTCTTATCGAGTGGATGGTCAACCTGACCAATCCTGGTGTCAGCGTTATTGAGCCGCCAAAGGCCGCTGACATGGCTCGTGTAACGACTACTATCCGTAGAAAGTAACCGGGACCGACGGCTTAACGTGCCCTCCGAAGCACGGAATTATCTTACTTTTCAGGCAATCAGGTGATTCAGCCTGCAATGCCCTAACCAAACTGAAGACAGTCTCACAAAGTGATTTTTGTGAGATATCCCCACCGGGAATCGAACCCGGAACCTCGGGATCGTGAGCCGAGCGCTCAAACCACTAGAGCACGGAGGCTGTCAATAGTCAATAGTTCCTGATTAGAAAGTAGAATAGCTAACAACACATAGTATTACGCAGTTAATGAAAACAAACGATTTGCCACCGACAATCGAGATACGTCCAAAACAAATACGATTTCGATGACAACGATGATAGTTCAACTCTTGCTAACGTCATTTACTTTCACCTTCTATTGGAATGTGATCTTTATTTGTCGTAAATTGTAAAGTATGTCGCACATTACTCGTGCGTCATTGGTTATATCATCTAATCACAATCTGTCCGTCAAATAATAACGGAGATCCGCTTGCAACCCGTTGCAATTGATTTAAATTATTAAACATTTCATCATAGTCTACTTTAAAAATTGGGGTAAATGGTTGTTTTAATCTTTGATCTTTGGTATGCGGTAGTGTTTGCATTGAAGAGTACGTTGAACTTTTAGTTATTAAAGAATTCCCACAATCAAATGTGTGATCAATTGATCAAACGTCAATTATGTATCGATGTACATTAATAATATAAGGAAATTAATGTGAGTAGTTAATTTGTTATCGGCGAAGTTGAAAACGAAAGTGATTTGTTTTTTCCTTGTTACGTCTCCAAACTTCTTTAGCATTTCTTCAAAACTGAATATTGGCTGTTTTTCTTTAAAGAAAAGCGTTTATTACTCTACGATAATTACGTAAACCAAAGTACATAAAGATACATTACTAAGGATTACACCGTGACAATTTCGCTAAGAAGTGACAATTATGACAAATGTTTACGGAACCTAATCCGTGTGGTATTCAGGGCGATCCACAAGGTCGATTAGGTTCAGATAAACCCCCGTGACAATATGTGTCAAGCCATCTGACGGCTTCAACTAGGGCGAATCTTATTGGACTAGTGAGTCACACCTCCATTAATCGTTACGCAAACATAGCCAAGTGGAACACTGTGCGAACATACCATTAATTGGGTAATAACAATTTATTGTTTTTATATTAATTAAATTAAAATGACAGTTTTAATTTATTACTTATTGTTTGTGTTGCAAACTTGGTGCGAATCAATGGTCAGTATATTAGTGTTTGTCAATTCGGGTTATTATGTGTCGCAACACTAGTTTATTGAGAAAAAATATATGTATAGTATCTTGTTTACTTATTTGAGCAATTGTAACCTTGAGCGTGTCATAAACCTGAATAACTGAGTCCAGGTATTTAGGTTTATGATTTATGTTATACAATGGACGAGACCCATTTCAGTACTCATAAATATTTTGGTGTCACTAAGAGACTGTGGCTAAGAATGTGGCTAAGAGAGTGTGAGTGATGTTACGTAGGTAAAGTAGGGGAGTCGGTAAATCTTATATATAAAATACTCGTGTCATAATGTTAGTTAAGTAAATAAAAATAAAAATGATATGACATTTTATATGCATTTTTAGTAGGTCTGAGAATCGACTAATATCTATTTTTCATACCCCTAAGTGATAAGGGTTGTCCACCCCATAAAATTTATATGGCAATGCAATGCCGGGTCAGCTACTATACATATAAAAATGAGAATCGAAAGAAGGGAATTTAAAGGAATTTGAAATTCAAATTCAAAAATGAGTTTCGATTAACTGTACTAAAAGGAGCATGATAATGTCTACGTAAATGATCATAATCATTCTTCACCGACGACCACCATTCTCAGTCAACAAGTAAAACAAGTGTACAATTGACGCAAATACTCTTTATAATGTTAAACAACTCTATCAATCTTGATAATAGTCACTACATTACATTACTCCAGAATACAATTCCTCATTCCATAAAAAAATACGCAATAATTTATCGAAATCAATCCATTAATTAAATTTAATTCATAAAATAATATACTTGGTGGATTGGTGGGTGCTCGCAAAGGACAGGGAGGGTTGGCGATGCTTGGGGGAGACCTTTGCCCTGCAGTGGGACAATATAGGTTAAATAAAAAAAAAAAAAAAAAAAAAAAATATAATAAATTTGTTTTTCAACAAAGAAGTGTGAAAGGAATTCCTTAAGGTTGCGAAGTCCGTGATATTTAAAAATTTAATTTAATATATAAAAGGTAAACATTTATAAAAATACTATTAAGATTTAGTACTGAATATAAAATAAAGAATTTAATTCTAGGTGAAGTGAAGCCGTTTACAGACGACCTTCAGGAGTAGACCAAGGTGGTGGATATTAATTAGACGGAGTAAATCTTATTTTATGGGACCACCCTTGAAGCGATCTGCCTTGGATAGCAAAAAGAAACATCGGAAATTCCCAAAGAGCTTTCAATAAATGCCTGTTTCTTTCATAAACAAAGAAGTCACGTATACTTACTACTAATACGTATTTAATAATAATATTTTCAATTTTGATTTTTAGTAGTCGTTTAGGTTACACAAGTCTTGTGGGGAGTGGACAAACTGTTCCGACTGTACTCAGAGAGTTAATAGCTTCCTTAGTACAGATTTAATTAGTGATTTTGATATGTAATTGATGAAAAACTAGCAGCGCTTCGCGGTTTTACCCGCGGTGTGCGTTGTGCCCGTTCCTTTGGGAATTTCAGGATTTTTTATGCATATAAACCTTCCTCTTGAATCACTCTATGTATTGAGAAAACCGCGTCAAAATCCGTGCAGTAGTTTATCGCGAATAGACAGACAGACAGACAGAGTGCGCCAGTTTGTATCCTAAAGACATTTAGTTTGGATATATTTTGGTGTCGCTCACTTTCCTTCTATTTCTCTCGGTGACTCGCAGCTAACCTATTAACCTAACCCTATTCATTGTCATGAACAGCCAATGAAGAGATTAGGATGTAAATCGTTTTTCTTTAATTGGTATTTATTGTCATACTTTGCCTAAACAAAACTGACCTAAACCTACTGACATCAAAAACTACGTTTTCTATTTTCCTATTATACAAAATATGAAAAACAATATTAAAATAGAAGCACATTATGATAAACAAAATTAAATATGTATAAGTTTCAAAAATGGCCGGCGATTTGTTTATATTAGCCTGCATTTGTATGGTGATCATTCTATTAATTCCCAGTTTATCTAAATGTTGTTTGTTAATGAAGTAGGGACTTGATACATATAAGTGCGCAGGCGCCAAACATGCGACGTAGGCGCCACCTGCCCACTCGGACCGAAAGCGTTCGTGTTTCTGTAGACTTTACATCATTTCATTAACATTTTACACTGGCTTTCATGTATCTGGCACCGGAGATTAATGGTAATAGATATTTGTATCAAATTAAGTAATAACTTACGACTTAAGTTTCACTGTTTTCAAATGGCTTCGAGTGCTGGTTGCTTGTATTTTATTATGCGGAATTCACTGACGAGCTTTTCACCCTGTACCTACAGTGTACTGGGTTGTACTACAGAGTCATTCCCAATCGATGTTGTATTGGGGAGTAGGATCATAAACCACTAAATGTGGATAGAAAAGGTAATATTAATATGGTAAATCTATACTAATATTATAAAGCTGAAGAGTTTGTTTTGTTTGTTTGTTTGTTTGTTTAAACGCGCTAATCTCAGAAACTACTGAACCGATTTGAATAATTCTTTCACTGTTAGATAGTCTATTTATCGAGGAAGGCTATAGGCTACATTTTATCCCGGATTTCCTACGGGAACGAGCACAACGCGGGTAAAACCGCGGGGCGCTGCTAGTTCTTTATACTTCTCGTAGACTTCTTTATCATACGATTGACTAATAGGAAACTATTTAAAAAACTAAATTTTAGCATCTGAAAGATGGCGGCCACTCTACATTATTGTATTTTTACGATCAACGTTATACGAGTATATTATATAACCTCTATAGGACTCTACTATACTTACCTATACTCTTCGTGAGAACCTCATCGAGTAGGTTAATGACCAACCCTAGTGTCGGAGCTTTTAGACCGTCTAAAGGCCTCCGAAATGGTCTGACGATTGGAACATCAGAGACCGACTACTTGAAGTGCCTCTGAAGCACGGTAGCGCTCAGATAGAAATGCCACTATCGGCCACCCATCCAAGTAGGGGTCGAGCTGCACGTTGCTTAACAATCGCAATGAACTAACATCGCTTAGTCAAACTACGTCATGAGCGCTTGATAAGTTAATTATTATTGATCGTACTTACTCCCATAATAGGTATTTGTATTCTTTCATATAACTTCGACCACAAACCCGCTATCACTCAATTTCCCTCGCGGACGAATCACATTAAACAAACTATCATTTCCACAATAAATTATTGCAGTAAACCACCTACTGTCTATAAATATCTAGGCTAAACGTTTGATTGGAAAACAATTTCTAAAATAGCCTATAAATACATATTTACGATGTTAATAAAACCATCATTTAAAATTTAGAAAAAGCTCTCATTCAAATCCACCGTACACTGATAGCATCATAATATTGATCGTCGTTCATTCACATCGATTAAATTTATCTTACAAATATCATGTTGTGAAATAATACAATCACTTGCATTTCATCTCATTGAATTTCGTCTTCTATTGTGCTGCCTACGCGGTTGTCATAACATTTTTTGCTTGCAACTTGTACATTGCTGCTTTTGTTAGTATTTTCTCTATAGAATTGATTGATTATACGCATTGTTTAGTGTACAGAAGTAAATCAGCAAGAGTTACGTCAGCGGTCGTCATCGGTGTAAGTTCTGTCAAGGTGGTGGTTACGTAAGATCATCCGCATAATGTCATTGACTTTACGGATGTTGTGATGTCAATGCAGGCCTTGTTCTTTCTGTTACATTACACTGATATGTCGTTATTGTTTCTGAGAACTGGTTAGTATTGGGGATAATGAGTAAGTTTTTGGGCGTCTAGGTTTTACAGCTGACGTCAGAGTTTTGTTTAGTCTTTGGACTTATTTGGATGACTTAGTTGGAATTCAGTTGGTTTTGCCGTTAACCTTGTCTCTAACCTTGTGTATGTTAAGACTTCAAATGAAGTTTTAATAGGTACCTAAGTTATTAGTAATGTCGGAAATTCCTTAATTTCTTAAATGAAGGAACACTGTCTTCGATCGGAAATTTCCGACCTCTAATCTAATTAATCATCACATGCCAATATATTTACTCTAAACTCCAATCTAAATCATGTAAATTCCAATCAATTACAATTTCTTATTATGACAGAAATAATAAAAACCGGTAATACAGGTAACAGAGACGTATCAATTCACACCTCCCATAATACGGTAATATAAACAAAATTATTTTGTAACTAATTTCGTGATAATTATTCAAGAAGTGGGTTATATAATTGTATTAACGTGGAATATGATTAATAGATAGGTATTGGCACACTGTGTCGTGACGCGTTCTAATCATATCGAGTTAAAAGGCTAATGGCCACTAATGGAAATAATCGGAGAAGATCAGCTCAACTGCCGGCGACGGAGAGAAAGTGACAAGTTTGCCTCTATTTTTTGTTAAGGGGAAACCTTTTTGGTAAGAGCTTTTAAAATTGAAACGGGATTAGACCGCGTTACCTATAATACGTATACCTTACTTAGCTCTTTACAGATTCCACTATACTTTATTCGCCTTAATATGAATCAGTACTGGTCATAAATATTTTTATAATGCTTTCTACAAGAACGAAGGATAGGATAAAAAAAGAATTCAAATTTAATAAGAAAGTACACGCAGAGTGACGACGAGTTGACGAAACCTTGATGACAGCTGTCATTTTTGTTCCTTGCTCCTGCAACTGACCAAGTATGGAATATGAAGGAGAAAAAAGCTGTCATTTAAGATACATTACTTCAATTTCGAAACGAACTACATGTTCTGATATTTCTCTGTTAACCAAACAAAAATCTTTAGAAAAGTAACGCCTACCCTTAACTAGATGGCTAATATAAAGTTCAGATAAAACTGAGAGGCTAATTTGTAAACAGATACAGTTACGCAAATACCAATATGTATTCACGTACTGATAGATAAGTAGTCCTGTGATATGTTGTGTCGTGATTTGGTTATTAGAAATACAAAAACATATGACCGACTAACATTTTACTCGTAACTGCATTGCATATTATTAAATGTTATGTATTTAATAAAAGATTTAAAAGAAAGTAAGAGGAAATAGATCTTCTCTGTCTTATCGGCATATTGAGCGAGCTTACAAGTCGGGAGATGGCGCGACGTGCCTAATGAAAAATGGAGAGTCACATACATATTATAAAAGTAGCACCGCCCCGCGGTTTTACCCGCGTTGTGCCCGTTACTATGGGAATTTCGGGATGAAAAATAGCCTATAACCTCCCCGTTGAATGTGGCTATCTATTAAAAAAAGAATTATTCAAATCGGACTGATAATTCTTGAGATTACCTCGAACATACACACAAACAAACAAACAAACAAACAAACAAACAAACAAACTTACAAATTTTACCTCTTTATAATATTAGTATAGATAATACAAAATTAAGAGTCACACATTAGATATGAATTGGTGTCGAAGAAACCCACCGATTCGCAGTTAGTCAGCAGTAATTAATCATTATTTTAGCATATCCTGACAAGAAAACCCGAAGATATATTTGCATTCCCTAGAAAGATTGAAAAAATAGTACAGTGGTAATCGACTCCGAGTCTTGGCAGGTGAATGCTTATACCGGTAGCCCACCGAGGCGTTTTGAATTAAAATTGGAAGAAGTTAAACTAATTTCAGTTTTACTAGTTAGTAATATGAAAGTTATGTACCTTATCTTGACTATAATAATATACTAGCAGCGCCCCGCGGTTTTACCCGCGTTGTGCCCGTTCCCGTGGGAATTTCGGGAATTTTTTTACATAAAAACCTTCCTCTTGAATCACTCTACCTATTACAAAAAACCGCATTAAAATCCGTTGCGTAATTTTAAAGATTTAAGCATACAGACAAACAGACACGAAACAGAGACGACTTTATTTTATACTATGTAGTGAAGACATCCTTACGCCCCATAAGTAGGTAATTTCACTTTCAAGTTTAATAACTTCTTTATTAATTCATGTAGAGAAATTTAAGTTAATCTTAGTTTTAATGTCTCATTAATTATGTTAATGACGTCATGTTAAGTAAACTTCATTACCAATGAAAGTATTTATTACATCCCTTATGAGGATGACTTGTGTAACATGCCCTTACAATTATTTTATAGCATGTTTCGAATGTACTATTCAAACATGGCTCGGGTTTGCGATCACTAAGACGCATGCAATAAGCATGGTGATTTTGCCTAATCCTCCTCACTGTACTGATGTCCTCAGTGAGATAAGTGGATTTTGCCCAGCAGTGCGACTGCGCAGGGAAATATTTTTAGTATACTTTTTTACCCACTACTCAAAGTACACATTACATAGTACGTAGTACCTACTGAACATAAGCTCGTACTCTGTGACTCTCACCGCCCTGCCACACTATAAAATTATATGTTCTTATTTTAAAAAAACGTTAGTTTTCCACTATGTAAGTTAATTGCTACTAAATTACTTATAAAACCTACTTTGTTCTAGTATGTTAAGGCCATCCCTGTGTCAGAGTTTTTAGACCGCCCATGGTCCCAGATCTATTTGTTCTTTTTTTTAAAAAGTCCGCTATCGTTGTTTCTCCGTAGTGCCTCCTATTTTTGCTCAGTACAAGCTAGTTGGCAATTTTAATACCGTGTTTATACAATACTTGCTTGGTTCATTGAGTTCTAAGCTTTAGTGCATTATAACTCATTGACTTGGTTACTGAAAATTCAGGCGTTTTGTTCTATCCGCAACGTAGTTATAGGAGGCCGAAAATGGCCTGTACTAATTTCCCTTCTTTTCTAATTTCGAGATACGGATTTGCTCAACTTGGCAAGGGCATTACTAGATTATATTGCAACAAACGAACTACTTTTACTAGTTTTTCGATATTACATAACGTGATCTCGTTTTATCCAACGTTCGTCTCTCGATTAACGAATGGGGATAAGTTTCAGTAATTAGGTAATTAATTAACATATTGCATGGACTTCTGATAAAACGAAAACATTAATCTTGACTGCCTTTAGCAACCGCAGTAAATTATATTTGCAAATAATTGAAATGTTTTGATATTTATCTAGTTTATTTCCTTTGGTTGCGACGACGTCTTTTTTAATTGGATGTGTGAAGTAACTATTTATTCCTGTGCTACGTAAAGTAGGTAGGTATTACGTTCATGTATTTAATAATATTTTTTTATTTGAATCTAACTGGGCTATACTTTTATACAGAAACGCTGAAGTTTTTGGAACGAAGTTCCTTATCGCGCGTTGCGAAAGGGGGCTAGACGGAAATCATGGTAACGACATTTCGTCTTTCTATTTTGCATTGAACAGTGTGGTGTCGCGACGATTATTTTTGTTGATAATATATAAACTTCGTTCCATCCGGGTGTCCCTTGATACTTCTCAAGTTTTTTTTGTAACATATGTTTGAGCGCATCTTTATAATTAACAATTTTTTTTAAAGTCTCCCTCTTCGATCAATAATAGACAATAGATGTCGGGTCACGTACAAAATCAAAGCTAAAAACTGTCCGGTTTGACAGCTAATTTTGTTTACTACC
Source organism: Cyclophora albipunctata (assembly GCA_963082685.1). Lineage (NCBI taxonomy): Eukaryota > Metazoa > Arthropoda > Insecta > Lepidoptera > Geometridae > Cyclophora > Cyclophora albipunctata. The sequence continues at coordinate 8,942,384 of OY720121.1, read as the reverse complement.
AACCTGACAAAAAAGTTTTAAAACAGTTCGTTCTTTTTGAAGAACTACAGATGGAATGGAGTCGTGTTTTGAACACTTATATAATTTGTAATATGCACGTAAAAGTTTACTTAAAATTATTTATGTTTTGGGCTATCTATGTTTGATAGTATACATACTTGTTTTTTTGCTAGTGTTCTGTTGTGTTTGTGTATGTTTTTGGCCAAGGTGTCTATCGCTGGATGTCAAAAATAAAAATATACTTAAATTCCACATCTTTATATTCATGATTATAATCTTAATAATAAAAGTACAATTCAGTGCAATTAATAAATAAAAAAAAATATAATAAATTAATTATATATAATAAATGATTACTACAAATCTACTCCATGGATTTGCTGTTCTGTTTCACAAAATTTTGCGCCAACGTTGGCCAAACATTTGTATCGGTGACTTCAAAACAATATTTTTTTTTTAATTTGATATTATTTATTAGTTAGCTTAAAATATAACTTATTCTACATGTACTTACTTACCGAAAGTAAGACACTCCGGCCGTTAAATTGTTTTTCCGGCCATTATTTTTGCAACTTTTAAATAAACATTGCGGCATTGTGACACGTGTTTACATTGGCTGTGGTTCGAGGGAACTAAATATAAGAGTGGCTCACTTTTCAATAGAGGCGCTAAGTACCTGGACGTATGATTTGCGCCGACCCGAAATCTAGTTGTCTATTATTGATCGAAGGTCTCCCTAGTCAATATTTATATTTTTAATAATCTCAATTAACTGAAGTTTCAGCTACAAAACAATGGGACGATGACTAGCAATTTTAAAACACTATCACCCATACTCAGAGACATCAAATGGTTCCTTAATAATATACTTATGAGTGATTTTTCCATGTACTTAATGTATGATAACTTACATCAATTAATTAAGTGTCGGTTTAATGGACGTCTCTATGAGTGGCAGTATAAGTAATATAATATATCCGGACAAATTCACACACGGTTATTTAGACCCAAACTAAGCTCTAAGCTTGTAATATGGAATCCAACTAACTGATACTACTGCATATACATACACAAATACTTTATAAGAATATATAATTCTTCTTCATCGAGTGGATGATCAACTTGACCAATCCTGGTGTCAGAGTTATTGAGCCGCCAAAGGCGTCTGACATGGCTCAAGTAACGACTACTATGCGTAGAAAGTAACCGGGACCGACGGCTTAACGTTCCCTCCGAAGCACGGAATCATCTTACTTTTCGAGCAATCAGGTGATTCAGCCTGCAATGCCCTAACCAAACTGAGGAATGTTTCACAAAGAGATTTTTGTGAGATATCCCCACCGGGAATCGAACCCGGAACCTCCGGATCGTGAGCCGGGCGCTTAAACCACAAGACCACGGAGGCTGTTAGAATATATAATTGACAAGTATTGTTAGGTAGCCTTGTTTTCTCTTGTGTTTGTTTCGAAAAACGATCTAGTCGAACGTCCATAGACCTTCACCTGTAACTTGGCGCCCCATTCATCATATATGACGAAGTCCTGAAACTTTCATGATAAACACGGGCCGTTACTTTATTGCAAATACAATTAATAACAGTATAGGATTGCTTAAACGTTTGAGAAATCAAACTGAGCCTCTGGTTCTCCTTAACCGATTTTGATAAGAATCTTTTTTAACAGTAAATATCCGGTCTTTATCGATGCAGCAATTATTGTCTGATGCTGCAACTTTTATGATTTTATTTGCGTCATCGAGTCCTTTGGGTTTTAATGATAAAATGTTGTAGTGGTAGTCAATTTTCAAGGAAAGAATACCGTAATTCTACCTATTGAATACCAAGAAATAATACCGACCCTATATAAGTTAAAAAAAGTATTAGCCTGTTATGTCCCACCACTGGGCAAAGGCCATCTCTTGCACTCATTATACTAAGCTAGCAGCGCCCCGCGGTTTTACCCGCGTTGTGCCCGTTCCCGTAGGAAATCCGGGATAAAATGTAGCCTATAGCCTTCCTCGATAAATAGACTATCTAACAGTGAAATAATTATTCAAATCGGTTCAGTAGTTTCTGAGATTAGCGCGTTTAAACAAACAAACAAACAAACAAACAAAACAAACTCTTCAGCTTTATAATATTAGTATAGATGAAACGGGTGTGTATCGCGTTGGAATATTCTAACGTAATTTATTAAAATACGTATCCGACGACGTTTCGCGCGGATTACACCGCTCGTGGTCACGAAATGACACGTCGAATGTCATCCCGTGACCACGAGTGGTGTGAATACGTTATATATTCTAATGCGATACATACCCGTACCATCACTACATATTATAAAACAAAGTCCCCGGCCGCGTCTCTCTGCCTGTCTTTGACTGCACGAATTATGACGCGGTTTTTTAAATAGATAGAGTGATTCAAGAGGAAGGTTTATATGTATAAAAATTCCCGAAATTCCCACGGGAACGGGCAAAACGCGGGTAAAACCGCGGGCCGCCGCTAGTTTATTATAATAAACTTATAATTATGTATCTATTTTGTGTTAATACTGAAGCTATATTCACAACACTTGACATTCACCTTTACTTGAATACTTACTTATAATTACACCCAATCCTATTACAAGTAACTTTCATTTGTTATACAATATTATTTACATAATTTTCTCTTCACGAATATTATTGAAAGATATATTTTAAACAAGTTTTCTCATTTATTTAATGAACATGTACTTGAGGCCGATGATCTTTTCCTGTTTAATATTATTAATGAACTAGCACCGCCCTGCGGTTTTACCCGCGTTGTGGCCGTTCCCGTGGGAATTTCGGGAATTTTTATACACATGAACCTTGTTCTTGAATCACTCGTATCTATTAAAAAACCACGTAAAATCCAAAAGTAGTATTTGATTTTATCGCGAAGAGACAGACAGACAGGACTTTGTTTTATAATATGTAGTGATTTGTGTATTACATATGTTCTTATCAGTATTAAAGTTTTGTCTTATACAGCATCCGTAATGTAATAGAAAAGTAATTTAAATCTTTGGCTAAGTATTAAAATCATAACATTACTTTGGGTGACCGATAGTGGCATTTCTATCTGAGCACTGCCGTGCTTCGGAGGGCATGTCAAATTGTCGTTCCAGGTTGCTTCAGACCATGTCAGAGGCCTTATAGCGTTCTAAAAACTCAGTTATTTTAAAATTTCATCAGATTTTATTTTTAATCAAATATAGTATCTATTGACAATGCCTTATTCTACAGAGGTAGGTACCATGTCCAAGCTGGGGCGACGACAATCAGCAATTTTTTAAAGATTCTAAACATTTTTAACATTAGTGTGAAATTCAAGGTGTGGTATCAATGTTAAGTAGCGCTCGTGACATAGTTTGACTAAGCGATGTAAGCTCATTGCGATTGTTAAGCAACGTGCAGCTCGACCCCTACTTGGATGGGTGGCCCAAACTGGCATTGCTATCGCAGCGCTACCGTGCTTCGGAGGGCACGTTAAAAAGTCGATCCCAGTTGTTTCAATCGTTAGACCACGTCGAAGGCCTTGAGGCGGTCTAAGAACTCCGACACCAGGGTTGGCCACTAACCTAATCGAAATTACTTACTCAATGTTTGAGTATTTTATACTTCGATCAACAATACACAACTAGATATCGGGTCACGTACAAAATCAAAGCTAAATACTGTCCGCGTGAATGACGTGTGACAGCTTATTTTGTTTACTACCGAACTGAAACAAAAGTTTTAAAACAGTTCGAAGTTCAACCTAATTACAACCATGACACCCAGCAATAAAGTAGCAAATCTTATGAATAAAATAAGTGAGAATAACGCCTCACTTTTCAAATGAGGCGTTATTTACCGAGACGTATTTTTTGCGCCGACCCGACATCTAGTTGTGTATTGTTGATCGAAGATTTTATACATTCCTCATCGAATTCACCTTCGCTGCACCATAGCTCCATAAACAGCGAGGACATTACAGTCTAAAAAGAAAAAAATACTATAAACGTAACTACCATAAATCAAATTTCCATAACCTGACAAATTCTATACGCGGCTTGAACAAAGCATCGGCAGTAATGTAACAAACAGTACACTGTATAACGTTAAATTATAAATTCCTGGAGTTTCCTGACAACCAATAGTCTACGTGGAAGTATGTTAGACGTTGGCGATTTAGAATATCTGTGTGGTCAGCTGCGTTTTACTATTTATTAGATATCAATTCAAGCATGATAAATCATATGTTTAGGAACGATTAAGTAAATGATAATTCTTCAATATATCTTGTTAGATTGCACACAAGGTGCACATTAAATGAATTAAAAAATAAAAAGAAGTTGGTATTTTTTCAGACATCCTTTAAATACATATACTTTTTCTACGTTCTCTACAATTTCGAAGCCAAACACGTACACCTTCCTAAGTATTCATATTTCAAAAACTCCAATAAACGAAAAGAGAGAAGTTAAAACACACGTACATTTTCTTTTGAATTAGTAACTACACCAAAACACGTCTCGGTGAAATATTTATAAACTCGCACATACTCGTATTCGTTTCGAAGGAGTAAAAACAAGTGACAAACGCTCGTAGAGACTCAAAAGACAATTAAAACTCAATTCATTGCTCTCCCAACAACATCTATCATTGTCTTGTTAAAACCACACGAAGTCAATTGATCTGCTTTTTTCTGCAAAAAACCATTCCCTTTTAAACCCGAGCTTACAATGAGCAAAGGCGTGACAAGATAAGATCTTACGAACCCTGTCGGCGAAACTCGAATTAAAATAAATATCGCATTGAAATTGAACTGAATAGCCTTCAGCAGGACATTATGTTCAATTACTAGACGCCGCAGCCATTTACACGTTTCTATAAAGAAACTCCGAACAAAACAAACGATGATTTAATGCAATCGTATCAATTGTTTGATATATTATTCGCGTATACGTAATTACGTACCTATTTTAAGTTCCCCGTCGTATAATAAGGTGATCTCTTGGGGCGACTCGAGTAATTTCAGATCGATCGATGCATTACCAATGTTTACTGGGTTTCTGACGAAAATTACCTCGATACGTGGTACTATAAAAGTTATTTACTGCGTGTGTACGATGATTGTGCGCGCATAAATTACAGGTGAATGTGATCTTGAATAACGTCTCTAAATAACTATATCGGTGCTCTTATCTAAAACGAATTCGCACACCTGCGCGTCGCGAAATTTGATTTAGAACGTTGTTAATTTAATAAGGATTTTTGTGAAATCTCAAACTTTAATTGGATATAGTGAGTGAAAGAGATAGAATCTGAAATAAGTTTTTAATTTGAGCTGTCGTTATTTGCCTCGTGCTTGTGTATGGGGTCTTGTGATATAATAAATTCAGTTGATTAGCCTCCGCCGATAACATCTGAGACGCGAAAGTCAGCGATGATCTGCCTATCTCCTAATTGTTTCACTTTCGTCTGTTACGTGATCGTATTGTTCCCTTATAGGCGGAGAGATGCTATCTCCCAAACAAATGAGTTTATTATAGAGATACGAGGCAATGTTACGCAATTTGCATAATATCATTTTACTTTTTCAAGTATTGCTTATTTATTCCGTCTAGAACGACACAGACGATTTTACAGCTAAAGTATTCGTAATTATTTACCAACATATAATATCCGGTGGATAATAGAATGCAAATATTTATAAAGTACTTCATAAATATAGCCGATACCGTTTTAATGAGACGACAAATGAAACCTTTTTATGCAGCTTATAAACATAGGCTTGCGTAGTTTATTTTTGATTTAAAAAAACCTTGGAATGTGGAGCAGAGACTAGAGAAATAAATTAAACTAGTAACTATCGGGAGTGCATCTTAATTGCACGAGAGGACAGACCAATGTGTGCTCTCGGCGTTCGCACTAAGATTCCGATAATTTTATTAAATTGTAATTGTTGTTCGTATCGTAATTGGTTGCGTAAATGATTGACGTGACATATTACTTGTCTGTGCTTCTTGTATTATTTAATAGTTGCGTATGAACCTGTCAATGGATTTTATGGTTTGTATTTAAGTAACAGCACTCAGCGGGCTCGCTCGTGGTGGGCCGTTTCTTGTGGGTCTTTTCCTAAACACATCTTAATTTTAGTGGATGTTACTATTAGATCTATTGTGACAATTTAACAAATACCATAATATTTCATAACTCCGTATAACACATCGTCAAAATATGTATCAGTATCAGATAATCAAACAATACGTGACACTATAATGCTCAGTAATATTTAGCACCCACTTTCACTATTTATTGTCACATATTTGTTGAAGATGATACTTTCGCTCCTACATAATATTTATTTAGGAAGTGTGAAATATTTTTGGCTTAAATCTCTGGCGCCTAAGATTAAACTTTTATACATTGTTTGCTGGAGTTCATTCAAATATTTGCGATTAGTAGCTTCACTACATAGTATAAACAAAGTCGCTTTCCGCTGTCTATCTGTCCCTATGTATGCTTAGATCTGTAAAACTACGCAACAGATTTTGATTCGGTTTTTTTATAGATAGAGTGATTCAAGAGAAAGGTTTATATGTATAAAAATTCCCACGGGAACGGGCACAACGCGGGTAAAACCGCGGGGCGCAGCTAGTGTTTGTATAAAAAACAGTATGTAAGCTAAGTAAACAGTAAGCCAGTGGTGAATTATTTCATCTGAGGTCTGTGACAAATCTCGCAGTGAGGTCCCGCACTTCTTCTTCATCGAGTAGATGGTCAACCTGACCAATCCTGGTGTCAGAGTTATTGAGCCGCCAAAAGCATCTGACATGGCTCCCGCACTAGTAAATTGTGATGATCATTTCTTTCTCGTTGCTGTTCGGAAAGTCACTAGTGGCACTGAATAATATGATCCTGTAGTTCTACAGGCTCCTACAGGCTGGGATCATTTCTGTCCGAGGCATTTCACCACTTGTGCCGCTCTGTAATTATGCCACTGCAGTAACGTAAAAAGTAATACAAGAATTTCTCTTTAAATATTTTTTACCATATATTTTTGCCATACTTGAATACAAACAAACTTATTTACTTCTTTCACCAAACCTATTAATATCCAAATAAAAAGTGTTTTATTTACAAAAGTATTTCTATTAGTTGTTTTGATGTGAGAATGAAGGCGACAGCGGGAATGTTAACAATCCGGCCTCTGGAGGATGCTAATTGCACTCCATGAGGTACCTGTCTGGTTCTGGCCCCTACCACGAGTTCCACATTGAATTATGTGAGAAGTAGCTGATGAATTATGAGTTCATTCGAGCCTTTTGCGAGTTCGAGTTCGAGATCATTCAAATGTACTCGTACCTAGGTAAAATATTTTTTTATCCAATGAGGTATATGCATTTTATTTACACCCAATATTGATCCATAGCTGGGCAAAGTTCTCCTTTCTTATTTTCCGACTGTATTACAGGTATATTTTTTTAATTATTGACGACTGAATATGAAGAACTTGCGTTTTAAAAATATTATAAAAACTTTTAGAATAATGCGTCTAGCTAGAATGAAAATACACGTTACTTTAAATATTATATTAGTCGTATCTTCAATGAAAAAAGTCCCAACATTTCTGTAAAATACGAGAATAATTTGAATAAACTTCACTATAAGATGCAATAAGCAATACCTAAGGTGTTCTTCGTCGGTTCACACGATCGTAACTTGCTAAATATATTTTTAATTTATTTTAACAACATACATACATTAGTGCTTAATTACTATTTTTTCTTATTTTGACATGTCACAGAATGACTACTCCACATTACGAATGCAAGTAAACTCGATTCAGAATACATAATTCCGATGCTAAATCCGTTGGCTAAATCTAACTTTAATTAAAATGGAATGCAAAAATGTATCGTAAATTAGAGTTTGCGCGGACCCTAGTCGAAGTAAACTTTACTTTAGAAGACCATCTTCTGGTGAAGGGAAACCTATACAAAAGACAAGACGTCTGTTGTTTTATCTAGTACAAAGAAAAAAATAGTGTTAAGACTAACCAGAGACAGTATAACAGAATACACGGTGTATCTATCTATTACCACCATTGGCACAGTGGCATATGAGATCGCTTACTATATCGGGGTTTGCTGGTTTAATTCCCGCCTTGAATCAACAATATGTGTAGTGCAGACATAGTTGTTGGCAACGACGTCAATTATATATATTCTTATAAAGTATTTGTGTATGTGTATATAGTAAAAGTTTGTTAGATTCCGTAATACAAGCTTAGAGCTTAGTTTGGGTCTAATTAACCTTATGTCAACTTGTCTTAGTGTATTTATTTTATTAATTTATTACCTACTCTGACTTTTTTTTCGCTTAAATCCAACCACATACAGAGACAGATTGAGTTGACTACGTCATTGTCAATAATAATAAAGGGGCCCGCAGGACTCTCGGCTCTGGCTTGCCTTCACCGGCCGGCCAGAGGGGGGTCGTTAGAGGCACAGTCGATTTCGGCTGTGTGATCCGGGGGTGGAAGTGTTAAAGGGCATAACGCCGCGAGTAACGTTTAGAGAAAGCGCAGCACACCTCTCTACACCCCCGAGTCGCCCGCACCGATGTTGCCCCCTTGCCGTCTTTATGTCGGCTGTTTTGGGGGGCCCATCTAGTGGGCGGCGAGCCACGGCCTGCCGCCGATAACTTGTTCTTACATGTTATGGCAGGTGCCGACCTCTCTGAAATAACCCATTTCTAATCCATCCAAACTTCAGTCCCATAGCCCATTCTTATTTCTTTAATTTCCTGCAATAGTCCCTACTTCTGCAGGTACACATTCCCGGATGCGTTGTACTGACGTGTTCGGGAGTGTGTCCCTGCAGTTGTAATGCATTACATTAAACATCTCCAAAGGGCCTCTACGAGTTGGATCTGTATCCCCTCGCATGCCTCTCAAAAAGACCGGGCTTGTCCCGTGACTCCGAGGAGAAACACTACATATAATAATAATAAATAAATATTCCCGGACAAATTCACACACGGTTAATTAGACCCAAAGTAAGCTCTAAGCTTGTGTTATGGAATCTAATTACTGGTACTACTACATATACATACACAAATACTTTATAAGAATATATAATTGACACCCAGACGTCGTCGCCAACAACTATGTCTGCACATATTGTTGACAACTTTTTTTAAAACTGTCTGAACTATAGTCTGTGATGTTCCTTAGTAGTGGTATCAATCTAGACGTTTAACGATGAGAAGTTTCGCGGGCGAATGCATAGCAACGCGCTGAGACAGACGGAGTCAGGCGCATTCATTTACATTATTATGTCGTCTTGTCTATTTCTGTCGCGGATATGCCATGTTTACAGCTTGGCTTTTTAGTTCAGATTCCATCGAACTTTACTTTAAAAGGACATTTCTATGGTTTCTTAGGTTTGAGCGAACTCTTTGAATTAAAGTACTTACAGACGTATATTAGATTTTGCTGAGACTGAGTTTGGCTAAACGAGATTATTTTTACAAAAAGTCCCGTTTAAAATATTACTTAAAAATCGTAAAAACATTTTTTAGGTCTACTGTCAGTTAAAAGTTCAGTTAGCATAGTTATAAACTAGCCCTGATAATATTTTTGAAGCTGAAATGTGGCTACGTGATGCTGATGATGCCATGGAATTATTACGTTCACTTAATTAATACCTTTGCGGTTACCGATCGCCTAACTAGTTTTCGGTCACCGAACGTGGCCTGCAGATTGTGTCCGTCGAGTTAAATGCGGACAATTAGTTGACAACTGCTGCCGAAACTGTTGATTGCGGCCAACCACCATATTCTGGTGCGGTCACCGCATTCTGCATGTGGAGATCGGCTTAATGTCGCTTCGCCATCACATCGGTACATTATAAAAACGCGACACTTAAAAAACAGTTTTTAAATTTAGTCATGTGAAACTCAACGGTGCATTTAAAACTAAGATAAGCATAAAACAGTTCTAGATCAAGGCTAGATTGTCAAAATACTGTCTTTATGACTTTCTTCATTTGTAGTCACGACTGTTTTGGCTAATGTTTCAATGAAACTGATGATTATCTGGTTTCTAGTGAATACTTTATGAGTTTATGTTTGACTAGCTGTTACTTGTGGCTTCATCTACGTGGGCATTACGGCGGGAATTTTGGAATAAAAAGTAACCTAATTTGAGCCTTCAGTCCCCTACCCTACGAAGTATTTTAGTTATACTTTTCTACAACGTCACTATAGCGGTTTAGCCGAGAAAGGGAAAATCGCCTTTAGTCAACCATAAACTAAGTCTTCTGTTGCCACGCTTCCTGAAAAGAAGCCGATACTTAGGATAAAAAACACAACTAATAATGCTGAAGAGATTGTTTTTTTTTGAGACCGTTCTCAGAAACTTCTATCCAATTAGATATTTTTGTAATATATTTCCATTTATTAGCCACATTCAACGGGAAGGTTATAGGCTATTTTTCATCCCGAAATTCCCACAGGAACGGACACAACACGGGTAAAAACGCGGGGCGCGCTGTTACTGTAAAATAAAAGCGAAGTGCATCCCTAAACGTAATTTCAATTCGAAATATGGAATTAAGCTTTCTAAAGTCGACGTATCATTTCGCTTGTTGATTGATATTAAGCCGCGTTTCCATTATGCAAGTGACTTGCATACAAGTTGCAAGTTGCATGCAAATTGTATAGTGGAAACCACAACTTGCAAACAAGTTGCAACTTGTATGCAATTAGGTTTGAACTTGTACGCGCAACACTCAAGTCAGCTTATTTGCATACAAGTTGCAAGTGCATGTGCTCGTATATAGAGGGAAGTGCAGGATTATCATGGTGAACACTGTACAACTAGGAAAACTAACTTGTATGCCACTAAAATCTTGTATGCAAGCTGCAAGTTGAACAAATTCGTGTTTACGATTCAAACTCCTTACACACAAGTGTGACGTCATACATGCATGCAAGCACTTGCATAATGGAAACGCTCCTTTAGTCAAATTCAAATTGTCCGTTCGCCTTTGTCAATCATATTGCCTATCTGTTCATTTTTAAAGCACATAAAAGACAGACTTGCTCTGCATTGTATTATTAGTTAAATAATTATTAGTACCTAACCAATGTATATTATTATTTGAAGTAAAATTAAGCAATCACCGATAACAAAACAACACAGTCTATCAAAAACTAAACCGTTTTTAGTAAAAACATTTACAATTCACGTACAACTGTGTGATAGGCACCTCACGTTATTTTTAAAAAACAATATTTTAATGCGTAGTCACGTTATATTGATAGGAATTAATTACTTTACTTGATTAATTATTAATAATTATATTGGTCCACCTGTACATTCTTTGCGAACACTTTAAAAATATGGATGTTGTATCAGTCGTTTCAAATTATAAGCGTACTTAAATATACGTTTATCTACACTAATGTTGTAACATTCTACTTATGTTTCCAATACTTGACTTATAATTACTACTGTTATAGCGCAGACAACTAAAACACTCAATTTAAGCAATTGCACATGATGTTATAATATCCACATCGATATCGTAAAATCTCATTATAACATCGCGCCCTGCGCGGCGCGCGCCCTGCGGCCCTGCGCGCGCAGCTGCGCTCTCATTGGTTAGATTTTAATGGCGGCAAGTTCACTGTGACAATACACGTACGCGTGAATTTAATGTTTCGCAATGTGTTTTGTTTTTAAAATTTTGTTTGATTAATTGCATTAGTGAAGATAAAGTAGTGTATGCAACTGCATATAACACGGGTATTAAAACACGAGTGTGAGTTTATGAAACGAGCGCAGCGAGTTTCATAATAGTAACGAGTGTTCTTCTTTATATGACAGTTGCATAAACTACTATTAAGTTTAAAAAACTATTGTATTCTTGTATAGATGCTGGACATGCAAAACGTAACCTGGATTAACATCAGCACGGGACCAACGTTGGGCTAAATGGTGGCTCTTTTGGGCGACTCTTAAATTATACGAGTATGTGAAACAAACTATTCAAACAAGTAACCTAAGTATTTATGGAGGATTAATGTTTTCTGCTCCATTCAGAGATAGTGAATATTCCTGAAGGACGATGATGAAATACTTTTGACACACATGTCAAAAATATATGAAAATACCTAGTTCACTTATTTGTAGAATTGTCTGATGTAAGTATAAGATGCCAAAAATGGTCCTTAACCATTTAATAGTCTCGATCCTAAATATTATTTTAAATTGAAATGCTACAATATTTCTCTTTTAAGCAAATAATACGCCATAATTGTTCTCCTATAAAAGGTGTATGAGTTGTATGACGGTCGTCAAGAAGACATACAAATTGCCCGATGTCCCCACAATTAATTTTATTTCGATCTTATCAACTGAAAATCAGGCTATAAATAGAAATTCTCCATTTTATATCGACAGATGCAATTAATTAGATAAAATCTCGTTGAGTTATTACAGTTTAACGCCGAATATCTGTTATGGGTGTCAAGATACAGAATTATTAATTTATTTACCTATTTGGTTATAGGTAGTCATGTAATTTTAGTATTCAATATCACGTGAGAGTCCTATTTATTTTGATAGTAGCGAAGCTAAGGGATTGCTAAGCGATTGCCACTTGTCTAAAGTGGCAGGAAGGGAGTTAGGGATTTTCCATTTATAATAAGTTATGTAATATTTTTCATTTTTGGTAAGTTAGAAAGCAAGGATGAAACTACATATATAATTTAAAAACAGCTACGTTTGGTACAATGATCATATTGAAAGTAGAATATCAAGTAGAGTTTTGATTAGCACTCCTATACCACCTAACTACTAGACTATACTTATATTAAATAGGTTCGTAAAAGCCAGTAGCAACAAGACTCTTACCTCATCAAAACTTTTCAATAACCTTTACAAATCAAAACTGAATGGAAAACCTCGAAAGTAATAACAGTTAAAATCACACTCGAACATTACATAACAAAAATTATAAGTAGTTTCGAGTAAGTGAAAATTATCTACAATTTATTATGAGCCGTGTAAAATATCAGCTGTTAAGTTACTTTGTAGCTTCAAACCCAATAAAAAGAGCGGGCGGAGCGCTTTTAACTGTCAAGTGAAGCCAGTTTAGTAAATACTTTTGCGCCGTGTCATTGACATCGCTGGTTTGCCTTTACACCGGAACTAGGCTTTACTATATATTGTACCAATCGTATTAAACGCAGCATAGCATAACGCTAATAGCGATACCCCTAAGTTAAACATATCAAACAGTGGTGTAATTTGGTTGTAAATATGTAGAAAAATGTGATTTGTATGGATAGAAAAGTAATTAGGCATTCTTTAATTTATTGTGAATGAATGAAAGGCACTCAAAGGCACAAAGGCACTAGTAACCTTACTAATCCCTGACTAAAATTGTGGTGTAATTTGGTGCGTGTAACTATTCAATCCACCGTAAGTAATTCTTCACATGTATTTTAACAATCAAACTGCGTTCTAGAACTTAAGCCATGTTTCGCGCTGTTTTACAACGCGTAAATTTCTGTATAAGCGACTTTCTTGTTCGCAAACCTCAGTCTACACTTTTTATTCGGTCTATGTGTGAAACGTCGTCGTACGTTTGAACCGGGCATTAGCTACCGTATACTTTCACTGTCTGCTCGGGCCGTGAGGTCAAGTTTACACTGACTTCCGATCATCATTCAAGCGAATGATTCGCGGACGAACGGAACTATCAATCAATGAGTCTATAGTAGTATGCTAGTCATAGCACTGGTAGAGTATGTTATTGAATGAATTTGAATTTAGAAGTTCATTGAATTCGAATACGATAAAAAACGAATTAGAGAAGATACCACGAAATAGGGAAGTTACGCAGTAAGTGCTTCGCTCTTCCGTGCAAGATACTTACGCAGTATGTTTAACAATATTGAATGGGTTAGTTACTTAAGGAAATGCTGGTTTGTTAAAAAGGTGAAACATAATCCGTTATTTTTCTTAGAAAATAGAAAAGGTATCTAATAAAGTACTTTAAAAAAGTCATTACATGTCTATACATAATTGTATGAATAAAGTTACGAGTATTTACCTGTGTTCTGAATATCAGATCAGAATTTACTGTGAATTGATTGGAATAAAAAAGTATTAGCCCGTTATGTCCCACTGCTGGGCCTCTCATCTCACTGAAGATATCAGTACAGTGAAAAGGATTAGGCGTAATCACCACACTTGCCTAATGCGGGTTGGTGATCTCAAACCCGAGCCATGTTTGAAAAGTAGGAAACATGTTTCCACTAGCCCACCGAGGCGTTGGAATAAAATATAATGTTTTATTATAAACGAACGTAAATGTTACCTACCTAGCAACCGAAACGAACACCTACTTTTAAGTTTATTAATTATAAAAGTGAAATATGAAAAATTAAATTAAAAAGCGGAATGTAACGGTCGATCGTATCATATTCGCAGCCACTCGAACGATCAATCACAACTTGTCCGAAGCAGTAGGTATAGATAACTATGTAAACACATTGGACTTACTTTTATTTACTTTTACTTTAGATCGCCTTAAAGAAAGTGTTAATGACTCATTGATTTGCCATTCGGTAGCTTTTAAATAACATTTTTCACTTTTTTAAACTGTCACTTCCTTCACTATAAACTGTTACTTTTTAACCCTTTACTTTACAAGCGGTTTCGCACATGATTAAAAAAGATTGGTTTCGGAAAAATAATCAAGCACCTTAAACGTTAATTTATTTTTCTGTTTACAACTTTTTATGAGCTGTTAACAGAAAATGTCAAACGTCAATACTATAAAGTATAAATTCACCGTGGGTGTGTCCAAACTCATTCAAATTTGTCAAGCCATTTGAGAGATAATCCTGGATCTAATTGCACCAATAGCTTGACTTCATAGGTATAATGTAAGTATTTTAGATTCCTTCTTCAATCTTCATTGACTTCTATGAAACCAAACCAATATACAATAGTCCAAACACTCCAAAGTGATCAAATACCCTTACAGTTCTTGTGGCATTTTGCCTCGTATCTGTCAATCCTAGTGTCAGAGTTTTGAGAGGTATAAAAGCTTCCTACTACATTTGACACCCATCCAAGTGGTGTCAATTTCTTGACTTTGGCCATACATTAGGTGCTGTCATCCGGGCAGCTGAACTATGATTGACTATGATTTATTTCCCTCTAGAGGCCTCCAGAGCAAGATACTTCCTTTGTTGTACTTCCTATATTAAATGTAGAAAGGATATATACTTAATAATTCAAAATATCATATCATCATAGGCAATTGTAAGTACCTACTAGGATATCTCTTAAGGCTTTCTCCATTTTGTTCTTCTACAAAAGATATATTTAAATTTATGACATAAAAGACATATAAAGAAAAGAGATAAAAGACAGAATCTTCGGCGTGCATCATAGCCCTACGATATCATTATTATCTCTTCAAAACATCACAAGTAAATACGCAATACAAACATAACGAATACTCAAGTAACAAGTAGGTATTATAAAATAATTTATTTCGTAGTAAGCACATCGGCGTCGCTTGCGCATTCTACTGGGTTCCTTTTAAGGTGCGTCTGCGCATAGGGTTCACCTGTTTCATGCGCCCGCGCATGGCATCACTCACATCCTTATACCTTAACCTATAAATCGATAATTTTGTTTACTATTATATAACTGTTCTCGTTTCAAGTATTTCATTACGTTGAAGGACGTTAGTGCTTGCAATAATTGTGAAATGGTAATCTGTTTTAAAGTCGGTAAAAACAGAGACAAGATAAATCTTGTGAATTCGTTTCTGGTCAAAATTATGTTTCGTTGGTTTGTTATAAGTAGCATCCTTTTTAGAGCAATGAGGCTTATTAAAATACCTCTGTCATTCATTATAAAAGAAAAAGACGATTGCCAAACCTATATGAGGCTAAAAGGAATGCCTTTTTTAAAATAATGTGCCAATAATTTGGAAACCATCCAACCATCAAGAGCTACATATTTTTAAATTGACCAAATATAAACATTTTCCTCGTTAACTATTGTAGTGAGCACTTATTATGGTTATGTAACGTACAACCTGAGCTATCTACAAAAGATATCAGCTCATTATTGGTAACATGAGATATCTTGTAATCGTTGCTTATTAGGTAGAGAACAAGATACTTAATTTATTGTTTTTCAACATTATTTGGCACTAGCGGCAAAAAGCCCTACAAAAGTGGCAAGTTTCCAAGGCGCCTGTCTCCAATAAAATTAATTAACTCAAAGATAACGATTCATATAAATAAAAATAATTGCTCAATTTATTACTCAAAACATCGGTTTATAGATTTTTTACGATAGTCTATAGTCTATGGCTTGGCGCCATAATTCGAGTATGGAACGTGCCATAATAAATCAACAAATATTGGCAAATCGCTTCATAGCGTTCTTTATTTAAACAAGTCGAGAGCTTTATTTACGAGACATCTGTTTGCTCTTGATTGATTCTAATGATTCAATCAAAAAAACTAGAAGTGAAATTTGCTAAACACGTGCTATTGTAAAAGAAAGTTGATGGAATTATGATCCTTTTAATTGGTTGTGTCTTGATCAGTTTACTGGTTTCTTTTTATAGAATTTACTAGACTAAATCCAATATGTAAGCTGAATGTGAACGATGTATAGAGGTTAGATAAAGGGCACATAAAATTAAATATATTTCTGTATTGTTTACGTTTAACAATGATGAATTCGGTTATGTTTTCTCTCAACAGTTCACCGCCTTGCTTCCTTACATCACTCATAAGATAGCTTCCTGGATCCTGAAGTAATTCTCTATATATAATGTTCGTTCCAACGTCCATCTGATCGGTTACAGATTGATTTAAGGTGAATAACATTTCCAAATATATCAACGTTTACATGATTTATGAAATCAAGGGCTGGATTTGGTGTAAATATTTGCGATGTTGAATGAGTGGCCATTGTGTGGATTCAATCATTTGTGATACAATGGCTTTGGTCAGTTACTGTTGTTATAGGGTGTACCTATCATTTGGTGATACTAAGTTTTGTTTGTTTAAAAAAAATGGGCACTCTTCGGTTTAACTATTTTGTTTCTCGTTAGATTTCATAATCAGCAAAAACACACATAATGTCAATATCATAAAATGTTGTATAGTGTAGTAAAGTGTAAAAAATTTAGTATGAAAATTAGACGGACTTTATAATCTAACTTTTTTTAGGGCTATGAACATTGGTCACCCTACTATTAAATAAAAAAGTAACACTTTAAACCTTTAACCTTGTTATTAGCCTTTATCACACCGCCTTGCAGAATACCACACCAAACCTAGTATTAAACGAAAAACCCTTTAATTTTTTCGGTCATCTTCATTGTACATCAGAAATTACCATAATTTTCCAATAAATAGTATTAAACAAGGCGCCAGTACCGCGAGTTAGGTCATAGGTGGCCTATTATAGCAACGATCGTGATGGTATGCGAGATTCTCGATAGCTCATAGTGAAGTGACACGGTGCCTATTAAGCATACCGTCTTTGATCTCGATACAGAATAGGTACGCAGATAGTCGATGGATAGACGCATCGACCCAAAGCCTTGTCACTTTACTGTGACGGACGGATAACGAACGCGGTACGATCGAATGAATTCAGAATAAGTACAACTCGTACGAGATGTTATTAAAAATTACTTATTTGTATTTGACAGTCTAGTTTACTGTGCATTGAGTTGTCATGGAAATGTGACATTTGTTACTATTAAAATAGGGTCTATTGAAAATGGCAGTTTAGTTTCTACTTAGTTTTGAGTTCTTTATACACATATATTTATCACCAGAGACGCGAAATTATACCCTCCTAGCATCTGAGCCTGTGGAAAACTTTAAATAAAAATTAACCTCCTGTTGAATGTAATTGTCAAGTTTTAAAGTATTGTTTAACATTCCTTTGGTACCCTAAAGTGCCCTAAATACACCTACTGCATTACTCCGAGACGTCAATCTATTCGTCAATTAAGTAATTGACGATTTTTTTTCATAAATTACCTAAATGTCAAAAATCATTCATTCGTCATTACCATCTCTCAATTCATTAAATAACTGAGTACGTCAATTAGATATCTCACTCAAACTCAGAACTCACTAGCAAAACCACAGATTCCAGTAAATAAACATTTTGTAATCCAAAGTTTATTTACTTACCATAAATAGTAGAAACATGTGAATTATGATTTAACGGCACTGCGACAGTCCCGTACGGAAGATGATGGACTACACTCATACAACATACATTAAAGCTTTGTATTATTATGTATATAAAGTATTGAAATGATGTACTAACTGACATACTACATTGAATATTAACCAGTCCCCATTCTTGAATGTATCTATATACCTATTCATAGTTATTATCTATTCATACAATGTTAACCACGTGTACTTTGTCAAATTATACAACTTGAAAGTTCTTATTGATTTGTTAGTAAGTATGATAGAAGATTGAATGTGACAAGGTTCGAAGTACGCTCAACATTTTACAGGGTTGACTGTACTTGTGGGTTATTTAAATATTAATAAATCAGACGGAAAATTGTCTATGCGCATAGAGCATCATCTTGACTTGTCTATGGCCATCAACTAAAGCACCACTCAAAAACCGCACATAGATGTCTTGTGTTTAAAGTCTATGAATATTATTCGAAAGAAAAGTAAGCTTTGGGAACCTTTAAAAAGATTATTAATTATGTTTGAGTTTGTGGTTAAAACAACTACAAAATAACATAAAACATGACAAGCCCGTTGACACAGTGGCAGTGAGAGCGCTTACTGTGTCGGGGGTTGCGGGTTCTATTCCCGCCCAGAGTCAACAATATTGTGAAGACGTAGTTGTAGGCGATGATGTCTGGATGTCAATTATATATTAAAGTATTTGTGAATGTATATGTAGTAGTATCAGTTATAGTTAGATTCCATAATACAAGCTTAGAGCTTACCTTGGGTCTAATTAACCGTGTGTGAATTTGTCCTGGTTTATCCTATCCTATCCTATCCTACTTCCTACTAATATTATATATGCGAAAGTGTATGGATGTATGTTTGTTGCTCTTTACGCAAAAACTACTGAACGGATTTGGATGAAACTTTACAGTAACTTCAGAATAACATATGTGATACATTTTATACCGAAATTTCTGCGGGAACGAGTACAACGCGGGTAACACCGCGGGGCGCTATAGACTTAAAATAGATATATCCATCTATTACTATGTAGTTACTTGTCTTTTACTCTTAAAATTTCGATCGATAAAAAACAATTAGCACTAATCTAACCATTTTATTTAAATGAACACTAACCTTATTAATTTATTAATCCTTACAAACCGTATTAATCTATGAATTTATGACTAAAGCATAATCATGAGTACTTTTACTGACCAGACGTCCAACCCAATGTGTTGAAGCGTTGGCGTTTTAGTTCACCTATAAATAAGAGCCATAAAGCCTTAATTATTTACTATGGGCAGCCATCTATAAATTACTTTCATATCTCTGACTATGTTCAGACAAAAATACTAAGTAATTTAGTGCAGGTAAAAATAGGTGCGTCATTGCTACCGTACATAGATAGATCAGATGTCCCGTTTGTTTCAATTTTTAAGACCAAATTGGCTGTCTATGAGCGGTCTAAAATACCGCACAACAGGGGTTGTAATTGTTAAACCAAATCGAAGGCCTTTAGGCGGACTAAACTAAAACATAAAACGCCCCGCGGTTTTACCCGCGTTGTGCCCGTTCCCGTGGGAATTTCAGGTATTTATTTACATATAAACCCTCCTCTTGAATCACTCTATCTATTTAAAAAAAACGCGTCAAAATCCTTGCAGTAATATTTGAGTTTATCGCGAACAGACAGACAAACGCGGCCGGGACTTGGTTTTATAATATGTAGTGATAACATAAAACAACAGTGTTACAACGCTCTTCGTTCAACTGACGCATAATATCGTTTGTGCATGCGGCCTTATAAATACTTACAGGCAACTGCTCTTTACAATGTATTCTTGAATCACCGCAGTAACAGCCAATAACCATTGCGATTGTATTCGATCAAAGTCGACAGCTAACGTTAGTCACAGGCTAAAGTAAACAAAGATAAACATACTCAGAAATAGAGGAATCATTGGAAACAATAGCACCTTGCTAGTAACATAGTAGTGTAACAAAATACCACCAATACTAGAATTGAATTGTTTATCTTTTGTTTGGCTACTGTTATCATTAGGCTGTGGGCTGGGACTGGATTTTTAATCCACTTAACTGTTTTTTGTACTTGCGTGAATATTTGTTTACCTTAAAATGTAATGTACAAAATACCCTTCCACTTGGCTAGTTAAGTATAACAAAATATTATTTTCTAGTTTGCTAGTTATAACAATGTACAATAACAAAAACAACTCTACATTTTACTACCTACCTTCTAAATACGGTTTTCAATTTTATTATAATAATAAACTAAAATCATATCAAAATTTACCAAAATGTATTAAATGTAAAACGCTGCTAATATAATGCAACAGTCACGGTAACCGCTGCTATAATAGTAAATCGCCTCCGCTCATGTATACCGCACAGCCCACATTCGGGAGTGCGTTCCCGGAATAGTCCCAGCAGGTGTCGCGGTGTTACGATCAAGATTAATATGATACCCGAGGTACTGTTCCCACCGCGCTGTGACACTGAACCGAATTACTAGTAATCATGTGGAGTTTTAGTATAACGGTTTTATTTGTAAGATTGTTACAAACTAGGTACACTGTTAAAGTATAGTCAGATATAGTTACTATTATTTTAGCCATTACTGTCCCACTGCTGGGTAAAGGCCTCTCCCCTATCCCCCCATGCATTCCTATCGTGGGCCACTTTCGCTCCAGTTGCTGAGATATGGGATATAGTTATACTCAGGATAAAAACCAATTAGTTTTTTTTTTCATAGTAATACGAAGTCAAAATCATAATCTGGTTTATCCATTCGTAACGGCAAACTGTGTTCACAGATTCTTAAATTAGTTTCTGTTATTTATAGATTCTTAAATTAGTTTATTAGTGAAGAGTAGTGAACAAAGAAATTTCATGTAATTTTTTCATTACTTAAAATGTAAACTTAGGTTATGAAAATCTTTTAGATTGTTAGTGCTAAACAAATATCCCGACCAGTGACCATATTATACTAATGCATACTTTATTGATCAAACTCTCCAAGTCACAATATCCGGCGTCAACCGAAACTAAACCGGTTCCAATATCGTTCAAAATCAAGTATCGCATTACGACAGCTACTGGCAACATTATTTATAAATCAACTTTTTAAATAATGCAATAAAAATTATGAGAGGTGTCGGAACAGTAGTAGCAACAATGACAGTTAATTACCGTCCGCCATTTTAAATCGCACTCGCCATATTCAACGTTAGGGTGCTTGCGTGAGTAATATGCGCAAGCTACTTGTTCAAGTTACTCGCTTGTACTTGTACATGGTGCAAATAACTGGAGCAAATAAAGACGCGGGCTACTTGCGCAAGCAGTACGCACAAGTTGTTTGCGTCGTGGTCAAGAACGGTACACGCTATACGCTGACCCGCGCGAGTGACCAGCGCGCGCCACAGAGCACGCTTATTTGCGCGGGCGCCTCGCTTTGGTACATACTCAAGTCGCTGGACCCGCACATGTTTTTGAACGTAAGTTTACCGTGCATAAAACCCGCGCAAGTGCCTCAACATACGCAAGCTACTTGCACCGTGTACCAGCACTCTTATTTATGTACACGCCTGCACTAGATAAATGTTACAAATGCAATACCGCGAAATGAATCATGAACCTCGATAGGTTTATTTAAACCTACATATAAATGTTAACTAGTTTTCTTTAAATATTCCCAGGATAACGGAGCTAGCGATATTTACGGTCGAATTGATCACGAAATCACGAAGTTATATTCAATATATTCATGTGATCTTATGATGCTGTTGGCTGTCGGTGGCAATTAAAGCTGTATCATGAATGGAAATTATTGTGGATTCATCGGCGGTCTTCAATGCTGCTTAGCAAATGTTGCTTAAGACTTTAGTTAGAATCTAACTGTTAGACCGTATTATGTGGTCGATAGTTAGACATTATTTGTACTCTGATTATCTATTGTAAAGCTGTCTACACACCAAAGCCGCCGGCCCGGCGGCACGAACCCGGCGGGCAAGGCCGGCGGCGGCCTGATTTTGAACGACCAAAGTCAAAATCACGCGCCGGCGGCTTTGGTGTGTAGACAGCTTAAGTGATGCAATAGACTTGTAGACCGATAATTTGGTACTTAAACAACTTACACTATACATATATACATATAAATATATGGAAAAGTACTTTATCTAATTCATTTGTTTTTCATTTGGATGTTTTGGACCAACGCCTCGGTGGTCTAGTGGTATGTGCTTGTGCACTCGCCTGCCAAGACTGAGGTCCCGGGTTCAATTCCCAGGTCGAGCGAATACATGTTTCCTACTTTTCAAACATGGCTCGGGTTTGAGATCACCAACCCGTATGAGGCAAGCGTGGTGATTACGCCTAATTGTCACTGTACTGATATCATCAGTGAGATGAGAGGCCTTTGCCCAGCAGTTGGATATGACAGGCTCATACTTTACTTTACTTTGGATTTTTTAAGAATGAATAAATTTTCTTTTTATGTTCGCAATCACTTAAGACATTCTATATAGAAACCGCATTATTCAATCTTTGTTTCAATATATGAACCAACACCTACCACTATATAATCTAATTACATCATTTAATCACACAGCCGCCTACATCCAGAATCGTTTGCTCAAACCCAGTCTGATTTCAATTCGTGAATAATAAATAAGCATCTCGTAAGCAACTAACAATAACATAAACATTACTTTGAGTTAAATATCTTGTACAGAAATTATTAAGAAATACATTGTTTTGGTTATTAAGCTCTACTGTTATAACTAGGCAACATTTATCTGTTTTAAAGTGCTTTTTACACGGTTTTTCAACACGAAATAGAGTAGTCCATAAGCAGTAAGTACGTACTTCTCCTCCGTGTCATAATACATTTATTTTTTAAATCATAGATTATAGAAGTTGGTATAGGCAATCGACTATTTTTGGGCAAAAATAACATACACGTCAAAAGTTGTAAACATACCTACCTCATGTAGAGTAAGTAACTGTCATGTCATATATAATTGTTTAAAAGAAATGGAACTCAAAGCTTACACTTACAGGTAATTTAAAGAACGCACAAGCCCCGAACAGATACAGTAATTTATATGTATCCTCGTATTTTGACAGCAGGTGTTTTGTCTGAACCGATTTCGACGCTTCTCTTTAATTAAGAAAGATGTACGGTCAGGGTGGTCCAAGAAAGTAGTTTAAAAATTTCAAGTCTTTCAAAAATAAAGTGGTTTTATTTTTTTTATAAATAGTCAAAATTGTCTTAGCATCTTTGTAAGTTCGTTCATCTTTTATTGTTCTATCAGGAAAAAAACCGGATCGTGTCACAAACCGATTGTATTATTTTGTTCTTTTCTCTTCAGATCATTTGACAGTCTCGGCTTACGGAGGTGCTATGGTACGAAACGATGACGGTAACAAGCAATGTTATAAAAGGACATTAAATCGAGCTTGATTGACGAATCTTAACGCATTGAATTTTCTAAACAACGCATTGACATTGTCAAAATCTTTTTGCAATGCGTTGCGATTGGTCAGTTGAGCTGCGCCCCGGTCCGCTCTGCTTCACTACATAGTATAAAATAAAGTCGTCTCTTTTTCGTGTCTGTCTGTTTGTCTGTCTGTATGCTTAAATCTTTAAAATTACGCAACGGATTTTGATGCGGTTTTTTGTAATAGGTAGAGTGATTCAAGAGGAAGGTTTTTATGTAAAAAAAATCCGAAATTCCCACGGGAACGGGCACAACGCGGGTAAAACCACGGGGCGCTGCTAGTACACTATAACTCTGTGTTCTGTTTTCAAAAGATCGCTAGTCATCGTCCCCCGTGTCACCGTATTTTACGAATACGGTTTCCGAGTACTATAACTTCTGGTAAAGCAATCTCGGAGACTCAAACTGATTTTCTATGAACCTATCATAACAACAATTACTATATTTACTAGGAATTTCATACGAGCAGTTTTAATGCTGCCGTCCGTTTTTACTGCACATTAATGGATTCTTAATGCTTTACATTCCTGTGGACAGTTTATCTCATTACATTCTTCATATAAACTATGCAATTTTGTTACATTTTAATGACTAAATATAATTTAATGGAGGTTGCTAAAGTAGTTCAGTAGAAACAATAAATTTGAAATGCCTTGAAACTGACCTAGCGCAAAATAATAACGATTCGCCGAGCGTTTCCAACGTGCAATTATTTAACGTACCTAGGTTAGGTAGGTTCAGCTAGACTAAAGTCTATTTCTGCTAAAACAATCGTAATAACAACAGTATTAAGTCTATCAAAATCTATTGTGCCAAATAAAAACAATAAGGCTCGGTTGCATCAACATACTTTAACAATTACAAACTTGTTAAAGTACCGGTTAGCCAAAAAATGAGTTGCATCATTTAACATTTGTTAAATTACGTCATAACTTAACCGTTAATCTTAACCGCTCGCTGTTCGGCAGTTAGTGTTATTGTTAGCGTAATTATCTGTCAAACCGTCAAACAACCCTAATCTCGGGATAATAAGATCTCATTTGACTTGCAACCCTGTTAACTTTAACAAGGCGCCGTAATACGCTGATGCAACGCACCATCCCGTCACTGCTAAAGTTAACGTTATTGTATTTGTCAAATTAGACAGTAACCTTTACTTTAACAACTGATTTGATGCAACCGAGCCTAAAGGTACTAACTATTTTTCATAGTTTAAAAAAATCAAAACTGATTCTCTAGAGTACTCGTACATCATAGGTTGCTCAAATATACTCACACATGCATGTTCCATTACTCGTACCCATAGCAGATAAGTAATTGTATAAAAGGCTATTATCTACACTAATGTTGTAACATTCTACTTATGATTCCAATACTTGACTTATAATTACTAC
Organism: Cyclophora albipunctata; assembly: GCA_963082685.1. NCBI lineage: Eukaryota > Metazoa > Arthropoda > Insecta > Lepidoptera > Geometridae > Cyclophora > Cyclophora albipunctata. The sequence goes on along the minus strand of OY720121.1, from coordinate 8,917,174 downwards.
TGTTATAGCACAGACAACTAAAACACTCAATTTAAGCAATTGCACATGATGTTATAATATCATTATAATTTAACATTATAACATCATTATAACGCGACCAATTAACCTGGCGAGCCTTATGTCAAAATCCTCATACTAGTTGTATAAAATTTTGATATTAGGCTGGCTTTTGAAAATAGTTGGGTTATACGTGAAAACTTCGTCGAAACTACATACACAAAACTCTTTGGTAACTTCTCACTCGTGTTTTAATACCCTTCTTTATATGACGTTGCATAAACTACTATTTTGTACTTTTTTTGTTCGAAGTTCTATCATAGTTATTTAAAGGGCATTAAACAGAGAAGGTAATTGCTTCGTGTAAAGAGAACATTATAATTAAAAACTAGTCTATGAGACGATGATAGATAGGTAATACTATTTTAAAATTGGAAGACGCTTATCGAGCCTGCTTGTTGCATGCCTCACTAACACGACGAAAAAAGAAAAAAACTTCTACAGTTTATAGAACACTCTGTAGTTGTTGACTATTTGATTCAAAAATAGAATATCTTTAAGAACGCCATTGAAGGAGACAGACCTTAGAACTACAGGCGAGGTATTTAGATTGGCAAGAGTTTTATAATGGTCGTATTTCAATGTTTTTAAAGTAATTCGTTAAAAATTAAGTTAAAGATGGACAAAAGTACAAATACCAATAACTAATTACGATTTTATCTATGTATGTTGAATTGTAGGATTTTTTTGGAATGAAAATTATCTTAATTACGAGTACCTTTTGCAGATCAAGTTACAAAATGTAGGTATGTTTTGTCAATGTACCGAATTGTTAAAAGTGTTAACTAACATTCATTAGCCCTCACTTTGAACTTTGCAGTATAAACTGTACTGTAGGAATTATAGAGTACAGACCATAAAAGGTATTAAACAGAACGAATAAAAACAGCCAATGAGGTTAATCAATAAAGCTTTTCAAGAAAAAACATACACCCATTTCTGTACGGTAGGTTAGGTTAGCGGCATAAAGTTAAATTAACTATCTCAGTGCACATTAAACGGAACAAACAGAAGAGCTCATTAATAGATGTGGAGGTTGCCACATATTGTAAGTAGCATTCACCTTGTGTTAGTTACGGTATTGCGTTCCATTTTCCAACTGTGATTTATTTGAAACTACACCGAAATACAAAATGTTAGTCTTTGAACCGGGACATTAAAATCTAGATCGCATAGAAGACTAACCTTTTGATTTAAGGTTATGTGTAATAATTATGTGATATTAACAGATCTTTAATAAATATGTCACCTATACTAATATTATAAAGCTGCAGAGTTTGTTTGTTTGTTTGAACGCGCTAATCTCAGGAAATACTGGTCCGATTTGAAAAATTCTTTTTGTAATGGATAGCCACATTCAACGGGAAGATTAAAGGCTACTTTTTATCCTGAAACTCTCACCGGCGGGTAACAATGCGGGTACAATGCGGGTAAAGCTGCGGGGCGCTGCAAGTTTTACATATGTATTTTGTCATAATAGAATTTGATACTCTATTGCAACTTCTGTGAGTGTAGCCAGTTGCTTAGCATTGGTACATTACAGGCTAATACTAAGTGTCAAATAGTTTATACTCCTATTACTTTTAAGAAACGATTTCGTATCAAGTGTCAGAGTGAATAAAAGGTCATAGGACCAATAAATTTAATGTCAACGTAAATCAAGTAGCAAATTATAGTATTAGCAACAACATGCATTCACAAATCATATTTAGCAACCCTTGCCCACCGTGACTCCATTACGAAACTATCTTAAAACAGAAGTATTGGTATTTGAATATTTAAGCAGGTATTCCTTATGAGGGCATCACTAACATTCCTTGTAGCTATTGCATTATGATAATATGCCATTTTCGTTCAGCGCATCGCTCTTGTGTACCTATACACCCTATTGCGGCGCCAACAATAAGTAAGAGCTTCATATAAACCAAAAATAAAGCTTAAAAATCAACTTTATTACCAGTAGCATAAACTTTTAAGTAAATCGAGTCGAAAGCGTCTCCTAATAAAGCGCAGCATACGTCTATGAAGGTATTTTAATCATAGCCCTTGCATCTAAACTGCTTGGATTCTCCTTTTTTCGTAAAGGTGCTGAATGTGACAGGGTATAAAGCTGAATACATTCGTTATCGAGATATTTATCGAGAATATTTGGAATTAAATCACGTGTGTGGGTCGATTCGTGTTTTTATGGTAATGTTATGGCGGCAATAGACGTAGAAAACCTCAGCCGGAGTCGCAGCGAAATCGGTTAAACAATGTATTATTTCAAAACTTTCGATTGTAAATTTTAACGATTACTAGAGTTGGAGTTACGTAATACAGATATGAGTACTTTACGGATCACTAGTTTAATAACGAAGATTAGCGGAAGGCCTCGGAAGACAGAATTACTTACATCGTAATAGAAATGATATGTGAGCGAGAAGACTATCGCCACTTCTTGTAACTTTATGAGCAAGTTATACAAGTTATAGTGTATAGGTAGCTGTAACACTTTTCATTACAAATTAATCCTGTCTGTGGTTGGTTGATTATCATTAACCTGGTTTGAAGCAATAATATGCCAAGAATCATACAACTCAACACACTAGAGTTCAAATGAGTTTTGTGACACTGAAGTTCGTAAATAGTCCATAAAAAATCCACATATCTATCTGCTTATGGTAAATACGTTACCACAGCTAAAATAATAGTTGCTACGTGTAATAATGTTTACTTGCGTTCACATTTTACAGTCAACTATGTAGTCCAATTGAAGTCAATATTATAAAATAATCCTGTCCCAGTTTCTTAATACCAACACATTTTATCCTGAATTATTCCATTATAGAGGTTTACCGCAAATATTGGCTGCATTGGTTGTTGTTATCCACAATATTATAGCTTTAAGTCAATTTAATGTATCCAGCATTCGTATTGAATGGCGCATGATTTATAGAAATTATAAGTTTAAGTTGTAAAGGAAATATACTCGTAGAATTGCGGTACACACTTTTTAGTTCTATCATCTTTCATATCAATTGGAATATCACTATCGGTGCAAATTTAATATACCTAATAATTTTTTTTTTTTCATTAAAATTCCATTCAAATCTTCTTTATACGGGTAAAAGATATAAAACTAACTAATATTATAAATGCGAAAGTTTGTGAGGATGGATGTACCTATGTTTGTTACTCTTTCGCGCAAAAACTACTGAACGGATTTGGATGAAACTTTACAGTAATACATCAGTATAACACATGGGATATATTTTATCCCGAAATTCCCGCGAGAACGGGTACAACGCGGGTGAAACCGCGAGGCTCGACAAGTATAAAATAAAACTGAAATAAAAAATATAAATAGATTCCCGACCGCATTCACACCGTGCATTTGCAATTACTAATGTCTTTCAAGTTCTGAAAAGGGTACATTTATCATTACGATGAAGGAGCATTGACGCTGACGAGCCTTTGAATGCGAGGTAATTCGAGCCTGGTTGAAACAGTGTGGGTGTTTCCGCTATCAATCCTATGGGAACCCAAATAGATTACAACGAAGTGCTAATTGTGATACATTTATCCTGTCACAAACGCTCTTAATGAATAGTTCGGTGTAATTGCAGTCTTGTTTTAAGATGAGGATTAAGTAGCGTGTCGTTGTAACTATTCATTTACCTGTGTTTATAGTTACTTAGTTGTAAGACGTTATATTTTTAAGAGTACTTTGTACCTTTGATTGAATCAAAAATTCGTCGATACAAAAACTGTGAATTTTGGAGTCAAAAGTATAAAGCCTATCCGCTTTATTCCTAAATCATTTTTAACTAAAACACTATTATAAAGTGTTTTGCCTCTTTTGCTCGTTAAAAATAACGTATGTCGGAAAGAGACAAACCATTTAACACCTAAATGCTGTTCAATAACGCTCTTAAACAAACTCTTCAGCTCACCACCATTAATTATAAATGTACCTATTACTGAAATTTACTTACTATCCATCAAAAGTCCAGCTATATGCCCTCAAGCATACTGAGTACAATGACTTACAATGCTATCACTTAAGCCTCATTATTTATATACTCATATCCTATACTATATACTTAATACTCATATCCTAAAACATAATTGACCAAAACAGACACTTCATGCGCCATTTTCTATTTAAAGATTTAACAGCGGTACTATTAATTTTCCCATATAATATTTACAAGATTAAACAAGAAATGCCTTCAGACTGGGCCCTACCACTTTTTAATGTCTCAATGACAGTAATGCATCAATTTGTTAGCTATAAAGTATGTTTATAATGAGTAATTTTTCACCATAACATCGCGTTTCGCCTCGGTATAGGCTGGTATAGAAAAGTGGATCTTTATTGAACAGTGAAAGGCGTCAATGCCTTGTAAGTTGTTAGTTACCGCGATTTAGTTCCACGTGAAGTTAGAAGCTTATTTTTAAACAGTTTTTGTAGCGTTCAGAAATGGCTTTAAAAGGAAAAGAGTTTATTTAAGTTCTTGTACTTGGCAAGTGGTTTAAAAGTGGTTGGTTTACGGCTATTGTTTGTTTTAGTAATTGCGTTTTCGCTATCAGTGTAGGTATTACTTAATATTATAGATACGTCGCGGGTTCAATCCCTGGGTCGAGGGAAAACATGTTTCCTACTTTTCAACCATGGCTCGGGTTTGAGATCACCAACCCGCATTTGTCATGCGTGGTGATTATGCCTGATCCTCCTCGCTGTTCTGATATATTCAGTGAGAGGCCTTTGCCCAGCCGTAGGACAATACAGTCTAATACTTTTACTTAAAGATCCGTGAAGTACAGGCAGTAAAATCTTTAAAAAAATTGAGTTTTAGCAAGTTGAGTAAGTTTGTATTCGATGGCTTGATGATGTAAAAAAGCAAAAGCTTACAAGCTACAAGCCAGTTGAATAGAAAGCATTATATTTACTACCCAAGAAGTTAACCAAATCCAGACACCTAGTCCTAACCATATTTTCTTACTTTCAGAAGTTTAATTACGACATTAACATGCCATGATCGTGCACCCACACCCGCCCACATAACTTTACAAATACGACCACTGCAATTAACAGACTATTTCTAAATTTTACTTTAAAAGCCTTGATACTAGTACCCACAGCACATAAATAAACACATCAGGGGCGTGTTATATTAATCTTTATGACTATGTACTATCGCCGACAACTTCATATACGCGGTATGGTCATAACGCAAGGAAACAGCTTTCGTATATGTGAATAAAGTTGTCTCTTAATTAAGGATGTCGTTAGCTGTCTATATTTACGTGTTTTGTATTAAAGTAACTTTGTAGTGTACATTCGGCGAGAAAAGCGTAATTTGATGCAAGTTAAAAAGCTACCGTGTTGTAAGATCATGCTGAGCTAAGGGTAATTGAATCTTTACTATAGTATAATAAAGCCGAAGAGTGTGTTTGAACGCGCTAATCTCAGAAACTAACAATCCGGTTCGAATAATTATTTATGTAATGGATAACCACATTCTATGGGAAGTTTATTGGTTATTCATCCCGAAATTCTTACGGGAACGCACACAACGCGGGTAAAACTGCGGGGCGTTGCTTGTAAAGTATAAAATACATAGTGATTATTTTATCCTAAGAATGATACTAAGTTAATATCTTCGTTTCTACCTCGTTCTTTGCCAGTTTTGATTTTATTAAGTCATAGATTAAACTTTCGGTTAGCTTTACGAATCGTTATTTTCAGTTCGGGAAAACCTATTGAAAACAATAACACGTTATAACTTAAATTCATATTATTTGTCAATGTTATCTTTATGCGATTTTGTGAGTATGGGAGGCTTCCGGCGAAACGGACCGCAATAAAAAGGACCGCGGTCCATTTCGCCGGATTCCATTTTATTAAATATTTTTCTTCCGTCAAAACGGCCCACACATAAATGGTATGAGAATTTTATTGTTCAAGTCAAAGCAGTACAGTCAAAAGCAATATTGTTTTAAGTTAATGATTTAATAAAACCATATGATAAAAAATAGTAAGTATTTATATTGTGAACAAATCAGTGTTAACAATGTAAAATATACAAATGCTCAAATAATTAAAAAAATAGTCAACGTATTCATTACTATAGGTAAATAAATAAAAAGTTTACAACACTAACAATCATAAAATCAGCTTCACATAATTAGCCTTAAAGAGTTTGGCTGTATGTAACCTTTATAAAAAACACAGTAAACAGTCACAAAAAATAAACAATCACACAAAATATAATCATAGCTTCACAAAATCAGTTTAAATATTTTCTGGTATTAACCAATGCTTAATTAAAATACTTTAACATCACCTCAATAAACATTCAGCACTGTGTCTAATAACTATCTAACGTCACACTGTACAATACAAAAAGTGCAATGTCCAATATGCTTCATAACAGTGATTGGTCGAACGAGTCGTCCAGCGAAGCAAAATCTCGTTTTACTACAAAAGAGCCGCATGACCTTGAGATAGATAAGTAAAAAGGACCATAGTTAGAAAGGGATAGCTATATTATATAAACAATGCTATAATTATAGCTATCTCTCTTGTTTGTACTTAAATGAGATGCGTTAAAACGGGCGCTTTTTTTGTACATATTACTTACTTTTATCGCATATTTCATATCCAGAATAAGGCATTCTCACATGACACTGTACCAATGGGGTTGACTCAAAAATATTTGTGTCTTTTGTTCTAATTTTTATTAACACTTTTTCATTTGATTGTACTGGTTTTGACTTGAGCAATAGACATTTCTTATACCATTTATGTGTGGGCCGTTTTGACGGAAGAAAAATATTTAATAAAATGGAATCCGGCGAAATGGACCGCGGTCCTTTTTATTGCGGTCCGTTTCGCCGGAAGCCTCAGTATGGAAGCCCATAAAACCTACATCATATAACAAAGATATCTTTGTATAAACAAAACAATACAATAAAAATCATTATTAAGCTCTTCTGTCGTTGACTGTACTTTAATATTATAATTATTCGGGAAATGTATAGAAATATGTATTGAATATGTATCTAATTAATTAGTAGGACTTTATTTCGCGATACCCTTATCAGTTTAAACACTCTAGTGGCACATAACTTTATATTCATAGTAAGTAGATACGATACTTACCGTTGCAATAGATTCCATACTTATCAAACATTTGAAGCAATCATAGGTAAAATACCTAAGTTGTTAGATAATATTATCTACTTAATTTCCAATTAAGTCTGGGTGTCAATTATATATTCTTATAAAGTATTTGTGCATGTATATGTAGTAGGTAGTATCAGTGAATTAGATTCCATAACACAAGCTTAGAGCTTACTTTGGGTCTAATTAACCGTGTGTGAATTTGTCCGGGTATATTGTTCTACGTATAGTGACCACCATCATCATTTCGAGTAGATAAGTGGGCAACCCTGGTGTTGGAGTTTTTAGACCGCCTAAAGGCCGCCGACGTGGTCTACTTATATTGATACACTACGCTCTGATACGGTTTTCTTTTCGATTTGATGCCAGTTTCCTTACGTTAGTTTTAGCTGTGTTCGGTCAAAATCGGCCAAGCCGTTATTGCGTACGGTTTTTATTTAATTTAAATTTTACTTGTCTTTAGTAAGTTCAGCAGTGAGTCATACAGGAAATAAATAATATTCATTCTCATAACGGCTTCTGCAACACACACTAAAATTTTATGGGCTCTAACTATAAACATAAAATATTGTATTTTTGCAAATAACATTATGTACGGCTTCCGGTTAGTAAAAACAATAAACAGTTTAAGAGGAAATATTAATACTTTCGTTATGCAACCAAAATGCCGAAGTATGTGATAATCAATCTTAGTAATTACTTTTGGTTGCGATATATCTTTTATAGGTTCATTTAAAGTTGGCAATGAATTGTTCTATTATCTAAGGCTTAAAATTGTTAATACAATCATAAAAAAATTACAAACCCACTGAGTTTCTTGTTAGTTCTTCTCAGTAGGTGGCGCGATGCGAACTAACGTAAACTTAATTTTAAGCTGACGATCATAAATGAATGTAATGATCTGATTTAGTAAAGAGATTTGAATTTGAATTTGTAGTCATTTAAACGTTCCAATCTCATTCACGTTATTCTCACTAAGACAATTGCAGTATATGGTAAATTAATGTATTCTTTAAAAAGTTTACGCTTAGCATACTTTATGCACACCATTTGGTATTCTGCATCTTAAGCACATATGATTTTTTCCATCGCTACCATTCCGGAGACTGCGCAATGTATTATACAAAAACGCCCCATTATTTATTTATTTATTTATTAATTATTAAGTAATCAAGCTAAAATAAATTACTTACTTCATATAAGCATACCTCTTCAATAGTTTTTAGTAGACTCAGAGACAGACTTTTTTAAAGATCCTATTTCAATTAGGATTGAACCTAAAACGTCTTAACATAACCAATGCGACTTCTTTCCTCAGTAACAAACAAAAAATGATACACAAAATTCATAAATAAGTATTTTATTGAATAAATCATTTACATAAGTAATGGCACATTACATAAGACAAGTTACCTCAAGTCGTACATTAAAACTGCTATAAAATGTAATACAAAACCAAAACTGAATAATATCCATACAAAGGTACATTATATTAATTCAATTGTAAGGAAATTTAAATATTATGTCTTTTTATTTCGTTTTTATGAACATCAATCAGTCTAATCTTAACGCTTTATCCTATATAAATAACACATTACAATTCAATTTGAAGTATAGATCAAATTACTTAAAAAGTTAGGAAGGCACTGTATGGTAGTAAAATATAGTAACGTATGTAAATATATAAAAGAAACCGTTCATGAGGACGTAGTTTATTGAAATATCCTGAGTCACAGATGCCTTCAAGACAAAGCGTAATCTCGTCTCCATTCATTCTAATTTGTTGTCCACTGTTACATTTACACTGTTACACATTGTAATGTAGGTCTCACATATTCATATAATGTGTGTATAAATAAATGTGTGAAATCCTATACAAAAAAGAAGTATATAAAGTTTGATAGTGGACAACCCAATAGAATGAAAAACGATTGACATTTGTCTAGGAAGGCTTACAACCAGGACATGTACTAAACATCCATAAAACTGTTTTTATCTGTACAATAGTCAATTTTCCAAAATGAATGCTTAGTCCACTCACAAGACGTCATAACGCGCAGTCGTCCTATGACCGAAGACATGATAAGACTTGGCTGGTTTTAGAGTCACGCTGACCATCGGCGCTGAGAGACCAATATGTATGGTCACTATAGAAGCGTTTCAGAGTGACACCGACCGCTCAGCGCTTACAACTGTCAGCGCTGAGGCATACGCGACCGTACGCGCCGCGCGTCGGCGCCGCTGAGCGCGCGGCGCCGACGCGCTACCGACCGAGCTCAGTTATCGTTACTGTTTCACGTAAAACGCACGCGCTGACGAGTACAGACAATAGAAAAATGGGTCGCGATATTGATACCGGGCGTGACGCTCATGGGATTGACCATGTCTGTACTTCGCAGCGGTCAGAATAACACTGAAACGAGGTGGCGCTGACAGCTACGCGCTGATAGCTACGCGTTGATCTGCCAGCGCCGAGCGTCAGCGTGACTCTAAAGCCAGCCTAAGGGCGTGTTACTTCAGCTTACGCTCACACACACCAGTAAACGTTGACGTTAACACTAAATGTCAGTCACCAGTTAACGTCAATACAAAATGTCAGTGTCATATATGAGAATGAAAAATAGTGGCTTTCTACTGGCCGCCCGAACAACATTGTAGCCTGTCATTTAAGTTATGAAACAGCTCATTTCGACATTTAATAGAATTTTACATAAACTGGAAACCTCAGTCAAACAAATAATAAGTGCAGACAAAGTTGCTTACATTAAGTGAAACTTTATATGCATAGGGGCTAACCATCCAACATAGAGCAAAGAGCTTTTCTGGTAATCGATCTGCACTTTTAATTTTACCTTTTTACGTTTTGTCTATGGAATCTCACGTTGTGACGTCATTTCTCTTCTAGCGTCACCAAGCTGATAACTGTCGTTATTTAAACAAAACAAAAGGAAGATGTTACCGACTAGAAATTAACACTTAAATAATATTCGTTTATATATCTATTTAACATAGTACAGTTTATGAAAAACTTAAGAGTAAATAACAGAAGTTGCTTCTACGTATTGTATTAAAATTGACTCTCCATAAAGGAGGCAATAAAATAGTCATAAAACTTCATGTTCCATGAACCGTGAGTCCGTAACTAGGTTCTATTCAATAAGTTCAAAATGTACAATATTCCTAAAACAAAACAATACTTATAGGAGCTTACTGTAAACAAGCCTCTAGGCACATACTCTATCCTTCATTCCAGTCAATATGACTCAGCATCTGATACCTCCATCCCGAGCTCGCATCGCTCGCCAGATCTCCAAAAAACCAGTAAGAGATAACAAAATATTTCCGTCAAATAACAGAAATAATAGAAAAACTCCTATCACGGAGTGAACAAAATCCCTTTAGGTTTACACTGCCCCGTCATATGCTGAGAGACGGTCGTTTCTTCCGGACACTTTTGTTGCTCAATCCGAGAATCGAGCCGATTACCTGTGGAAGAAAAATTTAGTTATAATATAGAGTTCAGCCTCAATTAAGTCTTTACAAATTAGTTACTATGTCGCCTACATTGCCCTACTAAGGTACACATTAAACTTAAAATGCCGAATGTGGTCGGCGTATTTGGCATCGTGTGCCTGACCAATCTACGCCCTAGGATCAAGGAACGTGCACTTGGCTCGCTCGAGCCAACGTCTACACTAACTGATACTTCCGCGTGCGAGCGCAATACAACGCTATTCTGTGCATGTAGGGTACCTTAGAGACGGAGTAGGCGGCGAGCTTCCTCCGCGGCGTGGGCAGCAGCAGCGCGAGCGCGCGCGCCTCGCGCAGCAGCGCGTGGAACGCGAGCGCGGCGCCGGCGCACGACTCCGCCGCCGATACCTCATAGAACTGGCACCCGAACCGTAGCGACAGCTCCTGACCTTCTTCGGCCTTAACGACTCTATTCAAAAAACATATCTAGTCAGAAAAAGGTATTATAGTCAAACAATTCCATCTTACAAAACAAAAGATGAGAATTTTCTTACCGAGCATGTTCTAAGTCTCTTTTATTTCCCAACAATGTAACCGCAGTGCAGCCGGGTAGTCTTGTACGCTCTAGTAAAGCCAGCAACTCTGCTGCAGCCAGGAATGAACGCCGGTCGCACACCGAGTAGACGACGGCGAAGGCATCGCCCCACCTCAAGTGCTCGGCCAAGCACCCACGTTTCTGTACCAAAAAGTTTAATTTCAACCACAAGTCAGAGAATAGTTTAATAAATAAAAATCCGCTGTATCACTCTTAGTAATAACAACTTTATTGAGTGCTGTCCACTTATCTAGGCACTATTTGTATGCATGGCGCTTTAGTCTTATCTAATCTGCAACTTCAAATTTCATTAACCTCTGTTTCAATTGTGTGTCGCACTTCAATTGAATCACAGCGTTTCTAATAATAACTTTAAAGTAGTGAAGTGATCACTTAAAAGGTCAACAGGAACATACCGCGCAGCCGCAAGTGTCGAGTACTTCCACCTCCGATGCGGCGCCGTCAAAGGCGACGCGATGTTGGTACAAGAAGTCTGAAACAAAGACTTTATTTACATAACACTGACCGCCCGTCTCGATACACGTCCATAATAATAATATATTATTGAGATAATATCAGTCGCGCGCAAGTAGGTCACATGAGCTCGTAACGTACTTGATCTACGCCAGATCAATTACTTACCTATTAGCTTCTCCGACAGATACAAATTATAATTAATTGATGAATAAATCATATGGGAATATGGTTCGTGTATCATATCGGGGTTTATAGTAGCAGACACAATGACCTGAATAATGACAATTGTAACATATACAAAAATAAATCACTTTATGCCTTTGATAAGTGAACTAGATCAGAGATTAGGGACAAAGGAAACGCGATAGTAGTCTGAATGGTATAAAAAATTATGTACTATTTGCCAAAATATTTTAGCGAAAGGTCATCGGCCGGTGCGGGCGCCAGTTTTAGCCTTGTTCTCCGCCTCGGTGGGTGCCAATATCGCAAATAAACCGTCCATTGGCAATCGAGGCTTGGCATCTTGGTAAGTGCCCTCAGTAAGGGCTCATCTCCGGCGGTATTTCAGTCATCATACACATTCTAAACCGACGATGACGGGACGACTATCGTGGTGACGGGACCAATGCCAGTCTGCGGTTAACTATTACATGCACTGATGTAACGCATCTGTAACTATTACTACGGACACTAGAATATGAACTAATTTTAAACTAGTTCAGTTGAGTACTCACCGCCTGTTGAACTATATTCCCCGATGTACCGTTTGGTCAAATAACGAACCACGACAGCTGAAACAAACAAAACAAATCAGTACTATCGCTACACCTACAGTCTTGATTATAACTTCAAGCTAATGACTAGTTTACTTAATCTTCCAACGAAATATCTCGTCTCGAAACAACTTGAAACAGAGAAAGCAGCAATTAGCAACTGATCGGCAAGAGGTGTTACAAAATTTGTATCCAACAACGAATTTATAACTACAAGCTTCAATTAGAGGGAAAGCAGACAAAAGGGCTGTATGTATATTACAAACACCGTTCAATATTAATGGTTATCTTACAGCTAGAGCCAATTAAACAGTAAAACGTTAGAAAGATTGTAAACTTTAAACGTACTATTACAAAATTGATGTAAATTGCTGTAATGATAAGTTTCCCGTAGCGCCATCAATGTAACGACTGTAAATATTTTAAGACTATTAAATTACAATGTATGAAGCGTTGAACTTATATTTCAAACTCTCAATCAGGCAGTCAAACGGGAATATTAATAATATTAATAATTCGCGGGCAATTTATTAATAAATTGCTAGGTGACTAGATTTGAATGTCATAGAGATAAATGATATGGTCAGTTTCACAATAATAGTGGAGTGGACACGAATAGTTGGATACCGAGTCGGGGCGTTCAACGAGAGGTGTTGCAGCTACTAATATAATTTATAACATTAAACCGACAGAAGTACATAGAACTAGTGTTAACTACCAACCAAAAACTGAACCAATAACAATTCATTTACATACGATTATATTTAACAACATGCCAGCATTAATAAGAGACCCACTAGATAATGTTATTTTATTGAAAACGTTGAACTTTAACTAAATTAGAATATCCAAATCTGATTGTGTTTGCTTGTAAATGTATAAAATACATGTTAAATTTTCCCATCGAACGCAATAAAATACCAGAATGCATATAAAACTATTGACAGATAATATCTCCAGTCGTGTAGGAATTCCTGTTCATAATCTAGTGATGCACAGAAGATCTCAAAGAAATACGGCTACAATAAAACGGGAGAATGGTTTTGGAATCTTCGGATCGGATCGAGATCATTTTATTGTTGCGGTCGGCGACATGCGGGCGAGATAAACTTGTCGATTCATCAATGCATAAAGTTATGGTCGCGAATATCTAAACGGGTTCTGTCTCAATTGAGATTTAGGGTCACGGCCAATGAGTGATGGCGCACTTGAACTCCCCGACGACGAAACAATCGATGTATGTTAATTGCAATTTCTCGGTTATCTATTCAGACGGTCTCACTTTCCTTTTATGTACATTGTACTCTCACCCAGTTTATGATAATCTTGTGTTTACTATTCTTTCCTCGAGCGTTTATTTCCTTAAACTGATTGCCGCTGCATACATTTACCTCATTCGTTTGGAAGCTGAGTCTGTTCAAAAACACATTTAGATCACCTCTGTTGATTAGCGTGAAATTGGTGCCGGCTCTTATTTTTGTAATTACATTAATTTAATTAGGTGATTTAAAGATACATGTTTATTACGAGTATAACAGAAGTGCAAATGCACTTGCTTGCTTCGGATTGAAATAAAGATATAATTTATTCGCCAAATGTTTGCACAAGTGTGCCGCATTTGTTAGTGATCAACTTACTTTAACAATAAGACGGTGTTAATCGCAAGCCGGAGCCAAACCCAATGAATCCCGTACAACTAATAGGCGAGTCACGTTTATAACTACAAAACGTACTTCACCTGGACTTATTGCAGAATCTGATTTTCTTATCAAATCGTGCAAATAAACAAGTACAGTAGAACGCACCAATTACACTAACGAGGACTTTCACTGGCTCTGATAGAGTGCAGTTCAAGGTGATCCGCGAGAACATTACTCTTTACCAGATAATACTGGACTAATAAATCTAGGTTACCCAGTGTCGCAATGATGAGATCGACATGACGGCCTAACTAACGAGAATTCATGGGCTGACAATCACGGCCCCAGCAAACTAACAGCAAGCGTGCATACATGCAATATAGACGCTCACATACATTTTTCGGAGCAAAATCAAACTCCATATAACATTATAACGTCACTCACAAAAGGCAGTTAACAAAACGAATGACACGAGCCAAGAGCCTCTGCGATTACTGTCGCACCCGCCTCTACATACATGGCAAGCGCTTATTAAGATCTTTAACATGGTTCACGTTACAGGAGCCATTTAAAAATATTATTTATTTACCAGAATGGACTCGATTTCCAACGAGGGCTGTAACGGGATTCGAAGGGACTTAAAATACGTTTGAACGGATACGGTAGCAGAAGTTAAATGTTAATTAAGATCATCAGAGAGGTGATCACGGCCACGATCCTGTCTGCGCCACGGTAATTGGACACAGACAGTTTCATTTACATTTTTCAACACAAATTCAATTTCCTTAAAACAATCTTAATGAAATCCCTCTTATACCATTCAGTGACTACCGTTTGCCATTAACTTTATTGAGGATTATAAAATTAAAAGCGTTGTTAATTTCTTTATTAAATGTTTGAGGATGTTTAGCTTTCTCCATCGCGGTAGCTTGACATGTTAATTATAATTTCTCTTTGCCGACAATTTGACTCAGTGTTATGATGAGCCTGGCCTGACCCGCTGGTCTACAAAGTGACAGCTTAGAAATTGAAATTTGACGATACAAAGGCGATATTTCACCGTGACGTGGATCAGTCCAGTTATACACACAATGAGAGTAAACTGACCTGTTTGCTGTCTGGAAGATTGAGTAAACGAGGAAACGCAAACAATTAGGTTGTACTATAGGCACATGGGCTATAAGAATATAAAAAATAAAGGCGTGAAGACTTTGTTTGGACATACGGTGCGATCACGCTTATGACATTCAATAGCAACGCAAAGTTTAATAAAATTCGGTATAACCAGTAAGTTATTCAACACAAGTGACACTCGCGTTTTTTGAACTCGTAAACTCACTCGATCATAAAACAGATTTTCGAAATCCATCACAAGACTGCCTAGTGAGAGCTTTATACTATAAATAAATTGATTATTATATGTGGAATGAACGTTAGAATCCACAACCACGCTTGCCAATGAATTAAGTTAGGTATTTAAAAAGATGTCTGATACTATTTCCGGGGGCTGGTTGTTTTTGGATCGGTGATTGTGCTGCGGGGAATGTATCTCGACGTGAGCGGGTGTCCCTACAGCGTCTGCGCCAGTGACTCAGACCTGCGGCCCGCGCACTCTATAAATAAATACAACTCACTATGCACTGACATTTGCTCGCTCCCAATTCACAGAAACATATCTCGCCTCATGTCACTGTAAGCATGCGCTGTCCGATTCCATGTTGACAAATATCTTGACTAATTTTAATGACCATACGTGTTTGTTTAATTAGTGTCATTCAGTCTTCATCATAGTTCAAAAGAGATGCTTGGATTGAGCGAGTCGACGAGCTGCGATTTGACGAGTTTAGGAAAATACATGTCAAATTATTCGCTAGGTCGCTTGATTGATTTGATACCAAATTAATAATGAATGCTACTCAAAGTTACTATTTTGTAATTTAATTGCTAGTTACTTATTCTAGCCTATGTGATGTGTATGACTGTGTGTTTGAGAGAACAACAAGTATAGGATACTGATTTACAATCATCTCCATATTGATTCTATTCAATTACTTAAAGAAAGTTTATCAAGTTAATTTTGAAGGTATGAATTCAACTTTATCATTTTATTACTTAGCACGTTATAAACAGTTTGAAATGGTTCGGTCTACAACTACATGTTTATCGCCGCTCGGCAGTTCACAATAAATCGTGACGAAATGGCTACCAAGTGTTTATTTTCGTAATTATTACAATATTCATTAAGGCGTGTTTAGTTGTCGGGAACCGTTCTTGCTTTGGGCTGAGACTAACTCTCAAGATAATCACATAATGAAGATACCGGCTTGGATACAGGGTGATTGATTGTTGCATCTTATAATTGCATAATGGGGCTTTCAATTAATGTAGTTTGTTCCGCCGGTTGATGGGCTTGGAAACTTTGTTTTTGTGCCCGGAGCCAAACTAAGGGATTCATGGGGCGATGTTAGTAAACAGTGTATTTTGAGTCAGTCAAGTCAATGAACACGTGTTCTGTAATTAACGTAAGTCTTAAGTTTTAAGTCAAGATTTACAAAACAAACTTGTTTGTTGAAATAGGAGTTTTCGGAAATGACTAGAAGTTTAGATCCGACAGTAAAAGCTTGCTATATATGCGTTATTTTTCCCCCAAAAAATCTGCAGGTATTTAACACTCTACACTGAACACATTTTCTACATAAGAGGAAAAATAAATTATTATCTTATCACTGTAAAAGAAATTGTACACAACCTTTATGCTCTTCACACAATGGTCATTTCCTTCAGCTCAGTCCACTGACACAGTATGTTACTAAAATAATACCTACATCGGTTACTGTTATTAAAATAACAGGTGTTCAATGTTTTGGCAAAACATTCCCTGAGTCATCTGGTAAACAAAGCTGCAATATGGAAAAACATGAATTTTTTTATGGGTACTGTAGTCTCATAAACATACATAAATCCAAATATACGATTTTCCAATACTGTTCGTATTGACAAATAGTTTCCATTACTGTTCGCATTGGAAAATTGTTTGGTTATGATGTTTTAGGTAATAAAATGTCGAAAAAGGACTTCAGATTTGAATTTGAAATATTTTTTTTAACAATTTAAATTTTTTACTTGTCTTAAAATAATATTATACGAGAAATTGGTCCAAAACACTTCGATTTCTCCTTTCTTATACAAGTAAAATATTTACATTCATGGCACGTGGAATCTACGTCGTTCAAATCCAATATGGTGTAAAAAACCTCTTCACTGAATACAAACACCCACTCTGGTCTTACCCGGTAAACGTCTCCACATCCTTCTTTAATTGTTACGTTAATTTATTGAAATGCTACCTAAAAACGACACACAGTCAACCGCACACCCATAAATCAATTTCACTAATGTTAGCTTTCGCTAGTTCATTGTTTATACTTTCTATTACATAGTCGACAGATTATTAAATCAAAATGGAAGCATAATATCATTATAATAGCATTCACAACGTCTTAGATAATACCAAATTAATTGGCTGTAAAGCATGTAACTGCTATGTAATGAGCCATTAGTGGTAACCGATGATTTATTAAGTAAACTATGCATTATTTGACAGTCAATTTGTTTTATATATGAGTTAATGCCTCGTTTTTTGGCTATTAATGATGTCAAGTTACATAATACTATGATGGACTACCGTGCATTAGCTGTTATGTAGAATATAATTTATAACCAGCAGTTTATCATATAAGGTAAATGTATGTGTATTTAATGAATCAATTTGTTATGTTTCATAGTACAATCCAGTATAAAGGATATTGCAATCGTATAATCTACAAGCAGCGCCCCGCGGTTTTACCAGCGTTGTGCCAGTTCCCGTTGGAATTTTTATACTTATAAACCTTCCTCTAGAATCACTCGATATATTAAAAAAACTGCATCAAAATCCGTTGCGTAGTTTTAAAGGTAAGCATATATAAGGACAGACAGACAGCGGAAAGCGACTTTGTTTTATACTATGTAGTGGTTATTTTTAAAATGTAAACAAATATGGCGGACTTTCCAATCAAAGACAATTCCTTCTACATATGAAATAGGTTTAGTAGATATAGATAGGGCAACAATGTATTCACAAACATCTTCCTATAAGAATACATTGTCTTTGATATCTTTACTTATTATTCCATATCCATGTGACAATCTTCATTTAATTTCCTAATACGTCTACTGTAGAACATTGACTTGTAATTTGAGCCTGTTTCAATAGAAACTAGAGTCAACACTCCTGCTGCCTTCTTGGACAAAGAGTAAACAAACTCATTCCCATATAAGATTTCAACATCTCGTATTGAAAACAGTTATATTTTGATGCATCCCACCTTCGAGTGTTTGTGTCTGGATAAAGGCAACCCAGAAATTAATGGAGAGCCCGTTACTAATCAGTTATTTATTACCGTTCCATTCATCTGTCTGAAATTATGTTTTACGACGTGGAAGTCTCTTGCTTCAATTAAATTATGTACCATAATCATTTTTTTTTATTCGGCTGTTGAGTTATTTAACATAGATTAAATTATGTTAGTGCTACTAGTGATTTTTTTTACCACTAAAACTAACTGCCGCACTCAGAGACGTCCATTCCGTGCTTCGGAGGGCACGTTAAGCCGTCGGTCCCGGTTACTTTCTACGGACAGTAGTCGTTACATGAGCCATGTCAGAGGCCTTTGGCGGCTCAATAACTCTGACACCAGGATTGGTCAGGGTGACCATCCACTCGATAAGAAGAAGAGACGTCCATTAAAATAACATTTAACTAATTGACGTAATTTGTGACTGTGACCACGGTTCCCGTAAAGGGGAAAATGAGTAGTGTTCGGTTAAACTTTAGAAACCAGTAAAATTATTGAGTTAAACAGGTGTAGGTATAAAGTAGACCAGTCAATATGATTATACCAAGCCCAAAACCCATTAAGAACCCATTAAGAATTTTCAGCTTTTTCATTGACAATTCACTAGTCTCATACATCCAAAAACAGTCTCAAATACTTACTAATTCAACTGCACAGCCAAGTACAAGTCCACGTTTATTTTTAAAGCCTAATTTATCCCAGACGGCGAGTAAATCTGTCTGTCTGGCTCAAGTTTATAATTACAGATAAGTAAGCATTAACTCAATGAAGACATCGTCTCAATAAAAAATAATCGAGACAAATTGCATCTATTACTTAAGTTTTATGTACAACAGCATTAAAAACCGCACGTACCTACCTATCAATTATTTTATAAAATTAATACTTTAGAACATTAGACTTACTAATTAAGCAATAAATTATTTCTCAACCTATATTTACAGTCACCACCTATGTTTTTTATTTTAAAATCACAGAAGTTATCTCATCGTTGGTCAATTAAGCATTTTATTACCATATTATATAAGTTGTATAATATCTTCAGTCTTGCGACATTGTTTTAATCGGTTTATGATAGGTCTTAATGGTCGTCTATTCTCCTATAATCTCTATTAATGGCCTCACTATTATCATAATAGTAATGAATAAATTAATTTTAATAATTATGAGGTTTCTTAATTGATATTTATTTAATTTATATGTTAGCTACTGAATATTTAAAAGCTTTAAAGTTTCGTGAGTGGGGTCGACAAGAGATCAGCTCTTAAGTTTTAAGAGAGAGAGAGAGAGAGAGAGAGAGAGAGAGAGAGTAGGGTAACCGCTTCTTAGACGTTAGGGGTTATAGCTTGAAATTGCGTTAGAGGTAAGCAAAGGTAATGAAATATTACTTCGACATTCTGTTTCTTATCTACTAAGGTACATAGTTCAATAATGATGTGTAGCCTTTCAAGAATCAATAGTACATGCATTGGCTATTATAACATTGAATATAAGAATGACAGTTAGGAATCTTAACACATTCACATACCAGTTTAATAAAACACAAACACCTTAAGAGATTACGAGTAATCCTTTTCTTTACGATAGCGCCATCTTAATAACGCTACAAGTAATAAAATTAGCTAAATAATTATTGTTTAAATTCAAAAATATGTTAATCCCTTTAATAATAACAAATCCAAAAATAACATTTGTAACGAATACAGATATTTAGGGCGTAACATTGTTAGTGTGAAATTAAACTACAATCAACATAAACTGAATTGGCATTGTGTCAAGTATTTTACAAATTTTAATTAAATTTTGTAAGTAGTAGAAGTTGTTGCCAGCGTGTTTATTTACTCCGTCTAGGTTTCTTTGCCATTTACTAATAACACGTCATACAGTATGTACAGTAGTTGGTAGTTCTGTTGGTAGATATACTCATATTTTGGATGTGCGTTAGAATACGTTTCTATTGAGCTCATTCGACTAAGGGCCATACCTCACCGAGATGCCATGGCGACGTGGCCAGCGACGGCGCCAACTAGTTCTTATTGAGATGTATGACGGCTAACTCACTTGGCGACTGACTGGCGACGTTGCCAAGTAGCCAGCGTAGCCAGAGTCGACTGCTCCGCATGCGGCGACTGGCGACGCTGGCTACCTGGCGACGTCGCCAGTTGTTTGCACGTGTTTGAATGCTCCGTCACTCACGTCGCCAACCAGTCGCCGCGTTGAACGCACGTCGTATTGAGAGCAAAATGTCGTTCGATACTGAGAGATTTATCATAGAAATTGAAAATCGGCCGTGTTTATGGAACAACGCATTGAAAGAGTACTCTGACCGCAACTTGAAAATTAAATGTTGGGATAAAATGGATGTACCCATATTTTTTTCTTTTTTCGTTTCATCTTTTTGCGACGCTGGTAATCATATAATAACAGTGCAGTAATTTCCACGTCCATTCCTGACTGTATCGAGACAGAACTGAATGCATTGGCGACGCGATTTGGCGACTCAGTCTGGCGACGCAGGGACGCCAGACGTAGCCATAGCGACGTCGCTGGCCACGTCGCCATGGCATCTCGGTGAGGTATGGCCCTTATACCAATGCCAAAATGTAAGAAAATTGACAAATGACGCATTGATATTGTAAATCTCCTCTTCGATTGACATGCCTTAAGTTCTACAAAGCCGTTAGCTTTATCTATCTGAAACCCGCCTAATGTTGACAGAAGCCTATCTG
Source organism: Cyclophora albipunctata (assembly GCA_963082685.1). Lineage (NCBI taxonomy): Eukaryota > Metazoa > Arthropoda > Insecta > Lepidoptera > Geometridae > Cyclophora > Cyclophora albipunctata. Next base: position 8,895,864 of record OY720121.1, on the reverse strand, counting down.
TCTCTTGTTCCACATTTAAATCATTTTTGCGTTCTACAACTTATTACAAAGTTCTTAGGGTTAAAGTATGCCGACTGAATTACTCAAAACTGCAGATACTAGTAACTCTTTAACATTATATTGGATAGTTAACTGTCCCCTCTGTGCATGTAGTTATGCATATTAATAATTGAATAGCAGTACTGTTATAAATACATGATTTTTATGTCCTGACCATCCATGAAACAAGTCCTCGGAAATTATCTCCTTACATTATAATTTAGGTATTAAATACTTCACTAGGACTGCCCCGTGGCTTTACTCGCTTTCACGTATTTTAAAATTGCGTATGTCAAAAAGTGACAAACTATTTGATAGCTAAAATCTTAATACGCGTTCATTAATATGGTTGTCATTCGTCTACCAAAGAATCTAATGACACCAGAAATCTTGAATATTTTTTTGTGTGACCAATATGCTATGACCAACAGCTAGTTATAATATTAGTGTAAAAAGGTGACTAATTCTTCTGCATTCGTCACGGGCCTCCCACAAGGTCTATCCAGAGAATATTTCTACAATGAGTCTCCCATACCTCAAGAGGTGAGTAAGAGGTGCTGAGACAACACTCCTGAAATACATCTTAATACTGTTGAAAACCAGCCGCGATTATAACTCACTCAATTATTTTCGAACTAACAAATTACAGAGCGCAGAAAAACTTATGATTAACTCGAACACCTGTTTGAAAAAAAACATTACAATTGAAGTATAATCTTTTCATAAGTTGGTGTAGTAGATCTTAGTCCAACTTTAGTATTAGTAATATTTTTAGTCAGTAGGTATCATCCGATCCCTCGTTGTCATTCCAATTCATCTCAACTTTACGATTGCACGAAGTTTATAGTAAAGGCATGTGATAGTACTGAAGATATGAATGTCTTTTGTTGTTGCTATACTTGTATAAGACAAAAATAAAATAAAATATTGTATATGTGAATATAATATAATTAACAGGTAAACGTCCTCAATAACTACGTCAGCACATATTGTTGACTCCGGCCGGGAACCGAACCCGCAACCCCCGACACATAACACGACACACGATGGCGTTCAAATTCTACTGTGGCAATGCACTTCTCATCACATATCCTTAGAAATAGGTCAAGATACTCATTATCACACGCCTTTGCACTAATAGTGCCGTTCAACAAAGGATTACTACTATCAGTGTCACATTAACCACGTTTCTTGTCTTTATTAACTGTAGGTGTGTCTGATATCTTGATAACTGAAGCCCTAATTTCTTTCCATAGATAATCATCGTTCTTTTGAACTAGTTTCTTTATCACTCTGTTTTTGCAAAGTGATATAATTATCAAATTCTTAGAAAGTCTAGAAACCTAATATAATGTAAATAAGAGTATTTATTTACATTATATTAGGTACCGTATTACCTATTAATACTGTAGTAATTCGCACTCGGTTTGTTAGAACCAAATAAACCTATATTATATAACCTACCACCTATAACTGATTTATACTCATCTCAATACGTGTACATAAATGCTTTATATCAATAATAATTGTATAGTGAAACACAAACCTCGCAGCTGACACCTTTACAATATATATGTAACCTCCTACACCTACCTCCTACTATATGTATTTTAAGTATTTTAATGTACTTTAACCCAATCGTTTGTTAGGTTTTAGAAACAAAAAAGACGTTTATTTAAAATGTCATCATATCAACTGCACTGGGTACAGATAGGAGGGGAGACCCTCCCCTAGACAACAATTTCTCCGAATCTAGAACTTAATAAAACACTAGATTCCAATCCATGAATCATTCCATTCTTCTTTGTCTCATAATCTGGTACCACGTTTTACTCATCAAACGAAGTTCAGTTAATAATGATATCAATAAAACAAACAAACTAACCTTACATTTCTCAAAACAAATGCTATCACAAATAATGATAACGATGTGGAATTTATAATTTGTTTACATTTCCTTCAACCGTACAATTCCATTATATCTGCAATTTTAATGACGTATTTAGTAAAATTATAACCGTAATATGCATAAGTAATTAAAATTAATTAATGGAAGATTAGCTTCCTCTTCGATGATTTAATGTGAGAAACTATCGTCGGAAACATTAAAGGCATTTTGTTCGAACCATCTCTTTAGATTAACTCCAAAGTGTAAGGATAATAATTCTAATCCTTTTAATCTATATTTTATCGAACAAAAAGACCAATAAACCCGTCATCGTTTAACCGCCCGTAAACCAGATAAGATACTAATCAAAGATTAACATCTCCAAAAACAAAAAAGCAAGCAAACCTGTAATTAATTTAATAATCCTAATTACCACCTTGAGGCATTCACAAAATAAATCAAGGAACTTTTTCTTGTCCCATTAGAGATAATTGATTTCGGTGAACACCAAACATGAAGTAAAAAAGCGTTGATTATTATTGATGCATCGTTAAAAGCTAATTTGAATGCTTTCTGGTGAAATAAAGTTTATTTCGTTGGAAAATCAAACAGGTAACCGCGACATTGATTAACGTTTAAAAGAGTTATGATATTAATATGATTTATTGTTTGCTTACCGGATTTACCGCTGCGAGGGCTCCCGAGGACCACAACTCTTATTCGATTGACTGTCATCTTCATTTATAGTCCGTTTATTGAAACACTGGCCACTAAAAACGGATGTGCATTTAAACTGTAACTGTGTGGTGTATGGTTCGATTTCGTAGGTTGAATGCGTCCGCGTCGCGTTGGCGGGAATATCAGCTGTTATGCAAAGATGGCGTCCGCACGCGCGCTCGACACACCTGCTTGCGAGCGACTGCCGTCAATGTAAATTGGCGCAACGCGCATTCTGACACGTCTAATAGATTGTGCACTGCGTGAGATATTCGACTGCAAATGAGTTTTGTATTTCATAAGTTTCATGGACATTGTATTCAGACGATGTATTCAAAATATTTGGATTTTCTATTGTAGAGCTGTAAAGTTAAACTTAGTGTACTTTCCAAAGATGAGGTTATCTTTTATGACTGTTATTAATCAATAATCAAGATTTATTATAGTTGCAAATTATAAAAGTAAAACGTTCAAAATTAGCAATTCAAAGATTTGCTCTTCCTGCATATATTATGCAGCTCTAGATTCTTGAATATTCGAGAGCTCTACTCAAATTCCTTTGTAAGTAATAAATAGAGCTACATTTCTGCATCTCAATAAGTACCTGAGAAAGTAAACTAGACAGGTATTTGGATCAATTTTTCCTTGATATCTGTATAGGATTGCAGACATATAAATGCCTTACAATGTTAAAACTAGTCTATAATCACATTAGACATTCTATCGCATATAATTAGGCTAATCTCCGGTGACACTAATAATCTTACTTACATCAAGAGTTTATTTTGTACTTCAACTGTACTGTAACTAAAGGATTTAACAGTAAATTAAAATTAATCTTTAGTTGAACCTGTCATTTTTTAATTGACGTATCGAAAGAGTTCCTAATTCGAATTTGACAGCTTGTAAATCAATTTTGTAGAGCAGCTTTAAAGGTAGAGTTCATTTGTCGCAAAATACGGAATAAAAAAACGTAACAAAAAAAACTTAAACTTTTTTTTAACTATGAAAATCGTATTTCTCATTCGGGACATTATTGAAGCGTTTTAGGAATTTTAACAAGCACTTTGGTTTCTAAGAAATCAAGGCGTCCCATTTGACGGTAAACTTTCGCTGTCAGATTCTTGTTTTGAATTTATTTTTCCCTTGTAACATAACTAGCTAATAGCTCCCACATTCATATTGATGATACTGCCGGTTCTAACTCTAAATGCGTTTGAAGGTTCTGATGAATCAGATAAAATCTTACATATAATTATAACAAAGTGTCCAAAAACCAGATTCATACAGACAGACAGGTTGTATGTAATCGGATCTAAAAAATACTGAACGGATTCTAATGCGTTTTTCACCGATATACAGAATAATTCAAGGGGTACATTTTTGCCTACTTATCATGCCAAAATTCACCCAGGGGCGGAACATTGTGGGAAAACCCGCGGGGCGCTGCTAGTATGATAATTATTAAACACGATAATCCTAGTATGGAACTCTATATGCACATCCTGCGTGCATCCTGTGTGTTTTTAATCCTTGTGGGAAGTAATTTTATGTTATATTACTGTTACAGGCATATTCTGCTTACTAGGTGACTTCGATCACTGTTCATGAAAATGATGTATGATATTTAGCGAAAGAAATTATTTTATTATTATTATAATAATTTTTGAAACAGCTTAAAAAGTACTTAAATTACGTTGAACATACATAAACTTAATAACTGTGGGTCAAATATTTAGTAAACTTTTGACCTAGCGTGTAGTAATAGAAAAGTAGTACCTCCATTCCTGTAAAATTCCCAATTAATGTAATCCCTATGGTTTTTTCAAACTTGACTCTCACAAATAATAAAAATAAAATATTAAGTACACCTGTTTTAGTTGAATCTAATTAAATATTAGATAAATTAATCCCTCACATACAAAAAAGCGATATCTACTGAACTAAATATATATATATATCATTGCTTTGTCCTTCATAAAGTACACAACTGTCTCACTCAAACTTTGTATTCGCTGTCGGCAAAACTCTTTGTCTGCAAGTTGTGGTTAGTCGAGAAAAAAACCCTGTAAAAAACCGAAGGTAGACGACACCTGCCGAGATTGTAGGTCTTCATGTGGTTAAGACCCTCACTTCGGTTCCCCTATCGCTGGATGGAGTATAAAAATACGCGTACGTACGTACGTAAACACGTAATATGTTTAGGGCTCCCACACAAAACTGCGATGCGATGCGATGCGAATTCGCATCGCAGGAACTTGCGATGCGAATTTTTGCGATACGATTTAGTGCGGCAAACCGTTTGGTAGGGCGACCATGCCTTCAAGTGTAGTCAGCCGTACTGGACGTGTTTTTAGGAAGCGTAAGATGGATCGCGAAAAGATTATTGCACTGCTGTTATTATTAAATAGATATAAAAGAAAAAGAAGATTCTGGGTTCATCCATGTATTACAATTATGAACTCTGATGGGAACTATTTTACTCAAAAGTACTATGCGTTGAGAACTGAAGAAGATAATTTTTTTGATTATTTTAGAATGAGCATATCTTCATTTGAAGAGCTTTTGAGTTTATTATCACCATGCCTTCTAAAACGATCGTACAAGGGAAGAATTCCTGTTATGCCTTTGGAAATGCTGGGACTGACTATCAGGTAAAGTAAAACAAAATGTCTCAGAACGGACTAAAATGGTGTCACCAAGGATATAATATGGCAGGAATGTGCGATGCGAAGCAGATCGGAAATTCTTACGATGCGTTCGTGCGAATTCGCAGATATTTGCGATGCGATGCGAATTCGCAGTTTTGTGTGGGAGCCCTTACTCAAAGTCTACTTATGTTACTAATCTGTCTGGATGTCCTTTGTTCGCAATTTAAATTAGGAACTTCATTATTGAACTGAAGAGGTTATTTGTCTATGGCGTTCATTCAAATTATCTCTGGCCTCGTCATAGCAGTAGAATGTAAGCGAAGAGGTTTTTATGTCTATGATTTTCGTCTATTCTGTTCAACTCATTACATTAGGTACTTTATTTTCTTTTTCATATCACATATCCTAATTAATAATGAGGGCGTTTGTTGGATATCAAAATTGGTGAATCATATCAAACGTAACATTACTATGTTACGTTTGAAATGACCTACAGCTGATGGAGAGGCACTTTATAGTAGACTAAAACAACATACCAGAGAAAAGTATATTACATCGACAATAATATCCTAATATGAAAGTATGTATGTATGTACTCGTATGTTACTCTTTCAAGCAATAACTACAGAACTAATTTGAATGAAACTTTACAGAAATATAGGTTATACATCGGAATAACACATGGGATACATTTTATCTCAAAATTCCCGTGTCGATGAAAATACTTAATTAAACATATATAAACCACCAAGAGCTTTGATTTACAATAACGTTGAAGCTATCAAATCTATTGTTAGTCCGACGCATGTATTAAGCTATCATAAGTAGGAATCTAGGATACTGAATCAACGCATAAACGGACAACCAATACATCAATGTCTTATTGTTAGGCGCTATACACATCAAACGACAACCACACGACTTTGCACTTATACCCCTATTTGATTGCATATAAAGTCGCAATTTTGTTGCTGATACGATTTAAACTGTGTCGCTGGGTGTGTAGGACGCCTAATCTTAGTCATGACAATGTAAGGTATTAGACAATTGACACCTTTACCTACTAATGTCCTTCAACTTCTGTTTGTGTGAGCTTATCTATTGAAAATCTATTATTAAATTGGAGACAGTTAACCGGGTACCCTATTGACGTGATAAAGAATCATGAACATGATAACGTTACCTATTATTAGCTATCAAAATTTGTACTTACTCGTAAACAATGAAACAAATAAATCGGTTATAAGTATTTATCTACAATTATCACGACAGATACCGTGTATGTAATACAATCTTTTTTGACATTACAGTAGTTACCTTTATATGAAAACTAGCAGCGCCCCTCGGTTTGTTTTACCCGCGTTGTGTCCGTTCCCGTGGGAACTCCGGGAATTTTTATACATATAAACCTTCCTCTTGAATCACTTTATCTATTTAAAAAAAACGCATCAAGATCGGTTGCCTAGTGTTAAAGATCTAAGCATACTAAGCATAGAGACAGACAGCGTTGTCGTATACTATGTATGTAGTTAATATCTGTAGTTTCCTTACTTGTAGATTTAAATTAAATCTCCAATTAACTAATTGATGTAATTTTCACAACATTTTATGCCAAAAAATTCTCATTCACTTCTCTCAAGGAATTCTTTCCGACTCCAAGTGCGTCATTCAATAGATTGAAACTTACTCTTTATAAGCAATATCTACTTCAGTTTGATTTGCTTCCCGTATAAGCATTTAACATCAACGAAAGTTTAATCATAAAACTGTTCATGATAAAACGAAACGCGATATCACAATTGAAGTTAATAGATATCCAGTTTCGAAGGTATCTCCGAATATAGAGTTCAAAAATTTAAATTGGACATAATTAGGGCCAATGAGAGATTGTATTGTGTTAACCAACGGCCTGGTTGGAGTCATCGATGGCGACAGACGTCCTTTGTCCCCAGGGGTGGATCCAGGGGGGATTGAGCCCCCTAGCCCCCGTAACCGAATCACCTGGGTTCTTCCGAAGAAACAAGTGTCCTTTTATGAAATAAATCCTAGCCGGAATTAAAACCTAGCCCCTCTCCAATTGGAGAGACTCTCTACCTCTACTATGGTCAAGATCCCCCGCTCTAAAATGTGAAACCCTGGATCCGCCCCTGTGAGTGCACCCTGCGTGTCTGATTACAACCAGGATATTCGGTAGCCGATCTTAATCAACAAACAGATAAAAAATAAAAAGTTACCAAACCAATTTTCGGTGGTCACGAAATTTTGAACGAGTTTTATTGCCGTCTTCATCACTTTTTAATTTTTTATTCTGGTATTAATAATGTCGGGTGACGGCGCGGCGTCCCGTCGTAAAATCATGAAACATTAGGAAACCGCCTTATGGTTTTACAACTTTATTCGTTTGTAAATTGTGCTTGTAAAAAGAGGCGAGTTTCAAATAAAAATTAAGTAACGTAGAATCGTAAACCATGGTTATGAGTACAATTAGGAGGATACATTTCTAATGACCGTTCTTATGAATAATCGTCAGACGCATAATTGTCATTGCTGAAACAATTTGTAGGTTATAGAAAAATGACGTTTATTCTCTACTAGCAGCGCTCCGAGGTTTTACCCGCGTCGTGCCCATTCCCGTGGGAATTTCGGGAATTTTTATTCTTATAAACCTTCCCCTTGAATCACTCTATCTATTAAAAAACTGCATCAAAATCCGTTGCGTAGTTTTAAAGATCTAAGCATACATAGGGACAGACAGACAGCGGAAAGCGACTTTGTTTTATACTATGTAGTGAAAGTGATGGGTCTTATCACACTGGGACTAACTGAGAAAAATATTCACATCGGGTGAAATGGTTGCCTCTCTAAGTTTTGAAACGAATGTGGGATTCATTGAGTATAAACGAAAATCTCTATGCTATGCAACCCTAAACTAGACATCGAAGCAAATAAATACAATTTACCATTCTCATGTTGACATATTATATGATATCTTATCACTAACTTATCACATATCTTCACAAACAATGAAAGTACGTTATAAACCAATAAGACGGCGAAGTAGGAAACAATTACTACAAATCAGGGTTTTCAATTTGTTTTTGCATAACTTATTGGACGTATCTCTATCAGCGATATGATTACAAACGCAATATTATGCCACAGCAAGTGGCAAATATAAAGTCAGGACTGCAGTTGGCATTGCATTGCACTGTAATGGCTAGATATAACTGTTTATCAGTCAGATAGGCTGTGAGCTTCTCGGTTATTACCATACAAAAGGGGAGACTATTATTACTTCCTCGTAGATTAGGACTTTGATAAAACTAGCATCATAGGAGAGGAGTCTTAAGGTTTCTACCCATTACACCGTATCATACCATGACCGTGTTATGAACGTTTCAGCACCGGCATAATATTAGGTGAGAATAGTCGACGTTGTTGGTTGGTGACGGAACGGTCTAGTGAGCATAGTCCCATACTTTTCAATACAAAGAATACTTTTTTGCCTGACACGTTCATAGCACGGTCATGGTATGATACGGTGTAATGGGTGGAGGCCTTTAAGCGTCTTTAAACAGTTTGAGTAGGTTAGTAGCTAAACCTAAAGTGGTGGAGTTTTTAGACCGCCTAAAGCCTTCATCATGGTCTAACGATTGAAATAACCGGGCCGACAATTTAAAGGGCTCTTTGAAGTGACGTTTATGTTGAGTTACTTGGCGGGCTACGAGTTAGCTAGCTTATTAGAAACACGAGCGTCAAACATGTCAAATGAGTAGCTAGATTGCTTGCGTTTTATAGAACTCGTCAATTCGCCAACACGCTAACTCTTTCAAACTTAACAATGACTTAACGCTGTCTCAGGAATATACAAATATGTAAATGCTGCATGCAAATTAAAAAACAATAACTGTGTCTTTTTGCGAATTTTTTGCCCTCATATTTTAAGTATGCTAAAAAGTAGGGTACGAAGTCAGTTCGTGTAAAACGTGTCCCAATTTTGACCGTCAGTTTTGGCGAAGGGTCATTGAACGAACATTTATCATCATCAGTCCATCGAAGCGGTGGACTACATTATGTAAATAACTGGTCGGACATACATCCATCACTGTGAAACCTTAATTTTTACTTAACTTTATGGGATAGTGAAATATTTTACGACGTGTTGAACCCCAAAAAGAGGCTATGCGTACATTTTACAGTTGCCGTGATTAAGGTAACTAACGGACCTTAAATTGTGTGACCATTTATAGTTTTTAATTTATGGTATTATCGAAAACATTATCGGAACTTGTAATTTTACGCGTGAACTAATTGTGATGTGTAACACTTTTGAAATCGATTCTGTTAAATGACAAAGGAAACGTGTCAAATAATATGTATTGAACATAAAGATACTATTTACAATCCTGCCAGTGAAGTGATTTTGGATAACTTCAAGCGATCTGACAATTTGCAAAACTACTAATATTTTAACGTGTATCTATCGAACGCCTCGTTGGTCTAGTGGTATTTGCACTCGTCTACCACTGAAGTCCCATTTTCAGGTCGAGCGAAAATATGTTTCCATCTTTTCAAATATGGCTCGGGTTTAAAATCACGAACCCAAATTAGGCAAGCGTGGTGATATGCCTAATCCTCGTCATAGTACTGATATTTTCGGTGAGTCGAGAGGCCTTTGCCCAGCTGTGACATTACAGGCTAATACTGTATATTAAAACTTATTCTATTGTTGACTGAAGGCATATCACTGAAATGACTTATGACATTTACTTGCTGCGAAAGAAATCACTTAAAAACATGATAAATATTTTTTAAGAAATTGTTAACGATGAAAAGAGAGAATTATATTAATTAAGTATTGTCACATTACTTGTATTGCGCAGCGGGCTTCTTAAACGAAGTTGCACTTTCCCATTTTTAAGATGTCTTCGTGAATCCTTACGATGGATCTGACACATGTTTCGTGATGCAAATTAAACGCGCTCATCACGCAAATGACCGGATGAACAGAAAACACATTATATTTTTTACATATACTTATTTCGAACGCCGCAATATTTTAACACTTAATTCACTTTTACGTTTGTGTTGTCATGTTTTTTAACAATTTTCAATTTAAGTATATTTTAATTTGATTGTTCAGGTATGCAGTAAATGTTAAAAACATTAAGGCTTAAAAGGAATTACGTAAGAATTTGAATAATTTACGAGATGCAGACGAGACAAGAAATCTAGATAAAGAGAAGAAAGTGTTAAAAATATTTATGAAGAAAGACCCGAGGCCGCGTCAACATTTTAATCAATAACTATAAATATGAGACCTACGAGTATAATCTATCCGTTCGTGATAAAACGGTTCTCACAAATCAAAGAGCCGATTGTTCACAATTCGCTTGCAGTCAAAACATAAACTTTTCTTTATCACTAAAAATATTTCAACGTCTCTTTGTTACAAGCCCTGTTGACATATAAAAAGGTATTGAATATTTTATTGAGTTATTGGTGTAAGTGCTGTAAGTACATTGAATTGCGAAAGGTCAATTTTGTATTGTCAGCGGTCGAACGATAATTCTTACTTTCAGTTTCTCTTGGAGATTTCAATGATTCCATTCAAATATGCTCTTCATAAAATTATTTATGACGCGGTTCCACACTCTCACTTTTCACTTTTATTTTTGTGTTATCCTGCAATGAAACCGTTTATTTTAAGCTTATAGTCAATTTTTTAACAATCATATCAATGCTAATGATACCATAGGTCAGACTGACGCCAGTAAGTAAATCTGGAAACTCCATATTGGGCTCCTGTACTATTGATACTTGGGTGGGTTGTTTAAAAAAATTGGACATACTGTAGCATTTTTCACGCTCTTGTTAAATGCAAAGCCAACGCTTTATCATAACTAAAATGACAGTCTGTTAAGAAATTAAAGTTCGGGGTGCCAAGAAGATCACGATTATTCATTTTCTTATGTCTACTTGTCGCAAGCTGAAGCAAACCGCCCTTATTCTATACATTAAATAACTTTAGAAATTCGAGTAATAATTTCGTTAAATTAACATGTATTTTCAGTAGAAGAATCTCGGTCAGATATTCTTCAAAGAAGCTAATAATTAATTTTCGTATCAAATCAATTCCAGCGTCAGTTTTTAGATCACCTAAATACTTCAGACACGTTCTGATTATTGTGAAAAGTGTCCCATGTAATGTAGTAATTAGAATAAATTAATATTTTATTCTGCTTTTCTTTTATGTAAATACAGGGTAACTATTCAATGTAGTTTTTTGTGAAGTTTGTAATTAAATAAACATTTGCTTTTTCATTGTCAAGGGTTTTAAAATAACAAGTAGTTAATCTATACATATAATAAAATTGTAGAAAAGTGCTGTCTGTACATTGAAAATAAAAATAAAAAAAATAGCAGGGGTTATTGTTATGTCGATGTCGAACCCAAAAATGTAATCAACTTTTTTTTTGTCTGTTTGTCTGTTTGTCTGTTTGTCTGTTCACGCTAATCTCAGAAACGGCTGATCCGAGTTGGATGCGGTTTTCACGAATATATTGTGGTATGCTTCAGTTATGCTTTAGTGTTTGTTTCATGTCAATCGGTTCATAAATAAAAAAGTTATGTCAAATTGAAGAATCACGTCGAACACTATTCTATGCTTATACATAGGCACCATTAATCTCCGCAACTATTTGACGGATTTGGTTGAAATTTTGTACCGACATATTTTAGAGCCTGGCGCAACATAAAGACTACTTTTTACCGCGGGAAAACATCCGTTTCCCATGGGAATCGGTAGTTTATTGTTTTTTTAACGCCTGTTCCGGTCAACGAACGACGTCGATCATTGTTACTAGATAGGTAAATTACAATCATTAATAGAATATGTTATAGCTACTTATTACCTTGGAATTGACTGGATTACCATGGGAAAAAAATTAAAAGGGCTCATCTAAATTCTTTCTACTTAAGTTAGTTTAGGCTGATATCATAAACTATAAGAATAATTTACCGAGGGAAATCATAGTACTCCCATGGGAATGAAAAAACATTGTTCTTTTACGGCTGAAGGTAGTTTGTAAGCTGTTGAATTTTAAGAATAATGTCGAACAGATTCCTTCCAGTTTCCCGTGGGTCTGAGATGTTATCCCGCGGTAAAAAGTAACAAAAGTGTTGTGCCTAAACTAACTGTTTGCCAAATTTCATCCATATCCGTTCAGTAGTTTTTGCGAGAAAGACTAACAAATATGCGTCTATACAAAGTTTCGCGTTTATATTATTAGTAAGAGTTAATTCTATTATGAATAACTACTTTTTTTCTTTGTTAGTAGAATTTACTGAAACTTTATAATAATTTTAATTTAATAATTAATCATCAATACATATCATCATCATCATCAATCAATAGACATATAATAAAATTGTAAATGGTCGCTGTCTGTACATAGAAGATATATAAGAAAAAATATATAAGAGGGGCTTTATGAACGCAATAGAACCCAAAACAATGATTTTTAGATTTTTTGTCTGTTTGTCTGTATGTCTGTTTGTCTGTTTGTCTGTACGTTTGTGCGCGCTAATCTCAGAAACGGCTTAACCGAATTGAATGCGGTTTTCACTAATGCGTTGTGATTTGCTGGGATTAACATTTAGGCTTTGTTTTGTTTCAATCGGTTCATAAATAAAAAAGTTATATCAATCTAAAACTATTGTAACATCAATTCTGTACGAAAATGGTTGTTATTGAGTGTCTATAAATAAGACTGCTCAACGCTCCGCAAGTCATTCTGGCGCGGATCGTCGAACAGTCAAGAGCTCCTGAGAATTATAAGTAATCATCCTACTTCCTACTAATATTATAAATGCGAAAGTTTGTGAGGATGGATGTATGTATGGAGTGTGCTACGATGCGGAGGTGGGAGTGTGCTACGATGCGGAGGTGGGAATGAGTGACGTTGCGGAGGTGGGAGTGTGCTACGATGCGGAGGTGGGAGAGTGCCAAGATGTGGAAGCGGGAGAGTGAAGAACATTAGACACAAAATGTCGGTGACCAAACGATAGTTTGTTGGTGGTTCTACCTACGTACAAACGGTGGTTCTACCTACTGTGTTTACTTCTTTAAGACATTTTAAGCTGTCTACACACCAAAGCCGCCAGCCCGGCGGCTTTGGTGTGTAGACAGCTTTACAATTTTGGATTGGGCTGCGGGCCGCAAGTGACGTGTCTGCGGGCCCGCAAGTAGTAACTAAAATAAAATAATAAATTAAAGGACCTTGGGATACTATGGAGCCCGGGCCCAATGCACAACAGTGACACATGACCTATGTACAAGTCACTCTTTGACGGTCATAACGAAATCGACGGCCAACTCGGTGTTTTGACCACCGAAAAAAGAGTTGGGCTTTGTTATGGACCATAACCGTGTTCTCTCTCGCTCAACAGTGACATGACCTATCCCAATTGAAAGGAAAAGGGTCCTCTTTTTGTGTCGGTTTAATAAAAAAATGTTTTAAACTATATTTCACGAAACTTAATGTGGCAGACTAAATTCCACGCGAGCGAAGCCGCGGGCAAAAGCTAGTTTAAAATAACATTATATTTGACAAATTGGAATCGCATAACCATCAGAAATTTAACCCCGTAAAAGAGACCGCAGTAATTACCCACAGTATAATATCTTATACTAGCAGCATCTGATGCCATCCACAGTAGCGCTCGTGGCGTAATTTGACTAAGTGATGTTAGTTGCGATTGTTAAGCAACGTGCAACTCGACGCCTTTAGGAGGTCTAAAAACTCCGATATCAGGGTTGGTCAACCTACTTGAACTTACGTACGTACCTCTTTTATGCCATCAACATGTGGGAAATTAAGATTAAAAGTAGCTCCTAACTTTCGCCTTCAATATAACTAATATAATAAACAAACAAACTCAGCTTTATTACACTTCAAATTCTCAGTACTTTTGAGGCGTGTCTCACATATTTCCTATCTGTTATATTATTTTCTTCGTATCAATAACTCACGTCATAACACTCCATAAGCTATAACGTTAAATCAATTTACATTATGTTTTATAATCACGTTACTCGTACGTAATAAAGTAATCAACTAATTAGTCATAATCAAAATTTTAAATATTAATATAAGGCCTCTTTCAAATGAAGCAGTCGTAATGCGTTTTCGATTATACTGCTACGTGCGTTTTGTATGGGAAACAAAGTAAGTATAGGTACTGGTGCGCGCAGACGACAACGCATCAAAGCAACTCGTAGCAGGACGACTAAATACGCTTCAATAGAAAGAGCCCTAAACGGGCGAACAATAACCTTACTCGTTCACCGATTAACAGACATTCAGTGACGTCACAATATAACATGAACATTACGTATTGACGTAACAAACAATGTGATAAATTGCCTCGTGAAAATAGATACGAACATAATTATATTATGAACATATTTATTACATTGTTATTGTCATATTGGCCGTTGGCACAGTGGCATGTGAGAGCGCTTACTGTGTCGCGGGTTGCGGGTTCGATTTCCGCCCGGAGTCACATAGGTAGTTGTTGGCGATAACGTCTGGATGTCAAATATATATTCTTATAAAGTATTTGTGTATGTATATGTAGTAGTATCAGTTAGGTAGGTTCCATAATGCAAGCTTAGAGCTTAGTTTGGGTGGGTCAATTTGCGGGGATTATATTTTTTAAAATATTACTTAAATATCATAATTATGCTTTGGGTACCCACGTATTTTGAATTGTTTGCACAGTCCGCGGTAACACGAAGGTAACATAATTTTAAACTTTTCTGTGAGCACGTATTATATGAATAAATAATAACATTAATATGTTTTCTTGTCACAAAACATGACATTTTTCTCCTACGGGTGAAACTCCTACATGAAATGAATATCTAAGTACCCTAATTTATCATACAGTTTATACAAAACTTACTTGTTAATATATCAAACAAAAAACCTCAAACCGTTAACTTTATTTGGAGCAAACTATTACCAATGAAAAATGAACACAATTGATTATGAATATGTAACTCAATAATTTAAAATATCAGCGCAATAAATACACAGGCATGTAGCATATGTCCCAGAAATTGGTGCAAACGATTTATTGTCTGTGGTAGGAACATAAATTAGGTTCAAAAGAAAAGCAACGGTACTACAGGTCCGGGAAGAATCACAACACGGAACACAGTTTTACAACAATTAGTCATACACGTACCTACATACATAAGTACCAGGGGCGTAGCTACCGCCGTATCTGCCGTATCAATTATACGGGGCCCCCGGGCCACGGGGGCCCCCAAAGTGTGTAAGAAAAAAGAAATAAAAACTTCCCAATTTATTTTATTTTACAAATGACAAAATTCTATAAAGCAATTACTTTTTATCCCGCCTTAAGGCGAGGATATGTGGCGCTCGGGCAGATCTGAGGGGGTGAGGTGCGGCAATCAGCGGGGCGCTACCCGCGCGCCCCGCTACAAAACATCGCACAAAGCGCGCTGGATAAATGAAAATTACCGTTGAATCTTTTTTATTATACCCTTCGATCAACAATGCACAACTAGATGTCGGGTCGGCGCAAAAAATACGTCTCGGTGAATAACGCCTCATTTGAAAAGTGAGGCGTTATTGTCACTTATTTATGTTATTCATAAGATTTGCTACTTTATTGCTAGGTGTAATGGTTGTAATTAGGTTGAACTTCGAACTGTTTTAAAACTCTTTTCAGTTCGGTAGTAAACAAAATAAGCTGTCACACGTCATCCACACGGACAGTATTTAGCTTTGATTTTGTACGTGACCCGATATCTAGTTGTATATTGTTGATCGAAGATTATACCAGTGTGCAGTAGCGACAGCGAAATATCAGGGTTTGTGATTTCGGTTATTGATTACTTTAAATTTTTTAGTTTTTCTGAAATAACTCGTTAATTTTCAACTTTAGAGCAAATATGGCCCTATCCAAAGTTGTTGGAAATTTAATTTTCCACAAGTTTGGTTATGACCATTTTTACGCTAGGATCAATATTTGCAGAGTTTTCGAAAGAAAAGTTTATCGAAAAAATCGTAATGGGTGGAATTTTATTTTCTTCAACTTTGGTTCTCGCACTTTTCACTTCACGATCAATATTTTCGGATTTATACTCAAATCGGAGGTTAAATTGTTTCTATTGCTCATATTTTTGTTTATTATCTAGTTTATTTATAAAATAAATTGTATGGAAAATGTGGAAGGAAATTTTTTCGATAAACTTGGTAGTATAGCTCTGCAAATATTGATCTTAGCGTAAAAATTATAATGACCAAACTTGTGGAAAATTAAATTTCCAACAACTTTGGATAGGACCATTTTTGCTATAAAGTTGAAAATTAACGAGTTATTTCAGAAAAACAAAAAAATTGAACTTTAAAACAAGATGGCGGCGAATCCTCTACCGGGATTAGTTCGAAAATCGAGATTTATACTCCCAACAACCCCCCCCCCCCCACGACATTAAAAAAAATCGCTCCCCGGATTTTTTTCTATTTCAGGCTAGATTTATGTCTACCCCGACTGGACTATTGTGCATGAATTGGTTACACGGGAACAAGTTCAGTTAGTGTTATAGGTATATTATCTGACTGTTTACTCTGATACCTAAAAAATAAACAAGTCTACAAGTCACTAATTTACTCTTTGAACCTTTACTCTTTGAATATTATTGAACAGCTATTTATTAATTTTACATACATGCCCAAACATACCAGCATGTCTTTTTACCTTCCTTTTCCGCTTCCTTGTGCAACAGTTTCTGATTTTATTGATACTTTATTTTACCATGATGTAAACAATAGTCGATTTTATAGACAAAAAGTCACGAAGCAGAGCGTCCGGTACACAACCGTACACTACGAGCTACGCTCGTCGACTGAAGCTAGTAAACAATCTGATGCGATGCCTGCATTCCATAAAATAAGGTTGAGATTTGTCAAGCAAGACTCAAGTGCGTGAAACATGGCGGGCGAATATTTCGTTTTAGTTGAACTCTTTTGCGTTTTTATAGAAATTGGCGGGTCTAATGAAAAATGTAACTGATTTAAAATCTAAGTGAGTATTAGGAAATTGATATTCCAAAAAAAAACTATGATTATCGCTTCAAATAACGAGATCTAGGACGAGAAAAAAAATATTTGGTGCTACTTTGTGCATCTTATATCTACATTATTATTATGAATTTTAAAATTCTACTCAATTTAAAACTTTATTAAGGATATAATCTTTTAATTGGTTGTTAAATTTTTTTGATAGAATCGATAGAAGTGTTAATATTTGATCGTCAAAGTAGCGACTATGCGCGTTATTTTCACATATCCTCGCCTTAAGCGTGCGTTCAAAAGTTGGCAACACTCTACATCGTTATGGCGGGCTGCGGGACTTCCCCGTTTTACTTACTAGAAAAACTAAAATCATCATCAGCCATAAATGATTTAATAAATCAGTTTGCCGAAAAAAAGGCAAGGAGAATGAATATTTAAAATTTGATTTTTATTTGTAAAATGGTTAAATTATGTTATGATAAATAAATATTTCTTTTCACAATTTTTTTTTCTTTTGTGAAAAATCTTTACGCCCAAACAATCTAAGGGCCCCCAAACAATTTTTTATACGGGGTCCCGCCAATGCACGCTACGCCACTGATAAGTACATTCACAGTTGGCCTGTATGTTTGTTAATGAAATACTTTTATCTTTACAACAGACTTTGCTTTCACTGACTGCTACCTCATGTGAAGTTGGAACAAAGAAAAAGAGTGAATAAAACCGGGAAACAAACGTAGTCTATTATGCTACTATAATTATAAAGTTTATCAGGATGTTATATTGTATGTTTGTTACTCTTTCACGCAAAAACTACTGAACGGATTTGGATTAAACTGTACAGGAATATAGGTTATACATTCGAATTACATATGGGATACATTTTATCCCGAAATTCCCGCGGTAACGGGAACAACACGGGTAAGAACGGGGGGTGCTACTAGTATGTTAATAAATAGCTGACTCCTCCCGACACAGTCCACTATCGAACGGGTCCAATTCTTAGAACGCAATTCGAGTTACAGATTATCAATTTCAGTAGAGTATCAATTTCTTGGATTGTAAATAACGCATCGGATCTTATGTTTCTGTAGTTAAATCCTTTTTAATTATTGCCCTGTTTGTATTGTTACGACGATGCAGAATAATTCCTAGCTAGACGCAAATGATACGAGACATAAAACATTTTGTTTAACAAGTCTCTTGTTTCATACAAAGTAGTGTTGTTTATTCTCAATTTTAATGAGACTTGAAAATACTTAACATTTAATTTTCTTTAAGAATTTATATGCGATGCATTTATCTTTGACAAATTAGTGAAGTCATTCCCTTTATGTAAGATCGCGTGATCGGACAGCATTCATCGGGACAAAAGTTTTATTTTGAAAAAAGGCATTTTGTTAATTTTGTCTTGTTTCTTGATGGAATAAAAGGTTCCTTTAATTTTTCATTAGGTAAGTGTGGTGTGGAGCAAGTATGATAAGTGTGATAATCCATCTAAGAGTTTTCATTAGTAAAAAAGCTTCTTAACATACCACACATATTTGTAATTGGACTAAAATATGAATAAGGAAGTACAATATTAATGATACACCGATGACAGGGTTCGCAAGTTCACTCCAAGAGGGGTGGGTATCTCGTCTATCGACACGATAGTAAACGGTGCGTTATTATCTGATCCCTCCATAACTTCAAGTAAAATACTAAAATTGCTTTCGCTAAATCTTTCACCGTGATCTTGGCTTAGCTTATTATTAATTCCATTATGATATAAACAATAACAGAATATTATTACCATAGTTAATAAGACAACAAGTTATCTACATAATCATAATTAACAAGCCATTATAGATCGTATTTGGATACGTAAAGTTTATTATTTGATACACACTTTCACTCAAATTGTTTGCGTTAATTTTAATCAAAAGAAATGTTGTTAGGCTTTGTTTAGATTGGGCGACGAACGACGAACGACGAATGAAGGACAAACAAACGACCAATGAGTTTACAAACTGAGTTAAAAAATTCTAAATATAAACTTTGAAAATTGACATGTTTTACGTAGCCGACTAGATTAGTTGAACGGAGGTTGTATATTCAAATACGAGTCACTGGAAATATCTTATTAACTCACTCAATCTAAACTTCACCTTATGGTGTTAGTAATTAATCAGAAGCCGTAGATTATTTTGTTATCTTTAACAAATAACAAGACAGGTTTATTAATGGAGAACTAACTGAGGTGCCAAAATAAATTGATATATTATGGTGCTCCCACACTGCTGTTACAAAATGTTTATAAACATTTTTGAACACTAAAACATTTACTAACAAATGTTGTCAATTCTTACATTTTGTTAGGAACTGTTATATGTTTTAAGTGCTCCTACACTGATGGAAAGTGTTTACTAACATTTTATAACATTTTGAATCTGGCATTGGCTCGCAGTTTGGTTTTGCGTTCTGAGACGTCTACACGAAAATGGAAGAAGATTTGCTAATTGGGATAGCTTTCATTTTTTGTTTAAAAAAAAAGAAAAAGCGCTCTTATTGGATGCGCCGAACGCTTAAAGCTAGAGAAAAACTCACCGACTCACCGCATACCCCGCCGTCACCCGTATAAAATGTTTACAAACAAAATTTTGTTCAAAAATGTTAATTAACATTTACTAACATGAAAACATTTTTTGACTTTGGTGATTAAATGTTAGCTAACAAATGTTTACTAACGTTACTTAACATTCTATAACAGCAGTGTGGGAGCACCTTTACTAGTACAAAAAATGTGTGAGTTCTTTTTCATGATGACATTTGACATATTTGTTTGCTTCTAATGTGTAAAACAGAATTTAATAACAAGGTTTGGAGTAACTCCAAAACGTTATTTAAAATATGAATATGGCTTGCAATCATCAAGTCAGTTAATTAACCGTAGAAATACTTGTTATATTTGATAGAACTGTGAACTTTGATAGAATGCAGGTTTGAAACTGATCTCGAAACCTTGCCCAGAAGAGCCTTGTTGGAAAGAAAAATTGGAAACTATATCTTTTGTAAACCGGTCTTATAAATAATGAAATATTTGCTAAAAACACAAGAACATTGGGGTAATAGTTAATAAATGTAATAAAGACCTACCAGTCATAAAACAGATAATCAACAAGAAAATAAATTCAAATAATTTAATACACGAAGCCATTAGTTTAGCGAAATGTGACAGATAATTTCTTTCAGATCGTGACTATCTACAGCATCCAATGTCACTCGGCATAAAGTTATCTCTTGTAATATGACACTTTGATGGTCAGATACGAACAGTCATCGTCCGTTATAGCTCATTTGAAAACGATCTCCAGATAACGTTGATCTACTAGATAGTGTATTTTTTGCTTCATCTCCTCGGGATATAAAAGATTTTATTTCGTCTTTAATGTCAAGAGGTGCTGGTGAAACTTTATAACAGTTCCTTATTGTTATAAACATGAGAATAATGTGAAGTATATTTATATTATTGAAGGAACGTGTTTTAACCGATTTCAGAAAGAGGAGCTTGTGTATTCGACCAGTTTGTATAAGTATGTAATATACATATGTATGTGTTTGTCCAAGATTTCCCAAAAAAACACTGAAATGATTTGAATGGGGTTTTCGTAAATAGATTTTTCAATTATTTTTTAGTAAATTAATAAAAAATTAAGTTTTCTTAGTTTAAAACTGTGTAAACTTTTGTCTCGTTTCATAATAATGTAAGTGTCTTACATTCAACATAAATCTAGTAAATCGTATAATACAAATTGAGGACTCAACCTCAATATGGCACACTTTTGTTCACAATTCCATATTTCTTTGTCACTTATTGATATCTATCTACAAAGATAACAAGACAATGAACATTTTAACCCACTTTTGGAACTCATTCATAACATTTTAAAGAAACCAGGTAACACTGAATCGTATCGCAAATAAATCGTAAAAGCACTGTTTCGATTTATTTGTATCTTTAAGTACAAAACATGAGAAGTGTTTTACTTTGCCGATGGGTGTGTTGTTAACCGAGTGAGCGAGTGGTGTGTGCTGTGTTCCGTATTGAGTTGATATTCGACTGTTGTTACCGCAGATGTTAGATAAAGAGGATGATAAAATAAAAGGGACGGTACTTGGTTTGTGTAGGGTTACCACTATACATTAAAATAGGTACCTTGAAACTAATAACAGCGGTGTATAACTTATGTTAAAGGTGTACGAGGTTCATCGTAACTCCAAAACGAATAGAACTATTATATGTCGCAGTTTTGGAACGAAGTTCCTTATCGCGCGTTGCGAAAGGGGGCTAGACGGAAAAAATGGTAACGACATTTTTTAGGCCAGAGAGGGACAGACAGAGAAACTTGCGCACGCCAGAGAGAGACAAACAGAGAAACATGCGCGAGAGCGACAGGCAGAGAAACTTGCGCATGCCAGAAAGAGACAGACAGAGAAATATGTGCACGCCAGAGACTTTTTATCAGAAATTGTCGAGATGTTAGCTTTAATTTATTGCGTTGTAGTTAGTTACTAAATGTATTTAATATAATTATATAATATATACCCGGACAAATTCACACACGGTTAATTAGACCCAAAGTCTAAGCTTGTAATATGGAATCTAACTCGCTGATACTACATGTACGTACAGTGCACAAATACTTTTATAAGAATATATAATTGACACCCAGACGTCGCATCGTCGCCAACAACTATGTCTTTACATATTGTTGACTCCGGGCGGGAATCGAACGCGCAACCCCCGAATGGTGACTATATTTAAGTCACTACGTATTGACTACTCCAGTGCCTATATGAACTCGGAGATGATCAGTCTTTCCGGATTTAAAAGACATTCAATTCAATAATATCCACTCATGTATTTCCTATAGAGTTACTGCAGCAGGACCTATACCATCTAGGGTTTTTCCTAAAAACTGACAAAGTTCGACGATTTAGTCATATAATCACTGTAGTGACGTCCCTAGTTCCGGAAGATTTGCGATATTACTGATAAAGAGCTAAGAAACATACCTAGTAGCCGGCGCAACTGAAAATTACGTTAGGAATCATGGACATTCTAATCAATGACGTCAACAATTTTACAAGTTAACTAGTAAAGCCCTATGGTAGTACCCAGGCTATACTCGCTAATGAAGGATGAAAATTATATTTTGGGATGAAAAGTAACCTATCCTAAGCTAAAATAACCTTTTTTTTGTGAGTAGGAGAAATGCGTTTATGCATCCCCGGCAGTTCGGGGAAACGACCGGGGTATGTGGGACTCGTCCCGACGCGATCTACGGGCCGGGAAATACCCACTAAAACTCCTACTGTGTTCCGTCGTCCGCGGCTCGCTGACAAGAGTCGCGGGGCTACTTCGCGGCATTCTTCCGAAGCTAAAATAACCTAACCAGTATGAGACGAGACACAGTCGGTGGCGGATCGGTCTAACTCCTGAGGGAGACCCCCGTAAGTGGCTGAACTTTCGAGTATATCGACATTTGATATCGACATAAAAAGAAGTAATTAAGGGCCAACACTGCGCACGCCGCGGTTTCATACTAAAGTGAACCGTCGCGTGCGGTTTCATACAAAAGTGAACCGCGTGCGCCCGCCGCGTGCGCCCGCTTAACGCAGTGTTGGCCCCAAGTATCCTAAAACTAATCTCCTTTATGTTTAACGTAATATTTTTTTAAGTCCGACTTCCAGAGATTGTGAGTTCAAAGAAACAACAAAGAAATTCCTGGGCTTTATACTCGTATGCTATGTAATGTAGATTATCAAAGTTCGTATAACATAATAATAGTCAATAGTCGTAGTAGAAGAGAATAGTCATCCAAATAGGGTTATTGCTTCGGTACTGAGATGACCAAGTCTCATTACATAAGTCTATAAAACAACTTATAAAAGTAGTTTTATAGACTTATTACCTTACAAAAATCTAATTGAATAAACGTCAAGTCCTTTCACAAAAAAACACATTAATGTTTGATACGCCACGCCAAATTACATCCATAATAAATAATTAATTACTCATAACCGTATTACATAATAATAGTTTATTAAAGTTATAATATACAGGATATATAAATAAGTTTTACATAACTTTCATTTTATACTTTACACTTCCTAAAACATGTTTACATTTTACCAAGTTGTTCAACATGTATGTACGAACATTAAGGTAAATACGAGTAATAAATTAGTTAATATATAATATCAAAAAGTGGAAGTGCCCCGCTGTTTTACCCGCGTTGTACTCGTTCCTATGGCATTTTTGGCATGAAAAGTAAGTTACAAGCCTTTCTCTTGAATCTATCTGCATGTTAGTGAAAGTCGCATGAAAATCCGTTCAGTAGTTTTTGAGAAAATCAATTATATACAGACAGACAGCTTTTAGGGACTTTGTTTTATACTATGTAAGGAGATATAAAAGATATCGGCTCGTACGGAAATCGTTTGCTTATTGATTGTTACAGCCACTTGACTGACTAGTGACATTTGTAAACACTTTCCTTTTCACGAGCGATACAATCTAAAGATAATTAATTATCTAAGTGCTTACTTAGTTGCATGGATGAGAAGAAATGAAAACTTATCAATTACGAGGTAATTATCAATACATAGTATGTCAAACGATGGGTAAAACAGCGGAGCATTGCTAATAAGTAGATAATAATTAATTAGAGGAAATGTTTCCTTAGTAAAGTCCAACCAATTTCATATTTTATACAAGTTTATGTTAATTATGATATCTTCTGAATTTCTAGGTTGGAACCTACTTGGTGGAAGTCCCTCCAGACCTGATATGAGCCCAAAATAATACAATACATGATCAAATCTATTAATTAAATTAGTCAACACTACATAGTTTAAAACAAAGTCGCTTTCCACTGTCTGTCCCTATGTATGCTTAGATCTTTAAAACTACGCAACGGATTTTGAAGCGGTTTTTTTAAATAGATAGAATGATGCAAGAGGAAGGTTTATATGTATATAAATTCCCGAAATTTCCACGGGAACGGCCAATAGGCGAGTACAACCGCAGGGCACTGCATTAGTTTATAAATAGGGTATTATAGAAGCGTTTTCAGTGAACGAGAGAGAGGCCTTTGGTTCTTTGCAATTTTACCGTTGGAATAAGAGTAGGTACCTCATTTGGGTCGGTCAGCCAAACAATATTGAATATCTTTATAATCAGTGATATGGTTCTTAAGAAAAGTTCTTCGTATCTTATAATTTCAGACCATACAGCCTTTAGTTAGGCGGTCTAAAAACTCCAGGCTTGTCCACTAACCTACTCTTACTAACTTACCTTAGACTGATTTACAATACTAACCCTTTTAAAATACCCACCTCACTTTGTATACACAAAAAGGCCAACCTGTTAGTATATAACTTAGGATATCCATACTATGCTAACGTGCACAATTTTAGGTTAAAGTATTTCCGAGCTCGCAGCCCGTTATAAGGGTGAAGAGTGTTCATGTTCGCGGTGCACTACAAAGAATTCGTGTGCCATAAATTGAAGAGTGACCTTCCGCCGGCAGAGGAACGCTAGTGTAAACTGTACTTAGATCTGCAAGACGGTGTACTTGGCTCTTTATGATACCTTGAACATTAAATAGAGCTATAGCACCTATTCAATGCAGATATTATGATGTTATGCAATATTCATAGTATAGTTTGCTTTGTGTGATTTTAAGATGGTAGCAGCTAAATGGCATCGTTAATGTATAGTATATTATACTAGCTGCGCCCCGCGGTTTAACCCGCGCTGTGCCCGTACCTGTGGGAATTTCGGGAATTTTTATACATATAAACCTTCCTCTTGAATCACTCTATCTATTTATTTAAAAAAACCGCGGCAAAATCCGTTGCGTCTTTTTAAAGATCTTAGCATACATAGGGACAGACAGACAGCGGAAAGCGACTTTGTTTTATACCATGTAGTGACTTTGCATTTGAATTGATATAATTATATTAGAAATAAACCACATAGAGCTACGTTTAGTTTAAAAATCTATATCAATATAGACTTTATTTAAACGTTACCGTGCATATGACAGCACGTTAAATAGTCGGTCTCTGTTGTCACGCCTAAATCTCGGACACCAAAGTTGACACCTTTACGAACTTGCTTTATAATTAAAAACAAAACACGGTAGCATTTTTGCGACAGCGCATGAACTGTTCCATTCAAACGAGACAAAGAAACAAAGTGAATAATTACAGAACAACGGAATATAATTAAACCGGACGTACCTATCCTTCGATTGAGTGAAATATTGTCATGACGTTACATTTCGCACTCCTCGTTAATTACTTACTGCTGACGTCACGGAATGTGAATTATTTAAATGCGGCGTACAATTAATATAATGCGAAAGTGGTAGTCAATTATATGTGCCGCAGTTTTTTTTGAGTGACCTTTGCGTGGGTCTCGTGTCAACCTCCTGGTGAGGTTGGGTCATACCGATTGCGTCAAAAGGGAATGCGTTATGTCACATTATAATTTTTAACAACAATGTTTAAAAAAAATAATTGTAATTTTTTCACGCGCCAAGCACGCCATCCCTACATTTAACACTTTCACGTTATTTTGATTTAACTGTGATAAAGTGTTTTTGAAAGACCGTTCGGGTGATTAACCTTAACGTTTTTAATCTGTGGTAGTTTTTTCATTACCATTATTATAATTAAGTAATAACGGACAACTTTCTGAATAAAAAAACGCTTTAAACACTGATTGAGAGTTAATTTTGTAAGTTTTAACAAGAAGCAATCTATGTAAGTGGTTGGTATAATGCAAAAGCGTTATTTAGCAATAAGAGTGAATCATACAATTACCTTTAGAGTCGTTGTCTTCAGCTTTTCAAGCAATTCAATTAATGAAAACAGTAAAGCATGATATTGTAATGTATTTTACGATTCCCTTATTAGGTTTATTGACTTGCGAATGTTTACCCATGAATTTTAAGGCTTACACAGACAAGACATTGTCTGCTTTGGTTGTCTACTTTAAATCCCACTATAAAAACTATTTTTCATAGACTGATTCTCCGCAAACAATGATCCTTCATCTAGGCAATCGTATTTTTCCTTTTATGTTAGAATCGTTACCAGTCGATACGTACCTTACCACTTGTTACTTATGCCTAACACAAGAAGGTGATTTTATTTGTTTTCAGATAAAATTACGATACCTTGTCTGTCATCTGTCTGAACTGTGGCACCCCTTTTTAAGCTACAAGCATAATGAAGGTGTGTATATGTAGCATAATATCATTGATTTAGATGACAAGCAAAATACAAAATCCGTGACAGCAAACTTCACAAATCTTCAGTAACTGCTGCTTTCGGATGTCCATTAAATCGATCTTCTTCTTCTTCATCGAGTGGATGGTTAACCTGACCAATCCTGGTGTCAGAGTTATTGAGCCGCCAAAGGCCTCTGACATGGCTCAAGTAACGACTACTATCCGTAGAAAGTAACCGGGACCGACGGCTTAACGTGCCCTCCGAAGCACGGAATCATCTTACTTTTCGAGCAATCAGGTGATTCGGCCTGCAATGCCTTAACCAAACTGAGGAAAGTCTCACAAAGAGATTTTTGTGAGATATCCCCACCGGGAATCGAACCCGGAACCTCCGGGTCGTGAGCCAGGCGCTCAAACCACAAGACCACGGAGGCTGTTAATTAAATCGATAATTAACTAATTGACGTAATATTTTATACATTACATATCAAAATCACCCCTTACATTTCTACTAAGTGTAGCGCCACATCTGCGGAACGTACGGCGCCGAACCTTCCGCTCTATGACACATCAGTCGAAATTACGCCGCGTACTGATGTGTCATAGATAACTTGAAATACACTACGAGCGTATTTAGCGGAAGGTTCGGCGCCGTACGTTCCGCAGATGTGGCCCTACACTAAGGAAGCATTTCACGACTCTGAGTACGGCGTATGACTTTTATAGTAAGAAACTTATTATTACTTATTTTGATGCATTGAATATTAAGGTACGTTTCTTTGTGATACATTCAAGATGCTATAAGCGAAGATATTCTAAAGAGCGGACGTTCTTTGTATCTATTCCTTTGTAGTCGATTTATGTGCAAAAAGGTAGTGTAAGGAAGGTTCATCAATATCCCATTATTAACACTTGTATGTGGTATTTCTACCCTCTCTTACCAACAAGTAACTTAAAGCAAACGTGCAGTGTGGGAGAGTTCACCATTAAATAAGTGAATAGGTTTGCTTAGATTGTTGATCGGTGTTTTAATGATTATATACTTGAAAATTTTCTAGTTTAGTTATGATGCTTCTGTCTCCACTATTTTAAATGAAAATTGTGAGAAGGTGTTTTGTTTCCTACACTCAATGAGCGTTTCACTAAGCGCTATACTACATCTTAGAAAAAGAGAGAAAGAAATTAAACCTCTACTTTTTTTAAATTAAAAGGTAAGGGCTTAACATTTGTTAGTTAAGAGTTGTTTTAGCCAAGAACACCCTTATGTAATCAAGATGGCTATTAACTTAAAAAGATTGCACCGGAAGGAAAGTATGGACTAAGCTTTGTTAATTCAATGCGATTGTTAGGCAAAGTGCAGCTCGGCGTCTACTTGGATGTGTGGCCTATAGAGGCATTTTTATCTGAGCGCTACCGTGCTGCAGAGGGCACATAAAATTGTCGGTCTCGGTTGTTTCAATTGTCGGACCATGTCGGAGGCGTTTTTTAGGCTGACTAAGGGTCTGCGCACATTATAACAACTCAACGGCGACTCGACTCTATGTCAAATATTGAAATTTAAGCCCTGTGTCATATGTTCAAGGTTTAATTTCGAAAAAATATATTAAAGTAGTGTACGATGAGTGGCCTACGCATCGTACACTAAAGGTCAACCCCGACACGTTTGTCACGCAATGACCACACGTTGTCCACGCAACGACCACACGTTGTCCACGCAACGACCACACGTTGTCCACGCAAACTGAATTCAACCGAAAACTGAGGTTAGACGATTACCCACTCGTTGACACCGCGTTGTCCACTCGTTGACAACGCATTGCCCACTAGTGACCATGGGGTGGATCAACTAGTTGACTACTCATCGAGAGTGTGAGTAGAGTTGCTGCCGCGTTGGCGTGGAGTTGTTATAATGTGCGCAGACCTTAACCTCAAAACACCAGGGTTGGCCACTAACCTTCTGGAACTTACTTACTAAAAAAGGATACATGTTTTTCAACCCAATACTAGGGAACAAGTGCACTGCAGATGAATCCGCGGGCCACTGCCTGCATAACAAGTAACAACATAGTTTATTCTAACGTGCACTTAAGTGATGCAAACAAATAAATACTTGACTGGTTACTTGTAATTGTTAACAAACAGCTGACCACCATGGAGCATTCACAGTTCTCACCTGTCTATTTCACGTCTTGTTATTAAGTAATCTAAATAAAGTCATATCTTTGTAGGTACTTATGTTAATTGGTGAAAAAACCCTGTAGTGTCCCACTGCAAGCCAAAAACATTACATGCCATGTCATATCATTAATTTATAGGCAATAATTATTCAAAATCGGAAAAAGAGGGTGAAAGTGCGTAGAAAACTCTTAGTGTTCTAAATCGTTCATATCATAAAACAAAGTCCTCAGAAACTGTCTGTATGTAATTGATTTTCTCAAAAACTACTGAACAGTTTTTATGCTTCATCGACAGAAAGGCTTTTCATGGCGAAATTCCCAAAGGAACGGGAACAACCGCGAAGCACTGCTAGCATCATTATAAATCTGAATATGTATTTTTCCCAACAATGCAACTCATGTTAGGCTGAAGTTATTTGTTGTTATAAACTCTTAACAAAGCTATTCATCGATATGAATGTGATGTCAATGCGCGGGCGCATCGTCAGAGAATTGACACTTAAATTAAACTTGAGTTCTGAGCAGACGGACTGAAATATTTTATTGTTCATTCACTTTTACGATACTTCTTTCAACATAAATTGATGAAGTTTGTTTACTGTCTTACGTATAGACATCAATTGAAGAATTAATTTAAAAAGAGAAGGTTACTTTAAATAATACTCGTATAAAAGATAATCTGAAAATAAATAAATCTACCTGGACTAATTCACACACAGTTAATGAAATGAAAAACAGAAAGGTAACACAAACGTGCAATTACAATTTTTAAATAGCACAAAAAGAGTGAAATATTACAAGCGCCTCAGGCGCAGTCATTAAGTTCTAGGACTAGGTAGAGACCAATGAAGTAATTTCCATTCAATTTCCATAGTGAGGTAAATCGCCCGTCTGGTTCGCGGACAAACGATCGAGTTGACAGCATCATTGAGCAGTGTACGGCCTATGGCACTGACAAAGCGCTCGACATTGCCGCTTGCGTGACCTCAAAGGATCGCAACATCCACATGACTGATGGCTTATACATTCAATGCCTCACTCGTGATTGTTAGGCGGTCTACACACTAGCCGATCTATAAACCTACAACAAGATATCTGCTATGTAAGCTATGTAGATGCTATGCAAGAATCTGCATTTCTTATATAACATATGCCGATTTGTAAAGCCCTATGTCCGTCAATCGGAAAGTCTGTATGCCCCTTTAGCTTGATTAGACCGCTTCATTCTCTACGCCTGTCCTGGATTGATAGCCACATTTAATACATGTGGAATTCATCTTGAATTCGACTTCGTCCGCATAACAATATGTAGGCTATTTTAGCTCTGCATTATAATGCATTTCTGCAATGTTAAGTGTCGTAATTTGAAGCGTGAAGTTTAAAAATATATTTAAGGTTTTGCAATGGAGTTGGATGCAATTTAATCTCAAATAACATATATAGGTACATTTGATTATATATATACCGATTTATGAATGTATACCCGAACCAATTAATAAACGGTTTTTAAGGATATGACATTTGGTGGAATGTTTGGTAGACGTATGTTCAGAATGATAAAACGTGTCTCCCATACCTTCATCCGGAAATCCCTCTTTAGGATTCCTTACTTTAAGATGGGCACCTATTGGGTTTTGTATAAACGGCTATAACCAAAGCTTTTGTTAACTTGGCAATGAGTACTAAAACACAGGTACGAAGTATTAAGCATAATCTCAGTTTAACGTAGTGAAATGCTAACAACTTATACGCCTTACTACGAGGTGCAATACCGACCGAGACGCATAATTATCTAAATAGTAGGTCCAAAGCAAATATAAATAGCTTCCTGATGCTCATTATAGCTGTAACTTATGGGCAATTACATAATGGACCAGGTAATTATACGTTGTTTAGAGTCAATTTTAATATCGTAACTCAATTACTTTAAGCATACAGGAAACACGTCAACATCATCGCAAAGCGCGGCGCCCGCGCAGGTTGCGGTTACGTAACGTATAATAGAGGTAGCCGAGAGCTGCGAGGGTGCACCGAACATACTCGCATATAGGTACGTTCACATATCGAACATACACAATAACATGACGCCAATTACTGAACGCGCTAACAACCCCTACAATACCACTTTCCTTCCTATCACCAGTGCCGCTAGACTCTAGACCAATATGTAAACGGGATTTTAAATTGCAAACAAGATGGTAATTAGCGAAAACATCCGCTAAAAGTCGCGGTTAAATGTCACCGTGGAACCCGTATGGAAATTAGGGACAAATTACGTCTCCACTCTTACTTTCGTTTGTTACAACAGTTACATAAAACGTATCAATAATTTATGGTTTCTTAATCCATTTATTGTCCCGATAAAGGGTTTGTGCAAGTCACATATCGTAAAGATCGGTTTTCGGCCTTATTTATTATTGTCTGAATGTTTTTGAGACAGGTTTTTTGAATGGTTCTGACACGGATAGATCAAAACAGGCGGTCAAATGGTTCGTATCGGACTGATAATCGAGTGCGCGCCTACAGAGTCTCGCTTTACTTATGCAATGTATAAAATATTGCAAACTCATAAGCACTGCGCTCCAGTGTGCAGTTGAGATGAAACTTGAGATAGAGATAATCTAATAAGTCAGATCTGAAGCTAGACGTCGACCGGAGTAATAACGATAGTTGAGATGCCAGAGGTTAATTAAAAATAGCAACTTCAATCTGAACCGTCCGAGATGGAGTTAGATACTTGACGTCTGGTTTATACCATCTTCAATACTAATGCCTTATTCCTGCTTCAATAGGATGTATTAAAGAATTAATAAAGCATTCTTCAGGGTCTTTTATGAATGGAACTTATAGCTTATAGCTTATCAGTCCTGCATCTCTGGTTTTAAATCGGTAGATTGATGTACACGTCATAGATAATTTTAGTTAAATTATTAAATTGGCAATGTCTTGTCTATTACCTTGGTGCAATGGCGATGGAATCATTTGTTATTAGTCACATTGGTACAATAAAATTAGTCCTTATTAACGATAATTTATATAAGGGTCTCTCAAAATTTGTTATAGGTTATAACTTACTAGCAGCGCCCCGCGGTTTTACCCGCGTTGTGCCTGTTCCCGTGGGAATTTTGGGATGAAAAATAGCCTATAACGTTCCCGTTGAATATGGCTAAAGAAACTTATTGCTTATATGGTAACAAAAAATCCTCATCCTTCGGTGTTTGAAGTCGCATAAAATGGTAAAGGGCAATGCATACATGCTCGTATAGTATATGGCAATATATCTGGCTCACCGGTCTCTAGCTGGGGAGCACAATGAAGACTGTTTCCATCACGAGGTCTGAGTAATTCATCTATTCCTTCACTGTACTTACATTATATTACGTCAATATAATTTGTTTCGCATGAACGAGAGCCTTGTGACATCTAAACACAAAATAATAATTTATTTAATCAGAATAATAAATGTTCGAAAAACATTTAATTAACTATTAACACGTATGACAAAATAATAATCACGAAATCTGTTGCAATACTCATTAGCACTTTACAAGATATTAATTTCTTAATGTTTATTTTTTGTACTAATTAGGTGCTCTATGAATAACATTACGTTTGTTTTGCAGCAAATCTTTCGCATATATAATGTTGCATATCAATGTCTGACCCGACTGAATTGACCATTAAGTAATGATCTAGGGGCGCGGCAGTATTTTATATTTAAAAGATTAAAGTCATTAATTTATTAGACGATAAGATCCTCAGGATTCGTTTCGCAATTCAATTTGTCCAAGAGTATTCTGCAATACCTAGTGGCATTTTTTTGTAATTACTCATGTATTCATTTTTTTATTTATGTAGTCAACCTATGAAAATATCAAGAATACTTAAATTTCCAAGAATATAGTAGTAATATGTCTTAACTTTGTTTGTTCACTTAATTTGATAAGGAACTATAGCTCAATCTTTTCTTAAGCCACCTGTTGGTACATTGTATATTACATTTCGTTATTTCTTAGTTAATTTCGAACGTAAACAAATCGTCAAACACAGCCGATGTTTCAACGAAAGACATTCATTTTATCAATAGCATTACTAATATCGAACACTCAATATCTCCTAATCTAATTACCTTCCAAAACAATCACTAATTGCAATATATCATTACCCAAACAGTTTCAACATAACAAGTCCAGTGTAAACATATCAAATAATGAATTCGGTATTACAATGATAGTGTGTCTGTTTAATGTTATCTGTCCAGTAACAGTATCTTAACATCTTGTGTCAAGGTGAAGTATCAATCACATATGAGCGAGTGTGCGAGTCCTCTGTGCGAGTGTGTTTGGAATTACCAAACATGTAATACGATAAATATTAAAATAATAGATGCTAAGAGTGTGGTGATGAATTGTATTAGGAAGTTGCGGAAGGTTAGTTCTTGATGATATTCTTTTTTGTATATGTTATTGAATCCGTTAGTATTAGTTAATATTTAACCAACTGAAAAAGAAGAGGAAGTTCTCAATTCCTCAGTCTGTTCACGAGTAATAAGTCTATGTTTGTTTTAAAATACATATACTCGTTTTATATAATTTAGTGGCAGTTTTGAAGGTCGTTTTTGTATGTTGAAAATGGTAAGTACATAAGTATTAACCTGCAATGGCCCACTGGGCAAAAATACCTCTCAGCTCACCGAACATATCAGTACAGTGAAGAGGTTTAGGACTTTTATTATTTGATGTATATTACCTATCCTATCCTATCCTATCCTACTTCCTACTAATATTATAAACTAGCAGCGCCCCGCAGTTTTACCCGCGTTGTGCCCGTTCCCGTGGGAATTTCGGAATTTTTTTACATAAAAACCTTCCTCTTGAATCACTCTACCTATTACAAAAACGCATCAAAATCCGTTGCGTAATTTTAAAGATTTAAGCATACAGACAAACAGACAAACAGACACGAAACAGAGACGACTTTATTTTATACTATGTAGTGATGCGTAAGTTTGTGAGAATGGATGTATGTATGGATGTATGGATGTATGTTTGTTGCTCTTTCACGCAAAAATTACTGAACGGATTTGGATGAAACTTTACAGTAATATAATTCCTGCGGGAACGGGTACAACGCGGGTAAAACCGCGGGACGCGGCTAGTGTTTCATATATGCACTATCTAATCAATTGATATAAAATTAATGTTACAACTACTCATTTCCAAACATGCTTATTACGGACTTTCAATAACGTGTTCATTTTAGATTGTTCATATGATACCTATCATCTATCGTTACCCTTTCTACTCCATACCTACTTAGATATTAAAACAATGACGGTCAAAGATCTCCTACATAATGGAATCAACTAGAGAAATGTATCGGTGCATTAACACACGTTAAACTACTGACCTTGTTCGTGTCAATGTCGATCATAGCGGAGCTGATTGGAGCTGATCTGCCTTATTGGACTATTGTTTATCTACACTAATGTTGTAACATTCTACTTATGTTTCCAATACTTGACTTATAATTACTACTGTTATAGCGCAGACAACTAAAACACTCAATTTAAGCAATTGCACATGATGTTATAATATCATTATAATTTAACATTATAACATCATTATAACGCGACCAATTAACCTGGCGAGCCTTATGTCAAAATCCTCATACTAGTTGTATAAAATTTTGATATTAGGCTGGCTTTTTAAAATAGTTGGGTTATACGTGAAAACTTCGTCGAAACTACATACACAAAACTCTTTGGTAAGATCTCGCTCGCTCCTGATTGGCCCTACGCGCAGCTGCGCTCTCATTGGTTAGATTTTAATGGCGGCAAGTTCACTGTGACAATACACGTACCTACGCGTGAATTTAATGTTTCGCAATGTGTTTTGTTTTTAAAATGTTGTTTGATTAATTGCATTAAATAGTGAAGATAAAGTAGTGTATGCAACTGCATATAACACGGGTATTAAAACACTCGTTACTATTATGAAACTCGCTGCGCTCGTTTCATAAACTCACACTCGTGTTTTAATACCCTTCTTTATATGACGTTGCATAAACTACTATTATCTACACTAATGTTGTAACATTCTACTTATGTTTCCAATACTTGACTTATAATTACTACTGTTATAGCGCAGGCAACTAAAACACTCAATTTAAGCAATTGCACATGATGTTATAATATCCACATCGATATCGTTAAATCTCATTATAACATCATTATAACGCGACCAATTAACCTGGCGAGCCTTATGTCAAAATCCTCATACTAGTTGTATGAAATTTTGATATTAGGCTGGCTTTTGAAAACAGTTGGGTTATACGTGAAAACTTCGTCGAAACTACTAAACTTACATACACAAAACTCTTTGGTAAGATCTCGCTCGCTCCTGATTGGCCCTACGCGCAGCTGCGCTCTCATTGGTTAGATTTTAATGGCGGCAAGTTCACTGTGACAATACACGTACGCGTGAAAAACTATTGTCAGCTTTTACTCTTGTTGTTTGATTAATTGCATTAGTGAAGATAAAGTAGTGTATGCAACTGCATATAACACGGGTATTAAAACACTCGTTACTATTATGAAACTCGCTGCGCTCGTTTCATAAACTCACACTCGTGTTTTAATACCCTTCATTATATGACAGTTGCATAAACTACTATTATGTAATAACGGTTTGATTCTCTATGGTCATGTTGTGTTGGTTGAATTAAGGTTTGGGTAGATTCTATTGCTTTGTAAGAAGCATTTATGTTGCTGCTCATATTATTTTTCATTTGTGTTTTTTTGTCATTTTTATATGTGATTTGTGAACTGACTCACTGTACTGATATCTTCCTAAAAATGACAATATTTCATTTTAGATTGTGATTGTCAAATCGATGTCGACGATCCGAAGACATGAATTCTCAAAACTACATAATATGAGGATGTTTATTATATTATGATTTTTATAGTGGTCGCGTAGCTTTATGATGTCTAGAGCTGTGCCTCGGTGCACGGCCACCTTTCTATGTCGATGGTGCACGGACACTACAGAATCTTCGGAATAGCCTGTAATGTCCCACTGCTGGGAAAAGGCCTCTCATCTCACTGGAGATATCAGTACATTGAGGAAGAAAACTTTGAAAAAACCACACAAAACTGTAATGTTGGAGATAATGTTCAGTAATTAAAAAGTCTATAGGTAATAGCCGCCGCCGTCGCTTGCACCATGGCACCCCGTAACACAAAAGTGTGCTGCCATAATTCACCTCTCAAACACAAACACATTTGCGTCGCTACAGTCATTTCGTAGAATATATTAATAATTATAACGTTAAAGTAGGTTTTTATCTTTTAATCTCTTGATTTTATAAAAAATGGAGGGCGACATTGTAAAGTTGTAGTTTCTAATGATTTATAGTGCGTGGTTGATTCTTAGTAGAGATGCGAAGAGCGACAATATGTCGCGACTAGTTCTTGCTTTCATATTGTCTTTGTGTAAAGGAAAAAATATAAGCCCATAACACAGGCCTATAATGTGCTCCTGCTGAGAAAAATCTTTTCATCTCTCACTGAAGATACAATTACAGTAAGAGGTATTAGGCATAATTGCAATAATTATTCAGATCTTTAGATTAGCCATAGTAGATGGATTTGGTGATCACAATAAAAACTAGAGCCGTTGTAGAAAAACATCTGCACTTGATCAGGGAATTGAACCCGAGACCTTGATCTTGGCAGGCGAGTTGTCATGGCTCAGGTTTTTAAATATAAATAAAGAACAATGTGAATAAACAAAGAACGAAACCCAATCAAAAAGCCAATAACGTCTTATCACATTTTATTATTCATAACTAGCAGTTACATACAATAAACTGTTTAATACCCCCAGTACAATAGGGCCGAAGCGGACCAATATGCCCTTTAATTACTTTAAGGAAAATAAAAAACAAAAGTCGATCGCAGACTAGTAATTAAGCCGAAAACCGCTCGAATGTAGGTCGGTGTGTCTCGGTTTCTGAAATAGTTTCACCCATCAAGATGAATCTTAATATATTAAATTTGCGTTAACCCTTGCGTGCTGGAGTCGCGTGCATTCGGCGACCGATTCCGGCACTCACTGACAGGACCATCAATTTCGGGACACATTCGGTATTCGCAGAACTTTCGCCCGAAGCATCAGACATCTGATTCGTATCAGAGCCGTTAATACAATCACTTGTCAGACTAGACTGCGTTATGTTGCATACAATAATATATTACTCGTTACCGAAAACTGAATTAAATTACGTCACTGCCATGCACAGTGTTTGTACTGTGACAACACTGACAACTGTTGGAATGCGATCATTGGATTACACACCGTTTATACTGTCAAGTTATGTGTTGCCAGGACGCTTGTTGCTAATTAAAATTAATAGATCTTATAACTATACATAGCACTGGTTTTTGCAATACAGTTGTATAATAATAATTAAAGTCGTAAATCAATTAATCTAACTAGCATTGGTCACGGTACAGGAGAAATCAAAGTTGTAATAAAAGTCTATATACATTAATTATTATTTTCCGCTAATAACATAATCTTGTTTTCTAAATTTTATTGCTGTAGCCACACCGATGCTGATTGAAGATGACTGATTCCTTCCGGACGAATAAATGTAACGCGAAATTATTTCGCATTGAATAATCGCTTCCGGTCGAGTAGATTATGTTGTTACTACTGTCACTTTATAAAAATAGCAATTTATATTTGAAGAAATATTAGTCGGGCTTGACAAGATACTACTTGCGAAAATTACTTCTAGACAAATAAATTGACCTCAGATTATTTTAAAACGTAACTATATAATTGAATTACTACTATCAATAAGATAGTCAACTATTTACAGGAGTATGAACTCATTAAAATAGACACGAACTTGACTAACTGTCGCATTCAATGTCCTTATCTATGTCGTTGATAGCCTAGGGCATTTATATTTCATAATTGGAATAAATTCTAGATTTGCCTTCAAAATAGTATATTATGTACTTAGATTATATAACTTAAGGATATTATAAAGATTCTAGAGTTTGGACATGCAGTTTCAGTTAATCCGTATAATTTCAGTCCCCATTTTAGTATATAAACTTTGCCAAATATCTAAGGCTAAGTTATGTATGAAATATTGTGCCAAACTCTCTCAAAAAAATATACTTATAAAATATCAAACCCTGATGACGCATCAAAAATTACAAACCCTGTTGGTATATTACTTTCGCATTTATATTGTGAATCAGGATTAAGATATCTTAGTTATTAAGACTTATTTTGTCAGAAAACGACGATAAATATTACTTATACTTAATCCAGTCAAAGAGTATGTCCATGGTTTCATTGTACTTGGTTTAAAAGATAGTCTGCATTTGCGTAACAAAACGTCTGACCAACAATAAAGAGGTTAGTATCTTTTTATGTTCTTTATTGTCAGGTGATCAAGGGTTAATTTATAGCCCAGCAAAATTATTATGAAAATTATATGGTGATTTCTTTCTCGTTCATTGTCGAACACAAAAAAGGGCATAAAACCAAGCGATGTTGTCATTTCAATTTTACTGGAGCATTCTACTACATACATTTCCTTTTAAGAACGACAAATACTCGTAAACCGAGCTATAACTAACACGATGCTTCAGAATCAATTTTGTAACATTCACTAAGCTTTTCAATTAAAATATGCAACTGTGATGTTTTTCCAAATTTATAATACTAAAAAGAGTGGCTATAAAAATACTGTCACATAAAACTGTCGATTTATAACTAAATGGTAGACACAAAATGTACGTGCTTGCGGTTAGACAGTGGACATGACATGTTATACAAATTGACGAATAAATTGTAGTGTGTATCTGTGTGTCAGTCCAAATGTCAACTATGTATAACGTTTTTGTTAGTATATATTAAATCCATGTTTTAAATATTATGCGTGACATCTTTGTTCAAAACGGTTCAACCGATTTTGACATCTTTATCACTAGGTATATAATGATCCAAAATTTGATGTGTAAAAATAATATAAGCTTCTGTTTATTCAGTTTCTGATGATGATTTCTGATCGTGGGTAAAACCGCGGGGCGCTGCTACTTAAACAATAAAGTTAGAGACAAAACGCCTGTTTGTTACTCGTCTCAGTAATATCACGGGGACCCCGCTGCGAGCATCTCGGATATTCGCTATTACTGCAGCCATTAACGTCCGAACCATGCTACTGTACATCAAGCGGAAACACAGAACAGAGCGGTGCAATAACGGTCCTTCACAGTAATAACCTGCCTTTGTGAATGATATTTGTTAAAGGCAATGCGAATGTAGTGGATATTTTGAATGATTCCACACTGGCACCAAGGCACCCCACTGGTGGGGTACTGTGGGATGGCTATTCTTACATTCTACTGTTTACAGTTTAATCAGTCCTATTTATTCGTTTCGGTGCCAAATAGTAAGAAAGTTCGTGAAGATTAGTGGCGGACCCTGATGTCGGTTTGAAACCAACTAAAGGCCATGGTTCGACTTGGTCGACCAATTGAAATAACCGGGACTGATTTTATGTACCCTCCGAGGATCCTCCTGTGGCGCTCAGATAGAAATACCACTAAAAATTTCACCTTGGTCAAATATAGTTTGACAATATAGTGGTTTATCATCGCCCTCACATATTTAGAATACTATAAATATACACCGCTTTTATAAACTTAATTACTATTTACCCTATAACCTACATACCTGTTCCTAAATATATTAATGTGAGCTGTATTATTAATGAGAAAAAATATTGGAAAAATATAGTTCAGTAGAGCTTCAGATTACTCCAAAAAATAAACAAACAATAACATTAATCACAGAACAGTGGGTCAACAGATCCAATAAAGCTAATAAGAGGTCAATTACCTCGTTGTTGGAATCTAATTTTAAAATCTATTAATAAACTATCTTTATGTATAAAAATCAATCGTGGTTCGTTAGTCTCGCTAAAACTCGAGAACGGCTGGACCGATTTAGTTGATTCTCGTTTTGAAATGTTTGTCGTAATCCAGGGAAGGTCTAAACGGTAAGCAGTGATGAAATAAATGCGAATGAAACCGCAGGGCACAGCTAGTACTATTATAATAAAATGTACCAGAGTTGAATAAACTTAAAGCGCTTTAGTAAACTTTTTACTCAGAGAAGGCTTTAGTCCACCTGTATGCAAGGAACTCCTTGTATGTATGCTGCTGCTGCATGCAACATGCGACGACGGTGACCTATATAGGGTAGTTAGCTGCATTCAGCGAACGACCGCAGTTGTCACCTATTTAGATATTATATGCAGTCAATGTATAGCCCAGTGTGATAACTGCCTTCGTGACTGAAGCATGTAGCATTGTAGATTGTAGGCTGAAACTAGCAGAGAAGTAGTACGTATACGTGTATGAGTAGTACTTAAAACCACTTCAATCTATCGCACTCATTAATCTAAATTGATGTTACCTTCAAATTAAGAAGTCACTCTCACATGCTAAATCGTGAAAGAGAAATTAT
This sequence comes from Cyclophora albipunctata, assembly GCA_963082685.1. Lineage (NCBI taxonomy): Eukaryota > Metazoa > Arthropoda > Insecta > Lepidoptera > Geometridae > Cyclophora > Cyclophora albipunctata. The sequence goes on along the minus strand of OY720121.1, from coordinate 8,855,434 downwards.
ATCTTAAATTCGTAGTCTATTATTTCTTTTGTATTTTACGAGGCCACCCATGACTGTAGTCACTTGGGGCAATAAAACTTATGATTGACAGTTAGAGGTCACACGCAACAAAGTAATAACTAGATAGGTAGGTTTTGTTAGTTTCTGAAGAAGCCTCGACAACGCCTGAGGTAGTTAAACACTATAATTGTTAGGTTAAACTCTTGGGGTGTTCGATACTTTAACGTTGCCATTATTTTCTTGTCAGTTTTGCATTGTTATTACATTGCTTTACAAGGTAGCCTAAAGATTCATATTTCAAACATGACAATCGTTTTAGTACGATTTTGTAGGTTTATGGCCTAGACTGAAAATTGTATAGAATATCGCCGCACATGTTCTGATTTTATGGTACAAAACTATTGAAATTAGAAGTCGTACAATTTTCTACTACGAGTGTGTTAAGGAAAATGGTTTGAAAGAACTTACTGCAGAACATAGACCTAAATAATAACGGCGGTAAATAAAGAGAGGCGGAAGTGAATTAAAATAAAGATGGAAGTAGTCTTCCTTCCATTGTAGAATGTAGGTGTAACTTTTATTGATGAATGATAATTATCAGAGAAAACAAAGCGCTATATCGCCATAAAAGTAATGCACTGTTGACACAACATATTGGAGTCTCGAAATCAAATTGATTTTGTGGGATATTAATATATGAAAGTTTGTTTACAAATGGTATGTACCGTTAAGTTAATAACGCTTGGAATAAAAGGCGCGAAATTTGTAATTTTTAACCTCTTGACTGCATTGTGCCGTGTGCATCCATCATCAGACCGTTACCTACCTCAAAGCAGCCTGGAGGTACCCTGTCACACATAATAGATTTTAACGACGCCTTATTATTTTGGTAAAATATCTGACAGATTCACAGTTCACCGGTGAAATCGGGCATACGAAATAAAATTTCTTTTTCCTCAATGAAAGGTTGAAATTCGTATTTTATAACTAAAAAGTTACTTAATAAGTAATTGTGGTACACACGGTACCTGTCTTCCTTGATAGTTTAATCATATGTTGGCATGTCATGTCACTTCCGTACATATCAAATACTTGAATGATAATTCGATAACCTTATCAGAAACTAAGTATACAGCATCAACAGAGGTTACGACAAATGATTATGCTGTGAAATGACTGTGGATATTTAGTCTCTTATGATTAAGAAAAAGAGTTATTTTTTTTTATTTTAAAAGATAAATATAAATACTATAGATACAAAAAATAATATGTATTTCTATCTGAGCGCTACCGTGCTTCGGACGGTATGTAAAATTGACGATCCCGGTTGTTTATTCGATAGACAGTGTCGGAGGCATTTAGATGGTCTAAAAACGGCACCAAGGTTGGCCACTAACCTTACTACTAGAGAATTACTTACGCTCTATATATTTGAAACCACTAAAGTCTCAGGCCTAGAACACATCATATTAATTGAACATATGTTATATACCGTATCTAAAGGTCGGCGCATATTTTAGTCACAATAGTCTTAAGACTGACTTGCTTTATAAAGACATATAAGGGTCCCTCCAAAGACAAGACGTTCTACAGACTTTTCATAGATTTCATACTTGGACCGAAACTTTTAAGACCAACTTGAAAGTCTGCGCTCACCCTTACTAAACCTAATGAAACAAATAATAGTTAGCAATAAGCGCAAACCAAATATCCCTTCGCGCAAGTTGTAAATCAATGTTACGATAATCTTGTTGTCGTTGACTCGTAACAACACATTCGTCTAAATGTCACGTCGGTGTACACTTTCTTTTTGTTATTCAAATGAGGCTCGTCCTACGTAAACACTTCAAAATTGTAGCATAAAGGAATGAAACCAAGAAAGGACCATAAAATAGTTGTTGCTCGCATTATGCACGCCCCTACGATGGATTCGAGAGGCGATAAATTCAATGTAGTGGACAGCAAAATTGCTGTTATGACCGCACGACTCTACAGTGCACTTTTAAAATTCTTTTATTTTATAACCTATTAGCACGATTTATTAAGGTGTCGTCACTTTAATGTCTCGGGGTGCCACGGTGTAACGATTCCTTTTTTGAAGTCGGTTGAAAAGAACTCAAAATAATTGTGAGAGGGCCAATGATCTTTTTACTTGATTCCAAAAAGTGAACAAAGTCGTACCTATTTCGAGTGTATGTATTTTTTTTTAATGGCCTGACATCATATGAGCCCATAACAATCAAGTTTATTACATTAATTGTTTGTATTACTTTTACTCGTTGATACTGATAAGAGATTGATAAGTCGATAGCCATGTAAAATATTAGTTGATAGATATTGATAACTGGTCAGTTACTTCTTATGATGTAATATAAATAATGTAATGGTGAGTAACCTGAGTAAGACTGGTTCCAAAGGGGGAAGTCAAGGAGTCGAAGACAACATTACTGGAAGAAGTTTCACCAAAAATAGATCGGAAAAACCTGATTGTTTGTGCGGGTTCTTTTTGGTTGAGTGATTTACAAGAGCACGTAAGGAGTGAGTCAGGATTTGTAAAAAAGTTTCGTGGACATATTGGTGTATTGTATTGGATGGACATAGGACAGGTATTATAATGTTGTATACTGTAAAAAGTAACGATTTGTGATTTGTTTATAATTTTAATCACCTATCTTTCCCTTGACAGTATCTGTCACCTAATTAGGTGTTACTTTATGTTCACAGTTTTATTTATAGAATTATGTTACTGGTTGTTAAAACTATTTAACTACTTTAAGATATTTCTAAACTACATTACTTAGCTTTGATTGTACCGACTTAATTACATAAAAAACAAAGACAATTATCCTTCTGAAGATTTGTGTATGAATCATATCCTAAAAAGCATTTCCCATCGTTTCTTTCGTCGCCGTATGAAAACGCCAACCTGTCCCGCGCTCTCCATATAGGAACACCAGTAGAATGCTCAGTTCCTTGAAATAACCACGTCCCTACTTACCACTCCGACAAGACTTCCCACAAGTATTTTAAACCGAACACGTTATGGCAACATTTTTCTAAACGATTTTCTATATTTAGATTATTATGTAACGTTGAGATTAAATCATTATCGGTTATTTTCTGTGTCTTTATGTTTAACTTGTATAATTGTTGGAGTCGTTCATAGTGGGCTAGTTTACAAGTTGTGAGTCGGCAAGTTCAATAGAATGTTAGCGTCACACAATTATAACATACTCAAATTTCCAAACTGTCATTATGAAAACTTGCCAACTTGTTTTGCTGACTGGTTGTGAATTCACGCAATGGAAATGAGCGATGAGATTTGTAAGGATTTCATTATTCTGATTTACAAATAAAATAAAATTTTAAGTACTTTACACTGATAAGCTAAAGCATGTGGGTAATTCCACCCGACACACCTTTACGCCACTATTGGCTAACAATTAAAACACCAACACATACAAACCCAGATATGACAAAAGCTGACAAAAGCTCCAAAGTAAACTCGATGACTTAATTCGTTTCAAATATTTCGCCACTCGTGACGTAACAGGGAATTCCTCGGCGAGTAGTGACGTAGGCGGCCAAAGCCCTGCAAATGTCAAGACTGGTGTTATGCAACCACCGACCTTTGGGCTGCCTTTGAAAATTGACTTGTACTTTAAGGAAATCTTGACGCGATGCAATTGTTCGCGATAAATTGATGGCAAAGTTCAGTAGATTATCGCATTGTTTGCTTTAAAAGTGTTACGGGTTACACAATGCAGTTTTGTCGAAATATGTCGAGCGAATGCGTATCAGTGTTTGAGATTTTTACCTTTGTTTGTTTTGAGCAATATGAGATCAGTATTACCAATGGTGCAATCGCCATATTTGTGACAGATTGTAACAGACGTATACTACTAAAGATACATACATGAGTAGGTTAGGTAAACAACCGAATGCATAATCTCCAATATAATATCTTTATTATTGAATAACTCGTTAATTAACATGAATCTTTCTTAAACAAAGGTCTAGGGAAGTGTCGTTTCTTAACTCATGATACAAAAAACTTAATTTTACATTTCGTTTTGCTCGTAGCATATCAGTTGTACCTACAGCTTATATGATTGATTTGTATAGATAAGTATATGTAATGTCTGTGATATTTGATTACATTCTAATAAAGTACTTTATTCATAAACTAAAACCACTAATTGTAATATATTACGTTAATTAACATTGACTACACCATGCATCATAATTAGACCGTAATAGTTCTGACGCTTCTCTATTCATACTTGTATTATGCAATTTGCATGCTGTAACTTAATATCAGACAACTAAATATTACCTTACAGTTATTTAATATAGACATAACGCATATTTTATAGTGCTATTCCTTTCTAACGTATGAAAATAGTGAGGGATAGAAAGAAGTATTGCTGTCAGAATTTGTTAATTTTCGGCATGTATTGACCTAAAATGCTTGTCTTTACGTATTAGTGAAACATGAACATTGAGTCGAGTTCAAAATTCCTTTGCAAACTGTTCGCATCAAATTCAAATAGAACTATAATTGTACAAAGAAAATGCGATCTTATTCCTTCTTAGTTAGTATCTGAATTAGATGTTCATTTGTTAGAATTGGGCATCAGACTGTATGAAATTATATAATTTAATTAATTTCACTTGATGAGTTTTTTAGGTAACTAGTAATATGTATTTAGACGTAGCTACTTGTAACTATACGAATAAAATCGGAAGTAATCAGCTGAGTTTTGCTTTATCAGGTTCTATGTTCAGCCAAATGCGAAAATTGCAAAATTAATTTGACTCTCTTAACCAATTCCGACGAAAAAGTTCTCAACTTATTCAGACAACACTTTTTAAATTTAAACCAGGGATGTACTTAGAAAAAACTCCGCACTTCATATGATAATTAAAACGAAGTTGTATTTATAACTTTCTAAGTTGTAGGTAATGTTCGAAACTAGTAATAAAAGTATGTCTGTATGTCCAAAATCTTGGCAAATGCCCCTCATCTCAATGAAAATATCAGTGCAGTAAGAAGAACTATACAGCAAACAAAAACCTTATATTATTGAAAGGATAACAGCCTCTACAGTATAGTTAATCTCTAGTTAGAAAATTATATGTCTAAATCAAAGTTTTAAAAAGAAATAACAGTTTCAATATCCCCTTATCTCTGATTTAGTGCCCTCGAGGCATTGACAGAGTAAATAAGCCATTATACGAGTAAACCACCGGATAGCGAGTGTTCTATAGTCAAATAGAGGGTGGTTGTAATAACGCACCTCGGTGACTGCCACACTAAATCAATATAGCTAATAACTAACATAGATACTATCAGTACAGGGACGTATTAGAACTGAGGTGGATCAAAATGTTAATTTGATTGAAGGAAAGTAAAGTGTTTGAATTAGTTTTAAAGCTAGCTCTCTTTTATGTTAATGTCAGTTGGTTTAACGTAATATTAATAAGCTTTATTGTAGAATTAGAAATGTACTAGTGTTAAATGTTAAAAGATAGTTTAACCAAGACATCTATAAAGGTATGTAACTTATAATTTTTTTATTCTTCCTAAAATCCTTGCTACTATATTCCCAAGCAAGCTCTTTTCTTTTACTAGTTTTATAGAGCTCCACATTAACGTTGTTTGATTTACACATCGTTTGGGTTTGAGATAGCCAATCCGCAGTCGGCAAATGCATTGATTACTCACCTCCCTTTACTAATCCAATCCAATGAAATCCTACTACTTACTAATGACATCCAATGACTACAGATGAAAAGCATAAAAGTTTAGTTTGTCTGATATATTGACAATGCAAAACAATGATGAAAATTATGAGATTTTTATAAAAGACTTGTTTCTGTCACATACTGTGTAGATATATAGTAAAGATTATTTTCCTCGATATTCCTAGTTCGGCCCTGGACGGTCGCAGTAGGTAATACCAATTGTTAGTGCCTTTCTTAGAAAGCTCTTGCTGACTTCTTTATTGTTACACTATATAATTACCGACCACAATGACATTTCTATTAAACCATTATTTCTAAATAGATTCAATCTAGACTGAGATATAATTGTAAGATAACATAATTCCATACCGCTTTGTTATTATTATAACGTTTGAATGTATAATATATTATTTTGTTATTGTTTAATTAAAATGGAAATGTTTTTGTGAAAGTTTTTCTCTCTAGAGTTCGTGTGTGGGTTGACTGATGGTTGGAAAATATGGTTTATGTCGAACCCATAAATTAACGACTTGGGAGAGATAAGTTATGGTTTATAGAAAATTGAATTCGATACCAATTTTCAAGCCAGCCCTTTAATTCTACCGTAGAGTATATAATTCCGTTTAAATTGAAATGCTCGTGCACAATTTTGCACGTTAACGTTTTATAACTGTGAGTTATTTTCTATCAAGGTTTTTATGGTTGGAACTAGGAAATTGATCCGGTAAAACTAGCTGCAAGGAGACGGCCTCTTGTTCGAAGGCGCCAACTTATAAGCCCATGAATATACCGGAGTCATTATGTTAAACAGCTTACAAACATCTGACGATCAATCTCTCAAACACTGTAAATGTCCACTACAAAATACCCATAATCACCTCCTTATCAACTCGTGAACCTTACCTGGTCGTACTAAGGACTATTATCAACCTACATAACATATATTTAAACGTGTATTTGAGTGGTTATACTATGTTCAATGCACTTTCTTTAAAATAGTTTATTAAACGAGCCGCTTAATAAATGATAAGACGCCAAAAAAATGAATGTGGTACATCACATGCCAGAAGAAAGCACCATTAATCATCTTTTGTTTAGACTCGGTTAAATTTGTAATTTATTTATTGTTATGTCATAAGTACAAGTTGTTTACAACGGTCCTTCAAATTACAGAGTAATTTTATATTGAAGCTTAAGCTCGGTAAAGATAATGGAGGTATTACACTATCTTCGACGGAGGAATTCCGAAATGACAGCTATAATTTCTATCAATCTATTTCGTCGGCACGCCATCAACTCCTTAGTTAGGTGATGCTTTTAGGAGCTCAAAGCTTATAAAACGAACTTTCCTGATAAACCGATTATATTTATAAAGCTTTAAAATGGAAATCAATTAGACCAATATTAGTTCGTTTACATACCTAATTTGTATCTTCAGTACCTCTTAACGCTAAATAATTCAACCCATAAGCTTACCAATACAGAGATTTACCATCTCAAAACCTTTAACACCTACCGTAAACTCTCCAACCATTAATCAAACACATTAAACGACTATTAAGTCAAATCTGGAACCACTTTCATAACTGACAAAATGATACTTTAAAACTGATAACTAATGTTGCCTCACTGGAATATAGTCCATATTTCACTAAACAATACCTTGGCTTTATCATCAGTGCGGCGTCACGATTCACGACCAAACCATAAATCGGAGCATTTCACAAGCTTATTAAATACCTAATTTATAATTTGTTTTAGGAAGCAAGTGACACGACTGCTGTTACGTAACCGGTACCACCCAGTAACGTTAAGAGTGCTTGCCGGTTAAAGTGTATTGTGTATTGCACTGTACGATAAAGTTTATCTAAGTAAATGATTAGTTTTTGACAGGAAGCAAACAGATGACATGTTTATCTTAAACAGATTATCTTAGCAAACGTACGCCTCGGTGGTCTAGTGGTGTATGCTTTGTCTGCCAAGATTGGTAACCGGGTTCAATTCCTGAGTGGAGCAAAGCCTGTTTATGATTTACTTTTCAAATATGGCTCAGGTTTGAGATCGCCAACCCGCATTAGGGAAGTGTGGTGATTTTGCCTAATCCTCCTCAATGTACTGATATCTTCAGTGTGATGAGGATTTCTTACTTTAAGTTGCTTTTTAGAAAGTATATTTACGAGAATTACACATTTAGATAAATACTTTGAACAGTGACCTAGTGGAATCTGGATATGGCAATTAATATATTGATACGCACATATTAAAAATCATTATCACACAAATATTTCTTTCATATCCACATATCACTTCAACATAACTACGTCTATCACTTACGCTATAGTGAACAAGCACCTCAAACATTTTACAACAACTTCAGATAATTATTTGTAATAAAAACTCTTCATTTCACAGCAATAAACGTAATAACCGCATTATTTCATATTGGTTAACATTTAATAGGTGTTTATATAGGACATGTTACATTATTTATGTAATACGAGTAGGTAGTAAACAACGTAGAAAAAATGCTAACGGGATTGATTTTACAATACTAGCAGCGCCCTGCGGTTTTACCCGCGTTGTGCTCGTTCCCGTGAGATTTTTTACACATATAAACCTTCCTCTTGAATCACTCTATCTATTTAAAAAAACCGCATCAAAATCCGTTGCGTAGTTTTAAAGATATACATAGGGACAGACAGCGGAAAGCGACTTTTGTTTGATATTATGTACATAGTAATAACTAATTACATGTGGGCTTAAGTGGGCCGTAATTTGGTCTATTACTTAATGTTCTACTTATCAATCCATATACCGTATATATCACATAATATAAACGGTATATGGATTGATCTATAATCTATATGTTCTGTAATCTAAGTCTTATATAGTATAGTTTTAGACCACCTTAAGACTACCGAGGTCTTTATGCGCTCTAAAAAATCCAACAAAAGGAGTGGTCTAGCCCATTTACCTATATGAACTTACTTTTTTACAAACAATCTATCTGACTTCGGATCTTAAGTCTTCTTCTTCTTCATCGAGTGGATGGTCAACCTGACCAATCCTGGTGTCAGAGTTATTGAGCCGCCAAAGGCCTCTGACATGGCTCATGATAGCGTTGCCAGGCGTCCGGATAAAGCCGGACATAGTTAGGCTTTTTGATTGCATGTCCGGCTAAAATAAACGGTGTCCGTCTTGTCCGGCTTTTGTTAGGCTTTTTACATTTCGCAAACAAGCGAGCACTGCCGCCGCGCCGCTGAGCGTGGCCGAGCGTAGGCGAGTCGACTACCGAACCGAAGTGCCGCCCGTCGCGACAAAATCCTCAATAATATAGGGTGTCCGGCTTTTTTACCAAATGTCCGGCCAAACTGGCTGGTCTGTCCGGCTATTAGGTTTGGCAACCTGGCAACGCTCTCATGTAACGACTACTATCCGTAGAAAGTAACCGGGACCGACGGCTTAACATGCCCTCCGAAGCACGGAATCATCTTACTTTTCGGGCAATCAGGTGATTCAGCCTGCAATGCCCTAACCAAACTGAGGACAGTCTCACAAAGTGATTTTTGTGAGATATCCCCACCGGGAATCGAACCCGGAACCTCCGGATCGTGAGCCGGGCGCTCAAGCCACAAGACCACGGAGGCTGCGATCTTAAGTAAGTAACATATATGTACAACTAGATTGATATATTAGTATGAAAATTTGTAAACCTTACTTAACTGTATGTACCCGTAATTGAATAAACAAATACCTTTAATCGAAACCACCTAATTGAATAATTCGGTCCATTCATTAAAATCCGATAAATACATCCGTTTAATTGAAAAGAAACTTAACGATAACAATATTAATTGAGATGTCCGCTATCTTCTTTATTAATGACTACACGAAGAAAGTCAGTGAAAATTAATTTATAAACTTAGTTAAAGATATTTTATGAAACTGACTCTTGAGTTTGCCTAATAAAGAAGGAAGAGACATAATAAGCAATTTTAACCTATTTACAAATGACACACTAAACCTTTAACTTTAGTAATAAAGAACTTTCTTAGGTGTTATTTAAGAAATGTTTGCCCTACAAATCTTTATCAGTAATGAATTGAGCGTAGAAAATATGTTAATCTATTTGAGTGACTAAACTACTGAGTCGTTAAGAGCAGCGCCTCTACTAAGTAGTAATTATACTAATCATCAACATTACTTACATTTCCCTTTTACTTTTATTTCCACTTAAAAATGTAGTTAGAAACATTGAAGGAAGGATTAATAATTACGTGGAAAGTTGAAGCATTATAAACGATGTAATTAAATACGAAAGATGGTATCCCTACCCTTATCAAGAGCCCTCTCATAATAAATAAATGCTAGAAAGTAACTTTCGTCGAGCTTGTGCAATACCGCCCTTAGTCGGACGCGAATCCTGCGCCCCATGATTAAAGAAACTTTCACTAAGGAAATGCAATTTTCTAGAAAACGGTAGCACGAAGATATGGTTTGTGTTTTTGTTCGTCCGTGAAGCGCCCGAGGCTGTATTACAGCATGTTCGACTAGGCTAAGAGATGACCTACTTTGCATGGAATGCGAATGATTTGCGACTCCCACATCGACCACTGAATCCGTCAGAAAAGCTGACAGAATGTGCAGTTTTGGCATTCCTTCGTTCATATTAACGCACCTGAATTAGATCTGATTCACCGCATTCTTCAAGATCAATTTGCATTGTAAATTATAGGGAGAGCTCTAGACATATTGGCACGAACGTGGTCGAACTCGCGTCGATGTACTGAATTATTATTTTAGCGTCCACTTTCTTGTTTGGTATTTTAACATTGCTCTAAGCACCCTATTATTAATTCTTGAGCAATAAATTCTTGTGAACTTACTCATACATAGATTAATATTATTTTATCTCTCTATCGGAGCTATTAATCATGAATGGTCATATCGTAAATATTTTTGCATGCAAAGTGGTTAATTAATATGGTGTGAGGACGGCTTGGTGACAGGATTTAACTCACGAAAATTATCCAAAGATCATCTAAAACTGTGTAAAGTCAATCCTTCACCTTTGTGAGGAGGAAAAGATCAGCAGTGTGGCAACCCTCGGAGCATGGAGTCGGTTGAGACATCAGTTTTTGTGATTTCTTATCGAGAATCCCTCTTGAAATATTGCTCACGGATTAGTTCTTTCACTTCAGTTTCGCCACTCCACGTTGTCAAAGGTTATCAAACACATAAATGGGATCCCTCGCTTTTTGACTCGCTACACTGACGAGTTCAAAAGTTCAAACATAATATTTGTAAATTGTTTTCCTAAAAGGATAATTTATTAGTCAAGTGATGTTTGAATAATGTGTAAGAGATTATTGTGGTTTAAAGGTGTCTTGGCACTAAAGTTATACTTTGCTATGTTGCCATATTGCATTTGTTATTATTGGTATCAGCTATGGCTATGGGTGAGACTAAGTTGAACATTATACTAAACAAAGACTATAAATGAATACCATGTAAATGTATACATGTATATATCTAGTTGTTAGGACTCCTAGCAACAAAGTAAAATCACTATCTACGAGTATATTATCAGATAATAGGTTACTTAGCAACAGACTCACTAAACTTCTTTGTTTATCGACAAGAAAATAAATTAGTAAACAAATGAAGGACTATATTCGCCTGTTTTGTCCAACCGCAAGCTTCAAAAGATCCTCCATAATATGACAAAAATACTGTTTATCTAATTATTAAAAAACCTTGCACAATTTTACAAAAGTTCATTACACCATCTTAACATATACAAACATCGCACAATAAAACATCAAATAACATTAACTGTGTATTCATAAATTGTTATATTAACTCATAATGCAATTTAATTAAAATTAAGAGGATTAAACTCTTAGCGCTTACGTAGGCTGGTTGTTAACGTAAAGCCATGTCTATAAAATTGGATTTAACTTACGGTTCATAAAATGAATTAGGTTTCACTCAATATGAACAAGTTACAAATTAGTTTTAATACATTTTTTTATGGTTATTCTTATATAAAAAGCATTTAATTTCAAGCAAGATATTAAATGAAATTATTGTAAAAGATTATAACTTTATCAATAGTAAATGTATGTTTAATCATGAATTATGCATTAGTAATGACAAATAAAAAATGAAAATATATAAATATAATGTTTAATTTAATTGAAAAGGCCAACATGATGATATTCACACATAAAGCTTAGACATAAACATTTATTTATATGTAAACAAATTCAATTCGAATGTTTTCGTAGGTGTCATAAACATCATGTGGACAGAGCTTTATAGTAATAATGTGAACGAACATTATGCTAATCTTAATCTAAGTTATGTGACTCTTCATTGAAACCTTTTATTTGTTAAAATTAACTTTCTATTATTAACTTTCGCTTGATAGTTATTTTAAATCGCATGAATAACAAATATTTCATTGTATACATAGTTTAAGTCTAAGTTTATTTTGCATACATATTAAGTTAAGTTATGCCTACACAAACAGAAAACATTCGTAACTGCAACGTCATTGTTATTACTGTCAGACGGACTTATTCTATAACAAAATTAATTAAGTATACTAACACGTAAAAATTCAAATTAAAATGTCCCCTGCGCAAGAACGGCAAGTTTTTCAAATTTAAAAAACTGCATCGGAATCAGTTTTTCTGTTTGAGAGCTACAATAAACACCTTTTGCTTCGGGGGGTATAAACATAGGTTTCAAATTATAAACTTTTATGGCAAGTCAACGTCAATATACTGAAATACTCAAAAATTAATAAAATCTTAAATTTCTTACTCAGTTGTGATTAACGTTTCATAGAAAAGACATCAACGCGATACAACCACACAATCTTAATTATGATTGAAGAATACTCTTTTTTTGTTCATTTCAGAAATATGTTCCTTCATTTTCTTCTTAATAAATGCAATCTACTACCGTACTCAGAGACCTCAATTATATCGGCAATTAACTAATGCACATTATTTTTCATACGTTTTCGACGACATACTAATCTCTCGTCAAAAATCATTACAAGTGTCTGACTACGGCAATAAAAATTACCACTAATTTTCCTGTAAATTTAACGATAAATTTAATTAGTTGCATTCATCACAACAATGCGCCACTGGGGGGTCACGTCAGAACTTAGTGAAATCAATAACGTAATGAGTGAATTGCGCAACGAACACACTATTCATAGAGTTGCTATTATCATGCACAATGCCTTGTGTTTTGGTGGAATAGATATTCTTTATTTGAAATAAAATGTTTTAAACAGATAGAATTTAAGGGTTATTCCTTCTGGATCCCACAGTTCTTCCCCATGGGGATCATAGGACAAATAATTCATATTCTCCTATCCTAGAAATCCCATGTAACATTCATTGATGAGTGTCAAAAGAAATTTAGAATGCGAAATTCTCCGGGTATGTTCTATGGGAGGAACATCAAGGTAAAATATAACCCCGTAAATATGAGCGGGGTTATCCGCCGGAAACGTCGGGTATATTAGTAAAATGTATCATATTTCAAACTAGCCGCGCCCCGCGATGTTACCCGCGTGTTACCCTTTCCCGCGGAAATTTCGGGATAAATGTATTCCATGTATTATTTTAATGTATAACCTATATTACTGTAAAGTTTCATCTAAATCCGTCCAGAAGTTATTTTCGTTAAAGAGTAACAAACATACATACATACATACTCGTACATACATACATCCATCCTCACAAACTTTCGCATTTATAATATTAGTAGGATAGGACCATATATATGTGACCATAGTACCAAAGAGACCTCAAGTTCATATAATGACAGGTTCAATAAAATTAATTGAACTAAAGATATGCCCTCAAAACTTGACCTTAATTATAATGTCTTCATCTCACATACAGTACCCACCGCTATTTAATAACCTCATAATTAATGATACAACCAATGCCACATCTAGATGTAACTATCATGTAATATATTGTTATCATCAAAACAATATGTATAATGATCTCAAGGTTATAACTGTATTTATAAAATACTAGATGTGTCACGCGATTTCACTCGTTGAGAAACGTAATCATTTAATATATGGCATTTTTATAGAGTAAATTCATTAGGTCTTCAAGTTTGATACCGAACCGACAGAAAGCGTTCATATGTTCATTATAAGTTTAGATTTACAAGTACATATAGTTATAAGGAACGTCTTTCACAAATAAATTCCTTCTACTTAATTGACTGATTTACTTTTTATAGAACAGAATTTAGTTGAAAAATTAGATTGCTATATTTTTATATTTCGATGTAAACGATTTCTAATAACTGTTTAATCGGGTACAATCGTATGGTAGTTATTCTTTTTTTCTTAACCTATATCATCCCACTGGTGGGCAAAGGTCTCCCCCAAACGCTAGTAAACGGATGGTATACTCAATTTTCAACTTCATACATATTGTAAGATCATGAATTATCTCAAAATACGCAGACGCATCATCAAAGACTCGGTACTGCGAGTGTTTCAAAATCACTGACAATTTCGTTTTCATCTATCGACAGTATATTGTATAGATTAATTCACTTGAATTGTTAAGACAAATTACATCGTGTCCTCCGCCATCGAAACTACACTAATGATTGAACATTTATTTTATTTGCAGTTAATTTGATCATAAATGTCAAACATTTCACGGCGTAAACATCACGTAGTAGGGTTGTCGAATACAGAAAACGTTTAAAAAAATATTTTTATACAAATATGTTTTAATATATATTATTTGTTGTTTTATTGTTATATACTCGTACGTTGAGGTATGCATTCAATATTTTATTCGCGATTAAGTCCCGTCTAGGTTTACAATGTTTTAAACTATTGAGCATTAAATCATTTAAACTTAATGATGTTATATCGCATAATGGTTTGACATTTCTATATCTTTTATAATTCCTAGAAACAAATAAAGGCAAAAGGGTGCGTTTCCATTGAAGCAGAGCGGTGATGAGACTGACGCATTGGGAATGTCACATAATGCATTGACATTGTCATTATTTTTTCGTAATGCATTATGATTGGTCAGTTGAACTCCTTACAGCTCCACTTCGTTTAATTTAAACCAATTTTATGACCAACTGTCCCACAAATATAATGTTTCAGTCCTTTCAGGTGAATCAAACAGGAAATCAAAAACAATCAAAAATCCTTCAAAGACCGGGAAACAACTAGGCAAAAGATATCTAACACAAAATAAATGAAAGTTTAACATTTACGAATAAATAGTAAAATAAGAAAATATTTAAATCCTATGTTTATTATATGTTAGTTAGATTAGCATTTGTTAGGGATTTCAACTCTCTCTAACTTAACGTAAAACATTTTACTTGTTAATATATAACATAAGATTTTGTACTTCGGATGAGATTATCTACTTTTCACTCACAGACGTTGAACCCGTTTCTGTTTCAGTGAAAGTGTTAAACACCACACATCTTAAAGAGTTTACAGCAATCCACTAGCCCGAAGACATGTCCTCAACTTTATCAATATTTGGTTAGTGATTACGGTTCACCAAAGACAAATAAAATGATTCTGTCAAAGACCATTAACTCCTTCTTCCCTCCCTGGGTCGCTATCGCAGCGAATTCGCTATCAGCTGTGCATGAATTAGGGTTTTTTAGGTATGTACCAATCAAAACATAGTAACAATTTTATTCAGTCACAAGTCTTAGTACTAGTAAGGAAAGCATATATAGATGAGAAACCTTGCTGTTGTACTACTCAATTGATTTATTAATTTTCTTTACGACTCATTTGGATGATTCTTTTTATGTCTTCCTTATTGCCAGGACAAGGTTTTCATATAAGAAAATAAGTAACAAAAAGGGAACGGGAGCGCTGCGGGTGAAACCGCGGAGCACAGCTGGTTATCTATAAATATGTGTTCTATTTTCGAAGTAGTAATTTCAGTCATAGTTTTTCTTTTACTGTTATTCGCAACACGAAAACTTGTCCGAGACAGCCCTACACATAACATATGACTTTTTTTCACCTTGAATATTGTATGATGCATTACATATATTCCCACATATTCGAACACACATTGTAACCTCATAGTACAACACCAAGTACTTGGTTTTCACTCATTAACAATTTAACAATTTGCGTAGAGAACGACCTCGGGTAATACTTGTTACAAAATTGATTTTGTAAACATATAACAAACGCTTAAATTAGTATTGAATAGAAGTGATACGCAACACTACAGCACTTTGTGGCAGTGTTTTGAAGTACGGAGCAAGTGATCGGCAATGTTGATGGTTGAGGTAATTTGTAAGTGCTTGTCTATACAAGTATAGAGCTTGCATATAATATTATGTAAGTATATTAAATCCATATAACAGAATAAGGTTCAACTTAAATCTTGCAATCGCTTTAGTGTGATAATAATGGACAGATGGATTGAATGAAGTCTAGCATACAGGTACAATTTACCTAGTTTATAAAGACTTACCCCGCGGTTTTACCCGTACCCGTCCGTTCCCTTGGGAATTTCGTAAAAAAAATAGCTTATATAATATAAAAATGAATCGCTGAATCTGTTGCTAAGCGCATAACTTCAGAACGACTGCACCAAATTGGATGATTCTTTTTTTAATGTGTTCCTTATTGTCAGGACAAGGTTTTTATATAAGAAAAATAAGGAATAAAATCTCCAAAATTCCCACGGGAACGGGGGCGCTGCGGGTGAAACCGCGGGGCACAGCTTATAAACTAATAGTTCTGTTATGTGACTATCACATTTTTTCAAATCTTACTAATATTTCTTGAGATTAACGCATTCAAACAAACATACAAAACTCGTCACTTTTATAATAGTATAAATGAATACAACATGTTTTTCTATAAATTCTGCTTATATTCATAAAATCACTAAAGAAAGTAAGTTCAAGTAGGTTAGTGGCCAACCCGGGAGTTTTAGACCGCCTAAAGGCCTCCGACATGGTCTAACATTGCAACAACCGGGACCGACAATTTAACGTGCCCTCCGAAGCACGGTAGCGCTTAGATAAATAGATAAATAAATTCGTTCTTTTTAAATTGTTCATCGAACAATATCAATTTTCGAATTACATTAAACTGTTCACTCTACCCATAGACTATTTACCTGAGGTGTTAAACATTCATTACGTGTAACATGTACTCGAACCAGTTACACAGTTGAATGTCGAACATCATCTAGTTTGTGAGGTTGGGAGTAAGGGACGCTGGTGTATCAAATGACGCGCTATCAGAGATCGTTATCAGTGGGATTCTTTGAGTAATACGCGGTGTAGTACTTAGCAGCATTTGCTGTTTAGTAATATTAAAATAACCGCTTTTTACTAAGTGCATATGGATGTATACACGGTACATATACCAAAACAACATTTTTTTTTTTTTTTTTTCTGTTTGTCAGTCTGTTTGTTCCGGCTATTCTCTGAAACGGTTGGGCCGATTTTGACGGGATTTTCACTGGTAGATAGCTGATGATACAAGGAGTAACTTAGGCTACTTAAGCTTGAAAAATAATTAGGGTTCCGCGCAAATAAGAAAACCGTTACTGCGGGAACATCAACGCGGCTGTAACCGCGGGGCGCAGCTAGTTCTTACATACAAGTTCAGGTGAAAAGAAACGAGGGAGGCATCTGCCCAGTAAGACATGGAGGTTAAATAAAAATAACTTTGAATAGGTTTGTGGCTGACCAGAGTTTTAGAGAGTAAAAACCCCCTCCATTGTCTAACGAAACAACTAGCACTAACTGGGCCTAAAGGTGCCCTCCGAAACACAATATAAATGTCAATATCGGCCACCTATCCAAGCTAGTTAGTTGCCCAACTGCAATTAACAAACGCGATGATTTAACATCACTTCAGTCAAATAACGATACGAGCAAATACTATTATGATATGCATAATCCATTTGTCGACGATCATAAACTGTTAAAACCATTTTAGTACCTACCCACTGAGCTCAAGCGCATTAATTGAAGTATTTTAATGAATACTGACCTCTTTACAAGAACATTATTATTAGTTACTAAGTTATTCCCTTAGAACTACATCAAAGACCAGATGTACAAGTATTTGTATTTATGAGAGTCCCTGAGGCTACCGTTATCGGTCGATCGAGACTTTACCGTCCATACTGCCGATATAAAGCCGCTACAGGATATATTTCACAAACACGCGTGCATTCGGTTCGGTAATGATTGTACGATAGTCTTAGACACTGTTTATTATTGGTGTATAAAGTTTAAAGTGCGGTTACAATTGGAACGCTAAGTTTGATAGGCAGTTGTTTTTTTAAGAGTTTAAATATCGGTGATATTTAAAATATGAACGCTCGATGTTCAAATTGTTTAAATTACATGGAGCGTTGTGATTTTATATTTAGAATGAATTACATAGCTATTTCATGGTGCAGGTATTGTCTGTTTTTATCGGATGAAAATAGGGATTTAAGATTACATAGCTTTGAAGAACATTTAAAAAGGTAATATTTTTAAATGACCTGCACTGCCCTAATTTTGGAACATGGTCACAATAACCACCAGAAGATAATAGTAATTTTGGAGAACCAATTTGTAAACGAGTAATTATATTGTTCAAGCCCAGTCATTGAAAAAATATTAACATATCTATTAAATTTTAACTGTTAATTCCAACCCACTTTAATTCCAAAAATAAATACTTAATCCTGCTCTAAACTAATCGATAAGAAGTTTTTATAAAAATCTTTAATTACTAGTATGTTTTGCAATTTACATATTTTAATTGCGTTCAGTATAGGAATGAGGTATATACTCATAAATCTTATTCTAACACAGCATTAAACTTATCTATATTAACATCAATTGTAGGTAATAACATATTACCAATACTCAGTATTTGAGTAAATATTCATTAAGTTGATAGGTACCTTCTGTAAATGAGTAATCAATAATAGCCAAGGTGAGTAATGGTGATTGAAAAGGTATTTGGTATTTATTTAATTAAAGTTATTTAGAGTCGTCACAAAAATAAATGGATTTCGCAAGCAATGTTGGAAGTCAAGGCCAAATCAATTTTAGAAATATGAAATGAACAGATACATCTTGCGCGTTTTTTCAATGACTCAGAAAGTATAGTCAGTAATAATAGGATAGTCAAAGAAAGTTTAAATTTTTATAAGTAAACTAAAGATCATTATTTTTAATTATTCAATAATATTGTTTTAATTAAAAGTTAAATACCATGTTCACAAAACACTAATAAAATAGTTGAGCAATATTGAGTATTAATTACTCAAATAAACAAACTGACATTGACACAATATTGTTTTATAATCATCATTAAATATTATAAACTTTCAATCGTTTAATTGATTGGAATAAAAGTTTATTCGAAAACAGCTATTAAGTTAAATATTCAGATTTTAGATATCAATTAGCATGTTGAACTTTGAGTCGTAGATAACGAAGGTTTCCAGCGTTGAGTGAAGGAAAATTATCTTTGAGTTACCATCGGTCGGTCATGCGCGGTGAAATGATTAAGCACCATAACCCATGCTCAAGAGTGTAACCTAATTACAATAGATGCAGCTAGTATTCTCCCCACAGCTGATTGATTTCACGCCAATAAGAAACACCCACTGATCATCACTGATAAATTCATCTACTTAAACGTAAAACACTGTGAAATTGCGGTTATTTTCACTCGTATACATATAACAACTAACAATTCTTATTATAAAATGTGTTGAACAACATTCCACCATCTTGTAATGAGCGGATGTCGGGAATCGATAGCAAAATTGTGGGAATATTTTATAATTTCAACAATAATAGTTTTAGAAAATGGACCCTAAAGTTTTAGGATAAGGTTTAGTTTGAAAATTTTGTTTGAATAGATTTATTATGAGTTGGATAAACTAGTAACGTTCGTAAGGGGTATGGTTGCATTAAAAGTGGCCTCTATAACTAGGTAATAGAAGCTGGGATGTATTAACATCTTCTTTGGAGTTAGGTCTTGGAATAAATAGGTATAGTACAGGTAATAGAAGGTGGCGCCGGCGCGGGCAGGCGGCGGGGCGGCGCGGCGCGGGCGCAAACGTGTGCGTGATAGTATCGCAGCTCTAGGCGTCAACAACGGACTTCAAATTTCAATGAATTATGTGCCTATCTCTGTGAGGTATTAATCTGAGTTGCAATTATTGCGATATTGTGTATCAAGCTAACATTCCGTTGTGGCAACAATGCGACAAACTGACTTCCTTGACCAACATGATCTACAGTACCTTGACCAACCGAAGAACCTAAAATAAGATTTTAAAAGTGACATATAATTTTAATAAAAAGGAAAAGTAACTTCACATGACTGTGGATGCCAAATATCCAAATACATAACAAATATAGATATATCTTTACATAACATATACTTTTATTAACGCACAAAATACATTCTGTCTCTATGGGTTGTTCCATACATTTTCCAGGCTTTCCAGTATATTAGCTTATTGTTTCTAAATAAACAAAACATTGAAAATACAATTAAAAGCTATTTGCAATATAACCCATTGTTTGTCAAACAATCCAGCCATAAACGCAAATGTTTTTCTTTACCCAGACGACATTTCGAAAATAAATAGAGCTGACCAACATGCCCTTTCATCCAAGGTGAGGTGAGAGTGTGTTTCCTTGTTGGATTTATCTCGAAGTGCTTAATATTCTTCTTTCTTAGTTTTACAGAATTTTATATATGGGTACATAAAAATATTAGCCTATAGGCCTTTGTCTTGGAATGGGATGTTTTAATACAAGACAAGGGTCATCTTCCTGAAAATATAAGTACAGTGAGGATTAGGAAAATCACCACACTTACCTACTGCGGCTTAGCGATGTGATCCTAGAAAATATTATCGGTTACATGCTTTGCTTGACCAAGAAACTCGGAACACCAGTCTTGGCAGGCGTGTTCTTAGGCCTACATCACATTGGGTGTGCGCGTTTTTAAGCGTGTGAACGAGAGCGACACGAGCCAAACGTACACGCGGCCCTCCCGCTATCTATACACGCAGCACCAACACGCAACGCAGACGCAGACGCACGCCTAATGTGAGGTAGGCCTAAGTATCTCTGAGATCCGTTGAACCAATGACCGAGCAAGGATATGGAAATCACGCTTTAAGGAATTAAAAGAAGCGAATTATTTGCACAGTGGTCTGTTTACTCCGGACAAATTTTAAAAGCCATGACCTACATTCGTTTAAATCCTTGCGATAATATTTGAGGTTTTTTGTTCGGTGTTTGCTTCGTGTCTGTCAATTTTACGGCTAATTTGAAATAAGGAAATAAATGGTAAATGCTTAAGGATATGTGGGGAAGTAAGCAATTAGCCTACCTGTTGATGAATAGAGGTTATTGCATTGATTTTGCATAGTTTTAAAATTGAATTTTTAAAGTCTAGGCCAAACTAGTAGTTTGGATTAAAATTAAATAACCTAGTGTCAATTAGTGCAAAAATATTAATTGAGCTACTGAATACTTTTAAAGGATTTTTGGTTAGAACATATCCTACGACTATGCCACTTGAACGGAAAGTTACTACCTTATCTAATTCTAATAAAGTTGGGTACGCCAGTCAAGATAACTCTCACTATCGGGCTGAACATCAGAGATCTTCTTTAGCCAATAAAGCTATGTGATTGAAATAGGCCAGGAAAATTTTCATTTCAAAAAATTATAGTGTTTTTCTTTAGAATCACGGAACAAGGCCAGTCGTTTTGAGAGGCATGCGAAGGGATACATATCCAACTCATAGAGGCCCTTTGAAAATGTTTAATGTAATGGATTACAAATGCAGGGACACACTCCCGACTACATCAGCAACATGTCCGGGAATGTGTACCCGCAGAAGTATTAGTATTGCGAGAAATGAAAGAAAACACAAAAAATAATATGATTAATACGTCAAATATATTGAGAGTCCCTTCAGCAGAATACGCTACAATATTTAAGGTACTTCGGTAGTTGCATAACAGTGGCACTCCACATCTAGCTATAATAATTAATTAAGGGTATATTTGTTGATGTTTTTAAGTTCATTATATTTTTATCGTGATCGGTTGTGAAAGTAAAATTCCTTGAACTCTCAGAAAAGGGCTACATACGTATATGTAAGTACAATTTGTTATAAATAATGTTAATCCTTTAAGTTGTGTCTGTATTGTTTAATGATGTCACTTTATAACAAAAAACAACTTTTTGCCGCCAAAAAGTAAATAAAATGCTCTCATTTAAAACACACATTTAAATAAGTTCATTTCAATAAATACAGGTATTACGTTCTTAAGCTCACTGTATGTTGCAGTCACTTTAAAAATTGAGACATTTAATGAAATAACTGTCACAAATTAACATTGTATTTTACTAAAAAAGATACTATTTAAAAAACTTTTAATTTGTTTGTTACAGAATTTTTGTCTTTCCGCCTTTCGAAATGTATCTTTAAGTAGGTAAATATTTATGATATTACCCACGAATTCGATTGAGATCGCTTATCATCTAAACTAAGTACTTTAATAAATAAATATCCACTGTAATGCCGATCCATATTGTATAATCTAGAGTAGTGTCTTTGTATAACGGGGTGCCTAGCGAGGGTGATAGGATTTATTTTTTAAAATAGACTGTTTATTTTTAACTTAGAATAAATACCGTTTATGCTTTCTTTGCTACTTGCGTAGTTATATCCAGCACCTTACCTTCACTGAGTGATAGTACCTTGCATTAGAACGTAATAAGCTAGGATAATACTTTTTCTGTTGTATGCTTTCCCTCAATAAAAAACTGGCTTGTATTATTAAGTATTCTCTGACGCGGATAAAACCTCGGTACCTACATACACGATGACAGCGCATTACTTAGTGCCTCGTCTTTACTTTTTATTTACCTTTGAATACAAGTAATTTTACTTTCCCTCACAGCACGTCCCTAAATTAAAGATCATTCATTATTTATCCATTTCTTTTCGCTAACCTTTGGACTTAACATTCAAATCGCGTAAGGCAGTTTCACAGTCAACGTTTAATAAGCTGCATTATAAAAGGGTTTCTTTACGCAACGATAGTAGCTAATGTTAAAGAGCTTTTGATAGATAATACTTGTCGTTTAGAATACAGAGGCGGATTTGAAATTCTTTCTAAACCAAAACATTTCTTAACATTTTAAACCAACTCTACCAATAGTTTACTTCAGTTTCATTTGAATTAAAGTTTAAAGGAATATTTATTTTTTTTATATCCTGAGGTTTGTTCAATAAAACGTTATCTAGATTTAAAATGATTTAAAGTGTCTCCGTTCTAGCCGCTGTGCGTCCGTTTGAACGTTGAAGGTTGAGCATCGGAGTGTTAACCATGAATAAAACCTCTTTATTTCCACCTTTCCCCCCAATGAGGGGTTCAGCGATGGGTGAAAAACTCTTCATCGTCACATTAAAATAAATAAATATACGCGGACAAATTCACTCACGGCTAATTAGACCCATACTCAGCACTAAGCTTTATAATAATAAATAATTGACACCCAGACGTCGTTGCCAACAATGTCTTCTCATATTGTTAACTCAGTTGAATTGAACCCGGAACCCCCGACACAGTAAGCGCTCTCACTGCCACTGTGCCAACGGGCCTACAAGTTTCTATTGCTTTTTCGTTTGTAGCTTTAAACCCCCACAAGTCCAACAAGTACGTCACACATTAACCACAACACGTGCCTTAATTGTGATATTATTCCTGACACAAACATGACAAGTATCACAACACAAATCTGACTTTCATATCAGGCTGTCATAATATACTACCGGCAAGTATTACAGTAGCCATCGGCTGCCTCATTAGTGTATTACATTCATAACTTGATTTACGCAACCCGAACTCACAAATTTAAATTAGCCATTTAGTGCTATGTGCTGCCTACTCGACAATGATATATAGTATCTGGATATATGTAGTTAACTGTAACTGTTGATTTTTTATTTATTTTGATCTGTGGCTGAAGCGCTTTTGCATAAAGCTTAAGACTTATCAATAGGTGTTTTCTATGTTAAATGATTCGAAATTATGTAGCCATTTTTTTTTTTTTTTTTTTTTTTTTATTTAACCTATATTGTCCCACTGCTGGGCAAAGGTCTCCCCTAAGCATCGCCAACCCTCCCTGTCCTTTGCGAGCACCCACCAATCGCTTTTAAAGGCGATTAGATCGTCCCGCCAACGCTTCCTCGGTCGACCTCGACGTCGCCCTCCTTCAGGGACCCATTGAGATGTGATGTGGGCCCACTTTTCCGGGTTCATCCGACTCACGTGCCCAGCCCATTCCCACTTTAGCCGGGCGGTCTTGTCACCGACGTCTGCAATACCGGTAGTGGAACGCAGCGTGGTATTTATTGCTGAAAATTGAAATATATTATTCGTCTATCTGTGTTAACTACGTAGTATAGTCCTTATACTCATTATAGATGTTATTTCAAAAACCTTTGCATAAACCGTTTATTAGATACTATTATATGTATATTCTTCTTAAAGCATTCAATTTCCATAATTTATGACATCGTCTATTAAATATTTGGCTTTTGTACTTTAACTATGAAACTAATTTAAATAGCTTTATTAGGTAAAATATGACAATAAAACATTTTATGAGCTATTAACCTGACGAATAATGAGAGATAAAACAAACATAAACTTGGTATTTACAGTTGTTTCGTAATTATTATTAAACTAACTGTTTTCTTGGATAAATACGTAGTTGGCGTATAATTAAAGGGCATAATTAAGGATATCATATCATTATTTGAATACTAACAGTTATGATTATGTATGAAAATGTTTGAAAGATGTGTTAATTTTTAAAAGCTCTATCTCTCTAGCTCTAACATTTTTACGTCAATGTAAGTTATTGCCTACATTTGAGGTCTAACTTACACAGCGATAGTATCTGAGCGCCACCGTACTTCGGAGAGCACGTTAAATTGTTGGTACTGGTTGTTTCAATCGTCAGACAATGTCGGAGGCCTTGAGACGGTCTATAAACTCCGACACCAGGGTTAGCCACTATAGGTTTGTGTTTATAGGTCTCGAACATACTTACATATTTTATTTTATTTTATTTTATTGATAGGAACAACAAACAGCAGATACATGAATAAAGAAAAGAAAATATAAGTTACAAAACAATAATGTACCTGCCCACAGCTTTATTCACATGTTAACTCAATTATGTGTAACAAGTTAGAGGGCGGCGAAATATAAGAATATAATAATAAAAAGTTAGCAAAATTTAGTGCACTTACAGAAATAGTGAAGAGGAAGAGAACAACAAAAAAAAAAAAAGATAATACAAATATTAGAACTACCTACATGTCTAAACGCAACAGTATGTCGTCAGTCTTAAATGCTTTATATGTTTAAATTACAATTTATATTTAGATAGTGTACGTACGTAGTTAGTGTACGTACACTTTTAGAAGTGTACGTACACTAACTAACGTAGGTATGTTTAAGTCAACGTACCTACGTCTTGTCAGGCACATACATACGAGTAAGATGGACGCATGTTTGTCTCGATTAGGTATGAGGAGGTCCACCCTCTGGCGCCTGCTTATCATTGAACTTTAGGACACGTTGTATACTCGTACTCATGCCAGTAAGTCAGCTAATATAACAATATGCCAGTAACGAGCATGTATGTGTATTCCCGGAGAATCACTCAAACGGCGGCCCATCTGCTCTCTGTGCCCTGTTAGATGTACAACATCCTTCCTCAAGAGAGCTACAGATGAAATAGTCACAAGAGCCAAGTTCAGAGCTGGTTCAATTTAGTGACCAATGACACGCAAAGAAGAATACAGCTGAAATAAAACTATTAATTTGTTTGCTACCGTTTCCATAGTATATTAGTTCAATGGATAAGTATCACTTTCACCGATGATACCGTGCATTAGTCCTAACATCGGACTCATTCGTCATTCGTAGACAGGTGACCAATACTCAGATTATCTATATGAGACACCATTAAACGCTTAATTCGATATCCAAAACGCGTGGGCCGGCCGGTCTGTGTTATACAATTTTTATCTTGTAACTTTACAGTTAGCGTATTGCGAAACGTTTAGATTTATTATGTTTTGATGATTCAATTTGTAACTTGTTATATGTTTTATGGCTCGTAATTTCGATAGAGCAAAATCTACAAATGTAATTAGCCGAATCCATTTAATTGATTCTAATGAGAGATAACTTTGTACGTCTGGTATGGATGTTACGACTGAGATTTGTTTATTTATACTTAGTACTGGATTTTATTTATAATTGCGTAATGGTTAGTAATTGGTTTGTTAATAACATAATTGTTGTAAAACACACGTCGTTACCTACTTTCATTTATTATTATAACACAAATACATGATTGACTCCTCGGTATGTAGGATACTAGCAGCGCCGCGCGGTTTTACCCGCGTTGTGCCCGTTCCCGTGGGAATATCGGGAATTTTTATACATATAAACCTTCCTCTTGAATCACTCTATCTATGTATTTAAAACCGCGTCAAAATTAATTGGTTGAGATTAATTGTACACCACATTAACAAAGCCAAGATACAGAAACGTAATGGTTAAATAAAATAACTTGATGCAAGCTTAACACCGTATAAAAAGAAGTTTCTAATAACATAGTGCAGTACGTAATAAAATAAGAATTATTCAAGACAATGTAACATATCTCCAGTATAATGGACAAGGTGCTCACAAGGATTTTCTGCGGTCTGCGCGGCGGCGAGTTGATTATACTTCAATATTACAAGTATTAGCAACAACAGAAAATGCTATCTAATTTACTTGCCAACTTTAATACCTTCGCCACTGTGTTCTTGTATTCCGCTATTACATCGTGTTTATGATGAGATGAGTAAAATATGCTGGAATTGCTGTAGGGGCATATTTGTGTTAGAAACGTTAGTGTTTATTGTTTATATGTAAGTAAACGTAAGTTCGAGTAGGCTTCCGACACGGTCTAACGATTTAAACAACCGGGACCGACAATGTAACGTGCCCTCCGAAGCACGGTAGTGCTCAGATAGAAATGCCTCTATCAGCCACCCATTCAAGTACTACCCGAGCTGCACGTTGCTTAACAACGCGGCGCAATGAACTGACATCGCTTAGTCAAACTACGCAAGGAGCGCTACATGTTTAAGTTTAAGTGAGAACAATAAAAGAGACATGAAGCAAGTAACTTACATTAGTAATAAACAACTAAGTTAAAAGTTAAGTAGTCTAACGCCCCTACTCAGAGATGTCGAATGTAGAGATTAGAGTTAGTAGAGATTTCATGAGTGATTTTGACATGTTATCTATGAAAAATTACGTCAAATAATTAATGTCTCTGAGTACGGCAGTGAGTATGCTAAAATATGTACCTTCTACTGGCATCTAGCAACAAAACCTTTTTTAAACTAACGATTCGTCCTAGCCACCGAGGAAAAATCGGTTAGAAAGTAAATTGTAATGTATGTTTATACTAAATGAAACGGGTCTGTATCGCGATAGAATTTAACGTATTTCACTAAAATACGTACCCGACGAAGTTTCGAGCGAATTACACCGCTCGTGGTCACCGGACGGTTCCCGGTTGCCTAATTAAGGTCAAACATTTTGACACTATCCTAACATATTTTACCACCTTTATGTATGTGGTTTAGCAAATAAATATTGATTTTTTTCAATTTATTCCTTTGCATCTTGTAAACTCATACGATCTGAACACCCCACCTATTACACTAATCTAAACACCCTGCCTATAACACATGGAAAAACTTCTACACATCTTATCTCACGTTTTGAAATAGAAAACAGGATTATTAAAGTTTCTCACCCCGGCGGGTACCGACGCACCGGTGGCGGCGCGGGCCGCTGTCATTATCAGTTACGTACAGGTTTGGCGTCAGTCATACATCAGTCTCACTGGTCGATTCCATCCGAGACAAACACGAGCAATTACACTAAACTGGTAATCGTTTAATCTAAACGTTCAGATGAAAGTAGCCGATAACGGGAGCGAATTAAGAATTTGTTTGAGCTGTCGTTTGAAGTGGCAGTTTCGTGTTCATGTAGAGATGTTAATATGGAGTTTTATAGAGATTTCAGTGAGATTGAATGCAGCTATTTTGACGTTGATTCAGATGATATATTTATTCAAGCAATGTTTTCTCTACTTACCCACTGTAACAATTATCCAAATCTACATAAAACATATAAAAAGTTTATCATGATTCGTAGAGCTTTTTGTAAAGCTACAACCAAAGCTTTGATATTTAATAATAGGGAGGTTTTCTAATCTTATGTGGATAGCATCATCTGATATCATCGTTATTCTCAAATGGAATATCGTTAAGTACAGTTCTATTCAATTCCACCCGTCTCTGTATTTGTTTAGCATGAAATACGAGGTTCCCCACAAATAATTACTGAGTCCGCCCACCTTCAGAGAGTATGCACAGACATCGCGACTTATTTCCACATGTCAAATTCTTGTCACTGAGATGTTGCATCGCATTTCACGATTTACATTTTATTTTGTTTCGTCATTCATTACGCTACGATTTAATGCGATACGATTAATCAGATTAAATAATAAGTAACATCAAAGAATGTTAGGACGCCGATACGATATCGGATGCGATAAAGTATCGTCGGTTTGCAACTTTCACTCGTGATTCATTAAATTCTTTAATTGACGCTAAATATCGTAGTGATTGCGGGGTCACCTGTTCTTGACCTTGTTCAGATTGAATTAGTGACAAAGGCTTTATTGGCGAATATTTTTTTATATTTATTTCTTTGTTAGATAGTTAAACCTGTAGGCGGTCAAAAGTAAAGAATCATTTGATAATTACTGTGCACAAGTATCTAAATTACATGATAAATGTTTCGTCATCGCTTTCTATTGGCATAACTATTGACAATTAATAAATAATCAGGTTAAGGAGTTTCTGACAGGCGTTGTATATACTGTAATTGAATTCGTGTAATAAATTAACGCCAATTTAGAACCCAGTGTCCAATGTCCATAAATTATAGCCCTCTTTTGATCTTATCTAGGATGATAAAGTGATTCATTGGAAGTCAATCGCTAACACCTCTGATGTGATCAACATTGTATAATCATTTTCTGGACTAAGTTGTGTAATGAACCTATGTCTAAATCCTTAAGGACCTTCCACATTAAACTAGGCAATTTGTCACCGCAAGAAAGCAGCGAACGTTATTATTCCTTAAGTAACGTCAAATTATGCTCATAATCTTTGAGATATGTCAGTGCATCTCACCAGGTAAAGTATTCCTACCTAACCTTCCTAAATGCCGATGCAAAATCAGTTAGCTACTTGAAGGCATTTTACCTAGACTGCTTATTATGATCCTATCTGAATGCAATATAACTTTTTTATTTGTAAATTTTGGATAACTTAGTTTAGGCAGGTTGCAAAACTACCTTAGATTTTTTAGTAAATGGTTTTTCCGATAGGATTATATATCTCATAGCGGAACTAATGGACCGTTGCATAACCACGGTTACTTATTGCACGTGCTGCTCTCCTAGTACTTATTGTTACGTTTATTACGCACTTGAACTTGATACTTCGTCGGTCTGTATGTACTGTGTTGGTCGTTTGATGTATGATGGCTTGTTGACTGCTGTACATTTATAATTAAATTGAACATAGTGCTTAGAGTAGAGTTGAAGTTGCAGTCATTTGTTTTGTGTTGAGTATTCAAAGTTAAGATCCTTGACTTACCGTCGTTCCTAGAAACGTCAAATGATTCCTTAGAAGATACTTTTTAATAGGTAAAAAATAGTGTTCATCCTAATGTCTCACTACTGGGCAATGGTCTCATCTTACCGAAGATCAGTGGCGTAACTACAGGGTGGCAAGTCGGCAAAATGCCACGGGCCCCCAGCCGGAAGGGGCCCCCGGTCAGAGGAGAACCCCAACTCCCATTGATGAAACATTGAAATGGGCTTGCTCTTGACCACAATCATGTCTAAGCTATGATGTGGTCTACGATGGAGCGAGCTTACCCAGAAGAGGCCTATTCACGTTACTTTTGAAACACCCAGGGTTATAATTAGGAATTTTTATTTTAAAGTGAATTATTAGAAAATCAAGTACCTACCTAAGTATAATTATAAAGTTTGTATGTACCTACTTAACGTAGTGATTTATTATTGTACTCTTACAAGTAAAAGTGTATAATAGTAGTTTATGCAACTGTCAAATAAAGAAGGGTATTAAAACACGAGTGTGAGTTTATGAAACGAGCGCAGCGAGTTTCATAATAGTAACGAGTGTTTTAATACCCGTGTTATATGCAGTTGCATACACTACTTTATCTTCACTATTTAATGCAATTAATCAAACAAAATTTTAAAAACAAAACACATTGCGAAACATTAAATTCACGCGTAGGTACGTGTATTGTCACAGTGAACTTGCCGCCATTAAAATCTAACCAATGAGAGCGCAGCTGCGCGTAGGGCCAATCAGGAGCGAGCGAGATCTTACCAAAGAGTTTTGTGTATGTAGTTTCGACGAAGTTTTCACGTATAACCCAACTGTTTTCAAAAGCCAGCCTAATATCAAAATTTTATACAACTAGTATGAGGATTTTGACATAAGGCTGGCCAGGTTAATTGGTCGCGTTATAATGATGTTATAATGAGATTTTACGATATCGATGTGGATATTATAACATCATGTGCAATTGCTTAAATTGAGTGTTTTAGTTGTCTGTGCTATAACAGTAGTAATTATAAGTCAAGTATTGGAATCATAAGTAGAATTTTACAACATTAGTGTAGATAAATAAGTATTATAAAATAAAAAAATATTATTATTGTTGGTTCATTTTTTTTATATTGGGGGGAGGGGCCCATCCGATGAATTTGCCACGGGCCTCGAACGGTATAGTTACGCCACTGCCGAAGATAGATATCTCTATAATCCTATATCTAATGTTGATTGAGGAGGATGCATAATTAATGTACGTTATTTATTTAATTGGCGATATAAATGACATTGATGAGGTGAGTACGGTAGTAAAGGTCTTCACTATACAAATTACATAAGAGATAATTACACTACTACAAATCATAGTGGAAGTTGACTTTTTTCCCTCATACCTTTCATCTATATACATAATTTAAGTAGCCGAGATTAAATAAACATATATGCAGGCCTTTACACTACTACAAGCAAACACAAGTACAAAAGTTGTTCAATCAGACAGCAGGAAATCAAAGGTTCCGCTTTGAATGAATTTCAAAAAGCGGATATTTCCTTACAAATTGCACTTGTTGCTTTCACATGTTATTGAGTGTCCCGTCACACTTAATTCCTGTTAGACACTATCGACGATCGGACGTGGGTCGGATCCGACAAGCGGGCAAGCGTAGCGACATGTAGCGAAACGTAGGCGAATGTAGGCCTATGCAGACTGTAGACTACACCGTCTATAGGTGACTTTTTTAATGTAATCAAGATTGTCTTGACTCTCGTGTCAATCTGACAGTTGTGGAAGTAGTTTCAATACATTTAATCAGTCTAACAGTCAAAAAAGTCTGTGATAGATAAAAAGGCCTTGTCCGTAATGTGCGCTTCTTCGTAGGAGATAGAACAGGTGGGCTAAGGTGCTCGCCATAGACAATATCTCTACATCTCCTTTATATTGTCTCCTCTCTTTATATCTATAGAGAAGTTTTAGGGAAGAGCTGAACGAAAACAAACTCTTTGTCTTATCCTATCTTAACCCTGCAAAAAACATCCTTAACACAGTCCGGTACAGTCTACAGAGATCCTAAGCTCTCTCCCCCGTCCGATCGATATTAGTCCGCTCTGACACCCGGACATTTCGCAGTGAAAACAGAAACTCATTAGACCTTTTAACGACATGTAGAAGGCGAAATACTATTCAATATGTCGGCCGCTATCGGACGATCTATGAAAGTGTTCGCTTGCATCGGTCAGCGATATTCCACGGTTTTATGACGCACAGATGTAAGATATTGAATTGATAAGTCTTTGAACGATCGAGTTGGTTTATTAGCCGTTTGGAGGTAGTAGATCTTGTTGATATTTTACTGAAGATGTTTGTAAATTTATTAGTAGTTACCAACATAGTGATGGGATAGATTTTTATGACGTAATACAAGGAGATCTTTATCATGAAGGTCTTGTATCGGCCGGTCCTAATAACTTATCTTTCCTTAGATGGATTGGTCTAGATGTTTTGATTGTTTCCATCAAAATGTTAAGTACTTTGATGGGGAATATTGGGGCTTGAAAAAAGGTATAACTTTAGCATTAATTTACCACCATTTTTAAAAACAATATGAGGTTAAAGAGTTGAGACCAATTTGAGTCCGGCTATCACATAGAAACGTCTTGAAACATCGAAAGGAGCAGTCGTTATGAATGCGTGAATATTTACGTAGAATGTAAAAATAGGCTCAAAAGATTTTAATTCTGGAAAGTAGAAAGAAAGAAAACTTAATTTCCCCAATTTCCTAATAGAACTGTAAAAAATCTACGATTAAAAAGGTTTTTTTAATAAAACAAAAACAGATATTTCGTATAAAATCTTTATTCATATTCACGAACTCGTTTAATTGTTAACCTTAATACAATATAGGTATATAATTAATTATAATAGTAACACTTTATATTATTTACAACTTTAACAATGTGATCGTATTGAAACTATCTGCGGCGAGGCTAAAATTAGTAACGATGGTATTTACAATGATAACAATGCCTATATATTCCATTCAAATTACAAGTCTCATTCAGACACAGAGACGTTCACATCGACAATTAATTATTTGACGTAATTTTTCACATGTCAAAATCAGCATTTGACTTCTCCGAGTACGAACTTAAGAACGAACAAGGCCATACAATTGATGCGATCAAGTTAATACCAAATGCAATCATTCAAATGATTAGACCGAAGAACGTGTCATTTGATACAATTCATTTATTTCAATTTAATAAATGCCGTCCCTAACAAAAATAAAAGAAAATCAAAATAAAAATCTTAAAATTATATTTTACATAAACAGTCTGTGGGATTTAGATTAAAACTAAACTTAATATTAATTAAATGCTGAGTGACGGCCGCTTTTTTCTTACACTCTTGCTGTTTTTTCCGAATATTGTTCCGATTACCTGTCGAGAAAAGAAATTGGTTAATCTTTTGTATGATTAGAATTGAGTAGATAAAAAGTTTTTAATCAAGAATATTATATACTACGTGGCAAAGCAAAACCTCCGCCCCTACTGAAGTTATCAACACAGAGAGGAGAATAAGGCCACACCACGCAAGCCTACGACGCGTTGGTGATATCACACCCACGCTGTTTTTAAAATTATCGGACCGGGAATTAAACTTGGTAACTTTGTCATGGCAGGCTAGTTTATATGCTATGCTTATTACCAACGAATGAAGCTGGTTGTACCACCACTTTTAGTACAGTTTTCTTGTAACTGAGAGACTAGGAGATGAGTTTCCCATAACATATTATCGGAGTACCTACCTTTGTACAGCGGGTGGAACGCGAGCACGAATCCGCCGCCGACACCTGTAGTGTGTGTAGTGTAGTGTAGTAGTGTGTGTAGTGGTACCTTAGAGACGGAGTAGGCGGCGAGCTTCCTCCGCGGCGCGGGCAGCAGCAGCGCGAGCGCGCGCGCCTCGCGCAGCAGCGCGTGGAACGCGAGCGCGGCGCCGGCGCACGACTCCGCCGCCGACACCTCGTAGAACTGGCACCCGAACCGCAGGGACAGCTCCTGACCCTCCTCTGCATGGACCTCCCTGATATACAAAATGAAATATTTATTTAAGGATACATGACCAGCACGTAAATTGCGACACATGACGGTGAGTACGCATCATCCGCTACCGCAAATACGTCGCGTCAAAACCTTTAATTAAAAGGGCCTTTGGTTGTAGGTACTAAAATTGACACCTTCCATTAAATTGTGCGTTGACTCACCTCGCGTGTTCGAGGTCTCGTTTGTTCCCCAGGAGGGTGACAGCAGCGCAGCCCGGCAGGCGAGTCCTCTCCAGCAAGGAGAGGAGCTCCGCAGCCGCCAGGAACGACCTTCGCTCGCACACCGAGTACACCACCGCGAACGCGTCGCCCCACCTCACGTGTTCCGCCAGGCATCCTCGGATCTAGGGAATTAAGTAACGAAATGTAGCAGTGAAGTCTCTAAAAAGGCTCTTCTGAAAGCTTTTTGCTTTATGCCTTCTAAATAATATGTACTGCGATGTTACATTTCAATGATTATTAGGTATCTATGAGGGGTCCGGGATATACCTAATATCTTTAAGCATGAATCTATGCACAAAATAGCTATATGCAGCAGTATGCAGCTACCTATTTAATAATGCATTAATAATAAAGGTTGTTAAGAAGTATAAGATACAAAAATTATCATAATAACGCCAGTTAACCCAGAGTCAACCCAGTAAAACAGCTGTATTAAAATAATGCCGATAATATTGCGACAGTGTGTCGATCAGATACGGCGCCGTGTTATTAATAAACTGTCGAAGAACACAATCTGTCAATAGCCTTTAACCAGTTAATTCCCATGCATCGACACGCTATCACCGATCATACTTATATTCCAGCTAATTTTATAATCGGTCACATCCGTTTATTTTTATCGCTAACTCGAAATAACCGAGATCAGAATAAAAAGTCAGTGAACTTCATTATAATGAAGTCACAAGAGGCATGTTGTACTCGACGGAATCCCGTATCGGGGCCACTCACTGCACCGAATAAAATCGCCGATTGCGCAACAAGAAACATCGATTCTTTCGATCTCTCAGTTCCGTTATCGATGATTTTAATATACCATCGACCGATTGTTTAGATATAATTGAAGAAGCAGATGAAACGAGTCGTTTAAAAAATATTAGTTGTCTTCTTAATGGAAACGTAATTATGTAACAAGATTTACAGGTAGTGTTGTCCAGTGCGCGTAGGTTTGAACGTAGGATTTCGCCTCGAGGCTGGCCAAACGCGGGCCGCTGCGATCGCATCTGATAAGCCGATACAAGCCACATAAACTTTGTCTAATTAAATTGTACAGCGGGCATCAGCCTTCGCTACCCGCCCGGTCCGGCACAGACAGATAAACATCTCCATTGTTTACTAGTAAATTATGTTTGGACCTGTCTACCGCTTCATTTACTTACGTTACCATTGCACTCGGACAACGTCTGGTTGATGTTAATGGAATCCAAAGACAGCATTAATCTATGACATTGGCCTGAGCAATGTCGCCGACTAGTTTCTTACCGCACAATTAGACGTATCTAGTATTTCAACTTCAGAAACGGCGCCGTCGAAACCCACTCGGTGTTGATAAAGGAAATCTGTAACAAGAACATTACGGTATTATGTCCTGGTCGCGGTCCGCGCTAATGTTAGCGTCGACCTATCGACGCGACGGTTTCATTACCGTCGCCTCGCCTCGCCTCAATACCCACATGAAAGTAATTACCTTAACATTTGGACCGATGTGAGACAACAACTTACTATGACGCAGTTTTCTACGGTAATGTAAACGGAAGGAAAGTGATTTTAATTTATTTCCAAGACGTATAAACTGATATGAACGTAAGTTCTTACATTCTGAATGTCATTGTGTGTAATTTACTTATTGTTGGTTCGAACTTGTTTTATAATATTTACATAATGATTTCGCTCACCTCCTGTGGAACTGTACTCTCCGATGTACCGCTTCGTGAGGTATCGCACCACCACCGCTGTAACAAACAGACAATTTAGAACAGATTGTTACGTCATAATACGCCAGGAACACTACAACAACAATGTGAACAATTAAGAGGTCGTCACTCCCAACTTTCTAGAAGCATTCTTCACGAACATTGATTAGTCTTTTCACTCCTGTTATTCCCATGTAGAGGGAAGGGTAGCAACAATACAAACAGTTATCAACATCAATGACTCGGCAAGTTGGTTGAATAGCCACCGTCGAGGCTACCGACAAACCGCACTGTGGAGAATCCTGGCACCTCATCAAAGGGGACTAGGGCCTATTCAGAACCATGATTACTTGTCCAGACCCCGCCGGATCGAACGTGAGGTAACAATCGTAACTACTTTGTCAGTTGATGGCCATAATTACAGTTTCCATTCGATCAAAACATGTAATTTTGTTTCGGTCTGTCTAATTCAGTTTACGCTCGTATTGTTATGATTAATTTATATTTGTAACACGCCCATTTATTACTTTTTATGTAGCCACTTTGTCTATCGTAATAGTTAACACGCAGTATGTAATATATTTAAACGAATCTAAAAATGATATGCCCGGTAAGGCTGTTGATTTCTTTTTGGATCGGGTTCGTATTCAAATCTGATAAAGCGAGGTTGTTTAATATCTCTCTCTCTTCCTGGCTATGTTGTTTAATATGCATCGTATAAATATCTAAGATCCCAAAGGAGTTATCAATGCTTCCATTTCGGTCAGTCTCTTGACCCACACTGGGTTGCACAACTGGCCCACGACCACGATACATTTATGCAACTACACCACGCACCCAAATGACAATGGACTTGGTATGCATTCCGAACGCATTCTAGTCTCGACGGTGCTAGTCGAGATGGAAAACCGATTACATTTACTCACGAAGCACGTATTTAAACCAATATCACAAAGGAAGTTAGTTATATGAACGTTAGATAATATAAAGCTTAGTACAGAATCCTACTAAAGCATTTAGGTATTTACTTTTACATAAAGTCATTTATTTTTAATAATACCATGTGCAGCTACGTCTTGCCCAGTTGCTGTCAACATGTTGCATAGCAACAAAACATGTTGCAGATCTGAGTTTTACATGTTGAAATTGAGTTAATTAACAAGTGTTGCTCAAGAAATGGTTACCATGAATACGAGGCTTTATTAAAATTACACTAAAGCACTAACCGTTCTAGTGTTATAAACCATCAAGTATAAGTAAACCAATTAGCTAGTTATTAATTTAATTACCACCAGTAAAATCTTCTGCTTTATAGATTTCATCATCGTTATTTTATTTTACACGTTATTAAACCGTGTTACATATCTTGTATTATTAATTAATACTTGAGCAAATGTATCCTCGTCCTAGATAAACCCTAGGGTCATATTTCTACGAGCATTAGGTACCACATTCGTAACGGACACTCATAGCATCCCCTGAGGGTTGATTGGTACATTGATACGTATGATACTTGACGATTGCTGACTGGGAACAGGAATTAACAAGCCTTCGAGGTGTTATCGTATGTGGTTATAGTAACAAGACTTCAGAAGATTATGAAGACGATATAGGAAGCTGTTGGCTCAATTAATAGGAAGATGATAATGTCTTACACTTGGATTATCCTATCCTATCCTACTAACAATTATCAATGCGAAAGTTTGTGAGGATGGATGTATGTATGTTTGTTTGTCACCCTTTCACGAAAAACTAATGGATGGATTTGGATGAAACTTTACAGTAATATCTATACTAATATTATAAAGCTGAAGAGTTTGTTTTGTTTGTTTGTTTGTTTGTTTGTTTAAACGCGCTAATCTCAGAAACTACTGAACCGATTTGAATAATTCTTTCACTGTTAGATAGTCTATTTATTGAGGAAGGCTATAGGCTACATTTTATCCCGGATTTCCTACGGGAACGGGCACAACGCGGGTAAAACCGCGGGGCGCTGCTAGTACGTTATACATCAGAATAACACATGGGATACATTTTATATCGAAATTCCCGTAGGAACGGGTAAACGCGGGTAACACCGCGGAGTGTGGCTAGTATTACATACAATCTCACGAGTATGTTTTTTTCAGACTAGTCTGTCAGTGGAACAAGCAAAACATTAAAATTAAGGTTTGGGAGTCAGTAGGTATGACGATGGAAAGGTAGGTCTCTTTTAATTTAAGCGTTTAATCGTCCGGCCACGCGCATGGATGTTCTTTTAATTTCATACAAAACCCTTGAAGCACGACAAACTCTTGATGTGAAAAAGCCCTTACTTAGGCGAGTTTACATGCTGCGACCTATAAGCGAAGGATAGAGTAATATGACATTTTATTGACAGACAGCGTGTGCGACTCGCAACTCGCTCTATATAAACATGACGTCATGTAAGCGTTAAACTATTGCAAATCCACAACGAAAAGGAACACGTAATAACTCAAAATTAAGCTTAACCGTCAATTGAGTTACGATGTTAAAGATATATGAAGAGGAGGACTCATTGTCATATCCATAAACCGAATGTTAACAGCGTTTAAAACTGTTGTAAAGATTTCGGCGCCATGTTACCACATAACACACAGTGTGTGCTTTATGAAATACGCTCAAAATTCCACACTCTCATTTTCCTTTCGTTTTTTCGTCTCAGTATTTGTATTAAGTGCATTACTTTCTCTCCGATCCGATTACGTGTATAATATTATGATTAAGTTTCATTGCTCTACTTTGGTTGATACTGAAACTTGCGGATTTGAAAATTTTGTGGAACAAAGAAGGCTCTTTACGGATGAGCTGGTCTGGTAAAATGACAATAATCTAATTACATTTAACACTAACATAATGAATTAAATAAATTTCAGCTGAAGAGTTTCTTTTGTTGTTTGTGGAAAACTAATAGTAGAATTAAAAGAGGAAGGTTATAAGGTTATATTATAGATCATACTTTTTATTTGTACCCCAAATTTCTGGGACCGGATAGAATATGGGTCAAAGCGTTGCTATTGGTCAATAACAATCAGTCGTTTACAAAACAAATAAAGAAAACAATTATGATTAAAACAAACAATACTCAGTCATGTATTAAGTCATCAAACTCGAGCCCACGACTCAAAAAAGAAAGAAGATCGATCATAGACAACGATCGATTTCAAATTAAAAACAAAAAAGAACAAACTTAAATAATCACCGGAGCATAAAGACAAATTACAGTGATCAAACAACATGGCACCTCGTGGGTTGATAGATGAAATGTTATCTGAAACAATGGGTTATGCAGCTGGGTCTATACTCTATGCCATAGACTTATGGGTAATTAATAGATTACCGCAGTCATCAATCAATGGCCGAAGTGATGGCGTGCGAACAACTCTCGTGATGGACATTGACACCGGTTTACGAAAACGTTAGCATGTTGTATATCTATGGATGTAATCTATGAATCATTTTTAACTTTTGTATCGTTATCTATAATTTTTAAAATAATAAATTTATGATAAATATCAATAAATAAGTTTAAAATAAACGTAACATTTAATACTTTAAACCAAGTTACCAGCAGTTCAGTTAAAGCCTCCACTAAGTGTAGGTTAAGTACAAAGTTTATTACAACAAAATCCGTCAGTGTGGCGAGCGGCGAGTGTAAGATGTCAGCAATACATCAATATTTCAACAGTGACTATTCATCATGAGAAGGTCGCGGGTTCGCTGAATGCACGCGGCACCGCGCGCGCCCGCCGCCCGACATTAACCTCAACCATACACCTCTTATTAAAACGACCACATTGACGCTTCCACAGATAAACACACACCAACACCTCCATTACACGGTATTTTTAAAAACAATCAAAGTTCATTGCTCTCTCGCAACGCCTAGGCTTTAACCAATACCTATTGCATGTTCAGGAACCGCAGACGCTCGTTAGCTCGAAATAATTAACCTTAAAGTGTTCCGATTAAAAGCCCAATTCTCGTGTAACCACAGGGTGCAAACGCACGTACCGTACATCATATTTTTAAGAGCGGAGCCGTAATGTGACCCAGATATCGACGACCGATATAAATACGTTAGGGTTGCGAGTTGCGATTCACAAGAATATAGTAATAATTTTAAAAAGTAGTTACGACAGCCCTAGCAGAACTCAGAATCAGGCGTAGGATAGTTTAATGGGTGGATATTGTAGCTTCTAGACATTAAACGATGTTAGTCGGGCAGGTATCGGTGACGGACGAGCGCCACTCCCACGGGCAGCTCGTAGACAGGGTCTACTTTGAAAACAATTTCGCATGTCGGCTCGGCCCTACCGACCCGTAATGAATTGCAAACGCATGCGTCGCGGCCAGTCCGTCAGCCGGCGGACAATTAGGGCGGTGCAATTACAAGCGGGGTGCGCCTGCGCAAGCGGCGGGCGCACTCGGCCGCTGGGTCAGCCAGCGACTTCCCGCGCGACGCGACGCCTGGCGCCAAACGCAGCGTTGTGTAACACCGACCATTAACGCCATGGCCGTCGAGGTCGTTGTTCCACACGCAACATATTGAAAAAGCGAAATACCTGAACAAGCATTCTTGTTATGCTAAAATACCAGTAAAGTATTAAAACATATTAAACCTTTATGTCCGATCGAGACCAAAAATAGTTGCAACATAATTAGTGTCAGTTTAAAAATCGATATAATTTTAAGTCTTTATTGTACCATGACATGATAACGTGTTTTAGCACAACTCCGATCTAGAGAGCTTTTAAAAAAACATCTCCTTGAAAGGAGCTTTTTATAGCGTTGCCGATATTGATACAGTTGTAATTGTCACTCAGGTACGCGAAAGTAAAATAAAAAGTCCTTTGAAATACTGTTGAAAATATTTTCGACTACCTACATAGCCGATACCCAATGTTCACCACAGGTCCATCAAATGAGGTCATTAAATAATCGGTCGCGAAAAAGGAGAGAACCCTTCCCAGAAGTACCGTCCTTCGACTAAATCAGATCTGAAATAGCATTAGCTTTCATTAAAATCGACTACTAATTAGAACGGAATGATTAAGTATTATTTTAAAAGAAAATCTACCTTATTTCATTTCCTACCGAATTAGTTCATTAAAATATCCATCATGATTTATATTATTATCATCATGAGTTACATGATTTATCTTCCTTTTTGGTAGCTGACTAATTTGCTAGCTAACTAGCTGACTAACTTGCTTATCTGTAAGGAGCAAGTGTATTTTTCGTGAGATCTAGACATGACTTAAGACATTAGATAATCGAATTATACATATATTAGATCACAGAACGTTCATTGTAAGTACCTAATAGTTAAAACAAAGCAATGCTTCCATTGTGATCGATGAAAGAGATAATAATCCTTATCAATTTGACTAGGAATGTCTGCGAATGGAATGCAATGATAAAGCAACATAACAAATAAAATGCACAAATATTTGACATAACTTCTAATAGATAAGTGATGTTTTAGTAGTGGAATCTTTATTGACAATGATACAAAGATTGTACGATTTGTACGTATCATCAATACATAGTATAAAACAAAGTCGCTTTCCGCTGTCTGTCTGTCCCTATGTATGCTTAGATCTTTAAAACTACGCAACGGATTTTGATGCGGTATTTTTAAATAGATAGATAGAGTTCAAGAGGAAGGTTTATAAATATAAAAATTCCCGAAATTCACACGGGAACGAGCACAACGCGGGTAAAACCGGCGCGCTGCTAGTCTTACATATAGAAAAGTACCATCCATCCATAATACGAGTACTTATTACAATAAAAGGTAAAGGATACAGTGTACTTAATCTATATCTATACTAATACTAGCTGCGCCCCGCGGTTTCACTCGCGTTGTACCCGTTCCCGCGGGAATTTCGGGATAAAAAATAGATGTTGTCCGATTCTCAGACCTACCCGATATGTACACAAAATTTCATGAGAATCGGTCGAGCCGTTTCAGAGGAGTTCAACCACGGTACCCGTTCCCGCGGGAATTTCGGGATGAAAAATAGATTTTGGCCGATTCTCATAGATACCGGATAAGCACAAAAAATTTCATCAAAATCGGTCAAGCCGTTTCGGAGGAGTATGGCAACGAAAACTGTGACACGAGAATTTTATATATAGAAGATTTGAAGCTTATTCAATATGCGTTATCTACACATTATATTTTCAATCGTTTTGCATTTTTGACGTAAACTACTCCGTGTAACTCGGAACGAAAAAATTACTTTAACTAAAATTACAAGCAAGCGCATCCTTAGTAATATTTTATGGTTCTACGCAATCATTAACATTTTCATAGACTATGTAGTAAACTTGTTATCATATGCATTTACAGTTTTATGCAGAACTTAACTAACTTTACCATAATTATAATCATAATCATTTACTTATATCAAACGATACCTCGTATCATAACTAAATGAACAGTAATGATACAAGGTACCTATTGTCTATTCTTGTTTTTATGTCATTTGAAAAGTAAGACTTATACGAATAAACATTCGATATTGCCCTTATTTTTTTAAGATGTAACGAAATCTGTATATATAAAAGAAAGTCGTGTCCTGAAATTCCTACGGGAACAGGTGCGCTGCGGCGGAAACTGCGGCGCACAACTAGTATTTTATAAAATGACTAACAGCGCCCCGCGGTTTTACCCGCGTTGTGCCCGTTCCCGTGGGAATTTCGGGAATATTTTTACATAAAAACCTTCCTCTTGAATCACTCTACCTATTACAAAAAACCGCATCAAAATCCGTTGCGTAATTTTAAAGATTTAAGCATACAGACAAACAGACACGAAACAGAGACGAATTTATTTTATACTATGTAGTGATTTACAATTTACAAATTAGGTTTTTCACATTAAATACAAAAAATAATAAATTAAATTTTCGTTACTATTCCATCAAATGAGCGAAATTTATGGTCGCCTTGCACAAAGCTTACATGCACAAAGCATTCATGTTTACACATCGTTAATACTGCACCGAAATAAAACTACATACAGAATTTACCGTACCGTACAAAAATCAGAAACCACATAAAAAATAAAGGGTGTCCCGTTACAATGTGTGTTATGGTGTTACGAAGATCTCAATGAAAAAGGTGAATTGCCCTTACAAAATTATAGGTTAACCTCTTACACTTGAAATTATATTCGCGAAAATTGACCGATAATAATACGTTTTTTATTTTATTACTTGTCGTAATGATGAATATTAAATGTGACACTGTTCTGTGAATATTTATAGTGATTTTAAATTATAGGTACCCTTCTTGTTTGTATGCCACTTAAATTACAATTAACCTTAAAGAAAATGCAGTTTTCTTAATGACATTACATGTCTCAATGTTATTGTAAAATTTTCGTAAAGGTACCATTTAAATAAAGTATTACGAGTATTATAAGTATAGCATGCCCACTGCAGGGCAAAAGCTTTTCATCTCACCGAAGATACAATTAAGAGGATTGGGCATAATA
The DNA here is from genome assembly GCA_963082685.1 of Cyclophora albipunctata. Classification (NCBI taxonomy): domain Eukaryota; kingdom Metazoa; phylum Arthropoda; class Insecta; order Lepidoptera; family Geometridae; genus Cyclophora; species Cyclophora albipunctata. Next base: position 8,812,264 of record OY720121.1, on the reverse strand, counting down.
CAATTATCAAGATTGCATAGGTAAATTTTATTACAAAATAATAAACTAAAGAATTACCTAATAGTACTTAGTCAATCACAGATATTTTCATTGAAAATAATTATTTAAGATTGATGTTTTGTTGCAATATTTTGTTTTGTTTGGTGACTCCAACTGTGGTGACTTTTAGGATTAATTTTGGAACAAATGTTGAAGTATTTTAGAGTAAATAGCTTTCAATGTCACCATAATTTTAGCGTCCTTATTGCTTAATAAATTATAAAATATTTATTTAGTAATTTAATGTAATTTTGCAAATGCTAATATTTATTGTAAATGTATAGAGATTTTTATAGAGGTAGCAATACACGAATGGACACTGCACAAGTTCCTTTGCCTTATTAAATAATTAATTATGAACCAATTGTCCATTTTAGTAAAGAGGAAATCATACGGATTTTTCATGGTAATGATACCATGGAAGCACGGGTAGTGTATGTCCATAACTTTATATCAAACATAACTCTAAAAGGACAAATAAGTGTAAGAAGTCCGCTGGACACTGTACAAGGAAATGCAATTACTAACCTGACTTTCCACTGCGCGGGCTCCCAAGAACCACCACCCTTATACGATTCACAGTCATCTTCATTTGGACAGACTAAGTTTTTCACAGTTTATCCAATAAAAATCCTATTAACTGGACATTATAACATTAGTTTTGTAAAGCACATGAGTTATCCGCCACTGTGTTGGAAAACACGGCAAGTATATCGTATGAAGAAAATGTTTATCGTAAATACGATCGATAAATGTGGATTTGAATTAAATTTGGACGGGCGGGCGGTGCGTTCGTCCGTTTGCCGCGACGTTTCCCGCGCGACTGCCGGCGTCTGCCGAGCTCTGCGGGTCCAACGCGTGCGCAGCCTCCACAACCTTCCATCTGCCCGCCTATCATAATATACACAATAACATCCACCATATATTTACGTACACATATTTCACAGAACTTGCGAACTGCATCCTTGGATATTTTCCAACAGACATACATAATTCATAGCTGAAGGATAGCATCTGAAATTCGCCAATTAATGACCAAATTGTAGGGTTAGTGAGTGATAATGAGCGTGTAGTGTTTCCTGGGTAATTAGTTGTTATGATAGGATCCGGGAACGGCTGGCCGGGTTGTCGACGACATGTCAAGGCGAGAGCGACACGATGTCGCATGTCGCCATAAATTCGTTGTCGGTGCGACATAATTGGACCCGCTCCGCCTACGCATCGGGCTATCTTACTACTAGTTGAAATTGCCAACGGACTTCATCACAATAATTATTATAACATTATTCAATTTTACTAGGCATCTATCATATGATTGCTATGACTATCTATTCAGTTTTAATTGAGTTAATAAATTACTTTAGATAAGACATGTAACCTTATCCTTGGTAATAAATAGGTTATTTAGCTTTGAAAAGAAAAGTGAAGGTTTATAAGATTTTTATATAGAAATAAAGTTTCTCGTGTGCAGACTATGAAGCATTCTCAGACGATTTCACATCTAATTCAATCCATAAACACATTTGTTTTTTTTCTACCGTCTAGCGTCTGTGATAGTCATGTCTGACTTTATATTCCGTCAATCGAAGTATGAGCCGGAATTACCCGGAATGCGCCAATGATTTTTGCATAGGAATGCATTCCGTTTCTAAACGCCTTCATTAATTTGTGTAAGAATTCGATAAGTAGTCAATGACCCTTCCACAATGAATCACTGATAAAACGTGCTATTAATCGATCTCACTAATATGGTACTTTCGAAAATAGAAGAAAATGCATTTGCATAGAGGTTCTATAGCAGCGTTTCTCCGCTAATTAAGGAAGGTTGTGATTATAAAAACGTGGTCTCTTATGGCAAATTGACGAGACCACTTCCCTCGAGATTTTACAATATATCGCGCCATGTCACACCATCGGTGTTTTTATAGACTGTTTACAAACATGTTATTTTTAAACAAACTTCATTGCATTGTTGATAATCAAATGACTTAGAGAACTTAGAGACTAGTTAGACTTTCTTTTTAGACTAGTCAATTAGTTAGACTTGGTTATAGACAGTTTTCGGGTCTACGATAATAAATGTGCGTGCTAGAGATTTTTTGTCTGTTAGATTAAAAAAATACCAACATTAAGTCGTTACAACATCGAAAAACTGTCTTTTAGCAGTCGAACGACTTGTTAGACTTACAAAAGACCGTTTTGTTCGCGTCAGACTAAAGACTCAAGTTAGTCTAAAGGCTGTTGTGACTATAGTAGGGCCCAGGCTCTTCAACAACTGCATATAACATCTTATAAATGTTAATAATATTATGCCCAAGTGATGAGTAACAATAAACCTAGGAAAGCTTATAAATATTCAGTGTAGTTTCCACAAACGTCGACCGATAGAAGTACATTAACCTTGTGAGTTATTGATCCGTGTATCGTCATAATTTAGTGATGCTAATGCAAGTGAGACCGCCTATCTCGTAATTACATCAACCAGTTCTATTTTCAAATGAATCAAGCTCAATTGAAATGTAATCAAAGCAATGGCGCCTGCGCCTGCCGCGAACTCTACAGATCAAGATGAATGCACTTCAAACAAATTATTAACCGTATTACCACTTTTGCAGAATTATTGCCTTTGTTAACATACCTAAATACATTTCACAACAACAAATAATTCAGGCGAGTGCAACAAAGCCGGCGAACCCCGCCAGACGCATACACGGATCATAACTTTGATTAATTTGTTGCAACAGTATCAGTATGACTAGTCTCGTTATTGTGTCCGATATTCAATTAAAGCCGTTCTAATTAAATTACTTATCAGCTCTTGGGTAACGATGTAAATAAGCATTTATTTATTTAGTCGTGAGCTGAACATTTCGCAAGTACCCACACTCGCGTGTCAAAACTCGTTTGTTAATGGGCTCAACAATGGCAACACTGTTCACACTTGCCTATTAAACGATTCATATCTCTTCATCATTTAACCTCACTAGTTGTGTACTAACTAAACGTCTACGTCGACAATAGCGCTTAATAGTTTAGCTTATTCAAATGTGTAATGAAAAATTTGTGTTGTCAAACGGCGATATTGAAAATGAGTCTTAATGAACTTCCTAGAGCCGTAGAGCACCGCGCACCGCCCGCCGCGGCGCTGCGCCGGCGCCGAAGACAAAGCCGACGCGCTGTTTATAAAGTTCGCCAGACGATCCGCTCATTTTGCAACCTTTCCACGGTTGATCAGTCAAATTGTTTATTACACAATTAATAATAGACGTGTGTATTAAAATTCAGGGTTTAGCAACGTGTTTCCAAACAAACATAAGCTAGACTTTCTAGGTACCAACAAAAGTCTGCACGTATCGGTAATATTAAATTGTTTCTAGGTATCGAACAAAGCCGTAATTCAGAGTTCAGCCGGTCACGAAGGGACGCGACGCCCAAACAATCTCTTCGCTGAATAAACTCCAATAACAACCTTCCCTCAAGATTGGGTCACCCGATTGAAGCCCGATACTTTGTTATTTCAGCCCAAAGGCACTAATTAAACCAGTATCCACTTGGTAAAATGACAAAATTTAATTACTATGTAAAGTTGTTTCGCCTTGTCAATAATTTGCAGTTATTTGTTTTTGTATACCATTAAGGAATAGTATCGATAAAATACTGGTTTCAATATAATGGTAATTCTTTCAATCAGCGAGAAGCTTCGCCATCCCCAATACTTGGACTTTAATAAACCATGTAATCTAAAATAAATAGCTTCAATAAAGTTGAACGGTTATTGAATGATTAATATACAGACGATTCATGACTCATTGTGGTATTAATACAATGGAGAAAATTGCCTCGTATGTACAGCACTTAAACCATGGGGTACAATGTAAAGATAGTTTTCTTTTTACTAATCATGATTTATCTTTGGCGCTAAAGGCATAAAATTACTGTCAACTGCTTGTTTCACGTCGAACTCATAACTCAAGGAATAAAAAGAGTAACGTAAATTATCGCCGGTAAATACCCATAAAGTACACTAATGAGCACTGAACATTTTCAGAGAACGACCAATTAATTTAATAAATTGTTCTCATTTTGACATTAAATGTACAGTGTCAATACGCATATAATAAAGTCATCAATAAACCAAATTATCTCACTTATGATTTTGAAATGTCTCTGCGAACGGAGCCTTTCGACTGAAATCGCCAAAATTCGTTCGATATTGACACAGAGTTACATAAAGCGCGAACGTGTGCAATCACATTCGATGATTTTATTGTCATGTTGGTTTGTTTCTCGATAAATATGCGATAAAGACATTTAAAAGTGCGAACATTCGCGACATGGCACGCTGCGCACGTCCCTGGTTATCGGCGATCCCCGTTGCCGACACCGCCGACCGCCACGCTCTGGACACACTCTCTACACGGATTTCGCTGTCCACACCACGATCGTTACATAACTTTTGTCAATACAATAATAAATTTTTAAATAACACTGATTGCTCCACACGAACGCAGACACAAAGAAAAAAGTGTGTCATTAATAACCGCCGTCACACATCTTAAGATAAAATTCCTGTAAATTTGCGCAGCACCTAATGGAATGGCATCGTTTAAGATCAACATAGTCAGCGTTCTGGTATGTCGTCGAGAGATTAAATTCTTTAATACAGTTGAATATTTTTCTAAAGTGACATCACTAAACAACGCTGATAATGCATTGTTTCGTAAACATCCAAGTACATATATGAATATCTAAACATGTTGGCTAGGCTTATGTACAAAACAAATGAACACGGGAGAAAATAAATCGCAGATGTAGATAAACGTTAAAGAGCGTGTACAAAGCACGTGCCAAGTCGAGAGACATTACCAACATAGTTGTAGAATTACTTCCTGAGACAGCAAGCACCAGATCCACTGAACTAGTTACCGAGAACTATTCTGTCAATAAATTAATAGGTAATATCGTTTCCAATGTCCACAGTATCCGTTTTCATTCCCATGTAACTAAATGAAATTTGAATAAGTAGTGTAGCTAGTAAATGTGTTTGTAGCATTGCAAGTCGTCGACCTACAACTTCTTGACACTTTGAAAATTTACATGGAAAAGATTTGTTCTAAATCTAAATCTGACACCGGCGTTGCAAAAAGCTAAACAAAAAGTAATTAAGAGAATGTGTTCAAGTAAACTGACAAGTTCGACGCCGGCCCGTCTGGTGGGATTAACGTATCATAAAAACTACACGTTCCATGATCGGCTATCATCAAAATGATTACATCGTTCAAACAGAATTGCTCGCCACTAAATTAACACACAAAACTACTAGGTAAACCTGATATTGAAATGTCTGATGTTTTTCTTAGCAAGCCGAAACAAAGCGTATCAAGTTCCCTCCCGCTTTAACAATAGATATAAAAATAATTCAACCTATCTTCGTAGCAGAAACTAGGTCGAGCATTAGTGTCACAGTTTGTTCGTTTGACTTGATAGTTTAGACGATATAACTGCAATGCTTTCAGGTCAGCAATACTTAAAATAAAAGGAATGCCCAGAGCAAGTTTTCACCAAATGTTAGTGACAGTAATTCATAAAGATAACGTATTGCAATGAACTGTTAACGTAATGCATTCTGACGACGTCTTAAGTTACGAGACTGTGATAATAAAAAATATGTTTACAGCTTAATAAATGGTGTCATCCAAAATCCTCAGCCGTATAATTGACGTTCCCAGGCGATGTGGTGTGAATGCTGGCTATAATTCGCGGGTGGTTGTGTTACGAAAAAGGCTATCGGCCGATATATCTGTTAGGTAAATAAATACATTTGACCCAAAAACGTCAGCTCGAGCACGGAGCAGCCAACTGATGCCGATGCACATAACCGCCCGCTACATTGACCAATTTGAAGTAAACGATCTGGCGAAAGTCCTTTAAAATCCCTATAGACCACACAGACAGATAACAGTAAACATTTACAGCTGAATGCTAATACCGAATGCAATTCAAAACGTTCTGTTTTATAAGATACGGATGAAGGAAAACATAAAGATGTAATGAATTTCGTTATAAAATAAATTCACAGTATCATTTTAAGTGTCAGAATAAAACTATGGATACTGTGGCGGTATCGTGCAATCAACCGTCTGTAATGATAACAAAATGAGCACTAACAGTAGTTAGATTAACATTGTTTTATGTGTAGTGAAGTGAGTAAGATGGTCAATTTCAAAGAGGTATGATTTAGGTCCTATTTCTCTAGTTTTGTCTGTGGCAATTTGTTATGTTGTGGATAAACATTGAGTCGTGAAGGTGCCCACCCCTCCGCTTGTGATAGCGGGATCCATGGAGAGACTCCAATTTACGAGCTAACTGTGATCTTTATACACAATAATGTTGATACAACAACAATCATAGCATGTATTGAGTACTGTGGTACTTGTAGGGCATACGGAAATCCGGTAAAGTAAACTAGGGCAGTAGAATTCACGAACTTCTTAAATATTTATCGTTTTAAATTAATATTTATTTTTCCCCCTCTTTGGTAATTACTTTATTGAACTAGTTAGTAAAACCATTTTGGGTTTTTTGGTTCGGATATTAGAGGCGTTCTCAATTTCCACATAATTTATTCTTAAATAATATATACTTACTGAGCCTTCTCTTATACAATGTAAGTGAGTACAGGAGAATAACACAGGGCAAACACATAGAGCAACACGTGCAATGCCAGACAATGTTGCTCACCTGCTTTGATTTATAGTTTAATAGAGCCATTGTGATGTCGACCATAGACTAAGCTGTACCGGCAAACGACTTAACCTCAAATGTGGGATGATCGAAATAAGTCGGCCACAGTGTATGAATTTATTTGAAAAAAGAACTTATACTATTCTTCTTTGAACAAAATGAGTAAAAATACATTGAGTTAACGACAACATAAAACGTTTTTAGGACACTGAAATACATTTGAACTACATAGAAACGGCTAATTCATCTTCGAGAATGCATACTTCATTAAAAGCTACAGTTATCTAAAGATCAAAAAACTCAATAGATTTATATTATTACTTATAAAATTCCTAATGGATGGTTTAGTTAGATAGACATCCATTACTTTCTGCACAACTTTTTACGGACCCACTTAAAACTTATTTTTAAATTAACCAACTTTTTTTGCAATTAGTAATCTAATCACGACCTATCACCTCGACATGACTTAGTTGGCATTGAAAATATGGTAGCGAAAAGAAACAGTTTTTATACAACATTTTTAGCTAAGTAAATATAACGGTACAAATTAATGTACCAATTTGTTTGTCGATTAACGTCTAAATGAGTGATATCAGCATACATTTCATAGTTAGTTAAGTAGCAGATTAGATTAGGGTCTCAACTACTTAAAGTTTTTAGTCAATTTTTTATTCAAGTTGTCAACTTTTGCTAAAATAGCAACACATTTAAATTGTATCGAATGTTTTTAAAGATTAATGTTTAGGAGTAAATATTACGTAAATGGGTAAACCAAATCAATATTGACGTCTTAATTTATGTTAAAAGTGATTTGACTAATTGGCTGAATCAATGGAGTCATCTTTTGGCAGAGCTCTCGTTTCATAGCGACACAACAAATTCGCGCGTAATATTGACAAGCTCACAAAGAGAAATGCAAATTATTTTTAATTGCCTTCCGGTAGAAAGTGGGTGAACCCGAACACGGAACGGGCCGGGCGAATCAGACGAATGTTATCGAAATAATCACCAAAAATTATAATTTGATTACAATTTTAATTACTAATAGACCAAAGACAATCAATCAAAGTAAGAAAGAAGGAAGGTAACTAATTAAATACTTTAACTAGGTGTTAATGGTATAAGGAGATAGATGTTTTAAAGAACTTTAAAATGTTAGGTATTCCGAATTCAAATCGCGCCCAAATAACGGTTTCCAAGACTTCAGTTACACCGAACGCTTTAAGATTAAATAACGGTCAATTGATGCTCACAATACAAAACTGTCACCAGGCATAAATAAAATATCCTGTCCGTATAATGTGTGCCTTTACTCAACATTTCAGCAAGACATTAACAGTCAGATTAAAGCGCTCGCTTTCTAGAGCCCTACTCGCGTCACCAATGCTATTAAAAACTTCACAAGATTAACTTTTAATCAGTGTTCAAGTCTTCACCATTCACCGGATCAGACATTGCATTTCCAATGTTACAAACACTGGGTTAACGGGTTGGAATTAATTAACACCTTAAGTAGGTAAGCGATATGCATACAGAATCGACTCGTTTGTATGTAAGAAAATTATTCGCGCTTATTAGTTTTGGATCAATTGACCAGTTAGATTCGTTTTTCAACCTTGGACACATAAAGACAAGTATAAATTTTTACGTGTCTGTGTGTATTTATGGGTCATCGTAACTCCTTAACGATGAACAGATTTTAATTAATTATATTAGGACTCATATACTTACTTATACTAAACTACCACGAAACCATCGACTATTTTTCGATGTGAAAACAAATCGAAGACATAAACAAAACCACACGAATGTCATAAGAAATCAATAACCGATAAATGATACAAAACCTTACGTGCAATCAATAACTTATTAATCTCTTCCGTATAGTAGGCGTCTTTCAAAGTTCCCATTTGTTTTACTTAACATAATGCTCTTAGCAGACGATACGCATCCTCAAACATTCGATCATTGTTTTGCTGGTGGTCCTTTCCGGGATTCAATTTGGAACTAAACAGTTAACTCGTGGGAGTTGGATTTATTTAAAAAACGGGAGAGGTCATTCTTTTTACATGTCATAATGTAGAGACTTTTTTTTTAATATCTAAAAGAATGAACGTTATGACTCCGTTCTTTGGAACGGGACAGTTCGAAATTCAAATGAGGTATCGTTTATCGTACCTTATTCAAACAGTTTATCTTTTAGCTTTGTGTTCTTGTGAATGTACCGTAAGGATATTCTGTATTGATATTTTTTTGTAATAATCTTCACAAATTACTTATGATGGAATTAATGCATTTGATTTTACGTACTTATGTAGTGCTTTAATATCTTACCTTATGGATACGAGTAAATCAGTAGAGCATTTACAACATATTAATTATTCAATCACATAGCAAACAATGATAACATTATCACGATATGCAAATTGAATATGAGTAAGTATAAGCGATCGATTACTTAACAAATAAATCTTTAAGTGGGTTAGACAAGCAGTAGACATTAATCAGGCCTATATTTCGTCACTTACTCAATGCAAACTACATTGTATTTATTTAATTATAGAGCGACAAGACCAATGCAAAAAGGTATTAAATTTAAATTCATTAAATTAAATTTAAATTCATTAAACTAAATACCTTTTTGTATTGAAAATGAAAAATACCTATTGCCCAACTCTGGGACAGTAAAAAAACTGAAGTAGTAGGTAGGTCATTAACTAAGTACCATTTAAGATTTTTAAATGCCATCTTTGTGCTTCTCTGAGTATAGTGGATCAAATATTTATGCGCTAGAGAGGATCCATAAAACATTTAGTTACATAAAAAAAGTGAGTACAAATTATCTATGGTTGGAACATGGCCCAAGTCATAAGAATTTGGCAATCGAAACACAATCGCGAAAACCATGGCCACACGTTTGCCATCTTGCTGATTACTAAACAATGTTGCGTTTAATCCTAAATGGTACAGTAATGAGTCTGTCATAGAGTTGCTTGTTTGATTTTAAGTTGACAGCTTGCCTGTACGGACTAACAATCGAAATTAATTATTGTTAGCTTATAACAAAACTAGTCGCACCCCACGGTTCTACCCGCGTTGTATCGTAAGAAAAAATAATTATTCAAGTCGTCCGATTTGAATAATGGTATCCCAAGAGGTTCCGTTATTATTCATTAGCTCTATTACCTATACTCGTATTAGTACTAGTACTCGCGGTCCCGCGTGGTTAACAGCCTCCGCGGTCTTGTGGTGAGCGGTCGGCTCACGATCCGGAGACTGCCCTCAGTTTGGTTAGGGTATTGCAGGCTGAATCACCTGATTGCCCGAAAAGTAAGATGATTCCATGCTTCGGAGGGCACGTTAAGCCGTCGGTCCCGGTTACTTTCTACGGATAGTAGTCGTTACATGAGCCATGTCAGAGGCCTTTGGCGGCTCAATAACTCCGACACCAGGATCGGTCAGTTTGACCATCCACTCGATGAAGAAGAAGACCCGCGTGGTAACCAGTCAATGTTTTCGTTAAAAAAACATTAGGTATATAAAACTAACACTACTGTTTCAAAGTGTGTGAATAAGTCCGCGAAAAAAAAAATGTCTAGTTGAAAAAACTCAACCAATAATAAAAGGATTAAAATTTATATTTTTTTCTATGTTATTTACTCTGCAAATATCTACAATAGTTGTACCATGATACGACTCTTAAACTAAGAAAATTAATATATAAAATAAATAAGTACTCAGAGTAGTGTTGATAAAACATTTATTCTTCTATACAAAAGTGCCACATATCAGGCTTAACGGTCCATGATTTAAAAAACATAGACAATACATTTTCCCACAGATTATAATAATTAGAAGCTTTTAACTTCATCTTCTTATAAGGTATTGAACCAAGATCTTCTTTACCACAAACTTGATGTTTTAATTCTTCACTTTTTCTTAGCATATGTATAAAAGTTTTGTATATTTTGTACTTGCTTATACACAGAGCACTGCCCAGTAGACTTGCCCTTTTCTTTGTCAATCCTAACTTTCGGCCTTGTATGGCTACTTCACAAATTCTGAAACAAATAACCACTTCATCACTACATAGTATAAAACAAAGTCGCTTTCCGCTGTCTGTCCCTATGTATTCTTAGATCTTTAAAACTACGCAACGGATTTTGATGCGGTTTTTTAAATGGATAAAGTGATTCAAGAGGAAGGTTTGGTTTTGTATAAAAATTCCCACAATTCCCACGGGAACGGGCACAGCTCAGGTAAAACCACGGGGCTCTGCTAGTTAATTTATAATATAATGAAACTTATATTGTTTATTTGATTGAATACTGTCATTTCTAAAATACCAGTAAGTTTTGTACACATTTTCTGGTATGTGATAGTCAATTTCATGTGACATAGGCACTTTTAACCTTAATTTCTGGTGAGAGTGGAGATAATAATTGTAATATTTTGAACTCATAAACTCAAATGTTAGATGGATAATCATTTGAACATAATTATTTATTTTAAATGTATTATCTACACTATCTACACTAATATTATAAAGAGGAAAACTTTGTTTATTTCTAATGAATAGGCTCAAAAACTACTGGACCGTTTTAAAAAATTCTTTCACCATTCGAGAGCTACATTATCCACGAGTAACATAGGCTATTTTTCATCCCGAAATTCCCACAGGAATGGACACAACACGGGTAAAACCGCGGGGCGTTGCTAGTGGATATATAAATACTTACGGATTCTTCATTTTGACCCAAACTATACTCCCTGCTGCAGGTCTTACTTTCTTCTCTGATTTTTTACATTCAAAAGCCAATTTACTTTGTACTATATGTGGTATCAAACTAGGCTTCAATGGACCATCCGAGTTCCTACTCAAAAAGGCCCTATTCAGGCTTTCTTCAGAGTAAGGAACACCACCTCCAAATATAAAATATTTCATGTAAATAGGTTCACAGATAATGCTTATCAAACCTCCTTGGATACCTAAGTGTATCCACTTTGCTATTTTGTCACTGCAAGAGAGTGATAATGTTCTGTCACCTCTACCAGGCTTTGTCCTCACTTGACCAACTAGATGATAGTCTATGCCCGGTGTCTTTGGGTCCTGTTCCAAGCTGGGTAAACATTTAGCTCCCGTCCTATGAATATCATCAAGTAATTTACTTTTCTTGTGAGGAATAGCACTAGAATCTTCTAGTTTATGTTTCTGAGGCTGAAGGATATCTCCACATTGTTCATCGAATTCAGAATAATCGCTTTTCGGTGTTATTGAAGCATCCCCACAGGGCAACTGTGATGAATAGAATACAAACTCTATATTGTCTTTTAATTTAAACTTTTTCTCATCGTAATTAAATATGGAAGGTTGTTTTTCGATGGCTTTCTCTATGTTATCGTAAAGGTACATTAAGAACCCTCGTCTTGCGAATATTTCGGCGTGACTATCGTTCAGAATATCCCCCCTTGGGGACATTTTCGTTGCTCCAATACACTTGGAACCGGTCCCTAAAGACACTACGGTGTGTTCGTCATTACTTGTATCATATTGCACCACACAAGACAAAACAGTCCATTCATCTTCTATTGGTTTACCGGATTTAGGCAGATTCCTATACAATTCAAAACATGATTGTACAATTTCTTCAATGGGAAGTTGTGCCATTTTCCAAATTTAAATCTTTAATGTTTTGTTTTTTGCACTGTAATTCATTTTAAGTAGTGATATTATGTAAATTTATAAAATTGTTCACAGGAATGAATAAATAATCACATTGATAAAAAAATATAACAAACAAATTATTTTGCAGATTTTTGCATGCCTCACATACATTGACGTACGTAGCTGTCACTGTCAACTTCAACATCGATTGTTGTCAAATTCATAGAAATACGCTCCATTTTGCAGAGATGTGGAAGTGTCTTATTATATATTGCTGCTGCTGCTGGGACAATATTGGCCAAGTAAGTGAGGCTTTGTTTATTAAAAAAACACTATAAAATAACGCAACCATTATAAAATAAAGACCATTAACTATGAAAAAGTTGCAATTTAAACATATAAATGAGGTAAGTTTTTGCCCAGCACTGTAACAAAAGTTAATGCTTCTTATATAATTTAATTCAATCTACACTCAAACAAGTTAAACTTTGAAGGGAAAAGTGAGTATCAACACCTCCGAACAACGATAGCTATAAATCATCGAGACCTCCGGATACGGATGTTAGAACTCCCAGCTTCATTAAACTGACCATAAAGTGGGCGTTGATAAAATAGGGTAGTTTGTCATTCCATGCCTCATTATCGAACGATATGACACGACCGATCTCTATTCTAATTTGAATATCAAAACCTTTCTATTGAAAGGTAATCGATATTATACGATGCGTACCTTAACGCAACGAAAAAGTTTTTTTTTTGAATAGGTCAAGCTGTCACTATTATAACTAACTTTAAAAAAGGCGGAGGTCTTCAATTCTTTGTTTAAAAAAAAATTTAATGTATATGAATCAGATTATAGTAGTTTATGCAACTGTCATTATAAGGAAGGGTATTAAAACAAAAGTGTGAGTTTATGAAACGAGCGCAGCGAGTTTCATAATAGTAACGAGTGTTTTAATACCCGTGTTATATGCAGTTGCATACACTACTTTATCTTCACTAATGCAATTAATCAAACAACAAGAGTAAAAGCTGACAATAGTTTTTCACGCGTACGTGTATTGTCACAGTGAACTTGCCGCCATTAAAATCTAACCAATGAGAGCGCAGCTGCGCGTAGGGCCAATCAGGAGCGAGCGAGATCTTACCAAAGAGTTTTGTGTACCAATGTAAGTTTAGTAGTTTCGACGAAGTTTTCACGTATAACCCAACTGTTTTCAAAAGCCAGCCTAATATCAAAATTTTATACAACTAGTATGAGGATTTTGACATAAGGCTCGCCAGGTTAATTGGTCGCGTTATAATCTATACTAATATTATAAAGCTGAAGAGTTTGTTTTGTTTGTTTGTTTGTTTGTTTAAACGCGCTAATCTCAGAAACTACTGAACCGATTTGAATAATTCTTTCACTGTTAGATAGTCTATTTATCGAGGAAGGCTATAGGCTACATTTTATCCCGAAATTCCCACGGGAACGGGCACAACGCGGGTAAAACCGCGGGGCGCTGCTAGTGATGTTGTAATGAGATTTTACGATATCGATGTGGATAATAAAACATCATGTGCAATTGCTTAAATTGAGTGTTTTAGTTGCCTGCGCTATAACAGTAGTAATTATAAGTCAAGTATTGGAAACATAAGTAGAATGTTACAACATTAGTGTAGATAAAGATCTTTTTAGTGCATAGGTCGGTGAGATGTATTTATTTATACCTACCTATTTTTTATATTCCAACTTCCCAGTACACCTACCTACATAATAATGTTGTAAACTATAACAGTAAGGTTGTATATCCCAAGAGGGTAAAAATTGTAGGCTCTCGAACAATTTGCGCGTCGTAATGTGGTTTAAAGTGGTTGTGAATAAAAATGGCATGCTATCAGCGTAGCGTAGGTATTAGGGCTCATTATAGTCCTCGAATAGCGGTCTGTTAATATTACACAACAGTGAACAGACCAACAAGCTTCCTGTTATTGAGTCACGGACTCCTGCAATTTAAGCTTCTGCTTTCTTCGTTCTAATCGATAATGTAATGTTTAATGATTGCTAGCTCTGCTTAGTAGATGGATGGAACACTCACTGTCAGTAACAGATCCAGGAGGGACGGAGAGACAAACCCTTTCAAACTAGTCTGAGTCTTAAAGCCTCTTCATGAACGAATAAATAATTTGAATTTGAATAAAATGATTCGCCTGCCTACCCTGCCAGGGGTACAGTCCAACCTCCCTTAAACCAAATATGTACCTCTATCCAACCCCAACCAAATCCTTATTAACGTGTCCGCCTTTCAACTCAACCGGTCGACAGTTACACCTTGTTCATGAGTAAATTGGATGTGACAAATAGTATGAATGATCATAGCATTGTTGTTTCGTATTGAAGTAAGGACCCCTAAAAAATAATAAATAGATTCCGATTTATAAGATACTTGCGGCGCCCCGCGGTTTTACCCGCGTTGTGCCCGTTCCCGTGGGAATTTTGGGAGTGTTTATACATATAAACCTTCCTTTTGAATATCGATTTTAAAAAACCGCGTCAATATCTGTTGCGTAGTTTTAAAGACATAAGCATACATAGGGACAGACAGACAGCGGAAGCGACGAATTGTTTTATACTATGTAGATTACTGAAAATAGAAACTGAATTAAGAACCTTTTTGTAGTCGGTTTATAAATACCTAAAAAATCCGACACGGATTACCTACCTAAACTGCTTACAACATGAACAAAGTAGGTTACTTGCCGCAAAGAAAAAGTCAGAGCAGGTGCTAAAATCAAAACATAGCTCGAAGCTGTTACAGTGAAAGGAAAGGAAACAATACCGTGATCGTTTCCTGGAGATTTAGTGCAACATGCCCTGTTGTTTAATTCACCAATGTTATTGCTTACAACATGACAGTTAACTATAATTGCGTAACTTTTTTGTATTGAGTTACAGAATTCTGAAACCTAGATTGTTTTATCGCTTGAAGGCATAACTACAACAGTCTCATAGCAATGTAGGATCTAAACTAGGTAGATTCGGAGAAATTGACGGACGACCATTTGTAGTTAAAAATTGCATAAAAGTAGTATAGACTTAAGAAAACTAACTTCACTTAAGCCTCGGTCACACATAGCGAATACTCGCTGCGAGTGCATTCGCCGCGAACAATAGTCGCAGCGACAATTCGCTGCCTGCCTGTCACACACCGCGAGTTCTACACGAGATTTTCGACAGTCTGTTGGTGCGCAAATACAAAATGTCGTCTGCTCTAATACGTTTGTGTATTCGGTTGGCATGTGCAGAGTTAGCAACTTTATGAAGGCGCCTTCCTTTGCATTCTTCTTTAAAAAATTGCTGTTATTAGTATCCCACAGCTCTTCATATTTCCTATATGCATTCAAGAAACGAATAATTTCTATATTTCTCCACTTTAGGGAATCCTTTTTTTGTTGACTCATAATTAAAAACTTGAAAAAGCGACGAATCGACCTGTAAGCACGATCGTGGTCGTGTCCAGTCCAGTCGAGAGCGGCGCGCGAATGGCTACTCGCAGCGAATACCCTGTCACACACAACGAATACTCGCGGCGACTGCGCAATCGCCGCTAATAAAATTGAACATGCTTAATTCCAATCGCGGCGAATTCAAGTCGCGGTGAGTGAGTCTACTCGCAGCGAATAGCCTGTCACACACGAATACTCGCGGCGACTACGCATTCGCAGCGAATATTCGCTATGTGTGACCGAGGCTTTACGAATAAACTCCTTTATTTTGGTATTCTAAGATGAAAAATAATGTATTATTCATATCACCGAAATGTCACAGAGTTGGTTAAAATTGATTGAAATTGAAGTTGATTTAGAATGGCAGGTATAGATAATTGCTGTCTTATTTAGTGATTTCCATCTGGGAGGGTGTCTTTGGGGGGGATGAGGGTCTGGAAATCCCCCTTAATTTGACCCCCACGCCAAGCTCCAACCACAAAATAGAGAAGTGTAACAGTGCTTCGCTCTTCCGTGGGTCCAACTAAGCCTCAAGTTTTAGGATAGCTAAATAGATAGGTAACCTACTGATTTTAAAGTTTAAAAAATACAATACTGTATTTTAAAAGTATTTATCTGAAGTCGCCACCTGCTGAGAAACAAAAAGAAAGAGTCTTGATCGAACCTTCGTCCAATCTACTTGGTATTCCTTATTCGACCGACCACATTCACGACTCCAAAGTGCACCAACAAGGTCGTATTACGCAATATTTTGGGAAGTGCTTATCTATTATCTCTAACTCATTCATGCAACATGATTTGAATATTATTTTAAAGGTTTTCCAAATTATGCAACGGAACAAATTGAATTCGTTTTGAATCAACACCGACCCCCGCTGAGCGGACCTTCAACACAACAGTGCAGACACTTAATATATTTATAAACGTTGAGCTATTGTTGAATGATAAATGTTTTGTAATGCAAAGTACCGACAGGTAGGTAAGAATTAACGTTAGTGAACATTTTCCTACTAATTTGAATTGATGTGCATCTCTCTTACTTTCCATTGCTTAAATAACTAGATACAATCGAGACAACTAGGTAATAAACTTAAAGAAGAGAACTTAAAACAAGGTAGGTAGGCTATCTACATTTATTACTTACAAGGCATAAACTCAACAACATCACTAACACAATTAAGATTGAAATTACCTAAGTACTAGTAAAAGGAAAATAAGGAGGAAGTAACCACCGCTCCGCTTACATGGATGAGCAAAGACACGTAAACACCACTCATGAAAGTGTGTTTACTAACCGATATTAAACGTTTGTTTGTACAACAATAATTGATTATCATTTAGGTATCCCAGTACTCCGAAACACTTAAAACATCAACTAATTAAGCTACCGGTGCTTATTACTACAAAACGTACAGCTATTATTACTTAATCGAATGCAATACAATATCAAAACATTTCTACTGCAATGTCTGTGTTCGAATGGAGATAACAAATCGGAATCGTGCTGGGTCCACATTAGCACGCGGCACGTTCCGGCCACTCGGCATCTGATAGGTAATGCTACGGTGTCCACGGTACACTATTTCATGTTATTACAACCGCCTTGGTGTTCCACACAGCACAAACTATCGAACGGAACGATCGCGAATTCACAAGACTTGAATCTAACAGGCCTTCGCATAGCTAAAACGTGCAAGAGATTTCTGAGAAAGAAGAGCTCAGGAAATAATTGGGTCTGTGATGCCGTTAACCGATATCTGAAAGAAGGTAAACAAGCCACAAAATTTAAGAAATAAAATATTTCATGTCAATAACTAAAACAACTTCAACAAATACTCTCAGTTGCGTCTCCATTGCTCGACACTGAAATAGGCATATTCTATGGAAATAGGATTGTTTAGGTATTACCTTTTTAAGCCGATTTATAGATAAATTAAGCGCCAATTACTTAAGAAGCGCTACGTAACCTCCTAATATGACAATTTACGAGCTTGTCTCAGATAACCGTGACCGCTAAGATAAGCTGGTAAGACTACTGGTGATCAATTAATTCCACTCCTAGGAAAGGACGTCTTTATGTGTCCGCCGCAAAAGGAGTTTTAACGGTCCAATGTATCGAGTATTGGAGCTCTACAAGTCATATGTCTTGGGTATTAACGGGTTCGGAATACTGACCTAATAACACCAAGCTACGGTGAATAATTGGACTTGGAAAAAATCGATGACAATTTTGTCTCCAATATTTGTTTAATGGTCGATGACAATTTTGTTTCCAATATTTGTTTAATGGGTAGACCTACTTACTTAAGTCTCATCTAAGTCGTACGTATTGAAATGGGCAGAGTAGGACACGGCAACTTACATATAATACCACTTAAGCCATGCAGATAATTAAGCTATTATTTTCTTAAATAAAACGCAAGTTGAAAATATATGCAATATTCAAAACAAAGGTTTGCTTCAGTCTATTGAAATAAAAAACCAATAAGTCTTTCCCAAGGTTCTTCCAATTATTTTTATATTTTAGTTTGAATTCCTATTTTTAATTGGACCATTTATCCATGATTCAATCATGTGGCCATCCACAAAATAGGGATGGATCGCTGTTCAGTAATAAAAGTAACTGATCTCACGGGTGGTCTCTCGACTCTCTGGGACTAGGTATAACTTGCAGGACTAACTTAATGGCAGTAACCATTTGAGAAAATTGCTCTCTAAAAATAAACTGGAAGAAATTGTGTTTATTTATAGTTATAGGTCTCTTAAACATATAACGATTGGCTGGTTCTATAGATTAGGAACTGCGCTGACTAGTCAATAGCCGCGTACCCACCTAGCGCACAGGCTCGCGCGGCAGCCTCGCGAGCCAAATGCCTCGGCTGGTGTGGACGTGCCTCGGGCTGCCTCGGGCGCGCGTTTGCTCGGCTGAGCACGGCTCGGCCCCGAGCCATTTGTTGTCGGTAAACTTGACGCGCTCAAAGGTGCCTCAGTGAGCGCTGTGTGTTTGGTGGGAACGGTTATGTTTTGGCTCGCGCGCGAAGCTAGGAAAATAGCTGCAGCTGAATATACACGACTGTACATTTCGAATACTCGCGGACTTATGATGGCTCAGCCTGCCTCGCGAGGCGGCCTCGTGTAAATTGAACAAAGCGACTGAGGCTGCCACGGGAGCCATCGTTCGCGATCTGGACACCGAGGCTGCCGCGCGAGCCTGTGCGCTAGGTGGGTACGCGGCTAATTAAATTATAAATTAGGTGCCTAAAACTTATGCTAAAACAATACCTACGCGCATTAGCGCATATTACGCAATAAGTGCTTCGCTCTTCCGTGGGTGATTGATAATCGGCATTTTGCCATCCAATGATTAACTTGCCACTAAGGTACCATTTCATTAATTTACAATCATTTAAATTTTATGGTAATTTTTTAGGGTTAAAATATGAAAAATCAACAGTCTACTAACTCTAGATTTGCCAATGTTTTGATGCCGCAGAAGGGTTTATTGTTTTAGATTGAATTCCAGGCAAGACCTGTAATGAGATGAGAGAGGATAATAGAGGCTATTACGCGGCGCAAATTCCTGTAATAACGATGCAATTTTCCCAGATACGCTGCGCCAACAGAGTAACCATCAAGTAACTAAGTAGAAATGAAACTTAACTTTAAATTTAAGGCAGGCTTAGTAAAATTAAAAGTAAAGAAAAACAAATTTACTGTTTATGATGCTTTTAACGATTAGTGGCAATGGCAACTTATAGTTACTTATTTTTTTTGATTAGACTTTTAGGGCTCATCGTGGGCTCATCCCTAAATCATATACCTAACACCTTAGAGCGGTTTCACATTATCCGATCCGATATCGGTATCGGACGCCGATCCGATATCGGGGTAAGTAAAATGTATGAAATATGTACCTGTCTTTCACATTGTCCGGCCCGATATCGGATATCGGAGCCGACACCGATATGTCGGCGGCACCATCGGACGCCCGTGAGCCATCGGACGATAATGTTTGCATGTGTGCTATACGTGTATCTAAATTGTCTCTGTGTGCGTAGAGCCCGATGCTAGTTTACTAGTTTGGTTGTTATAATTAAAAAACTTTCTAGGTGCGTTTTGTAGCTTGCTAAAAATAGTATAAAATGCTCCCTCTGAATATCTAGCTTCCACAATGGGATGTATCCAATACTGTCTGTGGACAGATCTTTTTTTGCGTCTCAAATATAATAGATACAGCAAATAAAGTTTTCTATTATAGTCTGCCATGACGACCTGCACGCACTAAGCTATCGAGCAAATGGCCGTATCGGAACGATTTTATCGGAAATATGTGAAAATAGCACATGTGTCTATCGGCTATCGGATGTCGGCTATCGGTGTCCGACACCGATATCGGATCGGATAATGTGGAAACGCTCTAACATCTCTTTTTATTTTAATGTGATTTTAATTCTTTTTGTACTTCGGAAGTTGGCATTGGCATGGCATTGGCACGGTACCTAAGAAAGGAACGCAAGTTATATCTGTCAGAATTGTATCTACCTATCTACCACAGACTCACAGACCAGGAAACAAATCTACCTACCTAACGTCAAAACTGCCATGTGTCAATCTGTCTGTAGTGTCAATGTCAGTGTCATTTATTATATCAATTCTCAAGTCGCCTGAGGGGAGATTTTGTGTGATTATTTATTGTATCGTATTCTCCAATTTCTTTCAAATAAAATTATCAATTTGGAAAACAGAAGTACAAAAGATATTATTTTATATTTCGTTGAACAAAGATTTACGATCACGATGGGCAGTTGGAAACTAGAAGTTGGCAGAATGGCGATTTACACTGTGTTCCCAGTCGCTTTATTTTTCATTTTCAACCAACCTCAATATTTTGAAGAATGGGTAACAAAAACCAAGCGCGATATCTTTCCACCAGAAAATAAGGAAGATCAAGCAAAACTTCAGCAGTTGATACAAGAAATGAAGTTAAAAAAGATGCGAGAATTTGAGGCAGAATAAAAAATATCCCACATAATCTTCAACACATTGTAAATACACTATTTTTAGGGTCAAATACATACCTAATATTACTTAGTTTGGTAAAATAAAAGTTATAGTGCTACTCACATGTTTTATTGCACTACAATGGTGTGAAATTACACTTTCAATTTTAATTCAAATTATTGTTAAACTAGAATTAAATAACCAATGTCTACCAAAGGTGTATTTGTGTACTAAGTATACTATTGTAAGGGAGGATAAGAGTATTAAGAGTTGGAAGTTCTCATAATTGATTTGATAACAAACAGAAACCTTTAAAAACATTTTATTTCAACATTTTATTTACAAATCATTTTTTCTAGACTAAAGCAATAAAAATATTGTACTCTTCATGGTTACTCAGTCATTTTTAATTTTTCCTTGGATGAGAAAACTCATTATTGCTCCAACCGCAGTTGGAACTAAAGACGCATAAATAACGTAATTGATTCCTACATACTGACTTATTATACCTACCACCAAAGGAGCTACTACCCCCATTAAAGACCTTACACTGTTTGAAGCTCCTATTAGTGAACCCCTCTGTGGAAGATGTCGTGGACATCTTCTCAAAATCATTTCTAAAGTTGACAATCTGCCTAATGTATTACCTATTGCCATGGGTACTTGGCATGCCACATATAATTGTACATTATGAAATTTATGTGATGCAATCATACCTCCCAATGATAAAGTGATCAATAAGAACACATGAAAGTTTCTTTGGCTAAAGTCATGGTCATTGATATAGAAACTGTTTATAATGTTTACATAGTAAGAAGTTAAGGTACCTATAACTCCTTGGAAGGCTATTATGTAACCAATATATTTTGATGACAGTTCATACTCAGTCTTAAGGTAGATAGCATAATTAGAATAGTAAACACCCATAGCAAATCCTAGGAGTCCTTTGAAAAGGAACACATCCCAATAAAGATACCATTTGATCCTAGACAAATTACAAAATGATTGCTTCAAACTGTCTACTAAAAGCTGGAATAAATTAACTTGTGGGCAATTTACTTGTCTTTTTGCCTTTTTACTACATGGTCTTGGTAGGAAACTTATTATAACTGGAACAAAAAACAACAAAATTAGCCAACATTACTAAAACATGCTGATATATGTATTGATATACTCGGTGAGATGAGATACCTTGGGCCAGCAGTTGGACATTATAGGCTTATATTAAAATAACAATATAAAATAATATGAATGCCCAACCTATACCAACTAATTTCTTATTGCCAAACAATTGGTTTTTTTTTTAAATTTTGTGCTAATCTCTGGAACTAGAAATATCACATACATTATTATACTATCTGTATATTTACCTGCATTCACAAGAAATAAGACCCCAACAGCAATGGCTAAGACTTGGAACCCATTTTCAGGATTTGCCTCAATATAATGACCCCCTATTATAGGTCCTATAGTCGTGCCAGCACCGGAAATTGCAGCCATTTTGCCAAACACCTCTCCTTGTACACAGTTGTCTAATGCATAGTCCGGTACCAAAGCTCTGCTCAACATTTGCGTTTGTTTGAATATACCTGTAAATAGATTTTTTTTATAGTCATACAATACCACTATCTTCATCTAGATAAAGAATTCTTGTAAATAAAGTTATAAAGTTATTTTTTACGTAGATAGTCTAAGTTTAAAAATGAATAAAAAATCATTAAGTATAGATAATGATCTTAGTGTTAATTATGCTTAATACATTTCATACTCATTTCTTAGCATCAGTACACATACCTAAGATACTTCTCAGGACCAATAATACTATTAATGACTTGGCAAAGCCTATTAGTGTGTATACAACACTGCAAAACAGTACACATATTAAAAGGACCATCTTCCTCCCCTTGAGATCACTCAAACTACCCTGAAAAATAAGTTACACAAATAATATTATTATACTCATTGCTTTAGGACCATTACAAAAAATAATGGTATAACTCCTTCTTATATTTTATTTATTATTAACAAAATATAGTAGAAGTACTTATATTGATTCAAACTTCAAATATTCTTCATAATCCCAATAACAACCAAAAACATTCTGATCCTGTAAAAAACTAAGCAAACTGATAAGCCTGTTAGATTCTCTTTAAAAGTAATTAAATCTCTAGGACAAGTTTAAGGTTCCTTATTCAGATTTGTTTATTAATATAGTTAGATTTTATATGATCTAGATATTAACTAGTAGCCATAATTAAGCATAATTATAATTGGTGTTTTTCGGTTTTTGGTGGGATTTGTGTTCTTTTTGTAGGAAGCACAAGACTGAGTAAATAATGAAAGCAGATTGTTCACTAGCTAAGAGATCATCTATGTTTCTAGATTTTATAGTTTTCCCTTCATGGGGGATTCAACCCTACCCTCGTACCAAATCTCAGCTCCTTAGGTTGATGCGAAGTATTAGTTCTATTTTACTAATCAGTGAGTGAGTGCATCAGTGTTGAAATAGTGAAAGTTTGCTTTTGCACAACTTCGGAAATATAAGGTAGGTTTATAATTTTGAGGTTATGGTTACTAGAAGATGATAATTCAAATGTTTTAAATCTATCTAGGTTCTAGGCACGAAAATAATGTTTCCATTGAAAAAGATGGTATGGCAGTCTTTGCTTCACATTCTTCACATTCGACTTGGTGGGGCACAAACAGATAACTATACTTACAATTAGTGGACCAGACACAAACTGAAAGCAACCATATATGGAGCTGAATACTCCAACATAAATATGATCAGCTCCTAAATCCCGGACATGAGGTATCATTAGTGGTATGATTAAGAATACAGCCAATAGGTCCTGTAATAATAAATAACATATATATTAAATATTTATAGTAAAATAGGTATTGAATGATTTAAATTCGACATAAAATACTAAGGGGCTATAATAACTACATTTTATTATAAGATGTAACAAATGAAGTATAAAGAATAATTGTTACTTACCAAAAATGATACCAAATATAACAGTTGTATTGCCGTAGCCATATTTTTTAAACATTAAATACCTAGTAAGTAATGGTAAAAATGAGTAAAACTTTTAAAGTTATACAGCCATTATCAAGTCAAGTGGCATTTGTACGATTTGCTACTTTAGGAACGTGACTACAGCATAATAAATTTATGTAAAGAAAAACTCCTCAATAGCGAAAAATTAGAAAGTTTTTGAACTAAATAGGTTATTTTTTATTTTTATTATTTTATAAATTAATCAATTAGAAATGACAAACTCAAAATAGGTAGATTCAAATTACAGTGTAGTCAGACAGTCTGCTCTAGTGTTTGTTAAATGATAAATATGGTAAATTATTTATTTTATCAAAAAGTAACATGGTAAAATTTATGTGAATAACTTTCTAGGTATGTTTACCAAATTACAATTTGTTTGATAACAGTTTTGGTGTCAGTCATGTCATCCATCACTGTCTGACAGCACAGAGCACAAGTCTGACAGTGAGTACTGAGTGGCATGACAGTGTGTGTAGTCATGGGGGGCAGGGCAGTCTGTCAGTGATGAGCACGAAAGACAGACACAGGTGATGGGGGAAATGACGGTCTGTGGTATGAGGACCACAGAGTGATGACGGTCACCTGTCTCACTTCACTCATCACGCAAACGCAACGCAACGCAAACAAAAACGCAAAATACCTGTGACGCAATTATGGAGTTAAATTTTGGTTTGATTCAATCTTGATTCTTGGATTCATTCAATCAATAAAACACATTGAGCTGACCCGGCAAACCTTGTTTTGCCATATAAAAATTAAAGGGTGGACTACCCTTAACATATAGGGGGATGAAAAATAGATATCAGATTCTCAGACCTACCCGATATGCACACAAAATTTCTTGAGAATCGGTAATTTCGGAGGAGTTTGTTTATCTACAAAAACCGCGGCACATAAATAACCGAGTTTGTAGCTTTACTCTGTAGGTACCTACCATGTCACGTCACCATGGAGTTTGAATAAAATAGAGGTAACAGTTGGATTCATACTCAAAGCATCGTAAGCTTCGACCACGCTAAAAACTCCAGACACCAGGGTTGACCACTAACCCGTGCCGGATAAAGCCGGCGTGCTTTGATGGTGGCGGGTTTGGTTTGTAGGGTGTAGGGACTCTAGGGAACCATAACTGCAATGCAAGCAAAGCATTACGCTTATAGTAGTTTGAATTCTTCTTCTTCTGAAGTCGAGATGATTATTTAAAATTAAATATGTACCTATGTTTAAACCAAAATTTGACCGGGTCTATCGGACGTCATTTGCCCTCTAAAGAGCCTCCACTGTGCAGGACCCGGGGCTGTTCGGGCACTGTAGCAAGTGTCCGAACAGCCCTGGTTTGGACAGCGCCACACTCGCAGCTATAGTTATCTGAGAAACCCCACCTAACACGGTTTTCTTGGCATCTTCCAACACCAGTTCGGAGCCAAAGCTTCCAAACTGCCCAGGGAAGACCGCCACCCGGCGGCAGTTTCTCAGAAAGCGGAGTGAATGGTGACGGGGGAACTATTTTTCCATAGCTCCAGCCTGGTTTTAGGAGCAAGCCTTCCACTCAGACTAGGCTGTCTGACGAAGCTGTTACGGCTACTTAGACGCGACGGTGTTGGAGATAGATTATGGAGTGGGTGCCTGCTATCCCGCTTCTGTTTATATTTCTCTACAGAGCAGGCAATTTTCCGTCGAACACTGGTGATGCCCCCCAGTGGGTAGACGTGAGACGACGTAGGATATTGTTCCTGGAACTGACTTTGGACTTCAATAGTAGGCAGTTTTCTCTATGTCAGAGACCGGTCCAAAGTGACGCCGAGATATTTAGGCTTGGGGTTGTGTTTAATCTTAAAGGCCCTATCAGCCTCTTGGTTCCGAAGGTGAAAGGCGCAAGACTTTCATTTGGGTTCGGCTGAAGTGAGTTTATTTTATAATATTCGGTAAGCTGTTGTGAGTAGTTTGAATGAAATTAAACCAATGTTTTACTTAATATTTCCTATATTTACTCACAAGCATCAAAAGTAACTAAATATGTCTAAATTTCACAGTTCTATTTCTGTGCTTGATCTTTACAACATGGCCGAGGTCCAGTATCATTTTCTTTTTCTAATACTGCTTTTTCATTGAAAGGTATATTGTCGAGTTTCAAAGTGTCTGGAGTTATTTTTGCTTCTGAAATTTAAAGATAGAATCATTTAAAAATTGTTAAAATTACATTAATATGTCAATCAAGAACTACATGTGCCTCGCGGCTTCATTTGCAGCGGACTCGTTCCCGTGGGAATTTCGGGTTTTTTATTACTTGTTATCCTATTCCTGACTAAGATAAATAAAATTAAAAAAGCGGCCAAGTGTGAGTCGAACTAGCCCATGAAGGGTTCCGTCGCAGAAAATAACATCTTATTATAAAATTCTCGTGTCACAGTGTTCGTTCGCGTACTCCTCCGAAACGGCTCGACCGATTCTCATGAAATTTTGTGAGCATAATGAGTAGGTCTGAGAATCGGCCAACATCTAATTTTCATCCCGAAATTCCCGCGGGAACGGGTACAACGCGGGTGAAACCGCGGGGCGCAGCTAGTAATATATAAAACTTCTTCTTGTAGTTAGAAGATTTGAGTTGACTGAATGAAACGTAAATTGCGGTTTACGATTTATGACGTATTAAAAAAAAACTTACTAGATCTCGTTCAAACCAATTATAGAGGGGGGGGGGGACACCACTTTGGAAGTGTCTCTCGTGCAAACTATTCAGTTTAGCAAAAAATTATACTACTAGAAATGTCGATTATTTTTGAAGACCTATCCATAGATAGCCTACACATATGGGTTTGATGAAAAAAAATGTTGAGTCTCAGTTTTCAATATGGGAACCACCAAAATTTATTGTTTTTTTTTTCTAATTTTGTGTCAAAATCTTAATGCGGTTCACAGAATACATCTACTAAAATAGGACCCTATTTTTGGGATAAAGAAATAATATTTACCATATAAACCAGGTTTCACTTCTCTAGCCTGAATAACTTGAGTCCTTAGTTGTAATTCAACATCTTCACTGAGTTTCACTAACTGTAAAGAACATACATTGTTTTAAATGGAAATTATAGAAGTATTATGTGACAGGAATGTTATAGGAACAACGTAATTTATGTTGAAAATGTATACTAATGTTATAAAGCGGGAGAGTTTAATTGTTCATATTTTTGTTTTCTCCTTGGTGGTTCAATCTAATAATTCTTGAATACAAGACTAATACAATACTCTGTGGCAGAAATATTATACAGAATTACAGTGTTTTATAAATGATGTGACCAACTTGATTTATAATTATAACATTACATATTTTGTTTTTATATCTGCAACTGCCAAATATAATAAAATTACAACACTTACTGCTTTTATTGATTCTTCATTTGTGACGTGCTTATTCTTTTTAAATTCTTCATTTATTTTTATTCTGCCAGCATTTAACGCTCGTTCATCTCCAACAAAGACTCTTAACCTAGTTCGGTGTAATTTCTTAAAACTCTCTAAAACCTGGGAGCACACAATGAAATATTTATTGTATTTTAGTTATTATTATTTAATAATGGTACCTACTTATTGGCAATACTTACTATTTTTCGAGTGTTATTCATGATTAGGTATTTATTTATGTTTATCAATAATCAGTTATTATATAACATTACCGTCTTTTTAAATTTAATCTCTGACCAAAAGTATTAACCGTATGTTCATGCGTATACTACGCAGATCATTTATTTCATATTTTAGATTTCACTTTATTTATTCATATAAGCTTACTGGATTACAATGACTTAAGTATATGAAACTGAAAAAAATCCTCTTATACGAATTTTCGACTTTTGTAAGAATCTTGTGGGGTGGTCGAAAATATTAAAACATAAAAAGAAGTTTCTTCTAATATTTAGTGTACTGTTTAATTTCGCAGTTAATTATTCAATTCGATAGGAAATTTAACTAATCTTAACTACAATAATAACAAAATCAACAAAATGATAACAAAACGTTTTCATCACAGTTTTCATGCATACACAGTGTTGCCAACTCCAAAAATTCTGAGTCCCTAGACTCTTATTCAAAAGTCGCTAGAAAGTCGCTAAAACTAACTCAACTAACCAGGAGCGGATCCACGATTTTATCTGGGAGAATACCTATAATTTTGCCGGGGCCAGAAAAGGCGATGTAAAATATTAGGATAGGTGAAAAATAAAAAATACAACATCTAACTTTTTATTAAATAATTATATTATAAATCATTAACGATCATCTAAGTAATTTGTTGTTATAATCACAATTAGGCAAAATACTTTTTTAAAAATTTAATTTGAAACTGATCTACTTAACTTTATTTTGTTTTTAAACTGATCTAATAACAATAGAAATTTAAGTTAATAGAAATTATCGCAGAACTGGCCATATTCAATAGCAAAACTTAGATTTGAAAGAAAATTGAATGTTTTGCTATGAATATTTTTTTAAATATCTAAAGCTAGGGCTGTTTTAACTTGTATTCCATAAATCGCCAGATATGTCGCTAAACAATTTTTGTCGCTAAGACGTGAGCAAAAGTCGCCAGTTCTAGTGACTAAGTCGCTAAATTGGCAACACTGTCACGACGGTGACGGTGACATTGTCACTGACAGTCCTGACAGTGACAGTTTGATAGTCTCTAGACGTTACGTAATCAAAAATTGTTATTGCCACTTCTGACAGTTTAATAGTTGGAGTTGTTCAATCAATCTTATTTTCGCATTAGCGAGAAATTATTTTTGTGTTCGTGGTCTGTGCTCGCGGTTTTTCGTAGAGCCCTAACTTTGAAAGTTTGTAATTGTTTAGAATTTGGTGTATTTGTATAAGTTCGTTTTATTGTTTACATATAATTTCAATGCAGAACTCTTGTAATTTTAACATAATATTCTAATCATGATCCAAAAGTAGCGGGTATGAATAATAAAGGCGCAACAAGTTCAAAACAAATTAGTTTTTGTGGCGATGAAGAGATATTTGACGATTCCATATTCCTTGAAAACTTCGATAATTCGTCATTTCGGCAGACTAAAAATGGAAATGGGAATAACATGAACGACTCTCATAATAGCAGTGCATTGAATGTCAGGTAATAAATTTAGACATTCTGTTCAAAATCGTGGTATTTACAAGCAACATATTATTATACCTGCTATACTTATAAACCTAATATTTCAGCGCTCTTTGTTGTGATGAAGAAATAAGCGGCTATGATAGATTATCTGGAAAAACATGGATATACCCAACAAACTATCCTGTCAGAGATTATCAGTTCAATATAATAAAGGCTGGGTTGGTGAAGAATACTTTGGTAAGCAACAAAAACTTTCTTTACCAAGTTCACTATTTAAGGCCCATCGCAGACGACAGACTTTTTGTGCGATCGAGTCTGCGGCGCACAAAAATTCGGTCGCGGATTGTCGCGGATTTTTGCGCGTCGTGTGCGTTACTGCATATATGTAATTACATAGGTTCTATTTTCAAATTCAAATTCAAATTCAAATTCAAATTGTTTATTTGTTCATAAACATGGGTACATTCTTAGGTGGTAATCATTGTAGTAGAGAACAGCCATGTTTCACCTCAAAGGTATACGAACAGTTGACAGATAAAGTAATACAAAACTTATAGGAAATAAACTCAAAAACAAAAAATAAAAAATAAAGTGAGCAAACAACTTAAAATAATAACAAATGTAACAACTTGAAGTAAAACTAATAAAATATTAAAATATTAAACATTAAACATAAACCTAAATACTACACATCATTTAAAAAATCTTTTATATCATAATACGTATTTCTAGTAAGGTATTTATTCAGGACGGACTTAAATTTTTGAATTTGAGATATATTTCTAATTAAAAGGGGAATCTTATTGTAAATGCTAGGTGCCATGCAATAAATAGATTTACTTTTAAGGTTCGTTTTACAGTAATTAATAGTTTTCATGGTACCCTCACGTCTTGTTCCTGGTGGATTAAACTCAAATAAACTACAATTATTTTTTATGAAATTTGCAACTTCACTTATATATAGCGAGGGAACTGTTAGTATGTTATACTTTTTAAAATATGGTTTACAAGATTCAATTGGCATCATTCCGAACATTGCTCTTATACATCTTTTTTGTGCTAGCAAGACTTCATGAGCATCTGTAGTGTTGCCCCAGAATATAATGCCATATCTTAAAATAGAAGCAACATACCCATGGTATGCTGCTAGTATAGTGTTAACATTGGTGACCTTACTTAAGTTGCGTAGTGCATATGTAAACTGATTAATTCTTTTCACTAAATCATTGATATGAAGTTTCCAATTAAGTCTATTGTCAACTGTGAGACCTAAAAATTTTGTTGATTGGATTTCGGAAAGTTTTTGGTCTAGGTAATTTATATTAATATCTAAAGATTTCACAGACTAAAAAGTGCGTCACGGATAGTCTGTCGTCTGCGATGGGCCTAAATGTTTCATATAGTCCGAGTCCCATATTTATAATCAAGAATCCAAATTCTACCCTTTAAATACGGCAAAATTATTTACGAAACACCAATATCAACAAATAAATAAATAGTTACAGGATTAACACATATGGTTTGTTAGACCCAAACAAAGGTCATCTACACTAATATTATAAAGAGGAAAACTTTGTTTGTTTGGTTGTAATGAATAGGCTCAAAAACTACTGGACTGTTTTTAAAAATTCTTTCACCATTCGAAAGCTACACTATCCACGAGTAACATAGGCTATTTTTCATCCCGAAATTCCCACAGGAATGGACACAACGCGGGTCAAACCGCGGGGCGCTGCTAGTAGCTCATATAGGAAAGTCTAACTAACTTACTCTCATTACTTTATGTCATAGGTGAGTTTACCCACTGGTTTGGGTAAAACGTTCATAGCTGCCGTGATAATGTACAACTTCTACCGCTGGTATCCTCTCTGTAAGATTGTGTTCACGGCGCCCACAAGACCGCTGGTAGCTCAACAGATAGACGCTTGTTACAATATTATCGGTATACCGCCTGAAGATACTATTGAAATGACTGGTGAGTGTGTTGGTTTTACTATATAAATTTACTGTAGGAAAGGTCCTTTGAACAAGTGTTATTTAGAATAATTTGTAGGCTTTGTTGTATTATGATATTTAAGAAATTATGAATAAAGCAAGAGTGGAAAATTTTGTGCAACTGGAAGTACTCTGCAATGCATTTGAATTTTACAGGCCAATATATACTACTACTAATCTATTCTATTCTAAGTAATATTATAAAGAGGTAACATTTGTAAGTTTGTTTGTTCAAGCTAATCTTAGGAATTACCAGTCTAACTTGAATACATATTTCTTTTTGTAATAGATAGTCACATTCAACGGGAAGGTTATAGGCAATTTTTCATACCGAAATTCACATGGGAACAGGCACAACGCGGGTAAAACCGAGGGGCGCTGCTATTTTATGTGAAAATGAATGTATAGATAATCAAACTTTATATAATAATGTTGATATATTCAGGTCACATGCAAGTAAACACAAGAAAAGGACATTGGCAGAATAAAAGAGTATTTTTTGCGACACCTCAAGTTATTTACAATGACATCAAGTCAGGCATATGTCCTGCCAACAAGATCCGATGCTTAGTAATGGATGAAGCTCACAAGGCCAGGGGAAACTATGCATATTGTCAGATAGTTTCATGCCTTGATGATATGGGGCATAGGACTTACAGGATGCTGGCGTTGTCAGCCACACCGGGCAGTAAAGTGGAAGATGTTATCAGTGTAAGTGTAACACTCCATGTAGATTGGTTATATACTTCTTCTTCTTATTGAGTCAACATGGTTATTGTTTATTATTTATGTATATGTGTCCGGACCAGAATTTGGCCACCTCCATCGCACTGTTACTGGCTTTCCATATATCCTCCATAGTGCAAGAGACGGGACAGTTAAGGCATTGTAGTAGGTGTTTCATATTCTGGTTGGAGCCACATTAACAATTTCCGTTCTCTGAAAAACCCCACTTGACATAGTTTTTGTGGCATCTCCCAACACCAGTTTGGAGTCTATAGACTTCCAAACTATCCAGGGGAGATCACCGCCTGGGTTGGTTATATTGTGCAATCTTGATAGTAGAGTCCGCTGCGGACGGAAGAACGGACAGACATCCTTAAATTCTGATACCTTACCAATAATTTAAAAAGCTCTTTATAACACCAATTAGTTTGGATAGGCAAGGCTCTATTTCACTCCTTGTACATACTAAAAGAAATGTACTCATACTATTTTAAGATTATCTATACTTATATTATAAAGCTGAAGAGTTTGTTTTGTTTGTTTGTTTGTTTGTTTAAACGCGCTAATCTCAGAAACTACTGAACCGATTTGAATAATTCTTTCACTGTTAGATAGTCTATTTATCGAGGAAGGCTATAGGCTACATTTTATCCCGAAATTCCCACGGGAACGGGCACAACGCGGGTAAAACCGCGGGGCGCTGCTAGTCACATATAGCAGCTTTATACAGCTTTCTTAGATAGGCACTAGCTTTACTTTACCTTTACCTTATTAATAACTAACAGCGCCCCGCGGTTTCACCCGCGTTGTACCCGTTCCCGCAGGAATTTCGCGACAAAAAGTGCTTACTCAGCCTATGTGCTTACTCAGGCTCTGGACTACCTGTCTACCAAATTTCATTCAAATCGGTTCAGTAGTTTTGGCATGAAAGCGTAACAGACAGACAGGCAGACAGTCAAAGTTATTTTCGCATTTATAATATTAGTTAGGATTTTAAATTCGTGTTTCTATTTACAGGTAGTAAAAAGTCTCCACATAGCTCATTTGGAGCTTCGTGAAGAGAATTGCATAGACGTGGCTCCGTACAGTCACTCGCGCAAAATAAACACGGTAGTGGTGCAACTGGGGCCAGAGCTGTCACAGCTTAGACAGCAGTACATTGAGGTATGTGATGTTATACAATCTATCTCTAAAAAAGTTTAAAGCTAAACTTAAATAAAGTCAATTTTCCAGCCAAAGACAATTCTTCAGACAAAACTTAAGACATACTTTCTGTAGATGTCTTTTGAGTGGGGAAAATACGGGAAAAACGTGTTTTTCGAGTATGAGACTATTCGAAAGATGTTTAGGTGCCAAAAATATTGTCTAAATACCCCTAAATTGTAAATTCCATTGAAACCCTTGCCGTTTCGGAAAAAACTCGTAACATTATGTTATATTGCATGTGTCCATCAACTTTTGTAGTTGACTTATCATAACTATTTGAGGCAAATAGACGGTTACTTAGCCACTCCATAGCGGCTAGTCTATGCTTCTATAGTCTATATTTCTGTGCGTCATTTCGGCTATTACGTTAGGGCTACGCTTTCTAATTCCTACATTTCGCACTTTCAAAATCTGAACCCCCTTCACGGGCTCATTGCAGCACTATCGCTCATATTCGTTGTAGTCACTGGCTAAATCGTTCATAGACGAGACTAGACCACGCTCATACAAGTTCCGTGTGTAAAACGCTTGTCTGAATCCGCTAATTTTTTTTTGTTTTTCGCAGATTCTCGATGGATACGCGAGAAGGCTGAAACAGTTCAATATACTTCCACAAAATTTGGGCAATTTGTCTAAAGGAAGGATTGTGATGCTGTATAAAGAGTATCAGACTAAGGACAGGGGAGCTAGGTAATTATTTGACATATATTTAACGCGAGCAGCGCCTCGCCATTTTACCTGCCTTGTTCCAGTAGGATTTTTGGGAGGAAAAATAGCCTATAACCTTCCCGTTGAATCTGGCTATCCAATACAAAACTAATTAATCAAAGCGGATTGGTACATAGTTTCTAAGATCAACGCGTTTAAACAAATAATCTCTGCAGCTTTATTATAGAATAACTAGCTGCGCCCCGCGGTTTCACCCGCGTTGTACCCGTTCCCGCGGGAATTTCGGGATGAAAAATAGATGTTGTCCGATTCTCAGACCTACCCGATATGTACACAAAATTTCATGATAATCGGTCGAGCCGTTTCAGAGGAGTTCAACCACGGTACCCGTTCCCGCGGGAATTTTGGGATGAAAAATAGATGTTGGCCGATTCTCATAGATACCGGAGATGCACAAAAAAATTCATCAAAATCGGTCGAGCCGTTTCGGAGGAGTATGGCAACGAAAACTGTGACACGAGAATTTTATATATTAGATTTCAGTACCAAAACGCCTGTAAATTAACACACCATTTATTACACTTTCAGACACCCCCAACACAACTACATAATGAAAGATTTTACCATCCTCATCGCTCTATACCATGGACTAGAATTGCTTGTCAAACACGGTCAAAGAGTATTCCTTAACTTTTTCGATGAGCATCCGGAGAAATCTTGGATCCAAGCGGATGATAGACTGACGTCGTTGTTGGAGAGACTGAGAGACGATCTTGGAGTTAACCCGTTGTCTTTGGATAGGAGTATTTTGCCTGATGGGAGTATACCAGAGGTAAGAGTTGAAATTGATTGATAGAGTACTTATAGAAAATCTTTAATAAAAACCTACGCTTAACGCCGCAGTCACAAAGCCAGTGAGAGGCGGAGCTCCAACGCTGCGGACCGTGAATTAGCCACTCACAGTGCTTGAAATCGTTTCAAGGAATGTGATTGGTCTATTCCATCCCCACCCCCGCTGAGTTTGTCACTGAAGAGGGCCGGCGCCAACTAACGTAGTTTTTTAGCATAGGATAATATTTCCATTATTTTGATTCTTATTTCAATAAGTTTAGAATTCATATTTATTTCTTTCTTTTCTTTAGATCCCCAAAAACCTGACATTCGGTCATCCAAAATTTGACACACTGAAAAATATAATGATGGAACATTTTACAATCGCCAAGCAGAATAACAGAGATACAAGAGCTATAGGTATGTGATTTTTTTTTATCTTTCTTTATTGTGTTTTGTATATTTTTAAACAACTACAAACACAGTATTTTTATGTCACATCTATTCTCTCGGCTTAAGTTATAAACATAAACATATAAACATCTGAGTCTGACTGGGTCTCTTGTTATAAGTTTTTTTCGATAATACCTACCCTGACAAGTGACCAGAGGCACAAAATAAACACACCCAGAACCGACGACAGAATTCTCTAAAACAGGCGCAGGCACACATAGATACATCACTTGAGTCGAAAGATTTCAAACCAATAGCCGCGTACCCACCTAGCGCACAGGCTCGCGAGCCATGGCTCGCGAGCCAGCCTCCGCGATGCTAGGAAAATAGCCTCCAGCTATTTTCCTAGCTTCGCGCGCGAGCCAAAACATAACCGTACCCACCTAACACACAGCGCTCACCGAGGCACCTTTGAGCGCGTCAAGTTTACCGACAACAGATGGCTCGGGGCCGAGCCGTGCTCAGCCGAGCAAACGCGCGCCCGAGGCAGCCCGAGGCACGTCCACACCA
Source organism: Cyclophora albipunctata (assembly GCA_963082685.1). Taxonomy (NCBI): domain Eukaryota; kingdom Metazoa; phylum Arthropoda; class Insecta; order Lepidoptera; family Geometridae; genus Cyclophora; species Cyclophora albipunctata. The sequence goes on along the minus strand of OY720121.1, from coordinate 8,776,762 downwards.
GCCGAGCATTTGGCTCGCGAGCCATGGCTCGCGAACCTGTGCGCTAGGTGGGTACGGTTATGTTTTGCTCGCTCGCGCGCGAAGCTAGGAAAATAGCTGCAGCTGAATATACACGACTTATGATGGCTCAGCCTGCCTCGCGAGGCGGCCTCGTGTAAATTGAACAAAACTACTGAGGCTGGCTCGCGAGCCATGGCTCGCGAGCCTGTGCGCTAGGTGGGTACGCGGCTAATGCCATGTCATGCTAGATGGCAATGCTCCTTAAGTCAAAATCTGCAATTCTTTACTGTGCTCTAATTTTTATCTACATACTCCCCGCATTGTACCCGTTCCCGCGGGAATTTTGGGATTAAATGTATCCCATGTGTTATTCTTGTGCGTAACCTATATTATTGTAAAGTTTCATCTGTATCTGTTCGGTAGTTTTTGCGTGAAAGAGTAACAAACATACGTACGTCCATCGTCACAAACGTTCGCATTTATAATATTAACTAGCAGCGCCCCGCGGTTTTACCCGCGTTGTGCCCGTTCCCGTGGGAATTTCGGGATTTTTTTTACATAGAAACCTTCCTCTTGAATCACTCTAACTATTACAAAAAACCGCATCAAAATCCGTTGCGTAATTTTAAAGATTTAAGCATACAGACAGACAAACAGACAGACACGAAAAAGAGACGACTTTATTTTATACTATGTAGTGATAAGATATAAAACTTAATTAAATTAACCTTAACCTTGAAAGAGATATTTTCCTAAAAGCCTTTTCGTAATTTTCCAGTGTTCTGTGAGTACCGTGAGAGTGTGAACCTGGTTCACTGCTTGTTATTGCAGTGTCGTCCCGTCATCACTCCACAAATGTTTGTCGGGCAAGGCGCGTCAGGTAAATAACCCTTGTTCAACTTATTCCTGTAGGAATTCCTGGATGATATGTATTGCATTGCGCCCGTGTCGTAGTTTGACTAAGCCATGTTAACTCATTTTAATTGTTAAGCAACGTGCAGCTCGGCCCCTACTTGGATGGGTGGCCGATAGTGGCATCTATCTGAGCGCTACCGTGCTTCGGAGGGCACGTTAAATTGTCGGTCCCGGTTGTTTCAATCACGTTACACGAACTTACTTTTTATAACCTAGCTGCATTCCTATTTTAATCTTTGAATGTTTTCATTTCTACTTGCATTGTTATAAATGTTAATGGTGACTGAGTACCTTAAATTACTTATTGTCGAGCTCTAACAATGAGTAATTCAAGTTAATGACGTTATGTTTAAAAATAATGTTTTAACTATTAACCTGAGCTTGTAACTTGAGATTTATAATAATATATATTCCGGACAAATTAACACACAACTAAGATTAAGCTTGTATTATGGAATCTAACTAACTGATACTATTACTTATACATACACAAATACTTTATACCAATATATAATTGAAACCCAGACGTTCGTCGCCAACAACTATGTCTGTACATATTGTTGACTCCCGGCGGGAATCGAACCCGCAACCCCCGACACAATAAGCGCTCTCACTTGCCACTGTGCCAACGGGCTTGTCTGTGGCTTCATAAGTTGTATTATTTAGTTACTTGAAAATGGAAAGAATTTAAGGGCGGTTTAATATATTCCATTATATAATTAAGTTAATTAATTAACTAGATAATTAAGTTTACATTACGTCATAGTAGTAAAGACGGCACATTGACTTTTGCTTTCACTTTCAGGTAAAGACGGTAAAGCAGTGGTTTCTCAGAAGCAACAACTGCGTGTTATGCGTAGTTTCCGCGAAGGGGCGTGTAACACGCTTATCGCTACGTGCGTGGCTGAAGAAGGACTTGACGTCGGCTCGGTGGACTTGATCTTGTGCTTCGATATATCAACACGATCGCCTATTAGGCTCGTGCAAAGGTGAGACGAATATAAGGTACTTTATACATTACTAGCAGCGCCCCACGGCTTTACCCGCGTTGTGCCCGTTCCCGTAGGAATTTCAGGAATTTATAAACATATAAACCTTTCTCTTGAATCCCTCTATCTATTAAATAAAACCGCGTCAAAATCCGTGCAGAAGTATTTGAGTTTATCGCGAACAGACAGATAGATGCAGCCGCAGCTGTTCCCGTGGGAATTTCAGGATGAAAAATAGCCTATAACCTTCCCGTTGAATGAGGCTATTAATTACAAAAAGAATTATTCAAATTGGATTGGTAGTTTCTGAGATTACCCTTTACAAACAATATAACAATATTTATTAAGAGACAATTCGAAATAGTTAATATTGAATAATTTAATTTAGACCCAAACTAAGCTCTAAGCTTGTAATATGGAATCTAACTAACTGATACTACTACATATACATACACAAATACTTTATAAGAATATATAATTGACACCCAGACGTCGTCGCCAACAACTATGTCTGAACATATTGTTGACCCCGGGCGGGAATCGAACCCGCAACCCCCGACACAGTAAGCGCTCTCACTGCCACTGTGCCAACGGGCTTGTCTACCTATATCTACCACCTATCTCCGATCAATGTTTACCTTAGTTTTTATATAAATAAATGTAAAATTTTGACGACTAAAAACGAATATGTCAAAATGAAATGGATAAAACGTCAAAATTGACAGCTATATAAGATTGCCGGTTATTTTGACCAGGCATTAGAAGGCTTCCATTTACTAATATCAATTGTTCGTTAGATGTGGACGCACCGGCCGAGAGAGAGGCGGTCAAGTGCATATCCTGGTCACTGAAGGGAAGGAACATCAGGTAACCTATACATACAATTTATACGTATACATTACGTATATTTATATTATATACTGTTCTAGGATTCTGTATAGCTGTTTTAATATATACCCGGACAAATTCACACACGGTTAATTAGACCCAAACTCAGCTCTAAGCTTGTATTATAGAATCTAACTGATACTACATATGATTGAATTGACACTCAGACGTCGTTGCCATCAACTATGTCTTCACATATTGTTGACTCCGGGCGGGAATCGAACCCGCAACCCCGGACACAGTAAGAAATCTCACTGCCACTGTGCCATCGGGCTTGTCAAATGTGGACTGTGTTTGATAGTTGTGTCTCATGTCAGATACATGAGTGTCATGAAATAATAAGATGTCTGTAGCTTTGTAGATTGGTATGCCCCAAATATGGAGAAAACATTATTGAATATAAACAAAACAGTGCTTTTAAAATCTACTTTTACTTCAGAAATATTTTAAATAGTATATTTCAGTTTAAAAATCCATTTTGACATTGACTTACCAATAAATGTAACGGGATGTTGAGCCATCCCGGTACGTATTTAATCAAATTTATTAAATATTTTAATGCGATACAGTCCCATTTTATTCAGTATAGTAGTATAATCTATTTTTTTAGTGATTTTATTTCATTCTTACTAGGGTACTCTCTAAACCTTTTTCCTCTTCAGAAGCAATCGTCTTCGGCTGTAAAATTGACGACATTGAACCACATTTTGTGCCAATCCCAAAAAAATAGAGATTATTTAGTAGTTTTAGAGTGCAAATGGTTTGTGTTTAAAAAGTATATTGACTTACCTAATTTCAGACTCTATTAGACTGTATACGTCAACGCGACGGCCTCAACCGTAAAATACTTCAATCGAAAGAAGTGGAGAATAATCTATACAAAATGAATCCGCGGATGATGCCTCGTGATTTCACACCGGAGTGCAGGAAAATATACATCTCCGTCACTAAGAAACCAGACGACAAAGGAGATAATAAGAAAGAGAGCAGTAAAAAGGTATTGTATTGTTCTGTTATTGGTTCACGTCTAGATGTATTGATATACTATAAATCTTCTAGAAAGAAAGCTGTAGAAAAATCTTCGTTGCAAATCTCTTGGGATAAAAGAAATTTGTAACAAGTCTCCCGGTAGAAAAAGTCTTCATGGCGAGATTAGCCACGAAATTTGATAGAAAAAATGTTCGTAACAATTCTCCCGGTAGAAAAAATATTCATAGCAAATCTCTTCATTGGAAAATATCGTAACAAATCTCGGGAAAAAATCTTTGAAGCAAATATCATGGAAGAAAACACATTTCGTAGCAAATCTTGAGGATAAACAATTGTTCGTAGCAAATATCTCATTACTTTTTAGGGTCAAAAAGACCTCCGCACCATGCTAAGCAAGCAGTCGTCCAGTAGTTCCAACTCAAGCAAGGCAAGTGGTAACGGCCTGAAGGATGTCTTGATCACGGAAGAAGAATTCAATGCACTGTACCCGGATAAGATGTATACAGAGACACGTTACTTGAGGAAACCTATGGCGTACTTCGCTATGAGTAAAGGTGAGATTATTAATGTAAATATTAATAAGCTAAGAAAGTCATTGAAATGTAAACTTAATGGTGGTTCTAAAGGTCAGTGCGTCTGTTCGAGCGTGTCTGCGTGCGTGCGTGTGGTGTGTGTGTGTGTACGGTTAAGTTGATTGGCTGATTGATTTTACCAATTTTTAAAGTGATCATTAAAACCACTGTTAACTTAAGTAACAGTCTAGTGGTGATGGTGAACGAGTCTAGGGTTATGGATTGGGAGACAGGAGAGGAGAGGCTAATCTAATCACAGTGCTTCAAATGATAGTGCTTGATTTTTGCCTAATTTTATACGGAGAATGGCTCCTTGATGAGGTTGAAACAAGGGAAAAATTGTTATGGGTGTTGGCATTTTAACTTATTGTGGCAAATAATAAGTTTAAGTAATATTTTCAACTTAGTTCATTTATTCAAATAAAGATATTCACACAGAAGTCAGAAGCTGAGAGAAAATATATGTAAAAGGCGGCAAAACGGTGACATAGACAATGACAGATTACTCGCCACAGATAATTAAATACTAAAATTGGGTGCGATCCAATATTACTAACAATGGGGTTGCTCAAATATTATTATATAATCTTGATCTTTTGTGTTAATGCGATTAAATAATTTTTCAGAGCAATTCCTCGAACAAGTCAACAAGCCCGACGACGGTATCAACTTGGCTACTTGGTTGGAATGGCAGCGAACGCCTCAGAACACAGTCAATATAGGACACTCGAAAAGAACTGAAGTATTGACGAGGATATTACAGAAGTGCGATGAGAGACGACTGCAGCCTACTCAACAGAGTCAGCTGAGTCCAAGTAAGTGATGCAAAAATATATTTATTATTAAAAAAAACTCAAGTCTGGGGTCCTGGGTTCGATTCCCGGGTAGAGCGGAGCTAGTTCTTGATTTTATTTTGAAACATGGTCGGGGTTTTAAATCACCAACCCGCAATAGGCAAGCGTGCTGATTACGCCTAACCCTCCTCACTGTACTGAGATCTTAAGTGAGATGAGAGTAAATGACTTTTTCCTGTGTTATACTACTGTGAAGTAAATTAATAAAAGAATTATAAAATCTAAAAAAATCTGACTCCGTAGACCGTAGAGGAAAACAAAGCCAGATGCAAAGTTAACTATGTTTACAATCACAGTGAATCTTCCAATTAATAATGATCATTGTTGCAGTACTACCCTCACAATCACCACAAAAGCCACAGCAAGTTACTCCATCAAAACTAGTACAGCTTCGATCCCCAGCCAAAGCGAAACCCAAACGAAAACCAAAAGCACCAATTTTCAAATCACCCGCCAAAAAAGATGGCGATATTCGCGCGTTATTTAGTACAGCAACGAAATCAACTAAAAGTTACACGAAATTGATAAACGACTTAGGAATCCAAAACGATGGAACGATGCCTACTAAGTTGGTTAATTTACTAGTAGATTTGAATTTAGATAACACAAATATCACTAAAACTTGTTACTTCTGTGACAATATATGTGATTGTAAAAAAATAATGAGCATAGGCAACAAAAAAGGTCCAGTCTTAATGAAGTTATTAACAGAACCAGTGTTGCCAGATTTAGAGTTAATAAATGATATTCAACCAGATGCGTTCCTTAATTTAAACAAAAGTCAAGATTTGTTAAATAAATCGAAAGATAACAGAAGTTTAAGTCCTTATTTTGATAACGAAGATGATAATGAAGTTATAGTATTGTCTAACAAAAATACAAGCGCTAACTTTGATCTAGAATTTGATTTCGATGCACTGGATGATGTTAATTCACCTGAAACAAAAGAAAAAGAAGCTGAAGATATTGAAACAGTTAATGAGAAGAACTTTGATATTGGTGATATAGACGATATATTTGCTGATAGTAGTCCCGAAGAAGTCATCCAAAAAGAGATAGGGGATGTCAAAAATATTCCTAAAGAGTTAGAAAAAGTTGAAACTAAAGATGCGTTAGGTTTCTTTGGTCTTGATAGTATAGAAGATATATTTGCCGATTCTGATGACGCGTTTGAAGAAAAACCTAAAGAAGTGACTCCAAAGAAAAAAACAGGAACAGAAAAAGATAAATACGTATTAAAAACACCTGAGAAAGCAAACACAGTTACTAATTCTCCCAGTGAAGCGTTATTCAGAAATACACCGTCAGATGATTTGGAAGTTACGTTAATCTTAGACGATAGTCCACTTGAAGAAACTGGAGATCAAATTAATGAAAAACATACAAATATAAATCAAATTATGAATAAAAATCATACAAAGGTTGCTAAAGCAAATATAGCTGGACCTGTAAGTCCGTCGATTTTATCGGGTGTCACTAAAAGAGATGTCCCTACATCTCCAATACTCTGTAGTCAAACAAGAAAGTTCTCGCTTTCTACAAAAAGAAATAAACCAAACAGTTCAACCCCTAATTCTAGCGCCAAAAAGAAGTTAATACTACCCAAAAATGAGAATAATAATGTTATAGAAATTCCGGAAGACAATTTTATGGACAACAAAAATCATGAAACATCGCATAACATGAATAAAACTACGAATAAAAGTATGTTCACTATAACTCAGCTAGTTGACATGATAAACGACAAATCTGTAACGAAAAATGACGCCAGCATTCCGAAAAATATAGATTTATCCACAAGTTCTATAAATAAGAAAGAAAGAGATATATCCATGAATGCGAAAGATAGCAATAGAAGTACATCTCCCATCATTTTCACTCAAGCAGACAAGAAAAAAGTAAATATAAGTACAAGTAAAGTTACACAAAAAAGTGCAAGCTTAATTATCCTGGACAGTGATTCAGATTCTACTATTGAATACGATTTAGATGAAATAAGTGTCATTGAAGATAATACAACCAAGACCAGTCCTCAAACTAATAAGAGAAAAATTGACGACAGAGAAATGGAATCATCGCCGTATTTCAACAAGAAACCGAAGCTAGATATAGTTGAAAAACCGCTTACTTTGCAACAGAAAGTTCTAGCTGCAATAGTGTCAAATAAGATAAAGGATAATTTTCAAAATAATCAGACTAATATGCATTTTACCGTTTCACAGCCGAATTTGACTCACAATCAGCAAAATACTAAAAATTATCTAAATAAAAGTGATGAAAACATCAAACTGAGTCAAATTGATTCTTTACAAAAATATAGAAAAGATTCTAAGGTATTATCGCTCAGGAATAAGTTTAGTACCATTTTCAAGAAGAGTGACAAAAAGTCTTCACCTAATAAAGAAAATATATTTGAAGATGATGATGATTTTATTTCTGAAGGAAATGAATCATCCATATTTGATAGTAAATGTTTTAAAGATCCCTCGCCAGTGAAAAGAAGAATTAAGTTCGCCGAAAGTGATGATGACTTTGTTAGCGAAAGCAAAAGTCCAAGTCCAAAGAAAGCAGTGAATCATCACCGAAGTAAACCTTTGAATAACCATAAAGTTAGAAAAGTGAGTACAATCATTTTAGTTCCTTTACTTCAAATATAATTTGCACTCGATCACTTTACTAGCAACACCATGCAGCTTCATTCATATTTTAAGTTCTTGTTACAATACTATGAAGTAAACAAAATACTTACTTTATTAAATCGGGGTGTGTGGAATCCCATGTGTTATTCTGAAGTATAACCTATATTACTGTAAAGTTTCATCCAAATCCGTCCAGTAGTTTTTTCGTAAATTAGTAATAAACATACATACATTCTCACAAATTTCGCATTTATAATATAATATTAGTATATAAAATATCTTATGAAAACATATACATGGAAATCCAAGCAATCCAAGTTATCTACTTAGTTTATTTAATGAACTATAAGAGAACTTCATTTAAGTCTGTTTAATCATATAAAGAAAACAAACATGCAACAGCTTTTTATGTTCTTGGTTAAACTTCGGCTGGCCACATATAATTCCATTAAAGTAGTACATATTTCTTGAGACGTGTTTATTTAATTAAGCTACTTATGCCACAATAACATTTAAAAACTTCACAGAAAAAACGCCAGAACATTTCTCTAATAGACATGGAGGCTGCGCTATCAGATGAAGAGGACAGCGGGGACGAGTTATCAGACGACAGCGTCGGGAGCATCGCGGAGTTCATCTGTGACGAAGACGTGAGCAGACAGGACGATATGCAGATGTATCTGAAGTCTGTCAGGTGAGATCATAGACATAGAAACCTGTTCACTGATTCTAGCTCTATGGGTGAGATGATGAGTTGATTTGACGTAGACTATACGCAGGATGGAATTTTTACTCAACCACACATTTGTACAACCAGTAGAAGCCACAAGGCTTCCCACAAGGCTTCTCCCTTTACGCATATTGATTTTCAGTTTTACGTGTAGTCAGTAATCAGTAGGCCATGTATGTCCAAAGTAGAAACATGGTGTTAGTTAGATTAATAAGAAAAGTATTTAAATTATGACCATCCCTTTTCAGGAGTCCTATAAAGAAGAATGGCTTCAAAATACCAGAATTGCCGAAGAGATTCAATAAAGAAGATGTGTTCTCACAGTTTGTGAGAGAAGAAGAGGATAGCTATGAAATGGTAATCAAATTTGTTTCTATTTCTTGGTTAAATTTTATCTTTTATATAAAAAATCCCTCGAATATAAAGAAGTTTGAATTGGGCCGCAACCACCTAACAAAACTTCATTTTATTACTATTTAATCCATGGTCATAAAGTCATAATTATCCTAGATTATTGTATTTTTTACAGGATAGTTTCTGCGTCGACTCACACATAGGATTGACTCAAGTGAACGAAATATCTGAACTTGAATTAGCAGAGTTAGTCCTTAAAGAAGAAAGGAAAGCCAAAAGAAAAGGAAAGCAACGATCTCAGTCCCCTCAAAACGATGACAGCCCTGTTGTAAAGCGAATTGTTAAGAAAACTAGACGGATAGACAGTGATTCTGATGATAGTAGTTGACAGCAATGTAATTTATCAATTGCTTTTCAAGTGTGGTGATTATAACTAATCCTCCTAACCCTACTAATATCTTAGGTGAGATGAGATACCTTTGCCCAGCAGTGGGAATTTACAGGCTTATACTACTTGGTAATAACTTGAAAATCTTTTGAAGTATTGATCTAAGTACAACTTATAGATACGATATACGCTCTTACCCAAAGAGCAAAAAAGACAAAAAGTTTATAGCGAATAAGATGGTTATTATATACCCAACTTTGGCATGTCTGGCGAATTTTTGTAAAATATAATCCCTATAATCCTTCAAGATAACTTAAATTAATATGATTATATTATTCGCTCCATATATGTAACCCCCTTAGCCACATTATGTTAATATACATTTGCATTGCACAAGTGCATTGACGAATGTACGGTTTGAGTATAACATTGACCTCAAATTAATTGTTTATTTATTACTTACTAATTCATAGGATTATTTAATTTTTATTCCAAGTTTTAAGTTCAATAATGTTCCGTAACTATATTTAAGTATATAAGATTTAGCTGGTCTAATCTAATCTGTGATATAAATTAAGTGTTAATTTATGTGCTTTTTATGACATTTTGAGATTATTATTTGTAAAAGAATATTAAATTTTCTGTATAATAATGAGGTGTTTTATTTATTTGTTTCCTTTACAACGGGGAGTCTCGTGGTCTCGTTCTGGATGGGGACGGCGGCCCCAGTTGCCATGTGCATTTTAGTATTTCTCCTAGAAGTATCGACTACATAATACATTTTTGCCCCACGAAATATAAATAGCCCGATTCGGATATACGGAAAGTGATCACCGAATTCAATGACAGAGGCAAAGTGAAAAGGTAAATGACTTCGTAAGTGGTGGATGTCACAGCAGTATCCGAAGGTCATTGACCTTAATTTAAACCACCCCATGTGGTAGAGGGGGTAGTCTTTCCTGGGTGTATCATAATAATGATACCTAGGGGGTTCGAAAATTTCATTATTTTTGCGCTAACTCTTATAGTTTTCGAGATATTGCAATTTTTAGTTTGGGTCATACCTTGATAAAATTGACCTCCACATGTATGTTCACATTATTCACCTAGCGATATACGAACAACCTCGTAAGTGGTGGATGTCACAGAAATATCTGAAGGGCATTGACCTGAAACGAAACCACCCCATGTGGTAGAGGGGTAGCCTTTCCGGGGTGTAGATACCTAGGGGGTTCGAAAATTTCATTATTTTTGCGCTAACTTATAGTTTTCGAGATATCGCAATTTTTAGTCGGCGTCACACCCTTGTAAAATTGACCACCGCAACTATGTTCAACCAGGTGATAAAGAATGCATAAAACTCCCTACAGGACCCAACTGCAATTTACCCAATATAAACAACTCAATTCAGATATACCGAATTTGGTCACCGAATACTGATCAAATCCACAAAGTTTTTAAGATATAGCAATTTTTAGCTGATATGTGTATAATAAATAAAAGACTGAAGTTTCACATAAAATTCTTTAATAACCATTATTATCGAATTATAAATTCCAATAAAATGTAAGTTATAAGCAGAGACTAGTAAAAAAGATCTAGTATTTTACTGACTTCAGAATATGTATTCATTCAAATCACCTCTAAATATGTTACTAATAGTCTGAGGTGTTCTATTCATCTCTCCATTTTTATAAGTCTCTGGTTAGTTTATATTTGAACTATAAGTTAATATCGCTTATCCTATTCGTCATTTGATTTCGCTTCTATCTCCTTGGGCTGCCTTCCCTTCTGCAGGTCTTCTAATTCTGATTGTAGTTCCGCGTATCTCCTCTGTAATTGTTTTTCTCGATCCGTTTGTCGGTTCACGTCTTCGGTTAGTGACTGGAAATGGAGTTCGGAGTATAAGTGACATTAGAAATGAAGAAAAGGATTAATGGATAGTTGAATTCAATTGTTTAGTTAATTTTACTTTTGCCTTTTCACCTGGTCGTGATGTTCAGTTTCAATAAGCAAAATAATGAATATCGTGTTGCGTCTGAATTACTTTTTTGAGCGTGCTTTCTAAAAGACTAAAAAAAGACTTGCCAAATGGGACGAGTAACTACAGGAATTATGTCAATAGTTACATACCTCTATCCTACGTGGAATGGCTGCCTTTTCTTGTTCAGCCAGGAACTTGAATGTGGACAACTCTAGGTTAGCCTGTTCAATTTGATCTTGTAGCTCTTGGAATTGTTTGACTAACGATGCTGCACGGCTTTGGTATCCACCTGAAATAATCTTTTTATGAGTCTTTCCTCCATACTGATATATTCAGTAAACCAGATTTCTCTGTTATATAATTGAATCTTAGGAGCCAGTTTCTTTATATCTGTATAAGATATTACATAAATCTACTATTTAGGAGAAAACATACAGAATCAGCATGGTTAACCATTCAAGTAAGGAGCTTCGGTGGATCGCTCCTTTATTCGTCATAACTTCAGTAATATGAACCTAAATACAACTTTAATAAGACTCAAGACAAAAAACCCGATGGCTCAGGGTGGCATTATAGATTACTGGCCTCGCCCCGTGGGAATTTCGGGGTCAAATGTACCCCATATTTTATTCTGATGTATTTATAACCTATATCACTGTAAAGTTTCATACAAATCCGTTCAATAGTTTTTGCATGGAAGAGTAACAAACATACATACATCCTCACAAGCTTTCGCATTTATAATATTAGTAGTATTTTTTAAACTTACACGATTTGAACACATAGTTAACGTATTAGTAGGATTGTAATTACAAACCTGTAATAACCCTAAGTTTCTTCTCCATCTTAGAACACTTCTTGGCTTCCTTCGCCATGTGGTTTCTGTTCTGCTCCAATCTCTTCTCCGCTGACTCCAATCTGTCTTTCTTACTCGCCAAGTTAGCGCGAGTGTATCTGTTTTGGCCGGGCAGGAATAGCACCTGAAAATTGAAAAATCACTATTATATTCTTACGATAGGTATGATTTGTTGTTTTCGTCATTGAATCCTCTCTTATGGGAAATTCCGGTTAAGTAAATATGGTGATGAAAGTTTTGAACTGTGCGCTGTTTCATAGAAAGATGTTCAACTGTTGATTGTATCGCCAACTCTTTCAGTCTGTTTTTGTTGGTTTATTTGTATGCGCTCCCTGAATATTCGACCCTAGTGGTCCAATATTAAACTTTATTATTGTATACAATAGCCACATTTAAAAGGAAGGTTACAGACTACTTTTAATGTCGTTTTTTCCCCAAGAACAGGTTAAACTGGTAGTTTTAGGGTTCCGTACCCAAAGGGTTAAAACGGGACTCTATTACTGAGACTTCGCTATCCGTCCGTCCGTCTGTCACCAGGCTGTATCTCAAGAACGGTGATAGCTAAACAGTTAAAATTTTCACAGATGATGGATTTCTTTTGCCGTTATAACTAAAAATACCATACAACAAACGTGCCTTCCGTGCGCGAGTCCGACTCGCACTTGGCGGTTTCTATATTTCACTTACCTGAGCCAAGCACTCCTCCCACACTTGCGTGTACGCGTCCATACTAAGCTCGCCATGCCCCATTCCCGCCTTCACAACTTCCATTTCTTTCTTCAACTCTGATTTCGCCGCGTCTAATTCTTCTTGAGTGAATTCTTCGTATGGATGCTGTTCTAGGTACGCGAGATGTGATGCTTGGAGCTGTATGGCGCGTTTCTTGTCTGTTCCTGTTGGTTGAAATAGTGTAAATTGGAATGAGTAAAATTCTCAAAGTACGCGAAGTACAGTAATATGTTAAAGAGATATTGAATAGTGAATATTAGTGAATAAACAATCAAATTAAGGTTTAGGTTTATGTAAGGTCCAAAAGGCTAAAACAGTGTAGAAATAGGATCTCAAACGACACAGTTTTAATGAAAACAATAAGGAACAAGTTCAGTACCATATGGTTTAAGGAAAAGATAGGTTTTGAAGTGTATATAACGAAATGTAATAATGTAATAACGAATCAAAAATGGGCTGAGGAAAGAGCCTTGTGAAATTTACCGCTATGGTTGCCATAGCAATCACCAACTTCTCAAGATCAGTCTAACAAATTCTTTTCTATACTAATATTATAAAGATACGTTCAACTGGAAGGTATAAGCTATTTCTCATCCCGGAATTGCCACGGAACGGGGACATCGCGGGTAAAACCGCGGAGCGCTACTAGTTAACAATAAATTCGTATTTGTAATGTTTTATAATTTACTTTATCTACACTAATGTTGTAACATTCTACTTATGATTCCAATACTTGACTTATAATTACTACTGCAGACAACTAAAACACTCAATTTAAGCAATTTCACATGATGTTATAATATCATTATAATATAACATTATAACATCATTATAACGCGACCAATTAACCTGGCGAGCCTTATGTCAAAATCCTCATACTAGTTGCATAAAATTTTGATATTAGGCTGGCTTTTGAAAACAGTTGGGTTATACGTGAAAACTTCGTCGAAACTACATACACAAAACTCTTTGGTAAGATCTCGCTCGCTCCTGATTGGCCCTACGCGCAGCTGCGCTCTCATTGGTTAGATTTTAATGGCGGCAAGTTCACTGTGACAATACACGTACGCGTGAATTTAATGTTTCGCAATGTGTTTTGTTTTTAAAATTTTGTTTGATTAATTGCATTAGTGAGGATAAAGTAGTGTATGCAACTGCATATAACACGGGTATTAAAACACTCGTTACTATTATGAAACTCGCTGCGCTCGTTTCATAAACTCACACTCGTGTTTTAATACCCTTCTTTATATGACGTTGCATAAACTACTATTCTGTTCTATATCTTTTATTTAAATGTATGTTGGATATTATACATAGCATACCGATGTACATAGAGTGTCGTAAGAGTGTGTGAGATGGTATAGATAGCATACCGGGCAGCGGATGCGTGAGGCTGTCGTAGTGCAGCATGGTGACCATCTCCGCCTTGAGCAGGTCCTCGGCCTGCTGCAGCGCCGACTTAGCATACCGATGTACATAGAGTGTCGTAAGAGTGTGTGAGATGGTATAGATAGCATACCGGGCAGCGGATGCGTGAGGCTGTCGTAGTGCAGCATGGTGACCATCTCCGCCTTGAGCAGGTCCTCGGCCTGCTGCAGCGCCGACTTAGCATACCGATGTACATAGAGTGTCGTAAGAGTGTGTGAGATGGTATAGATAGCATACCGGGCAGCGGATGCGTGAGGCTGTCGTAGTGCAGCATGGTGACCATCTCCGCCTTGAGCAGGTCCTCGGCCTGCTGCAGCGCCGACTTAGCATACCGATGTACATAGAGTGTCGTAAGAGTGTGTGAGATGGTATAGATAGCATACCGGGCAGCGGATGCGTGAGGCTGTCGTAGTGCAGCATGGTGACCATCTCTGCCTTGAGCAGGTCCTCGGCCTGCTGCAGCGCCGACTTAGCATACCGATGTACATAGAGTGTCGTAAGAGTGTGTGAGATGGTATAGATAGCATACCGGGCAGCGGATGCGTGAGGCTGTCGTAGTGCAGCATGGTGACCATCTCCGCCTTGAGCAGGTCCTCGGCCTGCTGCAGCGCCGACTTAGCATACCGATGTACATAGAGTGTCGTAAGAGTGTGTGAGATGGTATAGATAGCATACCGGGCAGCGGATGCGTGAGGCTGTCGTAGTGCAGCATGGTGACCATCTCCGCCTTGAGCAGGTCCTCGGCCTGCTGCAGCGCCGACTTAGCATACCGATGTACATAGAGTGTCGTAAGAGTGTGTGAGATGGTATAGATAGCATACCGGGCAGCGGATGCGTGAGGCTGTCGTAGTGCAGCATGGTGACCATCTCTGCCTTGAGCAGGTCCTCGGCCTGCTGCAGCGCCGACTGCGGCGCGGCGCGCGGCCCGCCGGCGCCCGCGCGCACCTCCGCCGGCCGCGCCAGCCCGCGCTGCAGCGCGCCCGACCGCAGCCGCAGCGCCGCCGCGCCTGTCGGTCAGTGGGGACTGCTTTGAGCACGGGTTTCCACAAGAGTTTAAGTGGGGTAAAGTTTGAGTGAAGCTTAAAAACGATAAAACGTATTAAAAATGTATGATGGGTCAATTTGATGTACACAACTACATTAGGCCGTTTGCCTAAATGTTGCAGTACTTTTTTAAATTTAGTCTGATTGACTGATTTTAATATCTTTTAGATAGATATAGATTAGATTTGGAAACAGACTAATGTAATTCCCGAAATTCGCTCGGTAACGGGTAAGTTAAGCCCGCCAGGCGTGTAGTAGCAGTATTGATCTCACGTTGCTCGTCGAGCTCGCGCGCCTGGCGCGCGTCCGCATCAGCCTGGTCCTCTCGCGCGGGCGCGCGCGGCGCCGCCTCGCCGTCGTCATCCTCGTGCTCGGGGACCACGATCTCGTAGTCGTTGCGCGGCGTCGGGAGGGACTGCAGCGCGTTGCGGACCGACGCCTTCAGCTGAAAAGTATATTGTCAAATACTCTTAGTTATTTGATATGATTTTTTGTAGGTAAGTAAGTAAGGTAGAGTAGGTTAGTGGGTAATAGGTGTCGATGTTTTTAGACCGCCTAAAGGTCTTCCACATGGTCTAACGATGGAAACTACTGGGACCGACAATTCAACGAAGCATAGATGATTTGTTGTAAATATGATGAGATATGTAAAACTGTGCAACTGATTTGAAAAATAATGACTATTTTTCAACGGTTGATATAAGTTATGTTTGATGCTAAGTAAATTAAATCATTTGACCATTTAATAATAAGTTGTTGTTTCTACATACAAAGTCTATATTCATTTAACAACAGAAATACCATTATATCAATAATCTTATTTTAATGGGGTAAGTGCGTAAACTGACCTGTTTCTGTGCTTGGTGAACGAGCTGCGGGGTGTCGCCCGTGCTCACTCTGTCTTCCGGATTTATACTCAACTTATCTCTAAGGCCCGGAGTCTGAAATATAAATTGATACATCAAGAAAAGTTCCACCAATAAACCTGGCCTTTCTATTGATAAGTTATACTGGGTTTCTAAAATAAAACATCTATATTAATATACTATAGAATGTTGAAGAGTATGTTTGTTTTAACGCGCTAGTCTCCGAAACTACCAAGCTGATTTGAATATTTTGTTCTGTAATGGATAGCCACATTCACCGGCAAGGTTATAGGCTGTTTTTCATTAAAAAATTCCCACGGGAAAGGGCACAACGCGGGTAAAACCTCGGGGCACTGCTAGTAGAAAGATAACATACATACCATCAAACTAGTCTGTCCCGTCCCATGACTAGGAGTATTGAAACTGCCCGGTGTAGATACTTCTGTTCTGCTAGACCTGAGGGTAAATATAACAGTCAAATTGATGAGAAAGATAGAGAAAATACAATTTAAAACTATTTATTTTATTTACACAGATACAACCGGACTAATTCACACACGGTTTTATTAGACAAAGCTTTAAGCTTGTTTTATCTACACTAATGTTGTAACATTCTACTTATGTTTCCAATACTTGACTTATAATTACTACTGTTATAGCGCAGACAACTAAAACACTCAATTTAAGCAATTGCACATGATGTTATAATATCATTATAATTTAACATTATAACATCATTATAACGCGACCAATTAACCTGGCGAGCCTTATGTCAAAATCCTCATACTAGTTGTATAAAATTTTGATATTAGGCTGGCTTTTTAAAATAGTTGGGTTATACGTGAAAACTTCGTCGAAACTACATACACAAAACTCTTTGGTAAGATCTCGCTCGCTCCTGATTGGCCCTACGCGCAGCTGCGCTCTCATTGGTTAGATTTTAATGGCGGCAAGTTCACTGTGACAATACACGTACCTACGCGTGAATTTAATGTTTCGCAATGTGTTTTGTTTTTAAAATTTTGTTTGATTAATTGCATTAAATAGTGAAGATAAAGTAGTGTATGCAACTGCATATAACACGGGTATTAAAACACTCGTTACTATTATGAAACTCGCTGCGCTCGTTTCATAAACTCACACTCGTGTTTTAATACCCTTCTTTATATGACGTTGCATAAACTACTATTATATTCGCAATAAAACAATTATGATGCCGATAATGTTTTATTCCAATTTCTATTTTAATCTACTTTGGTGCGCCCTTACATGACTAATACCTTACATACTTAAATACTTTTTATACCATCCAATTTAAAGTACTTTTTCGTGTGTTTTAAAGCTTCAGTTCCATTATTGAATGGGCCTAACTCCTTATAACTCCATCCATTATGGGTCCTTCGAAATTGGGCCTCCAAAAAATAAAAACTTCGACAATAGAGTTAGCTATCTAATCTTAATTAACATATGACAGTTACCTAAACGGAGTAGCGAGTACAGTATTAGGCGTGGCGACGGCTTGTGACTGCGGCAACGACCCGCTGAAGTCTGACTGGTGCAGCGGCGTGTTCAAACCTCCTTTCAACGGCGTATCGACGTGAGTCAACGCCATCACGTTTTGAGCTTCCATTAGTATCCTGGATGGGAAGTTATTTATTAGAAAAATATAAATATATTAAAAATAATATCGTTGGTGAGATGAGAGGCTGTTACCCAGCAGTGGAACATTACAGGCTAGTACTTTACGTGATTACTGAGTATGATAAATTAAATACCAGTACTATGACTCTCAAATTAGTGGCAGCACTTTAAGAGCATAAAATAATCTATTGGATCGAAGTGCCTTTGGACTCTGGACCCCAAATCATTATTATACGAATTTCAGTTTCAACATAAATTAGTGTAGTATAAAGTAGTGTAGCGCAGTGTAACCTGTCTTGCGTGGGCTGCGGCGTGCGCGCGTGCGCGGCGGCGGGCGCGAGCGCGTACTGCGCCAGCAGCGCGTCCGTGGCGCCGCCGCCGCCCGCGCCGCCCGCCGACTCGCGCGCCGCCTCCGACGCGCGCCCCAGCTTCACCACCTGCTGCAGCTCCTGACGACCACAAAATGCTCTATCATACACCCGGACACATCCACACCCAAATTTAACAGAATAAACAACACAGAATTTGTTGTTAGCCCCGACTGCCGCTGCACGCGGCATCTTGCCATCACCATGCTGTGGCTGTGTTTACCTGGTCAGTGACTTGTGGTTCAGGAAGCACCAGTTTACTCCTCTTCCGGGCTGGCTGGTCTCCTTGCAACATTGCTTGAGGTACATCGTTTTCCTTCCGCTGTTTCAATTTTTGCTTGTCTTTGCGGCGGTCTTTCTGTAAATATAACAAATTATTTCAGAATGATATCTTGGTACAGGCTACTTTAAAAAGGATTCCAACTATCGACACCTACAACACACACAAAATGCAAAATACAACTTGTTCAAGATATATTTATCAATGATAATCTACAATACATATTTAACTGACCTCCTCTTTCTCCGAATGTAACTCTCCATCAAGATGTTGCTGTCTAAGTCTGGAGAAGTCCGGAGCCATTGGATCAACCACCTCTGTAGAAGTGTCATAGAATCCAGAGGCTGGTCGCTTTTCGAACGGAATCTCAGCATTGTAGTCTACGCCACGCTTCTTCTTACGCCTAGAATATGAGTTTTATAATATTGAGGCCATAATATTTTGGAAGTGGAATTAAATTTCCAATACCAAAAGATAGAACACACAATGTACAGAACCGAATTACAAACAAAGAAGTTAATTAAAATGATGATCAATAATGAGGCTAATTTTCCTACCAGACCAGATAAGCAATTTTAAGTGATTTAATTACATCCTCACAGCCATAACTATATCTTGAAGGAGTACATAATTGGAATATCAGCTGTATCAGTGGAGATTGCATCTTTTCTAAGAAGTGAAGTATAAGTTGCAGTAATAGTGTAATTTCTTACTTATATGGCACAGCAATGCCGGCGGCACTGAGTTCCCTGCGCTTCTGCAACGCGGCGAGACGTCTGGCCTCCTCCAGTTGCTTCTCCCGCGCCTTTCTCTTAGCCTTCTTGCCTTGAGTGTTGGCCAGACGAGCACGAGCCTCGGACAACATTTCCAACTCTGGGAAGTAACAGAAGGTTTGATTTAAGTAAATTTAAGTTCAAAGCAGAGCTGTACAGGTCTACCTATTTTATACAATTTTTTACACAATTTTATTTTATAAGTGGAGTTAAATTTCAGAGTTTTTTTTATTTTTGTGATGTAAACTGGCTTACATTATTACATCTGAAATATCTAGTTAATTATTATATATAAGATTTTTTTTGTTAAACATAAACATTAACAGCGATTGGTGGGTGCTCGCATAGGACAGGGAAGGTTGGTGATGCTTGGGGGAGACCTTTGCTCAGCAGTGGGACAATATAGGTTAAAAAAACATAAATAGTGATCATGATAAGGTGATAGTCTTTTTTAAACTTACACAATTTGAACACATAATTTAAACGTACTCACACGGGTTTTTTCGCGTTGGAAAGTTTATAAAGCAAGAAAAAACCCGTGTGAGTATGTTTAAATTACATGATAAGGTGGTCAATAACATTTATGATAATAGTATCTTCATGGTCAATCAATTTCTTACCATCTTCGTCCATGTCCTTAGGGTCAGGTCGGGCAGGCTTTGTCTCTGGATTAGGATCAATTTCACCAGGTTTTAGCTTCCGGGGATCATCACCCATATCCTCTCCCTCTTCTTTCTTCTGAGCTTGGTCCCTGTACATATAATGTTCCAGGGTAACACATTGACTAACATGATTTTGCTTGAGATACAGTACTAGCACAAAAGCCACCTGGGGCTTGATGCCTATTGAGGGGTTTTAGTACTACTTCAAGCTTTTAATGTTTTATTACTATTGCGGATCTCGGACAATGCTACTGAACTAGTAAAATGTTGTAATGACCAATTGAGAGAAGTGATCATTGATTTGTTATGAAGTACAGACAATTCTTTATTGTGGCCTCAAATCGGTGGACAATGTTAAGACGCAGAAAAAGACAAAAGCAAACAGTTTATGTCAGTAAAAGGTTAGCAGTTTAAATGTAATAATATAACTTATAGAAAGAGGAATAGATAGGTGGGGCAGATGTATTAAAACTGTTGTTACTATGAATGATAACTAGAGAAATGTAGTAGACTTAGACTTACAGCAAATATTCGTATCTCTCCAAACATTGTGCGGCCGTCCTTCCAATAATAGGAGCAATTGTTCTCCACTGAGTGGGCATCAACTTCGCCAAATGGAGCAGTTTCTCGTCTTCTTCCCGAGACCATTCTGTCTTTTTGATGCTTGGATCCAACCATTCGTACCAACGGGCCTTGCATTGTTTAGCAGACTTTCTATGCAACAGTGATGCTATTCGGGACCATTGGTTTTTGCCATATTTCATTACAGCCGCTTTGAGGATTTCATCCTAAAAGATAGTACAATACGTCTTGGTTCATTATCAACGCATAACAAGGGTAAATACAGTAAAATAGTCAATAAATTAGAAACCAACCTCGGTGTTGCGCCAAACGCCGCCTTTTATCATAATACGCGGCATGGTGGATGAATATTATGTCTGCCTTTGGTATAAATCTAGCAGGTAAGTTATTTTATTTAGTACAAATCAATGAAATGAACAACATTCGTTTTTTATAATGAAATAAAATCAATCAAACAACGAACGTAAGTATGCCCGCCATTTGCAATTACAAACAGAAAGAACCCAATGGTGACTGACAGTGACACTGACAGAGACAGCTGCGTTTTAAATTGATAGTGACGGCAATTTTGATCTGTTCTATCCAACTTCTTCGCTGTCGAATGTCAACCGATAAAAAATGAATTTGTCATTGTCAAATTATAGTGACAGTCAACTTCAACCATCAATCAAACGACTCTGACGGACGGACCGACTAGCAGAGCGGTCAAAAGTAGATAGACGCTCGCTCGGAAGATCGTAATTCGTAATTTCTGATTACTGACTGTGTTATCGACACTCCCTTTTCAGAATAATAAGGACTTAGGACATAAAAATACAGCATTCATTGTAATATGGTGTGTGTAAAGTTCTTGTAACTGGTACTACGTGATTACTGAAATGAAATAATTAGGTTTTCGTTGAATCAGCCCCGTGAAGTCATCAGGTAACAAATAAGTACTACACTGATAAACCTAAATTTCTCTTTAGTTCACGCTCTCATTACTATTATTTACTTTTGGTCTCTCTTTTATTCGTCAACAATGCCGAGCTATTCATTGTAAAGTTTATTTAATCGAAAGCGGACGCCGGGATATCCGTACAATTAGATGCATAGCAAGTGTTGGGGGATAACTCCGTCCGCATTAACTACCTAATACGAATCATGTTGTATTTGTTCCAGAATAATGTCGACTATATCGCGGTCTGTTCACCCCAGCCAGCTCAAGCTGGCTGAAAAACTGGTCATACTCAATGAAAGGGGTATTGGAATGTTGACACGGATCTACAACATCAAGAAAGCATGCGGAGATGCCAAGTCGAAACCGGCCTTCCTGTCCGACAAGTCATTGGAGTCTGCCATAAAACACATTGTGAGAAGATTTCCCAACATTGATGTGAAAAGTTTGCAAGCCATAACTAACATCAGAAGTGAAATAATCAAGTCACTATCATTGTATTATTACACCTTTGTAGACCTATTGGATTTCAAAGACAATGTATGTGAACTTCTCAACATTATGGATGCCTGTCAAGTGACATTGGATCTAACTCTAAACTTTGAGTTGACTAAGAACTACCTAGATCTGGTCACCACATATGTGGCATTGATGATTTTACTGTCTCGGGTTGAAGATAGGAAAGCTGTGTTGGGTCTTTTTAATGCAGCCAATGAGATGGTTCACAAGCAAATAGAACCAAGTTTCCCAAGTCTCGGGCAGTTGATTGTGGATTATGATGCTCCATTGAAGAAATTATCCGAGGAATTTGTGCCTCACCAAAAGCTGTTGGCAGCTGCTTTGAATTCTCTATGGCATGTTTATCCAGCAAGAAATCTCACTGCTGAACATTGGAGGTCTGAACAAAAGCTGAGTTTGGTGAGCAACCCTACTCAGCTACTCAAGCCTTCTGAAACGCAAACCATGGCATGTGAGTATCTCTCTTTAGAGTCTCTTGAGAGATGGGTCATATTTGGATTTGCTCTTTGCCATCAAATGCTGCAACAAGATCATGCAAACAAAATGTGGGTCAGTGCTCTAGAATCAGGGTGGGTAGTGGCATTATTCAGAGATGAGGTTATCTACATCCACACTTACATACAAAACTTTTTCGATGGAATAAAAGGATACAGCAAAAGAATATCTGAAGTGAAAGATTGCTACCATCATGCTGTTCAAAAAGGTGGTTACAAACACAGGGAGAGAAGAAAGTTTTTGAGGACAGCACTCAAAGAGCTTGGTCTGATTTTGACTGACCAACCTGGTTTATTGGGTCCTAAAGCCCTTTTGATATTTATTGGATTATGCTATGCTAGAGATGAGGTATTTTGGCTACTGCGACATAATGATAATCCACCACAGAAGGTGAAAGGGAAGTCGACTGAAGATTTGGTAGATCGTCAACTTCCTGAACTTTTATTTCATATGGAGGAGCTGAGGGCTCTGGTTCGCAAATACAGTCAAGTCATGCAGAGATACTATGTCCAGTATCTTTCAGGATTTGATGCTGTGGCTTTAAACTTGATGATACAGAACTTGCAAGTTTGCCCTGAAGATGAGAGCATCATACTCTCGTCTCTTTGCAACACAGCTGCAGGCTTAAATGTAAAACAAGTTGAAGATAACCAAACATTTGATTTCAGAGCATTCCGTCTGGATTGGTTCAGATTACAAGCATACACATCTATTGCAAAAACACCCTTAAATATTGTGGATCAAAGAGAACTGGCCCAATTTATTGACAAAATGGTCTTTCACACAAAAATGGTGGACAATCTTGATGAAATTTTGGTTGAGACTTCTGATCTCTCCATCTTCTGCTTCTACAATAAAATATTTGAGAACCAATTCCATATGTGCTTGGAGTTTCCAGCACAAAACAGATACATCATTGCATTCCCCCTCATTTGCAGTCACTTCCAAAATTGTACCCACGATTTATGCCCAGAAGAAAGACATCACATCAGAGAAAGAAGTCTATCCGTGGTCAATATATTCTTGGATGAAATGGCTAAGGAGGCCAAGAATATAATCACAACTATTTGTGATGAACAATGCACTATGAGCGACAAATTACTGCCTAAACATTGCGCCCAAACCATTGCCCATTTGGCAAATAGAAAGAAGAAAGATAAGAACAAGAAGAATACTATTGAGATTGTGAAACCAGGAGCAGAAAGTTATAGAAAGACCAGAGAGGAATTGACCACAATGGACAAGCTTCACATGGCTCTTACGGAATTGTGCTTTGCTATCAATTACTGTGCAACAGTCAATGTATGGGAGTACACTTTTGCACCACGGGAGTATCTACATCAGCATTTGGAAACTAGATTTTCGAAAGCACTTGTGGGTATGGTTATGTTCAATCAAGACACAAGCGAAATTGCGAAACCATCCGAACTGTTGGTCAGTGTCCGCGCGTACATGAATGTTTTGCAAACAGTCGAAAATTACGTCCACATTGACATTACAAGAGTTTTTAACAACTGCCTTTTACAACAGACTCAAAACATGGACAGTCATGGCGAGAAAACGATAGCATCTTTGTATACGCAATGGTATTCGGAAATATTACTGCGTAGAGTCAGTGCTGGCAGTATTTGCTTCTCTATGAACCAAAAAGCTTTCGTCAGCTTGACCGCTGAAGGTGCGATTCCGTTTAATGCAGAAGAATACTCTGATATCAACGAATTGCGAGCATTGGCGGAGTTGATTGGACCTTATGGAATGAAATTCTTGAGTGAGACACTCATGTGGCACATTGCAAGTCAAGTACAAGAACTGAAGAAGCTAGTAATACAAAACAAGGAAATTTTACAAACACTGAGAACAAACTTTGATAAACCTGAAATCATGAGAGAACAATTCAAGAGATTACAACATGTAGATAATGTGTTGCAGCGAATGACGATCATTGGCGTCATTTTGAGCTTCCGACAAATAGCTCAGGAGTCCTTACTGGATGTTTTGGAGCGCAGAATTCCGTTCCTTATCAGCTCTATCAAAGATTTCCAGCAACAACTGCCTAGCGGGGATCCTATGCGCGTTATATCAGAGATGTGTTCGGCAGCGGGATTGCCTTGCAAAGTTGACCCAACGTTGGCATCAGCCCTGCGACAAAACAAAGCTGAAGTAGAAGAGGAAGAACACTTGATCGTGTGTCTGCTTATGGTATTCGTAGCTGTTTCTATGCCTCGGCTAGCTCGCAGTGAAGGCTCTTTCTACCGCGCCTCATTAGAAGGACACGCAAACAATATTCACTGCATGGCGCCTGCTATCAACCACATTTTCGGAGCATTATTCACTATTTGTGGTCAAGGAGATATCGAAGACCGAATGAAGGAATTTCTTGCGTTGGCTTCATCTTCTCTGTTGCGGCTTGGTCAAGAGACTGATAAAGAGGCTATTAGAAACCGTGAATCAGTCTATCTGCTACTCGACTTAATAGTTCAAGAATCACCATTCCTTACAATGGACCTTTTGGAGTCTTGCTTCCCATACGTATTGATACGTAACGCATACCATGAGGTTTACAAGCAAGAGCAGGTACTACTGCATTTATAAACGATGTAAGCATATGAAAGACACTTTATAATAGATATAGTTATCTTTATATAGCAACCTTTGAGCTACGTAATGATATCTTAGAACAACATTATTTTATTTGCGTACATCTTACTATAAGACACTCATAGTTTTAAGAGTTCAATTAACTTGTATAGGTTAGATACAATATTATGACTCCAAATTGTCTAGAAATCATTATGAGACTGTTTTTAAGTATTGTAAGTTCAGTTTTATTTCAAAGAATTTATTTTATGTTTCGACTTCACCATTAAACTATATTACCGGACTCCATCACCAAATTCATTCATTAGATCTTATTATTTTTACGACACAATCACTTTTAAATTAGAAGTAAGTGTTAATTACCTACAAACCTCTTTGTAATTCAATCACCGTTACGTTCTAAATAACTGTGTCCTTGCATTCAAACAGTCGCAGTCGATTCAATGTGAAATTGATCCACTTGTTCTAGAAGCTTGAGGTCGTGCTAAGTGCAATTTTGTTTTATTATTTTTAAATTATGATTGTAACGGATACCCGGCATGGACACTAGTGGTGTACATGCACGCGCGCTAAATGGATTTGAGGAATTTTATTTTATTTTACCCTGTTCAGCTATAATAGAATGAAAAATGCGTCTAATAACTGTCGCTTTTTATTTGTTCAAGTTAAAGGTAGATAGTTCTGAACCCACCCGTTACACTTTTATTTCGTGTCAAATTCCAGGATTTCCAAGGAAATGTTGCATTCCTTTCTTTTATTCCTGAAGCAATTATATTAAAAATTAAGTAACTTCGTAGTTGTAGCACTAGTATATAGTACACGGTTTTACAACCCTAGGATAACTATAATTATCAAATATATTTTAAGCATTAACATTTTATATAATTTATGAATTAGCTTGTAATTTGTTTGACTCACATGCTTAAACTGTTCTTTGAATACTATAACAATGTTATGCGATACTTTTGTACCTTGTATAAACCAATATACATTTAATAACATTAACTGTCGTTGTTATTTTTAACTACCCTACTCTAAAGTTCGAAATATTTCATACATTCTGTAGGTGTAGTACAAGGCTGAATTAGTTACCTATTGGCGTGTTTTGGTTGACTGTTCCCGACGAAGTAGGATGATAATAAACAAACTCTGGTGTCATGTGAGTGCGACCAACTTCGCGTAGTGTGATTGTATTACAAAGACACTGCTATACAAAATCTGATCTAGTTGACTAACTTCCAGAGGTCGGTGATGAACTTCTTTAGCCGGGTCTTACAAGTTGAAATGAAAATAGATAATTTGTGTTTCGATTTTACGTAGGGAACACCTACTTGACAAGCAGGACAACCAAACTTAAAGTGTTTTACAACTACCTACACAGATATGATATATGTAAATCACTCAATATTGTTTGTTTTAATACGTTAATAATGGGTTGAGAAATAATACCACAAAATCATGTAAAATTTATTTATTTTTTTATTATTTTGAAATCACATGTCGTAACATTCATCTTGTTAATTAAAAATATTCACATTGTCATTAAATAATCTATTACGGTAGTCTAGCTTACAATATAAGAGAAATAATGCCATTGAGTCCTACTATTGATGGATACAACTTCCATCGCTTAAACGATTGGTCAAGTCACTCTACAACGGAAACATTACCCTCTGTTACATATACAAATATACAATATTATAGTACATTACAAGAACGTTGCGTATTGTTTCGACATTCACTAATTAAATGGCATTAACATGGTATCCTTAATATTAAAATACAATATAGAAATAATAAAAAATACATCATGCTCTTTGGCTTGCACGACGGAAAGTAGCTACACTTAATACGAAGACCGATATAAAAACAAAATCTCATTATCTATTCAAAGAGATCAATTCAACTGTGAGATAAAATAAAACACCACATGTATTAGGAAATATAGACGTAAAGTGTGATATGCAAATAGTTTACCAGTACTACAAAATATCATGTCTTTTTGAGCCATATCATTACACGTAACTCATACAAAACAGCTGATCTATAAATAAGAAAAATGCATATAAATTACAATTTCATTTCTTAGCATGTTGAAAGTTTTCAGTCTAATAACATTTGATCATTTGGCAATACTGTTTAATTAATTTTATAATATTCTACTTAATTAAATTTATGAAAAATTATATAATAATCAAATTGAAAAGTACGTTAACTGTCACAGGAAGACTAAATGCGAATTTTGAGATTATAATAATTATATAATTTGAGCCCATGACTAATTAATAAAGTCTCCCGAGGATGTCATCCCCGAGTAATGAAATAAAGTAATATTCATTATAATAGTAAAGGAACAGGAATACAAATTGGTATAATGGCACCTCGACATTCCACTTACGTTAATATTAAACACGTTAAAAATAACTTTTTATATAAAAATTACAATAATGGAGATTTGAGTATAACCGGCGGTGTTCGACACTTGACAATAATTGGTGTCTTGATATTTCTACTAGCGTATGTAACAGTCACCATTTATATACAAAAATATAAATAAATGTAGCATTTATTGGAGCACTTATCAAAACTGTTAAAATGTATCACTGTATTCGAGAAGTCCTGCCAATACCGAGTCGAGTTCCTAACATTTCG
The DNA here is from genome assembly GCA_963082685.1 of Cyclophora albipunctata. NCBI lineage: Eukaryota > Metazoa > Arthropoda > Insecta > Lepidoptera > Geometridae > Cyclophora > Cyclophora albipunctata. Next base: position 8,749,026 of record OY720121.1, on the reverse strand, counting down.
ATAATTACTGTATAAAAATAATCATATTCATATTTTGATCTTCAAGCCGCCGCGATCGGACAATCACACTTGAGCTCCGACCATTAGGTCATTGAGCAAACGAGTATTCAACCAACGAATTCATTCGACATTTTTTATAATTGAGACAATCATTTCAATGAATCCTGATGGGTAAAACAATGGCGAATTACAACAATGTTTATCATCAATTATCTCTACAACAATTATATTGTACTTTTTGTAATATGCTGCAGGTTTTACCTAAAATACAACGGATTACATGCAATCCTTATAGGAGTTTATTTGTTCATATAACCTTATATTTCACCCATCAGTTTACATTTCCACAACTACAGTTTTCATATACGATAGTCCTTTCCGTAATCAGATGTAATATGGCGTTACTTATATACAAAGTCACTGTAATATCAATCGAAACATATCTATGGTTTGTCCGAGAACTTATTATTATTAATGATGTTAATTTATAGTACGAAGTGTCCCGAGATTTAATTCGTATATTTTAGTCGGTAGACAAACCCAACTAAACAGGCAGTCAGTTTTATTTATTGTTAAAATCGCTCACTAATGGAATGGTCCAGTCCAGCAGATTTAGCGAGACGTACTTTACTTTGTGACAAATTATAATTTATACGATTCAAAGTGCTTCATGTATAAATAGACATATCTTGCACAGTTTGGGTATACAGGATGGTTTTCTTTGTGTATACTACTAAAAATAATGAGATGTTAAAATTATTATACATTAATGAGATTTCTGTATTATTGTGTCACAATTTATTTCGAGGTTCATTCACTAGGGAGATAATATCAACTGTACGTACACAGTGCAAAGAATGCCCATCCAACGGATAATATATGTAGACAGGAGTAACATATACACATTATAAATAGTAACATTTCTATGACACAATGAACCACAATTTGTCACTAGTAAAGTACATCTTCATTACTGTATAAATGCCAAAATAATATCCGTATTTATTACACACAATCCAAAATTGTACAGCTCGAGCAGTATAGCGCAACAAACGTGTCATCATGCTACAAAATATGAAATGACAAATACTGAAAATTCGAGTTTTTCACCAATCAGGTCACAGTATTTATCATACCATGTCCTGTCTTCTGTCACGTTCTTTGCTATACTGCCTAGTATTGTGTTTGTACGCACTTAGGTGTCGTGTGTATCCTTCGTATAGATGTCGGCTGCAGCGACTGCAGTGTCTGTGATCCGTAACGTCCCACGTCAGTGTGGTGTAGCAGTCGGCCGGCGTTACCGTCAGACCTTGTGCGGCGGCCGCATCTCGTACATGGCGGGGTAGGCGCCGGCGTACGGCTCGCGCCGCGCGCTCGGGCCCGCGGCGCCGGCGGCGGCCGCTGCGGGGGAAGCAGAGGCTCAGTTTATGTTTATTATGAATAAATATGAATAAATATTATTTGAAGGCTAAATTATATATAGGGACATCTCTTGGCGTTCATTGGTCGACGCAGTTTCAGAGACACGTGTGGTTCTTTATTTGAATATCAATGTGGTTACGTACCATATCCCTGTGTGTGTGTGTACAGGCAGAGTGGTGGCTCGCAAATGGCAAAGAGTATCCAAAACTTCTTGTTCTATAATTGGCTATTCGTCCGGTACCCATATCTCGATGTACCCATATCTCGATGCGTGTACGTTACAGATGCGGCGGTGGAGTCTCGAACAACGAAGGGTACCTAGGTATAGGTGTAGATGTGAATATATCGTGCGGACTGACCCATGTCGCGGTGCGCGTAGGCGGCGGGCGCGGCGTACTTGTGGCTGCGCGCGCGCCGGTGGCCGGGCCGCGGCGCGCGCGCCGGCGACCGCGCCGCCGCGCGCTGCCCGCGCATGCGCCGCAGCGTGTTCATCGGCCGACGCAGGGTTTCGGATATGCGCCTGGAATAATGCATGGATTAATTACATTGAAAATGCGTTGGACATGTTACTGATAATTATGACTAATGTAATGATCAATGACATTGTTATTTTTTGTGTTATGACAAAGCACTAAAGTGCTTTGAATTTTCGTGGGCTGAGTGTACGTGTGGTGTGAAATGTGAGTGAGGTGTGCGGCAGCGAGTGTCACCTGGCGGGCGGTCGCTTGGGGTTGGAGGAGGGCGTGTGCACGGCGCAGCACTTGATGAAGGCGCCCATGCACACGACGAGCGCCACGGCGGCCAGCAGCACCCACCACCACTGGCGCGTGACCCAGGCGGCCACGGACTGCAGCGTGGCGCGGTTCAGCAGCAGGTTCTTGAGGCGCGCCAGCGGGCCCTCGGCGTCCACGGCGCGGCACTTGAGGAACACGTCGCAGTAGCCCTGGAAGTTGTCGCACGGCGAGCCGGGGCGCAGCGCGATGCCGCCCTCGGGCAGCCCCACGCGCGCCGCGAACTCCGCCGTGCTCTGGCACGCGTCGGCCGCCGTGAGGCACGCCAGCTGGCACAGCGCGCGCCGGTCCACGCGCGCCGTCACGCCCTCCGCCACGCGCCGCTCCGCCGACAGGAAGCACTCCGACATGTTCCACGCCAGGCACATGGAGCCCGTGCACTCGCCGCTGATGCACAGCTGCGTGCCTGTCACATACAAACGAATTCACGTAGTAGTACATTCAATTACAATATAAATCGTATGTTTTATTCCATGAAAACTACAAAACAGTTTATCAAAACAGCTATCAAAATCAAAACCGCTACCAAAATCACCCTCTACCCCTCACTAAGACAACAAACCCGACTGACCGTTGTTGCACTTGGTATGGTCGGGCATGGCGGAGGAGTCGGGGCACTCGGCGGCGCGGCCCGAGCAGACGGCGGCGCGGCTGCACTCGGAGGCCTCGCGGCACGTGGCGGCGGCGGCGCCCACGAACTGGCACGAGCGCGGGTTGCAGCACGGGCCCTGCGACGGGCTGCACTGCGTGTTGGCCTTGCGCGTGCAGCTCGTCGCCGTCGCGTTGCGCTCCTTGTCGTACGAGCTCACCAGGCGCGGGTAGCAGCAGTGGTCTTTGCATTCCTTCTCGTCGTACCCTGGGCAACATAAATGATTGGTTAGTTATAGAGGGGTTTAGATTGTATCAAAATTGAATAATTGACACTTATATGGACTTAAAATGACAGACAGTTCCGAAGAGGAAATTGAATAAAAATTAAAACAACTGTGACCGTTAATTGATAGAATCTTCGGTATCAAAAGTGAAACAGCGCTAGGACAGAAATGCTACTTTGAACTGTACGTTACTTATCTTCCTTTTGGACACATAAAAATCGTCATGCATATTTTTGACTATTTTCGACATGATTTAACATTCGCATTTCCACCAATTCACACAGTATATTATCATAGCATATTAATAACTAATTAAATATGAATTTATATGAAACATACCACAGTCACACTCCTCGCCATCCTCCACAATCTTGTTCCCACAGAACGCGCCCTGGCTTGCCCTCAAACAGTTCCGTTTCCTCTCGTCTTTGAGTGCGTCTAACACGGCACTGATATTGCCAACAGAGCACGTTGAAAATCTGCTGTTATTCGGTCGATCGCCAGACGTTGCTGATGCGAACATTATGTAGTTGCCTTGTTGGCCGCCCGGACGACATTCCGATGGGTAATCGTGCTGAAATTAACAGGTGGATGAGTGATGTGGTAGTAAAACAGTTAAGCAGATAGATGAGTAAGAAAATCATAGTTGGTTTGTAGGCAAATTTACTGAATTAAGGATTAATACTGTTAAACTCCAATGCTCGAAGGAATGTGATGCAATTATCAATTATTCAGTAATATAGTTTTATAAATACAGTGTGTAATAATTTATTAGTGTATGAGTTACGTCAGCCTTTACAATCGAGATGATTATGACACTATAAAGTCTATAAATGACGTATTCATAAAACTATATTTTTATACGTAGTAACCATAGATTATTAATGCAAAACATTAATAAAACATGAAATAACTTACCGGCGATCCAAAATTGTGTCCTATCTCATGGGCCAGGGTTAGCTGGCTGACTTTAGGCGGCACCCTACTATTGTAGTTGACGAACGTAATGATACCAGTGTTGAGAGACCTCTTCGTACTCTGGTACATGCCTCCGATGGTCTCGGTGTACGTTTTGTAACGTTCGCAGATACCACCAGAGGCCCCACTCGCGCTCGCCACCCATGCCAGACCTGTGGACAATTTTATATGTTTAACTAGCTGTCCCGCGCGGTGGTTCCACCTGCGACCCAATAGATGTCGCTAGTGTGAATCTAAACCATCCAGGGTGCCACCCAAACGCATACAAAAAAAAAGACATTCAAATCGGTCCAGCCGTTTAGGAGTTCAGTTACAACGAAAAGTGACATTGATTTTTATATATATGATTATACGAGTAGGTCTAGTGGTCGACTAGTCGTCGAAATTCCACATTCACAACCATATTTATATATCACCAATAGACAACATATGAGATAACTAGAACATAACCCATAGCCATGGTTATGTCTTATTTATAGTATGCTTACATTATCATCACTACATAGTATAAAATAAAGTCGTCTCTGTTTCGTGTCTGTTTGTCTGTTTGTCTGTATGCTTAAATCTTTAAAATTACGCAACGGATTTTGATGCGGTTTTTTGTAATAGGTAGAGTGATTCAAGAGGAAGGTTTTTATGTAAAAAAATTCCCGAAATTCCCACGGGAACGGGTACAACACGGGTAAAACCGCGGGGCGCTGCTAGTAATATTATATAGTCATTATTGCCTAATAACAAATATTTCCTTGAATGACTGAAGCCTTTAGGTCGGCGGTTAGTGTGTGGCGTGTGGGTTGAGTAAACATTCGGTCTATTGTTTACTTTACTTGAGTACCAATAATTTTATCAAATACTAATAATGTTATATATTAACGTTCGTGTAACACTCTTTTCTATTACAGCGATTCGATTTGGCAAATTATCTTCACTACATATTATAAAACAAAGTCACCAGCCGCGTCTGTCTGTCTGCTCGCGATAAACTCAAATACTACTGCACGGACTTTGACGCGGTGTTTTAAAATAGATGGACTGATTCAAGAAGATAGTTTATATGTATAAAAATTCACTTAATTCCCACGGGAACGGGCAAAACGCGGGTAAAACCGTGGGGCGCTGCTAGATATTGAAGTCCAAATGTTAGTCTTACTTTTTCACGACATAACTAATAAACGAAGTTTGACATGGTGAAAACGACGTTGTCTCATAAGATCATAGGCTACTTTTTACCCTGCAGATCCTACGGGAACGTGTACGGGAACGTTGGTTTCTTAAGTTTAAGCCAACACTACTCATTTTGAATTCAAACTACGTATACGGATACACTTCGCTTTTCTATACTAATATTATAAAGAGGAAAGGTTTGATTTTTTGTTTGTTTGTTTGTTTGTCTCGAATAGGCTCTGAAACTACTGCACCGAATTAAAAAATTCTTTCACCATTCGAAAGCTACACTATCCCTGAGTGCCATAGGCTATATTTATTCCCGAAATTCCCACGGGAACGGGCACAACGCGGGTATATGTAACCCAAGGTATGAAAAACATGCCTAAAAAAATTGGTTTTTGGCGTGCGCTACTAAATCTATTGATGATACACAAAAACAATGTTCTACACAATCAAAGTACATATCATTGCAAACAAATAAGTTCGCGAGGGCATATGTCTAACTATTATAGTTAAGACACAATAACCGTTTTAAGTTAAAATTAATTAGTTAAAAAAGGAGTGTAATTTTAAGTTGATGATATTCATATGATGATATGAATCTACATCAAAATAAATGGCTCTACAATCAAGGTTAATTATGTTTCTTTGTGTACCTCTTTAAATTATTAAAATCGGACTGTTAGTTTCAGAGTTATGATGAGAAATATCACTACATAGTATAAAATAAAGTCGTCTCTGTTTCGTGTCTGTTTGTCTGTATGCTTAAATCTTTAAAATTACGCAACGGATTTTGATGCGGTTTGTTTGTAATAGGTAGAGTGATTCAAGAGGAAGGTTTTTGTGTAAAAAAATTCCCGAAATTCCCACGGGAGCGGCCACAACGCGGGTAAAACCGCGGGGCGCTGCTTACAAAATAGTAATGCTCGATGGCGGGTCTCTTATGGCTACTTACTGTTTCGTGCGGTCAAAGCGCGCGGGGATATATGTAGGTAGAGATTGTCCAAGCTGAAATGACACGCCCCACCTCCGCATTTACGCACACTAGCAAATTTTAAATATGGACGCAATACACATAAACATGCAATTATAATTGGTCGTTCAGTTGCCGTACTCGCCGTACTCGCTAAGAAGTGCAATTCTCGGATTTGTTGTCCAACTAGTTTAGTTGATCGTGAACGCGCGAGAGGAGAGGACGTCTTGTTTCATACAAAGTGACGGCGCTGCTCCATAGAGCGAGCGTTTTCGGATTTATCACCCGACTAGTCGGCCGACATGTGCACATAGAAATCAATAATTGGCGCTCCCACACAGATGAAGTGCCGCTATTAATATTTACACTCACACATCTAAATAAAGTAATTAAGTAGTGGGGCGCGTCATTTCAGCTTAGACAATCTCTACCTACCTACGAACTACGAACGACGAAGACGTGCTATGTAGGTATTATCCCGAATTCTTCCTCACATGAAATCTTGATTGTGTATACATATATACTCGCGCGAGACATGTAATATTTTATCCCCAATTTCCCACTTGAAATTTTGATTGTGTATATTCCTGCGGGAGACACGCAATGTTTTATCCCGATTTTCCTACATGAAATCTTGATTACCCGAAGCGAAGCGAGGGCGGGTCGCTAAATAAAATAAAGTCGTCTCTGTTTCGTGTCTGTCTGTCTGTTTGTCTGTATGCTTAAATCTTTAAAATTACGCAACGGATTTTGATGCGGTTTTTTGTAATAGATAGAGTGATTCAAGAGGAAGGTTTATATATAAAAAAAATCCCGAGATTCCCACGGGAACGGGCACAACGCGGGTAAAACCACGGGGCGCTGCTTACAAAATAATAATGCTCGATGGCGGGTCTCTTATGGCCACTTACTGTTTCGTGCGGTCAAAGCGCGCGGGGATATACCTACCTACGAACTACGAACGACGAAGACGTGCTATGTAGGTATTATCCCGAATTCTTCCTCACATGAAATCTTGATTGTGTATACATATATACTCGCGCGAGACATGTAATATTTTATCCCCAATTTCCCACTTGAAATTTTGATTGTGTATATTCCTGCGGGAGACACGCAATGTTTTATCCCGATTTTCCTACATGAAATCTTGATTACCCGAAGCGAAGCGAGGGCGGGCCGCTAGTATTTTATATTTTTATAGCAGCGCCCCGCGGTTTTCCCCGCGTTGTGCCCGTTCCCGTGGGAATTTCGGGATAAAATGTAGCCTATAGCCTTCCTCGATAAATAGACTATCTAACAGTGAAAGAATTATTCAAATCGGTTCAGTAGTTTCTGAGATTAGCGCGTTTAAACAAACAAACAAACAAACAAAACAAACTCTTCAGCTTTATAATATTAGTATAGATTTTTATCTGACGTTTCGGTCCCTTTACATGAACCGTGGTCACAGAAGACTGGGGAGTAGTTTTCAAGTGTTTCCAGTTGTTCTATATGCTCAGCTAAGCCTTGTAAAAGTTGTAACTATGTTGTCTTTTCATCAGATTACCAATGACAAGATGATATGTTGTGTTTGATGATATCATTGGTGAATACCACCATGAATACGTTACAATGCTATGTTTGAAATTATTTATGGATACGTAGCATAGCATCGTAACATAGATTATAGCTTTTGTCATTAACAAAACATTTATGAATGAACCGGGTGTAAATTTTCTTTTTATTTTATTCAGCCTGAATTGACTGCAGGCCAAAGGAATTAATTCCTAGGGTGTAAATTAGTCCGCGTATTCATTATTATTCCTTTACCATTTTATTTCACACTTACCCAAAGTGCCTCCAGTGAAATCTCTATAAGTGAACACGTAGGCGAGACAGAAGTCTTCGTGGTTGCCCAGAGAGTGTAGATTCAGGAAGTTGGACACGTCAATATTCTCCAAACAGAACTGGTTCGTTTCGCTCGGGAAGTGATGACTGTTGCACAGGGAGTCGTCGTCGATCTGTAATGAATAAGTGTTATATTTGTAAAGGTATGTATGCTGTTGGGTATTAGGAGAAATGGTTAAGTCCAATTGAAAGTACTAATAACCCGTTCCAAATGAGAATATCATTGGAAATTCGACATCTTGTTACGTATGTGTCAATTATTTCATTATTTTGTATGATTTCCAAAAAAGTAGGTACCAAAATAATTTGCCATTTTTGGTTACAGAGATTAAATTCCAAAATTGTTCCCGTAAAATACTGTAACTACATAATATTGCCTAACTCATTCTGAATAATTTGACATATATATTTATTATTCAGTGAGCAAGCAATGTTTCTGATGCAGAGGGGTCTTATCTTTAGGCTTTACGATATAACATTTTTAAACTTGTCTCTTTTTTCAAACAGCGCTTCTTCTTCTTCATCGAGTGGACGGTCAACCTGACCAATCCTGGTGTCAGAGTTATTGAGCCGCCAAAGGCCTCTGACGTGGCTCATGTAACAGCGCTTACCTTTATCCGTTGCACTTCAAACTGTATGTTCCTATGTTCGAATCGGCCATCGAACTTGGTATCTCTGTAAATGTAGTTGACAGCTGTCACGTGATGCGCGATGAGGGACAGGATCTCCTCTCGGGTCTTCATGTCCACCTCACTCTTCTTACTGAGGTCCCGGTGCTGGAAGGAATTGGTTCATTGATATACTCTCGACTATAAATTAACTCGATAATATATGTTAAGGGGCGTCTGAACCAGCGTTCTACTGAGTTATTGGCCTCAGTAGAGCATCAGCTGAGACGCCACCCATTGCTACATTATTTTATAGTTTTAAGTAAACTTCTGATTATCTTTTTCTTTTGTGGCAATATACTATATTGCGGGTATATTCAATTGTTAAAACGTAAGCGTAACATTCGTATAGAATTCAACAAGTAAAGATATTATGATGTTGTAAGTAGTAAACATCCAATACAAGTGAGTACAATCGATTTTTTACAATATTTAAATGTAAACTAATTTGGCTGATTATTAAACAAAGACAATTTATTTTATAGAGGAAAAGGTTTCAGTGATGAGGTAAGAATAAAATTAAATCAGTTAACCTTTTTTTCTCTATACAATAAATTCTCTTTGGCTAGAAAATTAGAGGTATTTACATTTTAAATGCTAAAAAAACATAAATTGCATAACGTATTATAATGGGGGTGTTACCAAGTTTCTACCACCCCACAGTGCATCGTATAAAAAATAAAATAATTTGAAAACCTCAGACTTCTTCTCAGTTGTAAAAGTAAAAAGAAACCGTCTGAACTGGTGATGTAAGTGAGAAGCCAATTAGTCATTTAATTAATAATTAGTTACTGACGTCCGAGTTTAATTATCATTGTAAAATAGAAATGTCTGATGCAATTAGAGTGTATTTTTGGAAATATTATAGACAATAAAATAATAACAAAAAAGAAAAATTGCTTGAACGTTTTAATCCCTAAAACTATGTTTGTATATGGTAGTAATATATAAGAGCAAGGTTATTGGAATTCATGTTGAAATTCATCCATGAGAACGTAAACCTGAATAGTTCATATCCTACCGGAAACCCGAATAATTATTCCATTCTAAAGTTCAATTCGTTTCATGGCCTAGGCATGTCCCAATAACTGATCTCGATCCATTTAGCAGATCAAGATTTTAATTTAACTATGCATACAACGTCTAATTTTGGTGGTTATCACATTAAAATATAGTCAAAACTTGATATCCACATCTACACTCTTATCCATCTTACATTCGAATGCCGTTCTAGATCTTTTATTGGACCGCAAAATAATCCTATCCGAACACAAGACAAATGTCAATATACTACAGAAATCAACATATCTACTTACGTCCGGGAATCCTTCTCTAACATGTCTCCATATCAGCGGGTCCGTCTGTATGTACAGCGAGCAAGTGTTGCCTCTACTGTCGGTCGTGCCCGCGGTCGCTCGGCGAGCGCGCGAATGTTCGCCCGTGTTCGCCGTCCTCGAATACTTATTAAAATTGTGAAATTCCCAGAATCTGTAACGTACATGATAAATTTGGGCATTTTCCTTCACATGGTTTTTCTTAATAAATAGGAAACCACTAATACGAATGAAATTTGAGTAAGTAATGTTCTATGGCTTATAAAGAGTATATTGTTTTGTGTAATTGGTACTAATTAAATACGTTAAGCATCGTTCCCGGTTGTTTCAATCGTTAGCCCATGTCGGAGGCCTTTAAGTTGTCTAAAAACTCCGACAACAGGGCTGGCCACTAACCTACTCGTAATCAATGAATGATTGACTTTAGAAGTAAAACTTACCTAGGCGGATCATCTCTTAAACTATTTGGGTGTGGGGGCTGCTGTGACGGCGGCGCGTGGTAGCCGTGTGTCGGCGTAGAAGGCGCCGGCGTAGAAGTAGGCTCATCCTCCACGCCGGAGTTCTGGATCCTCTCCATCCACTGCACCACCTCGTCCGTGATGCCGCATCCACCAACGTGACCTAAACGTTACGTCACCACATCAAATAGTTGTACGTACCCGAGCATTGTACGTGCCCCGAATACGAAAACACGCTTTACACAGATTTATAATCCGGATTAGACGAAAGAACGCATTAATACAGTCCCTATCATATGCACAACTCACATCACAAGGCATGTTATGCGACTCGGTAGTAATATATATTTCAATGTTATGTTTTAGAAGGAATGATAAATTCAAAGTTTTGCTGTTCCAGTCACGGAGATCCGGTGAAAGAATTATTGGTTCGACGTCTAGGTATAAGTAGGAATATACGGAACGGACATGGCGCACCGTCTGGCTTTTCTGGTTAAATAAATATCGAGACGACACGGCTCCCCATACTGTAACTACGAGATTTATCAACTCCATTGGGCGGCGATAAGATTTATAGCAAAGCCGTTTATTAGACCAATCCAACGCTGTATTTATTAAATTTCTTGTAGAAAATCCGAAACGTTTTATTGAATAACATTCCATTTTCCTCCACTCGCAACGGTCTCTCAAACGTCTACTTAATGATGTAACCAGTAAAATATAAAAGAACAACATAACTTGAATAATCCATTAGGATTGCGTTGGAAATGTGGTCCACAAAATGTTTTACGGTTAATCTAAGCACGAACATTCAATCGCAACTAAATGACGCATGAAACTTGAATACTAAACGGGTGGTTTTTTAAATTAAAAACTGCTGAATGGGGGATTATTTTTTATTTGTGAGGCTCGTGTGTGTCGTGTCGGTGCACATTGGCGTTTTGCATCCGGCGCTGCATTTTAACGAAGCTCCCGTGCTCGGCGCCCGTGCTCGTATTGCCGTCAGATTATGCACCGAGAGCTTGATTTATTTTTACGTTACATACATTTTAGTTACATTGTAATAACTAAATGGAAATTCTTCGTAGGAAGACATTAGTCTTCCGTCGCACATATTTTAAACTCGTATTTTAGATGAAATTTGCTGTTGGCGTTAGAGAGGTCATAGTGGAGCAGTTTTATATATTGATACAATGTTTAATTACATTTTTTTGACTACATTTCTATCACATCCCTTCTCACACACAACAAAAAGAAATACAATACCTTTGTGACTATCATTTTAAAAACAACTGTCATTCGTTAAAAACTTTTCTCGTTCTTAGAGCCTAATGTACCGATCACTAAAAAACGACAAAGGACGTTCGTATAAATTACAGAAACATAAGCTAAGCATGTTCTCAGTGTGTTGTGTATAGAGAGGGACGGTTAGATAATAACGAATGGTATAACGATTCGTACGTTTTATGTTCGCAGCTCCCGATGTGTACCTAGTACGGTGTATGTGGGTAGGACGCCCGCGACCGCCAGATAACGGAAATTACCGGCTGGCATGGCGCGGATCCGGCGCTAATGCCTCCAGGCAACACAAATATCATATTTGCGAGCAAACAATAACTTGATAACCAAAAAACTCGTTCTAATTAATGCTGTTTTAATGACACGATTTCAACTTCGCATTTCAGACTGGCATTTTCGTATATTTCATTTTGATGGAAATTTTGTAATGGATTTCAATGAATGAGATGTTTCATTGAAAAATGTTGCATTCTATTTTCGGTATTTTTCATTTTAAACTGAATTTTTCAGTTGGAAATGATTCGTAAACCAACATTGAGCACAAAATGTTGTTTTAGTAAGATGTCTCCGTCTTTGTATCTTTGGATCTCGCCGTGTGGTAAAACTAAAATAAACCCTTTTGATAACAACTGAAGTCAAGAGGTTGAATAAGTCAGTAAACTGTATTCAATACAGCTTTCAATATTATTAAATTGTAAGGTTACATGTTAATTAAAGACCCAAGAATTTCGTTTACATAATAAATCGATCGATATCTATTAGGGACTCAAGTTGGGTACAGTCGACAACATAAATTGAAGAATAATATGAAGCGAAGAATTACGAGTATAAGAAGGATCTCGCAAAGAAAACAAATGTCAAAAATCTCCATGTGACCTCAATTTCTGTGAAGGATCCAGAAAAGTGTCAAAACATTAAAGCTAAGTAAAGTTTGATTTAAGTTGAGAGTTTGTACTTCTTTAAATTGTATTTATATTGTACGTATACTTTTGCGAAGCAAATACAATTATGAAAGTAATATTCATTTACTTTCGGTGCTTTCGGTGACTGTACGAGCATTTCTACGAAATGAGATATTATTGTGAAGTCAGATATACCATACACGTAATTGAAAATGTATTTTTTTATGAGATTACGTTACTATACAAACCCCAATGTATTTTTATATGCTAGGAACGCCTCGCGGTTCCACCGGCGTTTTACCAGCTTTTGTAGAATTTCGGGATGCTTGACGACCTATGTATATAATATAGCCTTTGTTAGGTGACCTTTCTGTAAGATCCTAAAGTCTCTAATCCTCTACTTCACTACAGACACCACATAGATAAAAATATTACGCATATATGTAGGTATTTTCTGCTATATATGTCGGTACAGACTTTGTGCCTATTCTGGATCTAACACCCAGAAAGACAGATGAGTTCTTTCATGCCATCGAACCTCTATCAATATTTATTACCTATTTTTCTTAGCTATATTTTCCCACAGCTGGGAAAAGATCTTCCACAAACATAGATATTATTATTTTAACACACAAAAGTCTATAAACAAATAGCCTTATGTATATATGTATTTATTCCCGTATAACATATTACGGAGTTCCGTTGTATTAAATTAGGGATCAAGTGTATTTGAGATGGGTATACATACATATATGTAAATCACATCACATGTATACTGTTTACTATAAGAGCCCGTGACGCCATTCAAGTTGGGATATTATTACATTCACAGCCAACTCTTGAGGCTCTGAGCTTCCCAACTCGTGTTATGAACACGTAAGTACCAAAAGTTTTACAAACGTTATATTCAGTAATTACAGAACGCCGTGACTACGCTAATTTCGAACTCGCTTCTAAGATTTACATTAATGTACGAATATATTGCTAATTAAAATATGTTTTCAAGAGTTTGGACTTGGGAGGCAATTCTGTATAATGATTCATGTATCGAGTAGTCAATAAATTAATTGACTTCAATTCAATTTGATATGGGATATTTCTGAGATATATTTCGATTGAACAAACAAAGAATTTTGAAAAAACGTTAATAGGAATAGATGGAGAAGTCTGCATCGGACTCACCGACAAGAGCCTTGCTCTTAAATTTATGATGATGAAATGACGGAATTGTACACTGAGGGCCTTATTCATAAACGCTTATTAACAGCACTTTAGCTATCAAATGGTTCGTCCCTTTCCGACATACGCTATTTGCCAAAGAGCGAAAGAGACAAAACACTTTAAAACACTGTTTAAGTTAAATATCGTTTATCAATAAGGCGGTAAATATAGGATTTTCTGCGTAAAAACGTACGAATTGAGTAATCATATAAAGAAACTCATACACGTGGATTTCTAAATCATATAAATATAACCTACACACAAAAATATACAAAAAACAACAAAATACAAAACACAAACCTGAAAAAACATTATAAACACCGATAGTTCATTCAAAATGGTTATCGATATCGTTCCTTTCATCTATAAATATGTAAATCGGTATCTAAACATTGTTAGAATGAATAAAAATAACTTATTACAATGTAATAAAAAAATAACGATAGAACACAATCGTAAATACTTTTGAGAACAACGCTTTACTGAATTGATTGAAATCTTTCATATTCAAATAAAAGGTCCTTAGGGGGCGCTTAGTGAGGGGCCCAAGAACGGCTGTTCAATAACTCGTAATGAAAACAAATGTACCTATGAATGCGACCCTGCCTTCCTGTTTACTCAATACATTTATTTTCCGATCAAACGTAATTTTCAGAGATGAAAAGGAATACTTACTTACTACAGAATATAACTATATTGAACTAGCTGTGCCCCGCGGTTTCACCCGCAGCTCCCCCGTGGGAATTCCGAGATTTTTATTACTCATTTTCTTATATAAAAACCTTGTCCTGACAATAAGGAACACATTAAAAAAAGAATCATCCAATTTGGTGCAGTCGTTCTGAAGTTATGCGCTTAGCAACACATTCAGCGATTCATTTTTATATTATACATTTTACATTGTACTGATACGATTTGCTAAAAGGGTTACTAAAGTTACTATCCAAGTAAGAATAGGTAGGTATGTTTCGTTTATTTTAATTTATGCAGAGTTGGTCTCAAGTCTTCTGTACGTAACAAATTTGTACTCCTATTTATTTTTAATATTCTAAGCATACACATCTAATTTCATAACTTGAAGGATACAGTTTAATTAATGATGCTTGATGCGGCTTGACTTGGTTACGGTTTTAATTTTTGATTAGTGTTAAATTAATTCAAGAAAATACGTAAAAAAACATTAGATTTTTTTTAGTATCATTTAATTAAAAATACTTAATTTAAATAAAGATCAACAGAAACTATGCAAAGTAGATACACGAAATGTAATATAATAATACTAGTATTATGCATGTATGATACAATGTCATTATTATAATCAATACAGCGTTGAATAATATTGTAGTTACCCTAAAATTGTTTATACTTTATTACGGTTCGGGTTGGGTCCCGAGCGCCGAGCCGCGAGCACCAAGTGCGGGCTCACAAACGCGGGAGGGATAGGGGTTGCGTTTATGCGATTCGGTCGAGTTTCGCATATTCAGGTGGCGGGTTGTGTTACAACTGTGCACTACGAAATTGCATCCACGAATACAGTTGAAACGACAAAAATGCAAACTCGGAAACTGAGGCGAGGCGGTGCTGTTGACGTGAAATTACCATTCCGCCGCTCCACAGCCACGCTACGGCCGAATGAATATGTAATTCGTACTGTTTGACGGCATCGCAAAACGAACTACCGTCGCAAATTAGACGGCAAACGTATAAGTTTTGATATAATTGACAAGTACGGAACGGATTTATGATAATCAACAATGCACGGTCTGAATAATTGGCAATAAATTAACTCGATTTTCCGATGACGTCGTGTTGCAATCAGCGGGTGACAGCTCGCTGGGCATTGGGTAAATGGGATTATAGTTTGTTAAACGACCTTGTGTCGTATAAGTCGCATTGTACGATGTTACTACATTCCGAGTTCTGTTCGTATTGTACGATGTGGCTAGCGACACTGAGGTAAACCCTGAGGTTGAGATGCAGAATTAAAGGCTTCCGTACACTTTGTCTGCAACAAACTGCGCGTGGCGATACGAGTTTCAGCCCGTTAATTTTATTATTGCACATTTGAACAGAACCTAACCGAAGGTACCGGAGGGGCTGTAATCCTATTAAAATACGCAAATTGCTTCATTAGATGCGAGACATATAATATGTTTAATCTTTCCGAATGCAATTTCAGGCATTGTTAATGTTGGTTGTTAATATTACATACAATACACGTGCCTCCGATAAGTTCGGCCTCGGCAGTATGCTACGTGTAGATACATGTGACTCACATTTTCTTGAAGCTTAATTATGGTACACGATTCATATAAGCTACACTACAAATAAGTGGGTAAAATTCTCTTACATACATAGTTAGTAGCTAGGTTATTTCAATTAAATAACAATATAAAATTGGCCAATTAGACAACACGAACAAGGAAATCGAATTACAATACAATTGCAGTTCTTACAAAACATGATATTTTTTTGCAATTTATGTGACTGACTCAGAATCAAATTTGGACGTGCACCGAGGCGATTCTAAAAACGTGAATCAGTGCATGACTCTCCTGACGATTGCGACAGAACCTTGACAGGAATGCATAATACTTCAATAAATACATATTAAAATAGAGAAATTATATTAAACATGAAGGATTGTCGCAGCGTTATTATGCTACAAATCTCTTGCATTGGATTATTTTAGCCACACAATGACGTGGCTTTAACAAACGCTTGTTACACCAGTGGTTATAGAATACCAACATTTAAAAAAGGAACAAGGAAAACAGTTCAAAAATTCTGCTCTAAACTTGGCAGTTAGTCTTACGTCACAGCCGGTAATTAACAAAAAGACCGCGAAAGGAAGAAAAACCTTGAAACTCACCATGTCTCCGGTTGGCGTACGGATCGTTGACGTCACCCTCCTTGTAGATGACGGAGTGGACCTTGGTCCTGGTGCTGTTGGGAGGGAAGTACCGCTTGGCGTGCTCCACGTAGTAAGAGCCGTCGTGGGCCACTATCTTCCCTTCGAACACACCTTCCGTCACCGACCCGAACACTTTCGAATGGGGGTCATCTGTGGACAAGCATCGGGTTAGACACATTGATTTATGAGTTAAATGGAAGAGAGAGGAAGTTAAAAAGTTAGAAATCAATAACTCTAGGAAATCTTTAGGGCTAAATCACACGACGATGTCTTCTCTTTATACAGAAACTAGCAGCGCCCCGCGGTTTTACCAGCGTTGTGCCCGTTTCCGTGGGAATTTCGGGATGAAAAAAAGTCTTCAAACTTCGCGTTGGATGTGGCTATTCATTACAACAAGAATTATTGTAATCGGACTGGTAATTACCGAGATTAGGTTTATAATGTTAGTTTAGACGTACATCCTATTCCACTAATATTATAAATGCGAAAGTTTGTGAGCATGTATGTATGTTTGTTACTCTTTCAGGAAAAATCTACTGAACGGATTACGATGAAACTATACAGTAATATAGGTAATACATCAGAATAACATAAGGGATACATTTCATCCCGAAATTCCCGCGGGAACGGGTACAACGCGGGGCGCGGCTAGTCTTTCATATAGAGATTGAAAATAGGCTAATAGGTAAGACTCCAGTTATGAAAGATTGTTATCGTATTGCAGCACTTGTAAATTCCATAAAGGAAGCTATAATAATAAGTGTAAGCTTACACGACACTACGTAACTACGTACATATTCAGCACAAAATTAAAGTAAAGTAGGTACTATGAGACCAAAACTTCCACAAAACACATTGTGCACTCACTGAAATTAGCTAGAACTTACTTTGAAGAAATACGAAGAGATCTTAGATTTTACATAATAGCATGATAATCTGATCTCCGAGTTTAACGATGCTGCTTACACAAACAAGATTAAGAGGGATTGTAACTGAATTTATTTACTACTAGCAGCTCCCCGCGGTTTTACCCGCGTTGTGCCCGTTCCCGTGGGAATTTCGGGAATTTTTTTACATAAAAACCTTCCTCTTGAATCACTCTACCTAAAGATTTAAGCATACAGACAGACAAACAGACAGACAGACACGAAAAAGAGACGACTTTATTTTATACTATGTAGTGATATTTATACCGAATACGATGCTAACGTTATGGCGACACGTAGCTCATAAACAACGATGTTTTGACTTCCGATTCCAATTCAAATTTCGAAGCATCGATCTTAATATCGTTGTTTTTCTATAGAATCGACTATACAGAATTAATCGAGCAATATTTTTAGAAGGATTGTGTTGTTGTCAATCGTGTTCTGTTGTTTTAGGGCAGTGCTCGGTCGTCCGCGATCGATGAAACATTGATGTATTGATCATAAAAAACTTCGATGTTATGTTGTTGCATTGCATACCTAACTGAATGTTATACATTTTGATATGTACATATAAGCTCAAGTTAAATTAATTTTACTACCATTTATAGCTTAGAAATGCAAGCTTTGGAAATAAAGGCATTTAAACATATTTCAAGAACAAATCTCTTATGGAACCGCGGCTTAATTGGAAAAACATAAAACCTAGAGTTTATAGACCGTCATTTAAAGGCTAGAGTCTAACTATTAAAGAACGAGTTCTCCGAAGCATATTAGCACTCAAACAGAAATGCCACCACCGGTTACCCATTCAAGCAGCGAACGAACTAAACGCCCCTTTACATTTCCACTTTACACTTTCGGGAATTTCGGGATAAAACGTATCCCATATGTTATTCTGATGTATAACCTATATTACTGTAAAGTTTCATCCAAATCCGTTCACTAGTTTTTGCGTGAAAGAGTAGCAAACATACATCCTCACAAACTTTCATAATATTAGTAGGATTACTATAGCATTTATAAAACTATAGAATTACGATAACCATAATTCACCGAACCTCTCCTCGAGTCTACACCACATATGACGTATGCTTATAATAAAAACACACACTACCATACAATAACAATATACGTGACGGTGAAGTCAATGAGATAGATAACCACACTGTTCCACACAGGTAAGGCTAGTATATCCTGCAACGTGATACCGTTCGGTAACGACCCGGTGGTTTCCTACCGATCCATTCACATCATTAGTATGACCGGATTTATTATTTAATAACATAATAAGATACTTGTTTGAGGATCGTATTTGTTCTGTGATATGTTAAGTAAGATTGGAAGCTTGTAAAACAGTTTGGGATGATTAGTTAATACATTTTGGAATAGAGTTTGGGTGGACGTTGAAACACTTGGAGTGAATTCGCTTGCATCTTCAAGCTTGTCTATATAGCATACTAGCCGCGCTCCGCGGTGTTACCCGCGCTGTATCAGTTCCCGCGGGATTTTCGGGATAAAATATATCCTTTGTATTATTCTGATGTATAACCTATATTACTGTAAAGTTTCATCTAAATCCGTCCAGTAGTTTTTTCGTGAAAGAGCAAGAAACATACATCCATACAAACATCCATCCTCACAAACTTTCGCATTTATAATATTAGTAGGATAGGATAGGATGCTATGAGTAGAGTAAGCTCCACAAAAGAAAGCCTTAGAACATTATCATATTGAAATTTTTATAATAGGAATTTTCAAAACCAATAATGTGATAAAGTACCAACTAAAGTGCTTAACATGAGGTGTTTAGTATGTGTAGAAAGACGTGGGCTATAAACTCTATACCTACTGCTTAAACGGATACTAATACCTAAGTTACTAAGTCGGGAATTAGTCTACAAAGTTACCTATAAGTTCGCTAAACATTCATATAACATCACGATGCCTGATTTACTAACCTAACGACGTTTATGAAGCCGAAAATATTTTAGTATTCACGTCATGTTATCAGAGTATCTTCAAATAATGATATACGAAAGGTAGAGCTAAACAAAATATGTAGTGGGTATCTATCAGATATATTGGGATATTACCATATATTGGGTTAGAATCCAGAATGTATCAAAATATGGAATGATCATATTCGAATGAATATCTATGAATGTTATCGTGTCATTGTATGGCACTTTATTGAATCTCGTATAAATATCGTATAAATAAATTTAATTTAACATCATACACGCATTATTTACATGTATTGGCAATAGGTACCTTTGCCCCGAGATTCGATCTTACTTTACGTCAGTCGATTTAATCTTATTATTACAAGTGAGTCAATTATATATAACCAGTACTAAGTACATAGGTACGGTAAATACACTCAAGAGAATCACTACATAGTATAAAACAAAGTCGCTTTCGGCTGTCAGTCCCTTATGTATGCTTAGATCTTTAAAACTACGCAACGGATTTTGATGGAGTTTTTTTAAAATAGATAGAGTAATTCAAGAGGAAGGTTTATAAGTATAAAAAAATCCGAAATTCCCTCGGGAACGAGTACAACTCGGGTAAAACCGCGGGGCGCTGCTAGTCATACTATAATTACAAAAAACAGACACCGCTGCACGCAAACCAGTTCAAAGACAATAACAGTTTGTATAATACAAATTATTCATACTAAATTGCAATAGAACATTAGGGGCGTTAAAATAAACTACCCAAGTGTTTCGTGTCATAGTTGAGTTAATGGCAACCAGAACTGAAACTACAAGTGAATTAATAACAGTGGTTACTTGGCCCGATGACTCATTTCGTTCGTGGTGAAGGTAACAGGGGACATGGTTAATAGAATAGCCGTACACTTCGTCCAGGCCCGTGCATCGAACTTGCAATTAGGAACACGAAATAGGGTTGCCAACTGTTAAATTGGTAGACAATAAACCGCTTACAATTAATTAAAACTACGTGCTGAACAACTGGATCGAGTGTTACATTACAACTTAGTTTTAAATCATTGAGTTACAACATTTTAAATTTATAAAGAACATTGGTAATTACGGATATTGGCATATAACTGTTTAAGTGAAAATCAAGTTTATACTAGATTTTAATGAGAGAACTATTTATATTTTTTTATTAGGTTGAA
Organism: Cyclophora albipunctata; assembly: GCA_963082685.1. Taxonomy (NCBI): domain Eukaryota; kingdom Metazoa; phylum Arthropoda; class Insecta; order Lepidoptera; family Geometridae; genus Cyclophora; species Cyclophora albipunctata. Next base: position 8,728,063 of record OY720121.1, on the reverse strand, counting down.
ATGCAAATTATACGAGTACTTACCTACTTTACATATATCGAATGAATTTTCGTGTGTCAACTATTTTTGCTGTGTGTACAAATTAGGGGAGATTACCCCACTAATGCAGATAAGCTAATTAACCCTAATACATTAGTTGTCTAACTAATCTATTGATTGTAATGGTAACCCTACGTACATATATACATAGAGGGGTATTGTAACGTGTCTGTTATCCTCATGCAGGTGTATGTCCCGGATCGATCAACAATTGCATGCTCTACTGACATACGAGCATAAATGACCGTAAATAGTTCCCAGAAGCCGGTATATACAATATCGCTTAGTTGGAACGGATATTATAGAATTAGCTTCAAGTCAAACCGTTCAATGTAGAATAGAAAATCTATTTTTAGTTAAACGGTTTGGTAAACCCTATTATAGATTATTTTGGTGGAATAAAAATGAATGACCTGTAAGATACGGTAAGAAGAATAAGATCATAGATCGAATGGAGGATTTAAAGGATTATATGGATTAGCATCGTTCAGTTAGTCAGTCATTCATTAGTTCTGCTTGATTAAGCAAACAAACGGGATTATATTCCTATTAAAAGAAAAGTACCTTTTTAAAGGAGACAAAGTAATGAAACACAATTATACGTAAACGTCTAGCTAAAGCGATAGCTCGACATAATTTAAAAATAAGTGGATGTAAAATGTGACTTGACAAATGAACGTCGATTCCTTCACAACAACAATGGTCGGTTCGGTCGATTCACACCAATTCGGTAGAGACAATGATGTATTGAACAGACGAGGTCACCTTCCAAGAATGGAAACAACGAAGTAAATGTACTCGATAAAATAGATAGCCAACGTTACAGGAAAGTATGGAGAGGAAGCTTACAAATTGAAAACAAACAATGTTTAACGTAGCACCAATTGAAAATAAATAAACGAAACATACAACGAACGCGGCTAAATATAGATGCTTTAGTATTGTGGCTTTATTTCCACTCTTATTAGTGCTTCAAATAGTTAAGTAATATTGAAAATTCCAGACTACCAGGCAGGCAGGAGACGAGAAATGTTTTCCGCGAAAACCACAGGACTCCAAAAATGTTTTCAGTATTTAAAAGGAGTGGCGCCGGCGGAAAAACTCGCCAACATTTTTGCAAAGTCAAGGGGCTTGGTTGTAATGTTTCATTTTTTATATAAAAATTCCAAAGGGGAAATCTCGTTATTAAGTTTAAGATGTTTGTCGGTATAGCGAGTTTATCTTTATCATATTTCAACATCAAGCGGATGCATCTGTTTTGATGCTTAACAAAAAAAACTTTTTTACAAATCTAGATAATGTTTAGAATGTTAAATTCAAGTAGCTAAACCTAGGTGTGGGACCATTCAAGTGTGTAGGGCCCGCGATGGAGTTTTGTATGCAAAACACGGTTGCAACTCAGCGGATAAGTGCATCAGAGACCGCAGTAAGTAGGGCGACGAACTGCGATCGATGGCGACCGGCCCTCCGCACAACTTTATCCATTTACACTGTTCCAAACTTTCACGATCATAACAACCGCACCGGGCCATCGCTACCCGCATTCGCAAATACTCTGCTGACACGCATACACATCCCCCCAATACAAGATAAGTAAGGCACGCTCCTTCCCGATACAGACATTCGTCACACGTTATAAAAACTCCATCTATACCCAAAGAAAATGCTTCGATTCCCGAAGGTGTCAACGATACAAAGATTCCTCAATTCTATAATAAAATGTCGCAATTTCATCAACACGAATTTGTTTACTGAATCTATTTTATGTAACTGACAGAAAACGAATTCCAAGAGATTCCGTTTTGCATATTTACTGAAACGGGAATGCGGGGAAAATTTTGAGCAGAATAATTATTTACATAGCGACCATTGGGTAGGTAGGCAAGTGAAGCGAGCGGGCATCCCATCGACGCGGTCTCCGCCCGCCCCGACATTAAAAGTCGAGTGGCCGCCGAAAGCTCCCAATTAGCTGGGACTTTGACGCCCGTTCTGTTCACCAGTACATAATTGCAAAAAGAAATATGTTTTAGTGCTCTACTGGAATTATTAATGTTAGAGATGTTGGAGATGTTCGAGCGCGGGTGGGGGTGAATGTAGCGAGAGTTAGCGTTTGGCTTTTGTTTGATTAAAGAGAAACACAATCGCGGTCGACATACTCCGGGCGAGGACTTATTAAATTTTCCCTCGGGGTGAGGACGAACAATGGCGTCTATCTTGGGTGTAGATAACGTTGGTGTTCCCGGCTCCCGGTGTACAATGGGCCCGAGCGCGACTTGCGGCTGTCACTCCTCGGATTCGCCGCGCACCTCCTACAAAACTTTGCTGCTTGTCTTGTCACTATTTGTATGCTCCGTCTTCGGTTGAAGGTAATTTGTTATGATCTTTGACGTTGTTTTGTGAACGAAATCAGAGTGATGTTTGCCTATAACTAACCTGTCAACTCTCCGTGATATATGTGTGATGTATCGACGTCGTGGAGCTGCCCTTGTGAGCCTTCGACCTGGGGGCAAAATATTTGATTAGTATATTGACCAGTAAGAATAGTACATAAAAAGTATTCGATGGGAGGTTGGTCGATTCTTACTTTGAAATCCTGGCCGAAAGCCGAGACATCTCTCCGTAGGCGAAGATTGAATCTTCTGCCGTGGGCGCGAAAGGTGAGCCGCAGGTCCGGCGGGGCGTCCGTGGACCTCCTCGCTCTAAGGTGCTGTTCATGTATCGCATCAGTGTCATAATCCAGACCCTCGTAGTAATCGACGTATTCACTAAGTTTATTCAGACGAGACGCTGCAACAAACGGAAAAGAATAAGTACCTTCTCATGTTACATTTTATGACCTTCATATTACATAAGTAAAGGAAAAAAGATGAATTCCATAAAAATCTCATATTACATAGCCGCGGCTCTTTACGTCCGCCGTAGATGATGACATAAAAAACCATTGTAAAATAGTATTTAGAGATGAAAGCGTCCTTCGTAAATATGAATAAAAGAGAAGGAAAGATAAGTCGCCTTGACATGGGACAAAAGAGCTTGAATTATTTCTAAATAATGGGGGATTATAAAATTAAATGAATGTGGTGGATTGGTGTTAAAATTATCTAACCTACTGCTTGGAGAATGACAAAAAGACTCGGCAAGCAATTACGACTAATTGTTCAAATGTAAAGAAGACTTAACAATGACCCGCATGTCAAAAGTAATTATGTGTTGCAAAGACGAATAAATGTGGCAGTTCTGTGAAGCCAATATCCGTACCCAAAAATAAAGTTTTGTAATATAACGAAACAGCTGTGTGTTACCCAGAATAGTAAACTACACGGGCTATTAATTTTATATATAAAAAAACTGGAGAATAAACCAAACCCAATAGCTGAACTTAACTGTATATTTAACCGTGTGTATTGTCGAATTCTATTTAATTCAACCTGATTTCAGTCGATCGATGTCACTATAAATAAAGTAGAATTTCTTCCAAACTTCTTAGACGGATACCTAGTTATGTGTAGCTAGTTTTATGGGCACGACAAAGGGAAAGGAAAACATTGTTGAATGTTATCACAGGTGTTACCTATCAGGAGACAGAATTTCGAAAGTCGTAACTATACGAGAGTATGATAACTTTGAGAACTTTTTCTGAAAATATATTTTGTGTACGTATGGAAGCATAAAAATAGATATCTGGCGTAGAGAAAATTGTGAGCTCAATTTTAGATATTATGGAGTACTAGGCTATCCACTTTTTAATACATAGGTACGTTGAATACAGGAAAGATATGGGCCGGTGAGACATGTATCTTCTAATGCAAAAATACCTGTTTATGTAGCTTTCAACTGCTAAGATAGTTGTTATCGGCATGCTACTAAGTTGTTTTCCACAATATCGTTCAAATGAGTGTGCTAAATATAAAAGTTGTTGCTAGGGGATTCCAGGTGCGGTATAACAAATGCATAACACAGTTAATAGATTCACTTAACGATAAAAATATACACTTGAATAGTATTTATTCCGTATCGGACACCCGAAGCCATAAAGTGATCACGTCAAACAATGGACTCAGTAGAGTTTATTGCAGCAACAGAAATATATTCAGTGAAATGTCGTTTCCCGGTTCCGAGTAAAATTAAATTTTAGTTTGAATAATGTTATTTTCAAAACGTGTAATTAGTTATAGTAGGGGAGCCATATGGACGATGCCACGCCAGTGCAAGTGTGCATAACATGTGTTCAAGTTTTTTTCTCGTTTTTACGAGTTCGCATTCTAAACATAACATCCTAACACAATACGCGGTAAGATCAACATACGGACATTTATATTCGGGTACTATATTGTGTTTTATTATTGAAGAGCATTTATTATGTACAAGGTGTCCAGACAGATATGGAAGTAGTAACGTGTTGAGAGCTCGGGGCACGTAGTAAGCTCGGCCAAATAAATAGCCCATACATTCTCGTTAGGCCTTCGTTTCCACAAAATGCAGTATCAAGCGAAATGCTACCGAGCGCCCGATATCGAACTGATACGGGCTCTTCATTTAGATGGAAATTTTCTGCTTCAGATTTATAAATGTACATTCGAGATACTTTTGGCTTGGCGATACAATATTTCATTAATGCATAATACTGCAATTACTATACAGTATTGTCTATTAACAATGGGATTGAGAATGGGAATGTTAAACTCAAAACAATGTGAGTGCTTTTACCGGTATAAACTACATAACGTATCATAGAACATTACATAAATCATTCATCAACAGTCGTTGAGTCAACTGGAGCGTTTGCGGTTGGTCATTCGACAGGAATATTTACACATTCACGTGTGTTTGTTAAGCAGCGAGTGGGAGGGTTTTTGCTTTGGGCTGCGCGGCAGGTCACCAGGTTAGTGGGACAGGAGCTCCCCCTGCCGCGATATGGACACAACAAAGACCACGCTAATGCTCCTACGATGCGACTTTTGCCCGATTCCTTCTAATCGCCTTCATTACGGCTATTACACATTCAACGCAACAAATCGTTAAAGCTAGGCCGTTTATTTTATTGCTCAGGGTTTTATGTAACAATAACATATGCGATAGCTACGAGTACTAATCCCTACAAACTCATTTTAACATCTTTTCTAGCGTAAAATTTATGGGTCCCGTCCAGTCTTGAACGTGGGCTACAACGCCGAGAGAAGTGAAAGTAAGTAATATCAACGCTACCCTAAAAGATTAAAGGATTACTCCATACTCTAGGGATTCACAACTTTGTTCCAACTTCTCAATTTGTTTCCAGATCAATATTATTGTAATTACTTACTGAACAAACAATGTCACACCACACGTAACGAGGAATAGGTAGACTAAACACAAACAAATTATATAACGAACATGTACAAGTCAGAACAGTACGTGCGTAATTGTACGCTTCAATATTTGCTTGCTTCAAGGTTGCATGTTAATTAATTCTAAACATCATAATACTACAATTAAACATTTGCTTTGTCTTTTGCAGAAAGGCGATTAGAGTTCATAATAAAGAGTACAAGATAAAGAGAGATAAATAAAAAGGTACTTCATGTAGGAAATTACGTATTAGGATCGTTGACAAACTTACATCCTGTCTGTGGTTTCCATATCGACCGATAAGACTTACTAAATAAAATAATAAAGTGACTACTCGAATTTCATACCAAGTTTGATAAAGAATATTGTTAACCTATACTCCCGACATATTAATATAAAAGCATCATATTTATTTACATATTCGATTTTATTTATTGACCTAAATTTTGCATTCACAGAGATCTGACCTATAAATAAGAGAGGGAAGTCAACTGATAACAGCAGATAATACGAGGAAAAAGTGGAATACTTAAAGGTAAATAAATATGTTTTCAATAGCTGCAAAAAACATGAACACAACACTGATGATGACTGAACGTAGTTAAGAATTACTCGAGAATAACACTTTTTTAAGAAGTGGGGATATAAATCTATAGAGACCAAGTCTTTTATCTACCAGAAAACCATAGACAGAAAAACATATCACAGAATAATAAATTCAGACTGCTGGACAAGAGATGGTCTCATGCAGGAAAAGAGAAGATAACATGATAATTTATTTACTACACTGCAGTAAATTATACATTTGGAATTCCCAAGCGTTCTTTCCGATGCAGTGATAGTAATATTTAATTACACATTGAACTTTACTGAGTTACTTTCGATTCTTATCTGGGGTACACCAACTCTAATTAATCACTTTAGTACACAGCAAGCTATAAAACACAGCCTGAACTCGGGAAGGGACCAATTACTAAACCATAAATTATGTCGATACAAGCTTTCTCTCTGTACTGTGTGACTTGAGTTGCCTACTCTATTTCAAGGAATTGGATGCTTGAACTTTAAGCTTAGTTCGTTTTAACTTTTAGTTACGATAATTAAATAATTGAAAGCTTTATTAAAGCTTTTAAATAAAGGCAACACTGGAGAACTTGGAGATTAGTTTGAGGACACAGAATTTCACTTCACTACAAAAGTCAATCATAAAGTTTTTAAAATTCTACGAATAACTACCGAAGCAGCGTTCATCTGTTCCGCTTTCACGCTTAATGCGCTTAACCGATTTGGATCGAATTTTGAACACCTTCAAGGTATAAACTGCGTAAAAGGGCATATGTCGTACAATCCCGACCACGGAATAAACAAAGCAACATTCGAAGGAAACGTCTAACTAGCAGAGTCATAAATTACACTTGATATTAACAACCTAATTGTAAAATTTGAGTCTTCCGTTTCAGGTCTTGTTCCAAGTCAGACATAATACAACATTATCAAATAATGGCTGCAATCCAATCAATCAATGCTCAATATAAATACTGATGGGAACTAACAACGAGCAATACGACCTAATTGATGTACTGTACACTAACTGCGGACGACGGTCCAAAGCCAATTTGTACTGCTCTTCGTCCAATTAATTTGACACTAACCGATTCAAGCATCTGCCGTTTGTTTTACTCGGAAAAATATGAGAGTTACTGTATTGCAGACGACAGACGTTGTGACAGAATTATTTAGACAAACTACCTACCGAGATATATTTCATACTGCATTTTTATTAAATAATTTTAAGAAGAGATTGCCTTTGGAATAATTGAAATAGTAGAACATAGATTTCGTAAAAATTATGTGACTATCTATACTGTCATTTGAAATATTAAAAATGGTAAATCACAGATTTAGGAAAAACTATGTTGTATAAAATTTACACAGCAAACTTTCTAAAGTATTAACAATAAAGTAAGCGCATAAATACACAACCGACGATAACTAACATTTTGTATAACGTTATTGGTGAAGTTAGACCAAAACGAGTATAAGTTATCGTGTAGACGCTTTGTACTCGGCAGGGTGTCTCATAAGAGTGTCCCCGGGAGTCATCTCGTCGCTAATTGCCTTCGTTGGCCGTCGTCGTCACATCCGACACTTTGTATCTGCACCGAATCTCTCGCTAAACGGCTCAACATACTCCCCCACTAACTTAGCTGGTAACAGATGTTACTAACTATTATTTCCGTTAGTATTAATTGTTTGGACAGTCAAAGAAACTTGTCCTCGCTTGCTTGATTTATATTCTCTGTGTTTGTAGTAGAGGTAGATAGAATTTGTATTAAGTTTGTCGTTTTCATTAGAATTACTAACGTAGAATTTGAGATTCCACTCCATGTAGGTATTATGTTAAAATATGCGTAGGTACGATTTTGTCTGAGCATAAAACCAGGCCCATTTTCCAGTCTAGTGTGGTGTAGATGAAACTATCCTCCCGAGAGGTCTAGTGACCCAATTATTCCTGCGCTTCCTCCTACTCCCAGTTAAAAATAACTCTCTAAACTTTCTTACTGTTTCCCGACTGAGGTTGAGAAATCACATTTTTATTGTTTGTGAAGTTTGATTAAATAATGAAGCTTTAAAAGTGTAAGTTGTAAAAGTATAAAAATATTTTCTAAGTTTTGGAAATAAAGAAAATTAGTAATTGGTCTTTGAGGAAATAAGTATTTATGATTTCGAATATCTTTCTTTCCAAAGAGCTTTGAAGACGATTCTTAATACGTCAGGACAAAGAAATAACGAAAAGTATGTAGGTATGTTAAACCAAATATAGACAACAAAACAAGCATTGAAAGCATATTCAAAACACATAAATTATTCACATCGTATTTTGTTGAAAAACTAAGTAACAAACAGTAGTTAAAAAAAGTGTTTTTAGAGATACAGCGAGTTCAGTTATTCATTGCCTGTAACGAGCGACTTATCATCCATGCAGACGTTTGTTTACGTCCGCTGGCCGCCTAACTGCGCCCGCCCGCCTAACTACGTCCCGCCCGCCCTAACTCCGTCGGCCATCCTATCCAGCTATCCGTCGCAGTACATTCTCCGTTCGCTACGCCGAGGTCGACGACCGCCTTACACTTACAGATTTAATATATAAATACATAAAGCACATCTCCAATGCAAATGAGATACGTGTTTCAATTACTTTATCTTGATCAAGGGAATGGAATAAGAATCGCGGGAGGGAATGTAAACACCCCTTCTCTACCTTGGTGACGTGATAGTTACTTTGTTGAATATTTACTATTCGGGTAACTAACATCTATCTTAGTTAAGTGCAGAATGTCTATATGTGTAGTACTTATGATCTCGAATACTTTTCAATATAAGAAAACAAATACAGAACTTCATCAGTTAAAGTTTTTATTGTAATTATGAATCGAAGTTTCGTAGTATATTGAAAATAAGGTAAATAAAATACCAATAAGTAGTTATAAAGCATATATCAAAATACCGTTTAAAACAACATTGGCAATTTGGTATTTTAGCTGTCGTACTTAAAAATGAAGGATTTTTGTTAAAATGTAACAGGTTTTATTAAAATAAATCGCCCACTTCAACCAGAAAATAAGGAAAATCAAATAAGAAAGAATCTAGATTTCTTCGTTTTTCCGTATGATTATAGAAATAAAATTGCATAATAATGGTAAAGAGATAAAGATAACTACATTAATTTGTAACTGAAATAATAATGTTATACCTATACCTTTCTATCAAAGCAGAAGTTTCTAGCTATTTCACTCATTTGTAAAATTAGACGAGACTGCGAGACTTTCATCAGACGAAGTTTTTAGATTGTAATTTAAACTTGTTACAATACAATTAGTCACCAATTCTGTTACACCCCGTGGCGTTTTGCGATTTTATTATACATTTTAGTTTTAAGTAGGTACATTTTAGTCACTTAGTTTTTTACTGTATAAATAATCGTCTTCAAAGATCTTTTAAACTTTACACGTTTGAACTAGGTTGTTATTCATCCATAAACCAGCGACTATTGAAACTGATTGACTCTATGACTCATTGACTGGGTCGAGGCGAAAACGCGTATCGCTTTAGCCTTCTACAAAAAAGAATCTGTTACGCAGGGTTATTTAGCTTGAGGCAAAGGCACTAAATCGTGTTACAGCCTTGGAGGCTGGTACGCTTCGCTGAGCATGACGTGGCAGACCCAACGCCAATATCTTAAATCTATTGTGTTGTACACAATCTCAGCGCCGCAGTAAATATTACTCAGGATGTGCTCTACCTGCCGACGTCCTTCGAGCCCATATCGTTACCACTTAAATATTCTACACGTTTCTGGAATATTCTAGAAAACTCGATAATAAATGATACCTACTATGAATCAAAAAGTATCGTCAGACCAATTTGATATCTTCACAAACTGATTACTACCTAATTAACCCTATTGACATCACTGAATATACAAAGTAAGAATTACTCACTGTACTGATATCGTCGGTGAGTTGAGCGGCCCAGCAGTGGGACATTCCAGGCTAATACTTATTTACTTCAAATAGTTTGGTAATATAACTTATTCAGATAACATCATAAATGACACTAACTGCAATTATCACCGGGAAGGAATGACATAAAATAAATTCACTAAAGCAAATCAAATTACTCATGTTTTACAGGAATATTTAAGTTTAGATATTAACAGGAAGGGACATTCATCATAATGAATTAATTGAGTGAAAAATCAATCCTTGCGTACCGAGTAATAAACTGAACGCGTCACCGACCCAATTGAGGAAGAAAAACAAGTTTAATATTTATTTTACCTTGTTTACCCGGGTTTTATTTAAATTAGCTTTTTCCGAGGAAAATCGGAATGAGTTCGGCTCGTGTACTACTATAGTTAATTCATATTAAATTTATTTCTATACAAAAAACACGATAGTGTTGTGATGGTGTGTGAACAGGTACAACGTGGGTAACACCGCGGGGTGCGGGTAGTATTTATATAATAGATGATCACTAGATTCTCTAGCTAGAAGAAGTAGAAGCTTGTATTTAAAATTAAAACAATCTTATTAAATTCTTCTCATTGAAAAAACTTACGTTCAGATAGCAATTTATTGAGGAAGGTTATATGCAATAAATATAACAGTACGATTTCCCACAGAATTAAACGTGTCCAGACCAGTTATAACATAATAAACCTACTCCAAGATAAGATAATTTTAATATTACGTATTACGCTACAGTTTATTGACCTTTAAAGTCTAAAATCAATGTCTGTATGTTCATCTATAGAAAAGGCAAGGAAAAAGGATAGAGGTTTCCTAAATGTCACACCCAACGGACCATTGAAGGATTATGGCTGACTACTTTGACCATAAACATTTTACGATGCTTCTTTGTACAAAATCACCGTTTAACTCGCAACGATCACTCGCAACTTTTTGTATCGGCTGCGCAGTAAAAAGTTAAAAACTTTACAAATATCTGTAACATTCGACTGAAACGTTTAAACGAACGGTTCCAAGCGTAGTGTTTTGTTTATTTTAAAGCTTTTTGTTCAATAGCAGTTTATTAAACGTTATATTTAACGTCGTTTAACTAGATCGTTGAGTTTATTAGCACCATATAAGTTGAGTGTAACGGTATTTTTTTAATGTCACATGCCCGTGAACCTCATGCACGTTTGAGTATTGTAAACTATCTGTCTGTGAATGAACACATCCCATAGAGCGGAAAGCCATGCTTTTGACATTGAATTACCAAAGTACATCCTTTTAAAACAAAAAAGATGGAAAGGTCAAAAACATGGTCACGTCCGAATTAATAATGTTAAAAATATGCATGAAGTTTCATGTTTTGTATCATATCGCGAATGCCGTAATCATTTTCCCAGGAATTATTGTTTAGGAACCAGTTTAGGATTAGATAAGATATTTTGTGTTGAAACTAACTAGTTAGGTAACCAAGTACTCCTACGCATGTCCACAAACAGGATTTAGCCATTGTTCATTCTAGATATCAGCCCAATGAGATGTTAAATAGACAAAGTGCAGTACCAATTAGAAAGTACGGTGCTTACTTAACTGACGTCAAATGTTGACTGTCAAGTTGCAGCTGCGTCATGTCAACAATCCACCGAATAAAGAGTAAGTATACATGACAGATGTCAGTTTTTATTAGCTTAGAAACGTTTAGCGATTGGGCGAGCGTCAGCGGTGTATGAATGGTTAGTTAGTAGTTAGCCGGGAGTGGTCCAGTCGAGTTGGCAGTGTATGCGATTCGTCTGCAACGTCACCAGTGGTCGTGACCTCGCAGGTTCAACGTACGGAGCCGTCAGCCCGTCACAGCAAGCGCGCACACCGATGCGTCAACATCTCATGTGATAATCACACCCCCATGTACTTATTAACTAATAACATGACGCTTCTTCACTCACTGTATAGAATGTTTCATTTAGTCTTTCCATCCGCTGCGACAAAATCTCATGCCATCATAACTATGTGAATCATCATGACTTCTCGTACCTACCTAATATGAAAATATCCACGAGTAGTCTTTACTTATTACGTTATGTCTTTTGTCTTTCACTTCAAAGTGGGAGGTGTCTGTTATAACCGCAGACATCGAAAATATAAATGTCACAGTAGTAAATGTCAATGACCACATAAAAGATGTGATGACAAATTCACGTTCAGACAAAACATTTAGTTTTCTTACAACAGTTAAAGCGGAAAATACTACATATGAATAATGTACGAGTACCTAGTTCAGATATGAAGTTATTGTATTGTACTGTAACAATTAGTTTGAAATGTGAATAATGGGCTCCAAGAACCAGCCTAATAATACCTTTGTATGCAGCGACAGCTAAATTTTGTCGCATCTCCCCCTACCTCACTAATAACGGTTTTGCGATGACTAACTTGCGTGCTACTCATACGAAGCTCGAGTAAGTAATTAACTAAGTTCAACTTTCGATTCAAGACGTCAATATTGTGCAATCATCTTACAATGACTCGTGGATAAGTAGCCAATCAAAACGTCATTCAACTAATGTCCGAAAATATCGGACGTATTTGACAGCCGAAATACTGCTGAATCTGGTCAAGGTAGGCCACGCATTGATGTTCAATAGATCGATTCGATAAAACAAAACCTGTTGGGAAAGTGGAACGGTAAAGTTTAAACGGATCATACATCAACATCAGACATATTGGCAATCATTTGATGCAATAAAACGTCGCTATCGGCTTGTGATCGCTGTTCTTGGGACGCGCCGAGATAAGAACTCCGCATGAATGAAGGCTATTTCCTCGTCTCCGTAACGCGAGCATTTTCGCACGTAACGTTGGCAACTGGGACAGAAATAAACCAATCAAACAAGTTGGCTTTTAGTTAAACATTCAGTTTATTGCTCTGGTTGTGAAAGCCAATTTCTGGAAAGCCTCTACTGGGTACGGCAAGTAGTTAAGAAATCATAACGCTCGAAAACTCGGAAATAGTGGAAATGAAAAAAGATACAAAGTATTCTAGGTACATTTTACGAGTGTCGCGGAAATTTTTCATGAATGTATTTTTATACGGCAATAAAAGAAATGTAAATTAGGTAGGTGGTTACCTATTCAGTTAGGAATTGTGGAAAATGTTTAAAAGAGATGTTACTAACCGTTAAGTACCTACACTTACTTTAGTTTTAAAAGGTACTAAAAGTCAGTAAAGGCATTCCCTTTTTCCCAATTTGAAAACTGACGAAGGTTTTCCTACTGACTGTAATTATATGGCAATCTATATAAGATCTTAGGCCTTTATGCTGTTTAGAGATACTAAATGTAAACAAAACAATAATAATGTCCTGTTGGCAACCATTAGCCCCCTTATCTAATAGAATGAGCGGAACCGAAGTGCCGCGGCCTAGAGGATGCAAATAGATTTTCAAAGTGGATATATCCTCTCTAATGTTTAGCATACCTAGATAGCTACATTGTCGATAAAATGTAACTCTTAGCAACACTCACGAATACCAGAGTTGTATATATTAACATAGTAACACGTTGTAGATAACTGCGATTTATTTTGCTGTTTTAATAAATGACTTAACTATGCATTACCCTCCCACCTCGCAATGCGATATTGAATTTTTAAACAGAACTTGTTGTTTTACTAGGCGAATACTACGATTAGTTATCTACTTTATAAATAGAACAATTTCATGAATGAAGTTATTTGCTATTGTTTTGAGCAAATCTTTTTAAAATTATTCAAACAATAAACGAACTTGATTTTTAAACAAACTTGACCCCGATTGATTAAGTTCAATATTGGCTATTGGTAAACTGAGTAAACATGCGGATCTTCGGTATTAGCGGCTTTGTAGTTAACTACACTTATTGTATTCAAGTTAAATGAATTAGCATGATTGCTGTTCAAACAATCACTACTAAGTAGGTAAGAGTGAGTAGGTACCTACCTTATAGTATGTTTGGAATATTTAACCTTGATATTCTGTAAACATTCACCTTCGTAACTGGACCATCCAAATAGCTATCGATATAAGGTCGAGTCCTGACTGTGCAAAAAATATGAGTAAATTGCTCTAGATAACCCACCTGCCAACCTAGTTATTACGCGAAACGTTTTTGATAGCACAACTACTATTAAAATACGTAGGCACTTTAGGTTGGTAATAAATAACTTATTACCGTGCGTGCGTTCGATTTATCTAGGTAACTTTAAACAGTCAATTAATGATCTGTTTAAAATAATTATTTCAGTGAATAATTAAATAAATCCTAGGCTGCGTTTATACAGAGACTAGCAGTGCCCGCGGTTTCATCTCCTTTCCTTCGTTTTCTGTTCTTTTAATTCCGATCATTTCGATGAACAATTGCCAAACTAAACAAAAAATCCTTTATTAGTATAGATATAGAATATCCAATATAGGTATAACATTGAAAAAAAGTGACTTGGAACTGAATAGATTCTACATAGCGTCTAGACTTCTAACGATTACACATTTGAAACTGTACAATAAGCACAACAAAGATATATGTGTCTAGCTAGCTGGACTTTGTACCAGTACCAGTATTCAAAATGTTGGTTCATACAATACAATGAAGACACAGATCTATTATAGATCTAGTAAGAGAGTTTAGTCTAGCGATGTTGGTGGGATTGATTTTATATGACTCAGTTATAAGAACCAGTTAATATTTGCATTATCATCAAATGACGATAGTTACTACGAAAGTAGAACATAGAAAACTGCTTATATTTAATGCCTATTCTATTTTTTTGTTATGATCAGTGTCTATGTATGGCAGGATTAGTTTCCTTGTTGATATAAAAAATAGTTGTAAAAAAGAATGCCTTAAACAACCTTCAACTCAAACAAGGTTTTTAGGGTTCCGTAGCCAAATGGCAAAAACGGAACCCTTATAGATTCGTCATGTCTGTCTGTCTGTCTGTCTGTCCGTCCGTCTGTCCGTATGTCACAGCCTTTTTTCTCCGAAACTATAAGAGCTATGTTGTTGAAACTTAGTGTGTAGATGTATTCTGTGAACCGCATTAATATTTTCACACTAAAATAGAAAAAAAATAAAATTTTAGGGGGGTCTCCCATACTTAGAAATGAAAAAAATATTTTTTTTTTCATCAAACCCATACGTGTGGGGTATCTATGGATAGGTCTTCAAAAATGGTATTGAGGTTTCTAATATCATTTTTTTCTAAACTGAATAGTTTGCGCGAGAGACTCTTCCAAAGTGGTAAAATGTGTGTCCCCCCCCCCTGTAACTTCTAAAATAAGAGAATGATAAAACTAAAAAAAATATATGATGTACATAACAATGTAATCTAACACCGAAAATTGGTTTGAACGAGGTCTAGTTAGTAGTTTTTTTTTTACGACATAAATCGTAAACCGCAAAAAAATACTGATTATTCATTCAATAACTCAAATGTAAATAAAAAAACATTTATTTCAAGAACTTCTTTATTATGTTACTCGCTGCTACGGAACCCTTCATGGGCGAGTCCGACTCGCACTTGGCCGCTTTTGTTACTATGTAGTTGTTGTAGAGGTATAAGAAAATGTGATTAAAAGTTAATGTATATTTTAAGTAGGTTTAGGACATAAGTAAATTATGTTCAGACTAATTGGATATAGGTATATGGAAGATTATTATTCCCAGCGATATTTTAATATTAAATTACAGAAATGTTCAATATATCACTACATACGAGTAGTAAAAACAAAGTTGCTTCCCGCTGTCTATCTCTATGTATGCTTAGATCTTTAAAACTACGCAACGGATTTTAACGCGATTTTTAAAATAGATGGAGTGATTCGAGAAGTCGGTTTATATGTATAAAAATTCCCGAAATTCCCACTGGATCGGGCACAACGCGGGTAAAATCGCGGGGCGCTGCTAGTGTACTCTGTGTGCTATTGAGTTAAAATTTAAACTTTCATGACTGATTTTTCAATCAAAGAAATCTTTTTTTTATTGAGAAAAGGGTTCAGTGATGGGGTAAGAATGGAATTAAATCACTAAACATTTAATCTTTTCCGAAAGAATCATTTTTTATTGAAAAATTAATCAAATTAATCCACATTTTAACTATCATAAGAAAAATAGTGTAGTAGCTTCGCTAGGGACTAAAAACTAATAGGTAAATAATAAATAATATAATTTAATAAATATAATATTAAGTGGGCAATTAATTTCTAATAGTCAGGCACTTATTTATCACAGCACAATAAATATTTCCTGAAGGCAATCAGAATGAATTAAATAAAATTAAATACATTATTGTAAAACCATATAATTAAATATAAAAATGCACAACAGGCTGTGTGTACCTATTTAACCAGAATAGTACCATTTATAATAATTTTATTTCATTAAATTGCCATTACGTAACATTAAGTATGAGAATTCGTAAAAGAATAGAAATTTAATGATGCTGCAACATAATATACCGACAATATACATTAACACACACACAAACAATCTTTATTGCACATTTATGTACTTAATGAACTTGTCATTACTGCTAGGAATCCATTTGTTTCGTAGTTATTACAGAATTTCGGTGATATTTAGACCAGGATTTCACAATACTTCGCTAGTTTTAGCTTTAGAAGACAGTTTGACATCTCTTGAGTTTTTTCAGAAAACTTTAAAACTTTGTACCTACATGTAATAATAGTGGCTGTTTTATATTGAATCTAACTAAAGAGTTTGATTTTTTTTAACACACTAATCTCAGAAACTATACTCGGAATTTTTATTAGATTCCAGATTTGACATTAGCTACTGTCATTTTGTGAAATAATGATACCACATATAATAGTGTAGTGTAGTGATACGAATATCTTATTTCTTTGCGAATCGATATTTTGTATCCGAGATGTATCCGATGTATTTTCTCATTGTTTTTTACTTGTTATTAAACTAGATTATATAAGCTTTTTTTTGACACCAATATATTAATTACTTGGAATGAACAGTCTAGAACATTAACCAAAACAAACAACGTTTTTTTTCTGTTTTATTTGTCATGTTCCTTCATGATCACATTTTTTCATTTATTTCACACACAATTATAAAAGAAAAGTCTCAGATCGTTAACTAATCGTCAAAACTAAATTATCGGTTCAGAAATATTTAATTTCCTGATATACTTAGTTTACGAGAGTAAAATTATAAACGAGAAGAATCGATCCGGAAATATTCCATTTCCATATCGAATAATTTCGCAACGTCACTATTTAGTATTTGTCATAATGTTGCAACACTGAAATTGTCAAATCTGGAATCTAATTAAAATTTTTAGTATAACAATCAAATTTGAATAATTCTTTGTCTAATGGATAGCCACATTCAACGGGAAGGTCCTAGGCTATTTTTGCATCCCGAAATTCCCTGTTATGTGACACTAATGCAACTTAAATTGCAAAATGTGTCAATAAGAATTCATTAACCCAAAGTGGCTGTTTAATGTTAAACTTATAAATGACTGATTTTTTTACCTAATTTATGAATATGACTCACTTTCCTTGTTATACTTGGAATAACCACTTGACCAATTCAAACAAATATGATATGGTATAGAGATACACCATACAGTATAGAGAAAATATAGAAGGGATCATCAACTTCCTGAAGGAATTAAACTGGCATAATGAAATAGATAGATCTACACCACACGCAGAAAGAGTACAACCATGATGCTCAATTAGGGAGAGTAGTTTATCTATGCTATGCATATAAAATAAAGTCCCCAAAAGCTGTTGTGTCTATATTACTAAACTACTCAACATATTTTAATGCAGTTTTCATAAACACAGGGAGTGATCCAAGAGAAAACTCCTACAGAAATATGGTACTGCTAGTATGATATAGTTTTTACATACATTCCGAAGATTTCAACTATAACCACACCAGTTAACATATTAATAAATAACATTATTTATTTTTGTTTATTAATTTACTACTGTTATGACTGCTAGGAGACTTGTTTACAAACCAAACTGACAATAGAAAACAATTTATTGTCCCATTGTCGTGCTCTTTTTAATGCAATTTATATCCTATTCTTCAATAGTAAATAGTAAATAAATGGGAGTAAAAGCACTAACAATAAACAAAGTTGTATTTAGTGAAATAAAAAAGTAGTAAAGAATAAAACATTTCTTAATTGATGAACGCAAATGAGAGTGTTTGCTTAATTGCAAGAATGTTGAAATTGTTGTACTAATAATTAGCCTTCATCAGCAAATGTATTTATAGTGATAGTTTGTTTGTTTACAAACAATAAGGAATTGTTAAGGGACATATTAGGTCACATTTATTTTATGTCTTATGCCCCTTGTGTTAGTGGACACACCACACCATAACTAGTAATGTAATTTACGTTACAAAAAATGTGAGATTAAACATTCAATTCCAATAAAGGATTGAAAGATAGGATGATCCTACGAGCAAAACCTGGTGTCCTGTAGGATATGAGATAAATATACATCTCTGGTTTGGGGATTTCATTCAACTTCGCGAAGGACGAATGGGTTGGCAACATCATTCATTAATACGAGAGGACATTGTAACTTACCACTTTCAATATATGGCAGGGCGAGAAGTAGAAAAACTATGTATCCAATTTCACTAAACATTGTCGCCTGGAAAACACACACTCCTGGAGAATCACTAAGTCATTGCACTTAAAAATACAGCTGATTTTCAAACCACACAAAACCTTTGTCTGTTTTTAACGCGAACGCATGCGCGTGCAAACAATATTTTTTTATTTACATTACAATAAATATTTATCAATCACTGTGCACAATAATTACACGATTTTAATTCGCGTAATTAAATATTCGTGGGATTTATTGACACCAAAGTTGACGGAAACAATAAATAATAACAAGAAATACTATGTGTCATTGGAACGATCAATTATCTCCAGTAACGAACTATCACATCTTTTAGTAACTAAAGTAAACCTATGACAATAATTAAACGATTTCATTAACGATATTCACAAAACAATAACACTTGAACTAAAGTTGTATTTCTAAAGTAATATTTTTTTGAGACTACGGACTCTCATATTTTCTGAGTTCTGACATATTGGATTGAGTCACGACTTTTTCTGAAGGTTGGTAATTTCAACTGGAACAAGCCCAGTGTTGCCAACTGAATAGTGACGAAATAGTCAAAGAGTAAAAAATCTTTGGTTCGTGATTCATATTGTTTCCGGCAGGCACGCAGTTACCTATTTCCATGGACTTATTATTACTAAGATGTAATAAATACTAAACAATTAATAATATTGCAATTATTTGATGGTGCACCGAAAGTGTTTTATTATAATCAAGAAAAAATTGTGTGTACTAAAATTCTAAGGTTTTCGTCAATGCCATCTATTGTGATCGTATTGCGACTATTATCATTTATCACAGACCACCAAGTACCACCAAGTCGGTAGATGGCGTGATAAACGAAGTAAAAATCGGTAAAAATGGATCCTTCCGATACCGATTCAAATATTTTGATTGATTTTGTTGTTATTGTTAATTTATGGAACTAGCCCATACATGACGGAGCGGAAAATGATGCTCTCCATTTACTTTAGTACACTAAGCTCAGTCCACTCCGTTGTATCCCTTGGTGGACACAAGATGATTATATACTGTAAGGCATGATGATTAAGCAAGGCCACACCTTGTAATGTAAGACTTAAGATAGGTAGGAGTGACACGAGAACGAATACGAAAATCAAATGGTGCCTCAATTTGATTTTTCCCGTTAGATCTCGAGTCTCCTCTGGGTAACATTATAGACAAGGCCCAAGCAGTAGTTTATCTATACTTCTATACTAATATTATAAAGAGGAAAGGTTTGATTTTTTGTTTGTTTGTTTGTTTGTTTGTTTGTCTCGAATAGGCTCTGAAACTACTGCACCGAATTAAAAAATTCTTTCACCATTCGAAAGCTACACTATCCCTGAGTGCCATAGGCTATATTTATTCCCGAAATTCCCACGGGAACGGGCACAACGCGGGTATATGTAACCCAAGGTATGAAAAACATGCCTAAAAAAATTGGTTTTTGGCGTGCGCTACTAAATCTATTGATGATACACAAAAACAATGTTCTACACAATCAAAGTACATATAATTGCAAACAAATAAGTTCGCGAGGGCATATGTCTAACTATTATAGTTAAGACACAATAACCGTTTTAAGTTAAAATTAATTAAGTAGTTAAAAAAGGAGTGTAATTTTAAGTTGATGATATTCATATGATGATATGAATCTACATCAAAATAAATGGCTCTACAATCAAGGTTAATTATGTTTCTTTGTGTACCTCTTTAAATTATTTAAATCGGACAGTTAGTTTCAGAGTTATGATGAGAAATATCACTACATAGTATAAAATAAAGTCGTCTCTGTTTCGTGTCTGTTTGTCTGTATGCTTAAATCTTTAAAATTACGCAACGTATTTTGATGCGGTTTTTTTGTAATAGGTAGAGTGATTCAAGAGGAAGGTTTTTGTGTAAAAAAATTCCCGAAATTCCCACGGGAGCGGCCACAACGCGGGTAAAACCGCGGGGCGCTGCTTACAAAATAGTAATGCTCGATGGCGGGTCTCTTATGGCTACTTACTGTTTCGTGCAGTCAAAGCGCGCGGGGATATACCTACCTACGAACTACGAACGACGAAGACGTGCTATGTAGGTATTATCCCGAATTCTTCCTCACATGAAATCTTGATTGTGTATACATATATACTCGCGCGAGACATGTAATATTTTATCCCCAATTTCCCACTTGAAATTTTGATTGTGTATATTCCTGCGGGAGACACGCAATGTTTTATCCCGATTTTCCTACATGAAATCTTGATTACCCGAAGCGAAGCGAGGGCGGGCCGCTAGTGTTATTATAAGTCCGTCCGTTGGCACTACATAAATATAAAAGTTAATGAAAACATTCAATAAAACCAATACTTAAAGGTTCCTTATATAACAGATGTAAAGCGAAAATAATTTAATCCTTAATCATTTGCAAAAAAGTAGCCGTCGCCATTGAGTTATATGTTAGTACATATATACATATAACTCAATGGCCGTCGCCACCATTTTCCTGTAGCTGATTTTTAAAGGTGTTTTGTAATTATTAATGTCTTCATTACCTTTTGTACAGTGCGGACACGAGTAGTAGGAATATCGGAAATAAAATATAGGTACTTTCAGTAAATTCCGTTCTTTAATAATTATTGCTTGTTATTGCGGTTGTGTTTTAGTCGTGAACAACAGACATCTACATTTTTAATATTAGTCAGGATAACAAGACCGAACAATAAAAGCAATGAAAAACAATTTAATAATTTTATTTCACAACAATAATAGAGTAGCCAGTAAAAGTTAATATAAAATGTTATTAACAGAGAACAGGCTTAATTTTTACGAGGAAAGTGGCATGGCAGCATAGCTTTCGTTGAATTAGTAGTGTTAGTTACCAATATACATAATAATTACTAGTAGGTACTAACATCACAGTTAAATAATGATTAGATCATAATCTTGAGGATTGACTCGGGAGTATTATTGGAACAGCTGCTTGAGCTTGTCTGGAGAGTAAACACCTTTTTCTGTGATTATTCCAGTTATCAAGGAGGCTGGGGTGACGTCGAATGAGGGGTTCCAACAATTGATTCCTGAAACATAACATCATTTGCAATTTTAACTGTATTTTTACTAGCCCACATTCTACCAGTTCATGAGGGAACTGGGCAAAGATCCTCCAAACATATTATTTTGTTTCTATTTAAGATAGTCAAAAACTATACTTGAACTTTTACTCCAACAAAAGACAGAAGAACCAATCATTTGCATTGTATACGATTTAACCTTCATTCTCTATAGAAATAATTGTCTTTGGTATTTTGTCGGTCGGCCATATTAGTTTAGATTTAAACTTTATTTAAAAAATAATGTAGTATTAAGTGAAGTGTGCGTACCTGGAGCCGCAATCCTATGTTCACCAATATGCGTCAATTCCTTATCGGGTCGCTCTTCGATCTTGATTCGTTCGCCTGAAGTCAACGACATGTCTATTGAAGTGAGCGGCGCGGCGACGTAGAAAGGCACTTCATGGTACTTCGCCACAATGGCTATTTGATAGGTTCCTATTTTATTTGCCGTATCGCCGTTTGCTGCAACCTGAAACAATTTGATCACATAAACAGGAGTAGATTGTAAGGTTGAAATGATTTTAGTATTTTTCAAAGGCTTTTCGGATCATTATAATGTTATGTCACTGCATAATTAGTGAAATTGGACATACAAACAGTTTAACATTAAGCTCCTCATTACAATCATACCCGATGATAGCATATGATTATGATGCTATCGTCATTCAAAACCCTTCATGAGTTTCCTTCAAGTTTTCTCACTTATTCACTTATATACTAAACCAAGTTTCTAATTCTTCTTAAGATATCTAAAATATAAACTAATATGTCCGATTTTCCAGTAAAGACAATTACTTTTGAATTCCATTCAAACTTCAAATTAACTATATTTTACCAAACTATTTAGTATTGAATATGGTAGTAGATGACTATATATACTTATGCATTTGCAAAAACTCACCCTATCAGCGCCAACAACCACAGCATTTATTTTCCTAACATGCATCAGCGCGGACACCATACTGTCAACAATCAGAGTGGCCGGTATCTCTTCGTGTACCAGCTCGTAGGCTGTCAGTCTGGCTCCTTGGTTGTAAGGCCGCGTCTCAGTGCAGTATACATGTTCTGAAAGGGGTTGGTTTAATATTAATGTGGTGTTTTATGTTGCAAAGCTGGTTCCAATTTAAATGGCAATGGCTCAGCCCTTTAATTGATTTTAGGTGTATTTTATTGATTGGATTAGTCAAAATATCCTCGTTCAATTAAAAAAAATGTGTTCTATGTTTGACACACTAGGAAAATAGCTAAAACCCAGCATTGATTTTAATGCATTGCTAAATAATAACTCAGTTAAACAAACAGGAAACAAAGTTATCTATCCTTGTACAAATATGGCATTATTGCAGACTATAATGTCAAAACGAAGCTTGTGATAGGTCTTTACTAATGTAGCATGTGGCCAGATATCAATAGTGTAAACAGTAAGGCTAGGTGTCTGACAGATGACTAAAACCTTATAATCTCTGTTTTTTTAAAAGATGGCTTCAGTTTAAATAAATATTTCCAGATGTTAGGATAAAGTGACATATTTGTCAGGATATGTTTTGTTTTATAATAAATCACTTTAGTAAAGTATTAAAGAAATTTGCTACTGATATTTTAAGTGACTGATATGCACATAGATTTCCTCGTGTACATGCCTTATGATACTACAACAGGCAAAATCTTACCCAGCTTGTTAGCTTTGTGCAAAGATCTAATAACTCCCAGCGCTGTTCCATAGCCCGCGGTGGCCAAGGAGCCAGTGTTACAGTGTGTGAGGACGCGGACTACTCCTTCTCCGGTTAAACTCTTGAGTATAGCTTCGGAGCCAAACCTCCCTATAGACTTGTTGTCCTCAATATCTTTGGTTAACATACTCTCAATGTTGCTGATGAATCTGAAAATATATTAAGTTCTTGTTATTTACTAATAATAAGTGTATCTTGAGCCATGTAGAGCGAGTGATGAGCCATGTAAAGTAACATGTAACATATAACAGGAAATCTTTGTTTAAATATCTTTTTCTTTTATGCATCTTTTAATACAAAGAAATATGAGTTTCATATTTCATGTATGTCTCTCATGTGTATTGTCAAAAGGCTCTTTGAATGATTTCACAATGATAATTTAATACTTATGAGCTAAGATATTAAAAAGATTAGTAATACAACACTATGACGCAAATACCTTTCTTTGAATTCATCAGCAGTGATACTCTCATCAGCACTTAGTGCGTTTGCTAATTGTATGAGTTCCTCCGCAGCTAGCTTTATATTTACAGCTGTGGGCCGGGCAGACACTAGGTAATTAAGTTTTCCTTCAATCTGTAAATACAAATAAAAATGTTTTGTTTGTTTTACAATATTAAAATTTAGTTTAGAATCATTGAATGAATTCATTGTAATATAAAATGAGTTAGGTAATTTTTTCTGATGATATGTGGTATAAGGTAGGTATGTATGTGTGGTACATGTAGCAGCACCAACTTTGTAGAGTGTACAAAATGCATCGATGTATTAAAACTAATGAAAATGCGTAACAACAGTGAAATCAAACAAACAGGCAACTACCAAAACAAACACACATTTATAGTAAGCTTTCAAATTACTTTTTTACATAATCATTGGAATTATGAGGGTATTAGAACATAGCTGGTATGATAAACGGTGACAGATACTGGTTAGAGGTCAAGCATCACCCAATACCTTCTACCCCCTCCATGGTCAAGCCACCCAAACAGAAATCCAAAATCTCTCAGACAAACATAAAACATAAAATATTCAAATCTAATTGTTAAAACACAACATAGTTGTATAATTATTGTTAGTTACATTTTGTTATCAATTCAAACGGGCCTGTTATCTGACCTCTTGCCTCATGATCTTTTTGTCAGATGTGGTGTCCTTTAGCAGCTCCACAGCTAGTGATAAACACCCAACTATGGCTATAGCTGGTGCTCCTCTCACCTGCAAATTAAATATCAACTTTCTTATTAGTTGAAAGTTAAATAAATTGATAAGTATACTGCCTATTGCTGACTAAAAATGTTTATAGTGACATTTTCAGTAATAAAACCTTTTATCTAAATGTGAGCAGTTAATTATCATATGTTACTGGAAATATGAATGAAAATAAGAAGATTACTAATTATTTAAGTATTTACCTGCATTCTGTTTATAACTTTCCATCCATCTTCAACCCCTAAAACTTTAATATATCGAGTTTGAATAGGAAGTAACAACTGATCGAGGATCTCCAAATTTCCTCTGTTGTACTTGATAGCCTCCAAACTCATCTTTCTCTGTGAAAAAGGGATTAAACTTAGATAAATGTAGGCATTTAATATAGCTAATACGCTTCATTACTGTATAAAAAATTAGAAACTTACTCTTGTGAATCGTTTTTGAGCAAATAATACTATGGTTTACTGTCTTAAATTAGGTAGGAAGACAGAATGTGATAAATGAATGTTGAGTAAAGTTATTTTTATAATAAAATATGAAAGGAAGTTAAAATTTTCTGCTCGGCACATCGGCACAT
Source organism: Cyclophora albipunctata (assembly GCA_963082685.1). Classification (NCBI taxonomy): domain Eukaryota; kingdom Metazoa; phylum Arthropoda; class Insecta; order Lepidoptera; family Geometridae; genus Cyclophora; species Cyclophora albipunctata. Next base: position 8,702,884 of record OY720121.1, on the reverse strand, counting down.
CAATTTTGAGCAAATTTGAGAAATTGAGAATTGAGTTGTCTATGTCTAATTTATTTTTTGACAATTATTATGACGTTAACAGTCATAACAGATGGATGACATTGTGGATGACATCACGACATTATCAAAAAAAATGCCACTTTGTTCGCAGTTTTAGTCCACCATTCATTTGAGCTTATCTGTGGTAGAAAATCGCTAAAATTTTAGAATCCTTAAATCCAAATTTAAGTTAAAGAACTTGATCGAAAGTTTCGAATCTCGATCACCTTTTATCGTCTCTTAAAATGCTTTACAATTTTATAACCGTTCTTCTAATTTCGTTAGCGATAGAATTAAAACACAATTCAAAATACAAGACACTTCGTAAAAATATAAATCGGTGTTACCAGTCTGTAATGTAAAAAAATAGTAGGAAGTGACGTAACAGAAAATAGACAATACAATTTGTATTGTCTATGGTATTTGGCTTGTCGGCTTTTTCCATTTCCGTTCGGCATCGGCGAGAGACGCACCGTCTTTGGCGAGAATTGCGGCTATCAAGTTTTTAGTTTGTCTGAGGAGCGAAACTAATCATGGCTCTCCCACGAGTCTTCTTCGATGTCTCGGCCGATGGTAGTTCTCTTGGAAGAATTGTTGTTGAGGTAAGAGAAATCTTGCAAATCTACATTGTCATTCTGTCGGCTAGTCATACCGGCGGACGGGCGTGATTTTCGTTTGGTGACCACGCTATTCTGGAAGGTTCAATTTGGCGTTTTTTCATGATTTGAACATGGTTTTAAGCGATCAGATGATATTTTTTTTATCTTTGTATAAATATTATAAGTCGGAACCGCATGTGTGGTCTAAATATACACACTTACATAGCTGTGTGAGGTATGTCATATTTTACTGATGTTAGGCACTACAAGTGAAGGTCATTAGGTTGTACAGCTTGTGATAAAATTATAATGTGAATGGAAACTGCCGACGTCGATTATGTTTATGTTTACTTTTTGAGAAAGCATACGGATGTTACCATAGTTACTTTTTATTGTACTTTGTAACCGAATACCGGACGGTGCACTGATTGCACTTATTAAATGTACTGAATGTACTTACGTTGACTTGATAGTCTCGATACATTTTGCAGTGGCGCCGTGCTAAGTATTAGTCATCCTCGCTATTATATTAGTCATTAGTCAGATTTCATGCAAATAAAATATATTTTTGAACGCAACTAATAATAAATAATGTGATACCCACTCATTTATTTATACTTATTAGATTTTTTTTCTGTTACAGCTGAGATCAGACTGCACTCCCAAGACATGCGAGAACTTCCGCGCTCTCTGCACAGGAGAGATGGGCTTCGGTTACAAGGGCTCGACCTTCCACCGTGTCATCCCCAACTTCATGTTGCAAGGGGGTGACTTCACGAACCACAATGGCACTGGTGGCAAGTCCATCTATGGTGAGAAGTTCGCTGATGAGAACTTCGTCCTGAAGCACACTGGCCCCGGAGTCCTCTCTATGGCTAACGCTGGCCCCAACACAAACGGCTCCCAATTCTTTATCACCACCGTGAAGACTTCCTGGTTGGACGGCAGACACGTCGTCTTCGGTAATGTCGTTGAAGGCATGGATGTTGTCAAGAATGTTGAAAGCTTCGGCTCTCAGTCTGGCAAGACAACCAAAAAGATTGTTATCTCTGACTGCGGCCAGCTTTCCTAATCTTATTGTCTATTAATTAATATAATTAACGCAATATTTTAAGTTTAACTCTTATGTCCTCCCAAGTAATACCTTCCCAGTTTCAGAAATTAAATGCTATATGGGTCATTCCAATTATGTTTATGAAATTTTCGCTATTTATTAGGAAGCAAACTAGTAATTGCATTTATTTCTGTGCATTGTTTATTCATAATAAAATAAACTAACATAACAATTGCTTTTTAATGTTGCACCTACCTTTAGAATTTATTGGTGTAGGCTTTATCTAAAATTGAAAATTCAACTCATGTCTTTGATAACTAGTTTACTATAGTAAAAAAATGTTGGTGTCATGGTGACTGCACAATGTAATTAGGACCCATCTGCTAATTATTTTTCAATTTACTAGCAAAATAATCTGAGGTGGTCTCATTTAGGTAAGAACTTTTTAAAGGTTTTTACGACTATATGAACACAATCAGAATACAATAAGAATGAATTTAATATAACTAGTTTTATTTTTCCACTTTTCACATTCGTTTGGTTCCATTAACATACTAATGTTAAAAGTTTTAACACAACCTATTGAATAAATTATTAGCAAGATATCAAAATCTAGGTAAAATAGCTTTACAGTGTAGGTATTATTTGCATAAATGAAGTCTGTTTTGCTTGAAGCATTATGTATAATACATAATTATGATTAGAAGCATTAGAATTATTGTTGATAAGAAATATTTCTAAGAAGGTACATAATAATGGGCCTTCCTCTATAATTTACTATCTGCATACATACTTAAAGGGTGGATGGTATTTATTATTTTATGAGCAACTGCTTACCAAAGTACTTATTATTGCTATTTATGCGGAATTAACAGTTAGAGAAGACGGCGTTGTCCATTATAAACTTGAATAAACATTAATTATTTTTATTCATCGGTCAATTTCATTAAAATTGAAGCGTTAAGTACCTATTAATAGTTTAGCTTTCCTACATTTATTGGTCAATAGATACATATTACATGACTGTGTATAATTTTTGTCAACTATACTTACAGACTTTACCCACCATAATCCAAAACGAAGATTACCTAAAGTTAATACCGAGTTTATATACCAAGTAAAATAATTTAGCAAGTTAGTTTACTAAACCTATCAATTATTAAAATAACTAACAAGTAATATAAAGGACATTGTTTTTTAACAATAAAAACACAACCAAAATCATACGTAGGTTTGGATGGCGGCACTGCCAGTTCAAATGCAATCTTTGTTCTATCATATCATCGACTCGAAAAGAACATTTCAAATAGTCAAAACTCTTCGTAGTAATGAGATACCTATCATAAATAAGACTATCGTAACTGCCATATTGCTAGCTGCAATAACGCTATTGCTATAAGTTGGATATGGTGTCTAGCTATAGGAGAGTCCGCTCCGGAGCCGTGGTTACATAGCGAGGTGGTACAGCATGTGGTGCACGCGTACAACTTGGTTCTTTCCCCTATAATTATGCAGCCAGGCTCGCAATGCTTCGTGCAGTTACGTTCCAATGCCCACATCTTCAGAGCTGTCGTTGAGTTCTCGTTGGACGTTGTGTAGGAATATCTTTTCACCTGAAAAAGGTTTAAATTTCATTACAATCTACTGAAATTATTGATAATATCAAGGTAAAACACAATTAACGTTTAAATGGTGAGAAGTAAACCGAATTTTTCATGAAGTGTTAATTACTGTGCTGTACCTTAATTAAAGGACTATTATCTTTTTTTTACTATCTTCTAATGACAATAGAAACGGTCGTTCGTGTCAAAGACATTAACTCGCCTTCGAACAAAATATAGGCTTTGTATCTAGGTATGTAGGTACTGTAAGTGCTTTTACCTGCATGTCACATATCAGTATCTATATGAACAAAACCATAGGTTTGTAGTTAACTAATGGTTATGTAAAAGTAAAAAGTTAGTTAGAAAACACGGTTCGTGATATAATTTATGAACACTTTCGTGTTGAATCGGTGTAAAATATTCAGCAGGTAACCCGATAATTACTATGTCATGGTATTGATCACTGAAAGCGACTTCTGTGAAACGCCAAGGACGTCTGTAGACCTGGCTGTAAAGTGCCTCACATAATCATTATTTATACCGTCTGCCGAAACTGTAGACAGTATAGATTTCTATAGGGTAGCATTAAGTAAAGTTTAAGGCCCCTTCTTATAAGGTTATAACTACGAGTAGGTACCTAATCATTAGGGAGCTAGGTATGCAGGCCACTGTTTAGTGGAGTATTGCCTATTTATACCTATTTTCTCAGATCATTTCCAAGTTTCCGGCCAACATTAGTTTGAGTTTATCGCAAGACGCAACTTGATATTGCACCGCATACGCGAACCGCATACGGTTACGGTCTGCGGCCGAACTCGTAACACCATTTTTAATTAAACTTACCATGCAAACTCTCCGGTCATTATGACACTTGTGTATCAGCGCTGAGCTGTTTTGTCGGAGGTCAGCGCACTTGTCTTCAATTGCCATCGCCAAACATTTGTAGCACCAGAGCTCATTGTGGGGTCTGGCGGCGGCTGAGGTTACGTGGACGCTGTCTCTCAGGAGGTCGGCATCGCCTTCTGGAATTGGTAACCATTTATTAAGGATGCAGTCTTGATCAGTCTTCTTTGTTGATGAGTGTAGGTCTAAATTATATATTTAGCTTTGAGTGCAGTTTGGCGCTAATTAACCGTGCGTGAATTAGTCCGGGTGTATATTTACTTATTTAGATAGGTAGTAGAATATTAAAGTAAGGTTGCGATATTTAATATAGGTGTCAGGAGCTGCAAAGATTTTTTTAGGCCGGAGATTTCTTTTATATCATACATAGATAATTTCCCTGATACACAGTAACTAGTACATGACCATATCTGCCGCTCTGCTAACAAAGGCAGGTCATGCCCTTTTTACGTCCTTTGTTTTTCATTTTCTAAATCTCTACTGCCACATAGGTTTCGAACGAGGACAAAGGTTACGCTCTAAAAATTGAATTACGAGCTATGAAATCTACTTAGTCTTCTTAGTCGGTAGATGAACACCGTTAGACGGATCGTATCCTTATTTACATAGTAACTGAAATGGATTTCAATGTTCTATCTGATGTCTTCGGTGAGACGAGAGGTCTTTGCCCAGCAGTGGGACATTACAGGCTAATACTTTACTTTACTTTTACATATACTTAAATAATAAAAATTACACATAGATGCCATCTAAGTAATACGTAAAGGTCATCAATATAAAATAGATTCATATATGTACATATGTCCGTCTCACTTGATCATGTCATACAATAATTAGTACAAACTCTGAAAGGCTCGATTTATTGTATAAGTTAGTGTTAGTTGACACATGCTTGTCTGAGTATGGTCAAATGACCTAGAAACTTATTCAGTGCTCCGTTAGCATCTGAGAAGTGTACTTATAGGTATGTACCCAAGTCATAAGTCTAGCCGTAGCAACAAATTAATCCCCATCGATTTCTACTACGAAAAATGATGTCAGGGGTTTAATTAAATAACGATTGTTTCTAGTAAGTACTTTTATGGTTGCTACAACTCTTGATAAATGTAGGCTTTGTTATGATTTGTTTCGTAACGAGAGCAAATATTTACAAGCAAAACTTTGGATAATTCGCAAGAATCATGAAGCGTCTTGTCGTTAGATAGGAGTCTAGTTATATATTCTATCTAGGTACTTAATACCGAAGCTATGTCTACTTCAAATTGGCCATGATTTCGTATAAATACAGTGCTAAACTAATCTCAATGCGCAAGGCCTTAACTACGATTCTGCGCACTAGGTGCAACATTGTTGACGTTTGCTCTCGGGGGGAATTTTGGAGATTTACTCTTATCAGGGAGATGATAACTGGGTGATGTTATAGGTGAGCGAAGAGGTGCTATTGAGGAGTTGGTGTGTGGTAAAAATATGATGTTAGGACTTACCCGGAGACAGTAGAGATAAAAAGAGCAGGATCAGAGAGCGCATGGTGGAGGGTGTGAGATGTGCGCATGCCCCAGCTTCCGTATTGATCCGTCTGGACCAGGACCTGTTGCTGTCCAGCCAAGCCCCGCCCACTACCCCCGCCTCACCCCTTCAGGGCTTCACCCGAAACACTTTGATCGAGGAAAACAATCTCAACTTTACGGATTCTTAAGAAAATTAAAAACTTTTTGTTCAGTGCTTCGAGACCAACGACGGAACTTACTAGATAAAGTAGAATTTAATTACGACACAAAAAAAGTTGTACAGTTTTATAACAATGGACGTAAAACGATTTTTTTCTGTTCTTATTTATCTTTGTTCTATTTGATTATTTTGAAAAACAATTGTTATTTGCCAGTCATCGACTGAAAGTGCTGAAACATATCTGAAGCATCTCCTGTAATTAATGTACTAATCATTTGGTGCACAAAATCTGCTTACCATCCATTCCTTAATCCTTTGGTATTTTTCGGTTAGTTTGGTTTCGGGGATTAATTTTAATTATTAACCGTCTGCCTCTGAGCGGTTCTGGTTTTAATTGCTATAAGTTTGGATATTCATTTTGGTCGGCAAATATTTTGTTTCGAATATAACTCAGGATTTGTTCTGTATTTATTTAAGTACCTATCTATTAAAACATTTCTCTAACTAATGTAGGGGCTCTGTTGGTTAACAAAGAGATTGTAATTAAAATGTTCATCTAACTAAAGAGAAAATTAATAACTCTTTCCGTATAATGGGTCAAACTTAAAATAAATCAGTTAGTGGTACTTAACTCTACGTTAGAATTAACGGTTGGTTTAATCCTATTAATATTATAAATACGAAAGTTTGTGAGAATGGATATACGTATGGATGTATGTATGTATATATGTTTGTTTGTTACTCTTTCACGAAAAAACTACTGAACCGATTTGGATCAAACTTAACAGTAATATAGGTTATACATCAGAATAACACAAGGGATAAATTTTCTCCAGAAATTCCCGCGGGAACGGGTACAACGCGGGTAACATCGCGGGGCGCGGAAAGTGCAGGTGTAATATCTACGTACCACATTAACTATATCTTAACATATTAACTTAAGGGTATAAACATTTAGTATTTCATCAAAGTAAGGTAATTAATATAATTCCTACGTATAACTCCTAGATCTAAACTTAAGCTTACCATTTACAAATATTTGTATTTACTTTTGTATCTAGTCATAACGCACAGACAAGAGTAAGTGTCCACGTCTGTCGTGTGAAATACTTTAATAAAAGGCATAGATAATAGAGGATTCCCTGTGGGAACTTTGGCTATTCCAAAATACAATATCCCCCATATCAGGTTTAATCTCAAAGGGAGAAAATCCTCATACATAATGCTACGTTATGAACGAACATGTTTTGCTTTATTACATCACAACGCAACAATATTAACATTTCTGCGATATTGGTATTGTCAATAAAATTCCTTGAATTGATCAAATCCGTCTAACGGATTATACTTAACTGAAATTGTCACTCTGATATTGAAGGGGTTTCGTGCAAATTCGAATATTTTTCGGCGGATTTAGATGTAAATGGTTTAACTATGGCGGGATAAAACCTTTAGCTAAAAAGTATTTGATTGCACTCGACGTTTATTCTGATTTAAGTGGACTTATATCTTCTGATTTAGTTTAGGTTTTTGATGCTACATAATTTAACCTTGAGAAAGATAAGTATTCTAGGTAGGTATAGTAAGGTTATTAGAAAAGGTATCTTGAAAGACTAGCTAGCTTATTTAGCCTCCTTTGCTAGTCTACAAAGGAGGCTAAATACTTACTTAAAATAAAAGGTAACTTCGTTCGTGAATGGCAACAGTATCTAAGTACCTAATACCCGAACAGTAAACATCTTAAACCTCAAAACTAACATTGATGCTTAAGTCTTCACCAATATGAGCTTAGACTGTGGCAGGCAGACTTATTAAGACAAGCGATGTGAGCTTAGTGGTGAGGTTCACTTTATGAAGTAAAGTTCGAATGTTTTTGAAATAGGCACGTCTACTTACATTGAGTTATGTTACGTTAAAACATTATACCCCAACTAGCAGTGCCCCGTGGTTTTACCCACGTTGTGCCCGTTTCCGTAGGAATTTCGGGATTTTTTAAACACATAAACCTTCCTCTTGAATCACTTTATCTATTTAAAACAAAACGCGTCAAAATCCGTTGCGTAGTTTTAAAGATCTAAGCATACATAGGGACAGACAGAGAGCGGAAAGCGACTTTGTTTTTTACTATGTAGTGATGCGTACTTATTGTATAAGAACTAGGTGTCTGCCAACGTCTTTTCAAGGAAGTCATAAAACTTTTTTCCTCTTCAGAAGGAATCGTCTTCCTGGAAAATGGACCACATTAGGGACATTAGTCCACATTTCAACTCTCGCAAGAAAAAACAACAGTATACCTATTTTTATTTCTCGAATTTTGCCAGCAAAAATGATTGCCAAATAATATGCTTGCCAGTGCTTTGTTTGGAGTACCTATAGATTGTTTTGTACCTTTATTTAGTTTAACCTACGCGCAACTAATGTTCATGGGAGCATAATAAGGCGCAGGGGAAAAATATATTCAAAAACGTTGACGGTTCCAAGATCACTCCCGTAGATAGAACTTAGAATACCGACAAGTAATGGTCCGTAGACAAGAGTGGTGATTACACTTAATCCTCCTCACTGTACTGATATCTTCGGTGAGATGAGAGGCCTTTGCCCAGCTGTGGGACATTACAGGCTATTAGTTACTTGACTTTACATTACTTACATGCCAATAGCGACCTACTGACGAGTACTAACGTAATCTATCAGAAGAATTAATATGATGACTAACCAACGAAATCAATAACCAAGAAATTGCCCACTTGTATTCATTTACGACTATTATGTTAATTCATTGGCTCATACCGTGACATCACGGAAATTCTATTTATAGCTCGCCTATATCTCAGATAAGTATTTTCGTAGATACCAAACTTCATTTAATTACGGTCCGACATTGCGCTCGTAATAGTGTAGGACACGGTTTCTCAACCTGGGGAGCGGAATGAACGAAAAACAAAAGAATAAGAAACGTTTCTCTGTTAATCTTGTCTTTTATTATCTATCAACTAACAGGGTAACACTGCAGGCCTAACATATGCCGAGGAAAACCGGACAACTTATCGACTTTTATAAGAACATTTTAGGGAATTCTTTAAGTTTTAATTTTTTTGCCAAAATTGTTAAGAGGCCTACGGATCGTAGTGAGTAGGTAGTTAGTATTCGATGCTAGTGGTTCGTGCTTAGTTATATAACCGTGTCAAAGGATGATAATAAGTCAATGCTAGGGAACCGTCCTTATTTATTTATCTAAAGGTTGGGATGCTTTGTTGTAGGGAATATCTATCAGAAGTTTCCTAGGAAAACGTACTGCGAGAAGTTCGTGGAATGCATGTTAAACAGGTTTAATCTTAGCGTTTTATTGGCGAACACTGATTAAAGTCTTCAGCGGAACAAATGCGAATTAAAACTAGGGGATTCTATTACTAGGGAAAACTTTTGTAGCATCTTTTGTACCTAAGGGTATAAAAAAGGTAAGTACACTTATCTGTTTATCCCATTATCTGAATAAGATTGAAAGATTTTTTCAGATTCATCAAAAGAATGTAGGAACACAAATATTCTAGATCTAGGTGGTATCCTAAGTAGATCTAAGTACTGGGTAGCGGGGCTTATGTTTTATTAATGATCTCCTTAACTAAACATAAAGCAATACTAGTCTGTCTGCTTCGTAATATGGAGCTATTCAGGCGTTATAATTAATACACCACCGAAATAGAAACAAATAAAAATTAAAAGACCCTTTGCATAAAAATGTTTTTTACTAAACATAGCTAAGAGGAACCACCGCAAGAAAACTAGCTTTCAAATGAAAATAACCGCATTTAAATCGGTTCATCCGTTTAAAAACTACGTTGCCACGGCTAGATACACACACGTTGACATTGAAATCAAACTAATAACACACCTCTTTGGCTTGGGGTAAATAAAAGATAGTAAGAAGTTGGAAAATTAAAGAACTTTAAAATCTCCGGTTAGGTTTTCAATTCAATATTAATAAACCCTAGAAAATTCTTAGCAAATTTATTAATCTTCCATATTTTGATAACAACTGATACCTATTTAGTAGTAGATTGATAAGATCTACGTATTATTTACATGTAGTAGTGGTAGTAACAATGTCCCACAGCTGGGAAAAAGACTGATCTCACCGAAGATATCAGTATAGTGTGGAGGATTAGGCATAATCACCACGCTTGCCTATTGCGAATTGGTGGTCACAAACCGGAGCCATTTAAATAAATAAATTACAAAATTCCAAAACAAACGCAGTAGGTAAGTTAACAATCGACTTTCCGAAATCTAATTATGTTCAGTCCTCTGTTTGCAGAATCGTCCAACAAAATGTAGAACTTGTTGCTTTACAGAGTATAAAATTAATTCACAGTCCACGACTGCTCGTAATTATGTTTAAAAAGATGAAAGTAATGAGTCTCTTGTTGGCTCACTCGCTATTTATTTTATGTTAATTATCCTTGAATATTTAAGCTACCTGTGTGCCTATGAAATAACTTGATACGAGACGTTTATACGAGCCAAATACTTAATAAACATTTTGAAGGTGGAAGATGTTGGCACGAAAATATGTAACGAACGTAGCGATCATCCTGTGTACGTGCTTACGTAATTTGTTCGTACTCGGAGGTAGAAACAACATCATTAAGCGATTGAGTTAAGGTTTATTTTTAAATCGAATTGTATAATTATGTCCACTTAGGGCAAGTTGTTTTAGCTTACGCTTACGCACCAGTGAACGTTAACATGAAAAATCTAGGCTTTCACTTCCGTAGATGTAGTACTTCGGATGTCCGAATCCGAATCCTATAGTGCGATAACTTTAACAGACTAGCACTTAAGTAATGAAACATCGCTTTGTATTTAATATACATTTAACAACGTACGTATTCGTGAACTTTTTATCGAATGTTTGCAATAACCCATATCACAAAGGCAACAGTTTTCACTGCAGATATGAAGGTCTAAAAACCCCGACAACAAGGTTGGCCACGAATTAACTTGTTAATTAGCCGAATTTTCACCTGAATGTATGAATGGATGGGATGGGTGTTTGATGCTCTCTCATTCTGACTTTAAAATAGCCAGACTGATTAAACATTTTGAACACAGATTTGATTACCTATTACAGGATGAACACGCGCTGTACTGTTTTTTAGAACGGGTACAATGGAGGGCCATTATACCCGTTCTCGTGTGAATTTCGAGAGGAAATTAAAAACGGTATCTACCTTTTAAATATAGCTATTATATATGTCAACGGAAAACGCTGTTTTTTATGGATTACTAGTTTGTTATGGACAGATTATGAACTAACAAAAATGACGACTGTTTATCAAAATCAAAATCATTTATTGCATAAAATAGGTAAGAAAGATGTTATACAATAATTTGGGAGTCACTTCTATTTTACTGAGATAACTCGGCATGCAACATACTTATATGTGATATTAATTACTTATTTATAAATTCATTTATGCTATAAAAACATGACACTGTCAACCATTGCTTCAGTTTGCGACACATAAGTTTAAAAGGGCCATCTTTAAATTGTTGTGGTATTTTGTTATACACTTTCACGCACATACAGTAGCAGTTTTTTTGACAAACTGATAGTCTAGGACAAAACCCAATTACTAGTCTGTCAGGGAATCTTTTATTTCGCGTATATTCCTCTATCGCTTTTTTAAAGATATTTGGATGTTTTTTAACAAATTTAAAAACCTCAATGTATATATTACTGTTTATATCGACTTTTTATAATCTTGTCATGGGCGTTACAATATTACCGTGACATATACAAACAGATTGTATTAAATTCGACTAGTAGGAGTAAAGTAAATACTAGTCGATAGAATAAGTAGGAAGCCAATAAAATCTTTAACGCCTGTCTCGAAACGTCAAATACTTTAGATATATATAGTAGAGATACCTAGTATAGAGATTTAATGAGTGATTTTGACATGTTACGTATGAATAACTACGTTATTTAGTTAAGTGTCTATTTAATGGACATCTTTGAGAGCAGCAGTAAAGTATCCAGCGGGAAGTAGGTATTAGCGGTTCAAGAATCTCTTTAACTATGTTTTATGTACCTGTAGATATTATGGAAAACGACGCTAGTTAAGAAAGTAATTCAACGGTATTGGGTTTAAGCCGTCGTCAACTATCAAGTAACTAGATTTGCTCCTGACAATCACGCCATTACCCAGCCTAATGGATTCAATTTCGTTGAAAAACGCTTTAGCTTCCTAAATAGCCCCTGTCTGCGGTTTCGGACAATTTGATAAAAGCTTTTAGCTTTTCCATTCTTAATGCTTTGCTTTAATTATGTTTCGCAGCGAATTTCGTACTGGGATTGCATTTTAGTCGCAGATTACGTAACTGTCCTATAGTTCTTCCTAAAAGTAACTTGTTAATATTTTACAATGAAAATAACTTAATGTTAGCCTGTATCGTCCCGTTGTTGGGCAGATACCTCCCCCCATTCCCGCCACTATTGTAAGCCACCAACCAGTTACTAGGCCCTCTTGAACTAGCGACTCGTGGAACAGAGTGATTGCTTTACAAAATCAGAGATACAGAGTACGTCAAATGCTTCCTTAGTAGAGATTTAATGAATGATTTTTACATTGATGAATAAATAAATACGTCAGTAATTAAGTGTCGATTTAATGACCGTATCTGAGTGCGGCATCTGACGTCTGACTGACGTCTCTGACTATCCATGAGTAAAACAGATTCCATACATATTCCCGTTCCGATATTTGCCAAATGAACGAACAAATATTTTTTCGAGTGTGACCGTAATCTTTGATAGGTATATATAATAATAGGCTATAAATGAAATCTCGAGTGAATTTCATTAGGGCCGAGCTCGCCGAATCTGAGGGGATACCGCGGGCCCTTCGAATACCGATCCTAATAAATACCCGACCCGATGCCGATTGACAAACATTTATATTACTTTTATATTGTTAATTCTTTCGGATTCCTTTTTATAACTTTACTTGTAGCGCCCGCAGTTTTCGCCGTTCCTATTGGAATGGCAACTGATTAGCTGAACACTAACTAAACTCCGGGTGAAAAATGATTAGCTAAAAAATTACCTTCCCGTTGAATGCTGCTATCTAATCTATTACAAAAATAATGTTTCTAATCGGATTGGTATTCTGAGATTAGATAGCACGTTCAAACAGACAACTAATCAAACATTTCATCATCATTATATTAGTATTGATGTCATACTGACGTATTATCACATTTTGTGATTTGGATCAATTCTGACACATTGAAAGAAATCTCCTTATATCTTTGTTAGTACATATCTGTATTATATAACTGTTTTAATATTAATTATGTATCCAACACAACACACTCAGTTTCTACGAAGACAGCTTATCTTCCTGGAAAGCTATGAAATTTGCTTTCTAAATGAGAATACTGTATGACCTCGTTTGTACTTCTTGCCTAGATATTTGTGCTTGGATTTTAATCCAGTAGGAATTAAAATTGAGAAAGATATTAATTAAGAGCAGCAAGATTTTTGAGTTCCAAGTATTTTTCAAATTTTATTTTTGGGGGATGGACAGTTTTAGTTTGAGTTGTTTCAAACGGTTAGTTATCGTAAAATGCGTTCGTTAAAAAGTTCATAATTCCGTATGCTGCTAAATGTCTGTTCTTCTTCTTCTTCTTCATCGAGTGGATGGTCAACCTGACCAATCCTGGTGTCAGAGTTATTGAGCCGCCAAAGGCCTCTAACATTGCTCGTGTAACGACTACTATCCGTAGAAAGTAACCGGGACCGACGGCTTAACGTGCCCTTCGAAGCACGGAATCATCTTCCTTTTCGGGCAATCAGGTGATTCAGCCTGCAATACCAAACTGAGGTTTCAAGACAGTTTCAATTCAGTTGAGATCAACTCTTTCAAGAGTACCTTTACATACAGATATGTAATTAAAAGCAAATATCCATCATGCAAGTACATCCCTTACTGTATGCTCGTGAACCTGGTTGAGCAAACATCACAGTTACCCATGAGGCATCCCGTCGACAAGAGTTTCAATCGATTTCAAGTTATTCATGACATTTGTAGAGCACTTCCAACTCAATGGCTGACTACACTGAGAATATGTAATATACTTGGATGTGGCATCAAGCAGTATGCTTGATTAGATTAATGGTTAACCCTGGATAGCATCGCATATACGCCTAGGCTAGGACAAGGTCTAAAGAAATTAATGAGACCGATAATTTAATTTAATCCGAAGTACTAATAAAATGCCACTATTGGCTACCCATCCAAGTACTCGGTAGAGTTGTTTAGTGTATAATTAGACGACTGAATTTAGGCAGCTGGAATATCTTACCTTTTGCCCCAAACAGGTTCTTTAAACTTCTCATCGATTTCAAAGGATTAAAACTGATATTATGTGAAATTGCACTTGATATATTTAATATAAAATGTTTATTAAATCATCACAACACAATTTCGCATTTATAATAATCGTATAAATAGAATAGGATACTAAAATATCAATAAATTCGTTGCCCTCTAAGCCTCGATACAGTATTGGTATCACGTTTCTATTATTAACAGTAATGGAGCTTTAAATATTAAAACAGTAAATATAAAACTTTCAATAACATATGTACGACCATACGCATTTGGTAACTAGTTATGATATAGCCGATATACCGTATCCAAAGTATTGAATGTTTAATAAATAAATGTTATCTGGGCAGCCGTCCGTTAACACGCGCCGTGGAATTTATTGCAGTTCCCTTTTCGTACACAAATTGATAAAATATTTACACAACTACTAGAATATTTGTTTGTTAAACTAAATAGATTTTTTTATTTAGTTAAACCCGTTTCATTTAGTATAAATAGTCACTTAGTCAAGCTATGCCACGAGGGCTATTTTCTAGTAGAATAGCTGCAAACACAATCATTATATCCTCTAAAACTTCAGTACTCATTCAGCTTGAAAAGCGCTACGCTTTATCTATCTCAGTCGATAGGTTAGCGATAATATACCTCAATGGCCATCGCTAGCCTATTGTTAGCCACCAAGAGGTATCAAGTGTGACCTTATAGAATGCCACAGCCTCGTCCGTACTCAACTATTTTTCATTTCAGCTATATTTTCATTTGTACGGTCCAGCTCTTGTAGCTGTTATATTTCCCGAGAGACGTTTTTACGTCGACGACATTAACTTTTGAGACACATGATATTTTTTATATGTTTATAGGCCTTTGTCCAGCACTGGGACATTGCAGGCTAATCACTTAACTTTTTATAATTGTAGCGCCCCGCGGTTTTACCTGCGTTGTACCCGTGGGAATTTCGGGATAAAACAAAGCCTATACAAAAATAATTACTGAAATCGTACTGGTGATTCCCGATTAGCTGCAACATGCAAACAAACACACAAACTTACACATTTTACCTTCTTATAATATTAGTATAGATTAGATTAGATAGAGTAACAAAGAATAAATAAATAAATACACCACCCGGACACCCGTTAATTAGACCCAAACTAAGCTTGTACTATGGATTCTAACTAACTGATACTACTACATACATATACATCACAAATACTTTATAAGAATATATAATTGACATCCAGACGTCGCGTCGTCGCCAACAACTATGTCTTCACATAATGTTGACTCCGGCCGGGAATCGAACCTGCAACCCCCGACACAGTAAGCGCTCTCACTGCCACTGTGCCAACGGGCTTGTCGAATAACATAACATAACAATAATCATCCATCCATCCAATCATATTAAATCGCGTTACTCAGAAGGAATGTAAAAGCCAAGCAAACTCATAGCGAATCAATCACGCCATACTTTCCTATCTATTATTTAGTACTATTCTCATGCATAGCGTTGCTTTGAAGAAATTGCGCTGACATTTCATTGGAGTCGATAAACAGGCCACTTATCATATTTTCCTATATCAGTAAGGTTTATAGGAAACGACAATCTAAGAATCAACTGTGTATCTTATTATTAATTATAGTATTATCGTTAGTCTGCGCAGGTTTTAGTACAGACAGTATTTAGCCAGTTTTTTCAGAAGACCCAAGACTTTTTATGAAATTCTCTGAAGAAGCTAGGAGGGTGGACTGGAGACTGTTAAAGGATTTTTTGTCCGTTAAATACTTAAACAATCTATAGCTAAGTATAGCTAAGGTAGCTAAGTGATAGTGTTTGTTTCAGTTTTGTCTATACTTATTAAATTAACGCCTCGGTTATCTAGTGGCCTGTGCTTCGCATAGGGAAACATGGCTCAGGTTTGAGATCACCAAACCGCATTAGACAATAAAGGTGATTATGTATAATTCTTCTAACCGCACTGCCATTTAATTTAATTTAATTAATTGAAGCGGAAATCTACACTAATATTATAGAGAGGTAAAATTTGTAAGTTTGTTTGTTTGTTTGTATGTTCGAGCTAATCTCGGGAATTACCAGTCCGATTTGAATATTTTTTTTGTAATAGATAACTACATTCAACAGGAAGGTAATAGGAGGGTTATAGGGTTATAGGGAGGGTTATATTTTTTATCCCGAAATTCCCACGGGAACGGGCCCAACGCGGGTAGAACCGCGGGGCACCGCTAGTATATAATATCTCTGATGAAGTCAATTAGTGAAATAAGTGTATTTTACTAATTAATTGAAATACTCCGAACAATGCAATTATGTTGGACCACTCGGTAGTGATTTCATTAATAAATCAGTTTAACGTGAAATTCATTCATATTTGCTTGCAAATAGTATCATAATAAATCTTCAATAATAGTATTGGTTCGCTGTTTCATGTTTATTAATTAAATATAAATGAATAAATACCAAATCTACGATACAAATGTGCCAGTAATCAGTTGTTTTAACAGAGAAGTTCCTGCTTTTCAACGTCCAAAAACGGACTGTTATTTATATAATGTGAAAATACTTTATTTAACTATAAAAACAAGTAGTAATTTTCAGTTAAATTCTGAAACGAAGTTAAACTATTTAATGTGTTTTATCGTAGTTTTAACTTTACATGTTATTTAAAACCAAATACTTTTTTAAAATAACTGCCTTATTAAGTAGAGTACATGAGCGGTGTCACACAATATAATGACGTCACATAGACGAGCGAGCCGTAATAGAGTTACGGTCCGTAGCCGCCGGCTACAGCGCTACGAGATGCTACGAGACGCTACGACACGTCGATATAAATTATTACTACGATCTAAATACAGTAGGTAGATGCACACATGACATGAAATATAGGTCGGTTGTGGGTATCCAGTTAGCTAGGTAAGGCAGTGCATACGTATAGGTAGATAGGCCTTTATGCCCTACAAGCAGCACCTTGCGAGTTTACCCGCGTTGTTGCCGTTCCCGTGGGAATGTCGGTATGCAAAATAGGCTATAACCTTTTCGATGAATGTGGCTATCCGTTACAAAAATAATAATTCAAATCTAAGTTTCTGAGATTAGCCCTTTTCTAAATCCCTAGCTTTATTATTATTAGTATAGATTTGAAATAGAAAACAAGAAATCAAATCAACGCAAAAGTTAATGTTATTCCAGACACAGTATTTTAATGACAAAGAAACACCATCCCCCAAGCTTATTAACCCAATGTAAATATAATTTAAAAAGCCAATATCAAATAATTGAACGTTTTTGTATGTAAATTTCCGATAAATTCTTTGCGTTTTTCCACGAAGCCCGCCGGTCGAGTTGCCCCAACACCGTAATTAGTTTACAGATTCACTTCCTAATTCTATCTGTTTGGAAGCTTTGCCAAAAGTTAATTCATTATTATTGCGTCAAATTTATTTGGACTGATTTGAGATAAGGCGGGAGGGGTTGAACAGTAATTGTTTTAGCTGGTTTCCAAGCGAAGGTCGATAGGTGATTAACACGGAAGAACGACGTCTTACTGGTAAAAGTAAGATTGAGTAGGTACTGGGCCTATAAGGCCTATAACCTGATAATAATACACAGAGTTGCACAGTAATTGTACCACAGAGTACGTATATTCATAAGTACTACACAACTAATATAGATGGCGCTAATAGTTACATATTATTTTGTTACAATATTAACAGTGGCCAACCCTGGTGTCGGAGTTTTTAGACCGCCTAAAGGCTTCTGACAGGGTCTAACGATTGAAACAACCGGGACCGACAATTTAACGTGCCCTCCGAAGCACCGATAGCGTTCAGATGGAAATGCCACTATCGGCCACCCATCCAAGTAGGGGTCGAGCTGCACGTTGCTTAACAATCGCAATGAACTTACATCGCTTAGTCACACTACACCACAAGCACTAGATTATCGTAACCTCATTAAGCGAGTTTACTTCGAAGCTACAAGCCAGCTGATATACTATCTAATCTAATTATCTAAAAAAGTCGAGATAAGGCTTTATAACTTAGGAACCTATTCCAATATACTTACCGATATCTTTAAAGTAACGTTACCTTTAGTTTACGAATAATGTTCGCAGATAAAGGTAGATTAATGTATATTAAAATCAGGTTTTATATTAAGCCCTAGATCTTAGAAAATGTCTAGGGTAGACCTGATCATATTAAGTATGTCGCTTAAACTCTTTATTAAGTAACGTTTCATACAAGTGTAACGACAAAGTAAGTTAATTACAAAATTGTTTCTTTGTTAACGTCTATTTTATAACGTTGCGATTTATCCAGAGGCTTTGAAGACGGTTTAATCTGTCTTATTATCGACAAAGTTTTAAGCCTCTATCGGATTCGGTTACTTCAAACAACTTCGGCATTCGATTATTTATTAGATGAATTTATTATAGAAATAAATAAAGTAGCGGTGTATTGATAACGACTTAGTAATATGATATTTTGTTGGGATTATCATATTACTAAGCTATTATTCAGCTTTTCAAGGCATTGTATGTTTTAGTTTTTAGTTTGTTAGTATTACAATTTAAACATACCACCCACAACGCATTCACAATTAATGACGTCGTTTAACGCCTCGGTGGTCTAATGGTATGTGCAATCGCCTGCCAAGACTGAGGTCCCGGGTCCGATTCCTAGGTTGAACGACAACATGTTTCCTACTTTTCAAACATGGCTCGGGTTTGAGATTACCAATCCGCAGTAGGCCAGCATGGTGAATACGCCTAATCCTCCTCACTGTACTGATTCTGTCTTCAGTGAGATGAGAGGCCTTTGCCCAGTAGTGGGACTTTACAGGCTAATACTTACTTTACTAACTTTTGGTTTTAGAGTTGAGCGAGTTTACAAGTTGCAAGATGGCGAGTTCTAACTCGCCAGCTGTGAGTCATATAATGTCCAGAATTCGCCAAGTCGCAGCTCTGCGCTATCTAAACAAAACACCCCATTAGTGCTAGTTATAACGTTGAGATATATAGCCAGATAGTTGATATAAAAGTAGCTACAAAAATGACCAACCAATACAATATTCCGTCCCATAACCCACTAACCTAACCACACACATTACAGTTAAAGATTATGTGTAAATATTAAAACCAAACCTTTACCATAAAATGGGATCTAAAACTCCAATCGTAACGTTGAAAAGGCTCAATTACGTCGTGTAATATTCACCATCTACTCCACAGAGAATAAGGGTGCTTTTCCATCAAACAAAGCTACGCTACAAAACTAAGCTACGAAACTGTATGACCGTTTTTAATTTATTTCTTCTTGTGGTGAAATGTAATCAGACAATTTTTCTGTAATTTCTTCTAAAGATAAAGAATAAGATAACAGAATAAAATAAATTAAAGAAAATAAGATAACGGTAAGAATATATTGAAATGTCTACAGGAGTTCTTTAATTGAAAACTATCCCGTGTATACATTATTAGACTCATAAGACGAAAAACAATATAGCCCCAGGACCACAGATACAGATTCATCCATAGCAACATGGCATAGCACATATCTAGTATGAAGGCACCCTTCAACCATAGTCGCACGTTAACATTACTTAAGACACGAAAGCTCGTGGCAAACATTTGTTATTAACCGCCTGTTCGCGATCGAAGCCTGCGACGAGGTGTTAAAAGGTATCTAGAGGGCTTAGTTTGATGGTTTGAACTTATTTACATATCCTAGATGTAGCTTAAAAGATTGAAGATATGAGAGCTGTATCTTGCATACTCTCCTAATATTTATAGACATTGCATATACTGTCCTTTGTTGCTGAACACACTGCCAATCTGTCGCCAACGTTTATATGGAGCGAGTTTATAAGCTACAAGCTGCCAGATTCAGTAGACAGTGAGCGAGTAAGCGAGTTATTTGATTTTTGGACGCTTGTGTTAAATAACTGGCTTATATGCCGGTATCCGGCAAATGTATTTTGTAAATATCTTGTGAAGTTATGAAAACAGTTGTACGAGTATAGTTAAATGAAACATATTATACATCATGATATTTTTTTAGGTACAAATAAAATACTTTACTTGCTTTCTCAAACAAGTGTTCATATATCAGAATTATATCAGACTAACACGTTCGTGAATCTAAACATTTTCCTTATTCATCGCCATTTCAAACAATTCAACACATTTTTACGATTTTACAAACGATTTTTTAGAGCCGATCATAAAGTATAACGTAATAAAAGAAATTGTTAATTCATATTGAAAAAATATACAATTTGTATGACAACTCCTTTCAAAGCAATTTTATACGATTCTTTAATGTATAATATTTACTGAAAGATTAAATTGTATGTTATGGGAAATTATAGATAATAATTCTATCGATAGCAATTTTATACGTTGAATACAGTTGCAATAAAAAGTGAACATTAAGTAGGCGTAACCGTTGTCAGTTATAGAAGAACATGAAACGCTTTGCATAAAAAATAAATAGATAATAGATGCCTGTATGACCTGGGGTCAGGTGAAATACGTCATTCCATATTTTATTCATACCAAGATTTACCACAGAACTATACTCTTTCACAGAGGTAAAATTTTCCATAATAACGCATATATTACTGGAATTTACGTTTAAGTAACCTACCATAATTATTTATTAAAACCAAAATAACCTATTATACGAAGTTGAAAACTGAGTTGAGCTTAAATATAAATTGTGGTTACCTACTTAAAAGAAAATTATGAAATGTAGGTTCAAACCGTAAAACCAAAGTACAGACCATTTGAAAATCGTTTAGTAAAGATTCGTATTCGGAATTTACGGAGAGTGGTACAGGTGCGCACAGTGCGAATATACGGAATTTATTACAACGACACTTTACCTGGCGATAAAAGACCCCTCTAGGAGAGTAAAAGCCTCTTTCAAGGGTATAGTTGCTTAGTCAGTCATAAAAGTTTGTGGTGTGAAATTGAATTCCTTTTTTATTGTTTCCTCCTCGTGACTGGGCAAGTTTATGGCCGGTTTTGGCAACATTTTCAGTACAATGTGATAACGAAATAACTATAAATTACAGCCTATTGAAAAGAATAATACTTAAAAAGCTTGAATGTGGACGATTGATGTTGTAAACCCCGAACGTATATTTGATTCAACTTGTTACACTTTCCTAAGATAAATGACACAGTTACGTGGATTTACGTTGGCCTAATCCAATCTCGATGGAAGGGTCCATCCGAACAGTAAACCCAATAGAAATGTCACAGTTTATTGACATTTTTCCGAGGTATTGGAGCGGTGATCTTTTGTGAGACTCCCTAATTTCTACATGTCCGTTCCACGCGACATTGATGCTCTTTCCACTTTGCCTTTGTTGACTAGAAAATTATGTATTCTATTTGTGAATTCACGGATGGGATCCGGTCTTCCATAAGCCAGAGGATGAAAGCGACGAATTCTATCCTTGTTTCGAAATTTTATAGGCAGCAAAGTGAGTTTCGAATACGGACGTTTTTATTGATATTGCAAAATTGTTTGTGATACCGAAAAGTTACATGTTTCCAAATGAAAGTTGTAAATTCGTTTGCATTTTGTATTGAAGGAGTTCACAAAGTTGTTTCTTGTTGACTCAAATACGTCGTGTTAAGTATTATTAAGCCTTGAATGCCATGATTTAGCAGTTAATTGTTCGTTGAGATATTTGTACGTAATTTGAATGTCACGGGAGGATCCTGAGTTACGTTCAGTGAATGCTTCGGTGAGCAGCTACAGACCGAAATATACGTGTTCCGAAACGTCTATTATTAACATAGGTACTATAATTGTTTGTTACATTCGTACAGCTACGTATCACATCTATAATATAAAAATGAATCGCAAAATGTGTTGTTAAGCGCATCACTTCAGAACGACTGCACCAAATTGGATGATTCTTTTTTTAATGTGTTCCTTATTGCCAGGATAAGGTTTTTATATAAGAAAAATAAGGAATAAAAATCTCAAAATTCCCACGGGAACGGGGGCGCTGCGGGTGAAACCGCGGGGCACAGCTAGTGATTAAATAGTTATATAATTGGGTTTTTAGGGAACGTTTTCATGGAAGTCAATCGTGAGGAGCTCAATGACCAATAACTACGCATTACCAAAAGATTTTGATAATTTTAATGCGTTATGATTGAGTTCCACACAGCTCCGCTTCGCTTTAACTGAAACGCACCTTTCCGCAGCCTCGATCATACCAGGGAATCGGTGTAATTAAGTAGCCAACACCAAAAACTTTTCACGTTCTACGAGTATCGCTGTTTTTAAATTGATATAAGAATTTTGAAAGATTCCTATCAAAGTTGGAACATTGGCATCAAGCTCTCGCCATTATCTAAGTTAAAACGTCCCGAACGGAGTTCACCTGCAGATATTCACGTAATTGGAAAACTTGTCTCGTAAAACTTCTACAAATTGATTCCGACGTCACTTATAACTTCGTCTGGACCTTCGTTTAGTAATACGAGACAGCGCCCGCGCCAAAAGTCATTTGCTTATTAAAATAAAGGCTCTCGCCCTCTGAGCTAGGGATATTTCCATAATAGGGACTTGTAAATGGATAATATAAGGAAAAAGGGTTCAAGAAGGGACCTTATTGCTACTTTTTGAAAGAAAATGGAAGATAATGACTACTTTAGTTGGCGTAATTTTCATCTACAAGCTTGAGGACGCTATTTAAGTGAGTTAGGGTTAGTAACGCAATTAAGATTAGATTCGAGTTGAAACTATACTGGGTAAGGTTGTCATTACTACAGTTATTACTGAGGGTAATTGGATTGGACGTAAAGGGAGTCAATAAATAAATACCACAATAACATCGATAAAAACTTTTATTGATGAAGACGACAGAGCACCGCCGCCTTCTATTAAGCGTACGTCTCTCCCAACGTTACTTCCACAAAGTTTGCTATATTATTATGATAAAGTTTAATGTTTAATGTTAACACTGGATTACAAGACACAGATTTTCAAACGAGACGGGCAGGGGCGGGGCGCGCGGTGGGAGACCGCACTAAGCGTGGAAAACGCGCGCCCATCATCACAAATATAATTATCTATCTAACAATAAGTCAATACTCTGACGCTAATATCAAAAAATTTACAATGAAAATAGAATTTATTCTAAAAATAATTTACGCGTGACGGACGTCGGTCGCAGTAGTGGACGACCGGCGCCGGTTCGCAAGTCTATCACATTGAAAGATTCATAAAGTACAATAAGTACAATCGAGGGCGGGACCGCGCGCTTCGTACTGCACATCTAAAGGTATCATTTACAAGTTTAAATACAACACGCGTCGCGGCGACTACACGAAGAGGTCCTTCAGCGAGGAGCAGAGCGCGGCGTCGCAGCCCTCGGTGGGCTCCTCGTCCTCGGGCCGGCTCGAGTACCAGCGCTCGCCGTCCCCCCGCGCCGCGCCGCCCGCCCTGCCGCCTGGAATGTCTCTAATCTTTGGCTGAGCCTCGCTCGGCTTCAAAGCTTTCTCTTTCGCTATTGCCACCGCCGATGTCGACGGACCGGCCTCCACCCCGACACTGCTCTTCCTAAGAAACACCTCGATGGCACTCCCCAGCGCGCTGGCGTCGACTACCGATCCAGAAGGTTTATCCCAAACCACAGCAGCTGCATCTCCCGGCGCCTGTTTGGCATCCGCTGCAAATGTGACTTTATTCTTTTTCGGTTCGGTAACTTTGTTTTTGGTAGCTAATGTTTGATGGCGTTTCGCGAACCAGGTCGTGCCCGAATCTGGTGGGTTTTCACGAAAGGAGGAGGCGTCGAAGCTGCTGGACCTCATATCGGCGAGGCGCCTGATAGCTCGAGGTTCTGGTTTGCCGCAACGGTCTATTTCGGTGGCTGAAGATGTGAGAGCGTTGAGCATGGTGTGGAGGTCGGTGTCGGTGCAGACGACGCCGACGTTGCTGCGCGGAGGGATGGGCGGCGGCGGGGGCATCTCGGAGGCGCGGCGCCGCGCCGGGATGGGCGGCAGCGGCGCGCCCACGAAGTCCGAGTGCCGGCGGCCGCGGTTCGTGTACCGCACGGAGCCGCTCATCGGCGAGCGCTCGTCCAGCGGCTGCACCTCGCACACGCGCTCGCTCGACGTGTTCCACAATCGCATCCGCACCTTGCGAGCTTGTACGATGTCATCCATGATGTCCAGCTGCAGGTTATGGGTGCTGCCTAGAGTGTCGATAGCTGGTGGGCCTAGAAAACCATGGAATATCAAAAACAATACATAAGATTATCGAGTAAAATAGGATTGTTTCTTACATTTCTTTGATCCGGAGTCCCTGCGGCGGCCGAGGGCCGGGAAGGCGGCGATGGATTCACGACGGCCGCGACCGAACAGCGCCTGGGGCACTCGGGATATTGTTACAACGGAATGTCTGAAAAATGAAATGGGATATTATTATTAAAATCGTAATTGTGGTATAAAATGTTGGTTGTCGAACAAGTTCGCGTTGTTTACCTCCTGCCTCCAGGTTGGGGCGGCGCCTGGCTGAGGGTGGCGAGGAAGGCGGCCTCGCGGGCTTCCTTGGCGGCGCCCTCGCCTTGCTCTGACAGCCGCCGGACCTGATAACATTTACATTTCTTATTGTAAACTATCGTTATCTCTTAAAACTTAAAACTGTAATAAAAGCCTTTGAAGAGGTGTGGCAAAATAACAAAGGATAATAAATTGGAAACAAAACTCTTATATTTCTTTAAGGAATTTATTTTTTGCTGTAGACGTTCTTACTCATAAAGATTTACTCACTACTACCTAGAAAGAGTAATACATATAGACCCGACTAGCAACCCTGATAGTTCCAATAAGAAAGTCAGGTTGTACCTGACACAAACCTATCTGATAATCATATGCCAATCCTCATAAGTACACAGTCAAATAAAGGAAACATAAAGAAGACACCAACCTGACTGGCAGTCGGTCCAGAAGTACATGAGGGTGTAGGCAGCGAGTGCTTCCTTGTATCCCGCCACGGGGACAAGTGGTAAGGGTCTGGCGGCGACTCCTGGTCGATGGAGAGGCCGCGCGCGGGTGCGCTGGACCGCGGCGACGAGTCCGTGTCCTCAGCGCCGCTCTCTTCAACAACGATCAGCGGCTCCCCACCGACCACGGCCATTGAACCACGCCGCATCATGCCTGTACAGAATAACATGTGATATCTTAGACGGGGTTGCAATTGAGCATACCGTAGTCCAGAGACCAGCTGAGTGAGAGAATCGTCTATTTTTTTCACCCTTTCGGTCACAAGATCTAAGATAATCTATATACCGCCCTCAGAGATGTCCATTAAATAGACATCATTAATTGACAGAATTTTTCATACGTTACATGATGGTTACATGTAAAAAAACACTCATTAATATTTGATGCGTTTGACGTCTCTGAGTACGGGCGGTAAACTTCATCGAGTGAGTACGCAAAGTTAGTCTAAACATTAAACGTTAAGTCTTTGGTTGGGCTATAATTTGTGTGAACTATGAAGGGAATGAAATTAGGTACTTAAATACTCAAGATTTGGGAAAAAGGACACAATTAGGACAGTTGGGTAAGGAATTATATAGTTCAGATTTGGGCAACAGATTTTGGGTAAGAGCCTTTGTGATGATACAGAAAAATATTTAAACAGAAACATAATTCAATGAAAACCGTTGTGATGTTAATAAAATTCTAAAATTGATCAAACAGTTTGCTCTACTAGATAGATAAGAATGATAGCATAGTGCATTATACAGAAGTGCTATTTTGTATCGGTGACGTATTCCGGGAAGTCTGGATACTTGGCTTTATTTACTTTCAAGAGAATGTTCAATATATCTTATCCATGCAAATCGTTGGCAACATATCTAACGAAATGTAAACGTAGATCAATTTAATATAAAGATTAAGACATA
Organism: Cyclophora albipunctata; assembly: GCA_963082685.1. Lineage (NCBI taxonomy): Eukaryota > Metazoa > Arthropoda > Insecta > Lepidoptera > Geometridae > Cyclophora > Cyclophora albipunctata. Next base: position 8,676,662 of record OY720121.1, on the reverse strand, counting down.
ATGGTGAAGTAAAGTAAAGTATTAGCCTGTAATGTCAATCTCCTGAGCAAAGGCCTCTCATCTCATTGAATCAGTATGAATGGTAGTATCTTTAAAAACAATATTGCGTGAAAACTTTAATGAAGTCATTTAAAGATCTTTCATCTTTTGCAAAGTATGAAAACTAATAATCCCGAACAATAAAGGGTCCTTCCATTTTGTCGTTAATCCCAACTCGAGCCGCCCGATAAGCGTGCTCAATCAGAGTTTAAACGAGATTTAATTTGAAATCACAACAATTGAATTTAGATCTTCCAATAATGGAAATTTATAAAAACCCACTATTTATAGAATCTGATTATTATTTCGTAAATGGAAAATGTTTTCTGAATTTGTATATAGTAAAATCGTATTTCATAATAGATTTATAATATTTCAAAAGCTGAAGATTGGTACATGACTATCAACTTCGCTTCCATATAAACTTCAAAGTTTTAAAAATAAGACATGTAACCTTTTTATAGTAAAACTTAAATCTAATAAATAAAATTCTCGTGTCACGGGGTGCGTAATTGAACTCCTCTGAAACGGCTCGACCGATTCTCATGAAATTTTGTGTACATATCGTAGGCCTGAGAATCGGACAACATATATTTTTCATCCGGAAATTCCCGCGGGAACGGGTACAACGCGGGTGAAACCGCGGGGCGCAGCTAGTTATTCTATAAGAACGCAAATAATTCTTTGTAAACAATAACAGCTTTATTCATAAACTATTTTTTACTAAACACTGTTACAATATAGTTAGTATGTCGGAATGGGTCAAACCTACCATTTTATATCTCAAATTATGATATTACTAGCAGCGCCCCGCGGTTTTACCCGCGTTGTGCCCGTTTCCGTGGGAATTTCGGGAATTTTTTAACATAAAAACCTTCCTCTTGAATCACTCTACCTATTACAAAAAACCGCATCAAAATCCGTTGCGTAATTTTAAAGATTTAAGCATACAGACAGACAAACAGTGTGACAGACACGAAACAGAGACGACTTTATTTTATACTATGTAGTGAAGCGGTTATGAATAAGGTTTCACTATATATTCAAGATCATGTTATAACTATAGGGAAGCGGTAATAATAAGTCTACGGTCTTCTTATTCTTCATCGAGTGGATGGTCATCCTGACCAATCCTGGTGTCAGAGTTATTGAGCCGCCAAAGGCCTCTGACATGGCTCATGTAACGACTACTATCCGTAGAGAGTAACCGGTATTACTTCGCTCTTCTATGGGTAATAAATATTACTTTTTAAAAGTTTCACAGAGAATACGAAATTAAACTTCCCGCACGAGATCAACTCATTAGCAATTTGTAATTTAGTTTTATCAAGTTTTATATGAGGTATTTGAATTCATAATGGAAGTTACTTATTAGTTAGGTACTCATTAGTTAGTAGCGTATTTGTCACTACTATACTCATTTAATTTCTCATGTCACTTCTTATATTCATTTCACTAAAGAAGTAAAGATTTGATATTTGTAAAATGACAAAGATAATAAATTATGTTTAAAGATTTTGTTATAAACATTTAGTACATTTGGTATAATTAATTTTGAAAATGTCCAACCAACAACGTCAACAGAAAGAAAAAGTATATACTTACCCAAAATACAACACTTTACATAAACAATCAAGGCTTAAATTACCTAACCACCTCAAAAACGTTACATAAATAAAATCCAATATACAAAATCATTTATTTGAAAAGTAAATCAAATGTTTGTTATCGGTTGAGCTAATAAAAGCTTCGAACATCAAAGAAAATCTCCGTAATCAGTTGTGTAGGAGCCTCCGATATCAACAGGTACGGGGCCAAGGCTTGCGCTGTGGCACTGACCTGGTTTCGTGACCTCTCCCCACCCCTAGAGCCATCCCTGGGACTGTGCACTTGCAGCCTCACACAAAGCCTCACTACCCCTCATTATTTTAATCTGATGTTTTCATTCATTTGACGCCTCTTGAATACCTTATTGCAATCGTTGATAATGTGCACTCGTTCCTTGTTTAAATAGATTATGGTTGGTAAATGAATTGATTTATGTGTTTATAATTGGAGATTTATGTATGAATTCTGTTAATTCATTTGACGATGAAATTCCGGGGGTTCGTTAATTAGTTAGTGAAAATGGTTTTGAATGATTTAAAATTAATTACAACAATTCTGAACTAAAAACATCATAAATAGATTAGACTTTTGAAACCATAATTCATATGCGTAAAAGACAAAAATAAATAAATTTAAACCATATTTTAAAACAAATCCTGAACTGAAAGTAGTACTTCAAAACATTAAGACTGAACTTGTATGAAATTCCCGGCACCCGATACATACGAAAGTATTTACATATAAAATGTAGAAACATATAGAGTTGGGAACTATTCGACTTTGTACCGGCACTTTCGGCTCGTTTCAACTTTGAGGTATCGTTTCAGGGAAAATATGAGCACGAAGTATTATCTAAGTTTTATTTGTAAAAGGACTGTGAAGATTATGAGCAGACTATGTCAAGACTGTAGTTAGACATAGTTCTGATCAATGAAAAAATATGAAGTACAGCACATTAGCAACATCTTTCTCGTCTGTTAGACTAAATAATTGTACCGAAAAACAACGGTTTTCAGAGACTGTTTGGTCTACGCCAAACTAGATAGTCTTAGGTAGTCTGTACTATAGTGTGCTCAGTCTCTAAGATATCAGGCAATAGTTGAGCAAAAACCTCTCATTACAGAGCAACACTTTTATAAAATATTTCCTTTAAACTAGTTTTCTTTGTATGTAAGAAAACACCATCTTAAAAACTTAAAACCTGTTTCGAAGCTACGATGCCATAAACAAACACGTCGAAGATTACACGAAACCACCACGCTTAAAGACAAAGAGGTTTTATAGTGCCATAACCTTTTTATTTTACCAAGATTTTGCTTCTAGATAAAAGTCAACCGTAGACTATATTATCTAAAATTACATCGAGGGAAAACTGTTGGCTCAGCAAGTAAAGTGAGATCACAGGATGAGGTATATTGAATAAGAGTCCTTATTTTAGGGTTCCGTATAAAGGAAAGTTTCTATAAGCGACATAATGGGTCGTCAAAACGTATTGGATCCGGATTATGCTTACACGAGACTCTACTCTGTACAACCGTACCTAAGATCGTAAACTTACCAATGAACAATACATAAGCATTTTTATTTACCTTTTTCTATTTATGGTATCACTCGGAATATTATATTATAGTGAAGTATGGAAGGGAGTAGTTTTAATGTACCTTTTACATTTGTGCTGTTTGTTCGTTTTACTGAATAGATCAACAAGTGGAATGAAAAGTAAGTGACTTTTTTTTCTTTTTCTTTAACCTGTATCGTCCCACTGCTGGGCAAAGGTCTCCCCCAAACACTAACAAACCTTCCTGTCCTTCGCGAAAAAAAGACAAAAAGTTTATAACATGCTTTTATTTTTTTAATTGTTTTGATTGTCGTCCAGACCAAACGAAAGCGAATCAAAAACTTGCAAGATTTTTACAGACACATATCAGGACTGGTGACACTAAATAAAGGCTTTCACAGCGACAGATTCCAAAAAAAAAACAAGAACGGGAATGACTTAGTGCTTGCAATAATTGCATTCAACTTTGGTGATAAGTGACGCGCACTGTGTTAAATATTTTTCTATATTCAAGGTGAAACTCGTCCATGAAATTCGTTCCGTCTAAAAAGGGCTTTAAGTAATAAAATATTACAAACATAAATAAATACTTAAGACATGTATTCCTTTCTTAAATCATGACTTTCATATCCTTTTAGCCCTTCTTTACTTTATTTTATACTTTCATGTTTCATGTGTAACACAACCACAGACCAGGGTCTGCAGGGGGTCTTCTGGGTCTCTATGATTACAAACCATCATAGCGTTTTATTAAACCCGTACATTTACGTTGACATAAGGCTTGAAGAAAATAGAAGCATTGGAACCGGATTTATTTTTTACAGACATTTTAAAAAGAAGTTTTTTATTAAGAATTATTATTCCAAGACACATTTACTAGACAAACACATTATTCCAAGTTATTTTCGTAAAAAAAATACATTCGTTACATAGATTTAGTGGTTTCAACGTAGTCATAACCACAACATTCTTCATTCTAAAACACGCCATACATAATTATGAAAAAGAACGATGGAAACCTTGACGGAAAATGAATGGTCTCGCCGTAATGAAAATGGTGTCAGGTGATGTGAAACGGTACCTCCTTCCGACTTCGCATTCTTTAATTACAACATTTAATTCGCTACCGGCATATCATGGCTTGTCTACCCTAGTTTGTATACTTATGAAAAAATTGTTACACTGAAAACTGATGTTGTATTACGACTTTAAGTATTGTTATGCATAATCGATCTACAATCTGCTTAGCTCTGTCCAAAATTTTGATTCTAAAAGTCCGATTTTTGATTGGTCATTATTTTTTGAAATTATTTAATAATTGTTCATTAATTAAATAAAACGAAGCGACGTTCCAAATCCACGTGTTTCCGTCCACATTACATTAATTTTGGATAAAGAATGAACAACTTTATTAATTGAATTAAAAACGAATGATGAAATTCATCGTATTCCATTTTTAATAAGTAGCATAGCAAAAAGTTTTAATCACGCAAAGTAATGCAGTTCGCTTCCAATGGCTTAATATTAAATTGTAGCACATTATTATCCTTCGAATACAAATACATGGAATCATTATCTGTACCAACTGATATTTATTTCAACGTAAAAACTATCAGAAATTGTATTTATATTACAGCAAAAGTACCATTATTTCATCAATCATCAGATAAAAGATGAAAGGGCCTTTGATGATTATACTCGGTCCGTATACAAAAACTGGTATTGAATCACTATTGAATGGTATAAAATTATTTACATTGTATTCGGAGAGTCGCTGATGAAACTATTGTGTCGGGTTACATACAGAAAAGAGGAATGAACTCGAGAATACCTAGTTTGGCTTTAAAATCCATAGTCTTTCATATGATATTTCCACGTCAGTGAGATATAACGTGGAAATATCATATGAAAGACTACATACTTGTCCCAAAATGTGGACCAATGTCGTCAATATTCCAGCCGAAGACGACAACTCCTGAAGAGCAAAAAGGGTTAGAGATAGGGTAAGAATGAAATAAAATCACTAAACCTTTTTCCCCTTCAGGAGGATTAGTCTTCGGCTGGAAAATTGACGACATTGGTCCACATTTTGAGACAAGTAACAAAAAATAGAGTATACAGGCAAAACGCAAGTTGTAAGTGAATAGATTGGATTTGCTCTAATTATGAAATCAAAGTCCCAACTTTGATCTCTAGAGGACCTTCATAGGTAGGTGCTCTGGAGATCAAACTTACGGACTTTTTCATGGGTTTTCGCTGTCATAAAATGGTCTTAAAACTGACTAGACATTGTTGCATATAATCGTCATCGAAATGTGATATAACTTATAGCATCAGCTTAAACTCACCAGCGAGATTTCAGTCCCAGCATAGAGATTGTTAAAAACCATAAAAAAATATAGACACATCTTATTAAACGTAATCTTTATGTATAGAATCACTTTTTGAAATAGTCTCTAGAGTAATAAAATATTAACTGGGGCGATTAAGGAGTCATTACTTATCAACTATTTAAAATTCAATTTAGTTAATCGTTCACTCCAGTAGATTTAATCAAATATGTAAATGTATGTTTGTCTGTACAAAAGAGATTTCGTTTGTGATATTTCACGATTCGATAACAAAACGAAATAAAGTGTTTGTTTGTTTATATGTCGATAGTCCAAACCTTTGATATATCAGTTTGTTTTTATTCTATAAAATGGAGGTTTCTTGTTGACTCTACGTCATCTACTAACGTTGGAGCTATTTGTTTGTGTCTCGGTTCATTGGTTACGGATATTTAGTAAGGTTTTTATTAGTACTTTGTCAAATTATAAATCCACTAGCAGCGCCCCGCGGTTTTACCCGCGTTGTGCCCGTTCCCGTAGGAAATCCGGGATAAAATGTAGCCTATAGCCTTCCTCGATAAATAGACTATCTAACAGTGAAAGAATTATTCAAATCGGTTCAGTAGTTTCTGAGATTAGCGCGTTTAAACAAACAAACAAACAAACAAACAAACAAACAAACAAACAAAACAAACTCTTCAGCTTTATAATATTAGTATAGATAATTTCTCATTGATGAGTAAATAGTTATTGAAGAAGTTTGAATACGAAAAGGTTCTTAGTAATCTCAGCTTGACCAAGTTCTATTCTATTGGAGCTAAGTTTAAAAAAAAAATATTTATTCCAAAGATTTGAGTTTTCATAATTTTTTAGGTATTAAACTTTTATCTTTTGATTTCGCAGTTTCGCAATAAAACTCGTTCAATGTTAACGGCCTTCAAACTGAGAACTTTTGTTAAGTTAAGCTAAGTAAATTTTCATAATATATGAGTTGAACTTCACCATCTTAACCTCGGACGCTAAAAGAGGGGATACGTTTAATATGAGTGTCTGTCTGCCGCAATAAATCTCACAAACAGTTCAATTATTATAATTTTTCTCTTGAGAGTCACAGGACTAGCCTTTGTGTGATGCACGCGAAGAGGATACAGATCCAACTCATAGAGGCCCTTTTACTATTACTTTTCAACACGATAACGAGACAAAATATCAGCTTTGAACAATCTATGTATAACTTCAAGCAAAATATGATAATAAACCTTACCCATATTACCGAACACACATATTTCACTAACAAAGTTTCGTATTTTAGTTTTCCTTGTATTTTTCTTATCTTCTCTCTGCGAACTTTTTACGGCTTATATTTTATGCGAGTTTTAGTAGAACAAGTAAGTAAAGGGATCCAAGTGTGGGTAAGGCGTCTGTGTATATCACCGGAGTCCTAATTTTTGTTTAAGCCGTGTCTATAAAAGTGCTCGAAATCGCAAACATGTTAATACGTATGTAAATGTACAAACAAACTCACAAATAAGATTTTCGCGCGTCATGTTTTGTGACTGACATAAAAATGCGTACAAAATATGTTTTTGTGTTGAAATGCAGGCGTTTTGTTGAATAATGATGAATTATGACACGTGGATGTTATATTGCGACTTATTTCCTGAATACTTACTAGACAGACACCCACACACACAGACATCGACCTTTCTTTTGCGTGGGAGGTTAAAAACCACATCAAATATGTTCGCAACAGATTATGGTTCATTATCAAAATTCGTGTAACGGAGGGTAAAATAACGAAAAAACATCCATAAAATCTCCGATTAGATTAACAAATCGGTCTCTTAACTTTGAACATAAAATAGAGAAAGATTTAGGCGTCCCTTAAGAGGGAGGTTAAGAGGGATGGCTCCTATTATAGCAATCAAACACTCGTTTTTGCTTTACAAGATATATCGAATTACAGGAAGAAGGGATGGCCAATATTATCCCGAGTTACTCGAATCAAAGAGATGTTTACGGAGAAATATTTCCTATTTATATAACACTTTTTGGTTATCATCGCTAATACTCTTAAATCTCGACGGAGAGAGTTGTCTTATAAATTATTTAACTAATGTATGTTTTGATGTTCGTTTCCAAATAGGTTACGGTGCCACAACCACGATGCGATGCACGATTCGGACTTGTTTATAAATTACGAATATCCTAATTCGATCGTAGGTACATCATATTATTATATATGTCACCGTAATATTTAATAATAATCCAACTAGTAAGATTGTATTAAGTTGACAATCTCGAGGATTGAATACAATCAATAACAATCTATCCTGTGGTGGTGGAAAATTTGTCGTTACAATTTAACGGTTTTCTGATGAATTAACGAAAAATTATGCGTTGTGATATTTTAAATGGTTGTACAGTTATTTTGTCTGTTCTTAAGCTTAATAGTTATAAACCAACGGGGCTTACAATTTTCTGGTGACATCCTTGACTTGCCGTCAATGGCAGACCTTAGGCTTAAGCTCGGTCATGAGCTCGGATGTGATTTGCAAAGTCAAATTTAGATTTAGAGCATCAGCATTGAAAGTACGAAGGTTTTTGACCGGTCTTTCGGTGAAGGCGTTTAACATTCACCACACGAAAATGTTATCGACATAGGATCCTAGTAATCAACGACCCTAAAATAGACTTGTTCATACAATATGTAATTTCAAACTTGAAGTATGGTACCTGGAAAAATATAACAAGCTCCCGAATTTGTTTGATATTCGCAAGTCACCTCATTAAGAAGAATGTGTGTTCATGTTACAGGGTGCTTTTAAATATTGTTATACGAAATACCAACTGTGTTTTGTAGGTTTTCCTCTCTTGAATTAGTTCTTCTTGAACTACCAATCACGGCTGCGCATTTACTTGCTAAATGCAAAATCGGGGTCGAGTGTTTATCAGGCAAGTGCGATTATACGATCTAAACCTCTTTCTACTATATATACTTGCGCGGGAGTATTTTTTCAGATATGTTTTGTTTAATAAAACGCGATGTCTATTAAACTCACTTAATCGTAGCTTGTACACTAGCCTAGCCTGTATCTAAGCTAGTTTACTCGCTCAGTCTAAATATCGCTATAGACTAATCAATCGAGTTAAGAACTAACCGTTGAAATACAGTAAATTAAACGTAGAAGCCATCTAATAAATATAAATCGTAGTATAAATACCACATACTCAGATAGATGTAAGTTATTCCCAAATGTCTCATGAAACGTACGATTCGGTGCTATAAATATTATCAAAATCGACAGAACGGCTGCCTACAATGTTCACATGTTGTGGTTTACACGCTATATGTTATGCTGATTGACATAATGTGAGAAAAGTCTCAGTAAAATCGAGATAGTGGTAGTTTAAACCCCCTGGGTGCAAAGTATTTTGGGTATGCGAGCGTGTTATTTAAAGTTATGCATAGTCTATGAAATTAGATAGAACTGTATGATTTTTAACTTTTTTAAAACCTACTGAAATGTTCATGATATTTTTTAGTTTTGTAATGTGACAAAGTAATAAACTGACTATTACATTGATATGTTGTGACCCAAAGTGTATTTTTGTACTAAGTTCATTAATCCGTAGCAATTGATACGAAACGCTTCCTTCTTCCTTCAAAAAGTCTTCAGAAAAAGACCGACCACGTTTAATTAAATATCGACAGTTTTGGACAACCGAACACAATCAACATACTGACGGAAAGAACAAAATAGGCTTAATACTTCAGCCCTTGAATAATGAATCGATATGCTCATAATATAGAACCCGGATAGGAAATAGAGTCCCGCTTAATATATCTAGGAAATGAGGCCTCAAAGACAATTTATCGAACAATTGAGCTTCTTAAAACAATGTCCCTAAGTATATTAGATGGAGAACAGACGAATAAGGAAAATTGGTCCCTGATACGGATACCTATTGGGCGGGGAAGTGAAAGTCATTTAGGTAATACTGATGACGTTTGTCCTTCGTTTGCCATTATTCGTTTAGACGGTAAATATGTTTGTGGACAAAGTGAATAAGATTGGTTGCGTAAAACCCAATCATTGTACGATTTATTATCACAATTCCGGCCTTAAATTAACAATTTCAGAGTCCACACCGCCATCAACAACTCCCATTAGTCCAATTACATTTCAATCGAAAACAAATTGTTATTGCGCAAGACTAAAACAACATATTTTCGATTAGTACTGACTGATTGAGTAACTATTGTTTATAATAAACTTCGTTTAAAACTGCGTCACGGAACAGAATAACAAAATGGGACCGCAAATTGATTTGACACCGTTGTAAGCGTTAACAACACGAAGCTAGAACAAAGAGGAGTTGCCCTAAGCAACGTAGCACTGGGATTCAACTCGGTCCTGACGTTGTCATGGTGGGCGGAGCCACTTAGGCTCCGCCCACCTGAACGCTGTAGTATGCTATCAGCGTTCCTCAGGTGCACATGTGACGAGACTCGCAATAAAAGTGTGTTTTTTGCGTTTTTAACAAGAAAAGGATGAAGTGTTGTGTTTTACTATGTCAAAGTTACTCAGACAGACGTTCTGATAATATGAGTGGCATCTCATTTCATGTGTAAGTATTTTTTTCCCCAAATAAATATAAAAGTTCTAGAACATTCTCAGCTTTCAGCGTTAAAATTCTACTACTTGACACTAGATGGCGACACATTTCGGAAGAAAATACATAAGTTTACGTATAATTTTGCAGTATTATATTGTAATAATAATACGTAAATACTAAAAACTGTTATACACTTAGTCCTAAATACCTTTTAGTAGCTAAAACAGTACTTTTATAGTTTTTATTATTATATTATTAATGGGCCGCCATCTATCGTCAACTAGAATAACTATTTTAAACTTCAGAAATATCCAGGGCCGTACTCAGATTTTTGTAAAAATTTTACCAACTAATTTAATTAAAAGTAATTTTAATTATTTTTATATGTTCGTTTTAGATTTCCATCCGACGATAATTTAAAACAGCAATGGATTACAAAACTTAATAGACCGGATTGGACACCAACAAAATACACAAAAATTTGTTCTTGCCATTTCAATGATGTCTTATTATAGTAGTTTATGCAACTGTCATATAAAGAAGGGTGTACCCGTGTTATATGCAGTTGCATACACTACTTTATCTTCACTAATGCAATTAATCAAACAAAATTTTAAAAACAAAACACATTGCGAAACATTAAATTCACGCGTACGTGTATTGTCACAGTGAACTTGCCGCCATTAAAATCTAACCAATGAGAGCGCAGCTGCGCGCGCAGGGCCGCAGGGCGCGATATTATAATGAGATTTTACGATATCGATGTGGATATTATAACATCATGTGCAATTGCTTAAATTGAGTGTTTTAGTTGTCTGCGCTATAACTGTAGTAATTATAAGTCAAGTATTGGAAACATAAATAGAATGTCACAACATTAGTGTAGATAAAATAAATAAATAAGTACATTCATGTGTTATTCTGTATAATCTATATTACTGTAAAGTTTCATCCAAATCCGTCGCGTGGTTTTTACGTGAAAGAGCAACAAACATACATCCATACATCCATCCTCACAAAATTTCGCATAATATTATAGTAGGATGCAACAGTCTAGAAAGTGCATTTGACTCGCGTTTGTATCGATACAAATGCGCGTTGACGGCGCGTATAAAAAACGTTGTGTGCAAAGGCTCTTATTTTATTACAAGCTTTTATTTAGTTTCACCTGTCCCGATGTTTGTGTGAAATTAAATCTTGCAAGTTAAATTTGGACCACTTCCCGGTTACCGATTGAGCTGAAATTTGCAACACATCTTTGGTTCTGATGACAATGCAATTAATAAGTTGTAGTCGGTATTGTTATTAATCTAAAATGGCCGCCCTAACAAAATGGCGGTGTACATTTTTGTCGTTATTTATATTCGTGATCGCGATTGCAAAAGAAAAAAATGTAACATGCTTTTATTTAACAAAAATTGGGTACGTGATAAAAACGCAAAGATTTAATACAAGGTGTAAAAGATACTTAGGTATCTAGATAATTAGGTATCTACGATATTATTGTGACGAAGACAAAGAAGCTTAATTTTTCGTTAAAGGTTGCAATGTCAGTGCATACATTTATTATCTTGTTTTAATTATTATTTTATTATTTTAGTTCATTTTATTAACAAATAATAAAAGATTGTTTTAAAAAAAAGTCTTTTCATTTGATTTATTTCCCTATAAAATTTTTTTGAAGCTGAGTTTTGAGTTCTGAGTACGTCCCATCACATTAAGACTTTTGACACCTAGTGTGAAGTAGCTGAACTACGTAGTAACATCAACATCAACCTAAACTAGTAGTTTTGCTATTAGCCGATAGATGGAATATTGAGAAGTGGGCGGAGCTTAACACCACCTCAGTGCCCCCTCACCCCGCAAACTATCACGCGTCGTTTCATAGGGAAATTGAATTACCACACCTCCTCTTTGTTTTAGCTTCGTGGTTAACAAAAGCTTCATTTTACGTGTGTACGTAACATAAAAGCTTCGTTCAAAGTCTTAAAAACTTGACACAATGCAAATGTTTACTACTCCCGCCTAAATGTTCTTAACACCTGGCTTCTTTTAATATTGTTTATGCTTAGCCACATGCGTAAACGTAATCGTACACTTGAAATAACACTGTACGTTATCCAACGATATTAGTTAATACTTGTAGCGCTCGCGGCGTTATTTGACTAAGCGATCTGAGTTTATTGCGTTTGTTAAGCTACGCACAGCTCGACTTCTACTGAGATAGGTGGCCGATGGTGGCATTTCTATCTGAGTGCTATCGTCGGTCCCGGTTGTTTCAATCGTTAGACCATGTCGAAGGCCTTTAGGCGGTCTAAAAACTCCGACACCTGAGCAAGCCACTAAGCTACCCTAAATTAATGAATCATTATCCCTAAATTACTTTTAATACAAAGCCTAATTAATGGATGAACAACGATGTGTGTCTGATTGGTTTAGACCGCAGCATATGTTAGTATATATATATGTTAGTATTCACTATTCATGTCTAGATTCCAACATGGCTGACTGGTTTATAGAATCAATGAGCGTGCATGTCATGCATCCAATCGAACAGATAAATATGGCAGCGTACGATATTATTTTAACCAAACATTGTAGCAGTAGTAGAAAATAATGTCTGCTTATACAATATAATGTTTGTGATTTGGATTTAAATTTGCTAATATTTGTGTTTCATTATATAGTTATGAATGGTAACGATGCACTTGTGGATTTTAGTTAAAATTTACTTTAATAAGATGTTCTTAAATCGTATCTATTGATTATTTTGCATCGTACAAAGAGTTGAGTTTTGGATTCGTCTGTTTTTGTTTGAATTTCAGAAGATAAAAGAATGATTTCCACCGTGGTACGTTCGATTGAAAGATATAGTCTTCTTTTTAATAACAGACAAGATCAAAACTTTTCGGTTGAAACAAGCGTTTTAATATTAAAATCTTAAAATCTGTTCTTTAATAAAAATCTACGTTACGAAAGAAATTAATTAAAATCTTAATTAAGAATGAATTAAAAAACGGAATGTCGAATATGTAGCGTTTTAACGTAAACCCTTTATAGCTCTTTTAGTTTGGTGTCACCGGTGACGGGCGCGGGCCCGATCAAAAGGCTAGGAACAAACAACCCGTCAGGCACGCTTGACGTGGCTTCGGAAACATGAAAACTACTGAAACTGTTTATAAACAGTTTTAAAACTATAAAATTAGTTTACACGGTGTTAAATACGATAAAAGCGGGTACAGTGGCCGGCAGTTTACTGTGGGAGGTGTTAAAGTATTCTTTGTAACGTAAAGTAGGTTAAATCTTGGAAGTTGAATCTTCAGAAAACGCTTTACTAGCGAAAGGGTTAAATTAAACTCCCAAGGGAATTGTACTTGGCTGTACACTTAAGGTACATTTGAACGATTGTGAGGTTAAAAATAACGCTCAGACCTGTGCTCTGATGGTTATGTACTTCGAAATTGAGGTAGAGGTTTTTAATTTCAACGATTTTATGATATAACATAAAGTTACCGCAAAGAGTGTAAGAGCTTTTACTGCCTTCAATCGAAGCCTTATAAGAAACAATGGAACTTTAATAGCACATAATTCTTATATTGAGTAATAAAATGTGTTATTTCTTAATAATAAATTGATAAACTCTTGGAAAGTGTAAAACGATGTAGTTGTTTGAAATTGTAGAAGTTCAGTATTTAATGCGCAATAATTACTTAATTTTAAAGAAGCATTTTGTTCTTCAAGCTTATATCTGTTTAATATATTTAGGTAGATTAATTAGAACAAGAACACGACTGCAATACCATTACACATCTTAATTACTAAGAAGGTCCGCTCAGTATCTACTCGGATTAATAGATGTAGTAATAGCCATTTACGAGGTCTTTTATTAACGGCTTTCTCCATCAAACTTAATGGTTTAGATCTTAGAGAAGCAATTAACGCCAAGTATCCAAAGTAAATATTGTAATAGCCCTTCAAGAATCCCGGTAAAATCGCAAAGTCCGTTGAACAAACGTTTGAGAAAACTGTTGATTCACTTAAATTAGGATGATGATAACTTTGTGTCACATGATTCGGGTGATGAGTGGGAAATGTGCAACTGGTAATTGAGGGTAATTGAAGTTTTGGGGGAATGGGTCCACCTGGAGGCCCCCGGGGCCGGGGGGTGCGGGGCGGGCGGGCGAGGGGAGGTGAGGTGGGGGGAGGGCCAGGGGCGGGGTAGAGGGTAGTGTGCATGCGTGTATCGCGTACCGGCGGGTTGCGAACTGCGCGGCGCGGCGTGCGCTCGGTTTGGCGGTCGAGCTACCACTGGGCGGGCGAGCTTCGCGCTCCCGGTCCCGCCCGCCCTTCACTCTCCACACTACAAACTTTCAGATGCATCTACATCACAGCGGACCGTGTTCGGAGTACTTGCAATGCGTCATTCACATCTGTCACAAACCATAAATTTTTTTCAAACAAACACTTTAAAAATACCTTTTATCTTCTTTAAATCATTTAATTCTTCCTCGTTTACTCAATAATTAAGCTGTTGACCAATCAGCGTTTAAAAGATAATTATAGCCTGTAAAACGCTACAGTACTTATAGAACAAAACTAAGTGATTAGGTTCGTTTTGATGGCACAATGCTTGAAGAACTGTGAGGGGAAGCTGTCCAACTTGTTGCTTCGTATTGGCTTCTTGTGTTCTTGCTTTTATTATTTCTAACTGCGCTCCTATGAGGATAAACTTGTGATTAGTTGGCTTATAGGATTATGTAATCCGAGTAAACTTACGTAGATACTACATCAACCTTTCAGTTTTATATGTGATACAAAATGTTATTCAGTTTCTTTTGTATTAATATTTTCTAAAAAATTCTATCATATGAATTACTCTTTAATACTTATTGTCTTTGCTTTCCACAATTCTGAAGAGACGTGTTTAATGTATTCCAATATTGTGTTTTCAAATCGCGATAGATAAAAAATGCGTTATGTAATTGAACATTTAAGTATGATGATTTAATTAAGTTGATAACGCATATTTTACTTTGGTATAAATTAATATTGAAATATAATAAGTGCTCAGCCATTAAACAAACACAAATAAGAGAGTCCATACCTAATGGACATTTATTATCAAAAAACAAGTATTTTCGATTCAATTCTCAGTTCATTTTTCGGACAGTAGATTTACTCGGGAGCCCATTTAAATAAGCGCCTTTCAAGTGCTTATTTGCATGGAGCTTTTTATTGTAAGTGTTCTTTTGAGGAATTTCAATTACACAAAAAATCTTTGCCAAAGGTCGAAGGGCTGAAAAATCTCTCCTATTGGATTCCAGGAATGTTTCAGATACTAATACAATGGATTTAATATGTATTTGTCTTTGTGTGAAGCAAATGTGCCTTGGAATAATCAGAATTGATATTTGACGTTCTAGTATTCGTTTCTTTTTGAGATCTCTTACTGAGATTGTTTGCAATTTGAGGAACGTTTATGAGGTTTTTTGTAGCATTTTAATTGAACTTGATGTAAGTTAAGTCAACAAAATATTAAACGATGTGTTTGATCTTTACATCTACTGAATAAATAATGATTACAAAGTATGTATTTACCCAATATAATTTTTGGTTACAGGTTACGGGTCAATTCTTCTTCATCGAGTGGATGGTCAACCTGACCAATCCTGGTGTCAGAGTTATTGAGCCGCCAAAGGACTCTGACATGGCTCATGTAACGACTACTATCCGTAGAAAGTAACCGGGACCGACGGCTTAACGTGCTCTCCGAAGCACGGCTCCGAAGCACAGGTCAATTTATATGAATCTATATTTTTTAATATTTAGACATATCACCATTATTTGTGGCTGGATTTTCAAAATTCTTTTCAGCAAGGCTTTTTGTAACTTGCGAGGCTGTAACACCTGTACTCAGAGACGGCAAATGCTTTGTTAGTAGAGATTTAATGAGTGATTTGGACATGTAATGCATTAAAAAGTTAATTAGTTGAGTGTCGATTTTATGGACGTATTTTTAACTGATTGTTGATCAAGGTGGTGGTGTTTTTTATTGAAACAGTATCTCAATTTTATGTCGTTATATCGCTAAGCTAACTAATTCTTCCTTTGATAATATATAGAGATACGTTCTAAACAACCTAAGCACATATAAACGATGGAATAACCTAAACCAATATCAATCTAAATTATGCAAATAACAATTGTAATCTATGGAATTGTATTTCAATACCATTCAAACGTAAACAGTAATCTTAATATCAGTCATGTATAATATCCTCTCAACTAACTATGTACACAATTTTATTGAATCTCGACATTACTTACATATACACTACCTGTTTTACCTTTATCTTGAACTTAGCAATCCAATAGGTACTAAACATATTCAAATAGAACTGGTATTTCCTAAGATTAGCTTAATTAAACAAATATCAAACTTCAACTTTATTACCTATTTTAATATTGATATAAGGTGGGGTAATCAATCTTTTACCGGTGCCTTCATACAAAAGGTTACAAAAGGTGTATTTTACGTTATTTTTCTTCAATCATTTGTGCTAATTAAGTATCTTATTTCAATTTACCATTACGGCCCGAAACGGCTCGGTTTCCTTGTGGTTGTTTGGGGAACAAAACGAATGAATAAAAGCGGCCTTATTCGTATTTGTAAAGGAAAACATCTAGAGAAACCCGCGACTTAGTTAGCTCTACAGTTATTGACCATGTCTTTGAGACATGACGTAGTTTCGTAGAAAAAGCGATGTTAGCTCACTGCAATTGTTAAGCAACGTGCAACTCTGCCCGTATTTGTATGGGTGATCGATACTGGCATTTCTATCTGAGCTCTACCGTGTTACGGTTCGTAATTGTCGGTGCCGGTTTTTTCAATCACACCATGTTGAAGGCTTTTACGGCCTAAAAACTCCGACATCAGGACTGGTGTCGAACCTACTCGACCTTACTTACTTTTTCATGGCCTTCTAAGATGAGGGGAAAGTATAGGGGACAGCATGTAACATCTAACTAACCATGCCTAGGCAGGCAGGGTCAGTAACTAATTAGTATATCGTTGCAAGACCTGCTGTATCTTTCAACTAATGTGATTTGATTGAGGTTTATTTAGTTTACTTTTTAAACAATTAAAAAACCGAAGGAGGTATCCCAATTCTAGTATATGTTATAAATTTTACGGAATGGTCCCGTTTTTTACCGATTTCAAAATAGGGAGTTTTCATAAAAATTGGATTTTCGAAAGTCGGTTTTTGTCGCTTGAAAAGGTTAAATTGTTCTCAGTCAAATATTTGACCTCAATTTTGCTTTGGATTATTTAATATTAATTGGTTGAAGGGTTTCTAGGTGATTTGCTAGTTTTTGTTCAAATATTTGAATATTGTATGACGGTCCTAAACTTTGTAACATTAATTAACATGTTTACGTTTTATTCGTGGAAGGGACGCACGGCCGGTCTATTTGTGTGCTAATCGATCCCAACTAACGCCCGATTCCCTACGTTCCCAAATTACAGACCCGTTCGTAACGAAACATAATTCGTGTTCGCCTAAATTGAATTATCTTATGCTACAAATGGAATACTAATCAAGCAGATAATATCAATTATTGGTGGTAAATCTTTTTTATTATGTACTAGCTGTTCCCCTCGATCCAATAATGGCACTACTGTGAAGATTGAGTTTACGTTATTTTCCCAGATGAAGTGGGGTCGAGCCCGTACATTTTGTTTACCAGGTTAAAATCTTTCTTTATAGTATATACAACTAGCAGCGCCTCGCGGTTTTACCCGCGTTGTGTCCATTTCTGTGGGAATTTCGGGATGAAAAATAGCCTATGTTACTCGTGGATAATGTAGCTTTCGAATGGTGAAAGAATTTTTAAAAACGGTCCAGTAGTTTTTGAGCCTATTCATTACAACCAAACAAACAAAGTTTTCCTCTTTATAATATTAGTGTAGATTTGTACAAAATACTTTGTTTTGATTTTGACTATTGTTAAGGTAAATAGCGGAAAATAACTACCTCGGTCATGTATGTTAAAGGAGGAGTTTGACGTATATTGCTTGGGTATGATGTATTAATGAAAATCTACGTTTCAAAAACTCAAGAATGTGAGCATTAGTCGCCATATTTGAAGGTGTAAGTACGCTTCACATTTTCATTTCAACTGTACTAACACTATATTATATCGGATATTCAAGTAGAAAACACCGTCAAAAATCCGATATGTGATAGCAATCAATCAGCACTAGTCAGTAGCTACCATGATGGATCACGGTTGATGCACGCTTTGAGGCATTTAGGCACTCTACATAGTTTTACTTGAACACCGGCTTAGTTAGCCCACCCCAACTTTTATTCTAAAAATAAAATAGTGCTGTGCTATCATTATTTTGCCTAGTATAATTTACTAGCAGCGCCCCGCGGTTTTCGTAATTTTGGTATGAAAAATAGCCTATATATATAACCTTCCCGTTGAATATGAAATTATTCAAATAGGGCTGTTAATTTCCGAGATAAGCTCGAACGTACAAACAAAGAAACTTACAAAAATTTACCTGTTTATGATCATACCATGCCATTTTGCGGCTCTTCGAATTGTGTTTTAAATTACGTTATATGTTTAGTTGAATTTGGTTGAAGTTGTTTTGTACATGCATATGGAATGGTTAAAATTATCTTTCTTTGTTTCCACCTTTCTTATCTATCCTTTCTTTATCCAGCTATCCGTATCTTGTTTCAACAAACATAGAGAAGTAACCCTTAAAACATGTATACCGCCTCAATAATAAATGATATACTCGTATATTCCCCAACCTCGACGTCTGTTTTTATTAAATGAATTCCTTGAACCTTCGATCAGAACCGCGTTGTATCAACAGGTCATATTTACTCTCGGGCCGGGACTCCCGAAGGCTTTCCGACTGTCAAAAGTAAGCAAATTGAAAAAATATTACTCTCCCTAGTAGATATGAAGGCTTGTTAGAACTGTGTTGTATGCTGAATGAGGATTGTATGGGTTTCAACTTTTTCTTTGTGTTTTAAGTAGCAAGTTGTGATGTATTGGTATTCTGATATGATAGAGCCTATGAGATGACCTGTACAGGTATACCTCGCCTATTTCAGGCACCAGGCTCTTATAAAGTTTACTATGTAAGTACTAAGCGGGCCCGCGGTTTCACCCGCTTAGTACCCGTTCTCGTGGGAATTTAGGGATGAAAAATAGCATTATAACATTTCCGTTGAATGTGGCTGTCCACTACCAAAATAATTACAGGTTTGGTAGTTTCTGAGATTAGCAAACAGACAACAAAACAAACTCTTCAGCTTTATTATATTAGTTTTAGTTTACTTATATTACCATAGAATATCATTTAAATATTCCACAGTTAGAAAATAGCCTCTTTTAGAGCAACACGAGTGTGTCGTCGCGATATAAACTTTATTATAACGGCGCACAACACGCTTATAAAGACAAAATACGAGAGAAAACTTCACCAGAATACTGCAATTTCATTACTAAAGCTTATCCACAAAGTCCACATAAAAATATAACATCTTTCCCATCCAATAATGGATTAATACCCACATAGAGTATTAGACGTACGATGTAATATAGAGCTCGCACAATGGCATAAGTAATATTGCAATAAAAGGCAGGCTTCGCTTTCGTACGACGTATGTCCATAAATTTCATTACACCCTGTATGTAATGACGGCGTGTTTCCAGATCACGTCTCAAGCTGTATAAGTTATCAAGCCCATACAATATCACGTAGTAATTCAACTAGGAATAGGTATTATAGCATTGTTTTAACAGCTCAAATAATAATAATGGGGTTCTTAAATCGAACTCTATTGACAGCATAGTAGAGTGACCTTCTAAGCCACTTTTTTGGATTAGATGGATAAAATCGTTTCACTGGCGCACTCAGACGTCCATTTAATCGATACTTAACTAATTAATGTAATTTTCATACATTAGATGTCATAATCACTCATTAAATCTCTCATTATTGATAGAAGTTTAAAAAGGAGATGGCTTCTCCCTATAACGTTGCATTTTAAAAACTACTACACAAGTATAGATTTTATTTTATGCAGAGAAATTATATAAAAAGTCCTTTGAAAGTTTCGTTTGCCTCGTTCCTAACCGTGTATCTTCAGTAAAACAAAGCTAAAAACACAGCGCTGCGCTAGTATTTTTAATTGAAAGCTACATTGGAGAAAGGAATAAAAAATAGTTAAAACTCCACTTGGAGTAAAAAGTACAGTTGTGATTCGTGGTTGAGCTAGGTCCGTGAAACCGATGGACAAGCTAACTTTATTTACTTTTTTTTAACAACGGATGTATGCACTCTACTACCCACATTGTTTTACTACGTAACTAAAATGTAAAAAACCTTTTTTTATTCTTAACAAACAAGAATCACCGCAATGATTCTGTCTTTGTTGCAAAGAAAAAAAACGGTGCATCCGTTTGACAGCTACAATGCCACACACACATACACACACGCATACACGCTTACAGTCATTTACGTAAAACTTAAAACACTCCTCTCCTGAGTTGGGCTTTATGATATTTAATCAAATCACACAGATTCTTTACTATGTACAATGATTTTAAATGAAAATAGGGTCAGAGAGATACATTAAACCCCTGAATAACACATACATAGCCTCCTTTCATCCCAAAATACCTAAGCGAAAGACTACAAGTACAAGCGGGTACAACCGTAACCCTTTTCCCAATAGTAACTTCATATTGATTTTGTGAATCGTAATTGACAAGAGAACAGTACCCCAGTGTCCGTGTACGCAGACACCTGAACTGAGATATGCTCTCCATAGAATAACTTCCATCAACTATATCGATCTGTTAGTTCGCAGACGCCACGCTTTACAAATACGTTGATGGAAGCATGGCTTGGCGCGGTTTCATGACCAAAGGTGCCTATTCATAAAGTTTATAGAATTGTTGATGAAGATGAAGAAATAAAGCTTTTTAAGAAACAATCTTTATGTTACGTCTTAAATTAAAAAGTAAAAGTACTAGGGCCTTCATCATAAACGCTTATAAACAGTATTACAATACGGTAAATGTGCAATTGATTAGAAAAATAGCAATGTTACTTTATCAGAGAGCTACAACAGCACAGTTTAAATTAAACATTCCAATTGAATGGACATTTTGAATAATTGTCCACATTTTCTGCTGTCCATTCACAAGATAACAAAGGTGATTGTGAGACACCAGTTCGGGTCATTAAGTTTCTCGTTAGGTGAGACGTTGTACGTCAATTAGCCGTTTTCACTTCCCTCTGTTCATATTGCGCGTCGTCATCAATTTGCAGTTTTAAGAAACTTTTTAGCGACTGATAACGAACCGTTTTCTTCGTATTTTAGTCTTTTCTTTGTCTCCGTATTTTGTCTTTTACTTATTTTTATTTTATTTTTTTTTATTTTTATTTTATTACACAAAACAAAATACAACCATTATAAACTAGGAAACAGTGTAAGCAAGTTATTTCTAAATCTAGGTTACTTATCGTGTACTAGCCGCGCCCCGCGGTGTTACCCGCGTTGTATGTACCCGTTCCCCCGGGAATTCGGGATAAAATGTAGTGGTATTTCTGTCTGAGCGCTGCCGTGCTTCGGGGGGTCGATCCTGGTTGTTTCAATCGTCAGACCATGTCCAAGGTTTGGCCGGTGTAAAAACTTTGACACCAGGGTTGGCCACTAACCTACTCGACTTTAATTAAATGGAAAAATGAGTTTTCTGTCTAGTCTATTACCACCGACAACTTAAAGCCCACATAAATATTGAAATAGGTTATACTCTAGTCCTCTTTAAGCAGTGATTATGATATTAACTGAGTTCAAAGCCGAGAGCTGAATGCACCTGAGACCTATAAAGAAACCTAATAATATTATGATAAAATTAGTAACAGCTTTTCCTTGGCGCTCAAAGGGTAAATCTTTTTGCGGTTAGCTCGGGGGTGGATAACTATGATATACGTTGGTACCCTAGGGTATATATCAGGGGGTATATCAGGTAAAGGTTTTTATAAAAATGATTCAGTGTTTCTTTTTACGTTATTTACGACAGTTTTAATTTTATGGAATTACATTTTTTGAATTTTAATTCCATAATTAAAACTGTCGTAAAGTCTATTTGTTTAGTAGTTTTAGTAGCATAGTTTTTTTTAAAATGTGGAATTATTTTTTTATTGTATTTTGTGGATTTATAAAATAAAGTAATGTATTTGTTTTAATTGTCAATTTTCTAAAGAATATTTAATTTATCAAAATGAAATAATCTTCTAAACTTGAAACGAAAAACCAAGATACTTGACGATAATGATTATTAGATTTTTAAAACATATTTACAGGCTCCCAGCCAGAATTTTCAAAATATTCGGTAACTCTTAACGTGTAATCTAGCTTATCAACAACGCCTTAAAAAGAGTAATCCTTAACCAATAAATATAATTGTCGTCTCACTAAACTTATTATGTAAATAGTATTAACAAGTACCCAAGTTCTATTCCCGATCAAACTGTAGTCGGCCTGAACATTGTTCTAATTACTTAGAAACTTCTCTCGAGTACAGTTAGTACTACCCTCAATATTGTTAGTGAACTAACACTCCGCTTAACATAGTTTACTTATTGTTCCAAAGAAATTTCGAGTGTCTCTATATATTATGTGATAAGTACATACTTATGTTAGATAAGGAACTTATTTTGTTTGTGCATAAGGGCAGGTTCAGACTTGACTGTTCTTCGACGCGTTTTATAGATGCGTGGGCAAATGTTTCCCCGATAGTTGAAATTAGTCGATAGTTGACCAATAGCTGTAGTCTACCTCAGCAACGTTTATAGTTTCTGAGCTTCATTTTTAGGTGATTTTTCTTACTGGTTTCTTAAGTTTTAGTGAACACTACTCATTTTGAATTTAAACTAGGTTTACGGATTCACTTCGCATTTATTTTACACTAGCAGCGCCCCGCGGTTTTACCCGCGTTGTACCCGTTCCCGTGGGAATTTCGGGAATTTTTATACATATAAACCTTCCTCTTGAATCACTCTACCTATTACAAAAAACCGCATCAAAATCCGTTGCGTAATTTTAAAGATTTAAGCATACAGACAAACAAACAGACAAAAGTAGCGACTTTGTTTTATACTATGTAGTGATTTTTATCGGACGTTTCGCCCCCTTTACAGGAACCGTGATCACAGAAGAATCTTCTGTAAAGGTATTTTCAAAGTATTTTTTCATGTTATATTTATATTAAGTGCACATTGCATTTTTCCTAATTACTTTCCAAACGTGGCTCGGGTTTCAGGCAAGCGTAGTCATTACGCCTAACCCTCACTGTGCTGATATCGTTGGTGAGATGAGATACCTTTGCCTAATAGTGGAACATACATAAGCTAGTACTTCCTTCACTTTAAGAGCCCATTAATGCCTGTGGTATCAGTGTAGAAGTAGACTGTCTGTTGTCTCGTACGTCATCGCTGTTGTATCGTCAATAGGTCTGTCTCCTCGTATTAAAGTATCACGTATGTACCTACACAAATAATAATACGGCTCACACCATTAACTCTGAAAGCTTTAAGTAGTTTAGCCTGCCATATAATTTTTATGATTTTATCTTATAACGACCTCTAGATTCAGCATATTAATATACTTTACAAAGGGATTCTAATAATCGTTTAAAATAATAGATACCTACTTTTAGTACGAGTGGATAGTTTAAATGAGCATCAGTAAAGCTTACCAAATGTTAAAAGAACCTGAACTTCGGACGTTCAATACAAAGTTTGAAAGATGTGTGAAGATAGAATACGAGCGCGAGCGGTATGGTAATGAACTGTCAGCTCCAAGCTTGTAAACTCACTCAATGCTAATGACTAAAGGCGGGGTGCTTCAGTTAACGATTATGCGCCAGTAAACGTTAAAACAAAATGTTCTCGAGAGACGTAAGAAAATGAATAATCTTGGCTTTCTTCTGGCCATCTGAATAAATTTAAAAATTAAATTATGAAACAGCGCTTAATAGACATTTAACAGCGTGAAAATCGTGAACGTCTAACGATATGTATGTTACGATAATCAACACGTTTAGAGTAGAGGAGTCACTCTATCGCTTAGAGTCCACATTTTCCTGCGCGGCGTGGAGCTTACGTAAGTGGAGATTTTCAGATACGTAGTTGAAACACTAACATTAATTCTCTACTAACATCTTTTCGTACTATGAGAATATAGTAAAGATATAATAGCCTCGTGGTTTTATTTTGTTTTGTTAGACACAGACGCGTAATCCAGTTATTAAACCCACACACAGCTCGCCGCAAAGTAAACACACAAAACCTTGTACTGCAAATCAGATTAATCAGTGAACTGGAATTCCGCGATTTCCGCTCCCAAAACTGACACTATGGTTAATGAAACCGCTACTCGAAAGTACGTTTCGCTACATATTTACCGATACCGCGTTATAAGATCTAAAACAAAAGATATTCATATGGTTTTGGTTTATCTTCACTTCTATTTTAATTATGTGAACTATTTCTATGGGTGTGTAGGTACTTTGTAGTTTCTTATAGATAGACTAGCAGTGCCTCACGGTTATACCTTCATTGTGCCCTTTCCTGTGTACATTTTGGAATTAAAATTAGCCTCCTCATCCATTACAAAAATAATTATTCAATTCGGATTCGTCGTCGAAATTTTGATAAAAGAATACAAAATTAGTTATAATCTAATCGTTTGCACCACGACACGTATGGATACAGTACTCGTATCTACTAGTTCCAACAAACCCTCCCCGAACCCTTATTATAACATAACCAACAATGCGAACCTCCAATAACGTCATATTTCCAAGACCCTCAATTTGCGCTCTGAAACAGGTCAAACGAGTGTCCTACAGAACTATCCGCTATTTCGCAAAGATCGTGAAATCCAACGTTATCTCATTGTAGGTAAGTCGAGTTACATCATTAGGGACCCTTGTCAAACGTGGTCTGCCCACCGCCATGGTTAGTGCGCTTGTCTTGTTAGCTTAGCCAGTAATGTAATGGTTCAATTCAATGGCTATTTCTTTAAACGGTCCGTTCATGCTGTTAGCGGTCGTTCGGCGCTTGGCTTTGCACTTTATTTAATTCTAGTCTATTAGCGGGTAGTGACAGCGTCTTTAAGTATGAATTAAGTTTGAAAGCTTTTTAAGTCCAGTTTAGGATGATTTCATTGCGTCATCTTCACAGAATGAACGTCTAAGTAAGTAATTAAGTTAACACAGTTTAATTGAGACCATGTCGGAGGCCTTTAGGCGGTCTAAAAACCCCTAAAGGTTTGACTGCTAACCGAAATGAATGAATGAATGGTTGTCAAATTCAAATTCGGAATGAATGAATGATTGAATCACATTACACAAATCACGACATACTAGGCACTCAAGGAACTGAAATAGTGATTCCTTAAAAGTGAGCTATAAAACTAAATTGAGCATTTCCATCAACAGTAGCAGATTGCTCTATAAAATAAATCTTTAAAGATTTTCTAGCTCATCATGAAATGAGAAACTACTGCATAGTTTCTGAAGTCTCAATCTCATATCTTCGTCAAACTTCATTATTAGCAAATAAATAAGTTTTAAATTGGATTCCCGATGTCTTTCAGCGGAAATTGATCTGGCACGTTATCACTATCGCACAGTGAACGGCAGTGAGTGAGAACCACAGTGAGAACTGAGTAATTCAATTGTCCGTCGACGAACGCTCAGCGCTCACTGACGGACACTCTTGACAGTTGTGTACATCACTACATTCAACAACTGAAATTCCGCGCTGCACATATCACTGTCTATTTGTTACGGCCTTGTTTTAAAGTCGAACTCGTTGTTGATTTTAATTGGACAAAATTTGTTTTATTAAAAAGTGATTTTTATTGGAATAGTTGGCACAATATCTAAATTGTTTAGTTTCAATAATAAAAACATTGGAATAATAAAAAACAATTTACTTCGGAAGTTAAAAATAAACTTCTCTGAAAATGAGCGGTAGCCGCGGGATCCGATCTTGTTCATTTACGAATTCAAAACGGCGAATGACACTCATAACTCACATGACAGTATCATGAGTTTAATCTTTACAGCATTTTGGATATCATTAGGCGATCTAACTCGTAGACAAGGGTTCGTAGTCTTCCAATAACCTACCAGAACGTGTACTCGTCGGTACTTTTTGACAAGCGTACACACAAATCAACATCATAAATAAACACCCCTATCTCCCCATCGGGGCGGCTTAAAATACAAGCTAGAACGAATAAAACTAAACTAATGTTCCACCTGCACCAGATGTTGGGAGGTATCGATCCAGTATTCCAGGATTAAGGTCACAACTAAGACCGATTTCCGATTTAGCTCCGAGCTTTGGATACAGTTCCGTTGAATTCGTAGACAACTTTGGAATATTCATGTAGTTTCAACTCGGATGTTCTGTGCTTGTTGCGGATTGTCTTCCGACGTGTAACAATGCGATGTGATATTAGTTGTTAAGTTCGTAATAGGTTAAACGGGAATGTGTTCCCGTAGGAGTATCTGTAAGGCGACGTTTAGATTGTGGAAGATTGCGAGCTGGAAGGCTGTGAGTTGAATAGCATGTACGCGAGCGATAGAGTAATTTGACTTGAATGCATTTTATGAAATCAACTTGGCAGCAATGTGCATCTTGTAAGCTCGTGTAGTCTAAATTATGCTTAAGTATTTAGTGAGCTTGCGTGTTAGTCGCAAGTGAAGGCAAAATGTTCAGTATGTAGGTACAACTGGTTTCTTAAGTTTAAGCTTAAATTGAAACTAAGTACGTTTACTAAAACTGAGGTGTTAGTGGTGTTTTCTGTGACCAAGGTTCTTGTAAAGGAGCCGAAAAATCAGATTAAAAAAAACTTGAGAGGTGTCGAGGGACACCCGGATGGAACGAAGTTTATTTATTATCAACAAAAATAATCGTCGCGACACCACACTGTTCAATGCAAAATAGAAAGACGAAACTAAAATATCTAGCTTGCTTGCTATAAGAGAGAGAGAGAGAGAGACAGACAGTCTCAGACTGTCCGTCTCTCTGTCCGTCTCTGTCCGTCTGTCCGTCTCTCTCTGGCGTGGCCATGTTTCTCTGTCTGTCTCTCTCGCGCATGTTTCTCTGTCTGTCTCTCTCTGGCGTGCGCAAGTTTCTCTGTTTGTCCCTCTCTGGCCTAAAAAATGTCGTTACCATTTTTTCCGTCTAGCCCCCTTTCGCAACGCACGATAAGGAACTTCGTTCCAAAAGTAAAATAACAGCAAAGTGTATCCGTAAACGTAGTTCAATTCAAAACAGATACATGTTGTTCAGTGAAGGATGTACTTGGCAATTTTTGCAAAGGAAATGAAAAAGTTTGTTGAAATGAAATATCCATGTCACAGACAACGTCTAAAACTACATATGAAACTTAAAACACTACTGGTTTCTAAAGTTTATTCGAACACCGAAACGTATATACATACTTTGCAGATACACTTCAGCCCACGGTTTGTAACCACGGTTCCTGTATCGGGGCCGAAACGTCAGATAAAAATGTAAAACAAAAGCGAAGTGTATCCGTAAACGTAGTTTCAATTCGAAACTAAAAACAATTTTATACGTTAAGCAGCGCCCCGCGGTTTTACCTGCGTTGTGCCCGTTCCCGTGGGAATTTCGGGAATTTTTTTACATAAAAACCTTCCTCTTGAATCACTCTACCTATTACAAAAAACCGCATTAAAATTCGTTGCGTAATTTTAAAGATTTAAGCATACAGACAAACAGACAAACAGTCACGAAACAGAGACGACTTTATTTTATACTATGTAGTGATTGTTTCTTCTCTATTTTATATTTAAGTTAAACATACTCTTGTAACAAAGAAGTCTTTCATATTGTACATTTGAATAGATTGAGCCAGATCGAAGCAAATCTAGTGAATAAACACGATATTCATGATGGAGGACGGGCCTTTGTCTTATCGGTTCGGATCAAACTCCGTATATTCAAGCCTCATAAAATCGCTTTGATATAATCTCCTGGATTTTATGTGTCAAGCAAAATATTCAATTATTTGTTTTCCCTATGTTATGTAGTTGCTTAAGTTGTGTTGTTATTGTTTTTTAGTATGACAAAAAGATAATAGTCGCTGTTTTATATTTCCTCTTGTGTTTACTATTTAAAGAGAATATTATTATGACAATGGATCTATCCTATTAGCATTATAAATGCGAAAGTTTGTTGGGCAAGTATGTATGTATGTTTGTGGCTCTTTCACGGAAAAAACTAGGTAACGAATTTTGATAAGACTTTGCAGAAATATAGGCTATACATAATAGCAAGTAAAAAGCAAGTCAGACCGCGGAACGCTTGTCTTTGTATAACAGACTCGCCGGCTTGACCGAGAACAACACGACTCCGACGGCAGACTTTTATGTGTTGTGTTTTTGTTCTAGGTCCTATATATCGAAGGTAAAGACGCCATGTTCGGTATGTGCCGGACGTGCCGGTGCCGGACGGGTGCAGCAAATGTGGCACCAACCAATTATAGATTCAAAATGAGTTTTAACACTTATAAGTGAGACATGTGTTTGTGCTCCAAACGGATGAACCGATTTTGAATATTTTATTTTTAATTTTTAATAATGTATACCTACGAGTATTTTAGCCATTCACACTCCAATACATATTTCAATTTAAAAATATTGATTGATTATCTTATTGAAGTCAGCTACATTATATATCAAAATCCATTATAAATTACCGTTAACCACGTTTTAATTAAGGGGTACAAGTTAATTAGCATACATTAATTATGCGGGCGTTATAGTAGAACGTAGTTTAAATATTTTATTAGGGAGGCATGCGGGCGGGCATATTTTTGAGTACAAGTATTAGTATGTAAGTAATGTAAGTATGTGCATTTTTAACTAATAAGTAAATGAAGAACTTAGTAGACTTATCGGTACAGATTTAAGATGTGAATACAATAAGATGGTCGCCGTATGCAACACGTGTTCAAAAGTAAGTATTAAGCCTGTAATGTCCCACTGCTGGGCAAAGTCCTCTTATCTCACCGAAGATATCTGTAGGAAAGAGGATTAGGCGTAGCCTTATCTACTGCGGGTTGGTGATATCAAAGATGCATTGAAAGCTACAATTTAAACTTTCTTAAACTGTAGCTCAACACGTGTAGCAAGTGGCGAACGACTATATGTAAAGGCACTTTTATTTTCGCCCTAAATCAAAGTCAGATATCATTATTTCTTGGACCACGGACGGACGACCACAAGAGGGGTGAAATCCACTCGAAACGTCGGGAAATAAAAAGTAAGTAATTACTTGCTGTATTAACTAACTTTCTACCGCGAAAAAACCCGTGTGAGTACGTTTACTATAGATAGTTTTAAAATCATCGCTTGTCCTACTTATTCGTCTGCACCGTGGCAACTCCTTAAACAAAACTAAGAACCTTCCAGAAAGCTACGGCTCACTTTACAACTAAACTAATAACCGAAGGTGCAAATAGTTTAATGTACACGTTTCATACAACGCATTGTTAACCAGAATAATGTAGCATGATATTCAGAGGTTAGATCGGCTACCACAAATCAATACGGAGTGGCTCGCAAAGGTAGGGTAGGTTAGGTACATAAGTGAAGCCTTGTTCGCACTACGCTATTATTTTAGTCGAGTAGCAAGTATTTAGTAGCTGAAATACTCACCAAACAGTACTCACTAACTTACTCGACTAAATTGTCGGTGTTCAAACCCGTTTAGCTACTGAATTACTCGCTACTCGACTAAACTGGAGTAGTGAGAACAGGGCTTTATGGAGACATCATAGTTACTACACTGTATTAGTTCTTATGAGAGTTAAAATGTGGTCGATTTTCCAGTTAAAGACGATTCCTTCTGAAGAGGGAAATGGTTTAGTAATTACTAAACCATTCCATTTTTGACCCCATAACTGAACTTTTCCTATAATGGTCCACATCTGGGCAAAGCTCTCTAATCTCATTAAAGTAAAGTAAAAAGCATTAGCCAGTAATGTCCCACTGCCGGGCAAAGGCCTCTCATCTAACTGAAGATAATAAAAACACCTACAAAAAAGTACATATACTACATAGGTAGTACATAATACTACGACAACTGTTTCATAAAGATATTACACAATACAAAGCATATTAATTAATCAAATTGACTCGTTCTACGTACCTACATCCATTCATCGAACTATAGGACTTTAAAGCTTTTCCAGTAATTGTTAGCGCGACGGTTGTCCATTGATTTCAATATGGACGGACGAGATAAACAGAAGCAAAACAATACCTGTTCGGATTAGTTCCCGGTCCCAGCTATTGAACGGCCGAACAATTCCCTATCAATGCGAGAGTATACAAAGTGTTTCTATCATGTTATCAACTCTACCTAGCACTTGAGCGCTGTACAAGATGGCGGATTCGCGAAGCGGCCCGCGTCCGTACGTTCAACCACGGCGGTTGAAATTTAGGGGCGGTTGAGTGCGTGCAGGCACATACATATTGAAATAGAAAAGCGGCTAGCGGTTAGACGCACCCACGGTTAGCCGCTAGTGTTGTACGAGCGCTTAATGAGTAATATGTTATAGTATTGGAAGGGAGAGCAAATGTGTTGTATGAATGGTTTGAGTACACAATTGAAGACAGCGATAGGCTCTTATTTTTCTGAAAGGACTTAGCTCGACTCATCTTAACGCGTGGCGCTGTGTGCAAACGTTTGTGTTTACATATACAATTTTAATTTGTTTTTCAGGAACAAACTATATTCGTTCCTTTCGTTATTTTTGACGATAAAAGTATAAGAAGTTCGTATATGTCCACCTTTTTTACCAAAAAAGGTTTACTCTTGAACCACCGATTACTGTGACCGAAGGGTGGACAACAGATGGATACATATTTTGCGGGTTTCACCCTCGCTTATAGAGCATCGCATAGATGAGTTGAACTATCTATATCAATCCTGTTATATATGGTGAGTGTAATGGGGAGAGTATTGTAGTCTACACTAATATTAGAATAGGCTCAAAAACTACTGGACCGTTTTTAAAAATTCTTTCACCATTCGAAAGCTACATTATCCACGAGAAACATAGGCTATTTTTCATCCTGAAATTCCCACAGGAATGGACACAACGCGGGTAAAACCGCGGGGCGCTGCTAGTTTTATATATATTTCTCTTCTTTACTTTGGTTATTTACTTACTCACGGCCTTATTCATAGACACTTGTTATATTATAACAGCATTTTAGTTAGCAAATCATTTGTCTCTCTCCAATTCAAGAGGCAAAACACTTTAACATTGTTTTAGTTCAAGAGCGTTATTTATTAAATTTTAATTAAGAAATATCTCATTTACGAACTGAAAGAGCCGATTTTTCATGATTTCCGTTTCATTTTGTAAATTTTCTTTTTGGTTACGGTTTTATAAAAATACTCCAGATTTACGAGGAACAGAAGTGGTCCTTAAGATTCACTCCAGAATCTTTGTCCGAGGGCAAATTACGAGTTACTCATAATATTAATTAATGTACAAATTGGTATTTAATGAATTAGGTCTTTGATAATGATCTTCTTTTCTGAAGATAAATTAGACACGCAAGTATTTAATTTAGGTTCGTTACTGATTGTCATATTTAAGTTTATTTAATTTAAGATAGTAACAGAATATTGCATTTATTTTTACATTTAGCAGATTGGCAGATTTTATGCGCTTCCAGATATTTAAAGTACTACATGACACACATGCGCGTGTGCGGGTCGCATGACGCATGACATTCCTTGTATATGTATTAAAAACGCTTCACACTAGCCCGCAGCGGGTCCGCAACGGGTCAGTGTGAATACAACGTAATGCGATCCGCACCCAGCCCGCATCCGACCCGTACCTGACCTGCAATATGTGTGCTTCAAGTAGTTCAACCAATTAAATTT
Source organism: Cyclophora albipunctata (assembly GCA_963082685.1). Classification (NCBI taxonomy): domain Eukaryota; kingdom Metazoa; phylum Arthropoda; class Insecta; order Lepidoptera; family Geometridae; genus Cyclophora; species Cyclophora albipunctata. The sequence continues at coordinate 8,644,453 of OY720121.1, read as the reverse complement.
TTGACACCAAGAAACCGATGCATTAAATCGATAGATACACTTTCATTTCGAAAGGTTGATGAACACCTTACACTCCGCATTTATTTTATAACGCTAGTTTGCTTTAATCTAACGCTCTAAGTAGTGCTCAGAGTCCATGTTAAACTTCTAACGTTAACGTTAAACTTCTCTTTTGTATCGTTGTTAAAACATACAGCGTTAGAATAAATAGAAAATTCTTTTGGACGACTAAAAATTGCGCTGTAATCGTTACTGAGATACGAACTGTCTGCTGTAAACTTTTGCATGCTTTGAAAGTTACACAACGTTACTACATTTTCCTACAAATTGAGTGACAACATGTAACGATAATCGACAAAGTTTGGTGCTAAAAGCTGCAGCGAGGCTATGTCGTGTTTCATAAAGCGCTTTAAGCTCTCGCACTGTGTTTTATAGTACAAAGTGTAGAGCTGGCTTATAATTTAAGATACTTAGTTAAAAATACAGATAGGCATAAAGAATAATTTAGGGTGATATATATAATTTATACCTAGTTAATGTATCTATCATACGCCCGCACTTAGAGGCATCAAATGGCGGTTGTCTTGTAGTCTCCATGACAACCAAATACAATGCGAAGCCATTGCCACTTGTCTACGGCGACAGCACAGAAACTACGATAACACAAATACGTGAAACTTTTAACAACCCTCTTTTTGTGTCGGGCGTAAAAATATATAGAGAAACTCTTGAAACGAAAATACCTTTGAGAGAAGCACTTTCATTGAAACTGTGAGCTCAGATGAAAAATAACATTTTACGTTCAACTTTCCGGGTTGTAAAGTTAAAAGTTAAATTATTAGTTTTCATTTTGAGTTACGACGCGAGATGCTCAGCTCTTTCTTGTTCTGTTAGTTAATATGGTACTACTCACTACTTTAATAAGTTTATTTCTTCTTGCGCCGTTAACTTCTTATCCAAATTGATTTACTAGTTATTTTTACCCCCGACGCAGAAATCTGTAGCACACGTCACTTTTATGTGTCTATCTATTTCATCTTACAAGTTTGATAATGAAGGCGATTTGGTGTCCGTCAATATCAACTTCTTCTGCGTGTTGAAAAAGATTTGGATTAGGTATTCATTCCATTCTTGCGCCATAAATAGAAATAGAAAACATTTATTTTCGACACACACAAAGACATTGACATCAATAAAATATTATCAATCATCTCTAAACCAATTTCATTTTTAGAAGGATTTGTCTTAGATCGGCCATGTTCGAACTATGACCGATTGTCATGCCAAACATGACCGTTTGTCATGTTAAACATGGCCGATTGTCCGTACAAGACCCAAGGCCATGTTTGACATGACATTTTAAGACCTGCATAAATATATACCTATACTGTAAACGCTTGTATAAAGTGGCACTTAACAACGTCCTATATTAGCTACTGCTGTGTTGTACGGATGAAAACAAAATTGTTGAAGGGGTAATATTTACTAACATGTTATAAATGAAATTTCAAAATCTTTCTATAAAATGATTTATTTGATTGCAAATAATATAATATGCGTTATGGCACTTAGTTACTAATCATAGTACCTAAATAACTTTAGTCTAATCTTAAATTAATCTTATGAATTATATTTAAAAATCGATTTATTATTTAAAACAACTGGTCTACAAATACTGGTTATGCGTGGAATCTTTTGGAAAATATATTTTCATGCATTGCACTTGGTATTAAAAGACGATTCTAAATAACACTGTAGGTATTATGTTATGTCTTAATATTTCATTTTCTGCATATTTAAGAAGAGAGACTATCAACTTTGGATTCTCTCTGGAAATTAGTAAAAAGACGCGAATCTATTGTTCCTATCACACAGTGCATTAAATAACTAACTACAAGGCAGTAGTACTGGCAGTTCCATAAAATATTGCAGTTCAAAGTAACTTGACACACATTGCTGGATTACTTGACACGAACAAAATCAATAAATGCTAAAAAATCTATGAAATACTGTACTTTTCTAACGTTTTGGTGTCATTATCAATACATATCACTGGTAAAATGTTATGCTAAATTGTCATATCTGTTCTACCTCTCCGCTCACAAAAGTCGCCTTCCTAACCTGAACGCAACAAGTTGCTCGTCTTTAGCAACTAGTACTAGACAATCGCCAGCGAGAAATCTTCTGGTAACTTAACCACGACCACTGAGTCGGTCAGCTCGACTGCAAGCATTACAGCAGTATTTCCTAAATGGTGGTATGAGACAGTTTCTTTGTAAAATCTCTAGTTCAAACAGTTCGCAGTAGTGCGTGGTGTCAGGGTAGTTGCATTTGGCTGTGAGTCGCGAAGGGGGACACTTCCGAAGGCGACATCTTCGCCGACGTTCGGGGGGCTTCGGGCCGCAGAGGAACTCGTCAGATGCGGGGCACACGAGGGGTCGTCGGGATATTCCGCGGCCGCATGTGGTTGAACACTGGAACGAATAAGTACGTTCATATTTCTGACAGCAATAATCCCGCGCAGACTATTGCTTGGCTTTTAGAATGACATGTACGCATCAAGTATGTCTTTAGTCATTCAGTTGTCGGTACAATTGATTAATTTAGACAAAATAGTCTGTAGCAGACGAAAAGTCTCTTAGACTTCTTGTCTGTAGTACACCTTTATAAGATTGCATAGTACCCAAAGGCAGCTTAAATCTCCACTTTTCTTCAACATACTGACAATACGAGTTTAATTTCAAGATCTGCCATTAACATAAAAATGTGCCAAAACATAAGGTGTAGATAGATGTTTTGGAAAATATTACATTTGCAGTAGCGCCCTTTTTGAATGTAGTACCATCAGAGATTTAATACGTACTGGTGTCCAAGGTTTCTCCTTCCAGTACACAGGACACGGTACTCTGTTGCACGGCTGACGTTTCTCAGGCTTTTTCGACGGACACAGTGACGGTGACGCGCTATAATTGATCTGATCTCTTCTAGAACTTGTCCTGAAATTGTAAAATAAGCTTTGGAAATTAGATTTGGAGACAAAGACCAGCTCAAACAAGTGAGGTTAAGTTTCATAGCGTGAGAAAAATGGGTATTTGGATTAATTTTACAAGTTAAAAGTCACCTTATTTTGATGACCCAAAACTCTGTTATACACGCGATGAAAATTATGGTCTCCGATACGAGCCAGCCCGTATTATTAAATAACGAATTAACGGACCATGCCGGCTGGAATACGCAAGGACACAGCAATGCCTGTTGGATTTAATAACCGCAAGAAAGGCATAAGATAGATGCCTACACAATTAAATGATTTTAATCGAAATCCCATAATGACTTACTTTATTTAGCCACATAGACACAATAAAGCTCTATAAATAAGTTAACAAAACTGTAGAAAGCCTTTGCCCAGTATTGTAACACAAATGGCTTAGCCTCTACGAGTTGGATCTGAAATCCCTCGCGTGTCTCTCAAAAAGACCGGGCTTGTCCCGTGACACTGTAATATTAAGTCATGTTTCCTCACGTGACATTAGCAGGCACGCAGTACATCTGACACTCCTGCATGCCGTCGTCCCCACAGGTCGCACTGCACTGCTCCCACTCCCCGGGCGACCATACGAACTCACAACTGTGAATAAGAGTAATGTTGGTAATAGTTGACTTGATCAAAGTTTGCTTGGGTTGAGTGTACTCGGAGTTGAGTGTTTTGGGATCTTGTGATTGGATCGAGTACTACTCGTGTTTAAGGGTGCTATTCTAAAACAACTCGGAAATCTTGGGCTCCTGTGGCCTACCACATTTCCGGGTGCGCTTCATCCCTTAGAATTGGTCCGAGACCGAATAGAATATACTTCCAGTGGAAAGTCACATCAAAGCTGCCTTATGGTACCTATTCTATGCTTATGTTTGGTCTTCTTCTTCTTCTTTCGAGTCAATGGCGCAAAATCATTTTCAGTATTTATATTTTCCCGGACCAGTAATTCACAAGAGAGAGGGCAGCGTCTGATACGTTCAGTAAGTCCTCTTATTCACCAAACTTATCCGTGGTCTTGTGGTTTGAGCACCCGGCTCACGATCCGGAGGGTCCGGGATCGATTCCCGGTGGGGATACCTCACAAAATTCACTTTGTGAGACTGTCCTCAGTTTGGTTAGGGCATTGCAGGCTGAATCACCTGATTGCCCGAAAAGTAAGATGATTCCATGCTTCGGAGGGCACGTTAAGCCGTCGGTCCCGGTTACTTTTTTTTAGTTACGGATAGTAGTCGTTACATGAGCCACGTCAGAGGCCTTTGGCGGCTCTATAACTCTGACACCAGGATTGGTCAGGTTGACCATCCACTCGATGAAGAAGAAGACCAAGCTTATAAAATGTAGCAAGACGTATATGATATGATTAGTGGAAACCACCATATCCACCAATCTTAAGCGTGGTATAGTACAGCTTTGATGGCAAGGCACAGTTAAGCTCGGATTACACATTTACCCAACACAAGTTGTCGGATCGTGTCAACGCGGCATTACATAGGCTACGGCTGTACTGGTTACAAAGTCTTTGGTTGTACAGGAACAAGGGGCACAAAGAGAATTGATACGAATCTGTGTGCATTGGTCGCTTGGCTGGCTTTTCCTAGCGCAGAAATATAAAATCATAAAATCAGGAAAAGCGGAAATATTTTAAAGCAAATTGTGTGTGTTCTAGCCGTGAAGGTATTTCAACACAAATTCCATATCAATAACCTTTGTTTGTTCGAAAATTGTAAAATGAATTCTTCATATTGAAGGATTTTGTAAAGTTTTAATTGTTTTGTGGCGCATTGCTAAACTTTTAAATTTGTTTTTGGTGAATAGCGGAGAAGGATGAATGGGGTAAGTTAGTATAACGGTAATCACTAAACCTTTTTTATTTACAGACGACGTCTTTGCTTAGAATTTGACTACACTACATATTAGTTAACATTAAAGGACTCTTTATAAGAAAAACATTAAGAAAAAACAACATTCTTAAGATTTCATTTCAGACACCCGGGAGGGGTTAAAAAAAAGAAATCATAGACACAAAAGTAAACGTTATTACATTTCATCTCAAATTAATTGAAGCTCAACTTTAGTACTGTTTCAGAGATGAAATGAATGTTTAAGTTTAATAAATGTCCGTTGTCGACGAGGTCTATTGAGTTTGTGAACAAAGAAACTATGAGATTGTTGATTTTATATAAAGGGACCTTCAAACAGAGCATTGTACTTGAAGTAATAGTTAAAATACAATTCAAGTAAGTAAACACTTTTTCAGTGCCGTGAACACGCCTCGCGCGTCCACAAGAATACTAGACGCCATGCTATATCGCGCGTTCACTTTTCAATTTATCAGAAAATAATATACAATCTCGCGGGTTAGATTGCAAACTAACGGAGTTTATAATTTTCCTACAACATAATACATTTTAGGACTTAAGTAGGGAATATTTTTTTACATACAATTCGTAACACGGATATTATCCGTACACACTACTGACCGTACCGTAAGTAAGTAAGTATACCGCACTGACAGATTTGTCCAGGGTACGGAAAGTAGAATCGGAAGTCAAATTATTAAGAAATCCCTCGAATGAAACGTTAATAAACTCCTGTCAGATAAACTTTTGTTAATTTAATTTGGAAGTTTAAAATACATCATTAATACTTATTTTCCGTAACTTTTAATTAAAACTAATGAAGTACCTATCTTAATTTAGATTTCACTGCTACAAATATTTTATTAACGACACTTAACGATGGGGTGGAAAAACAAAACTGATAATTTAACAAACATATAATTTCAACCCTTTGACCCTCGACCTTTCGGGCATTAATTATACTTAGGCAATTGCGCATTGTTATAAAATCGGTACTATTAGACATACGAAACTAAAATTAAACGGGGTTATATGTGTTGTTGTTAAAATTAAATATGAGTAGTTGAGTATTTAACCATGTCGGATGCCTTTAGGCGCTCTAAATACTCCAACACCAGGGTCGGCTACGAAATGAATGAATAAATGAATCTTTTCGATGCCCCTAAGTGCTGGAAAGCTGCTTAGTTATTAAGAATTTTAAAATATATTTACTTTTATTCACCCAACGATAGATAAAATACTAATGGCTGCGAAATGATAAGTTGAACAGAGAACGCTTGAATGGGCCTGGGCCACGTGGTTTACTAAAAAACCTCTGTGTTTCTTACCTGTGTAGATTGCAGGACTCATATCTGACGGGAGGACACTTCATGTCCTTAACGCATCGCGGGCGGATGGCCCTGATGCCTCCTCCACATGAGGCCGAACAGGGCCCTCGGGATATTGACCATCTGGGAAAAAAAAGCAAATTCAAAAAGATGTACAAATGGGGATCGGTCTTCGCTTTGTTCCTAAAACGCAGTGTTCACAATGCTTACTACGGTGCAGTTTTTTTTTACCAACATACAGAGTAAGTACCTATTTTAAGACGATGATTTGGCCGCTTAATTCCTATGTGAACCTAATTAATAAATAGATTGATTCTTACTAATCATAACGTTTCTGGAGGAATTGAAGGATTAAGGAGCCACAAAACTTTCTCTTGAATTACTCTGTGTTGGTGAAAACCTCTCAAAACTTGAAGTTTATTGCGATGAATCACACAGCTGTGGCGGGGATTTTTGTTTTATAATGAGTAAAGAAGATATCATATTATTATCTTCTATGTTTCAATGATAAATTTTTCAATGTTCATTACCACGAGTACTACTCCTTTTAAAATAAGTTTAAACATTGAGAAAGCATCTTAAACAACAAGAGATTAATTTAAGCGGACCGTCTATCGGTCACCAAGTCGCGACAGTTTTATTGACCCGTAACTCAAGGGCATAGGGGCGTTAGTTGATTAAATAATAAAACTGGTAACATAGTTATAACATAGGTATTTACTTCAGTAATGCGATTCGTGTTATCACGACCTTTCCCAAACAATTTCATTGGAGAGGGCAAACTTATTAAACATTTGAGTAGTTTAACTTTGATACGTTGTCCGACCGATGTTAGTTTTCTTTGAACACACTTTATGGATAGAGGACCAATAAAGTTTAACCAGAGGCCTTTGCACTAGTCGTTCAAGTTAGGCAAAGTTATTGTACAAGTTTACAGTATTAAAATAGCGTGCGGAGATTACAATCTTATATTTAGAAAATCTACGTAGTATTACGTACAGTCAACTACAAAAGTTGATGAACACATTAAATAGAACACCTGACCACTCTTATGTATTTATGGAATCTTTTAGTGTTAAAATGTTTTGTAATATTGAAAATGTTCCTAAACTTTTGTAGTTGACTACGAATAAGTTTAATGAGTATTTGAGGTAGAGGCTTCTTTAAAATTTTGAGTATTTTAACGTAATATGGTCTTTGTTTATAGTAACTTCGATTTCGTGAGATTTCGCTGTCTCCGGCGGAAATGTCTAAGTCGTCACAGATGCTGAGGCTGTTCGTTAGGGATAAAATATTCACTAAGGGACTGACAACCAAACTAAATCTTTACTTATATAATATAGTACTAATATATTAAGCTTGAGCTTGAGCTTTTTTGTTTGTTTGAAAGCGCTAATCCTAGAAACTACTCATTCGATTAGGACTACTCATGCACTTATCCATGTGAACTTCAGGATGAAAACTAGCCCATTACCTTCCCGTTGAATGCGGTGACTACCATATCCCATTACAGAAATAATTGTTCAAAGCGGATTGGTAATTTCTGAGATTAGTGCGTTTAAAAGAAATACACAAAAAAGAAAGAAAAGAAACAAAAACAAACTTCAGATTTATTAAGTATAGTATAGATATTACTATCTAACCAATAGTTCTCAATAATCGTCTAACTATTGACCTTGAGCGTTCAATGGAATCGATTCTATTAACCACAATTCGCCCTAGTTGAGATCCATTGTTCACGAGCGTTGTCATCTCATTGATTATGCTATCCGCATTCGAATCTGTTGCTTCATTAAGCTACTTGTCCAGTGCTTGTAGAACTAACTCGATGTGAGTATGATACTCGATGTTTGTGTTTCGAGTTGTCTGCTCGTTGCTTTGTTGCATATTATACACTGTGATATCATACACAGACGATAATGATGGTGATGAGATATTATGATGTATTATGAGAGTACTTTGAGAGGTATTGGTATATCAGAGTGCTTACTTTAGGTATATTATTATTTATTTAGGGCCTTATTTATAAACGCTAATTAACAGCATTTTAGCTATCAAATGGTTTGTTCCTTTCCGACACACGCTATTTGCCAAAGAGCGAAAGAGACAAAACACTTTAAAACACTGTTTAGGTTAAATATCGTTTATGAATATGGCGGTTAATGTTTGGCGACAATTCTTCTTCTTCATCGAGTGGATGGTCCACCTGACCAATCCTGGTGTCAGAGTTATTGAGCCGCCGAAGGCCTCTGACATGGCTCAAGTAACGACTACTATCCGTAGAAAGTAACCGGGACCGACGGCTTAGCGACAATTAAGAGCAAGTAACGTCATCTTTATACATATGTTTTAGTAGACATATTTATATCCTGCATTTTGCATGAGATTTTGCAGTGTAGGTTGAAAAATTAATAACATTAAAAAACACATAAAAGTAGTATCACAAATATTCGGTAACTATTTGGTATTAGTCTTATCTTAGATTCTGTCTATTCATCACTGATTACTGCCTAATGATTTTTATGTATTTTATATTTTTTTGTTTGTGTATCTGACCATGTCAGAGGCTTTTAGGCAGTCTAAATAACTATACCAGGGTTGCCTACTTATCTACTCGAACTTTACATGTCAGTGTACACATACGCACTTTTATGCAAACACTTCTAAATCCGACACATACACATACGCACTTATACACAAACACTTCTAAATCCGACATTGCTTAAAGATCTATATTGCCTTTTAACTTGCTAAAGTTGACAGTACTCAGTTTAAAGCCTACATTTGAATAATACTCGTATAACTTTAGTCCCAACTTCAATAGTTCTAACTTTCGTTATGACCTAAGTGGACGATATGGCATTTCTAGTCTGGACCTGACATTAATGTAAACGAGACTTTATGGTCCGGTCATTATGAAGTAGTGAAGTTAGTATCTGAAAGTTCAGCCTTAAAAACAAATGGGGTTAACAGCCACTTACTAAATTACTAGAATGTTAATAAGTCTTAAATCAAAAGGGAGGTAAAAATGATAGAAATTTGTTATCATAATATACATATATTGTGAATTGTTACTATAGCAGATTTATCTGCGACAACGTGGGTAAAACCGCGGGGCGCTGTTAGTCATCCATATATATTTAATAGAGCTTTCATTTGATTCATCTTCTTCTTCATCGAGTGGATGGTCAACCTGACCAATCCTGGTGTCAGAATTATTGAACATGGCTTTGACATGGCTCATGTAACGACTACTATCCGTAGAAAGTAACCGGGACCTTAACCGGGGGCTTAACGTGCCCTCCGAAGCACGGAATCATCTTACTTTTCGGGCAATCAGGTGATTCAGCCTGCAATGCCCTAGCCAAACTGAGGACAGTCTCACCAAGAGATTTTTGTGAGATATTGTTGTCCCCGGGAATCGAATCCGGAACCTCCGGATCGTGAGCCGGGCGTTCAAACCACAAGACCACGGAGGCTGTTATTTCATTTGATATAAAGTACATACATTTATGCGTGTGGGTGAAGGCCCACGCGACCTATATTTTTAGCCATTACTTTTCGTCAAAATCAGTAATAATTGTCTATTCCTTCTATCCATCTCCGTTACTCACAAAGTCGAGCTTTAATACCCATACGAACAAACACTAACCTGGGAATTCCAGCATCACTTTGATAAATTCTTAAAGACAATCTTGGAATCTGAATAATCTCTGAATACAGATTCAATACAGTTTATCAGGAAGAATTCTCGACGAAGCAAAGATTACCTTAATCCTCCAAAGATTATTATTTATCTGAAGTCGATGTAACCTGAAACTGCTGTTCGATAGAATTTATTCAATAGCTTTTTAATAGTCAATAAGGCAATTTAAACTTAGCTTTTTGTGTTTCAATTCATGGATAGAAGATTTCATTATTTGCATGAGAGTAGTAAACCGTAGCAATTATTGTTAAGTTCTCAGAATACAACTTGATAACTAATACTATTTTGTCGAAATAGCGAGACGAAACGCCCCAACAAAGAACTTAATTTGCCTTGTTTTCGGCAGTCGTCATAAAAGAAACAATCAGTATTTGACAAGCCCGTTGGCGCAGTGAGAGCGCTTACTGTGTCGGGGGTTGCGGGTTCGATTCCCGCCCAGATTCAACAATATATGAAGACATAGACATAGACGTCTGGGTGTCAATTATTTATTCTTATAAAGTATTTATGTGTGGATATGTAGTATCGGTGAGTTAGATTCCATAGTACAAGTTTAGAGCTTACTTTGGGTCTAATCAACCGTGTGTGAATTTGTCCGGGCATATATTGTAAATTATGACCACACTACAATATGTATATGTAGTAGTGTTGTTTTGAAGATTTAACTCTAACAATAAGCTATAGCCTCAAAATTTAAACGAACCAAACTTGGCAGTAGAAATGTTCAAAAGTACAACAAATATCTATTTCAAATGTATCGAAGAGCCGTTTTCCGATGAATAAACTTGATATACGGATAACCTTATTTAGTTGCTGCTCTATCAATGCTGCACGAGTATGTCGAGTACGAGTATGCTTCATGCATTTTAGAGCTTCGAAAATTTATATATTGACATCGAAGATTGAAGATTTGTATTAACGGTGCCACGGTGCAGAACAGTAACGGCTTGTGATTTTCGATAAAAGAACATAAAGTAAGTTCGGCCAACCCTGGTGTCAAGAGTTTTGAAACCGAATAGGAACATTGTACATTACTTCTTAGAGCATGTGTAGATAGACCTAAGTTTAATCGATTTTAGCTCATTGCGATTGTTAAGCAACGTGCAGCTCAGCCCTTACTTAGATGGGTGGTCGTTAATGTAATTTCTATCTAAGCGCTACCGCGCCTCAGAGGGCACGTAAAGTTGTACCAAGAACAAGTTTGGAGGCCTTTAGGCGGTCGAACTTACACTATTCGATCACGACACTTAACTCGACAATGAAGTGCGGCCATTAATTAACCAACTACAAGTCTCAAGTAGAATGTAAATCTAAACAAGTTAAACTTCAGTTAGTGCTATTGTCTTTGTAATAAATAAAGTTGAGGCGCAGTAACTATTAATTAATTAATTTAGTCTTAGGTGTTAAAGTAAGTGAATGAGAATAAGCTAAGTTTCTGTACATGAGGAGACTTGTAATATTTTCCATCTCTGCATTTCTAAAGCTCCTTTCAAGAAAAGCTTTCAAAAGTTTAGTGTCATTAAACTGTAGCGGTTTGAAAGATAAGAAATGTCAAAGGTTTTTTCCAAGAACTATAATATTTGTTTTAATAAAGAATACGTTCTAGTCGGGTCTTTGAAAAGGTTTGGAGGACATTTTTAATATTTATTTTTATGGCTCGCAACTGAAAAGGATCTTAAAAAGTCCGTTTGTGTTTTTAATGCTTGTAATACTGAGTCTGAGTCGATTGGGTGACCTGACGGCTTACGGTACGATGACGACGACAAAGGCAAAGCTTACAGACACAAAAGGTACTGTAGTCTAAACGAATATTATAAAGCTGCAGAATTTGTTTGTTTGAACGCGGGAACTACTGGTCCGATTTGAAAAATTATTTTTGTAATAGATAGCCACATTCAACGGGAAGGTTATTATAGGCTACTTTTTATCCTGAAATTCCCACGGGAAAGGGTACAACGCGGGCAAAACCGCGGGGCGCTGCTAGTGTTTTGATAAAGGACTTAAAAAAGAGGAAACTTGTGGTAAGTTATCATTCGAATCAAGCGAGGAAATCAAAATGTGAAAGTTATTGAAGTATATTATATATTAATACATGTACCTCCCTATTCATAAACGACATTTAACTTTTTTTTTTGTCTCTTTCGCTCTTTATCAAATAGCGTATGTCGGAAAGGGACAAACCATTTGATAGGTAAAGTGCTGTTAATGAGCGTTAATGAATAAGGCCCTTATACTTTTACAACTCATTGATCCGAACTCTTCAGGTTTAGACCATTATAAATTGATTTGAGTTTTATACATTGTTAAGTATTGCTGTTTATAACACTGTAAACGATTGGAAATTTCTATTACCAATAGTCATTAGTGCGGGTGTTACTTAAAGATAATAATCATAACAGAACTAATTGCTTCTATTTCTTCATAACATTACTTGAACCATGAAAATTTATAGATAGGCAAGTGACTCAATCCCGTTATTCTGCAGAGGACGTGATTATCACTTAGTAAAGACTCCAACATATATAGTACAGTCAAGTACAACATTAAGTACCCAGAACACCTTTAAAAGAAAGGTAAGGACCGTAAAAATAAGTACTCACCCGTACTCTAAAGGCTTAACTCTCTCAATGATAGCCGGCGTGCTGTAGTTGACCGAGACCTGAACTGTAATTAGATCCTCGGTCGAAGGCCGCTCGGGGATCGCCTGCAAATTAACACATCGCATAAACAAAACAAAAATAAACTCTGCCTCTCCCAACGAACCTTCGCATTATATATTTATGAAATTCTGCTTCGTTTTTAGATCATTAGCAACGTCCAGTGTGTTATTTTTCTTTCGGCCTGCCAGGACTTATTTTGGTGAAAAATTTGAATTTTCATTTCAGTTTACACGATTCGTTTTTTTAGCTACGTACCGGTGCGCATCTGTGTTTATTTGTATTATTTATTTTTTTATTCCATTGTTATATGGAACCAATATTTATAAGTCTCTTTTGTGAACCTACCGCGCTTTCCTACCACATTACGGTTGGAAAATATTCAGTAAAATTAAATGTACTTGTTCCACACTTTCATGTCAATGGTGCTTAAACATTCAACACAATTCTGCTTCGCTTCTCAAACGTAAAGGTGTGTGCTCAAGCGAATCAAGACAAACAAGCGCTTCAAAGAAAAATCTGAATTAAATGTATTTTTAAAGACCATTCTAGTATTTTGTCTTCGCAGAATCTTAACTTTTAAGTAAACGTGGATGGAATGTCGGATTCGGCTGTTAAGTGATGGATATTTAGGTTAAGTACCTGAAAGTAAGTAGTCGTTCGGAGCGTTTTACTAAAAATCCTTGAATAAAACACGATAAAGGCCAATGGGACATGAAGTGAGAAGCGTGAGATACCAATTAACTTCAGTGGCAGAGTTGAAAGCGCGTTGAATAATTAAACCGCCCACCGAGTGCGCCCGACCCTTATCATCAAATGTTCCGCTTCGTTACACTTTTCATAGTTTACTTGTTACTCGCTTTTGTATTGCTCACACAATACGTTACATTTACATTTTATTTATGTCCCTGCCTTGGATTGGGGAACAATCGCCCGTGTTTATGTTCGACACACGAAATGTAACTTCAATCATTCGGTTTGTGTTTTATTACTCGGGTGTGGATTTCACGAGTGGTCCGTTCTGGTAAACCGTACGTCAGTCGGCTGCGGACACTCGTAAAATTTAATTAAAAACTCGAATTAGATAAATAACTGGAGATTTGTTATTTAAATGAGTGTTGGTTTGAAACGGACTTACCATTATCATAAGGTCGGTTTGTAAGCGGGCGTTGGATGAGATGAAAACATCTGTATCCGACTGCCGCCACCGCAGCATCGTGCCGGCTATGACGACTTCTCCCTCTGTAGACTTTCCACCTTCTTTTATATCTATGACATGACTATCGACTTGTATGATCTGTAAGTTCTGAGGCACGTTAGGGTCGTATTTGAGGTAGTTATCTTCTTTGTTCGACGTCTGTTTGGCCAAGTACGACAGTTGTATGACAGGCTTGTCTCGCTTACGCTCACGTATCGCTACGTGAAGTGGTGCGGGAGTCGCTATGTGGACTGAAACTTGATGTGAATCGTGCGGTATTACTGTCATTCTGCCCCATTCTGGAACAATAAAGATATAAATATTTACATTGCTTAGTAAATGTGTTTAATCTAATGATGATAGAAACTTCACCTATTTTAGGTTTTAAACGAGTATTATAAGAAAACGTAAATGTTTCTTATATACCGAAAAAGAGAGGTACATATCTTTGTGCAAGGGAATGGTGACCGCGATTGTCAATTTTAAAAAAGAACTCACTACAATTTTGTCTTCTTTTTTCAAATATCCGTTACTCACTATTGCACCCTCTGCAAGGCACCACAAATCTCTATTAGCAGAGTTCCTTGACCTCGTCTCAGAGTGAAGCTTTTCAGCTCATAACCATGACAAGACAAGTGTATTCTAAATTCAAATAGTTTGTAATCCCTCTGTGAGCAATCTCTCAAACGTGTTCATACGATGATAAATCCATCTAGTCCATCGACTTTATGGAGTCAGGATGTACTAAACGGAGTTCCAAGATGGTTAATTTTAATAAATATTTATTATGCCAGAGCTTTAATAATATTCGCTCGAGAGAATATAAATTATAAAGGAGAGAAGTTATACAATAATTAATCCTCGAGGATTGCAGCTTTGAGTTGGAGCTTCGAGACTTTCAGCAAACTTGGGGTAGGTTAGTTTGAAGTGATGATGGAATTTATAATTTAGGTTCTGTTGTGTTTACAATAAAAAAATAAAAGACGGTTAAAAGTTACAAACATAGATTTAACTTATATTCACCAGTGATAAATTATGCGTGCACACTAAACTCAATTAAGTACTATAACCATTCATTGCAAAGATCATTACGGACGGTATATTTTTTTCTTTGAACATTAGTTCAACACTAATAAATAACATTTACAATTAATGTCGAATGCTCAGATACGCAATTTACTTGGATCTGTGGCCGATAGTGGCACATTTATTTGAGCGGTACCATGCTTCGGAGGGCACGTCAAATTGTCGGTCCCGGTTGTTTTAATAGCCCGAGTCGGAGTAGGTCTGTGTCGCTTTAGGCGGTCTAAAAAGTAAGACACCAGAGTTGGTCAATAACCTTCTCGAACTTCTTACTTTCATGTTGAATGTTCTTATTTCAAACTATCTAATATATAAAATTCTTGTGTCACGGGGTGCGTGGTTGAACTCCTCTAAAACGGCTCGACCGATTCTCATGAAATTTTGTGTGCATATCGGGTAGGTCTGAGAATCAGACAACATCTATTTTTCATCCCGAAATTCCCGCGGGAACGGGTACAACGCGGGTGAAACCGCGGGACGCAGCTAGTCTAATATAAAAAAATCTTCTTTTTTCAACTCGCAGCGCCCCATGGTTTTATCCATGTTGTGCCCGTTACCGTGGAAATTTCAGGATAAAAATATCCTATAACCTACCCGTGGAATGTGGCTCTCCATTACAAAAAGATTTTTTGTAATTGGATTGGTAGATTCTAAGATTAGCGCGTTCAAACAAACAAAAAAACAAAGTCTTCAACTTCAGTATAGATATTCAATAATTATAATTATATGTTACCTTTCCCAAGCTGTCTGTTGTAGACGAGGGTGTTGTTGTTGCAGTTGCCGTCGGGACACCAGTTGCAGCCCGGGTCGGTGGCGTTACACAGACCCTTGACGCAGGTACCCTGAAAATTCGTTATTCGGTTATTAACGATTTTCGATTGTTTTTTAAAATCCAGTGCTTATACTAAGTCGAATTGCCAGTAGCCTTTTCTAGTGTAATCTTTATAGCCTTTTAGCCTTCTGTGATATAAATTATACAGATTTTAATTAGTAGTAATTCATCCAATCAAACTTGATTTAGTGCTTATATTAAATCGAAATAATTGAGTCTTCTTCTTCTTCTTCATCGAGTGGATGGCCAACCTGACCAATCCTGGTGTCAGAGTTATTGAGCCGCCAAAGGCCTTTGACATGGCTCATGTGACGACTACTATCCGTAGAAAGTAACCGGGACCGACGGCTTAACGTGCCCTCCGAAGCACGGAATCATCTTACTTTTCGAGCAATCAGGTGATTCAGCCTGCAATACCCTAACCAAACTGAGGAAAGTCTCAGAAAGAGATTTTTGTGAGATATCCCCACCGGGAATCGAACCCGGAACCTCCGGGTCGTGAGCCGGGCGCTCAAACCACAAGACCACGGAGGCTGTTAAATGAATAAGAAATCGGGATGCGACCTGTCATTTAATTTCATCTATTGAGACTGACATTTTTTGTTAACGTTTACTGGTGAGCGTAAGATGAAGCAACCGCCCTAACTATGAAAAAGATATAAGAATGCAGGAACAGAACGGAACGAATGCAGTCAAAGCTTATTGAACGTAGATACTTAAAACTTTTTATTAAGTAATACTAGCTGCGCCCTGCGGTTTTACCCGCGTTGTGCACGTTCCCGGAGGAATTTAAAAACCGCTTTAACGATTTTGAGCAAACTTCACATAAACCATCTACTAAATAGTCCGAACAAAGCCTAAACATTTGGTTTGGATAGGTGAGCCCGTTCTTGAGTTATAAAATTACAACGAAAAGTGGCATTGATTTTTATATAGAGAGATAATATCTAGGAAAGTCTAGGAAAATCTTCCCTAATATTTCAACTTCACAGATTGATACCATCTCACACATCTGACCCACCAAAGTACCAACTTGACCAAACATCTATAACTCACTTCCATACCCCTGGGATACAAGAACTCACAAAACCAGAAGACATCGTCCTACAATGCGAAATGGATATAAATCACATACTCGTATTGGGGTCGATGGGTCGTGCAAATTATCCTATAACTAGCAGCGCCCCGCGGTTTTACTCGCGTTGTGCCCGTTCCGGTGGGAATTTTGAGAATTTTTATACATATAAACCTTCCTCTTGAATCACTCTATCTATTTTATAAACCGCGTCAAAATCCGTTGCGTAGTTTTAAAGATCTAAGCATATAAGGACAGACAGACATCGGAAAGCGACTTTGTTTTGTACTATGTAGTGATATTGTGATATTCTTTACAGTTATCTGTGAAACCCTTCTAAATCGGGAACTATTTGTACTGACATGGTGACGAATTTGGTTAGAGAAGTACGATTAGAGAAGGGTTAGGAAGATTAGTACGGCGAGGAAAAAATACAAAAAAAGAAAAAAACTCGTAGAAGAAAATAATGTTAAAATGTCACAGGTTTTTATTAGTAACAAAAATGCGCTCAGGTAGAGCAGACGCGTTTCCAGGTATAATTGTTTACACAAGCGTTGTCATCATGTTCAAATTGCTTCAAAAACAAACAGAGTTCTGTAATTTCATACGTTTAACTCTTTGGCGATAGACATTTTGGGATTTAGCCACAGACATTTTGGAAATTTCCAAACGTTTTCCATTTAAAAAACTATCATATTATATCTGCCGTTTACTCACGTTTACTTACGTATCAATTAATTTACATAATCATCACAAACCAACGTACTAAGAGAACAAATAAATAAGTAAACCAAGTCACATAAAAGATAAAAAATATTGAAGTGCGACAATTTCAAAGGAACACGTTTGAGAATGCTAATAAAGCTCTTTATTATGAGGAAATATGGCGAAAGATACCAACTTATGGTAAATAAAGGTGGCCGACCTCTATGTTAATAGAGGAAGTGATATGAAAATATATGTGACAAGTAGTTTCCAAGAATCGGTCATTCCGTATTTAAAGACGGCCGGAGCCTCCCATTTAGGACGATTAAATCACTTAAGAAAATTCAGGGATCCGTGACTACAAAATAGGTATTTGGAGCCCGATCCCGGGATCTGTTCCCGGGATCTTGCCGGCGGTACTGGCAATCAGGTATACAAAGACCTATGTCTATCTCATTAGAACTACAAGAATGGTTCAGTGGTGCTCGTGACATTAAACAACTATATCAAAAAGTTGATGATACCTGAAAGCAGACGTCAAAAGGCTTCTCATAGTTGCAGGATGTTCCATCAGGCACCGTGCCGAAGGTTGAAGGTTCCCCTCCCTTGTACTCCATACACATGATCTCACATTGCTTCGTCTCTAAAAAAGACAATAATATTTCTTACCAATTCATTATAATAAGCAAGGCAATCAAAATAAACCTTAAGATTTTCGCGATAGTCTGGAACCACGTATACAAAAAACAAAAAATTCACCCAAATTCGATTAACAGAGAGAATTAGGCTAAGTTCATATGACCGCGCGGAACTTTCAACCGCGCGGTACTTGATCGCTGTAAACAGTTAGTGTCGTACATGAACTAATTTCTACCGAGAAAAACCCGCGTGAGTTCATTGAGGTACTATGTGTTCAAATCGCTGTTTCATGTCGCAAAGTTTGAAAAGACTATACATATAGTGTATTCCTATTTCGAAGTCGTTTGAACAAAAACACAAAGTTTTGATACAGCGTTGTAACGAGGTCTGACGATGGTATAAATTGGGACTTGCAATGGTAGGTGTGGTAGCCCAATTTCACATAATAAGCTCGTCCATACAACGCGATGTGGCACCGCAACGGCGCGCACCGCATCACAAGTGTGCAAAAAGGTTTTCATTGAATGTGGACAAACTGCAAACACCCTTACCATTAGGATGTATGTAAGGTATGAAGGCGCGATGCTGTCTCGTACACAGGTCACCCCGGACATCGGTGTGCGCGCTACAAGTGCGCCCTGACCAGCACACAGTGGCCTGCGACCCGGCGCCTGCGCACTTGTCCGATTGAGACCTGTAATACAGAGATGTGTGTTTAGTATTCATGATTTAAACACAATATGGAAGAACTAAGGGGGATGAACTGTGAATTAACTGCTGAATTAATCTATTCGCGTTGAGCCCGTTTCCGTGGGAATTTTGGGATGAAACAATAGCCTATAACCTCTCCCATTGAATGTGGCTATCCATTACAAAAAGAATTATCCAAATCGGAATGGTAATTCCCGAGATTAGCTTGAACATACAAACTTACTAATTTTACCTCTTTATAATATTAAATAAAGTATACAGTATAGATTTAAGTAAGATTACTCTTCCATATCTTAATGAAATCTATAATTATAAAGCATTTTTAGCACAGAAGATCAAAATAAGTAACTTTTATTTGCTTAATCATACTCTATGTGACGCGAATAAACCCGTAGCTATGTGTTATTAAAGTGATGTGATGGATACATTAATTATTATTTAAAGAACAATGGTTTAAAAAAATGGTGTAGGCGTTATAATTATAGATTTAATTAAAAGATTAACGATTAATCCTTACTACATAAATATTTATTGATTACCAATGAACACATTACATACAGCTTAGACTAGAAAAAAAAACTTTAGTAGGAAAATCTGCTGTATTGGTTTACATTTCAGAACTCGTTAAAAGAAATATATTGTAGATACTATTTTGAGTAATCATAATCATAATAATTTATTCGTTAGCATTACTTACTGTTGCACTCAGAGACGATCATTAAATCGACACCTAACTAATTGACATACATTACAAGTCAAAATCACTCAGGTCTGAAACTGCGTTAAGCGGGCGCCCGGACGGGCAACCGTTGCGCGACCACCCGCATGGCCCCGTCACGAGCGGGCACCCGCGGTTTCATACAAAAGTGTCCATGGCGCGGGCGTCCGTCGCACGGAGGCGGGCCCCATCGCGCGGACGGCCGCCCGAGGTCCTTGCGCGGAAAACCCCCGCTTAACGCAGTTTCAGGCCTTAAATATATTCTAACGAAGCATTTGACTGTTTTTATGGGTACAGGCATGTTTAAAAAAATTCAGGCTACTATATTACAATTTCATTAAATTTTAGACGGATTTTACAATACTAACCCGTTAATCCGACACCGTCTGACCCGCGCCCTAAGGCCGTATCCACACTTGGCACTGCACTCGCTCCAGCGGCCCCACTCGTCCCACTGCGCTTTCTCTTTACGAGTGCTCCCGTGAGCACCCGGCATAGGCTCGCATACACTGTTCACGCACCACTGAAACAAAAAAATAACGTTTGACTTCGTTCAATGGTTGTATTTTTGAAGTGCTTAAAAGAATTATGTGACGTTTTTGAAGACCTGCTGTCGGGATCAGATCATGAAATCTGTAAAAAAATTAAAGTTAACTTAAGCCTGTAAAACCCCACTGCTGGGCAAAGGCTCACTGAAGATTAGTACGGCGAGGAAAAATACAAAAAAAAAAATAAAAAAAAAAACTCGTAGAAGAAAATAATGTTAAAATGTCACAGGTTTTTATTAGTAACAAAAAAGCGCTGAGATAGAGCAAACGCGTTTCCAGGTATAATTGTTTACACAAGCGTTGTCAAAACACAGATTTGATCATCAATAAGGGTTTGGGATCTACTCTTATATAGAGGAAAATTTTCTTCCTGGAAAACAAAATGTATGGGCGCAACCCTACTGAGAAATCAACAATCTAAGAAAATAAAGTAACAGTACAATTTTTTCATCCTGGCGCCATCTAATGGATCGCGGGTGGAAAAGTCGTGCGTAACAACTATATGTAGTAATCGTCTAATGACGTCCTCAAACTAATACGTTAAAAGATGCTCATGCAAATCAGACCTCAATCAGGAAACAACAAAGTGATACAAAAGTTAATATAAATAAATAAATAAACCCGGACAGATTCACACACGGTTAATTAGACCCAAAGTAAGCTTTAAGCTTGTGTTATGGAATCTAATTAACTGATACTACTACTTATACATACACAAATACTTTATAAGAATATATAATTGACACCCAGACGTCGTCGCCAACAACTATGTCTGCACATATTGTTGACTCCGGGCGGGAATCGAACCCGCAACCCCCGACACAGTAAGCGCTCTCACTGCCACTGTGCCAACGGGCTTGTCAATATTCTAGCGAGGTTACGAAACTGGTAGGTATTATTCCAGAAAGCATTTCTGAAACTGTACAGTTCACTTAAAAGACAATATATTATGTTAAATTACCCTACAGTTTCTCTTGCGAAATAATTACAAAAACAGACTTTGTTATGATAGAAAGAAAGATTTTCTGTTAGATAAAAAAAACATTGTTTATATCTTGATTTTTCGTCGGAAAGTAAAAGAATATTGTACGAACCTATTCCTCTTATAAAACCGCTATTTGAATAAGAGCTCAATATAAACTATTTGTAAAATAATGAACAAGTAATAAACACTGGATCAAACAACATGTTCCACGTGCATAAAGCAATCACGCAAGCAACGAGAATTCATTATTTACAAAGAAGGTTGCAATAACATTAATTGTGTTTCCACGTTCCGCTAACATCTGTAATTGGATCGGCTCCAAGAGTCACACGTTGCTTCGAATACGAGTATGACAGAAAGCTAATTAACTTTCGAGCTTATTAGGTGCCTCTCTTCGACCATGAAACCGCGTTATTGAGTCGTTCGCACTGAGACGCTCCCGCCGAAGACGTCATCGATATAATATGCATTTACCATGAAAATTGGTTTCAAATTCTCGTTGAATTTAAATTGGCGTGAATCGCTGTAGGATTACTGGGTTGGGTTCTTTCGCATCCTTTTGTGTAATTTTATCGTAGGCGCAGCTGTATTTATCTGGCAAGCCCAACGCTTGTCATTTGCATGTCGAAAAACGTGTTCACAAAGGATTTTATCGAATTTATGCCACGTGTGCCATTGATACACGGAGCCCGATGGTATGCGATTGTACGCCGCTCGCAGGCGAATGCAATTCAACGATCGATGTTTCGTTACTCGAGCCTTGTTGTTAGAGGACACTTTTGCGGTGTATACGGCATAGCTCAATTTGCAACATAAATGTAAGCTCATCAATATGTATGTGGCCGTGTAAAGGTTTACAATTTGAGAGCCTAACTACATTCAGGATAGAGTATTTATAGACATTACCGCGGAACTAGGTACTGGGATATGTCATCACAATGTTGAATACATACTGATGCGGGTTTATGTGTCGAATGTGTCACCAGTGGGGGAATTAGAGGCCAGAATGTGTATTTGCCTACTAATTGTCGTCAAATTCGAAAACAAACAAGTTAAATCATGTATTAAAATCGTCGCTCTAGTGAACATTCTGCACATGATCAGGCATAAACGAAAAGGACAGTGTGAGGAATTTGATCCGTAGTCTACATAATGTAATCTAGGTGCATTGTGACGCGGACGAAGTGTGCATTTGCATCTCTTCTGGTTCGCACTGTGCATTACAATGCACATCCTGCCGAAGTATCTCTATGAAGCTTGATGCTTTTATTGATGTTGCACGAACAAAGAATTTAATTCTACTTTGGCTTTGTCTTCCAAATATTTCATTATGCAAATAACTTTAAATATTGTCTCCGACAAGTAAACGTGTGTAATGCAAGAAATGCAAATGTGATGCAGAATTCTTGTATAAAAATACTCTCGTCTTTGTATTAAGTTTTAACTTTCTTGAGAAGTATTTTGCTAAAGTATTTTGTTATTTCGAGCAGAAAATTTAGTGATTCCAACAGAGTCCTAATTAGTGGTAATAGCCGGTAATTAGGCCCAACATTTAGGGGCATCCGATTCGTCTCCGCCAGCGGCGATTAATGGAAGTTCAGGAAAGTATGCTCCAAATCTTCGGAATAATTTTGTTGGTTTTCGTGTTCAAGATATTGTCAAAGTTTGTTGAAGTTCGTTAATTATTCTGTTTAATGTTGATGTAAAAGATCTAAATATAGCTTGATACTTTCTGTTTGGCTGGCCAACGCTCGGTCTTTCTTAAAAAGCCTTTTAAGTATTTTTGTTTTTGTATTTTTAATGGCATCATATACTGCACACTTAAACTAGTGAAAAGTAAAAACGTATATATTAACTATGTATATAGGTATACGAGTATATATACTAACTCTGTGTATATCTGAACCATAACCCATATCCGATAAGTAGCTTATGACTTTGATTAACAGAATGCAGTTCCAGTAATTATGGAAATTAGAGCGTTCTAACAAACGAACAAAAAATACTCTTCAGCTATATTACATTAGTAGAGATATGTTATAATTTACCCTATTATGTCCACAAGGGGTCCCCTGGTGCGGGGGCGCCCGTTTGGACCTGCACACGTCAGGCTTGTCCCGGTGGGCGCACCACAGCCGCCGACACGTCGACCGCACGTTCAACACTTTGCACGCTGAATACCTGGGAAGATATAATAATAATACGTTAATATGTCTGCAATACTTTAGTAAAAAGGTTTATGCCCGTTGGCCCCGTGCACCGTGTTTCCATCCATGGCGACAGGCGGTATTTTAAAATTTGGTTCTGGCACTCGCCGGCTGCTACCGCGGCACGCGTTGCTTCGCTCGCTCGGCTTGTGCGTGCTGTGGTCACAGTTCTAACCTAACCTAACTTAGCCATTACTAGTCAAGGGTCACTGTCTACAGGGATCGGGGAAAACGGGAAGAAATTATAAACAATTGATTCAAGTCTTTAAAAATACCACCTGACTGAGAAATGATTTGCAGATGTTGACCAAAAATGGCGAACGGATTTTGATAAAAAGTCAAATTTCTTGCCGATTTTTCGCTGTTAATGTGATGATTAAACGAGCCTTCTGGGCAAAACTGAATTAAATTATTTGACATTGTCCCGGTCCCTGTTCGTTATGGTAATAAGATTTTCCACAATTATTACTCAACTTAATATGATTCATAAATTGTAACAAAGACATAATAGGGTACTATCTCTTGAAAAATACTATATTTGTACATTTATGACGTAATAGCAGCGCCCGTTCCCGTTGGATTTTCGAGATGAAAAATAGCCTATAACCTTCCCGTTGAATGTGGCTATCTATTACGAAAAGAATTATTCAATTCGGACAGGTAATTCCTGAGATTAGCTAGAACATACAAACAAACAAACTTACTAATTTTACCTCTTTATAATATTAGTATATATTCAAATAGGAAGTGCGTAAATAACCTTCTCGTTCTTTGTTATCGTAGTCGGTTAATAAATAATCTATTTTTGTAGTTGAATAAACCCGTAGAGACTATGATTCAGCTATTGATTGCTTCCCGTCAATAAAGAAAGAGTACTTGAGTATCAGAACAATGACACAGAAGTAATCAAATCAAGTACTTAGACAATACTTCATCCATCACTTATATCTTATACTTAATCGCGGTCAGTGAGTGATTGAAATTCGAAAAACTGAGAGGGTTTTCACAATCCGTCTCAATTTTGTTAACCCCCTTGTTGATATAAGCTTGACGTCGATGTCTGTGTGGGTGTGTGTGTCTGTGGCATCGTAGTTCTCAAACGAATAGACCGATTTCGATGCGGTTTATTAATTTAAACGCCCTTTTCCTAGCAGTTCGTTTTTTGAATTTGTAGGTTTATTTTGTGTTTAGGTCACACATCTAAGTTCGTTCAGTTCTTATGAAAATCAGCTTAATAGTTCGAAGTCGGTTTTTCACATTTCTAACGTATTTTTCGTAATTTTTTCTTTATATATATTTTTACATAAGGTACCCTTCTTGTTACGCACAACAATGATTTGATTTATTGTTAAAGAACAATGGTCTTAAAATAATGTAGGTAGTTATAATGTAGGTACAAAGTTATAAAGAGCTTTTCATTTTCTTCCACAAATGTGGGGCCTAGCCCGAGGCACCCCGAGCGAAGACCTTGCTTGAAAAGGACTATGTTTCCACGAATAAATTTAACAGCCTTCCTTTATTTTATCCTATAAATAACAGCTGAAATGTATATCTACTCTCTTCATGGCTATCTCTGTGTTTATAGCGTTAGAAATAAAATGTGGTGTGTACGAGTACATGTCTCTTAATAGTTAAGACATTTCAGTTCATTTTATGCGTTTACTAGCAGCGCCCCGCGGTTTTACCCGCATTGTGCCCGTTCCCCTAGGAGTTTCGGTAATTTTTATACATATAAACCTTCCTCTCAAATCACTCTACCTATTAAAAACCGCGTCAAAATCCATGCAAAATAGCCTTCCTCGATAAGTGGACTATCCAAGACTGAAAGAATTTTTCAAATCGCATCAGTATTTCCTGAGATTAGCGCGTTCAAACAAACAAACAAATAAACTCTGCAGCTTTATAATATTTGTAAGGTAGGTCTTTCTTAGTAGAGACATGGACATTCCACCATTCCCTTTCTCTTTATTTTAGGTTATAATGACCACTGATGTATGCATAGGTGTGTTTATGTACTATGCATTTGCACGTACCAAATGTCCGAAAGAAAGAGCTAAACATTATTCAAAAAAGTAATATTTTCCAACAACTTTCGAACTCTGTTTAAATAATATCTCCCGTGCTATAATTTAATCAATATAGCCGATTCCGCCCCGGTCGGGAGTAAATTATTAATAAACCCATATTTATCGTAAAAACGCCCAATGAAATACAAATAAATGGTTCCTTAGAAAAGTAAATAGAATTTTTATGATAAACTAGCTGTGCCCCGCGGTTTCACCCGCAGCGCGCCCGTTCCCGTGGCAATTTTGAGATTTTTATTCCTTATTTTTCTTATATAAAAACCTTGTCCTGACAATAAGGAACACATCAAAAAAAGAATCATCCAATTTGGTGCAGTCGTTCTGAAGTTATGCGCTTACCAACACATTTTGCGATTCATTTTTATATTAAAGATCATTAGCGACGCATGGATTTTTGTTGTTATTGTTGGCTGTGGTTCAGTAGACTATTAAAATTGTTAAAAGCTTAGTTTCAACAACTTATTATTAAATAGAAACGTATTATTATAAACATGAGTATCTATTACGCATGTTTATTCCAATTTATCTGAACTAGCAACGTCTCGCAGTGTTACTCGCATTGTGCACATTCCCGTTAAAATTTCGAGATAAAAAGTAACATCTTCCTCTTCAATATGACTATTTATCTACATCTATACTAATATTATAAAGAGGTAAAATTAGTAAGTTTGTTTGTTTGTAAGTTCGAGGTAATCTCAGGAATTATCAGTTCGATTTGAATAATTCTTTTTGTAATAGAAAGCCACATTCAACGGGAAGGTCATAGGCTATTTTTCATCCCGAAATTCCCACGGGAACGGGTACAACGCGGGTAAAACCACGGGGCGCTGCTAGTTAGTAATTATAAAGTAATTTTGTTTGTATGTTCGGGCTTATATCGGAAACTACCTGTCCGATTTGAATAATTCTCATTATAATTTACTAGCAGCGCCCCGCGGTTTTCCCGCGTTGTGCCCGTTCCCGTGGGAATTTCGGGAATTTTTTTACATAAAAACCTTCCTCTTGAATCACTCTACCTATTACAAAAAACCGCATCAAAATCCGTTGCGTAATTTTAAAGATTTAAGCATACAGACAAACAGACAAACAGACACGAAACAGAGACGACTTTATTTTATACTACTCGTATGTAGTGATAATAAATGACACGGGTCTGTATCGCGTTAGATAATTAACGTATTTTACTAAAATACGTACCCGACACGTTTCGAGCGAATTACACCGCTCGTGGTCACGGGAAGACTCAACGAATGTCGAATAATTCGATTTGGAATTCACAGCCACATTCAACGGGAAGGATATAAGCTATTTTTCATCCTGAAATTCCTGTAGAGCGGGTAAAACTGCTGGTTTAATATATCAATAAGTTAAGCCGTCGGACCCGGTTACTTTCTACGGATAGTAGTCGTTACTTGAGCCATGTCAGAGGCCTTTGGCGGCTCAATAACTCTGACACCAGGATTGGTCAGGTTGGCCATCCACTCGATGAAGAAGAAGATATATCAATAGTACTCGTAATTCGAATTTCACTTTAGTTCTAATGATTAACGTGTTCAATCAAACAAAAAAGCAATTTTCAGCTTTATATTAGATAAAGCTGAAAATAGCTTTTTTGTTTGATTGATCAATCGACATAATATGATAAAAATGATTCGGTTATTGAAACATTTAACTGATGAAAATTGACTACGCAGTGTCTTTATGCTATGAACCATTTGGATTCAGTGGTCTGACTCGTTACTCATCTCTCCATACTTAACTAAAACGCTATAAATCTCTTTGATGCCTCGCATTAGCCAGTAAAGTTTACCTACAATTGTATAGCCACTTGTAGAATCGTCGAAATCAAGTGCGATAAGGTACTTCAATGGCTTTCTAGGGCTATCATCTGGTTTGTGTTATGGAACCTTTTCAAATTAGTGGTTTTGAAGTTGTCGGTAGTAACTATTATGTTATCTGTTGTTCGACGTTAGACGCATTAGAAGGAGGCTTATACTGAATTTGTTTCTAAAAATTTAGATTTTCTGTTACGATAGAAACCTAGATATAGTGCATAAGATACTTATTAGCTAAAAAGTTTCAAAGAAAGATCTATAACAACGCCGTAATCACGTAACAGCGTTTGTATGAAAAGTAAGACGGGTTGGCCGCTCTTAATGACTAGCTGTGCCCCGCGGTTTTATCCCCGATGTGCCCGTTCCAATGGGAATTCCGGGATGAAAAATAGCCTATAACCTTCCCGTTGAATGTGGCTATCTATTACAAAAAGAATTATTCAAATCGGACTGGTAATTTCCGAGATTAGCTCGAACATACAAACAAACATACAAATTTTACCTCATTATAATATTAGTATAGATATTAATATAGATAACTCAGCAAATATTCTTTGTACGGATTATGTATCTTACCTATGTAGGTTGTTAGTATTTCTTTTTGAGACCTAGCCCAATGTTATTAGGGCTCATTACAAGCTAGGGCTCATTAGGGCAGATTGAATAAATAAAGCCGAAGAGTTTGTTTTTTCTTTGAACGCCCTAATCTCAGAAACGCCTAGTCTGATTCTAATAATTATTATTGTATTGGATAGGTCGGTGTTCTGGTGGTATACGAGTATGTGCACTCGCCTGCCAAGATTGGGGTCTCGGGTTCAATTCCCAGGTCGAGCGGAAACATGTTTCCTACTTTTCAAACATGGCTCATGTTTTAGATCACCAAACTCCATTAGGCAAGCGTAGTGATTACGCAGGGTTTCTGTAATGGAGCTATATTCAACGGAATGGTTAAAGGCTAATTTTCATTCAGAAACTCCTACGGGAACGGGCTCAACGCGGGCAAAGCTGCGGGGCGCTGCTAGTTTATACATATATTGTAGTCGGGCTACACGTGTGGTCTTAGCACTACTTTAAAAAATCACCACCAATATTAGTTAACTGCACAGTCATCGTTGGACCCTGTCAGACGCCTCCTTATCTGTCTGGTTCTCAAACTCCACTAACATTCACTAGGAAGTCGAATATATATGTTAATATTCCAAGTAGGTATAATACATTATATCTTTATTACACTACGTCTGATGTGGATACTATGTAGATATCACTACTACGATAATGTAGTCCTATACATGCTGCATAAATAAACAGTTTCAACACTTAAATTTTATGATGTCACTTTATAACGAAACTTGAATACAAACTCTCTAAACCTATGCATAGGTATATTGTATATCTAGAAATATGTCGGGCTTTTAACATTTTGAGCTTATACTAATTTCTTAAGTTATTTTTAACTAAAACTACGTTTACGGATAGGTACAATTCGCTTTTATTTTACAATTTTATCTCAAGTTAACATTTTTATCAGTCTTCTGTGACTACGGTTTCTGCAAAGGTTGTTTTATATTTTTATCTGACGTGTTGGCCACACGTCAGATAAAAATGTAAAACAAAAGCGAAGTGTATCCATAAACGTAGTATCAATTAAAAATAAAATTTTAGCATACAAAGAAACCTCTATAAAAAATAAAATTTATAAAAGAAACTTTATCAGTCATATTTTTTTCATTGCAAGTTTTTTGAATGTTTTATTACTTCGCTTTATCACTGATTACGATACAAATAAACAGATAAAGACCTAACATTGAATAGTCCCATTTTTAATTATTTTGTTAGAAACCTCTAAATTTGGGTATTTTTCCAAAAACAGCTAAATTCCAAATATCTTGAAAACCATTAACTTTCGGCCATACATTGGGGCGGTTAAATTTGTTGCATAAATGCCCCCCTACCTGATACTGATACCGGCGGGAATACGTCGAGTTACCAATAGCCCTGGATATTGTAGCTCCGTTTTTGAGTTTACTTCCCTTTTTAAACTACCATAAAGCGTAGAAAAGGCTTTCAGAGGGCATAACAGACTCTCATACTTACAACTTAGTAGTTGCAAGAGGTAGTCCTCTTTAGGTATGAAACATTAGTCTCTCAAAGGAATCAGAAAGAAAAGAGTAGGTACATCTGTTCACTAAATCTTTTTCCTCTTTAGAAGGACTTGTCTATGGTTCGACAAGTCGCCATATTGGCTTTAATTTAATACTCGTTAGAAGCAATAGATGTTGTTATGAGTCGTAACAAAATAAAATCTACTGTACAGCTAATAAATAGGTAAAGCGTTGCATAGTAACACATTGATAAAATCATTCTCGTGTAATGCAATAGTTTAGTATCGCGTTGCGCGTCGAGTGACAAATTCCGTGTCCCGGTTACAAGTAAACAGATTATTGGAAAAATCTTCAGCGAGCCAGCGATATAGCTTAAAATAACATTCCACTTTTTATCAGAAATCAATGTTTATTTTGACAATTTTGTGATTATTCAACTTTATCCTAAATGAGACGATCAATCGTAAGACCATGTCAGAGGCCTTTGGACGGTCTTACTTGGACACCAAGGTTGGCCACTGACCTACTCGAAACAAATAAATGAATCCTAACTTAGTCCAGAGAAGCTTTTTTATATTAACTAGCAGCGCCCCGCGGTTTTACCCGCGTTGTGCCCGTTCCCGTGGGAATTTCGGGAATTTTTTTACATAAAAACCTTCCTCTTGAATCACTCTACCTATTACAAAAAACCGCATCAAAATCCGTTGCGTAATTTTAAAGATTTAAGCATACAGACAGACAAACAAACAGTGTGACAGACACGAAAAAGAGACGACTTTATTTTATACTATGTAGTAATATACTCGTAAATGTTTTTTATAATTCAGTTACCGTGTATTCCTAATAGGCGGATGTCATTTAGATATTCTTCGAAATTGTCCCAAAAAACCGACGGCGTGACGACCTTCGTCACCCTGGGAGTGGCTCCAGACCATGATATGTGACGGAGCATGGCTTGTTATGAATATATTGTAATGGGAATTAATATAAACCATACTGTATTACTTACAACGCCCCGCGGTTTTACCCGCGTTGTGCCCGTTCTCTTGAGAATTTCGGAATGAAAAATATTCTACAAGCTTCAAATGAAAAATATTCTACAAGCAATAGGTAGAGTGATTCAAGAGGAAGGTTTTTATGTAAAAAAATTCCCGAAATTCCCACGGGAACGGGCACAACGCGGGTAAAACCGCGGGGCGCTGCTAGTAATGCTACGAGTATAAACGTATTATGTAAAAAAGTTTAATAAGGCGTAGAAACGCCTAGTTGGACTAGCGATGTTAGGTAATTGCGATTGTTAAGCAACGAGCAGTTCGGATCGGTCTTGGTTGTTCTCAATCGATAGACCTTGTCCGAGGCTTTTAGGTGGCCAATAACAATTGCATTGTTTTGACTAAGACTATACTCGCCTTTTAATGAGAACTAGCAGCGCCCCGCGGTTTTACCCGCGTTGTGGCTGTTCCCGTGGGAATTTCGGGATGTAAAATAGCCTATAACCTGCCCGTTGAATGTGACTATCTATTACAAAAATAATTATTCAAACCGGATTGATAATTCCTGAGATTACCTCAACATACAAACAAACTTAAAAAAATTACCTCTCTATAATATTAGTATAACAATGCAGGATAACTAACAACAAAAATATTTTTAAAATTGAAAGCATATTTCAACATTTCGTACACAAACACTCCAAGACATAATACAAAGATATTTTACTTCAAGTAAAAGCCACATAATAAATCACTGTGTTGTGATTTAATATGTTAATATGACACATGAAATGATTTATTTATACAACACCAACAAGCAGATAAGCGTAAGTACCTATAGTTTATTTAAAAATATAACCGTGACCTTTGAAAGAATTAATGCCAATGCCAAGCCACATGTGACGACTGAATCATAGTTTGTCGAATTGATGATAATTAAAATATTCTATAATGCGTGTCTATGGACAGTCAGGGGAATTGGGGAAGCTACTGGATCTTCCTAAGATTAAAAGATAATAGAACTCTACAGTAGACTAAAAACCATGTGCATGTTTTCAGACCCCTAAAAAATCACAAAAGTAAAACTTGTTTGCATGTTTTTTGATCGCTTAAGGGTCCGTTCACACAGACCGGCTCGGAGAGCATCGGCGCGCATTTTTCTTTTCACACAGACCGGATCGTATGCGCTTGGAGTTGGTCGGAGCGGAGTCGCCAACTATTTCACATAGACCGGCTGGAAGCGACCTGAAAGCGGATGCGCTCGGAGCCGGTTGGATGCGCTCGCAGCCGGTCGGAATCGCTCGCAGCCGGTCGGATACGCTCGCAGCCCGTCGGATGCGCTCGCAGCCGGTCGGATGCGCTCGGAGCCGTTCGGATGTGCTCGGAGCCGGATGGGTACACTACAAAGGCAGTAGGTACCAGTCTTCCACGCATTCCACGCAATCGGAGCCGATCGGCTGCGCGAGCGAGAAAGAGCACGCAATCGGAGCCAAACGGCTGCACGATCGAGAAAAATTACGCGATCGGAGCCGGTAAGCTCCTCTTATTATTTCACACCAAGCGCCTTCAAGCATTCTTAATCACAAAAGCAGTGCACATGCAAAAATAAACCTTAATACAAATACTAAAAACTCTGTTTTCAACGTGATAAGAATCTGCTCTCCTCTCCGAGCCGGTCTGTGTGAACGGACCCTAAAGACCACAAAGATAATTTGGTGATGAGACAACAATTTAATACCCCCAAGGTACTGATTAACTGAATACAAAAGTATATTGAAAGGTGTAATTTCAGTGTTCTTTTTTTAAAAGTAGCTAATTGTCGCCTGCACCTTGACATCCCGAATATCTTTTGTTTAACCAAAACAAAAAACAAATACCTGTTGAATGACTAACCAAATCATTCGAAAACGTAACAATAAAAGTTGCACAGCTTTCATTAAAACCTTTTATTTTACGAGTGAGCTCGAGTTTTATGTGGATATTTTCATAAATCAATAAAAAACACGTGGTGACGTTTAAAAGGGCGATAAAATAAATGACGATCTTTGTGCCGAAAAGAGCAAATTTCTGAAGTGGATAACTGTTGACCGATCGATGGTAGACAAGTAACAAATAGAGTCTGCGGCGAAGCGTAGACATTGGTTAGATTCATTGGTGAGATTACGTCCTATCTCGTTTATTATCCATTTAATCATCTCGTTTATTATCCATTTAATCATCTCGTTTATTATCCATTTAATCAATTGACAGAAAATGCTTTAAAAATGTCTCGTAAATTATTTTGTTTCGATGTTTTGATTGATCTCTCTGAACATTTCTATTTCTGCGAAGGAATATTATTAAGGTTGCGATTTTCCTCCTCCGTTGTACCTTCATGATGATTAAAACCTG
This sequence comes from Cyclophora albipunctata, assembly GCA_963082685.1. NCBI lineage: Eukaryota > Metazoa > Arthropoda > Insecta > Lepidoptera > Geometridae > Cyclophora > Cyclophora albipunctata. The sequence goes on along the minus strand of OY720121.1, from coordinate 8,611,764 downwards.
CTTACTGTCACGCGAGTACTTACCCTACTCAATTTGAAATATAATTTATATCTTACTAATTTATAAATGTGGGAGTATTTGAAGATGGATGCATATTGTATGTTATATTTATCACTCTATTGAAAATAGATACTAATGGAAACAAATATAGCCTCCTTTCTGATAGAAACGATTCTTCTATAGACGAAAATAGTTTATCCATAAAAATTTCTTGCTTTATATTTTACTAGCCACGCCCCGTGGTTTCACCCGCGTTGTACCCGTTCCCGCGGAAATTTCGCGATAAAATGTATCCAATGTGTTATTCTGATAACCTATATTACTGTAAAGTTTCATTCAAATCCGTTCAGTAGTTTTTGCGTGAAAGAGTAACATACATACATCCATCCTCACTAACTTTCGCATTTGTAATACATATTAATAGGATAACGTTAAAACAGTTGGACGGAGAACCAAAGTAATTACGCACTCATTCATTAAACCTTTAGGCAAAATGCAAAGGCGAAACAAATGGAGCGTTTTTTTTGTTCGAACGCTAACGTGATTGAGATGGTACTAGCTGTAATGTACGAGTATCGTATTGACTAATGAGGCGGAGTGAAGCCGCGGACGCGGTCGAAACAAAGAAGTCCTCTATATCTATGGTTATAGTCTACTATAAAGTAGTATAATAGTTTAGCATCTCAACGTAGTTTTACCATGAGATACATCGAGTAAGGAATTCATATGACATTCTTGAATCTATACATTATTATATAATTTGTAAGTTTGTTTCGTATTTGAAAAAATATTTTTGTGATAGATAGCAAATTTCAACGGGAAGGTTATATGCTATTTTTCATCCCGAAATTCCAATGGGAACGGGCACAATGCGGGTAAAATCGGGCGCTGCTAGTCTAATATAGAATGTTACAAAGCATCTCACCCGTCCCCGAATTCCGTCCGACATTGTTCGTCCATTGTGAACACGTAGTTGGAGATCTCTTTAGCACCTCCCAGCTCGACGCCCGCCTCACTGCTCCTCTCTAGAAGACACCACCACCTTCTGTAATAACACAAACAAATTACAGAAAATATTTTTACAGTAACCTCTTTATCGCAGTTGCTAACGTAACAACTATTTCGATACAAACCTAACTTTGACAGTAACCTCATTTTGCAAGAAACCCAAATTTTACAGAAACCTTATTCACTAAAAGTCTGTAACAGATACTTATTAGTAGCAATCGCGAAACAACTTTTTCAGAAATTCATTGGTCATGTAAGTTATATTGTAAATTGAGAGTGCATAAACTAGAGTTGTAAGCACAATTGCACATGTTAGGCTGTCACTTGTCTGGTTAGTGGCTGTTAGACAGAGACAAGTAAAATGAACAGCTTTTTAATTGTCTTTGACATATATGTAACTTGTTCCTCTTATTTAGGTATAGATACATATACGTACGTGGAGTATAAAATATTATTATTTTGACACTAAATATATTTTATTGATTAGTAATAGAATATTAATAGCATATTACGATTAAAATTCCCATAAATTATAATAAGATATAGCTTTAAAAACCTGTTAAAGTTGTCACTTGTTGGTTATTAGCATAGATAAAGACAGTATTAGTGATTATGACATTTATGACTTCTACTAATAAAATGTTAAAACTTCTACAGATAAACTATCTTAGATTGCCGGTTGGGATCGATTATTGGGATAGGCGTGAGTCAAGATAGCTTTCAAATAGAGTACTGAGGTTCTACAGATATGTTACTTATTTTTTAAATATAAATATTGGGATTAACTCATTAATATGTACAACTTGGTTTATACAAATAAAGTTATTCACACGGAAATCAGAGGCAGAGACAAAATACTATATATGCAAAAGGCAGCAAAACGGTGACATAGACAATGACAGATTACTCGCCACAGATAACTAAATACTAAAATTGGGGATTTTTAAATCCAACAATAAGACATACATAATAATGATGTGTATGAGCATCTTAATAAAAATGAAATGGAATGATAAATATTAGTTCGTTTTTCTCTTTCTACAAACGCGAGTCTTTATACCTGCTTTCATTTACTATTCCTTTAGATTTCACTCAATCTCGCTCTGCAGAGAATTCAAGGGAATTCTTTCTGTTTTATTATTGTTGGCTTTTGTTTCTGTGCTCGTAGGAATCATGTTAACTTGTACATTCTCTAGGGACGTGGATTTTATTAATCGTACAGTGCTAACAAATGATGCGGGTGTTGATTAGTTTTACTAAATATATGGCTGGCAACGTTATTTTCATTCTAAAACGCCAAACATAATATCCTTCGTATTGTGTATATATAAAGACTGAAGTCTGAAGCCTGAAGAGTCTGTTTGTATAGAGCATCATAGATATACTGACATTATGTCTTAAAAATGACTTTTCTTGTGCAGTATGCAAACTGCCTAAGTTGTAAAAATAAGTTATTGTCCAGTAATGGATTATAAACTATAAAAAAAATTAGTGAATTCCTCGCCAAACGAAACTGATAACAGGCAGGTTGCTTGTTAACTTAACAACCTGCCCAGTAATAATAAATCGAAGGAAAAACTGACAAATAAGGAAAATATCAGGTGACACATAATGTCAAAAAGTTAACTTGTGAATCAGTAAAACTGATGAATAATTAAACTGACTAGTATTCACAAATTCACAACTCAACAACGTTATTCGAATTTTTTACCAGTATTCGCTAATTCTCAACTCGATAACATTATTTATTTCACTGTCATTTGATCTCTTTATATTATCCGATAAAATAAAACCAAATCAATCTAAAAAACTTAGCAGATCAATCACGTCACTTGATGCTAATTCAACATCAAACGATAAGTTTGACCGAACTTTATTCATTTAGTTAGAACATGTATGTGAAATTCAACTGGCGTTAGTCATTTAGACTTTGGGATCGTTTTATGGATAATAATGTCCCAAGTTAGTTAGATTGACGGAGTTGGAGAGCTGCGAGTACATACGCTGAGAGTTGGCGAGTTGATACTCAGGTTTTACCTAACTGCTAATATGCTAAGTGAACTAAAGTATCCTATTAATGTTATAAATGCGAAAGTTTGTATGTTTATTACTTTTTCACGCAAAAACCACTGAACGGATTTGGATGAAACTTTACAGTAATATAGGTTATACATCAGAATAACACACGAGATACATTTTATCCCGAAATTCCCCTGGGAATGGGTACAATGTGTGTGAAATCGCGGGGCGTGGCTAGTGGATAATATATGGATGAATGGCCGGTAGTAGTATTCTGCCTGTATGTTTCGTATGACACGGTAGATTGTCGGTCCCTTTTAATTCAATTGAGTCCATGTCGGATCCCTTTAGGCAATTAAAAACTAAATACACCGCCGTTTTGGTCAATTTTGATACCAGCGGCAGCGCTGGCGTTGTAGGAAGTATAGTGTACTGTGACCGTGACCGTGTGTAACCGTCAAATGAAATTTACTTTGTATCATACTCAAAAATACTTATATTGATTCTAATACCACGAAACGACTCATCCCATTTCGCACCGAACTTTTTCATTAACAATAAATACTTATAAAGGATCACTGTAGCTGCAAACTTCATAAAACAATCAAAATGATATTTAACAAAGGAATTTAAAATCAATTTGGTTAATTAAAGTACTTGAAGGTCGTTTGAGCTTCTCGATCATTAAAGGAATTTGTGGACGGGTCGAGGACGATTAAAGAAGCATTGATTTGCAAGTTTATTGACTTGTTAATATTTTCATAAGGATAAAATATTTATTTCTTGTATCATTTGCAGACGGGATACTTTAGTCAGCTCAGATCAATTGTCCGTTAAAAATCTAAAATCTTATTAAATTTTTGGAGGCGTGTTTAATTCTGTCTGTCGAGTTAACATGTTTCCTACTTTTCAAATAGTTTTATTTTGACAAACAACTAAGTACCTCCCACTTAACGTATGTTGTATTCGGATTCTCAAAAGATCTTACATAAAGCTATTCACTTTTGTCGAACTATTTTGTGTCAACCCAAATAAGAAATGATAGATACATAGATACGAAATAGTAAATAATAGATTACACTCGATTTAATCAAGATCCAAAAACCGACAACTGACGGACTATAAGTCCTACAGACAAAAGTCTTCCGTTAATATAAAGTTAACCTTAACTTGCTTGAGTTCCAACATAAAGTTTTTAAGGGTATTCATTTTCCCGGAAGTCACTGAACTGTGAATGTTTTATATTTAATTATCATCAAAATGTATTTGACTATCAAGTATGAAAATACTTTAGAAGTTGGAAAAGAGAAATGAAATCAAGAAAATTCTTCGTATATTTTTTCCTAATTAATTTTCTAACGGTCGCCCGCTGGCAATCAGGTTGTGATATAATATTTATGTCAAATAATCTGTTCAAGTCACGTTGATTCCATTCCAAAATCTGACCAAAATATTTGATCAAAACTATCTTAGGCTATGTTCAGATAATTCTGCGAGGAGCCGCGCAGAACTTCCGACCGCGCGGTACTAGATCGCAGTAAATAGCAGTATGTGATGTACATAAACGCGCGGTGCCGCGCGCCACGCTGGGGCCCGCACGCCCGTTATGAGAATGCTCCGCGCGGCCATCTAGAAATTGCTAATCGCGACCGCTTACCCGCCATTACAATACTGTACTTTATCGCTTTGCAGGTGGTTCGAGGTTGTACTTGTACTATGATTCATTTCAACTATTTACAAAGAACCTAGATAAGAAATATAAAGATTAACTTTACAAGAATATAACAAAAAAGTAACCGTAACTAAATAATGGTAAATGAAAATACATATTTGCTCACACATGTAACACAAGCAGATGTTAGAGATAAGATAGCATGGTAGATAATACAGTCGACTCTCGTTAATTCCAACCTGCGATAATTAGAACCTCTCTATAATTCAAAGTTATCACGAGTTCCCTACAAAATCTCTTTATATTTCGAACTAAATCAATACATTTTTATGCACTTGGTAATTCGAACGAAAAAGTCATTGCTATATAATAAAACGACGCGTTAATTCGAATTCATCGGCGTCCAACACTCGACAATTCAAAGTTGCAGAGAGAAAGAGCGACAAGTTCAAACTTGTTACAACAAGTTCAAACTTGTATATAATAAAACGACGCGATAATTCGAACTCATCGGCGTCAAACACTCGACAATACAAAGTTGCAGAGAGAAAGAGCGACAAGTTCAAACTTGTTACAACAAGTTCAAACTTGTATCAACATACACGAACCATTTGATATTTCAAACATTCGATAATTCGTAATATTTTAAGAGTCCCTCAAGTTTCGAATTAACGAGAGTCGACTGTATTTACACATGGGCAGACAATTAAAGGTGCCCACTACCAAACTATGCTACTACGTTGCTATGCAACCTTTATGCAACGTTTACCACCAGCACCACCAATCATACCGAAGTAAACGGTTTTCCTTTTAATATTCAATTTCGTTTACTGAAACTCTCTTTTTCCACATTTTCTATAAAAGAGCTCCAGAAAATTGAAAATATTGAAAAGTATTTTACGTTTTCTTCGTAGCTAAAGCTTTGATTTAGCTCCCAGGGTTCGATATTATTATAGAAAGACATTTGTAAAACTCAATACACTACTACAGTATTTAATATCCATGAAAACATACAACAATATGGATTAATAGTAGTTTTATCAATAAATCAAGCAAAGATTATCGAAATCTGTAAAATTCTCAATTGGTCTCGGTCGCTCGGACATGGTGAAGGAGTCCAACGAATGTAAAAAAGAACATTGATCATTTACCTCTTGCATTATAATATACTGTGTCGATATTTATTTATAAAAATAACACGACGTATAGTTTTGTATTCTTTTCTGGAAATTGCTAGTCCCCGCAATTAGGCCTGAAACTGCGTTAAGCGGACGCCCGGACGGGCAACCGTCGCGTGTCTACGCGCGTGGACACGGGCGGGCGTCCGTCGCACGGAGGCGGGCCCCGTTGCGTGGGTGCGGGGGGCGCCTCCCCATGACGTAACACTTTTGTATGAAAACGCGCGGATGTCCGCTTAACGCAGTTTCAGGCCTTAGGCTTGCCTGACAACTGAACAGACTGTGATTACTTTCATCCACCCTTCAGTTATAAAGGTGCGTTTCCACAGAAGTGGGGCGGAGCTTAATTGACAAATCACAACGCATTACCGAATGATTTTGACAATGTTCATTGACAATTTCCATTGAACGCACCCTAAGTGTGCATGTTTATCTTACTTGGATTTCTCATGGAACTGCTGCTTGGAGCACGTAGACCAGGAGTAGTTGTGCAGCGTCGCCAACACGGTGGGTGCCATGACGGACCCTCGGCTGGACTGGCAGTCCCCGTTCGGGTCGTCATGCGTCAGGCCTAGACTGAACAGGAGAAACGGTTGTTAATAAAAGTGGGAATATTTTCCCACTGTTTAAACCTATTGGTTTCAATTGAGAGTTGTTTATACGGTATTGTGTGACGACTTTTAAGGGTTTGTTTTTTGGCTGCTCGATAGTCTAAAACTACGTAAGAACATAAAAAAAATCGAAGGTATTTTTATAGATTTTGTTAGTCACAGAGATCAATAGTACTTAAGGTGTGAAAAAAGAAACCGTTGAATTGAAAATCTCCCCCTTTTTGCAAGTCAGTTAGTGCTTATCCACGTTGAAAGCGCGGGCGCGGGCGCGGTGGAGGGCGCGGGAAACGTCGCGAGCTCGTGTTCACGTTAACCGCCAGGCGTTCGCGCGAATGTGACGTTTTGTCAGAGGTCGTAAACATATCAGGAAACATTATACTAAATGAAACGGGTCTGTATCGCGGTGAGTTCACACTAAATGTTGTCTATTCGTTAATAAGTGACAGGAGTAATTTTAAATATTTGTATATATAGACCTTCCGCTGTCACTCAATTTAGATCTCATTTAAGTAAACTATTATTAGAAAAATGTTATTATTCTGTCTCAGATTTCCTAAATGATTCCTGTTTATAGTTATTTCATAGTTGTTTGTATATTTTATAGTTGTTTATGGTTAGTTATGTTTATGTTTTTTATTTTTATATAATAATATTATTACATAATTAGTTACTTTATGTTTACGTTATAAGTTTCTTCTTTAAATTCGTATGCCAAAAGGCGGAATATGAGTTTTAAAAAAACAATGTAACCCGTATTCGAACAAATAAATAATTTTGATTTGATTTGATTTGATTCAGTCCTGATTTTAGTAATAAGTCCATGGGTTGAACTTACCTGACGTCGCGAGTAAATCGCGCGCGCCACCGCGCTAGTTTGACGTGAACACACACAAACGTCTCAAGCGTTTGAAATTGGAGCGAGCCAGTGGTCCGATTTTGCAAAGTTGGGACATAGGGCTTCAAAATCATTTTTTTGTATTCTTTGCATGGAAACAAACATTTTATGTTCCAATTGGAAAACTATCAGAAGAAGCTGCAGAGTCTAGAAACAAAGATTTCAGAAGGTACCGTGAAAGTCATTCACGTAAAATTAACCGGACTGCTTGTAATCAGGATATTATTAATAACTTGTTGATTAGTTCTGATCCCTATATATCAACAAAGAGGCATAAAATAATTCGTGTACATAAAATGCTTTCAGAAGACGCGAAAGCATTGCTATTACCTGATAGTTTTGATAAAGATGATGAGCAAGAAAACATTGAATTTATAAATGTAGAAACTATCATCGAAGGACAATGACAGGAAAATTTGATTTGTGTAATTTACTTTTTTTAAGTGCTTGTTTTTAAGTCTGTGTGAGTGGAATATGCCTCTTGGGGACACCACTTAAAAAAAACGCACTTTATTCTCTACCTCTGGGGTGGTGTGGAAATGAGAATGAAAAGTGAAATTTCTCAAAAATCGGGGCAAATCGAGGGTTGGCATATAGCTTTTAATTTAGCACTAAAATAGTGTTATCCAAATCTGAAAACCATATTTTGAGACATTTTGAGACTTTCAAGATATTCGAAATAATGTGTTTTTTTCCATACAAAAAATAATTCAATGACGTATATCTCGAAAAATATAAGGTTTTATCAAAAATTACCATCTATAAAAACATCTTGTATTTAATAGCAAAACCCAAATATGCAATAAAAATATTAAAAATACGAAGTCAATTTTCGCGATTGCCTATGTCCACTACGAGCGTGTTTCGGACCATTGTGGAGCGCGCCGCGCGCGCTAGTCGCTAGTTAGCTCGCTACTTACACCGCACTCGCGTTTTGAACGTGAACACTTGGATATCACGTCATATGTTTGATATTTCGTGACCGCGCCCGCCACCGCGCCCGCGAGTCAACGTGGGCAAGCACAAAATATGTCCGTGTTCTATTGAATTCGCCAAATCACAACTCACCAATTTAAATCTAATCAACTTTTCATTAAGCCTTTTTACTCTACCAGTGTAAGCTAAAAAGGCTATTTTTATAGTTATTCAATAAAGATTCAATATATTATGCCAAAGCACACAGAACTAACTTTCCGATGTTACCTTATTAATAAATCAGGGGAAGTACTTTCAACCCATTTGTATTATTAAAAAGATTTCACTATGAGGGTTGTTTGTTGGTCCAAAGTTAAATAAAGTCACGGCTCGTGTTTATCAACACGGGAGGAGGGACGGCCTTATTGTTCTAACGTTACACCAACTTTTGGTTTACCTACTAATATTTATGGCATAATAAATCTACATGTTTACAGTAGATATGTTACATTATGTAACAATTGCTATTGTACTTTGATACAATTGTCTTTGCAATGTGTTGCCGTTTTTATTATTCCAGCGTTTTTGTAGACTTATTGCCGTACCTACGTAAGAAAATTATCAACTAACTAATTGACGTGATTTTGGATACATTAAATGTAAAAAAAAACACTCTAACGTTTAAGGATTTGACGTCTTAGGTACGTCGTACGTCGCTTAGGCAAGTTGACGAGTTGCCCAGTTGCGAGTTGACGAGTTCAAGATTTATTCCTTTAAAATTCTAGAACCTAGTTTTATTAACCCTAATTTCGGCTACAGATTTAGCAATACTCCTTATTCTAAAATAAAAATAAGATAACTGCGTGCCAACTTCAAGTGATAAACTAGCGAGGCAAAACCTATCCCAATCAACCCAGCCGTCGTTGCGTAAAAGATCAAAGAAGCACAAATACCTAAAAATCATTACCAAACTTTCAAGTAATTAATATGTGTACAGAAAATCTTTAAAAAATGACGTTGCTTAATTAGAAGAGTTTCGTGAAATTGTAAACTTTGCTTAATTACTTTTCGTTCTGTCTAAAAATAATATGACGAGAAATTTCCTGGCGAAAATTACGAACTACATAGATTCGAAAATATAAATTACATTTCAACGTTTAATTCGTTATTTATCTTCGTTCAGTAAGTTTATATTTTATTTACGATGCCAATGCCGCTCAGGAGAATAAATAAAAATGATATTTTTGTAACAAACATCATAATTTCCTTTCGTCAACTGTATTTGGCTTTGAATGGTTCTTTTGTTTGTGTTTAAAGGAGTTCAAACAGGTTTATTACTATTTCGCTTTAAACAATATTAAGCTATCTAATAAATAAGGTGAGATATCGTCACCTCAAGTATTATAGCTTTCGAGATGACTTACGTTTTTCATCAAAAACTAATATGATAAAGCTGACGAGTTAGTTTTTTTGTTTGTTGTCTCAATCCTACCTACTAAACGAAACTATCTAATTAGGATAATTCACATACAGATAGCCACATCCACATTTAATTCAATTAAACACATCACACCCTGTTAGGTTTTCATCCCGAAATTCCCACGGGAAAGCACACAACGCGGGTAAAGCCGCGGGGCGATGCTAGTACTTTATAACTGAACTGACTTATGTAAATTGATTTCGATCAATTCAATAATAGACTTCGAAGAAACCAATTTAATAGTTCAGTAAACTAGATAATTGATAAATTGAACGAAGGTTGAAATGAAACCTTCCTGGAGTTCAAATAAGTTTTTGAACTAGAATAAATACTCAGAAATAAACCTAGCTACACAGAGACTCTACGTGCTTTTTTTACTACGTATTAATCCCTTGGAAATAAACAAAAAAATCTTCAGCCACGCAAGCGTAATCTGACTTTAATAAACGTTAACAAACGTAATCTGACTTTAATAAACGTTAACAAAACATAATTTAATTAAAGTAATCCTTCTAAATGTTAGCCCATCCCTAATCCAAAAAGGTTAACAAACGATAATCAGTATCAGTAGTCTAAGGGCGGGCTGCTTCATTTTACACTCACGCGCCAGTAATCGTTAACACGAAATGTCAGTCTCAACAGACGTAAGAAAACGAAAAATTGTTTGGCTTTCTACTTTGCTTGAATAACTATGCAATTTAAATGATGTAACAATCTTTTGTATTTAACAGACGTTACTTTATATTTTACAAACAGCGCAAAAAAACGGTAACTTTTTAACGTACTGGTTTCTTAAGTTTAATAATAAAAAAAAAGAAATTGTAATAATAATAAAGTTTAAGCGAACACTACTCATTTTGAATTGAAACTACGTTACGGATATACTTCGCTTCTATTTTACATTTTTATATGACGTTTCGGCCGTAAAATAAAAACGTCAGATAACGTAAAATAAAAACGTCTGATAACGTAAAAGAAAAGCGAAGTGTATCCCGTAAACGTAGTTCCAATTAAAAACTTTTTAACACCCGTATGCACGTAACGATAACCAACGGTTTGAAACAACCCAGCCTGAGTACTCCCAAATAATCTGCAGAGTTCAAATGGATTTAATGTGTGGTGAATTGAAGCGGGTTCCTTTGAAGTGGTCAGATTGAACGGTTGGGGACAATTAGCGTCGAGTTGGTCACGCCTTAGGAATCTCCAAATGGTTTCGAGTTCGTTACTCCATAACTGGATGAATGGGCTTACTGAGAATTGGTATCAAGTGTCCGAAGACCCAATGCGGGCTTCAATTGAGCTCATGAATATGCTCGTATGCAATGCGAATGTTAAGTTTTGCAAATCAAGTTGTGTATGTAAACGTAATGTGCATTTATTGTAATGTGTTGATACGCGCGGCCTATACTTACGTATGTTGGATATTATTATGTGCACTCATCTAATTATATATTGGAGTTTATAATATTACCTTCTCTAACTCAGAAACATGCATGTGACTTATTTACTTTATTGTTATATATTCAACTCACTTTCCGCTGCAATAGAAACTCAATTTTGAGAACAAAAGGTGTCAGTTATCAAGCTAGGAACTTCCATAACTTTAGATAGGTATATAAGAACTGAAACATGTATCAAATTGTATTTCTACGAAAGCTAAACTAACAAAAAACTCGTAAATCAAATGTGTTTTCAGTTACGTCTGCAATAACAAGCGATACACGATTCAAAACGAGTGTGTATATTAACTAGATTTTGAGTAAATAATGATTAATTTCCTTGCATGTTTACCCAAGACCTCTCTACGGGGGAATTAATTAATCCTAGTAAACGAAGCTAATAGCTCGAGAGAACACAGCCGTGAGAAGACCTCGAATTCAGAGTGATAGATTAATCACGTGGTTGCCACGCTAAAATGTACTTTAACAACGTTATATTGAAGTGACATCTGGAGATAATTGCGTAACAAGATCCCTTATTATAATTCAATCTAAACAAATTGATAGATTTGTAATGATTTTAGTTGGAGTTGACTTGATGGGTACAAATATGTGTTTGAACTATTGGAAGGGGTGTCAAGGAGATTGATGATGCGAAGTATGCGAGATGCTATTGAGCCATAATGGATAGGAAATTAAGGCATCCGCCTATGTTAGCCTTAGCGTCGTAAAGTTACTGGGTATCGGACTTACGAAGAAAATGAAAGCAGATATTTAAATCGATAAGAATTTTAATTTTCATAGTGTAAAGACAATTAAAGACACTTTCTAGAACATCTGTCAAGTCATTTCCACATTATTCTATGTTATTACATAATAACTACTATACTACTTAGTACGTGGCAAGTAATTGAAGTTTGATAGGTATAGTCGTTTTTTTTACGAGCGCCCCTGGTACCATACTTGTGGTTGTAATACAAATTATATACTCTATTTTTTCTTACTTGTCCCAATATCTGGACCACTATCGTCAATTTTCCAGCCGAAGACGATTGCTCCTGAAGAGGAAAAAGGTTTAGTGATTTTATTTCATTCTTACCCTATCTCTAAACCTTTTTCTCTTTAAGAGTACTCGTCTTCGGCTGGTAAATTGACGTCATTGGTCCACATTTTGGGACAAGTAAGAAAAAATAGTGTATACATAGAACACTTGTCAAGCGTTTTCGTGTGCGTAACTATAGGTACCGTTGGCAAAATCATGGTTCATGCGTATTTGACAAAAGTCACTACGAATAACTTTTCTCATTTTACTCATACCTACCATGCCGTCACTACTTAAAATACTATGATGCGCACTAAGGCAATTGTGCATGAAATTATGGCTCAGGAGCAGTCGTCAGATAAAACAACTATAGTAAGCAATTAGAACTTCATTAAATACATCTTAATTATTCAACAGACGATATTATGGTAATATTTAACTAAGTCTAATTATCCTACACGTGTATTCTCAATTTAAGCTCAGATAATAACACAACTGGGTTAGATAAAGATTTCCTTATAAATCATAAATCATAGCGCATGTCCTCTATTATCTATGTACTTACGGACAAACAACGCCTAATATGTGCTCACTATTATTATATCTGAAGACTTTTATAGGTTGTATAATGTCGTATAGTGTAGGACTGTTTTTGTATAAGGCAGTGGTAGGTTATTCAGTTTTCTGTATATAGTTTAAAGTAATAAGGAAATCATGAAGAAATGAGATGTTCTTGGAGATTGTGTTACATTGTTATAATATAAATGCTGTGTCGAATCCCAGTTGACAACTATATGAGTATACTAGCAGTGCCCCGCGTTTTTACCCGCGTTGTGCCCGTTCCTGTGGGAATTTCGGGAATTTTATACATATAAACCTTCCTCTTGAATCACTCTATCTATTTAAAAAAACCTCGACAAAATCCGTGCAGTAGTATTTGAGTTTATTGCGAACAGACCGACAGACGCGGCCGGGGACTTTGCTTTATAATATGTAGTGATGTTGTTGACTCCGATGATCGAAATCGACGATTTTGAAACAGCGTAGGTAAGGTAACTCAAAGAGATCGGCTGTAAATAATATTTAATGCAGTTTTTTGGGTAGCACGAGAGGCCTTTGCTTAGCAGTGGGACATTACTGGCTAATACTTTACTTTCCTTTTATAGTTTACTAGCAGCGCCCCGCGGTTTTACCCGCGTTGTGCCCGTTCCCGTGGGAATTTCCGGAATTTTTATACATATAAACCTTCCTCTTGAATCACTCTACCTATTACAAAAAACCGCATCAAAATCCGTTGCGTAATTTTAAAGATTTAAGCATACAGACAAACAGACAAACAGACACGAAACAGAGACGACTTTATTTTATACTATGTAGTGATTTATAACCAGGTGAATTACAACACATAGTATCATGATTAAAAATAAAATACATCTGAAAATATCATGGTCTGGTATTGTCCTCTTTCCTGAAGGCTTCAGTCCGAAATTCCTGCTAGTCCAACGGGGTATAGCAGCGTGATTCTGCTAGTAAACCACATAATAAAGATTTAATAATCATGTTCATGAGCCTGTTTTAAAATGTACCTGTCTGTGGTAATTTCGCGTACATTTTGTATAAGCTTACTTTGTAGGTAATTTCAGCAACATTGTGAGATGTGTATTATGTTTTTGTAAGCCACAAGTTGAGATTATACACTTGTGTGTTTAGTTATTTTAGAACCAGTTTTTTGAAAATTTAGTTTATATCTATTATCTACTAATATTAAGGGGTATTTGTATTTTCGTATGTTCAGGTTTATATCGAGAAATACCTGTCGGAGTCGAATAAAATATATATAGCCTAAGAGAGGATCGTAAGCTATTTTTTATTCTAAAATAAAACCGAGAGAACGAGAAACCCGCCAGTAAAAGCGAAGGATATAACACGGCTATTATTTAATAACCCTATCAACTCTCAGCTTTTATAAGCTGAAATTATTTATTTTTATTTAGATAGTGCGAGTTTAAAATAAATTATTTCTGATTGCTCTTTCAATATTTACGTTTTTAGTCGTCCTGCTATGCGCCACAAATGGTGCTTACTCGTCAGCAAGAACGTTCTTTTGTTTCTTATACAAAACGTGAATTAGGAAGACGAAATGCGCACAAATTGAACGATCCCTTAAACCTACAACACTCTACTTTTTGCGACGGAGAAATAACAACGGAATTTCTATTGAATACGAAAATAGAAATTCCGCGTCGTATCTTTAGTTTTATCTCGGGAAAAAGGGATAAATCAAACCCTTTGACCTTTGGCTGACCTAAAACTGCCCTTGTTAATTATATGATATACATTTTATAAAACAAAGTCCTCGGCCGCGTCTGTCTGTCTGTCTGCGAAACTAAAACCAGCGAAATGATAATGCATACAAACACAGTATAGGCGAATGAGTAAGTGCGACACTGGCTTTCATAGACAATCCGTCACTGACTTATTCCATTGACTTCTATTGTTCCGTGCCAACTAGTTTTTTGCTGCATATGTATTTGTGCGACCTAAGTAAAGTAAAAAAGTATTGATATTTGCCTAGGTATGAGGTATCTATGTACTTGCCTAGCACCAGTGGTCCAATATGCCTGATGGTCTGATAGTATTTCTATAAAGTTTCATGATAGGATCGGTGAATATCCTCAGATGAATGGAATTGGAGTCTATTTTTAGTTTAGTGGTAACGTAAAGAATATGTATTTGGTTTTATTTCATTCTGAATTTATGCTACAGTTATTTTTACCAAAGAGTATTTGTACATTTCAGCCTTCTCCAAATATACCTATCACCAGTTTCTTTAAAGACCTTGCAAACTAAATATATCAATATTCATTGTTGTTCGAATTAATAGGAATTCTTTGCGGTATTTTAGAACATTGTTCTATTAACGTCTTCTTGTTATGACAAGCACTTAACACTCCTGACAGTGCATTTATTAATGTGACAAAGAGTTAAAAGTAAATATTGAAATTAAAATAGGAACAGATGGAAATATTTGGAGGACATTTGTTTAACATAAGGTCATATTTGGAGGAAGCTTTTACTAAATTTAGAGTTTTGTAACATGCATTTGGGAGCGTGGGAACGAAGACAGTTTAATTGGTACTGTGTTAGACGATGCGATGCGTCTGTGTCATTGTTGCTGTCTGTGAGAGTAAAATAGAGTAAAATGTGTCAGTAAAAGTATTCTCGCTTCTTGTTGCAGTATATAAATACGTATTCTCTTTAGAGAGATTTATTTATTTACTATTGTTTAGTGTTGTAGAGATTTCTATGCTATCACAGAAATCTTTTAAGGATTTATATTATATAGCTGGGTTTGACGGCACAATGACATTGCATCACTTATCACTGTAGGTCCTTCTTCTTAAGGAATAGTTGTATTCCCGAGTTAGGAAAGTGGTTTTAGTTTTAGTTATTTTAAAACTACTAGCAAATAACATGCAAGTATAAGTTTAAGATCAAAAGAAAAATCTAAGAATAAGCTAGATAATTTCAGTTTACATTACATAATCGCATGACAATTAAGTTAAACTTTAGTTAAGTTGCTGTAACTTTTCTCAGTATAGAATACTAGCAGCGTCGTGTACCTGGCACTGTGGCATTATAATAGATCTATTCCGATCTAATACCAAAAACTAATACCACTTGGTATTACTTTATTTCTGAACTTATTTTCCATTCCCAACGAGTACCACATTGTAAACCAATACCAAAATAAGTTTGATGGAATAAAGTATAGTCACGTTCAGTAAAATTAAAATGCTTATTTACAACCACTAGTTAATTTTCTCATAATGTTAATTAATGTTAACCGATAACTATGGAACTAGTAAAAAAAAATAACCCTAACCTACCGAATAGTAAGTAATTCGGTAGGTTAGGGTTATTTTTTTTTAGCTGACTGTACTTACAACTAATGTTTTGGTATTCGTTAGGAATACATTTTTTGTTTAAAAAAACGTGGTACTCGTTGGGAATGAAAAATAAATTCGGAAATAAAGTAATACCAAATGGTATTAGTTTTTGGTATTAGATCGGAATAGATCTTATAATATGATACATAGTAAAATAAAACTCATAGTAAGTGTAACTGGCACTGTGGCAAATATGATACATTCGAAAAAACATGATTATTGTAAGTGGTTGCAATGCATCTTGGGGAACACAAATAGTGTGTGTCGATAGTTGATATTATCATTTAAGTAATAACAATGAAATTTGAGGAATAAAATCGCCAAATAGCAATATATAAGATTTTTCTGGCCTTACGTTGCGCAGGCGCTTGTGAATAGTCCGCCATTTTGCGTGTAGGGTTGCACTGAAGGGATGCAAGTCTTCAAATATTTTTTTTTCTAAATTTAATAAAAACAATCCACCAGTTACAAAATAAAATTATAAAAAAAAGTTAATACATAAGACTGCAGATTTTTTTAAAGTTGAGTGTATCAAATCGTATACTGTGCCAAGTAAAGGGTAAAGCTGTCGGTCCCGGTGGTTTCAATCGTCAAACCATGCCGGAGGCCTTTAGGCGGTCTTAAAACTCTGACACCAAGGTCGGCCACTAAGTTTAGTTTATTCGAAATGAAATGAACAATGCCGAGGATTATAACCAAAGCAAACAATTACACTATTTATAACTCGAGAACAGCTGAACCGATTTGGCTGAAAATTGGTGGGGAGGTAGCTTAGAACCAGGAGGCGGATATAAGATACTATTTATCCCGTATTTCCTACGGGAACGGGTGCGCTGTGGGTGAAACCGCGGGGCACAGCTAGTATTATATATAACATACTTTTAGTTTAGACATATTTATGGTAATTATTAAATTCTTACATCAAACTTCATTTGTAAACCTAATCGTAATCAAATTGAACGTTACTTAATCAATTCAGTACTGAATCAGTTAATTTAATTGTAGCCAGTTACCGCACAGTTTAATACTCCTTGTCAAATACACGAAGTGAATGGGGTTCTGATGGTAAATAGTCGTTTGTGAGACGTTAAATTAAATAGAAGTCTGCCTTGACTGTGTCTAGTGTTTACTGAACACTTGTATAATAAGCAGGAACAAATTAAATTAAGTTGGTATCTATTTCCATTTTGTTTTGTGAATAACTTGGTGAAATATTTAGGTTAACATTCGAATATCAACGGATTTTAGTTAAATAAGTTGGAGTAGCTTAGTGGCTAACACTAGTGTCGGAGTGTTTAGACCGCTTTAAGACCTTCGACATGATCTGAAAATTTCAATAACCGGGACCGACGATTTCACGTGTCTACCGAAGCACATTAGCACTCAGATTCCACAATCGGCCATCCGGCCAGATAGGGGCTGAGCTGCCCCTTGCTTAATAATCGCAGACCTCCGACATGTTTTAACGATTGCAACTAGGACCGACAATTTTACGTAAATGCACTATCGGCCACCAATTTGGACCCGAGCTGCCCGTTGCTTAACAATTGCATGCAAAAGAGTTAACATTACTTAGTCAAACTATGCCTAAGATACTTTAAACAAAGCGTTTTCCTATACCTAATATTACCCAAATCGTACACAAAAATTGACACCGCAAATAATAACCACACAACAACCACAAACTATCAACTAAGATTCTTAGAATTTTTGCTAGTAGAACAAAATTTACGCTCGAGTCTAATTACAGCTATGCAAATTAAATTCAAAATAAAACTATACAACAATACAATTATAAATCAATATTTTTAATTTTTAAAGAGTAGGAGTGTTTATTTATGAAGTCGTCGTAATTTATAAGTTACGGGATTTACAGCGAAAGCAAAAAAGAAAGGTTACTGAAAAAATACCATTAATTATTATTGTCTCTGTCACTCTGACTCTACATTACATTATTATTATATCTAGGGTTCTTTATTATTTTTAAATGCCTGTCATCATGGCTGTAACATTGTTCCTTTTTCAAAATTTTCGCTAATTATGCATGTGCTACCTCCAAGGAACACAACACAAGTTTGCAATTCTTGCCAGCAAGAACTGAATCAAAACATAATATATAAGTAATTGCAAATGAATTGCAGTGAGTCCTTGACTACATTTATCAATCTCGAATCAATCGGAACTCGACTGATGAAAGCGGTATCGGCTCCGCTCTGAGATACGCCACGTCTGATAAGCCCACATGTTGCTATACGATATACAAGTATCGGTATTGCACAATGCACAACAGAATAATAAGCATAATATTATGTTTGTAGTAATATGCGTTATTTATAATTTATGTAGTATTCTGCAGCCGGTTTCTTATCTTTACCGGCAGTCAATAGTTAGAACATGTCGAAGGTCTTAAAGCGGTCTAAAAATCTGATACCAGGGTTGACCACTAACCTATTCTACTAATGAGTTTCAGATAACAGATCAAGTTTAGATATTGTTTGTATGTAAATAAATGTCATACTAGAATTAATTTTTACCAAGTTTTTACCCGTCAAAAAATTACGCAATTTGTCATATACATAAATTCATAATGTGATCTCTTTTTAAGATTGCCGGTAGAGATTGGTAAGTCTTTGAGACCAACTGAATCCTCTCGATAAGGCTGTAGATATTCTATTACTAATTTGAATGAATGAATGAATGAATGACTAATCTGTCATAGTGATAGTTGCATAGTGATTACCTACTTGAAGAGTGTTTTACGGTCTTAGTTAAAGCTAAGTACGTCCAATATAAATACTTTCTAAAGGGCTCTTTAATGACTTGTATGATGAAAGATGAATCAATCAATCAGCTTGACATATACGTTAGTTAATAAACAACTGTTGGTGGTCTTAATCAGCAGAGGTTGCACTGCCATCTTTCATACATTCAAGTACATAATTAATCAAAATTTATGCATTGATTTTGTTTTGATTGTATAACAAATGGGACTTGTTGTAATTGAAATGTCTGTTTATATTTGCGTTGTGAGATATGCATTTATTAATTCAAATAGATACTTTAATTTCAAGAAATATTAAATTAAAAAGAGTCAATGATATAAAATAAAATCAAAGGTGTGTTTTTGTAATGACTGCAGCAGCAAGCAGCAATATATAGATTCTTGGAAACTTGTAGTGAAGCTTGCTTGCTACCGAAACCCCGTACCCCGCACTCGGCCCGCCCTCGCACCGTGTGTGTCTTGACATAGTGCGGGTGCGGGCCGAGTGCGGGGCAGGTGAAGCTTATGCCTTGTATTTGTATGAAACGATTGTAGGTATTAGATTGAACGCGCTTCGGAGTTCGTTTCGTTTTAAGCCGTCTAAAACTCCAACAACAGGGTTGCCCACTGACCTACTCAAAATGAATGAGGTTGAATAACATACTTTTTAAACTCATACGATTTGCACTCATTATACGTACCCGACGTTTCGAGTGAATTACACCGCTCGTGGTCACGGGGTAACTCGAAACGTCGGGTACGTATTTTAGTACGTTAAATTATCTCACGCGATACTGACCCGTTTCATTTAGTATAATGAGGTTGAATAAGTTCTTACAAATGATATAATTATAGAGACGGGACATGATTGCCTGTCATGTATTACCTCTAAGCTTTCTTTTTTCAATAACGTTTCTATCAAATGGGGTGTAAATAAATACCGCAAAGGATTCCTTGGGGTTCATTACCCTTTGAACCCTCTCAACTCTGAGTCCACTCTGTATCAAAAACGACACACATAATAGTTAAAATGATAACGTTGCAAATATCGGCTCGCTCTTGGACTATATTGTTCGATAATTTGTTGCGAAATTTATGCATTATTTATGATAATCGGACACATTTTGAATAAAGACTAGTTTTGGCTTAATAGAGAGGTATTTTTAATACACAACTTTATAATAATATTAATAACTAGCAGCGCCCGCGGTTTTACCCGCGTCGTACCCGTTTCCGTGGGATTTCCAGGATGATTCCACAAGCGGCCACCCGTCCCGATAGGGGCTGAGCTGCCCGTTGCTTAATAATCGCAACAATCTAAAATCTCTTATTCAGACTGCGCCACGAGCGCTACACAATATTAAAATTTATAATGTATCGTAAATACAAATATTCAATTACTCTTTACAATTGATTCAAACAAAAATGATGATATTAATTCCAAAACTGTATTTATTTTTACCTCAATTAGCGCACTTCAATTAAAGCATTAAACAAACAAAGCAAAGGCACGTAAATTTTACCTAGTCATAACTCCCAAACAAAGAGTTAAACAAATATCTTGAAACACGTCGCGTGAAGGCACAAAGGGATTTACCTCAAATACAATTAACCTTCCGCGTAATTAATCAAGAAAGGTCTGCCAGATAATTGCTTTGTCCGGAGCCATTACAGAACTCTAATATGTTTATGTTCCGTAATGAACGGCTTAGAATAGATGCCACAGGTTATCTGAGCCATATTATATCTGTGGGTGAAGCTACGTCACTATGATTGAATTTTCCTTTTGAATTCATAAAGGGACGAGGCCGGCATGGGTTACTTTGCAAGTATTTACTAGTTTTTAATAATATAATGAGGTTTTATTTATGGCGGATTGCAAACGAACTCTTATATTTAGGACCTATGTGTTTAAGAAACAAAAGTTGTTCATTCAAAAATGTATTTTATATTGCACCACATAGAACACAATTTAAAACGAATGTCATTTGTTTTTTAAAGATTTAAGAGCTTAATTAAGAATTTTTGTGCAATCTACCCTTAGGTGCCCTTAGTTTGTTTAGATTTAGAAACGATTTTGTAACTAGAGGTTAGTGGAAAATTGATGGTCAATGAACTTCCGACTGATTTTCGTCAAAAGGTCATTGACTCAATGTAACCCACTCATGATTATAGTGATTATGCGAATATTGCGTTTACGAGGTAGGTAACCTTTTTATGTACGATTGTAGTTTGATTTTAGATATTATTGCGTAATAAATAATATTGAGCCGCGCGTTCACATTTTCGCCGTGTTAGCGCGTTCTTTGAACAAACATTTTGTTTCGAGCTAATGTTTGCCATTCTGCTGATGTTCACTTAAAAATGACACGTGTTTTGATTCTATGAAGAATTGAATAGTGTTTCTCATTGATTATCACTACATAATAGAAAACAAAGTCGCTTTCCGCTGTCTGTCCCTATGTATGCTTAGATTTTAAAAACTACGCAACGGATTTTGATGCGGCTTTTTTAAATAGATAGAGTGATTCAAGAGGAAGGTTTATATGTATAAAAATTCCCGAAATTCCTACGGGAACGGACACAACGCGGGTAAAACTACGGGGCGCTGCTAGTCATAAAATAATTTACGAACATGCTCGCCTTCACAAGTATTCTCATTAACGCAAAAAACCATTGCTCGCTTCGAGCTCGGAACATCGGAACAGCAAAAACGTAGCTTTGTACCGAAACCGAACGCATTTGAGTTAACAACATTAACTGCCGGAATAGCTTTTTAAATGTGCACATGTGTAAATAAACTACAGAATGAAAAGGCCAGTATTATGAAATAGGAAAACATAAAGCTCACACAAAGTTAACTCATAAATGGGTCTTGACACAAATTGGTACGAATATAATTTATCTTCTCTGCACGTTGTGTATAATAATTTCTTTTAATAAATGTCGTTAGAGTGTTTTCCGAAGCATGGTGGCAGAACTTATTAATAATAAAGAGGACGCTTTATTTTTAGACCGGAGTTCTTTCAACTGATGTGGGTATGAAGTAACAATATGCAATATGAGTGCCGTTAAAGAAGTACTGCCGTTTATTTCGGATACTTATTTTGCATTTACGAGTGTAACCGCGTCCATATGTTCTTTTGAAACTTTAACAATCTAAACCAAATATAGAGATATATGCAGTAAAAAAGAAGGAAGTTAAAGTCGGTGAGTAACTGGAATACTATTTTTAGTAATAGCTTTATGAGTAATAAAGCTAATTTAAATTAGAAATAGATTGCTTAGCAATTAGATTACTAGACAACATGCGTCGACCGAAATAGTGTATTTTGGGAGTGGCAGTGCAGTGTCATGTCACCACACTAGGTGTCACCTGTTACGCGGACGTCGAAACGTAAAACGTCGAAGACCGAAGAAGACTGACAAGTTCGGCGACCGCCTTAGGCAAATACCGTAGTAAATACATTAGTTCTTTAAAATAGTATTAAAGGTGTAAGTACACGTCGTTTGATAAAATCAAACACAAAACCTTGAGATCTAACAACAAGCAGCTTTAACATCTTCAACCTCTGACATGTACTTATACAAAGTACGTTCCCATTAACGGTTTCTACTTTTAATTAAAATGTTCACGATATAGTTAATTAACAAGGTACTCACAGATGTGCAAGTTCATGGGCGATGACGAACGCGCTGGTGAGACCTTCATCGCGGTCGATAGCTGCTGACCTGGTCCGCGAGCACACGCCGCCGACGGGGGCGAAGCCCGAGGGGCCTCCGAGAGGGGACCGGGTCAGCCATATCGTGGCGTCCCAGGCGGTTGTGCCTAGAACAATAAGTGGAGTTAAATATATGTGGAGTGAGCGCTTGACAAGCGACAAGCGGCTTGACAAGCGCTTGCCACTACAAAAAAAAATTATAACCAATATTTTTTTGTAGTGTCAAGCGCTTTCCGGAAGTTTGTATTTTTTTATATGTAATTAAATGCAAAGTTAGGCGGGTAATCTTCCATAGATAAATTGAGAGCCCGATTATTGGGAACGGACATTTACGTAACTGCAGCACTGCGCCTTGCCTGCAGTACTTCTGATTGGACAATGCATATGAGGTTTAAGAATCTTTAACTCTAGATCCAATTGAAATGTTAATTAATACTCGCTCCTAAATCTAGACCCAAATTACTTAGTAAGAAACCTCGTTACATTTCGACGCCGGTCAAAGACCTCACTTTTCACTTAAGCCGGACTGAAACTTTAATGAAATAACATCACTCAAAGACCTTTGCATACCTCCATCTACTCTTTATTACTACTTTACTTAAGGTTCACTTATCTATACTTTTATCTATACTCTATACTATACTATATTACTTTACTACCTATATATGTATACTTACTAAATATCAAATTTGTAAGTTTGTTTGTTTGTTTGTATGCTCAAGCTATTCTCGGGAATTACCAGTCCTATTTGAATAATTCTTCTTTTGTAATAGATGGCCACATTCAATGGGAAGGTTATAGGCTATTTTTCATCCCGAAATTAACATTGGGAACGGGCACAACGCGAGTAAAACCGAAGGGCGCTGCTATTTATTATACATTAACAAATGAAATACTCCTGTAATTTAATACAACTGTTTGGTAGATGCGTAAGAGTGTATAGAATATTGAACCGATAGTTTTACCGGAATGATAACGTTCATGTAGGTCATATAACTTTATGTCATTCAGTTGCAACTGACATAGTATGTGACCTTAACATCACTACTTATAAAATAAAGTCGTCTCTTTTTCGTGTCTGTCTGTCTGTTTGTCTGTCTGTATGCTTAAATCTTTAAAATTACGCAACGGATTTTGATGCGGTTTTTTGTAATAGGTAGAGTGATTCAAGAGGAAGGTTTTTATGTAAAAAAATTCCCGAAATTCCCACGGGAACGGGCACAACGCGGGTAAAACCGCGGGGCGCTGCTTATCTAATATATCAATCGCAATTTTCCGAAATATTTATTGAAATTGACCATCCATGACATCTCATTATTGCACACACTTTGATTGCCCAACACTCTGAAGGTCTGGTAAAACTGTCGGTCCGTATGTGAATCTTTCCTGCATGGCTATTAGCCATGCAGGAAAGATTCACATTTTTGACACATGCCATTTTTGACACATGCCAAACTCGATCAACTTTTGGTCAGACTCGCTTTAGTTATTAGAACGTCGATGTTAGTCTAACCCTACATCCAAAGGGTGAAATGTATTTAAAGCTCTAACAAAAACATCCTTTCCAAAGCATGCAATGGTTAGCTGAACAAATGGAGCCACATGGTTTCATGTCATTGTTTATTATGATTTGCTCCGAACTCGGATATTGATATGGATTGCTTCCATTGCGTCGAATTGAAAATGTACTGAAATGGAGTATTATGTTTGTACAGTTTTGTTGTTGGTTCTAGTCTGATTTTATTTACCTTGGGGCTGTTGGGCTCACAGAGCAATCCCGTAAAGTTATGCGCTCACTGCAAGGAATTGAAGCGTAGGTAATTTGAGCAGTATTTTTAGACGTTGATGCCGTATTTGCGATAAACATAATATTAAATGGATTAGTTTTAATAATACAACACTAATTTGTAAGCTTTGATTCTGACGCAGTGGAGACGTATATTTAAAAAGCTCAACATTAGTATTGTGATGGCTCTTCGTACAATTGTAATTAAAACATCTACGACATCTATGCGTGCTAAAATAACGTACATATTCTTAGAAAACATGTTTTATGTTCTTTTAGATTAACTTATAAATTGGCAAACGAAAAATACTTTGATGTATGATATCGTAGAATTTCGAATTACCATGACGGAAGTAGCAATGACGACGGTACTAATAAAACTAATCTCGAAATAAACGGCGGCGGGCGATGCAGTTGATGCGATGCACGGACTCTCTTAGCATTTTAATTATTTTAATTAAACGCACGCCTATCATTAATATTAATGACGGACGACGCGCCGCCCGGCCCTACCTGACGGCAGCTTCATCAGATGCCTGTAGTTCCACTTGTTCACTGCCTCCAGGGACCGCTTCACGTCCCCGTACTTTATGATGGAGTCCTTCTCCTCGTACAGAAATAGTTTGTTGATCACCAGCGTCATGTTCGAGTTCAAAGACGGATCATTGAATATGGCACTGACCTATAACGTATTACATCAATTATTGAATGAGCTTTCATGCTCTCCAAACGAACGAAAATAACTTTATTTCCGACGTTATACATACTCACTATGTTCATTATAGCCAAAATGTAGTGTTTCACTCGCTCCCGACCGTGGAATTTCATCATAGTATGGTCGGCGACAATCGCGATTTCGAGCCACAGGCCCTTCACACCTGAAACATTAATGAAGTGTAGCGTCCCACGTTACTGTTTTATATTCACTACCGTACATAATGTACGAGCCACTGAAACACACCTCGGCTGGGTCTGGTGACGGGCTCCATGGTCCGGAAGTACTCCAGGTCGGAGCGGTTGATGCGGCGCGGGCGGACGAACGGGCCGGGGGGCTCGTCCTCCTCCAGGTCAAGTTCAATGTCGGTGACCGTGTCGCCGGTCAGGTTGTACGCGGCCGGGCTCTCGGACAGCACCACGTCGCGCTTCCGCAGGACGTGGCCGCGCCCCGTGTCCGGCTGCAGGACGAAGTCTTCGTTGCCCACTTGGAGCAGGCCGTAGATCTGGCCGGCGCAGTCGGTGACCGAGGCGGTCGAGTTGTTCTCTCCGATCACATGTCCGGTATAGAACTGGCACTCGTTGTAGTAGGGGGACCGGATGGCGGTGTTCTCGTAGAGCTGGAGGTGCCAGCCGAGGAGCTGGAGGTGTCGGGCGGGGTGGCGGGCGGCGCCTGCCACCACCGCCAGCAGCGCGGCGGCCCACACCCATCGCGGCATCGTGCGCGCGCCTCCGCGGCCTCTGACTCTCTGCGCGCGCGCTGCGCTCACGCATCCACGCACATGGCGTGTGTCTCGTGGCGCGGGAGGTAAACGACTCCCGAGCGGTGCATGTGCTCGGCCCGCTGCGCCTCCCGAACATGCGTCATTTGTAAACAAAGGGGACCGACTGTTATGCTCACTTCACACACATGCTAATAGCTCCTTCATTGAACATGCCATCCGTGCCGCTCAAAAAAGGGTTCCTTTTTATATTCAAAACTTCCCTACATTTTAATTAAACGTACAATATTTTAAATACTAGAATTATAGTGAGCGGCACAATTGCAATCACACAATTTATTTGTTAGTGAACAACATGATTAAATTATCATGTTTATAATATGGACGATAACAATTAGTATAAGGTTATAGTATAATTGGTGTTTGTTTACTGCAATTTGACATTAATTGTGTCAGAGATAATGCAATTATAATTATGTATACTATCGTATCACATTACTACGAGTATGGGGAAGCTAGTTCTATTTGTCACTAGGCGTCGTGATTTGGCAATAGCTAGTGTACGAGCTACTAGTTATCAAGTGATAGTAAAGTAAACAAAATATTATGTCAATATACTCTTTCACTCGTTTGTTCCCGCTTACCAACTCGCTCAATCTAAACGGAGTACTACTGTCGTTGACGTCTCTGACTGCTTTAGGTTTATTTTAGTTTACAATTTTAATTGAAACAAGGTTTAAAATAGATTTCAACCTTAAATCCTCGCTACTCCGAAAAAACATAAAAATGTCAAGAGATGCACTCTTTGGACATCATTAAGTTTTCAGCAAAAACTCTCCTAATTACAGTAAATGTGTATTTTTACAAATGAATTTGTGAGTTTCGTTTCTATTTTCTGTTGATGATTTTGTTTTTACTTTTTCTCGCGTTCTTACATTTACTTCGTTTGCACTTTACTGAAATTGATGAATAAGATTTTCCCTCAGGGGTCTGCAAGTGCAACGGTGCATTAAGAGCGAACGGCGAATTTTTTGAAAAAAAAAGCACTTTTCAACATTTAGCCCTTACACTTTAATTTTGGGTTCTTTTAAGCTGAGGATACACGGCGACACTTGACATCAGACACTCAATGTATACATCGAATGTCTGTGTGTGTCCACTGCCGCGACACTTAGTTGCAGTAAAATTGCTTACCATGAGGACGCAATCTACACTAGTGTCGACATTTGTGATGAGTGTCAGTGTCGCCGTGTATCCTCAGCATTAGAATAAATGCTAATCACCGTCACCGTTGCTACACCGTGGTGCACCCTTAGTTAGATCTTGTTTTAGTAACTAAGGTTTGAAGGGATATTATTGTATTGTTGCTGTTCTTTCACGCCCTAGAGGGGCGGAGGCTCTCGTAGTCTCGTAGTATAGTTTCATCCAAATCCGTTCAGTGGTTTTTGCGTGAAAGAGTAACAAACATACACGTCCATACATACATTTAGCATTTATCATATTAGTAGGAAGTAATTGTTGTCAGAGAATCTTTAGCACATTAATCAGATTAACGCATTTTTGTATCTGGTACTTATCCTGCATAATTTAGTGTTTGCGAACTTTATGACAAAACTGTGTCCAGTAAGTACGACATTAATCTTGGATTTTGTGTCAACATTGTGACATTTATTAATTTAAAGATGTGTGACATATTATATTATCAACAGCCCGATTCGCCTGACTTACAACTAATTCTGTATTAAAGGTTTTATAAACATAGAATAAAAAACATGATTTCTTAGAATAACTTATTTAATTACGAAATGGAATTAAACTAACAGGGGTATAACGGTTGGCTATGCAATTTTATAACTTTTTCTGCAAAAAGGTTATGAATGACTTTTTGTAATGTGTGTGTGTAGTGTGTAATATTATAATATATACATATATATATGTCACCGTACTATTGAAAACTGAATATTATATAATTAACTCATAATTATTCCTATTAAGTCCATAATCCTCTAACGCTCGTACTCAGAAACGTCAAACGCTTCCTTAGTGGAGATTTAATGAATGGTTTTGACATGTAATGTATGTAAAATTACGTCAAATAATTCGATTCAATGGACATCATTGAGTAGGGCTTTCGGGACTCTAAAGATTTGCTCCCTCTACGGGCGCTTTCAAATTATGCGTTTCGTGTCGGACCGCTGCGGTGCCGAAGCGGTGCGTTTGTCGTATTGTGTAAGGTGCTCCCACACTGCTGTTATAGAATGTTAAGTAACGTTAGTAAACATTTGTTAGCTAACATTTAATCACCAAAGTCAAAAAATGTTTTCATGTTAGTAAATGTTAACCGATTCATTGCTGATGGCACGACAGGCGTGTCATCAATTGTTTTAACTTATGGCTTATGACACGAGAGGCGTGTCATTTTTTCATCGGTTGTAACAGCCTCAAATTAAGTTTTAGAAGGGTCTGCCCAGGACAAAACTATCAAGTTTTTCCACGAAAATCTAGTCTGTTGTATTAGTTTCCGGATATTGTGTGAATTTCGAGGTTGCAGGGGTTGTCAACCTTTTTAAATTTACATTGAATTATTTTTTAACGTTGCTGATGGCACGACAGGCGTGTCATCAATTGTGTTAACTTATGGCTTATGACACGAGAAAAAATATGGAAGGCACTTGATCAATTTTTTGATCAGCAATTTCTGTGCATGTACCACTGTCCTTAAACTTCTTTTGAGGCTTGAAAGTTCCATCATCTGAGTATGATTGTGAATTTTGTTCAAAAATATAATTCATCGTTTCTTCTTCATTTTCACATTGAGTCTCATCATTGTCATAGTCTTCTGTTTCCGGAATGTATTTGCGTTTTCGTGTCGATTCTAAAATAAGACTGTACCGTCTTCGCGGTATTTCGTAATGCACGTTTCTAAACTGCTCCACCGACCTGGAATTTGAACCAATGGGAGCACGTCTTTTTCTATGACGTGCAGCGCTCGCATTGGTTAACACAGACAGCCTGGCGGGAACAACACCTCGCCACTTCCGCACACGTTAAAAAACATGGCGAATGGTGGTTCATCTTAAAATCTATAAAATTCGTTGTCCCTATGCAAATTCGAGCTTCTTCATTATATACGTCATCAAAGCGGCGCCGCTGAAGGACTTAAACTGTGGTGTGTGTGGTGTGTCGTGCGCATTCCAAGGAAGGACCTAAACTGGACATTCCACGAGACCGCAGAAGGCAGTCAGGTGCGTAGCGTCTTATTATCCTGTTGGTTCAAAGCCTAGAGAGCTGGGGTTCTTTAGAAACGTGCAGACAGATATATTAAATACCTAATATCAATCGTCTGAACAAAATGTTGAAAAATCATACAAAGGCAGTCAATTTAACAAACAATCTGAATATTTAATTTTATGCACTTCCGACAGCTATGACGAGCTACAAACTAATCTTGTCCATTAATTGTAATTATTTAAATTATAAGCAAGATATCCCACTCAAATGTTACCTTCCCCACGAATTATTTTTTGTAAATAAATAAACCCTAAGTCGGAATATTTTTTTGTAAAAATAAGTTTAAAAATTAAAACAACACAAAAGGTTTGAAACACCTGATAAACCGTGAAAACGCAAGAAAAAACATGTGGTTTATATACATGGCTGATGGCACAATAGGCGTGCCATCAACTTCTATGGCGCTTGACACGCCAGTCGTGTCATAGAAAATTTGTTCACAGCCACGGCGAAAAGTTTTAAAAAATGGGTGCCGCAATGAATCGGTTAATTAACATTTTTGAACAAAATTTTGTTTGTAAACATTTTATACGGGTGACGGCGGGGTATGCGGTGAGTCGGTGAGTTTTTCTCTAGCTTTAAGCGTTCGGCGCATCCAATAAGAGCGCTTTTTCTTTTTTTTTAAACAAAAAATGAAAGCTATCCCAATTAGCAAATCTTCTTCCATTTTCGTGTAGACGCCTCAGAACGCAAAACCAAACTGCGAGCCAATGCCAGATTCAAAATGTTATAAAATGTTAGTAAACACTTTCCATCAGTGTAGGAGCACTTATAACATATAACAGTTCCTAACAAAATGTAAGAATTGCCAACATTTGTTAGTAAATGTTTTAGTGTTCAAAAATGTTTATAAACATTTTGTAACAGCAGTGTGGGAGCACCTGTACGTACGATCGTGTGTTTTCATACAAATCGAGCAGCTCGGCAATAGTGCGGCGTCGGTACCGCGAAATAATTTTATTACGCACTGTTGCCGAGCTGCTCGATTTGTGTGAAAACACACGATCGTACGTACACAATACGACAAACGCACCGCTTCGGCACCGCAGCGGTCCGACACGAAACGCATAATTTGAAAGCGCCCTACATGTGCAATCTTAACTGCAAGAAAACCATAACATCATGTTGTAACATAAAATAACAGTAAACTAACGGTGGTAACCTAATCTTTATAAGTGTCTTAGCATGTTATATTTCTTTTAAGTTTCATGGCGTTTCCTGCGACTGAGTTTCCGGACTATTTCGTCGACTTTCCTCTTGGTGCTGTCATTAATGCGTTCAAAATTAAATAAGTATGCTTTGTTGTTCACATCAACTGGTGGCGCAGTTTTATCGTGGATCAATTTGATGAGAATCCCTTCATCGTTAGGATTCCCGTGGTTGAAGACGTAATTTCTGAAAGACTTGGAGACGAAGATGCTCACTTCCTTTCCCTTGCTAAACCCGTTTTTCCTGAAGCTCTCTATGGGGTATTCTGGCATATTTTTGATTTGTTCCAGCATCGTCTTCACGTGTCCTATTTCTACTACCACGTCTTTGATTGGTCCGATTTCTTTTGTGAAGCTCTGAAATTAATGAGGTTTAAAGTTAGGCAGATGATAATATCAATAAATATCTATCTACTAATATCATAAATCTGAAGAATTTGATTTTTGAGAGATTCTTCTTGAGTTTGTTTGAATCTCGGTTATATCTCGATATAACCGAGATAATTAATTATTATTATTAATTATTCGTATCTCAACTCGATACGAATAATTATTTTCATTCTGAAATTCCCTCGGGTGCAATGCAAGTAAAATCGCAAGGCGCTGCTAGTCTTCAATAAAAGGGTACCATATTCCAAAAACAATAATATTTTGTCATAAATTTTGTGCTATCCACTCGAATGTGGGAAAGGTAGAGTCGCATTTAATTGCTATTTTTGAGACTAATTGGCTCGAATCGAATTCTTATCAGAGTAAATTCACTTGTATTACATGTAGATCATGCTAAAAAATCTAGAAAAACGGAACTATGGAACATTCCCTCATTTATTGAAACGGTTCTTTACTATATTTCACTTCGATGAATATTCCAATTTTCATACCTTAAGTAGCAAAATCTATATTGCGATTAAATCTGTTTCAAGTATATTATTATATTAGCTGTTAAATAATTTTAACAAAGAAAAGAAGGTATAAAGGTACTTCGCATAAAACATGATATTATTTGAACAAATGGTTCCATTTTGTTAATAACTTATCGTCGTATTCATGTTAACAACCTTGCAGCAATTATAAACGGTGGCCTGAATTTGGGGAAAACAAGTTTTAATCTTTCTAGACTTTTTTAAATGCAAAAAGTAGCTTTTTAGGGTTCAGCACCCAAAGGGTAAAAACGGGACCCTATTACTGAGACTTTGCTGTCCGTCCGTCCGTCCGTCCGTCCGTCCATCCGTCCGTCCGTCCATCCGTCCGTCCATCCGTCTGTCACCAGGCTGTATCTCAAGAAATAGCTAGATAGTTGAAATTTCTATTGCACTATAAAAACAAATACTAAAAAATAAAATAAAACAAATATTCAAGGGCTCCCATACAACAAACGTGTTTTTTTACCGTTTTTTAATGTACGGAACCCTCCGTGCGCGAGTCCGACTCGCACTTGGCCGGTTTTTTTTTATATTTCAAGACCTTGTCTAGTTCATAATGAAATCTCAACCTAAATAAAACCTTAATCAGATTTGAAATCAGTAGATTTAGTTTATACTTAAATGCGGCATGAAAACTGAAGGAAATCTACTTTACTTTCACGCTAAATGTGGAAAATATTAAATGGTCGATAATCCAAAATGGCGGTAAGTAAAAAGTAAACCTTGAATGAAACAATGAAGGTCGCAGCCATCAACAAACAGAAAATAAAGGAAAATGAAAATTGTTAAATAATAAAAATACTATCAATTTCAAGCAAAAGAAACAGTTAATTACCTGTAAATTGCTCAATAGCAACAAATATCCTATCACATTTGTCTCCATGATCTAACAATACAAGCACAATTAGTCTGTCAAATAAATCACTTCTCAAACGAAAAAGCCACTGTTCACTTTGTAAGTCACAATAGGTTTGGGCCTCGCAAATCTTTTCTCGCAATATATTAGTATTCGAAGTAAATGAGGTTGTCTAATTTTTACGGTATATCTCGGAGACAATACTGTGTGTTAATGTCACCACATTCGTAGCACATTAAAATAAGAATGGCTTGTTTGTTGTCTGACGTGTGTGGATTGCGTATTCTTTTGACGCAGAGTAAAACCATATTGAGTTATTTTATATACAAAATAATATCAATTAATCGGCCCGTCTATTGATAATGTGTTTGCTAATTGGGATGCGTAGTAGAGTTTGAAGATAGTAATTGAATTAATTGGACTCATTAATTTTGTAATTGGTTACGTCACAGATTTTAACGTAATCCATAGTAATATGGATTTAATCGCATTGATCTTTTATTCTTTTATTTTGCTTCAGTATAGCTCTGACAGATTTAGAAATCCTTTAAATACGTAACCTTATTGTCCCACAGCTGGACAAAGGTCTCCCCCAACTCTTTCCATATCTCTATGTTAACTTTATTTTGATTTTTGTAGTTTATTCACTTGGTAGTGATTATGCGTTATTCATCTCATCTTCCGCGAGAGGCTTTTGCCCAGCAGTAGGATAAAACAGACTAATACTTTACTTCTGTGATCGGTGGTCTAATGGTATATGCAGGTGCATCTCCCGCCAAGACGTACTTTCTGGTTTATTCTCCGGGTCGAACGAGGCCTGTTTCTAATTTACTTTTCAAATATGCGAGTTACTTATGTTTCAGATCAATCTAATTCTAATTATGGAATGAACCTAACCACCCTCACTGTACGGTCGGCCAAGAAAGTGGTCTACCACTTTTGACAAAAGTTTCTGCGAGATGTAACGATCGCTAAGGTTGACTTTTCTATGCACAATTATGTTATGACGTTTAAAATTGACCTTGTTGTTTCATGACGTTCAAATGAATCTCAACCGTAGGGTGGTAGACCACATATTTGGCTGACCGTACCTAATATTATCTTCAGTAAAGGTTAGAAGAGAGATTTTAAACATACTTAGTTCTAGAAAGTGCTTACGTACAATACGAATATATGGTCAAATCTTAAACAATGATGCAATAAGGTTCTTTATTTGTTCCATTTCTAAAAACTAATAAATATTTAAACATTACAATTTCACGCTTATACGAGGTTAGGTGAAAAACAGATTTTCTATGACAACCGAGGTTTTTGCGCATGTGAGCGAATTACATGGTATTTTCCACAGTTACCACATTTTCTCCCTTTATAATAAATATTATTGTTCTATGTTTAGCCAGCTTACCTTTAAAATGATTGTTTGTAAAGGTTTGAATATATTAAATGCGTACCTTAACGTTTTGAATCACAATGTTTACTTTGAAGCTTGCTGGTTAAATTGTGATGGTTCCGCTATCGATTATCACTGATTCAAATCCAAAAATAAACGCCTATACTCAGAGAGCTTCTTTAGTAGAGATTTAATGACTGATTTTGTATCATTGACATGTGACACAAACAGCCTCCGTGGTCTTGTGGTTTGAGCGCTCGGCTCACGATCCGGAGGTTCCGGGTTCGATTCCCGGTGGGGACAATATCTCACAAAAATCTCTTTGTGAGACTGCCCTCAGTTTGGTTAGGCCATTGCAGGCTGAATCACCTGATTGCCCGAAAAGTAAGACGATTCCCTGCTTCGGAGGGCACGTTAAGCCGTCGGTCCCGGTTACTTTCTACGGATAGTTTTCGTTACATGAGCCATATCAGAGGCCTTTGGCGGCTCAATAAGTCTGACACCAGGATTGGTCAGGTTGACCATCCACTCAATGAAGAAGAAGAAGATTGACATGTAATGTAGACACACATAGTACAGGTGCAAGTTCGGTGCGGCCCGGTTGCGGGTCACGTGACGTTGCATTCGTTGCATTTGTTGCATATGAAAGATGATAATAGCATGAAAGATGTTGCACTTGTCCGTAACGATCCCCGCACCCGCACTAAAAAAATGAAGCCAAATAATAAAGGCAGAGTTTGTAAAGTTTATATGTACTATTTGTACTTCTCTTACGTAATGTTCAAATACTTACAATGAGCCTACACAAAGGATTTTACGTATTACAATTGGATAATTAAATGATATCGCTGTCAGTGGTTATTAGCAGCACAATAAAAACAGTATCCAAGATTAACATATGGATGTTAATGTCAATATTATCCAGCGGAGGTCTGATGTCATATCTCGGGTAGTGTAATGTAGTAGCTGACGTTTTTGTAATAGTGGATGGTTCTGCATTTACTTGGAACAATAAAACACCTTCTTCTATTGAATTTGCAGATTTTTCTTCTTATTTGGACCTAGTAAGTAGTCAATGAATGAAATACCATAAGAGATACCTGCATCGGATTTCTGACCAGCTAGGCAAGATGATATTGGTGGTATGGGTAGAAAACAAAAGTACGCATAATTTGTTCGGTCGTGTAAACTCGTTTATTAAACAAGACATTCCAGGTAAAAAATGCAATCAAATTCTTTGAAAACTAGTCTTGTTTGAGCTTTAACCAGAATATATTTCCCGTAGTCCTGAATCGACTTCCGAACGTATTCAAAATTAGTCAAGTACCTCGAATACGGATACAAACAACTTTGTTACAAAGTCAACTTCAAAACAAATGGCTCATAACTTTTAGCGAACATTTAGCGGTTTGCACTTCCCTTCCCGGTTACTCTGAACCAGGGATGTTCCAGATATGGAATTTCGGATACTTTTATGCTTACGGATTCGGATATTAAATTATTTAGGACTATTTGTAAGTTTCGGATAACTTCGGTGGAGGCCTTTAGGCAGTCTAAAAACTCCTACTCGAAATTACTTTTTACTTCGGTTACGGATATCCGATTTTTAAATACTATAAAATGAAAATTAAAGTTATTACAAACGAAAATCTGTTACAATATGTTTTGTTTTGTCTCTATCCAGATCCAAAACTATTATTGGAGCGAAGTTCCTTATCGCGCGTTGCGAAAGGGGGCTAGACGGAAAAAATGGTAACGACATTTTTTAGGCCAGATAGGGACAGACAGAAAAACTTGCGCACGCCAGAGAGAGACAGACAGAGAAACATGCGCGAGAGAGACAGACAGAGAAACATGCGCGAGAGAGACAGACAGAGAAACTTGCGCACGCCAGAGAGAGACAGACACAGAAACATGCGCGGCGCGCATGTTTCTCTGTCTGTCTCTCTCTGGCGTGCACATGTTTCTCTGTGTGTCTCTCTCTCTCTCTTGTAGAAAGCAAGCTAGATATTTTCGTTTCGTCTTTCTATTTCGCATTGAACAGTGTGGTGTCGCGACGATTATTTTTGTTGAGAATAAATAAACTTCGTTCCATCCGGGTGTCCCTTGACACCTCTAAAGTTTTTAACTTATATTTTGGTTACGGTTACGCATACTTTTTATAACATCCCTCCATAACATCCCTGTACTGAATTTTACCAAACTGTCTCCGTTTAGAAGGAAACAATTGTTTCAGAGAACTGAAATTTATACACATGTATAAATACAACCTAATGCGACATAACACTACGTAAAATGTAACAATGCAAAATGCTGTTGTAACGAATTCGCTTTTACATGGTTATGATACTCACACAAAAGTAGTCATTATTTTGGAGCATTTTCTAGTCATTGTTTTTCATAAGTATTCATAGACAAAAGAACATGCTGTAGGCAAATATATTAATAGATATGAATTAGTATTTATTGTTCATTTACATGAGGCGAAATAAAAAGAGTAAACAAGTGCCATACTTAATCACGTTCTTTAAAACGAAAATTAACAAATTGACATTATATGTCAGAATCACTCATTAAATCTCTACTAGGCATAGGACGTCTCTAATATGATGCGACGAACTGTAAGAAATACAGGGTGATTACGGGGTCGTGGAGCAAGAAAGAAGCATTTAACTTACTTTCTCCTAAGCATCACGATAGGTTAGGACTAACAGTACACCAGCGACTTATTTTAGTCAGCAAAAAAAACTGCGATAATTCGAGATCATGGTCACCCTACTATTTCCCAAGAAAACTTATGTCAAGTAATATTAAAAGTAGGGTGACCACGCATTTTGAGTCAATAAAAAGTTTTAAATAAAAATACGTAAATAACGAATCATCTTTGTTTAAATTAAAATAAATACAGGTAGCATCGCAATCATTTATTTACTGAGTCAGAAAAAAATGGTTGGGATCACGGCCCCGAAATCACCCTGTATAGTCAATCGAATATAAGAATCATTATATCTACGAGTATACCAATATAATAAAGCTGAACAGCTTGTTTGTTTGAACGCGTTCATCTCAGAAACCACCAATCCGATTTGCCTAATTCTTTTTGTAATAATAATAATAAATAAGCCCGCAGGGCAGCTTGTGGCGAGCTGTTGGTGAGTAGCGACACCACGGGCGATTCCCGAGTGCCCCAGAGAGTCGGTCAGGGCCCTCGTCTCCGGCGAGCCTTCCCCGGTCGGAGTGGACCCCAAGGGGGCCCGCAGGACTCTCGGCTCTGGCTTGCCTTCACCGGCCGGCCAGAGAAGGGTCGTTAGAGGCACAGTCGATTTCGGCTGTGTGATCCGGGGGTGGAAGTGTTAAAGGGCATAACGCCGCGAGTAACGTTTAGAGAAAGCGCAGCACACCTCTCTACACCCCCGAGTCGCCCGCACCGATGTTGCCCCCTTGCCGTCTTTATGTCGGCTGTTTTGGGGGGCCCATCTAGTGGGCGGCGAGCCACGGCCTGCCGCCGATAACTTGTTCTTACATGTTATGGCAGGTGCCGACCTCTCTGTAATAACCCATTTCTAATCCATCCAAACTTCATTCCCATAGCCCATTCTTATTTCTTTCATTTCCTGCAATAGTCCCTACTTCTGCAGGTACACATTCCCGGATGCGTTGTACTGACGTGTTCGGAAGTGTGTCCCTGCAGTTGTAATCCATTACATTAAACATCTCCAAAGGGCCTCTACGAGTTGGATCTGTATCCCCTCGCATGCCTCTCAAAAAGACCGGGCTTGTCCCGTGACTCCGAGGAGAAACAATATAATAAATAATAAAATCATTTATTTCGCTAAATATTACATCATTACATGAACAGTGATCGAAGTCACCTAGTAAGCAGAATATGCCTGTAACAGGTGACATCGCTCTTCCACAAAAATTAAATTTAAACATATAACAAATTTGAATTTATTAAACTAATGGTAATAATTATATAATATTAATAATAATTGATTAAGTTTTGAATTTACAAATACAATTTCAAGAAAATAAAATAAAAATAATAAAATACAACAACAAATAAATGGATCAAAATATCCTAAAAATAATTTTGGAAGTCATTACTACACTATAAAATCGAATCTCAAAGAATTTTATCAGATAATTTCTAATGCCAAATCGCTTAAAAAATCATAAAACAATTAGGTTAGGGTAGATATTATGTCGCATGAAGTATGAATTTTGTAATGGATAGCCACATTCAATAGGAGAGGTTATAGGCTATTTTTCATCCTGAAATTCCCACGGGAATGGACACAACACGTTTATTTTCATACATAGATTTGGTAAATCATAGACCGCTGTAGTAGACAGCTGTGTCACTGAGATAATCCACGGAAGAGCGAAGCACTTACTGCGTTACACTTCTTTATTTCGTGAGATAACCGATCAATCAGTTTTTGTTTTTGGGACCGATCTATAGTGTATTAGTCAGCAGTCGGCCTTGTGTGAATGCTCTGCTAATAACTACTTATCCTCGCGTCATATTCGGATAACCGTCTGAAAAGCATCTTTCTGGAAATATTGATGACTCATGACGCATTTACGACGCAGTAATAGTAAGTAAACACATTTAAATATCTCAAAAGTTGTTTATTTCGACCACCAACCAAAACATACCGTTATAAGTTTTCCGTAAATCACAACGTAATTCGCGATCTGACAATACTAATAAGGTAGGCCGAATTTATGTAGGCAAATACATCTTTTGGAGGGACATCGGAGGTATATTTTAAGGTCGTGAGCTTTCGATGGGAAGGGTATACACTTGAATATTTTATACGCGGCTCAGACCTCCAGAGGTACGTATTATGCTAAGAGGATCGTAACTAAACCTACCAACGTTTTGGGCCGAAAATGTCGCTCAAAAATCTGCCTTGTTTGTACCTCTTTTGGTATGTAGTAGAATGGAATAGTATGTATCGAATAGAAAGAGATGTCATGTTGTTTTAAATATTTACTATAAATGGTTGTTAGTTGTTTTTATTATTCGTTTCAGAAAATATGCCTCGGTTTGTAGATGCAAACGAATACAAAACTATTCTCTTCTTGGAATTATTCTCGTCGAGGTATAAACTCTTAAAACGTTATTCATCATAAAGACTTGTTACGATTGTATTTTTGCAAATAGACTATTCTAAATACACGAGCTTGTACAGATGAGAAGGAATTCATTTCCAAACAAAAGTCCCTTAATGCTCTTTTTAATCTCAGTTTTTGAGATATTCAGCTGCGTTATTTGATACAGTTTATAAGGAAAAAAGGTCTTTCGCACATATTTAGATAAGCCCTTTCTAGCACAAACTATTATTGACAATTAGGATACTAGTATCTCCATACTAGAAAAAAGTTTAATTAATTAAATAAGATAGATATTACTAGTCTTCTTCTTCTTCATGGTCAACCTGACCAATCCTGGTGTCAGAGTTATTGAGCCGCCAAAGGCCTCTGACATGGCTCATGTAACGACTACTATCCGTAGAAAGTAACCGTATATTACTAGTAAGTAACTAAGTTTGAGTAGGTGAGTTTTTAAAACCGCCTCAAGG
This sequence comes from Cyclophora albipunctata, assembly GCA_963082685.1. Lineage (NCBI taxonomy): Eukaryota > Metazoa > Arthropoda > Insecta > Lepidoptera > Geometridae > Cyclophora > Cyclophora albipunctata. The sequence continues at coordinate 8,572,591 of OY720121.1, read as the reverse complement.
CCTCCGACATGTTCTGACGATTGAAACAACCGGGACCGACAATTTGACGTGCCCTCCGAAGCACTCAGATAGAAATACCACTATCAGCTTCGATCAACAATACACAACTAGATATCGGGTCACGTACAAAATCAAAGCTAAATACTCAGAATACAGAAGTACCTACCAGAAGGAGCATTCAAATGTATTTACAAGCTACACGCTGTGTCCAAAAACAGAACAAAGTCCCCCGCGTAGTGTTGTTAGCTCTCGCATTATTTGCCCATTTTTGGGGTAAATTTTGGGAGTTTTGGAGGTAATATGTTAATAGAATAAAAATTGTCCTTTTCTATATAACTATGTACCTACCTGATTATCTCAAGAAATAGATAGGTATATTAAATAAAACACGGTGTTAAGGTGGATGTTTGCACACTTTTAACGGGTGATGGAAAAACTTTAAGTATATGTTTTTATTTATTTTATTTTAAAGTATTCGGAAAACTTACAGCTAGGTACAAGAGTTACATAAAAAAAGAATAATTACTTAAGTCAAAATGCATCGAGCAAACTACGCTTCGCTTCGATGGTTTCCAGAACTGTTCCAGCCGTGTTCTTTGTATAATTTTTGTCCACACCGCTTTCCTTTCCTCATCAGCAGGGAAGCTAAAATTTAAGATGGCTAATATAGAAACATAATTTTATACCCGCTCCCCCTCTCCCCTTCTCTCTCACACGCACACCAAAAATTTTTTTAGAAACCTATAGACTAACATAGATACTATTTAATAGGATTGTTAGGTTAGGTACATACGAGCCGCACTTACGCTTTATACCTTCTTTTTTCAAGTTGGTTAATTTTTATTATATTACTTATTAATATTCTACAACGAATTAAATCCCTCAAAAGGTAATAAAAAGAAGGGTAAATCAAAACTCTTATATTGGCAACACTAACATAGATTGACGCATCACTCTATATGACAATTGAAATCTGAGAAAATAATTAAATATTTAAATAAGACGATACCTAAATGCGATACTTACACGTGAAATGTGATCCCTTCCTGTTTCTTTTTCAGACCCACTGCATTTTTACAGGTAGGAACGACACAAGACGGCATAGTTTCGTGAAATTGGTCACGGGTAAAACACGTTAGCGCGTTCCGACGGTCACAAAGTGACTGATCGGTTGCGCATAAAACTACACTATTTAAGGCTAGTTTGAGTAGCTACAGTATTAGGCGCGCTCACGGGTTCTGTAGGTACTTCTGTATTCTGAGGCTAAATACTGTCCGCGTGAATGACGTGTGACAGGTTATTTTGTTTACTACCGAACTGAAACAAAAGTTTTAAGACAGTTCGAAGTTCAATCTAATTACAACCATGACACCTAGCAATAAAGTAGCAAATCTTATCAATAAAATAAGAGCTCACTTTTCAAATGAGGTGTTATTCACCGAGACGTATTTTTTGCGCCGACCCGACATCTAGTTGTGTATTGTTGATCGAAGACTATCAGCCACCCATCAGATGTCAAACTGCATATTGCTTAACAATCGCAAAATAAGCTAACATCGCAAAGTCAAACTACTCCATGCAACAATGTAAAGTCTCACACATATCAACAAGAATTTTTCATATATGTCATTCTTCACAATTCGTTCAAACCAATTAAAAACTTAAGTGGTGATAACAATTATTCATTGTTTCATTGAGTGAATATTAATCTCTCTAATATATTAAGGGGTATTACATAAAAACACTAGGTCAAGGTCGATTTCATTTATTCATATTGGCCCAAATAACCACATCATTTTGGTGATTTGTTTTAACTAATACACTATTTTATACAATGCAATATTATCAGTTTGTAATATCAAAGGTTAGCAATGAAGTTTCTACGATAAATTGAATCTACTTATACTAATCTATACTTATATCTATACTAATATTATAAACCTGCAGAGTTTGTTTGAACGCGCTACCTCAGGAACTACTGGTTCGATTTGAAAAAATCTTTTTGTAACGGATAGCCACATTCAACGGGAAGGTTATAGGCTATTTTGCATCCCGAAATTCCTATGGGAACGGGCACAACGCGGGTAAAACCGCGGGACACTGCTAGTAATAATATAGTAATTGTAGTAGTCGGCGGTTATAATATCAGCCCACTCTGCATCGAATTATATTAGGTTCTGCATTACTATCATAGTTACAATAAGAGTGCTTTTCCACCAAGAGTAATCTTTGCTACGTTTGTTTGTTCAATAATATCAAGCATAGCATAGGTACGTATAAGTAATTACGAGTAGGTTAGTGGCCAACCCTGGAGTCGAGGTTGTTAGACCCAAAGGCCTCCGACATGGTTTAAAGATTGCAACAACCGGCAATTGAACGTGCCCTCCGAAGCACGGAATCATCCTACTTTTCGGGCAATCAGGTGATTCAGCCTGCAATGCCCTAACCAAACTGAGGACAGTCTCACAAAGTGATATTTGTGAGATATCCCCACCGGGAATCGAACCCGGAACCTCCGGATCGTGAGCCGGGCGCTCAAGCCACAAGACCACGGAGACTGTTCGTATAGAAAACTCGTGACTTTGTTGGAAAGGCACACTAAACCTAGATTACTAACTTTTTAAGCATTTCGATGTTTAAGTTTTTTTTAAGTTCTAATATTTTACCCTAAGCACCTAAGTTCAAGAAGGTTAGCGGCGAACCCATTTTACCCTGTCGTTTCTATTATACTACGCTATAGAGTGTGTAAGATAAGTCCTACTATGTGTTTTTCAATAACGCTACATTTCGCTGTATTTATTAGACAGCTGGGCGGTGCGGTACACTGTGTTTCTCCTTGTATATGGCCAGTATTAAATATTTATTCGTGTCTAAACCGCAATAAGACCGTGAGAGCGCTGTACGAAGTTTTAACAAGCTGAAATAAAAAAGCAGATTTATTTTCATGAAAAAGCGCTTACGCTTATTTGGCAAAGCTCTATCCAAAGCCTACAAATACTTACTGTAGTATAAGATTTTAATGATAAGTTATACATTCCCCCAGCAGTGATCACCAGCGGAGTGTTGGCTCTGGCGATGACGAACAGGATTGTGGACCTCACTCCAGGTATGGTGGAGGTTCCTGTCTCCCAACCTGATGCGTAGGCCGCTTCGCCTATGTTTTTACTCTGGAATGATGGGATGGAAGGTAAAAGGATTTTTGGGTATTTACTCTTTAATTTATTGCTTCTTACGCTGATACCTCCTTTAAAGTAACGTTGCTGTCTCACCACTATCCTTCTTTTCTATAGAAGGAAATGCTAGATACTACATAGGATTTGTCAAACCAAAATATTCTTGTGCATTATTGGCTATAAAGAGAGCTAAAGACATCGTAACGTCGGTTTAAGAAGCGGTTACAGTCTCTTTATCAAGGTTAGTAAATGAAAACAATGGATAAATAAACATATTCAGTCACTTATTAGCCCTATTCTACACTATAATATTATAAAGAGGACAACTTTGTTTGGTTGTAATGAATAGGGCCAAAACTACTAGACTGTTTTTAAAAATTCTTCCACCATTCGAAAGCTACATTATCCACGAGTAACATAGGCTATTTTTCATCCCGAAATTCCCACAGGAATGGACACAACGCGGGTAAAACCGCGGGGCGCTGCTAGTCATATAATAAAGCTGAAGAGCTTGTGTTTGTTTGAACGTTTAATCTCAGGAACTACCAATCTGATTAGATTTTTTTTGTAATGGATAGCCACATTCAACGGGAAGGCTATAAGCTATTTTTCATCCCGAAATTCCTACGGGACCGGACTAGAACATCCTTACATATGATTAAAGTAATAAACAGCTTTGAGCTTTGTATACAAACCTGAACAGTGATTTCCTCGCACCAGCGACACAGTATGAAGAGACCGAACATGTTGTATCCCAAATAAAACATGCTCATGGTCGCTTTTATTACGTTGTCCATTCCAGCCTGTGTGCATGTATATTAATAAACGACTACATATGTTTACCCTTTCTAAAGGATAGATAAATTAAACGACCAAAGCAGTAGCAGTAGCAAAAAGAAAAACGTTTTAAAACGCCCATCTTTTTACGTGAAAAGCTGATTTCAAATGGGAAGGAGTTTTTCGAAAGATTTATATTTTTTAATAGTGATGAAAGTCCCAGTATTAAATTAGAACACTTTACACCTATGTGTTTACTCTCTATTTTTGAAGGTTAATATACTACGCACATATTTCTTTTTCTGGCTTTGGTATAATATTAGGAAAATACCTATTTCAGCTTTCAAATAAAGAAATCAGCTTTACCCATGATGTAAGCTCAAGATAGTATCTAAGGGTGTGTTCAGACAAATCAGCTCGGATCGCAGAAAACCTTCCTATTAAAATGATGATCCTTGTGTAAAAGTGCCGATCTAACCCAAATCAACCTTATTTCAGTGATTCAAAACTTTTTCAGGGATGACGATAATAATGCGCGCTATCCAAGCCTGTCTATCTAAACGGACCCTTATTCTTACCGCCGTGGCTTGATAGCCTATAAAACAAATAAGCGTGCCACTTGCTGCCATCTGGCCCAACATTGGTCCACTCAATATGGCTCGAAGATCCATTGTGTTCCTAGAAATATGAAGAAAACAATTCTAAATGGATTATTAAAACGAAGGCTTTTAAATCAACTTTATTGGAAGGGCTTAACTGTACAGAGTTAGACTGAACGTTGCCTACAACCAAGTCAGTCTTACGAAAATTATGCTGTAGGAAAATGTATAAAAAAGTCTGTGAGACGTCTTGTCTCCGTAACGGCCAAAGGGGCCAGTCATTGTGCGTAATCGCCGATTTATCACTTAGGCTGGAACATCTCTATATTAATAGTGTGTTCGCCTAAATAACTTTTCATAGTGAGTCATAACACGGTTGTGGCTACAGTCGGCGTTCGTCTATCCCTTCAAGGGTATTAAATTTTTTCTTATGATAAAAAATAATCAAAACTTATAAAAACACAAATCCTCTACCAAAATAGTGCGTTAATTATCATATAGTTTTTTATTTCATTTCGTAATAAAAACTTTAAAGTTTTTATTACGAAATGAAATAAAAAACTATCTTCTTACGATTTGAATGAATTGCAATACAAAACCCACTTAGTATGGGTGCGGCCCGTTGCACCTTCATACAAATACAAGGAAGACGACGTGACACGTCCCGCACTGGGCCCGCATCCGCTCTATGGGTGCCACCCGCACTACGTGTCTCTTGCGCTTTAACAACGTTAATAAAATACTCACTTCATAATAATCCTGTGCTGCTTCACACAATTACCCAATTTCTTTAAATATTTATTTTGGAACTCTTTGTTCAGTATCAGTTCATTCATGTGCATGTCTGAAAAACAATTAATTAATCATCTTTTGTTTCATTGAGCCGTGTTAATGACCCGAGTTACACACAACGCTAATTGCCATCAATAATGATACATTACAAAGCCTACTCTGTCTCCTAATTGGGTATTTGTAATTAAGAAGTTTTCTTTGTAGTTAATGAGAGTTTCATTACTTATAGTGTATTCGTACGGGTCCGTAACGTATTACGTGTAAAGGAAACTTTGAATGAAGTAAAGGAGATTCGATTTTGCTCGTGGTTTATGTGTTTAAAAAAAACTTTATGATTGAGCTGTACTTGAATACAATCGATAGTAATCTACATAAATATAATCTACATAAAGATAAGATAAAGAAGATAAGAACTAGATTAGATAACGGTGGGCAAAGGCCTCTCATATCATTGTAGATAACAATACAGTTTACAGGAGAATTGGGCGTAATTACCACGCTTGCCTAATGCGGGTTGGTGATCTCAAACCTAAGCCATTTTGAAAAGTAGGAAACATTTGTTTTCGCTTTATCCAGGGCTAGAATGAACCTCTAGAGTCTAGACTACCGAAGTGCCAAGCAAAATTACAATAAAAATAATATTATACCCGTACCTGCCATTTCTTCTTTACTGTCTTGTATAATATTTCTAAAACAGTCAGCCAACACTGTCATCTCACAGATCAGAGGCACCAAGTGGGCTTGCATTATGAGGTCGGTGACCATCACAAAATGAGCTGTGTACTGAAACGCTATGCCAACGAATAAGTAGGTGAGAGGGTACTTCAGGGTGGTGTTGTATTCGAAAGGTAGTTTAACTCCGATCATGAGTTTGTATTCTACCTCGTCTACTAGGGGGTAGAGGTGCCTGGAATGAAATTTAATGTTTTTGGTTAGTTCTCAAAAGAGTAGGCTAATAGGTTTATTATGGTTCGAATATACCAATTTTTTAAATTAGATATCTAGCAACACAATATGATTTACATAATTATATGAAAAACAAGGTGTGTCCTACGGTTTCAACCGCATTTATTCCGTCACAGCTTACCGTTTAAACCTTCACTGGATTCCGACAAATATTTCAAAACAAAAATCAGCTAAATCGGTTCAGCCGTTTTTGTATGTTAGCAAGAGAAACGAATCAGGATTGATTTTTATATAGACGATACGAGTATGTCACATAAAAACTTGTGAAACTCGTGGATTCACCATCGTAGAATCCTTTGCTATAGTTACGAGTATTAACGTTTGATATCATAAAATATGCTAAAGTTCTATACTACCGTATACCGTATTGAAGTAACAAACAAACTATCCTTCCCTATCCATACTTACAAACTTATGCAGTTTTCTAACTTCATAGATAGTACGAACAGAATAGAAGTTATGTAATTAAAACTTTGAAAACTTTGAACTCTATTACCAAGCAGCTAAGCTACAATTTCCCAAGCCCAGCAGCAGCTTTAAGTAACTCTCATGCGTTTTCGCCCAAAACTTGACCAGTCTTTTCCGTTCGTCGGTGCTGGTATCAAAATACGGGGATTCCATTGACGTGGAGAGCCGTTCGTAGATCTCTTTGTGATCGACCTAAAACAACGTTTATTTTCGGGGCTTATTATGCTCTCCTGATTTCGCTGTATTTAGCCTTCATCCCTATAACAAAACTTTGGTACTTTGAATAAAGGCTGCTCCCCAGATGTCTTTTGTTTTAAAGACTTCAAAGTTGGAAACCTCGGTAGATTTGACTGGGGATAATTTGTTTTAGGTTTTTGTCGATGCGTATTGTAAGGAATAACAATTATTTGCTTTCCTTTGGAGATTAAGTTGAATTTCTTGTCTTTGTTGAGTGAGCTTTTTTTAAATTAGGATATCTAATAGCTCTATCATCAGGATCATCACGAAATGATAATGTAGAAATTACTATGCCTAAGACAGTTGTAAGATAGATAGCTGAAATATAAACCATATGACTGACTCACTAGCTATGTGTTTCGTATAAATTATTGGCTGGAACATGACACGTTGCAATGTTCATATGTCATCTGTCTTGTACTAATTTGCAGGATGACTACGAAGATGAGGCTACGCTTTGTATGAGTACTTAATAGCTGGATACTAGAAACGTATTAATGACTTCACAGAATTATTTGTTCCTATACAATTATTTTGAGTTTTCAATAAGATCGTTGACAAACAGTCTTTTATACTTATTCAATTTTAATTGTAGTCAGTCAACGCAAAAGCTATATATACAATCTCATGTATATGTAGTAGGAAAAAGTTTAAACATGACAGGTACGATTAATATTTTGGAGCCAACTGTATGTAGATATCAATATACTCATTAATGCCTTTTATCTTGTTTTAACACTCTCAAATAAAGCTCAAAAACACATAAAGACAGATTGAGTACAAGGACTAACAAATTAGCAACGTCACTGTTTAATTTCACACATTTAAAAATATCTTTTGATCTCTTCAATTTAATAAACGCTTTAAAGAAATCTTTACCAAATTCTTGAACTTGTATATTGTGATGAGTTGAATGACAATTACGTTGACGCAGCCGACTACTTCATCTATGTTCCTGGTGTCAGCGTACGCGTACCAGACCTCACCAACCAGAACGATGGCAATCAACACCTTGACGAATGTACTGTAGAGCAAGTACAGAACGGTACGGTCGACTGATGATAAACCTGAAACATATCGGTTACCATTTTAAGTAAGTAATTGATATTTTATACACCCCGAAGAGCTTAGCTATTATATTTCATGGTGAACTGATATTTTAATTTTTGATGATGAGATGTCCTAAAGATAAATAAGTTGAAATGGAGTAGTTAAGTGTCAAATGAAGAAATAAATAAGTACAAATAAAGAACTGGGGAAGCTAAAGACAGCGCATCCTAAAAGAGTCCCGTTTATAAAATTTCCCATAAAAGTTACCCTTTAGCCGAGGTAAGCACTAACTACGTTTACGGCATCTTGAATAAACAGTACAATGTTTTTTTTCCAAATAACCAATGATTTTCACTAAACAATCCCCATATAATTATTTAAATGTTCACCAATGACAATGACAGCTCAGCTCAACTAGCTCCAGAACATTCTATTCCAAAGTAATAACCTTTTATTCGCAATTTGATTCAGTCAGGTAGAATGTGAATCTCAGCGAAAGGATAAAGTGGATTCGAGTCGGTGAAACCACCGTAGCGTTCTTTGTCTGATGCACGGATCAGAAACGCTGTTAGGACAGATACAGACTAGCCGATATGTGGCTCGATTTGTAGACTAAGGGGTATCGCCCACAGGTACATCGAGGCAGCGGTGCGGCGCCCATACGGCGCGCCGCAATTAGATTCATCATGTTTTGGGTGGAGAAGAGACGCGGTGGAGGAGGCAAAGAGAAGCAGCTTGTAAGGCGACGTGGAATATGCACGCCATGGGCCTCGTGTCGATTCCGCGGCTATTTTGTTATGTACTTCAGAGATAAGAGTGAGTTTAATCTAGCATTTCCTCTGAACAAATAGATTGCCGCCAATGAGTAACATTATTGTTGTAACGTGGTTGTAACTATGTATGTGTGATGTTTTCCAACAACAATGAGAAAAATTATGGAGACATTAAGCTAAAAGCTACCTTCTTTAATCACGTGAGACTGTGATGGCAAAAAAAATTGAACGCAAAATCGACTCTTATAAAAATGTATTACTTGTATACGCAAATCTTTATCTTTTTACTACGTAATGATAAAAAATACGTCTACAGAAAGCTTACGCTGCGACTCTTTGCGTCGTACGGCACGCGCCGCAACCACAAGTCTTGAGAGAGCGCTCCCTAAATGTATTACCAACGGAGTAACGTAAAATGTGGAAAAACCAAGTTGACAACGTTAGTAGTGCGTAATAATAGCATGTCATGGCTAAGTCTGTAAACCCCTTTACAGATTTAACGTCCAATCATAAAGTAAAATGATATTTTAATTCAAACACGCTTGACTAAGAATTCATCATAATTTTAACGACTTGATATTTCAGTAATTGAATGGCAGAATGCTTGGTTGGAAGTTTTTGTGCGCAATGTGGATTATATTATTTTATTTGCAATCTTTTATTTGGGTGGATTAAAATAAAATCCATTTATTATAATGATTGTCCTCACTGATCTGATATCTTCAGTGAGCATAGAGTGGGACAGCAGTGGGACATTATAGGGTCGTACTTTGAACTTGCTAATCTCAGAAACTACAAATCCGAATTGAATAATTATTTTTGTAATGGATAGCGATATTCATAGATAAGCGATTGGTGGGTGCTCACAAAGGACAGGGAGGGTTGGCGATGCTTGGGGGAGAACTTTGCCCAGCAGTGGGACAATATAGGTTAAATAAAAAAAATATTAAAAAAAGCGATATTCAAAGGGAAGGTTACAGGACTGTAGGGCGCTCTGCTAGTTAAGTTATAACCACGTTTATTAATTATATTAACAAAATAAAATACCTGCAAAATAGGTGACTCTATACAAAGCTTCAAAAAACCTCGTCTCGAATGGTCCGCTTGAGTTGTCCAACGCCTTCGTTTGTGTTATATCTCTCCATATTCTACCAACGAGCTTCATTTTGTTTCCGACGGTCCTGGTTCACGTCTTGTCCTTAATTGTAATTTAATAGACTAATACATATGGACATCGTATTTACTGCATCATTTCTGTAAGGTACCATAACCTAAACTAACCTAAAACAAGTAATTAAAAGGAAGATATGTCATCGTTGATATTTCGAGTTTGTTTCCAATGTTCTGATATATCAAATATTTTTTTAGTAATTAGTATCAAGTTTAACTACGTTTTCAATTTGTGCAGTCAAAGTAATCATTAAAACTACACTTTATTTTGAATGAATCATCGAATTACTTTTGAAGCGCAAAAATCAACTTAGAAAATTTAGAACGACTTTAGACGACCTTCTTAGATTTTTATGAAGGCTAATACTTTTTTGGTATTGATTAAGGAATCATGAGAATCGGTCAAGCCGTTTCGGAGGAGTTTAACTACAAACATCGCGACACGAGAATTTTATATATTAGATTTAGCTATTGAACTATGCTTATGTAACTTCTTATCTAAGCATAGAATGCATAGTTATGTGTAACTAATTCATAATTGTATGTGCTGGTAACCAATAAAGCTTATTCCTTAGCCTAGGGAGACCAATAAGTTACTTACATTTAACGGAACCACCTAGCATAATGTCTATGGGCAGAGTACTTTCTTGTATACTTAATATTGCTCACAACTAATTTAATCTAAAATGCTAGGCTACGAGTATGTTAAAGGTAAATGAAAACAGATTCCGATCAATTAAAATCATTTATTATTTTGCATATTGTATCAAACGAGGCCCAATTGTACTTGTCTCATATCAAAGATCAAACACTTTTGATGTGACAACATGATGAGCCTCCAACCGTCTACTTCATTTGTTAAATGTGAAATACACTTAATTTAATTACTTAGAAAGGTGAAGGTTTCTACATTCAACCTTTTTCCACTTGTCGGCTGTCGGAACCGGATTTGAATCGAACGTTCCAGGGACAGACAGAGAGAGTTTTATTCGTAGCCATTCACACTTTTCGGTTGATTTTGTGAGTCTTACGATTTACGTCTGTTTTTTATGATCATCGAACGACACTCGATTAAAATCAGGATCAGACAGCCAAAAAGTTTAGACGTGTAGTTCTATATATTTATTATTAGATAACAACCTTATTATACTAAAAAATTTCGTATTCAGCAATTGAGTTATTTAACAATATATTAATTGAATTGATTTACGTAAAGTGCAATCATCCACACATTCTTTTAAATATTCTTCTTCTTCTTCTTTTAAATATTAAAAAATAGGGATTAATTACTACATTGTGATATGTGATTTTTAATTATGAATTAGTATTTCTATTTATTCATTAACGAAACCGCAGGAGAACTGTGAGGGCACTGTACGAGGTTTTTATAAGCTGTAACAAAAGATAACAGTTGTCAGAAAACTCTCTCATAAAAACCTATTGGAATGAGCGTTGCTACGGGGAGCAGAGGGTAGGGGGTAGAGGTAAGGGGGTCTAAACTGGGCTATCCTCCTAAACTGGGGAAATTCATACTAAGCCTTAGAAGCTCTGTCCAGCCGTAGAACATTTCAGGGATATCATTAGAGCCCTATACTTACATATTATAGGGGATATGATTGTTCCATATTCTAGAATATACCTCTTAGGTTTACACGTATAGCGGAGTGGTGATTCTAAAGGGCATACGAGTTATTTATAAAATTCCCAACTGCAATAGTGCATGCCTTCTCGCCCATAAATATCGGTGTAAAATGTATATCGGCGCAACATTTAATCCACTAGTTTAATTATCCGATGGCGCAACATGTGCGATGAACTAATGAGACTTATTTGTAGCAAAAGCTGGGAGTTTTGAAAAATGCACCTAATAACTATGCAGTTAAGTCATATTCTCAGTTAAAGTTATTTAAATGAAACTGCGAGCAGCTGTACACCGATCATATTAAAAGTTTTACTTTTTACAGCGCTTCGGGCTAAAAACTCTATTTGCAATGATGTCTTCTTTGTGCAGAACATAATTTGTTTAAGTTTAAAATTACCGCAGGTATTACTTTTAATAAGTTTAATGCAGTACTGAGTTGGTTTGGTTTAATTAAATAACTGTAAATCGGTATTTATCTTTGTACAAGGTTTTCGTTTTAGTAATCCCTAGGGTGATAAGCGCTGGTACCAAGATTAGTGGGGACCTGGACAGGACTGGGATAGCTTAAGTCAATAACAAGTCAAATATAATTAAAATAAAACCCCATACGCAAAAATGGCTTGACCGATTTTGACCAAACATAACTAAGAACCATTAAAAGGAAACGGTTCTCCAAATCGGTCGGAGCTGCTTGTATGATACCACAGACACACACGTACACACACACACATGTATCGACGTCAAACTCATAACACCCCTGAACAATGAAAAGAATGAAGAATTTTTTAAAGACAGAATGAACAATTCTTTAAAGACAGAAAGAAGAATTATTTTCTTATTTTACTTACAGTAGAGTACGAAGTAAGTGACAAGTCATACATTCCTCCCGCAGTGAGGACGACGGGTTTGTTCGCGCGAGCGATGACCAGTTTGATGGTGGACTTGACTCCAGGAAGCAGGCCCATGCCGTTCTCCCACCCTGAGCAGTAAATAGCCTCTCCTATTCTTTGACTCTAAAAATAATTTGAAAAGTTTTCATACAATGCATCATTAGGTTATTCACAGAGCTTGCAGTGAACTTTATCCTGATAGTTTTTAGACTAAATTATTGTCTAGTTCCTAAGAGACAGGTGATTAATGTGGATTATGCTTCTTTAAGCTGGCTCAGATTTGGTCTCAGTATGTAGCGCTGTATTCCTGTCGTCAAATTTGTATATTCCCGAATGATGTTAATAGTCCATAATGAAGCCCAAATCTCTATTCTTTTATCGATTAGTTAAAAAAATATACCTACGAGAATAGTTTTTACAATGTGCATTACAACATCTCATTAACAAAATAACACAGTTATTGATCCATTTACCTCGATTTTAATCTCTTCGCACCATCGACAGATAATGTACAACTCAAACACGTTGTAACCCAGAAACAGTAGACTCATTACACCTTTAGCGGAGCTCTCCCCGATTGTCTGTGGTCGAAACAATGAATTAAAACGAATAATAAATATTTATTGGAACCGTAAATCGCACTAAAATTATAAATGCAAAGGATTTTGAGCATCGACGGAAATTTGTTTCTCTTTCATGGCTGAAATTGGATAAAATTTTGCACACGGTCATGACATAGTTAATCCAAACTTCGAGTTGACTAGTGGGTATAATGGTAAATGAAGTTTTTTCCATAATCTGTATCGTCCCACTGCTGGGCAAAGGTCTCCTCCAAACGCTTACAACTCTTCCTTGTCTTTATATTATGTTAAACCGCTTAAAAACCTCTGACATAGTCTTATGACACAACTAAGACCAACGTTTTACGTGACCTCCAAATCTCATTACAAGGAGAAAATATTGAGTGTAATGTATAGGGTTAGATACTTTTTATCCTCAAAGGTTCAGGTAAAAGTGACGTGACTGACCATTCTTGGACACTAACCTACTCGAAGTTAGTGTCCAAGAATGGCCAAAGGTTTTAAACTGCCTAAACGCTTCCGATACAAGTAAAACCGTAGATCGCTGCTAGTATGTCTAAGAATTACGTTACCGTAGTAGCTTGGTAACCGATAAAGCAAATGAGAGTTCCGCTTGCTGCCAACTGGCCTAACATCGGCCGGCTCAGAGTGTTTCTCAGATTCAACGTATGTCTGCGAAAGGGGCAATAAAAATATTTCAAACGGAAAACAGATGTACATTCCTTATGATAAGATAATGGAATAATAATAGATGTGTTGTTGGATAATTTTCATATATTATTGGTATACGTAAATGATATAACGTGTCATAATCTGCCGATCATTGTTGTTGCTTTTACGGGCCAATAATAAAAAAGTAAGTAAGTTCGTGTAAGTTAGTAGCCAACCCAACAACATACTCAGTAACATATTAGGCAAAAACACATGTACAAAAGTAAGCTATATTTAGGAATCAAATGTTCTAACTTCGACTGGCTTAAATGAAAGGATCCAGTCCGGAATCAAATTTTCATCAGAGTAAAACGTGACAAAACTAAGTGGACAGGGCAGGTCAACCTTCGTAAACGTGATTCCGTCGAGCACAAAGGCATTTGTGTCCGTTTTGCGGCCGCCATCGCCGTCCGAGCCACGTCGGCATTCGCCTCATGTGACCGTTCACAAAACAGATTATATCCATTTGCATACGAGTATTCGTTGAATTAATATTCTATTTTACGTATTTTTCTTCCAAAAAGAATTTTTAGTAATTTCTGATGTACTTATAGGTGTCGTTAAGCAAGGGTCAAGCGTATTCCAATTTCGAATCATTTTCTATTAGTACTAGCTGCGCCCCGCGGTTTCACCCGCTTTGTACCCGTTCCCGCGGGAATTTCGGGATGAAAAATAGATGTTGTCCGATTCTCAGACCTACACAATATGTACACAAAATTTCATGAGAATCGGTCGAGCCGTTTCAGAGGAGTTCAACCACGGTACGCGTTCCCGCGGGAATTTCGGGATGAAAAATAGGTGTTGTCCAATTCTCAGGCCTACCCGATATGTACACAAAATTTCATGAGAATCGGTCGAGCCGTTTCAGAGGAGTTCAATTACGCACCCCGTGACACGAGAATTTTATATATTAGAATAGCTGCGCCCCGCGGTTTCACTCGCGTTGTACCCGTTCCCGCGGGAATTTCGGGATGAAAAATAGATTTTGGCCGATTCTCAGACCTACTCAATATGCTCACAAAATTTCATGAGAATCGGTCAAGCCGTTTCGGAGGAGTACGCGAACGAACACTGTGACACGAGAATTTTATATATAAGATTGTGAAATTGCAATTATTGCCATGTATTTAAATAAATGTGTGTTGAATAGATACACTTACCCCAAAATAAGTCTATGTTGTTCAACCAGATTACCTAATCTTTTAAGATATTTCTTAGCAAATTCTTTGTTGTAAACTAACACCTCGGGTTTTATACCTACAAATTAATTATTATTTTCAAAAATAAACATCAACACCAATTACAGCACTTCAGTTCCTAAAGATAAGAATAAATATAAGTGATACCATAAAGTGATGCAATTTTCATCAATATAATCATTCAATTCAACAATATCAATGTAGGTAATATAATATAATAATACAAATTTCGAAGATATAATACAAGACTTCCAACATTCCCACCTGCCAGATCATACCACTTACCTTCGAAGCCCACTTTGCAGTCATCCAATAAATTCTGAAAGCAATCTGTTAGCACTGTAAACTGACACAGTAAATGCATTAAATGCGCTTGCATTATCAAGTCAGTAGCCATGACGAAATGCGAAATGTACCAGAACGATATCACCACTATGATGTAGGCAAATGGGTAGCGGAGAGGGGTATCGCATTTGAAAGGCAGGCGGATGCCAACAATTAGATTGTACTCCAAATCATCCACTAATGGAAAGATGAACCTGAAATGGAAACTTTGGTGTCGTGATGTGCACAAGGGCTGACTGCACAATCAAGTCTATATAATACCTCAAAATGTCTAAGAAACAAAAGCTGCTGTGAATCTAATTTGTATTTAATACCGCACGAAATAGAACACTTTTTAAAACGAGCGTCATTTGTTTTTTTAAACATAGTTAGGCGTTCAATAAAATTAAGAATGCTTGTGCAATTAAAATTGTTATCCTATATTTAAGATCCGAATAAAAGTAGTAAAGTAAAAGTATAATTTTTCGATATAATATTTTGTATGAAAAGAAATGTCATACAATACTTTACGCTCTGGCTCTAACATTTATTGGCAAAGTTAGTCAACTTTTGATTCTCGTACAATAGATACTCTTTTTAGACTAAACATATCGAGATGTGTACGTTTACTTTTGACAATACAAAGGCCTGTGTTTTTCACTTATACGAATCAATATTATATGTATTACCATGCAGCTAGAGTACAATTTCCCAAAGCAAGAAGTAATTTCAAATAATTCTCATTTCTTTTGGACCAAAAGTCGACGAGGTTTTTCCTTGTCGCTGTTGATATATCAAAGTACGGCATTTCCATGGAAGTTGCCAGTTTTTTGTAGATGTTTTTGTGATCCATCTGTGGAAATTAATTAACGTTACCTTCCTTCGATCGAAAGTTCGCGAAACATTATTTTTTGGAAGCCCATTCCAATTAATTTACAAACCAATATAAGTAATTATTCCAAAAACAAAAGAAGGGAATATTAGAAAACTCTTGTTTAAATTCATTACGGAAAAGGGTTGTTAAATATGTAGATATTAATGTCATATTTCGTTTAAATACGACCCTTTTGAAAGTATGTTCATAAAATATGGATTGTGAAAAGACGGATCCCGATCGGTACGTTACCGACCTAATCTCACGCGGTTAAGCACGAGACCATTGAATCTATTTATTTTTGACCTAACCAAACATTATTTCCATTATACTTAAAAGGTCCATTTTAATAATGTTAGGATCAGAGCGAATTCATTTGATGTTCACTGAGGTAATTATACAGGAGAACGTTCAACCGATTGCAATATCTGGTAGCTCGACTATAGACCTTCTGTGGTGTGTGTGAAGTTGAAAGCCAACGTCGGGTGTGACGGAGTACGGTGACTTGTAGGTAGTAACATGCTAGTTAATGCTCCGTATTATGCCTAGTTTACACGGGCTTCGTAGCTAAGCGCTTAGTACTTGTCACTAATACTAAGTCCTCATGTGTAAACACGCTGATTAGTGCTTAGTATTAGTATTTGTGAATAGTACAAGTGAATAGAAAACGATCCTATTTACTAAGCGACAAGTCGATACCCCCACCACAATTTACTAAGCACTTGTCGTTTGCTGACCGTGTGTAAACAGCACGACAAGTTAGTTTGAAATAATAATGTTTGAATATTGCTTAAACACACTGCGCAAAATCAGGCGGCGGCGTCGCTGCATTTCGAATGTCTGGTCACTAATAACTTTTACTGGCTCCAACGTGTAAACGGTTACTTTTAACTTGTCATATTGAGGCTTAGTATAGTGATAAGTACTAAGCACTTAGCTACGAAGCCCGTGTAAACTAGGCATAAAGCATGTATCTTTAGCGCCCGTCAGAGACGTAAAATACTTCCTTAGTAGAGATTTAATGGGTGATTAATGGGTGATTTCGACATGCAGTATATAAAACGTCAATTAGTTAAGTGTCTATTAAAAGGACGTCTTGAGTGCAGCAGTTAGTGTAATACGTAACAAGTTCAATTTTATTTTGCAACAAACAGTACTACCTGTATTACCTTACATTTATTGTCACTGAACCGCCATTTTGTTTAACAGTCTCTTATCCTATTTGTACCACAAATCCGAATATCTGCCTCTGACAGTTCCAATTAATTATCCTAGAAGTGGAAACGTCCATTTTCATACTCACCATGTTTTTGTATCTATAAATAGTGATGAATTGGATTAGGGTTGCGTTGATGCTCCCGACTATTTCGTCCATGCTTAATGAGGCTGTAAAGCTGTACCAAACTTCACCGCAGACGAGCAGACAGATCAGCAGTCTCACGATATTACTGTAGATCGTGTACTTCAAATTGCTATCTGAGGTTGATAAACCTTGAAATTGAAGAGGTTAATTGATGATAAAAATGTGTTAACTTTGCAGGAGGTATAACCTGTAATCACCGCTTTCTTATAAGGTCTAATAGAGAGCTTGTGATTCTCATCGATATGTATGAATTATGGATTATGACTCTGCAGTGGGATCTTACACTTTGGTTTTTGATTTAAGACGTGAGATTTCATTGTGATGCCTTAAGAAAAAACGCTTTGAAAGGATGCTGGTGCTAATGTTAAAAGAACTTAATATGTTATATGTTATGTTTAATCCTTAGGATTTTCTTCCCTATTTCATGGTGGACCTATTCCTCGGCAAATGTCTCCTCAAACAACGCCATTTCTGTGGGGCGGTTTTAAAACACATCAAAAAATATTCTTCTTAATTTAATTAATTAAAAGCAATCCACGGCAAGAAAATATGAACTTTCAGAAAACCTCTGGAAAGCTTTGCTAATGAATTGCTTACACACCTTTCAAAGACACTAAAGGTGTAAAAGTAAAAAACGAACCGCAAAACGCAAGCTGTGGCTATTGAAGGCAGACTATGTACACTATAGATTTGTATGTATCTCTTTGAGTTAGTGTTCCAGGCTGCAGTCGCTGCACAACAAGGATGCAGTCGCAGTATCTCCACGCTTGAAATTTTATAGAGTTTCTAGGAAACAAGGCAGTCAGCGAAATCAGGTTGTATTATATTCTGCGGTCGCTGCAAGGCTGCAAACGTCCGTATCTCCATAGCTTGCGATCTGCGGTCCATCCTCAACTTGTACCTTAAGTCCACGCCATTAAACAGCTAACTGCCGCTGGATTGCCTGCAAGTTGCTATAAGTTCTATGCAGTTTAAGAGGAGAGTGTAGTCGAAGTTAAGCGAAGGAACTTAAAGCGAAGTTGCCAACAATACAGGGCGTCCCAAGATAAACTGGGACCAAGTTTGAGTTCAGGGATTTTAGTGATCATTAGTTTCTAACAGAAAGGTGAGTCGTTAAAGAGTTCAATAGTCTTGTTTGGGACGAATTATGTATGTGATTGTTCGGAATTAAGTGAGTACGTTTGGAAATTACGAGTACACAAAGGAAAACAATGGTTATTATTTTAAAAATGGAAAATTAAATGCTTAATGGTATGCAAGAGCCAGGGTGCAGCTACGGCGACCTTGTTCAAAAATAGCACAATACGAGTATAACATTATAAGAAACAGTTCGTAGTTATTTTCAAAAATCTCGCTTGTCATCGTTACCCTCGTTTCATCTCGATATTCTCATAATGTAATTACTGTTCTGTGAGAGGAAAATAAAGTAAAATATGATACTTACCTCCGTACTGGTACGTAAATTGATATTGCTAACATTGTAACTAATTGGATGAGCACAAGAATCACGCTTGTAAAACTTTATGTAAAGTTAAACTAAGAAATTGTAATAGTGAATACTGACCTGTAATATAAGCTACGCGATACACAGATTCAAAGAAAATTGTTTCCAATTTTCCGCTCGACTGGTCCAAAGCCTTTGTGTGCGTCAATTTTCTCCACAAAATTCTTAGTAACATCATCTCGAAATGGTGACCAGCTGTATAAAACAAATTATATAATCAAGCTCATTTATTAAGGGTTATATTTTATATATTTGAATTCAATTCACTCATTATTTGGGTCTAAACTAGCGGCCCGCAGCCTTGGTTTCGGTATCAAAATTAACTTATATCTTTTGTTTTGAATAGGAAAATAATATAGGTACCAAAGAACTAAAAACCTACAATAACGTTAGTTTAACTACAATAAGCACTTCAATGTTATTCAGTTGTAAAAACGTATAAACAAACTTCAGCTTTATTGATTAGAATAGATTTTAAAATATCCGGTAAAAATCCCTCATTCGTTTCATATGTAGGACGGATTTCATACTAATTTATTTTCAGTCTAGATATCTAGGTGTATCTAGGTTCTCTACACAAATCAGACTATACCTAGTGCTTAATGAACACCCTGAAAAGCCTTTAACTACCACTTGTGAGACTTCAAAGGTGCTTTTCAGTTCGTTGCGGCTTATTTTGTTTGCCGTCTCATTCTGTTTGAGTAAATTTATTGTAATTAGCTTCATACGTAGATATTTGTATTTAGCAGTATTTAGTGTTGAACGATATTCCTATAATGAATCCGTTTGTTTCCATGACAAGAAATGGCACAGTAATTCATAAACTTTTCCAGTTGTAATTTCTTTGTAACGAAACAATTTTCCTACAAAAATTATGTTTAAATCGCCAAACTTAGCCTATTTGAATAAATAATTCGAGCATTGGAGAAAATTGAGTTAATTCACAACATGTAAATTTTGTCCAGAAAGCATTCGAATAAAATTATGTTTACATTTCGCAGATGGAATGAGTAACTGACGATTATATAAAGACATTTATTAAAACCAACAAGGACTTTGGTAATTCAAATGAGTGTTAATGTGCTTACACAAATCACTTTTATTATTTGAATTCAGATCGTGCTTATTTACAAACACTTTGGTTTCAACCTTGTTGTTATTTTAAATGCTAAATAATGGACGAGTGTACTCCGAATATTTTAGTGAGAGACAGTTTTCTTTTAAATACTACTACTTTCTTTACGTTGCGGGCCAAAGTGCCGCCTTTCATACAGACACAAGGAACACGACGTCACGCGACCCGCACCAATACTATGTGTGTTTATTAGAGCACACTATTGTATTAGGTTTATAACACTATGCCCACTTTCTACTTGATTTTATTACCAATTATTTATTTTGTCCTACAAAGGGTACACTTGGACTAAATACTAAAATCCTTCTGCGAATGAAACAACGCACGTCCTTTAATTGCGCTCCACAAGTCGAAATATAGTATTAAAGTTGAATTAAAGCCCATTTATTATGCCTTCCATTTGCGTATTCCTCCTATTTATAAATAACTAGCAGCGCCCCGCGGTTTTACCCGCGTTGTGCCCGTTCCCGTGGAAATTTCGGGAATTTTTTTACATAAAAACCTTCCTCTTGATCCACTCTACCTATTACAAAAAACCGCATCAAAATCCGTTGCGTAATTTTAAAGATTTAAGCATACAGACAGACAAACAGACAGACACGAAAAAGAGGCGACTTTATTTTATACTATGTAGTGATAAATGAAAAATAATTGATTAATGCTTTTATTTAACAGTCTAGTTCAACAATCACAACGTTTACATATACTAAACAAATACGATTATTAAATTAAACATAACAATTTTATTCTACTAATAAAGTATTTTATTTTAATAGGTTACTTAACAAATTCGTACAATTTTACTATTAGAATATATATCATACATATAGGTACATTTTATTTCAATAGGTAAATATGTTTTATTTGACAATTATTTGACGACTAAATAATACAATTATAGGTTCTAAATATTGTTTTACTTTACAAATACACTGACTTCAATCTATACTAATATTATAACGCTGCAGAGTTTGTTTGTTTGAACGCGGTTATTATCTCAGAAACTACCAATCCGATCCGAATAATTCTTTTTGTAATGGATAGACACATTCAACGGGAAGGTTATAAAGGCTACTTTTCATCCCGAAATTCCCACAGGAACAGGCACAACGCGGGTAAAACCACGCGGCGCTACTAGTTAATAATAATCCTACTTACATGCGTGATAAAATAAAATATATGCAGCATTCAGACCAATTTGTTTGAAAATTCCAAAGCTTTTTATGGCCGCATAAACATAATTAAGAAAATTCACGGAAACGCCATTCATTATTCCAAATATTCAACGTTCAACAAAGTATTTAATATAACATAAACAGTAACTATATTTTTAAGTCAAACTTAACTGAGCTTTTGCATAGCTGCCGACTTCAACCAAGGAATTTTATCGGCCATTATATGAAGCACTCGAGATTATACTTACGTTATAAGTGTCTATTCCAAGAGCGTAAATATCACATACACAGATTTATGATTACAGTCTTATTATAGCTTATATTTAGCTTTCAGAGAGCTTTACACAAACATTTCGATAGGAGTTAACATAAGAGATTCATTTTTTTTGAGTACATTTAGTTTCAGAATGAAATGAACTTATAGCTTACTTAGTACATTTAATGTGAGATCACCTTAGGTCTGAATAAAATACGAGTAATTACTAACGCAGCAAGAAACAGGTTTTCTTATCTGTACAGATTTTCATCTAAAAATAAAAGTTTCAAAAACTCCCTAACATGTACATAGTAACGCAAGATAAAATATACAACGCCAATAACAAACCCAAACTTACGTTTACAACCATTCAAAGATCGAGATAAGTAATCTTGGTTGCAGATACAGCAGCTGCTGCAGCTAATGCGGCGGCCACTGCTACCACTGCAGCCGTGGACCCTGCCGCCTTCACCGCGAGCCCCATGATGAAGGAGACCAGGAGTTGGGCCACGAAGACACTGCTACTGACCACGGCCACATCGGTACCGATGCCCCGCTCAGCTCCGCAGCCGCCGCCTGCATTGTCCCACTGAGAAAAGTAAGTAAGGTTGACTATTGCGCTTGTAAGAGTAGTCTTTTAATGAACTTCATACACCGAAGGAGGAGGTTCCCAATTCGGGAGATATTATTATTTTTTGTGATTATGTAAGCACGTGTAGAATTTTGAAGAGTTTCTTTTATCTATAAAGGTATTTACGATTGATTGCAGTCTACTTATTTACTACTTTAGGTGTCCTAAAATGGAAATTCATGTCGCCTATTTTTTTTAGACAGAAGTCAAGAAAATTTGTCTTGATCCTAAAACATCGTCCATTCAAGTTTAAAGAAAAGAAATTTTGTTTTGTCTTTTTACAGGAAAGATTAACCCCATCACTGAATACCTTTTCTTCAAAAATAGGAATCTTTGATTAGAAAATCTGCCATTCTAGTAGACAAATTAAAACTTAAGAAGACACATATTGTATAGTATCTGTATCATTTTAAGGCATATTTTAAGCGTGCATTGTCATATTGTAAAATAAGACTTTTGCCAAATGACAAATTTCATCAAGTCCAAAACAAAATCCATCTTTTGGCAGCGACAACGGAAACAAACAATACATGAAAACAATTTATTTGCAAGCAATTAAGTAAATACTCATAATTACAGGGCACGTTATCGTAAAGCGCCCTTATGAATCTGTATTAGGTTAGTTTCAGACATGAAAAGGGTAAAGGCCCTTTGAATATTTAATGTTTTAAACACGTTTGCCTCTCTGTTATTAAGAGGAGAATGGGTAATCATTTTCACATTAATCTAGTACTTGGAGTTTACATTTTAAATGAAAACGATTTGGAGCAAAACATTGTTTTATTATTTAAGTTCTCGTTTTGATTTTGAAGCCGAATATTATGCAGAAGTCAATCTTATTTGTCGTTAAATAAATGTGGATCGAAAAATAAATATTAAACTGGAGAAGTTTGATTTAGATTCAAGTCGAAAAACAATTACGTACAAGATTAAGGCGGCGGTTACACGTAAAGTATTTACTGTGATCCGTCAATACAGTATTTATTGATGGATTTCAGTATTTACTGATGGATTAATACACCAGCCTACACGTTCAGTATTTATTACGTCAGTATTGTGTCCGGTCTCCTGCTGTTTACACGTCTAAAATGGCCACAGAGCTGAAAATTAAAGGTTGCGTGGCTATTATTTTAGCACTTAGTTTAAATAAAAAGGCCAAGCGAAAGCGATGGGCAAAAAATTGGTTACAACAAAGGGAAAGGTACACACATTTGAATTTAATGGCAGAAATTAAATTACATGGTGAAATGGATGATTACGAGAATTATTTTCGAATGCCTGAACCCTGCTTTGAAGAACTTCTGACAATAGTAACACCTTTTTTAACCAAACAAGATACCGTGATGAGAAAATCTATTACCCCGAGAGAAAAATTAGCGTTAACTTTGCATTACCTGGCAACGGGACGGATTATTTATCATAATCCGACGGATCATCATTACAGAATCAAAAAATCTAGAAATCCATCAATAAATACTGACATACATTAGGTTACACGTTCAGTAAATACCACGATACGTCATTATTTACTGATGGATCACAGTAAATACTTTACGTATAACCGTCGCCTAAAATGATCTTTACTTATCATGTCTAGAGAGAATGTCACGTGATCATCCATGCATTGAATATACAACTCTTGATCTCATGCATTTGACAGTAGCGAAGTGAAACTAATGCGAAGCGATCGTCATTTGTCTTGTCTAGAGGGGTGGCATAGCAATCCGAAGACACGCTTTGTTCGATTTGTGCTGTTATGGATAGCTACTGAAGAAAAGAATGGTCCCATTTATAAGAAGAAATTTTAGATGAGATAGCACATCAAGTTATCACGTTAACTCGGCTCATTGAAACGATAAGACGTAAATAATAAAGTATTTAAACTTTGATATGTATTGGAACGAAGTTCCTTATCGCGCGTTGCGAAAGGGGGCTAGACGGAAAAAATGGTAACGACATTTTTTAGGCCAGAGAGGGACAGACAGAGAAACTTGTGCACGCCAGAGAGACAGACAGAGAAACATGCGCGAGAGAGACAGACAGAGAAACTTGCGCACTCCAGAGAGAGACAGACACAGAAACTCTCTTGCCCTCTTGCCCGGGCCACACTAACGAGAAATGCCATTAATTATCGCGATAATGGACGTTAACCGTTGGTGTAGCCACGACTAAACGTGATAATTTGACAATGGCATTAACAATGCCGTTTGGCGTTAGGCGATAGCTCGAGTGGCGGTACATCAAAGAGATTAACGCGAGAATTAATGCGATGAAGCGGCCACACTACGTATTGTCAGTGTGCGTCGAGAGCGCAACGGGTTCGGACGTATTTGTTTATTACGACTGATTTGCCTCAAAATCGCACGTTTTTGGCTATACGTACTATGGCGACAGAGTGGAGTAACGACAAAGTAATTACTTTTCTTGAGATTCTGCAAAGTCAATAAAGTCAAATAATATAAATTTACACTCATGAAATATAGAGCTCTGTCAACGTCCATCTTGCCTGAATTGAAGTAAATTCAATGCCGTTTTTATCGCCAATAATGAGCATTCATGTTGACCGTTAAAGAGGAGCCACCCACTTTAATGCGTTAAAAATTATCGCAATAATTATCGAGATATTGGGCATTGACGTTAAACGTTAGTGTGGCCACAGCATCTCTTGTCGCTTCACGTTCGTGTCTCAACAGTGTGGTGTCGCGACGATTATTTTTGTTGATAATAAATAAACTTCGTTCCATCCGGGTGTCCCCTGACACCTCTCAAGATTTTTACATATTTACTTACTTGATGGTAGATCAAGATTTGATATTGTCAGAAAAATCTCGATATAGTATAGTAGATAGTTTATTGAGACCGGCCCCTAGAACGACTACTAGATTGGAAATTCTTAACGAGGTTTTAGAATATCTTCCGCCTAAATTGTTACTAACTGTATGTGTATTGATATTCATATCAAACGAAGAACCAGTCATGTTGCATGGATTCTCATAACGACGTAAATGTCAATTTCATGAGTGAATGAATACTACGCATTAAGTGAGGTATTTTGATACGTTTGAGTACGTTTGATACGTTTAACAGCCTCCGTGGTCTAGTGGTTTGAGCGCTCGGCTCACGATCCGGAGGTTCCGGTTTCGATTCCCGGTGGGGATATCTCACAAAAATCACTTTGTGAGACTGTCCTCAGTTTGGTTAGGGCATTGCAGGCTGAATCACCTGATTGCCCGAAAAGTAAGATGATTCCGTGCTTCGGAGGGCACGTTAAGCCGTCGGTTCCGGTTACTTTCTACGGATAGTAGTCGTTACCTGAGCCATGTCAGAGGCCTTTGGCGGCTCAATAACTCTGACACCAGGATTGGTCAAGTTGACCATCCACTCGATAAGAAGAAGTACGTAAAGCGAATTAATATTGAAAGTTTAGTACCTAAAAAAAAAAAGGACCTATCTATGAACTTGTAAGGGATTGTAAACCAGTAAACAGATTGAGGATGGGTTGTTGTATTACGTTAAATGTCTGTTAAATAAAATGTTGAACCTATTCGGCCGGCCAGTAGGTACATAAAGCCACCATTTTTCATTTTCTTACGACTCTGTTGAGACTTTTTTACTGTTGATTGATTTTATGTTAACGATTACTGGCGCGTGAGATTTTTAATAAGTTTTACATGTGATTTGTTCTCGCATATGACTAGTTGTTCCCCACAGTTTACTCGACTGAGTTTTCGAGAGTCTTTATACTTAAATACCTTAAAATCGGTCAGTATATGCTTGAAATCGCAATTGTGCCGCTGTACGACAGATATATGATCTAGCATACAATACAAATAAAGTAAACAAGTACATACCATCCCAGTAGCATGATAATGCGCTACAAGCAGGTAAGGCATCGTGAACAATGTGGAGTACATGACACCAGCAGTCCAGCTGAACAGCAGAACAGCAGCTTTAGCTCGGATCGCGCATAGCATGAACATACCAGCGCTGTACGTGCATAGTCCGCCTACGTAGACTTTCTTAGCGCTGTAACGAAGAACTAAAAGTAAGTATTAGCCTGTAATGTTCCACTGCTAAGCAAAGGCCTCTAATCTTACTGATGATATCAGTGCAGTGAAGAGGTTTAAGCGTAATCCAACGCTTACCTAATGCGGTTCGGTGATTTCGAACGCGAGCCATATTTGAAAAGTAGGAAACAGTTTTTTTGCTCGACCTGGGAGTTGAACCCGGTACCTCAGTCTTGGCAGGCGAGTGCACATGCCACTAGACCACCGAGGTGTGAAAACGTAACGAAAACAATACGACTAAAGAGTTGTTACTGTAAACTTATTTTTCTTCTACATTTTTATATCTTTACCTATCAGACATCTCAGAACAAAATCAAACCAAACGTTTTACTATAAAATGTAATAGACGCGTTACGGTGACGATCCCTTACGACGAGTTATCGATTATTAAATCACAGAGAAGCCACTGAACGACGCGAACTGAAAGTCAAGGACCGACTGATCTTATTAGGGATTGGTAGGAAATAGACGCGTTTACATTGAAACTATAGTTTAGCTACTACGAAGATTACAATATGGATGTATTGAATCTATATCTATTCTCATTTGGTAAAGCTGAAGAATTTGTTTGTTTGAAGGCGATAATCGCAAGGTACCCATTCGATTTACATAATTATTTTTCTAACATTCAACGGGAAGATTGTGGGTTGTTTATCATCCCGGATTTCTGAAGGGAACTGGCATAATTCGGGTAGAACCGCAGAGCGCTGCATTACTGGCAGTATAAAAACTCCCGACACTAAATTGGCCTGTAAAGGTACCTATGTACACTAACCCTGTAAAGGTACCTCTATCTTTCTGAACTACACCCTAAACTTATGAACTTGATTAAATTTGTTTTTTCGCGGTAGAAAGTTTATAAAGCAAGTAAATACTTTTTATTTCCCGACGTTTCGAGAGGATTGCACCTATTGAAATATTTGTACAAATCGCGTAAGTTTAAAAAAGACAAGGCGAGATGGTTCGGTTCATATAATTCCTACTTAAACTAAGAGCTGAGAGCTTACTCCTAGCTAACTCGTACCTAGTAAATCACTAGTGCTAATATAAACTATCTAGGTATCCTAGGTACCGTTTCTTTTATACAATAACTTATACTCTTAATACTGAACCTAGCTATTTTATCTCAAAATATTATGACTACATAACATGTGGTTTATCAAACGTCTATCTTCATACATACCTACATATATAAAATTGGAGTGCATGTTTGTAATATTAAAATAACCGCATTTTACCACATGCATATGAATATACTCTTTTAAACGGTTCATATACCAAAATAGCTTTTTTTAAATATTTTGTCTGTTTGTTCCGACAAATCTCTGAAATGGCTGGACCGCTTTAGACGGCACTTTTACTGGCAGGTAGCTGATGTAATAAGGAACATCCTAGCCTAGGTTACATTTCCAAAATTCCAAAACTCCACTCAGATGACGTCGCGGCCACAGCTAGTTGTAAATAAGAATGAAATCCCACAAAATCTGTACAAGATATAAATATGTCATCGACGCACCAATGACATCAGTTTCAGTTCTGTGAAATAACTAACCTTGATTTACATGTGTGATGGTGCGTTCAATCTTACTAATAGACGATTAAATACTTAATCTAACATTAGGCATCCCATATGGTCCCCTTGAAAATGGTATGTATTTAAATATAAAACGTGTTTAGATTTATAAAACGAGGTTTACTCTCAGGATCTAAATATTATTGGTTCTTTTTTGTGATTGGCAAGCCGGAATCAAGTTTATGACTGACTCACTAATTGACAAGAATTAGTGAGGTATAAGAAAAGTTTGATTATGATGTTATTGAGGTTACCTTAACTTTATTCTCAGAGGCCTATTCAAAGTATCTACATACCAATTTTCTTTATTGTGGAAATTAATACGATCTTGTCTACGGCCAGTGACTTTAATAATACAAAGTTTTCTCAATTCATGCTATTTCAGTTCAAAAGTGGTCGTCTAAAGTTCTCCTTGACCGTACTTATTTGGTTGAAGTATTCGCTTACCCAAACTTCTTGATAAGTTTCTCAATAATGGTCGAGTAGCAGGCACAAGACAGCGAGTACATCGCCATTCCCCAGCACCCGAATCTAACTCCTGCTTCGTAATCTGTACGACTTTCCGAGCCCACTGGCGCCTGAAAATAAAACAATAGCAATTTTCTTTTAGTGTATTGCGATTAAAAAATGTTAGGAG
This sequence comes from Cyclophora albipunctata, assembly GCA_963082685.1. Classification (NCBI taxonomy): domain Eukaryota; kingdom Metazoa; phylum Arthropoda; class Insecta; order Lepidoptera; family Geometridae; genus Cyclophora; species Cyclophora albipunctata. The sequence goes on along the minus strand of OY720121.1, from coordinate 8,544,024 downwards.
TAGGATATAAGTGAATCTTAGTACATTAAAACCTCATGTGCTATCGGCAGATTATGAACTAACGAAACATTTGAGATTTAAAAAAATACTGCTCATAATCCGTCGACGGTTAATAATATTACTAGGTCGATTAAAAACTGACGTTTCCAAAATTAGGGTGCCATATACATAGTACCTACAGTAGTTCTTATTTTCATGTAAAACTATCAATATTACAAATTACTTTTATAATTCATCTTACCGCTGGATTCCCACCAAAAACAGCTTCTCCGACGAAATCCGTGAAGTACAAGGAATAGCAGACGTGAGCCATCCAACAGAACAGGTTGGTAAGACACACCACCCGCAAGGAGTTGGGCATCACTACGATGGACTTGAGGTAGTGGATGAGAGACAGGTGCTGGTGACCTTCAGGGACGCTGGGGGGATCCTGGAAGACGTGCAGAAAAAGTGGCTTCAATGTATTTGTAGATATTTCTTCTAAATTATAACGTCTTTCTTTCCTCGCAGGGCTAAGGACTCTTACTCACTATTGTATCACTATCGATATCGTCACACTAAGGAGGTAGGGAAATATGTAGGTACAATTGTACATCAGTCTGTTTAACTATGCCAAATTATAAAATACGATATCTCATTATCTTTTAACCCGGGCCCTGTGCCCAGTTTTGGGACATTAATAGTTAGTAAATGATTGAATAGACCCCAATCGGTAAAAACATATTGATTTGAAAATGAGCAGAGGTGTGTATATTTGTACACGGAAACTGCTTCATTTTCAACTTTCCTGGTTCAAAAAACAGTATCTAACTATCTACGTTTCGTTTTTAACTATTTCGTGAAAAGCACGATGCACTTGTTATGCAAAAAAAACGAGTTTGTTCCCGGGCTGCACAACTTTTTCAACTAATATTTCCACATTTTCAAAGTTTGCACTGCTTGTGACAGTTCAGTTAAATTGCTATTTACCTTTTATTCATTTGGTGAGGTATGCGGACAGAACAGACAAAATAAAATTCAAATGCGCTTGGGAGAAATAAGTTTTACCTATATCCTGCCTATGTGGCATAGATCTCACTGTTATTCAAAGACCTCTCAAAGACAATGCTGATCTTAATCTTTCATCATTATAAAACTTTAGAGCTGAGCTCTTGTCCAGAAAACTAATTCCGGCTTTTCCAAACGTTATCTATAGTAAATAATAGGAAAGCTGATAGCGGGGATTCGGAAAATTACTTTTTTATCTGATATCAACATTAATTCGGAAAGGGTGCGCCAAAGTTCACCTAAATTTTCAACTCCGATAATTGGAAATCCGAAAATGTTCTTCCTAACATTTTTCATCCTAACAATCACAATTCCTAACTACTTTGTCTCTAATGTTCATAATCCGAATGAACACACTTCCTAAAATTTTTCATCCTAAAGTTTTCATTCATACTATTTGTAGTGCTACCGGCGATGTTCATAACACTCATGTTTCTTTTATACTATTATTCAAAGTCATATCTTTTTTGTTTAGATTTCTTTTTATAGGTTAGGTTAGGTTAGAACTGTGACCAACTACGCGCGAGCCGAGCGAGCGAAGCGAGCGGTGCCGCGGCAGCGGCCGGCGAGCGCTACAACAAAATTATGCCATGTTATATTATGTCTAAAGTTTTTATGCAAATGGATAGGGAACCGTTTTGTAATCACAAGAAATAGTTTAAAAACAAACCTTTTCCTTTAAAGCGTTATGATAAAAAACAGTAGGAGTTTAAATATATTTACATTAATGATATTATTAATTACAATTTTCGGAAACATGAGTGTTATGAACATCGCCGGTAGCACTACAAATAGTATGAATGAAAACTTTAGGATGAAAAATTTTAGGAAGAGTGATCATTCGGATTACAAATCGTTAGGAAGAACAATTTCGGGTAAAGAACTTTAGTTGAGCCAATATGGACCCATTCGGAAATCTATGAGGTATTTCCGTAACTTGGGCAAGAACGTGTAAATACGCTATTAATATATACATTATGGGTTTATAATGTGAATTGGTAGGTACTTCAGTCTGATTAACAGCTCCATACGTGGCGTTTTCTTTCTTCAGCCCCGTCGCCGCTCCATCGTCGAGGTCGAAACTCTCCTGGATCCTTTCGTTCTGCGCCAACTGTCTGAATTCCTCTTGATCCTTCAACTCTTCGAGAGGAATCTCTTTGAAGCTGGTGACCGTAGCGGACACGCACACAATAAAAATGACGGTGATGAGAGAGAATACAGCTCTCACGTGGCCACCGAATAGCTCACCTGAAAATGTAAGGACGTGTATCTTAAATGTTCGTTGCGGAGAAAGAAAAATTTAAGTATGATTGAAGGTTCTTACAATGATGAAGGGCAATAAAAGATATTAAAGGGCAATAAAAGGATTAAGGCCTGCGCATGTAAAACTTTAATCTGATGAGGTCAAAGTTCTTCAGTAAAATATTCGGGGTTGTAGTCACGGGGAACTTCTTAAAACTTTGTGTGTCTTATTGGATATAGTTTTAAAGCTCTATTTTGAATGAAAATTCCGCCGGGCTAAACATTCAAGTATGTTCGGGACTGAAGATAAAAGAATAAAAATACTCATGTAGATATCAACATAGCCCTTGGATGTAACGAAATATACTAACAAAGTAAATATTTTTCATAATTTTTATCAATTACATCTCATAAACAACATCAAAGCCGTTAATAAAACAAAAACACCAGCACAATATAAAACAATTATAAAGTAATTACTCGTTACAAAACAATTACAATTTTAGCCTTTAAACTTTGAACAAATGAAAATTTCAGAACAATGACAGACGAATTGTGCTGTCGACAAAATTACAGGAGTTAGGGAAGGGAGGTGAGACTTTAACAGGTTTTACCTAATCTGGTTTCATCCCAATTGATGCCTCCGAGAGAGTACCCCATAAAGCCGCCAAGTCCAGCCATCACAGTAAACGTACTCAACCCCTTCGCATGATCCTCTGTCAAATACAAATCTTAAATTACACTCAATCCTTCCAAACACTCTCAATAAAGATCAAGTCAAGTTCAAAGAAATATTCCATCAATATACTCGTATCCGAACGCTAAATTGATTAATTTCACCGAAAATTCGTGAAGATTTCCAAGCAATTACAAGTCCAAATAACATATTACATCCCGACAGAATGTTGACTCAACCAGCCAATTTTGCCGTTGATATCTCACGTTAAATATTTGGAATATTCAAATATTAGTTGAGAGATGAATACGTCCAACATAATACAAGATAAATATTATACAAACTTCCGAATGTACTCTCGTCGTCGCGTACTAACGTGATTAAAGTAAGCACCCGACGACCGTAAACAAGGTAAATATTTGGAGCCGTTGAATGCTACTGTATTTAAATAAAGAATAAATGGAGCTGAATTCTGTTGTGACGAACAATTTTCTCATAAATTGGTGTCTAGCTTTTCTCGAGCTTACACGTAATGCTTTTACAAGCGATTACGTCTCGTAGATTTAGGTACGCAGTTTGTTTTGTCTTACAAAAATTCTTTCAGTTTTCGGTATAAAAATGGTCGTAGCTCCATGAGTTATAACTCGATGCGTAGCTCTTTGAATGTTTGAAATTCTGTTAATTTATATAAGCTTAAGGTATATATTTATACATATTTAAAGTAAATCCTTACTTATCAATGTTTATGTTTACCTAAATATAATTTTTGGAATCACTGTTACCTCGATCAGATACTATCTATTGATAAATTATTCAAGGTTAATATAGTGTGCATACAACGACCATCATTGAATCATAGTCTATAGAACCTTTATTTGTAGCGACATGAAGGGCTGATATAGCGACGATGTTATTATTTTTAGATATCTACGTCATAATACTTCACACAAGTAACTAAGAAATAGTTGTTTCCAAGTGGAAAATCCAAAATAACCTTAACAGAAAGATATATCAATCACGGTCCGACATATGGCTGATAAAACCGCTTGTTTTCTGGTACATCATTCTTACTGTTGGAAAAAATGTCAAAAATACACATCTAGTCACATGCCGTGACGTACCAAACCGAACAAATATTGAAATAAACTCCAGGGCATCAATTAAACTGGGTTAAGGATTTCCAAGCTAATTTACCAGACGCATAAGTTTTATCATATAAAAAACACCGACTACCTTATTTACGACTTCGTTTCGGAGAAGGTATGAAACTCGGTTATCTGAAATATTATGTCAACATAACAAGTGGCTGCTTACTTTTGTAATTGACGATAGTGATACATAGTTCTATTTTAAGACGCCCGACGACAAACAAGTAAACCCTTCGTTGAGGAAAATGATTGTTAACGTCAGATATAATCCGTTTCTCAGAAAGTAACTTCCTATTTTATTTGACAAGCTTTAAGAAAGAGCATATTAAAGACCTTGGAATAAATAAATAATCTTACCGTGTTTCAATATTATTTACATGCCCCTATGGATCATGTGACTATTTTTTAATAAATATCATTATTTGTTCGGTGAAAAAACTAAGTAGGTTATCATTAGTTTTTACTTTTCGCAAATATATCTAACCTGGTACTGTCACATCAAGGAGATACGCTCGGGCCGGACTCTGACACGCATCGGCGTCAAAGTCTAGGAACACAGTGCCCAAAACCGTGAACAGTACGCCCCAGGGGTGGTAGTTCGAACCGGGGCCCTCTAAAGCCGTGCTCCGGGGCCCCAAGGCGGTCCCCACCTCCGTCAGGTTCGCAGGGCCCTCATCCCCCAAAGCGTACCCTATCGCTTCCCCATTCGGCACCAAAATTAATCCTGAAAGTTAACACAAAGTTATAAAGGTGTCTCATTATTATGCGAAACATTGCGCCGAGAACTTAATATTGAACCGCAACTTACACGTAAGATTAATTTATTAAATAACAGAGTAATTAAGATAACGTTATGATCTTTCAAGGATAATTTAATCTACTTTTAATAGTTGTTAGGTATTTTGTATTGTTTTAATTTCTGTACGTGTTTGTACGATTTTAATCTGGGTAGGCATTTCAACCAATGTCTATTAAAACATAGCTATCTAAGCTCACCCAAGAAAACTCCGATAGACAGCAGTACAATGAAAGGTCTCCGTCTTCCAAATCGTAGCTTGCATCTGTCACTCAACGAGCCCAGTAGTGGGGTCATAAAGAACCCGATGAGCGGCGAGAGAGCCCACACGAGTGTCATCTGTTGATGAGGGACCCCGATCTGGAGTAGTGTAGGAGACACGAAGGCGGTTTCTCCGGCGTATGAAAACTCAATGCCCATAACTGCAGCAGATATACGCATCAGCTCTATGCGACTTTTTCGTCTGAAATAATTGATATCAAACAGTTTTTAATGGGGTACAGAAATATTTTGAGACGCTGAAAAGGAAAACTCGTATTACAACAGTTTCAGTAAGCACTTGATTGTTAAATGGCAGTAAACATCTTTAACGTCGGGAACTTTTATACATATAAATCTTCCTCTTTAATCACTCTATCTATTTAAAAAAAACCGCGTCAAAATCCGTTGCGTAGTTTTAAAGATCCATAGGTACAGACAGACAGACAGCGGAAAGAGACTTTGTTAAATACTATGTAGTGATGATGATGTAAGTAATTAAGCTGTAACTTAGGCGCTTACCAAGATACCACATCCATGGTCATTACTATTGTCCGCTATAATCTAATTAACAGGATCGATATCACTTGCGTAAGCACTTTCTATCTATTACGATTCCATGATGTATAAATGTCTACATAGGTAGCTAAATCTCTGTATAAGACACGTCTGTGGTTTCACCCGCCTTGATTAACACCCCGTTAAATCCATACAAGTAAACTCATAGTACTGATTGCAGTATTAATATCTTATGTATATATATTACACTAGCAACGCCCCGCGGTTTTACCCGCATTGTACCCGTTCCCGTGGGAATTTCAGGAAGAAAAGTAGCCTATAGCCTTTCCGTTGAATGTGGCTATCTATTACAAAAATAATTATTCAAATCGGACTGGTAATTCCCGAGATTAGCTCGAACATACGAACAAACAAACTTACAAATTTTACCTCTTTATAATATTAGTATAGATAATGAATAAGGTATTAGTACAAATGTCAGAGGTTTTTCGGTCATCTGAAACTCTTAATAAGATCAAAATATGTTATCTATCGTCACTATGTGTTTCTTGGGCTTTAATTAAACAGAAATTCCTATAGGTATCCACACCATCTAGCTATAGTGCATCCTTAAAACATTTTAACATTCAGATTAGCCCATACGTCCGACATAATCATACTTAAAATAAAAATAATCATAATAAAATAAAACCCTGGTTTGATTGTCTAGATTTATAACCTGTCTATTTGTACCAACCAAACCATTTCTATGGATAAGCTTAGATTACAAGAATAAGCAATTTTTACGATTCTATTAAAGGCAAAGGAATATTTATCAATATTTTGGAAGATAATCAGATAAGTGTCTTCACTTATCTGATACTTAACTCATCTCTTATGAGTTAAGTATCTTCTCTCTTTCTCTCTATTTGTCTCTCTCTTACTTAAACATTTCAAACTCGAGTCATTCGTTAATTACCTGAATAAGTCACTATATTCACTGTCCTGCCACACTCTCTCAGGGGGCTCGTCAGAGTTCGGGATCCCGAACAGGGAATCCGACAGCATGTTCCTGATCCCCCGGGGATGCTGCTCCTTCCATCGTGACCAGCGCTCTTTGTACCTGTCCCGAGCGCAATGGAATCTACCCGTAAACCCTTGGTACTCGTTCAGTTTATCCGCCATGTTTAGAACGGTTGGTTGGATTTTAATTTAGACTGCGGTTATACTTTCTGAGACTAGTTTCAATGAAACTGATCGTCATTTTTTATTTAATACTGGTTTTTGGTAAGCATACCAGCATTTTGGGCGGTTTTAAAGGAAGATCATATAATGCACTGATAGTTGTTAAAAAGTAATTATTGTAACGCCTTAACACCTGCCTAAGTATTGAAGTGTGACACGAATGTCACTGCAACATGTGTTTTAGAAATTTAACTTTTAACGTCCACATCAATTTCTCATTTACGACCATAAAAACACCAAGTTTATAAAAGACAAGTATAGTTAGTTACGTTTAAAGATATCGGAACTAATTCGTGAGTCCAACTAGTTGGGCGGCGTATAATATTGTTGGGCGGCGTATAGTATTGTTGGGCGGACGATGGCCGCGCGCGGTGGAACACGACTGAGCGCGCGCGCCGCCCGCCCGCCCTCACAATGCTGACCGACAATGAACTACGAATACTGGAAATGTCCACTCACTTCAGTACAATTTAATATACTTAACTTGATATTCTTCATTCACTTCAAGGACAACGTAGTTAACTAAATTAGAATATTGGAAAAGACGACGAGCTTAGCTATCAGTGATTTCATAATCCTATTGATTTGAGTGCAACTTTCATCATTTTTAAATGACAAATAGCTCTATTTTAATAGCGGTTTGCACTCGTAGCAGCTAAGGAAATATTATTTAAAGATACCTGTATATTAACATGATACTATTACAGAAAATTACTATTCTAAGATATTAATACCTACATTGATATTCATATATTTGTGTGTTACACGAGACTATACGAATATACTAAAGTTTTTTCTGTGTGTTTCAACGCGCTAATCTCAGAAACAACCTATTCAATTTTCATTCAATAGAAAGGCTATTTTTATACCGAAATTCCCACAAGAACTATCACAACGCCGGTAAAACCGCGGGGCGCTGCTAGTTTTTAAATAAGTTAAATCGCCTTCGAAGCTGCTATGTAGTCTCTGCATATCTTAATTAACACTGTTAAATAAAACCGTTTAAACAGTAATAATGGCTACTGTTACGATATCTTAAACGCCACTTATCTACACAAATACAAGCAATTAAAAACAATTTGTAAGGACACTTCTGCGTCTTTACTTCGGTGTCTCGCTCTGGGGATTACGCTTATTGCGTCCCCGCAGGCGGTCTGTTGATTGTATCCTCCAATACGACTCTATATAAACAAACTGATTGTCTGTTACCCGAGAACTAGTTTACACCGATACGTAACAATTAAAGTCTGGAACGAATTTTGATGTTCTTTTTTGTTGAAAAATGGGTTAGTGACGGGCAAGTTGTTTGGACACTAATAGTAACAGTGGAGGCTTATTCAATCCTATTGTGTGCAAGTTCGGATGATTTAAAACCTTGATATTAAAAAATATCTTTGATTAAGTACATTCAATATTCACACCTAAGTTAACCAAAAAAGACGCATATCCTGTGCAACTTATTCCCAAATCTATGTCCATCCTATTCTCATTAATAAGCAGCGGTAGAAAGAAAATTTGACAAAGACCACTTTCTCGAAAACCCACACCTTACCAAAAACACTTTACAAACGGTTGACATTACATCACACCAACATCTTTACCGCTCCATCAAAACCCGGACTCTTTTCTTCAGGAAGGAGACATTAGATTAATAGATCTCATCCGCAATATATCGGTGTGAGCGTCACCCTTCTTCCGTGATTTCTTTCCACCACCCTCATCCAACGCCAAGTAACACATCGTATTCAATGAATCAGTTTATTGTAACGGGATTTTTATCGAAATTTCAGTTTATCGGTGCTCTTTTTCTTATTTAATAGCAAATAGCGCATTTGTTTGAATCATGGTAATGTGAATGGAAGTTAGAATAATGTTTCCTATTTGTTCTTTTTAGCTTCGGAAAAGTTTTTGATTTTGTAGTTTTCATTTGTTTTTGTATGTAATGTATATTTCTAGGAGCTTAATAGAGGATTTAACTGTAAGTACGGAAGTAAGTTGGAGTAACTTAGTGGCGAACCCTAGTGGTTTTTACACCGCCTAAAGGTTTTCGACATGATCTAACGATTGAAACAACTGGAACTCACAGTTTTACGTGCCCTCCGAAGCACGGCAGCGCTCAGATAAAATGCCACTATCGGCCTTCCATCCATCAGAGTTTTTTTTAGACTTTTACTAAGTTTGGCATTTTGACATTTACATATTTTAGATAAGCATCATTGTAGATAACACTAGTCGTATTTTAGGCTCACTAGGTTTCGTTAATCAACCAATATCACACGATCAAGTTTTGACGTACCTAGATTACGCAATCGAAAAGGTATTAGGGATGATCTCAATGCAATTTGTACATGGATTAGTCATAAGATGCAGCATTTTATCAGCACTTGTGTGAAGTTTCTTTATCATTAACATCAAAAACAAGCCTACATGTGTATAAAATGTCGTCAATTTGTGTGTTATAAAGATAACTGAAAATGAGTGTTTTTAGTATTTATACTTAAACAAAGTACTCGTAGATATATGCAGGAAAAATACCTACTCAAAAAACAGGAAATTTTAAAATGTTTTTTTATGGAAACATTCATTTATTTTAGAAAGATTTATATCGATAGATACACCAACAAGAAATATACGTACGGTGTTATTTTTATATGCCTAAGTATATAAAAATACATATACTCGTACTTTTATTGTAGACTTGATTGTGTACCTACTTGAGATAAGATTCTGACTGATTTATAAGAATACTAGCAGCGCCCCGCGGTTATGCCCGCTTTGTGCCTGTTACGTGAGAATTTCGGGATTTTTTATACATATAAACCTTCCTCTTGAATCACTCTATCTATTTATAAAAACCGCGTCAAGATCCGTCGCGTAGTTTTTAAGTTCTAAGCATACATAGGGACAGACAGCGGGAAGCGACTTTGTTTTATACTATGTAGTGATCTCCAAATAAGAATATATCGTAGTTATCATTTCATAGAAATATAAATATGGAAACGTGAAACATGTCTTGTCACGTTTTGTATGAAAAAAGCCTAAATGTAAGCATCTTTCGTTACTGCATAGTGATCAGGAAATAGAGAAGAGAACTTTGCTCTTCTGATAGTGATAGACGTAATCAAGTTGAGTACAAGCTGATGAATTCAATAGAAAACTCGTCAGATCAAAACTACTTCTTATAACTATGTTCTTTCTTTCTTATCGAGTGGATGGTCAACCTGACCAATCCTGGTGTCAGAGTTATTGAGCCGCCAAAGGCCTCTGACATGGCTCATGTAACGACTACTGTCCGTAGAAAGTAACCGGGACCGACGGCTTAACGTGCCCTCCGAAGCACGGAATCATCTTACTTTTCGGGCAATCAGGTGATTCAGCCTGCAATGCCCTAACCAAACTGAGGACGGCTATAACTATGTTAACAATTATTAAGAAATGTACGTTCGAGTAAGACTAGCCTTAGTTTCGGAATTTTTAAAGGCCTCCGACATGGTCTAACGATTGTAACGACCGGGACCAACAATTCTACGTGCCCTACGATACACAGTACATCTACGTAAAGGACAGAGCTGCACGTTGCTTAACAATCGCAATTCACTAACATCGCTTAGTCAAACTACGCCTTAACACATTCACTGCCGACGACTCGCCTGGCGAGTCGACTTAAATTTCGTTCATGTGCCGGCGACTCGCCTGGCGAGTCCATGTTTTTCGCCAATATAATATTGGTGGCACCTCAGAAGGAATTAAGGAAATAATAGTGGCAGTGAATGTGTTAAAAATACGATCTCGTAGTCACAAGCTCGTAGTATAAACATAGTAGTAGCACTGCTCTTGAAACATAAATAATATCATGTTACAAATCATTTACAATGTGCCATAAATAATAGGGTATGAAGACTTTTGTTTGAGAAACGATAAACACCGTATTTGTACTGTAAACTTAACAAACAGCGAGGATAGTCGAAACAAACATCTCTCGTGACTATAATTTCAATATATCTAAAGTATAAAGTAATAATTAGATACTATACTAACAGCATAATATGTTAAACATAGAGTCTCTTTAATTTGCCGTGAAAACGCATGTAAACAAATCTTTTGTAACCAATTCTGCACTGTTCTTATGCAGTTATGAAGTACCTATCTACGTGTATTCTATTTCGCTTCATGACAATTGGTTATGCATGATGTGAAGTTCATTGATATAGTAAACTTGATCTTCACTACATAGTATGAAACAAAGTCGCTTTCCGCTGTCTGTCTGTCTGTCCCTATGTATGCGTAGATCTTTAAAACTACGCAACGGAATTTGACGCGGTTTTTTTAAATAGATAGAGTGATTCAAGAGTAAGGTTTATATGTATAAAAATTCCTGAAATTCCCACGGGAACGGGCACAACGCGAGTAAAACCGCGGGGTGCTGCTAGTGTTATTATAAACAAGGACTCTTTTATGTAGGTTATAGTGTAGAAAATCAGGAGGCTTCACGTTTTCTCGCAATTTCTCTTTTTCAACAAGTGTATTTTTGTTTACCGGTGTTTTTTATGCTAATAAATAGTAATATGGTTATGACACATATCTCAGCAACTGGAGGGAAGTGGCCCAGGATAGGGATGGAGAGGCCTTTGCCCAGCAGTGGGACATTACAAGCTAATACTTTACGTATATCTAATTAATCAATTTACCCAGTCTTAATTTTGTTACATAACTCAACCTTGCATCATCAAAGTCGGTTGTTTCCATGCTCTCGTATCAATCTTCCGATGACACCTGTCACGTTCGTATCTATAGGAATAACAACAGATAAGCTGATGGTACTGTGAGACGTCTGATATACTACGTCGAATTATCTGTAGGTTTAACCTTCAGTTTAACTACTGTCTTATGGAATTTTAATAAGTTGATTGGTTTGTTTTTTACGTGTCTGGAGGGTTTAGTTTAGGGAACTTGAGGGTGTGCAACAGTGCTGTAAAGCGACGGTGACGAAGTTTGGTGTAAGTGTAAATCCTTCTAAAAAAGTAGAAATCGCTGGACGCTGGCAATGTTTTTAACATCGTGGCACCCACACTAGTGTACTTTTCTTTTGTATGTTGCTGTATACCATACTTAACATAACATTAATGACTTTGAGCCTATGTTCTCGAGGGAGATTGTCTCGTTTTAGTTTTATAACGTCATTTAAAAATTAATAAAGACCGAGCAATGACTCCCTTCCGACTCTGAAATCAATGATTTTCCAAAAAGTCGGTGCTTTCTAAAACTTTTCAAGCTTTCCAAAATCATGAGGTGCTTAAACACTGCCTTTTGACAATCTAGCGACAAACACACTAGTAGTGCGACAGAGTAACTGTCATTGCTTATCAAAACCGGAACCAGCTAACTATAAGCCTCCGGAAGTCGAAGATCACTGCACTGTCTTTAGTGTAATGTGTACCCGAATTATATATTCGTTGACTTCATCTATTTCTATCAAATGAATGATCGATGATAGTTATATCTACTTTCAGATACTTTAAAAAAGTAATATATTCATTTTTGACAATATTATCTTATCCAAGTCCTTGAGATGAGTTACGTGGACGGAATGTTATAGTGGTTGTCTGAAATTAGGGTCGGTACAGCCTCTCCTATGTCTGCTTGCGATTTACTGAGTACGAGTAAGTATGTGGAGGTTAGTCTCCAATGTTGGTGTCAGAGTCTTTTGACCGCCTAAAGATGTACTTTACTACGAGTATATTATTAGTATTTCTTTACTAATAAGATTGTATCATCTAAAAATCTAAAAACCGATGTGTGACCGGAAAATTCATTATGATTATTAATAAAGAAAACAGATGAACTGAAAAGCCTAATAAAAAATAGGTAATCCTTACATATAAAACAAAGTTCTTCTCCACGTTGTCATGTTTGTTTAGAATTAACTCAAAAACTATACATCGGATATTCACGAGTTTCACAGATAGACAGAGTTACTCTACAGAAAGGTTTTAACTCATCCCAAAACTCTCAGAACGCTGCTTTAAATATCAAATAAATGAAACAATCCTTGTTTAATTTAAAAACTCGAAGGCTAAAAAGACGTTCAATATAGTATGTTATGTAAGGGATAGTGTGTTAATGGGATATTTACATTGTAAGGCTTCATTAGACGTGGCTAAACTCGGCTTTGAACGTACTTCTGAATCTATCCACGTCAATACATCTAATTTTAAACGAGTATTAAACAATAGAGATTCTCATAAGCACAGTGAGGGCTTAATAAAATCAGGATTAATAGGGATAGGAGTCATGCGTGAAATGTGAAAATTCATGTACTTATTAATAATTTTTAGGTATTTTTTTATAATAAGTTTTTTACATTACAAGTACATTATCAGTTTACCTTATCCATTATTTTATCCGACATTTCAATTCTTTTTTTTATATTAGTCTTCTGCAAGCACTACTAGGGTACTTTCAACTTATGATTAATTTTAGAAACCGTTGTAACTTCGATTAGATGAATGATTATAGTTCTTAATGAAGAAACTAAAACTAAATATAATATCATTGTTTAGATTCAGCTGATTCACGCTAGAAAACCGACACTCGCACTCTACCTACCTGAATACAAAGGCAGACACTTTGCTTTTATTTTATATTTATATCTGACCACCGTCTTCTGTGACCACGGTTCCTGTAAAGGGGCCGAAACGTCAGATAAAAATGTAAACAAGCTGTATCCGTAAACGTCGTTTCAATTCAAAATGAGTAATTTTCGTTTAAAGGTAAGAAAGCAGTACAAAGGCAAAGTTCGGAAAAATACGTTCATGGTCCTGAAAAGACTGGAAAGAAACACATGAGACTCAGTTGAAAATGAAGTCTTCTGAGAAACGTCTGCATCTTTAATGAGTTTCAGTACATTTGCGGATTACTTCAATTTGTATGTAAATTGCTAACAACATGAAAAAAGGCATTGTGTTATCTGCTGTCATCTGGTTTTGAGCGGTTTTTTTCCTATAGTAACTATTAAGTAAGTTGGGTAACAATGTTAGTACACCTGCAAGGCTAGTACGTACACCAAAGGTTTGGCTGTAGTTTTGGCAACAAAAACATTAAGATGCCTTGAAGTGTTTGGTCATGAGGTGTGTAAAAATGATATAGACATAATATTTAACATCCTAAATAACTCAGACGTGAGGAATACAATCTTTGCCCTTCTTTGGGATTTAGATCCTGGTTAATAGAGGGCTTTGCCTCTACGCGCACAGAAGATATCAATACAGTGAGGAGAATTAGGCATAATGACTTCACTTATCAACTGCAGGTTGGTAATCCCATGAGCCATTCCAATAGTAAACTGCAAGCTTAGCTCGATTTCAGAAATTGAACCAGAAATTTCGCAGGGTATTATACATTCTGGTACACCATCGAGTTTCTATTTATTTTGCACGGTGTTTGGCTAGTTACGAAATTTTTGCATATTGGGCAACCGGCCAATACATCATGAATAACAACTATTTGATGCAAATAAACGATTTTTTTACGTTACTTTTACTTTACGAAAGACTGCCGTAGGTACATACAAACATGTATGTATTTAAGCACTAGCCGCGCCCCACAGTTTCACTAACGTTGTACCCGTTCCCGCGGTAATTTTTGGGTATAATGTATCCCATGTTTTATTCCGATGTATAACCTATATTACTGTAAAGTTTCATCCCAATCTGTTCCGTAGTTTTTTCGTGAAAGAGCAACGAACATACATCCATACATACATCCATCCTCACTAACTTTCGATAATATTAGTAGAATTAGTTGGATTTATCAACTTTTCATATTAAATTAATTAAAAAGCTCAAATTAATTAAACCAAGAGTTTTCTTACATCTCTTGTGTGTTTATTTATACCCTACGTACAGCAATTAATGAATGCTTATTAAGTTGTTAAATATTGTGAGCCACAATCAATCGAGATGGGACAACACGCGACAAACTACTCCGAACACGTACGATGGCACGCCACGGAAATTAGAGATACTCATCGTCAGTCATGCAAAATGTATATTATGACTTACATAGTATATACCAAAACCGAAATTCCGCAAGTTTTATACGCATTATTCCTGTGGTATTGATGAGATGCGAGCATTGAGGAATCCCACCCCACATAATCTGCTTGTAACCTAACGTTCAGGGTGCATTAGACCGGGGTTAAGTCTTCGACCGAAATTAGAAGTATTCGACCAGATTCGACAGGAAAACCTTGAGTATTGCAGATGCTTCATAATATATTTATAGCCAAGGCATTGCCAGGGGCTTTGAGGAGTGCAGCTAGAGTCCAGCACAGTCTCATGCCTTTTGATTCTTTCCGCCTTTCACCTTATCACTCCCTCCCCTAAAGCCACTAGACCACCAGCTTTGCCCCTTCCTATACGGTGGTCTAGTCTGAAACGTTGCCAGCTTTCTGTCTGGTGAAACAGAAAGCTGGCAACGTTTCAGACTGATAGATACATTCACACTTACCTACTTAGCTAGAACCGCTAGGCTTGGAGAAGGAAAAAGAAAATCATAGCCACGAGGAACTTTCAATTATTCTTAACTTTCCAAAAAGGTTAAATCCGCAAAATATTAATTGATAATTTTCAGACAACTTTCAGACAAAGACCGGTCATAGCTGAAAATACGAAACTGAATTCTAAAGTAACTCATTTCTTAACAATAGGTTAAAGAAATCAAAACGAAGGTAAACGCTGACACACGTCTTATCTAATAAGAATAACTAAAGAAATGTCACAGATGTCAGTTGTAATAAATGAGATGAGATATGCACTGTTTGTTTCCTACATGTCTGAGTAGACTAGCTGATGCTCGTGGCTTGGCATGTGTTTACATTCTCTTATACGTGTTAAAAGGTATTTTCTATAATGAGATATGCGTTGATGTGTCTATCATTTCGTTTCCTAGACCATGCCGTAGAATATCTGAAGACACGTTTGGATTTAATTAATTATATTGGAACGTTTCGATGCAAATAATAGACAAATTCTACTAAAATATATTTCTTTATATTTGTAGTAATAACTGAAAGTATTTACGATTCACGTTGGGTTTGGTTAAGAAAGTAAAAAACACTTATATACAAACTTCCTGACATTTCGAATGGATTTCACTGAAGGATAACAATGTTCGGTTACCGTGACCACCTCTTTCTTCATCGAGTGGATGGTGGAACCCTGGTGTCAAAGTTATTGAGCCCAAATGGCTCATGTTACGACTATTATCCGTAGAAAGTAACCGGGACCGACGGCTTAACGTGCCCTCCGAAGCACGGAATCGTCTTAATTTTCGGGAAATCAGGTGATTCAGCCTGCAATGCCCTTATCAAACTGAGGGCAGTCTCACAAAGATATTTTTGTGAGATATTGTCCCCACCGGGAATCGAACCCGGAACCTCCGGATCGTGAGCCGAGTGCTCAAACCACAAGACCACCGTGACCATACATTAAACATACGTTAAAAAGTGTGTGTGTCCAAATCAGGAAAATTTTAGTATAAGAAAAATGTTACATTGACTTAACATTGAATAGGTCTCCTAAGCTACACACTCATGGATACAAACTTGACCTTCCTTTTGTACAATTCCACTGCACTATTAGTGACGTTAACGCACGTATATTCGCACGAATATTAGTGCGAATTTTACAATTATATGTTTTATTTGAGGCTGAACAAACGTGGGAAGTAATCCACGTCACTTAATTAGAGCTTATATTTCCGCATAGGATAAATTACTAATATTATGTACCTTTTCCCTTTTCTTCCTCTCTGTAGGATATCAGTCTTAAGTGAGATCAAAGGCCTTTGTCCCGTAGCTTAGCCTTGTTCAAATGTTCACTAGGTTGTTAATACTGATAATGCACAGTTTTATTACTGAAATTTAATTAGTGATTAATAAGGAATTGGCATAAAAAATCCCTTGTCAATATAACATAGAAGTCAAAATAAAATGTATTAGCCTATGATGTCCCACTGCTGGGCAAAGGCCTCTCATCTCACTTAAGATATCAGTGCAGTGAGGAGGATTAAGCGTAATCACCACGCTTGCCTAATGCGGGTTGGTGATCTCAAACCCCAGCCGTGTTTGAAAAGTAGGAAACATGTTTTCGCTCGACCTGGGAACCCGGGACCTCAGTCTTGGCAGGCAAAATAAATCATTGTAATCAAAATAAAATGTATTATGTGTAAATATTTCGTAACATGCAAATAGGGTCGAGGCTTCAACGTAAAAATTGTTATTGTTTCCTTAAACTGTATTCGTATTCCAGCCTCGTGTGGTTCGACCCTAACAGAATATTACGTGGAATGTTTATTACCTAACGGTTATGTGTTATTTGACACCTAATAGATACTTTGTTGACTAGCAATTGGAAATTGTATGTATAATATATATGTATATACTCCTCCTATACCTATATTGCTCCTGAAGAGGAAAAAGGCTTAGTAATTTTAATTCATTCTTATCTCTAAACCCTTTTCCTCTTCAGGAGCAATCGTTTTCGGCTGGAAAATTGACGACATTGATCCACATTTTGTGACAAACCAAAAAAACAGAGTATACATACACTTGGACAGTATCTATACTTATATTTAGTAAAGAAGATTTATTTTCTGCTCACCAACCATGTAACCCACTAAATAAGGTAAGCGCTCTATCTACATACATTTAAATAAATAATAATGCCTGTTTACTTGGTTTTTATTACTTATTATTTTTCTCTACTGTACGAAATAGTGTAGTTTTGTTATTGATTGTGAATTTATTATAGGTACCTACCCACCTAAATAGTATGATGAAACGACGATGTACCTACGTTTAGATATCTTAAGTTAAATTATGTTATCACATAAGTGACAATTATGTCTTTGTTGATAATAAAGATCTTTAAACCTATCTACCAAATTTTAACACTTTCGCCATCTGCGACATCAAAATATAAAATTTTAAAAAAGATATTTTTGTACAGTATCGTGTGTATTAATGTATCTCTATTTATAAAAATCAATGCCACTTTTCATTGTAATATTATAACTCAAGAACGGGCTCACCTATCCAAACCAAATGTTTAGGCTTTGTTCGGACTATTTAGTAGATGGTTTATGTCAAGTGTGCACAAAATCGGTCGAGCGGTTCTTAAATTCCCACGGGAACGGGCACAACGCGGGTAAAACCGCGGGGCGCAGCTAGTAGAGTATAGATGTGTAGATATAGGACGAATATCAAAGTACTTAGTTATTGTATTTTCGGCTTGTATCGTCCCACGGCTGGGCAAAGATTTTCCTCTCTCTTTTCTAGTCTTCCCTGTCCCTTGTTAAGCACTAATGGGTCCATAATCCACATAAGTGGTTTCTGGTTCTGGTCGATCCAGATTGGTACCATAAAGGTTACAACCACAACCAAAGGTTATTTGAAAAAAAAACGAGTTATCTAAGTCTTAAAATATAAACAGTAGGTATTGTATAAGTTGTCTGTTACATAATCCTGAAGAAAAGATAAGCTCTTGAAAATCTAGAGCAGAAAATGATCGATCACACAGATTTCTGAAGTGAAAAGTAGCTACTTTTACAGATGACTGAATATTATGTAAAAGTTAGGGAAAAGTAGATAGTACATTAGATACAATGTTATCTGAGAAGGAATATAATAAAATGTTTTCCTAAAGAAATATATAGGTTTAAAAGATATTTTTAGTTTTATTGCTTGTCTTTCTTAGGTCTTGTATTCCTGCTTAATGAGACCATGAAAAGAAAAAGCTAAATAATATGGCCTGGAAAATGAGTTATGAATCCATTTAAACTACATAAAGATAGTTTACAAACTACAAGCCGGCTAGTTGGAGAACTTGTTCGCAATGCGCTGGATTGTAGATGATAAACTCGCTCAATCCCAACCACGCCATAATTACTATACCTACTATGTTGTTCCATACTAGTACGAGTACTTTTATAACTTTAGTGAGAGCACGTCCAAGCCTTCTACACATGACATGATTTATCTTCATTTTATCGAAGGATTTGAAGGATAACAATTGAATTCTCTAATGTGGAATACGACCTCAAAGTACGCGAATGTGCACTGACTACCTAATCGATTACAATCAAAACATGGAAGTTATTCCGTCAGTTATTTAATGTATCACGGCTAATGGTGGCAACGATCATAGAACTACCGGAATTAAGGTTGGTGCCGGTTTATTACGTTGATAAGTGAACTTAGATTTAATCCTAATAATAGGTAGTATACGAGTAAATGCGAAAGTTTGTGAGGATGTATCTTTGGTCTTTTATGCCACAACTACTCAACGAATTTGGATGAAACTTCACAGTAATATAGCTAAGACATGGAAAATTCCCGCGGGAACGGGTACAACGTGGGTAAATCCACGAGGCGCCACTACCACTAGTATTAAATAAATATGTCCAGGAGTAATCCACATATGGTGTTTGTGCATTAGCATTTAATCAGTAAGGTACTTTGGCACGTAATCTTTCCCTACTTCCACGGAAATCTTTCCCTAACTAAGAACATTTAGATACAAAATTTGCCAAATCGCTCTCGAGTTTGTATGAAAGGTAACTAGTTTGATAGTAGGCCAGCGCTTGTTTTTTAATTTTTATTTAATAACCCATTTATTCATAAACGTTTTTTAACTAAAATACTGCTATAAAGTGTTTTATCTCTGTTTCGCTATGGAAAATAACGTATGTCAGCAAGGGACAAAACATTAAATAGCTAAAATGCTATTAATAAGCGTTTATGAATATGGCCGTTATAAGATACTAGCAGCGCCCCGCGGTTTTACCCGCGTTGTGCCCGTTCCCGTGGGAATATCGGGATTTTTTATACATAAAAACCTTCCTCTTGAATCACTCTACCTATTACAAAAAACCGCATCAAAATCCGTTGCGTAATTTTAAAGATTTAAGCATACAGACAAACAAACAGACAAAAATAGCGACTTTGTTTTATACTATGTAGTGAAGTAGATATGCACCCATATTTCGAACCTAATGTTGCATAATATTGTGCAAATAGTTACATTCGCAAATAGTTATTTCATAAATAAATGAAGACATCAAAAGTATAATAAAAATACAACTGGTCCTTTTTGTTCGACGTGCGTATACGCATCGTATACTTACGCATATTTCAAGTTATCATTATCAACTTATCAATAATAAATATTACCTCTGACTTGTGGAATTTAAATTGAATGTCTTTTAATGTGTTTAATGTCGGGATATCGATGGTCAGCGAATCGCAGCCCTAGCCTGCCCCCAAACATGGTATGCGGTTGCACTTGACCGGCGCGCTCTGAAGACCTTGACGTACTAACTACATAGTAATCTGTGACCAATGTCGCCGACACTATGTTCTGTTCGCATACATACTTTTTTACACGGTCTTTTTTGAAAAATATCTTCCATAGCTGTTAATTATTAATTAAGATTTTTAACAAAGTTATGTAAGTGTTATGTAATTTTTTTACCGGTTTTTTGCACGCATACTCGCTGATTTATCTTCCATTATGTATATCCTGGGTATTTGTTACATAACTTCAAATAAATTGTAGTGTGGTCCATGATATTTTTGTAAACATTGTTGAAAAGGACAAATTTAGGCTGTTTTTCCACGTGGACTATGCGTTCATTTAGTAACAGACTATAAAACATCTTAATACTAAAAGGAATTTTATTTAAAACTTACTGTGCCCCGCGGTTTCACCCGCAGCGCCCCCATTCCCGTGGGAATTTTGAGATTTTTATTCCTTATTTTTCTTATATAAAAACCTTGTCCTGGCAATAAGGAACACATTAAAAAAAAGAATCATCCAATTTGGTGCCGTCGTTCTGAAGTTATGCGCTTACCAACACATTTTGCGATTCATTTTTATATTAAAGACTAGCAGATACGGTTTTACCCGCGTTGTGCCCGTTCCCGTAATAATTTCGGGATGAAATAACCTTTCCGTTGAATGTCGAATAATTATTTTTGTAATGGATAGCCCCATTACAAAAAATAATTATTCAAATTAGATTGGTAGTTTCTGAGATTTGCGCTTAGCAACACATTTAGGAATCCAATTTTATAATATAGACAAAGTAGCACCTCACTGTCTTACCTGCGTTGTACCCGTTCCCGCGGGAATTTCGGGATCAAATGTATTTCATGTCTTATCCTGTGGTATAACCTATATAATTGTAACGTTTCAGCCAAAGCCGTTCAAGAGTTTTTGCATAAAAGAGCCACAAATGTACATACCTCCTCACAAACTTTCGCATTTATAATTCTCACATAATACCTGTTAGTAAGATAGTTGATGGATATTCGGTGGGTGGACCATTCTCAGAATTTAATAAACGTTTGCATAGCAATATAGCTACACAGCTCCGATGAAAATACACCATAAAAATCATCATTTTCTAAGAATTCGCCTACTACCAAACACTTTTCCTTAAATATAGAATCCTTCTTATATAGTTGGTCTACTTGTATAAATCCTACAAAACCTGTTTCATATAAACAAATTGTAATTTAATGAAGTGATGTAGCTTCTGCCACAAAGCCGAGAGCGGCAATTTGTAAAAAGACGTGCTTTTAACAAAGACAAATCGTCTTATCGACCAGCTTATTAAACGGATCCCACGGTCCTCGCGGCTCCCGGGGGACTGTTCCGTCCAATGCTACAATACTTTCAAAATTATTAAATTCTTGAAAAATAACGAACAGTTTTTCATCCTGTTCTAATGTTACTAGAGATGCTAGAGGACGGTGAAAGATTTCTATTTTAATTGCCTTAGTTTTTATTTTAGTCTGCAACTGTTTTTTTCGTTTTCGTTTTCGAATTTTATTTCTATCATGTGAATAAAATAAGCACTAAACTTGTATTACTAACTGAAACTAATCCTTGTACTTCTACTAGGTTGGATGTAAGTATGGACGTATGTTTGTATGTATGTATGTTTTCCTTTTCATACCTACCTACTTAGTAGTAAAAAATCTATGACGTTACGCCTTTTTAGTGAAAGTTGAAGAGGTAATAAACAAGCTAGCTTTTGATATGTCAAATCTTGACAAAAAAACACGAAATAGTCTGGATGGAAGCGCATGGGAGTCGATTTTTTAATTATATAATTTCTTTTGAAAAAAGCTATTTAACCTGAATTTCTGTGATTGTTGTGTAAATACTGAACTTCTTTACACAAAAATAATCAGGAAATGATAGTGAGTGCTTTTTGGATAAGGGCTTCCATGAAAATTCTTGATAAAATATTTGGTACGATGTGGAAAAATGTAAATACTAGTTATACTGAATATTCACCATTGAATAAAGAAAATATATTTATAATATATTTTGGGAGAGCATATTCATAAAAGTGAGTCTTAATTTCAAGTAATTTTACATAAAAACGTAACATTACAAACAAAACATGTTGATACAAATTTGCTCTAAATAAGCTTTTAGAGAAGTTCTTAACTAAGCTATCTGATTTTGAATTAGTTTTTAAGCTATTGCATAGCTTCTATCGCGGGCCTTGAGCGCGGGGACCAAATCCAAAAATTCCGTAACGAAAAAACCTCACGCTTACCCGATCCGACGGGAAGGAGGTGTGGCTTGAAGGCCGTGCATCGTCTAACGTCGTTTCAGTTAGGCAGTCTTCGACACGGCGTTGTGTGCGATTGTGCGTTGGGGGTGAGAGAGGGGGTGAGAGAGGGTGGTGAGAGAGGGTGGTGAGAGAGGGGGGTGAGAGAGGGGGTGAGAGAGGGGGGTGAGAGAAGGTGGTGAGAGAGGGGGTGAGAGAGTGGTGAGAGAGGGGTGAGAGAGGGGTGAGAGAGGGGGGTGAGAGAGGGGGTGAGAGAGGGGGTGAGAGAGGGGGGTGAGAGAGAGGGGTGAGAGAGAGGAGTGAGAGAGAGGGGTGAGAGAGGGGGGTGAGAGAGGGGTGAGAGAGGGGTGAGAGAGGGGGGTGAGAGAGGGTGGTGAGAGAGGGTGGTGAGAGAGGGGGGTGAGAGGGGGGTGAGAGAGGGGGTGAGAGAGGGTGGTGAGAGAGGGGGGTGAGAGAGGGGGTTGAGAGAGGGTGGTGAGAGAGGGTGGTGAGAGAGGGGTGAGAGAGGGGGGTGAGAGAGGGGGGTGAGAGAGGGTGGTGAGAGAGGGGGTGAGAGAGGGGGGTGAGAGAGGGGTGAGAGAGGGGGGTGAGAGAGGGGGGTGAGAGAGGGTGGTGAGAGGGGGGTGAGAGAGGGGGGTGAGAGAGGGTGGTGAGAGAGGGTGGTGAGAGAGGGGGGTGAGAGAGGGTGGTGAGAGAGGGGGGTGAGAGAGGGGGGTGAGAGAGGGGGGTGAGAGAGGGGGGTGAGAGAGGGTGGTGAGAGAGGGGGGTGAGAGAGGGGGGTGAGAGAGGGGGGTGAGAGAGGGGGGTGAGAGAGGGGTGAGAGAGGGGGGTGAAAGAGGGTGGTGAGAGAGGGGTGTGAAAGAGGGTGGTGAGAGAGGGGTGAGAGAGGGGGGTGAGAGAGGGGTGAGAGAGGGGGCGAGAGAGGGTGGTGAGAGAGGGGGGTGAGAGAGGGGTGAGAGGGGTGAGAGAGGGGGGTGGGAGAGAGGGGTGAGAGAGGGGGGTGAGAGAGGGGGGTGAGAGAGGGGGGTGAGAGAGGGGGGTGAAAGAGGGTGGTGAGTGAGGGTGGTGAGAGAGGGTGGTGAGTGAGGGTGGTGTGAGAGGGGGGTGAGAGAGGGTGAGAGAGGGGGGTGAGAGAGGGGGGTGAGAGAGGGGGGTGAGAGAGGGGGGTGAGAGAGGGTGTTGAGAGAGGGGGGTGGGAGAGGGTGGTGAGAGAGGGGGGTGAGAGAGGGGCGTGAGAGAGGGGTGAGAGAGGGGTGAGAGAGGGGGGTGAGAGAGGGGGGTGAGATAGGGGGTGAGAGAGGGGGTGAGAGAGGGGGGTGAGAGAGAGGGGTGAGAGAGAGGGGTGAGAGAGAGGGGTGAGAGAGAGGTGTGAGAGAGGGGGTGAGAGAGAGGGGGTGAGAGAGAGGAGGCGGGAGGTGTGAGAGAGAGGAGGCGGGAGGGGTGAGAGAGAGGAGGCGGGTGGGGTGAGAGAGAAGAGATATCAAATATATCAAATATAATTGCATAAGTTGATACAAAATGCTATGCAATAGCTTCACCGCGGCAGTCCCCGAGTGCCACACGTCTTTTTGTTTTAAAATCGGCTTAATAGAAATCATTTATAGCTTATGAATGACCTTTTAGGAGTTATGAAAATTCAAATCCTTGATTTGTTCGTTATCTTTGCTTTTGCTGATTAAAGATGAAGGATACCCATGGATAGCTTAACTGAGTGGAAAGGCTATCAATTGGACTTCATTATTTGTTTTAGGAGGACACTATCGGCAGCGTCAGTTAAATTAATACATTAATTATCGCTCTAGGAATACTGGATTGATCTTTGGATGCTATAGAGGGGAATAACCCGGGGTAACCTGTGAATTAGGTATATGAGTTGGCTAATTAGTGGGAGAGTATATGTAAGTATGCCAACGAGTTATTGCAGCATTAGGGTGGGTTGCTTCAACTTACGCTCACATCTCAGTAAACGTTAACACAAATGTCAGTCTCAACATCAACAGTCTCAAAGGTGTTTGAAAATTATAAATCGTGGCAGTCATTTGAGTTATGAAACAACGCTTTTTATTTAACAGACATTTAATATTGTAATCAATCGTGAACTTTTTAACGAACTCATGTTACGATAACCAACCGTTTGAAACAACCCACCCTTAAAATAGAAAAAGTATTATCCTTGGAGTCGGACGGGACAAGCCCGGTCTTTTTGAGAGGCATGCAAGGGGATACAGATCCAACTCGTAGAGGCCCTTTGGAGATGTTAAATGTAATGGATTACAACTGCAGGGACACACTCCCGACCACATCAGTACAACATGTCCGGGAATGTGTACCTGCAGATCTAGGGACTATTGCACGAAATGAAAGAAAATGACTGGGCTATGGGAATGAAGGTTGGATGGACTGAAAATGGGTTATTGCAGAGAGGTCGGCACCTGCCATGACATGTTAAGTACAAATTATCAGCGGCAGGCCGTGGCTCGCCACCCACTACATGGGCCCCCGAAACAGCCGACCGGTGAAGGCACGCCGGAAACGGGGGCCCTGACCGACTCTCTGGGGCACTCGGGAATCGCCCGTGGTGTCGCTACTCACCAACAGCTCGCCACAAGCTGCACTGCGAGCAAGTATTATTATTATTAAAATGTTTCTTGTCGGCACAAGTCTTTGAAAAGCATACGAAAGGGTACAGATGAATCTCTCGGAGGAGATGTTAAATGAAATGGATTACAACACATTCCCAACCATAACAGTAGTATATCATGTCTGCGAATATGGGCAGAAATAGGAACTATTGTTGGAAAGGAAAGAAAAATTAACTGAATGCATTAAACATGGGAACTGAACATGGCCCATGTCCCCGCAGTGAGACTATGCCTATATTTTTTTATAAATATGTTAAAGCATTAACAGTAATGAACCGGGTCATTTATTTATGTTGAAAGCTATCATTATAAACTTTGTCTCAGGATGAAATAAAACAGCGTTCATCGTGGCCAATGAGAATAGAAATAAACGGACACCAACCCCCGACAGCGAAGCTGGTTCAATCCGTAGTTCTAAAGTACCTCAAAAGGAAGAAAATAAAGACGACGAGGATTCACTCGGCAGTTTCAGCTCAGTGCTCGGTTCATACAATGCAAGCCCTTCATATGAACCACATTATGAACATAGTAAGCACTTTTTAATATTACAACTTTAAATAAAAAATATAAAAATCATAGCAGAACGACACGTAGAGGCAAAGAGAGGGAGAGGAAGACCAAGGCTATATAGACCAACTAAAATTAAAAGAAATAGCAAATGTCGCGTCGTACGAACAGCTACAGAGGATGGCAGAACATAGAGAACAGTGGAAAGAACTCCCAGCGCCAGAGCCCAGCTCTTAAGTTTTGGAAGAAAGTAAGTATGCATTCACTATTTACCCTAGCAATATCTACTCGCAAAGTTAAGACTTTGCGAGTAGATTTTGCAAAAAAACTTTCACTGCTTTACTACAGAGTTACTCATGATCCTTTAGGACAGATTAATGACTAATTTACTGTATGAAAAATCATGACATATAATTGGAGATTAATGAAAGTCTCAGATTACGGCAGTAAAACTTAAATGTAGGTCTGGATATCTTTGATATTGCCGTCGATATTAAAGTTAGATTTGAAATGGGTCAAAACATTCAGTCAAAGTAGGTTTAACTAATAGTTGTATCGGGTAGGTCTTTAGGTTCAGGTACGTTTGGTGAAGGGAAAGTTTATAAGGGTATTCATTTTCTTAAACTTTAACTACTTAAACCGACGTGTAATTAGCGATATAATATAAATAAGATCACAAAATTAAATGGTACAAAATGACGCAAAGATGAAAATTAAAACAATATGTCTCCTAAGCTAGTACCATATGCTACGTACAAAATGTCTCAATAGTTTCTGAATGAAGATGCAGACTTATCATAATATTTTGATATTATGTTAAGTCTGTATGTTCTAACATGAAACTATGCTAATTCAAAACTATATTTTGGTTTATTTGCGTCAAGAATAACAAGTTTGGTGATATGATGAATGAGACATTGGAATACCTATTATTATACTTGTAACATATGTATGTATGTGTAAAATGGCAATACATTACTACACCGGAATATTTTCATGGTGAGTTTGTGAAGGATGGTCAAGTCGATGGCCGGTATTGAGATATAAGCAACTAGCAGCGCTCCGCAGTTTTACTCGCGTTGTGCCCGTTCCCGTGGGAATTTCAGGATGAAAAATATTATATATATTCCCGTTATTCGATTCCTAATTTTTCGAATCAGACTGGTAATTTCTGAGATAAGAACATACAAACAAACAAAATTAACGAATTTTCCTCTATAAAATATAAAATAGTTTGTAAGTCGCTAAATACTGGACAGAAAAAGTTTAAAGACCATTGATACGATAAGAAGAAGAAGTAATTTAATAAAGTATTCCAGTAGTAATACCATTTCATATTTTTTCAACCATTCAATGTTTTCCTTCTATTCAGATATCGTAGTGATTTATGATGAAATCAGGATATTATAGCAACAATAACTAGTTTTCAAATTTTCCTGATAAAGAAATAGCTGGCTGCTGAATAAACTACAAAGCTTATCAAAGTGTCGGAGTTTCTACTAGAAGACGAGACACAAATATTTCTTAGTTGATTGATAATTAGGTATCTATTAAAAGTAAAATAAGACATATAAAATGTATATCAACAAGTTCTTTAAAACTAAAAATCAACGCTGCTTTCTCTCGCTAAAATTCAAGATCGGCTGCGCTCACTAACTTTGGTTTTCGTGAAAGGATAAGGTTAATGTGCACCACTATAACAAATTCAATATGGGTCAAAATGCGTCCATCAGCTACAATTGAATTTTCAGTTTCAATCACAAAAATGTTATCATATTTTCAATTGGTATTCAAAATTATACCGTAAATTCACCACCGATTACCATATTTGCGAAAAAAAAGTGTGACAACTTACGTAACATCCGCAGATCCGATGTTCTGTGTTCGGTAGCGACGCTCCACGGCTGAGAGCGACAACAGTGGCGACATTGAGTGACGATGACGATTGTCGGCCTTATCCTTATCTCGGTTGGAAGGAATCTTCGGCGGGCGGCTGTGCGGTGTCGACATTCGCTCAGTAGCCTCTGTAGGCAGCACGCGAGATCCTTAGGCGTGACGCATGCGCAAGCTAGCCGCTCCGAGTCGACTTGCCCACGCGCAACCCTACGCTCAGTAGGGTAACGATGTACCGCCGGTAACGTGACACCAATATATCGTTGACGTGATCTCAATTAAAGATTTTTTTTAAATAAAAAGTGAAGTGAATACGTTTAACGAAAATGGGTAAGTTGTAGTTTTTTTTTAATATTTTTTGATTGATTTTTTTTATTAAGAAACCGTGGCAGAAAATTGTAAACAAATATTTGTTTGCGGTGAATGAAATATTTATTTTTCAATCCAAAATTCAGTTTAATTATCACAGTTTAAAAAATAATAAGTAATATCTAAATAATATAATCATCGAATCCAATATTTTTTTAAGTATGTATGTTAAATTATTAAACTTAAATATTAAGTAAAAGTCAAACCAGGGCAAAGGCCTCCCTTGAAGACATAAGGTTTTTAACATTTCAGAAGATCAATGTCAATGAAAAAGTGTCCAAACTGACAATTTTGTACTGCCATTCAACGACAATGGTCATTATTATGTCCAAAATGTCCGCGAAACGTTTATTTGGCTTCAAAATTTAACGGCTACAGTACGGTTGTCACTCAAATATGTAGCCTACTTTGTTGTGTGTAACATATTTAACAATAACACACATGTAATATTACTGAAAACACACTTATAGGACTTGTGACTCATTAGAATCTTAATGTTATGTTAAGGCGTGAAAAATTAAATATTTAACTAGTACCAGACCAACTGATTAGTGGTTTATATAAATTTTTAATAAATTTAAACTAATTAGTTATTTTTGGAAGCATTTATATTTTTGAGTTTTTTCTTTGGTGTTAACTGCATATTTGAGATAGGTTTTAGAGATAAGGCTGTTGCAAAATAAAGACCCGGGAGACAAAAGCTCTCTAATAAAATGTTCATGTTGTACGAATTCTTAGTCCTACGTATACTTTAATTTCATTCTGTTTTGAGGCTTCTGTTTTGACGAACAGGAAAGTGAAGTCAACTAATGTTCGTCTGTCCCCCAGTCTGCGCAGGCGTTAGGGCAGGAAAGGCTACAAATTACTGAACAGAATTTCGCCACAAACATTAAATACTTACTCCTATCCTATTCCACTCTACTTAATAAAATACTGAAAGGAAAAAAGTTACAAAAAACTTAACATTGGAAGCTTCAAAAAATTAAATAAGTAAACTACATCAAAATATAGCCTACCTAAATAATATGTAGGTAAATCCAAGAGTATTCTAAGCAAAATTTCCCAACTCAAATGAGAATAAAATAGATGTAGGTACCGTTAACAAAATCGTAAACTGCTGCAAAGCATTGCAGTCCCACTAATCAGTGGTTAACTTGCGGTTAACCCTCGATTAATTCGCGGTATCATTCTGATTAAGGCCCGCCGTAATAATTGTCAAGGCGAACTCTAAATTAATCTGTAGCCACCGTAATTAAGGAATGTGACGATTGGACGAATTTCAGTTCCTCTTCTTATTAAACCGAACATTATCTCTGTCTTCTGATTTATTTCTTTTGATAGACATTGCAGAATCAAAGTTGGAGTACAAAAGTATTATAGTTTTAATATTAAAGGCTTCATTTGTGGTTTCTGCTACTTTCCAATGTTTTTGTTATCTAGAGCCTATGTCAAGGTTTCATGGAAAGAAAAATCAATAAAATATTAAACTTTATTTGAGTATATAATATAAGTAGTTATCTTGTTATAAATATAGTTATATTAAATGGAACATACTGGAAAAAAGTTTTTATTATGTACTTAAATTATCTTAATCGTATTGAAAAAGTTTCAAACCCAGTTTTCTATATTGAAATATTTTTTGCTTAATAAAAACCGGTACAAGCATAATAACAGAAATAATAAATAAATATTTCTTTAACATTCAAACGGGTCAACAATTTGCTCTCATTATAATATTAAATCTTTTAAACAAACAATCAATCGTTTAACACGTTAAAATGCATGCTTATTGAACGGAAGAAGGACAAAGTAATTGTTTCTACCTTTTCCATGCAACGATTTGATTTGCATTAAAATTAATTATGTTTCTCATTGGTACGGTCCGTTAAGTGCTATTTACAGGCCCTATACGGGTGGCAGCCTTCACTTTGGTGCAATGTCATGTATTTGCATACAGTTTTTTATCAATACTATCCTGGTCCTAATGCACTTTTGTATTATTTGTTAGCATTGATAGTGATACTTAAATTGTCACCTAAATATTATTGGATTGCGAATTAATACGTATGTATTTTTTAAACATGGATCAAAGCAAAACAGAATATTTTTCTTTTTCTACTTACTTTAAAACATTATAAAGGTTGTTTATGAAATGGATAGATTGGTTGATGATCGGTCGAACGGGAAACACCCTTCCAATTTGCTAAAATGCCGACGGTGAATGAGAAAACAGTTCTGATTATTAGGTCAATGAGAATAGGCCGAAAAGGCCGTAGTACCTTTATGTAATAGCTGTAAATCGTTTATGTTACATTGTGTATTTAGATCCATTTATTGATCATAACTCAAGTTGTATCAATATCTACGAGTAGTTAGCATTAATTTTTATTCCATCAACGCATAGTTCAATGTTCTAAGTTTCACAATACAATAGATTTTCCTTAAGTTATTATCGTGTCATCAAAGTAATAGAAATAAGTGGCTAATTATGAGGTCTGCACGTGTCTGTTACGGCTTGCAGTCAATATAATCCCATCAAAAACATCCTGTAAAAAACTAGCCAAGTCTCGATGGAGCCGCTTGTTTATCTCTAAAAAGTAATGAAATCTAAGACAAAGTCGTACCAAGTCTAAGGTTCCTTACTGCGATTTCTTTATTATTTATAGTTAATGTTAATGTTGTGTGACTTGTTAAGTTAAGGTGTTAAGTTTTTAGACCTAAAACACCTCCGAAGCACGACAGTGCTTAGATAGAAATTCCACTATACACCACCTATCCGAGCAATAGCCGAGCTGCTTACTACGATCCGAAAGATAACTAAAAAAATAATTGAACAGGGTTTTTCTATTCCACCCCTTCAATTAATATGTACTAGTATCCGATGTTTGAACTTATCGTTACGTCGTAGGCCTGAATTTCCTCTGTTACTGACTAACACTCAGTTTTTAGGAAGGGAACAGGAAATTCCGGTCCATCTATCACCGCTAACTTCACAGCATTATCTATTAAAATCATTACAATAATTATTTATTGCACATTCAGAGAAACCTTGAGCTGTTACAGAATGACAAATTGACCATGTCATTGTCAGTCTAGGTACCTATATTTGTGTATGAGAGAATTATTAACAAATATCAGATAAAACTCCTCATATATTTGCTCAGTGTTAAGGCATGTCACTCGTGATATATTTACAGAACGTAAGCCTATCATCTTACGTTCATTAAATTGATTAATCACACAGACAAACATGCTACCTGTGTGTTTTATTAGATAAGATAATGTTAACTAATAAATTGTTCAACAAACACTATGTTTGTAACTAAACCTAATTATTGCAGTTTTGTTATTGAATTGAACATGTTTAGTTGCAATAATTTCATTTTATGAAATAGATACTATACATTATAAAATTATAAAAAAAAATCTGACGACTGACTTTTGGGCCAGAATCAGATTGTATCAACTTCTGGGCCTGAACACCTATTGCCATTACATATGACATAGTGAACGGTGTCCTAAAGTGCTCTCAATGTTATTAAACTTTTTATAATAAAGCTGGGTACGTTAGTCATGATCGCGCTCACCGTCGGGCTGAACATCAGAGTCCCTCCTCTTAAGCCAGTTAAACAGTCGCTGTGGCTGAAATCGACCAGGAACGTTTATTATTTATCTAACAAAAAACTATCAGTTTTAAACTGACTAAACCCCGAATACACAAATGCCACTCAATTTGAGAGTAAATGTATGCAAGAGTGAATTTCACACATTTCTTAAAACTCGAGTATGTTTGTCAAAATTATACGAAAAAGGGGGCATAGAAGCACTTATGCTATGTTACACTTAATACATCATGTTTGCGTTGTTTTATTAGACTGTAATGTAGGCTTCATTAGTCATAGAACATTTATAAGGACTGGAAAATACGCGGGGTTTTCTGAAATACAGGCCGTAGATATTATTTATAAGTAAGTATTTTTTAATTCAGTTAAAATATAGGGAATTAGAAGACGGATAAGCACTTTATTATTACCGGTATTAGCTATTGCCGATATTTACTTTATTATTGTACTTGTTATAACTGTCGGCGGGATATCAAAAACTTCAGAAAATAGGTACGCCTTCTGTTTGTTTCTCAATTGTCAAGTGGCATTATCAAATTTGGTAGATCTGATAATTTGCCTCTTGAAGATTGACGTTATCAGTTTTTGTTAAAAAATACAGTTGAACTTCGTTTTTTCAGTACTGAATGTTATCAATCCCTGCTTCAAATCTTCAGAGATAATATTGAAATATTTTCCATTGAGAGATTTAGTTACATATTTTGGTAGCTCATACGATTAAGATAAGTTAGGCTTTAACCACTAGAAAAATATAATTGGGTATCTAAAGTAGAATATAATTTTACATCTAATATGACGCAGCAGTCAATACCAAATTTATAAAATTATCAGAATGACACTTCGATCAACGTATTGTTGATCGAAGGATTGACATAAGTTAAGTATTTTGCATGAAATGAAACGTAAATGTTATTTCAAAATGAGGGTAGTTTAATGTCATACGAAACAATTGCAACGAGAACAACATAAAGAGTTAACACCATCAAAGTTATTGACAGCCAGTCACAGAACGTTCACGCTAGCTTAACATTTTAAAACACGAACAATGCAAAATTAATTGTCTCCATTCGTGACATTAACTAGAAAACGTACTTAACTCATATTCACTTCTCAGTATTAAAACTATAGTAACCATATAATTTATTCGCAATTTGTCAAGTGGAATTGAATTTATAAATATTAATAACCGACATTAATCAAAATGTTTTTATGATACTGAAAAATGATTGTTGAAAAATATGAAATACACGTTGTGAGAAAACC
Organism: Cyclophora albipunctata; assembly: GCA_963082685.1. Classification (NCBI taxonomy): domain Eukaryota; kingdom Metazoa; phylum Arthropoda; class Insecta; order Lepidoptera; family Geometridae; genus Cyclophora; species Cyclophora albipunctata. Next base: position 8,511,169 of record OY720121.1, on the reverse strand, counting down.
GAACGGGTTATTGTTTTCAGTAATGTGTTAATTTTGTTTGTTTATTTTTGAAATAGTTTCTATTGTGTAATTATTTGTGTTATTTTCATCTATTATAATGTTTGTTTTTTATTACAGGTTTAGATTTTTTGGAGCATGGGGCTGACTTTGAAGCCGCTATTTCGGCAACAGGTAATTATATAATTTTATCTTATACGCGGTGATTATATCTAATCCTCATCACTGTAATTATTCACTTCACCTTCAGACGACAGAAAGGTCTTTGGCCTAAAGAGGATCTTAAGAGTTATTAAAAGTAAATTAGTAATCAGTGAATTAGTAAAAGTACTAAATAACATGTTGGGTGTCAAAAAAAAGTATTACAAATACATAGTCGACCATTTACTTTTATAGAAAGCAAGAACATTTATAAAAGTATGTAATAAATGTTGAAACCATTTTTAGCAAATGTGCGAGTATAACTTAATTCCAATACATTCCATAACTATTGATAGGTACTTCAATAACTAATATCAATAGTACTTATATAAATCAAAATAGAACAATTGGTAAACAAACACGGATAATCGCCAGACTGTATTAGACGGGTCCATATTGGCTCAACTAAAGTTCTTTACCCGAAATTGTTCTTCCTAACGATTTGTAATCCGAATGATCACTCTTCCTAAAATTTTTCATCCTAAAGTTTTCATTCATACTATTTGTAGTGCTACCGGCGATGTTCATAACACTCATGTTTCCGAAAATTGTAATTAATAATATCATTAATGTAAATATATTTAAACTCCTACTGTTTTTTATCATAACGCTTTAAAGGAAAAGGTTTGTTTTTAAACTATTTCTTGTGATTACAAAACGGTTCCCTATCCATTTGCATAAAAACTTTAGACATAATATAACATGGCATAATTTTGTTGTAGCGCTCGCCGGCCGCTGCCGCGGCACCGCTCGCTTCGCTCGCTCGGCTCGCGCGTAGTTGGTCACAGTTCTAACCTAACCTAACCTATAAAAAGAAATCTAAACAAAAAAGATATGACTTTGAATAATAGTATAAAAGAAACATGAGTGTTATGAACATCGCCGGTAGCACTACAAATAGTATGAATGAAAACTTTAGGATGAAAAATTTTAGGAAGAGTGATCATTCGGATTATGAACATTAGAGACAAAGTAGTTAGGAATTGTGATTGTTAGGATGAAAAATGTTAGGAAGAACATTTTCGGATTTCCAATTATCGGAGTTGAAAATTTAGGTGAACTTTGGCGCACCCGTATTAGACACTTATTAAAGATATGAACAGCTCATTGTTATCACTTAATATGCTATGTATATGGATAGGTAAGCATTCATTCATTGCGAATAATGACGGACTCTCCTTATGATAAAAGTTTTAACATTTTGTGATCATCAATGAAACCTTGGAATTGCCATTCCAACAGGGCTATGCGAATTGGGAAAGAATACATTACTGGCCTAGGACATACAAAATTAAAGTAAAACGTGTAATGTACCACTGCTGAGTTAAGGCCTCTAAGCTCGCTCATTCATTTACTTCAAGTAGGTTAGTAGCAAACCCTGGCGTCGCAATTTTTAGACCGCCTCAAGACCACTGACATGGTCTTACCATTTAAACAACCGGGACTGACTGCTTAACCTGCCCTCCGAAGCACGGTAGCACTCAGATAGAAATGCAACTCTCGACCACCCATCCAACTAGGGATCGACCGCCCATCTAAGCTCGCTAAAGTATATCTGTACAGTGAGAAAAATTAGGCGCTTGGCTTCTCCGGGTTGGTGGTCACAAACCCGAGCCATGTTTGATAAGTAATTTAGGATTCGCTCGCAATGGGACACGCATGAGCTTACCTACATAACATTCCTAATTCTACTATTTTTTTATTTTATTTTCATCTCTTTACTATTTCTTACTTATTTTATGTTTCGTATGTTTCCAGGTTTCGGACGATTCCACTTCTGCCTACTGGCGGTCACCGGTCTGATCTACGCCAACACAGCCATCGGTATCACTATAGTGTCGTTCGTGTTGCCAGCGGCGACATGTGATTTCCGCATGACTTCTGCGGATAAGGGCTGGCTCACCGCCGCGCCTATGTTGGGTAAGACAACCTTTTGCTACTTACATACGTCTAACTAGTGTTGGGTAACAAGTTCTCTGTTATATCCAACACTAGCTTTTCTTTTTTTCATACTTTCACAATTTGTACACAACATTAACGTATTACCACTATTTCTTATACACATTATAGACTTATTACTTTGAGTTTTTCCGCGGCACAATATATTGTTTTACCAAGTAAAAACACTTACTTTGATTTCCCGACGTCTGGATTTCACTACCCGTGGTCGCGGGTGGACTAGACCAAACTCATACTCATATCAAGCAAGCTATTTTCCTACTCCTAACAATTATTGTCAATTTTAATGATAACTTTGTCGATATTGGCGTTTGTGACTGTTTCATTGGAAAACGCGAGAAAAAATATGATGCTCTCCGTTACTACTTATGTCTTACCAGTGTTATCAATGAAATGGTTGTTAACAGTGGAGATCTGTTTCTGTAGTAAGAGCTAAAAAGTTGGATGTTTAAAAGTTAAGGTATACTTATTGATGAGGAAGAAATATCAGCAAAATTGGTTTAAGTACATCTTTCCAATCAATTGGTTCACAGTCAGCACATGAAATTTTTGATTACTTAAGTATTTTGTTATAAAATTTGAAAATTACTATTGTCATATTAAAGGTCATCATAGTTATTACTCTGACACCAGGATTGGTCAGGTTGACCATCCACTCGATGTAGAAGATATGACAATCAGTTATCCCGTGACCACGAGCGGTGTAATTCGCTCGAAACGTCGGGTCCGTATTTTTAGTAAAATACGTTAAATTATCTAACGCGATACAGACGTTTCATTTAGTATAAAGATATGACAAGATTCTAATTACCTATAGTATGTGAAGAGTTAATTTCCTTCACCAGATTATGTAATATTTTGCGTATTGCCTTAAGCCTATAGGAAAAACCATTAAAAAAATCTAGGCCTCCATAATTAAATATACCAATTACATTACATGAGAGGTAAATAAATACGCGAAATACTTTTAGAATATAATAATTAATGTGTTTAACTAGGTAATAGGAAAATGGAAAACGGAAACGATTAAATATCCTTTGAATCCTTCTAAGGAAACCATGTAAGCAATTTTAAATACACATAATAATATGTGGGAAGAAGGTTGCTAAGAATATTTGTAACCAATTTGTTTACATAGCTTTTATTCTCTTCCTGTAGATATATCTATCTCTATACGTACGAGTATATTATAGAACAGTTCCGATTTGAAAAAATATTTCAGTGTTGGATAGTCCACTTATCGAGGAAGGCTATAGTCTATAGGCTATAGGCTATTTGTCATGTCGAAATTCCTACGGGAACGGGCACAACGCGGGTAAAACAGCGGGTAGCTGCTAGTACCTAATATAGGTTGTTTACATAAGTAATAAGTACCAAAGGCTTTATTTTTAATGTTTTATTTCTGTAACCGTTTTTTGGGTTGACTGCTCAAATAAATAAAAGGTTATTCCAACTTAATATCCCTTTCTACAACGTCCTACAACTGATCATTGATATGCCTGCACTAACAATGAATGTAAAAGCATAAAAAACGTTTTATTCGCGGAACTAACGTGTCGTTTAGCCATTGTATTCAGAGTAATCGCAAGTTAATAAACTATCTGCGCATAGTATGTTTGTATTGTATCAATATTTTCCTCAACGTGATTTTGCTGCAGCTATCATATTGCAGGTGGCCGGAAAATATTAGAGTACATAAAATATTAGAGATAAGCCCCACTCCAAAACAGTACCTACTCATAATTAATTAGGTATTAGTAGGTTATGGTAAGGTATCTGTTTAATCTAGGTATCATAAAAAATGCCTGAAAGAAATGGCAAGAGGACCTAAGTAATTTAACTAATTTAAGATACATAGTTGATCTAAGGCCTAAGTTGGGGTTTAACATAACTCCTTTGCTTGATGAAGTACCTAATTCCCGAATCGAATTACCTATTGCCATTTCTTTCATTATCTGCTTATGGGTGTCATGGGTATTGGCGAGTCAATATGAAAAAAACTACTTAATCCATTGATACCACAGTCCATAACTTGGTAATAGAACAAGAAACAATATCCATTAAACATCATAAAACATGTTACCCAATCGTTACTTCCAGGAATGGTGATTGGTTCCTACTTCTGGGGATGCCTGGCCGACACCAAAGGGCGCAAGCTCGTGCTGATCTCCACTCTGCTGCTCGACGGCTTCGTCGGCATCTTGTCCTCCTTCGTGCAGATCCTGCCAATTTTCATGGTCTGCCGCTTCTTCAACGGATTCGCGTATGTACACTTTTGATAAAAAAAATCAAATGATAGTAATGAATACCGAGATAGAAACAGTTAATTGCCTGTCACAAGTAATACTATCAAGGGCATTAATGTGGGATGACTAGTGTACTATTAAACCCTCATTGAGATTGGAAAATAAAAAACAATTCTTGGAACAATTTTATTTACAAGAGGTTTAGAAGACCTTCGTTATCAAATATTTAAGCCCAGTGAGAAAGCGTGGTGACTATGACGTATTTAAGTGGGACTCAGTCGTCACTCATTTCCTCTGCAGTAGAATGTTACAGAACATTTTATAAACAGAAAAAATTAGATTTTTCTACAATAAACTGGTTGAGTTTTAACCATCCAGTTGCCAACTTAACTACATTCCATAAAAAAACTGCAATCTAGGCATCCTGCATTCAAACTCGTCCATTTTTAGGGTTCCGTAGCCAAATGACAAAAGCGGAACCCTTATAGATTCGTCATGTCTGTCTGTCTGTCCGTCCGTATGTCACAGCCATTTTTTTCCGAAACTAAGACCTATAGGGTGCCTGTTCATTGACGCGGAGCGAGCTGGCGGAGCGGAGCGAGCGAGTATTGCAGAGCGAGCGAGTATTGCGGAGCGAGCGAGTATTGCGGAGCGAGCGAGTATTGCGGAGTGGAGTTATGCGTAATATTTCGCGTATACTGAACTCGGCCTGGTTCCGCGTAGTCCGCAACTCCGCTCTTATCAAGGTCGATAAATAGCGTATTTGACAATTATCAAAAGCGTGAGATTCGTGTCCCTGGTCGAACTTCACCGGCATACTATCCTATCCCACCGACCCGAGGTCCATTTCCCCGCCGCCTCGCTCCGCCGCCCTACTCCGGCGGCCCGCTCCGCCGCCTCGCTCCGCTACCACGTGTCGCTTCCAAAAATGTATGAATTTTTAAACTAGCTCGCAAATCGCTGTCCACTGCAGCTGAGCGGATGTTTTATGCAATGCTATTGGTTAATATTTCTCCGTTTCTCTGCTCCGCCGCCTCGCTCCGCGCCAATGGACAGGCACCCTTACTGTTGAAACTTGGTAAGTGGATGTATTTTGTGAACCGCATTAAGATTTTCACACAAAAATAGAAAAATCTTAAATTGCTGCATAACAGTGAACGATCGTCAATTTACTGCACAAACCCGTGTTAGCGCATCACGTAGGTTCTCAATGGTGCTATTATGGTCCAAACGGAAGTAAAACCACATCTGTCAACTTTTGAAAAGCATATTACAGAGAACTCATAATCTACCCATTATTAGTATTAGTTACATTACAAATCAGACATAATTTGAAAATAATTAATTGCACGTGTTTGCCTACACGTGATATTTTGTTTCCCATAGACTCTATTACAAAGCAATAGGGCTATTTATGGTCGACGTCACCAGACAATGGAGATAATAAGTCATTACTTATCAAACGTAACGTTTGAATCAATTATAAAAGCCTGGTTCCCACATTTTCTTCTTATTTAGTATATACAAGTAGTTAACTAGCATTATTCTGCAGTGCCTATTATAATATATGTTCTGTGACGTTGCAGGGTGGCTGGTGCCATGGGTATATGTTTCCCATACCTAGGCGAGTTCCAAGCAACCAAATACAGAGAAAAGATCCTTTGCTGGATGGAAATGTTCTGGACCCTTGGAGTAATCTTACTACCTTGTAAGTATTTATTACTATTATCAGTTAAGATTTTCGCAAGATCAATTAATACACTTAATGCAGTTTGTAATTACTTGTATCAAGGTGTATGTTATAACCAATAAGTGTCCTTAGGTGGTTAGGGTCGAGAGAAATCTCAAATTTAACTGCTGAAGTCAAGTACAGTTACCTTCCGATACGTTTCCAGTTAAATAACGTTTATACAAAAGCTAGGTTATGTCCTTAACGCTCATTTCAAATAGGTATTTTGTGGACCAACTAGTTTCAATGAGATACTTTCGAAGATTTCTACAACATCTTAACTTAAAACTTTACCTCTGCATACCTACCTACTCATAGAGATTGAACTCATAAATCGTATGTGGCAGTCCCTTAGTCGTTATTTGTGAACAGTTTTTTTAGAACATGTTTTATTTATTCAGTGATCGCGTGGGTAATCATTCCCATCCGGGGGATTCGTCTGGAGAGCAGTGGTTTCTCCTACGACTCATGGAATTGGTTCGTGGCGGCATGTGGCGTCCCGTCCCTGCTCCTCGGCTTCTGGCTCTTTTCCTTCCCAGAGAGTCCCAAGTTCATGATGGAGTGCGGTGATTACGATGAGGCGCTCGCTGTACTCCAGGGTATCTACAAGAAAAATACTGGCGATGATCCCGCTAACTACCCCGTGAGTAATGCTCTCGTATCTTATATAGGAGAACTATAGACTCAACTTTGAGATGACTCTATGGTTTAGCTAAATATTTAATTGCTTCCTTTTTAAATCCTCTTCCCTAAATCATATTTCTATTGTACGCATGATGTACGTTATTCTTCGCATACGAGTAACCTTAAGTTATGTAACTAATTATATGTTTTGCTTGCCAGATTAAAAGTCTCAAGGAGAAGGCCCGTAACACTTCTGTCGGATCCGTATCTTCGTTAAAGTCCATCAGAAGCTTGAGCATACGCAAGCGCAAGGACCTGAAGCGGTTGTTCCACGAGATTTGGTCTCAAACCAGGGCCCTGTGCAAACCACCCTACCTCAAGTACACCATTTTGACCTGCATCATTCAATTCGGATTAACTACCAGGTACATTTTTTGATTGATCTATCTCTAATGTTGATGACATTGATGATAATAGTTATGTGTCATAAAGTCACAAGAGCAGAAATCATAGCCCCATGATTTCGTTAAGGTGGTATAACTATATGACACATGAAGTGAATTAGCTAAAGAATCTTGCACTAAGATTGTAATTAATCCACTTTGGTCATCAAAAATAACCATTAAAATTATGGTAGTGTCTTGTGCGTTTAGAGTTCCACATGTCCACAAAAACAAACGACGGACGTTTTCCAGCCCCACACGTCCCAAGGCGAAACAGAACAATCCCAATACCCAAAAAATAATATTCAATCACTGTATTTGCTCATTCCAGTTACTACACCCTCATGGTCTGGTTCCCCGAGTTGTTCAACCGTTTTGAGGAGTACGAGAAACGTTTCCCCGGCACCCCAGCCTCCGTGTGCGACGTCTCCGGCATTGTGGTGGAGGATGCTTCTCTCGACTGCAACATTGATAACAGCGTGTACATGCATACCCTTATCGTCGGTCTCGCTTGCATCCCTACGTCGTTGTGGCTGCCTCTTTGCGTTCACAAGCTCGGAGCGAAATTCTTCTTGAGTAAGTTATTTGAGTGTGTTTTTTTAACGATTTGGGAGGTCTTATATGGGATAGGTTTTTGTATAGGAATGTGAAATGTTAGCTGGTTAATAACTTCAAGGTTAAGAAGGAAATATTGACTTATGGTGGTCATAATCCTTGGTAATATAATATTTAACTTGTCTGTTTAAATATTTTAGAAACCTTGTTTATTGTTACTGTCTATAATAGGCAATTATATATGTTTTATATTACCTTATTATACTTATTACGGTATAGTGCCTACACGTTTTAACCGTATACTTTTTATATTCCAGTCTTCAGTTTGGGTGTCGCCGGCGTGGTCACCGTCGGTCTTTACTTCGTGGAGAACTCCAACCAGAACCTGGTGCTCTCGTGCATCTTCGAAGCCCTCACCTCACTCGCCATCAGTCTAGTATTCTGCGTGCTGGTCGATTTGTTCCCAACTAATCTTAGGTGACTATGACGTCATTTTTAAGCACGAAAGAACCTATTGGGTTGAAGGCATGTTGAAGGGCATCCGAATTTTGCCTGGTTCGCAAAAACCATGATTATTATCAAAAGAACTGACAGGTTGTAATAGTTTAGATTACTTCTCCAGGATGATAATTTGAAAATGCATTTGTACTCCAATGATTTTGTTCACAAAGCTTCTACTCGATAGATCTACACATAATCTCCCAAAACTATCGAAAGTGATGTTAAGCAAAAAAGAACTGGAGAAGGAATCGTGAATACATAATAACTTCATCACACAGAAAGTATATGGTGGTCTCCATTCCATCATTCCATCAGGTGATAGAAACGGCTCTGTAACTTTATGCTATTATGGACTCTAACTGGGTTATGGTTAGATAGTACGTGTATGCGCTTGCTATGCTATGGCACAGGCTATGGTCAAATTGAGTAAAATGGAGGTTAAATTTGTCCAAGGAGAAAGTACCTAATCTGTGTTTGTGGTATTTCAGAGTGATGGCTGCCGCTCTTTCCCTTACGGCAGGTCGATCTGGCGGTCTCATCGGAAACCTGTCTTTCGGCTACTTGATCGACATCAACTGTGTCATCCCCATCGTTGTATTCTCAGCATTCCTATTCAGTAAGTTCCATTGTAATTGTTAATGCGAAAGTACGTAACGATGTAAGGAAGGATGTATGTTACTCTTTCACGCAATAACTACAGAACGGATTGTCATTAAACTGCTAAATATACAGCTAATAATACTTCGGAATAACACAATAATATGACAACGCCTTTGTGCTTACTTTTTATCCCGAATATCTCACGGGAACAAGTACCACTCAAGTAAAAATCCTAGAACTTAGTTCCTTATATTATGCACACCTACGAACCTAGAAGATCGCCCCGTAGTCCAAAGTCCAATTTGTATCCCTTGGACCACGGGCTAGTAAAATTACTCATGGTTCCATCCAACCACCAAAGTTGTTTCCAAAATGGTTTTTATAAGATATCTAATAAATGCTTTGTTTGTATCCAACAGCTGCTGCAGGACTCTGCTTCTTCTTGCCAAAGACCGGTCAAGAGGCGCTGGACTAAGCGAAAGTCGTACAAATAGTGAAATTAGTCAACAGAGTAGCTATCACAGCGTCGTGGTGTACAGTGTACACGCACCATTAGTTGTCAATATTGTGTACATTATTTATTTTCGTGTTTACGTCACGTGCTGCGGAACAGTTACTTCAAGTGTAGTCACAGGGGCGTTACCAGCTGCAAAGTACTGTAAGTAACGCTCGTGTGGACCTACCATGAGCCAGTAACGATCGTTCGAATGTAAGATATAAATAAATAGTATTAATTAATATTATAAAAATACAGTATTTTAGTGTTGACTGTGTTATATTAATTCAATTAAATTATTATTAAAGATTATTTTCCCTTTACGATGTATATTTTTGTTTTATTTATGTTTTTTTAGAAACTTTAAACACTTACAACAGGCAAGTAAAACACTTACTACGCGCAAGCGCATGTCGGCGATGATAATACAAAATTATCATTGTATTTTGTCCCGTATTTTTTTTGTAAAGTATCTGCAGTTTAAATGTGAGTAGTTAGGATCCTTTATGTTCATTTATTACGGTTATTTTATATTTTAACCGACAAGCACGAGACAAAAGGGCCCGTGTTGAAAGCTCTTTTTAGGGCAAGAAGAAATTAAAAACCACTTTGTACAAAAAGATACATAATATATTATTTAAACTTAATATAGTAACAAAAAGATCACATTAAGAACTATATTAGAAAATAACTAACATTAATTTTATATTCATAATAATGTGTTCGCAATTCACATAAGTGCTGAAATTAACCATAAATGTTAAATAGTTTCGGAATCGGACAGATGTTTTTAGTTTGAATGTTTTATGTACATTATAAAATGTGTTAATTTTGTAATATATAATTAAGTTTTCAGGATAGGACAATAACCTTTTAGTAAACTTTATGATAAAACCTCCATATAGAAGAACTTTGCTAATGTCCAACAAACTTTACATTAAAGTGCCTTCAAAATAAAGCAACACTTCATAATATACTTATAGATAAGTTTATTTTTAAACTGAATTCCATGAAAGCATTTCAGAACCTTGATTTCAGGACAGGGATGTTTGTTGAGGGACCTTTGCTCAGAATAAATAAATGAACGAATAAATACTTAATTCGAATTCGATTTTTTTTTAATTTGAATAGGTTGAAAAAGAAAGTTATTTTCTCGGGTATAGTGTGGCAGCTGATCAGGTGCTAGTGTATTGGGTCGTTTACATTAGGCAAAGCTGACAACGCTAGCTAGAACTCAGTAACAGACTAATAAACGAGTATTCTGTAGGCCACCTGTGGTTACAACTAGGATTCCATATAGTTAAACAATTAATCGAAAGTGGTATCTGAATTTGGTGGTCGATGGTGTAAACAAGTCAGAAATGTTCAGCGGCGCTCGCGCAGCTTTCGATCATTTTCCAGCGGATATCGTACATAAAGCTGAGGCCCCACTACGGCAAAACCAACGCGATAATAGATACCAGACGACGCAGGCAAGGTCGAGAGAAAAACATGGCGGTTAATCCGGTGATGCTTATTCAATAGTCTGTTAGCAGCTAACATAATATCGTGTAAATACTAGTTCTAGCGCGAGCTCTGCGGCGCGTTGGAGACCTGCGGCAGGCCGAACTCGTCGACGGGGATGCCGTCGCGGTTGCGCACGCTGTCGGCGCCCGGCTCCTTGTCGGGCGCCTCGGGCGCCTTCACCACGTCGTCCAGGTACGACGCGTCGTCGTCCAGGGCTATCTCGTCGCCTGGAATTGGGTTGAGATATGAATTATTACTTTTAGTTTAGGGTTTCTTACTGCTAGGGTTCAGTTGGTATGGGAAAGCGAGGTGCTGCTTCAACCTATTAGATGTGTACTAAACTAAATTCTATATACTAATATATAAGGCACAGTTTGCTTTATGAAATAGATAGTGAATTTTTGGTTGTATAAATGCAATAATTTATATACTCTAGAACTACCAGTCAGATATAAATATTATTTTCGTTTAAATGAGCTTTTCTATATGATATGCCACAGATATAACAAACACATCCATCAACCAACAACACAAACAAGTTAATCATACCTAGGGCATCCAGCTCCGCAGCGAGTTCATCATCATCGATCTCCGGCATTCCGTATTGACGGCCGAGTGCCTCCTGGACCTCGTCTGCTTGTTCCATCATATCGGCCAGGTCGTCGTTTACATCCTGTCAAAGTCAAATATTTCTATTCAGTTTTGGCCCCATAGAGGCTCATAAGAACGTACCACCCATTCGGAAGAACATCAGCAGAGAAGAATGGGCAAGAAACTCTGCTGGTTATTTTTTTAAATCAAGGTATAATACCTGTAAGTAATATTAGTTGTTAGTTTAAGTGAACCGATGTACACAGTGGCTTATATATAACGACCAGTATGGGCTAATTTGAAACTTGAAACAAGAAATATTTTCTTGGAAATGAAGTCACCAATTTTAGAGATACCTAGCAAGAACTGCATATTTTTTTATCTAACCAATTCATCAAATTCGGTTCAGAGGTTTCGAATAAAAGCTCAGAGTGTGTTTGCATAGAAGCCAAGTGGAGCTCAAATAAATTATTAAACATTCTGATTGGTCAATTGAATGCCGCACTATATGACTCCGCTTCTACCTAACACACACCTAGACAGATGGACAGACAGAGTTACTTTTGCATTTATACAGAAGGTACATTATCACTACATAGTATAAAATAAAGTCGTCTCTGTTTCGTGTCTGTTTGTCTGTTTGTCTGTATGCTTAAATCTTTAAAATTACGCAACGGATTTTGATGCGGTTTTTTGTAATAGGTAGAGTGATTCAAGAGGAAGGTTTTTATGTAAAAAAATTCCCGTAATTCCCACGGGAACGGGCACAACGCGGGTAAAACCGCGGGGCGCTGCTAGTTACCTATAAATATAGGTACATTATTACCTACATTAGTACATTATACCAGTTTAAGACTATTTTAGGTCCACTATTGATGCGGAGCGAGGCTAAGGCCGAGGAAATATCTGATGGGAGATTTTATGCAATCCTATTGGTTTATATTTGTCAGTTTCTCCGCTCCGCAGCCTCGCTCCGCATCAATGGTCAGGCACCCTTAAACTGGTAATTTTGGACTTAATTACCAAAAATGCGACACTTTACACAATTTTGTGAGGAAAAATAACAAAAATACATGAGGAATTAATCATCATTGTTTACTGATTAATTTATTACTGAAGTAGTTATTTTATGTACTTATATTTATTATATTGATGACCTTATTTTCTACAAACAGATATCCTCAGTCATGTATTATCAATATCAATGTTATTTACCTCTGTAATTGTTTGAAGGGCTTACTGAGAGATGTCAAATGTTTGTCAAATGTTTGTCAGATGTCAAATGTCAGTGGCTCACCCGGGTAATGGATATTATAGACTACCTTAAGACCACCAAGATGATAAAATAAAAAGAAAAAAGCCTCAATAGTACCAACAATTTTTTCAATAGTGTGACCAACAGCCCCCTAAAGCCATCTGAATGTTCCCATAATATGTTTCCTTTGATAACCTAACCTCACTAAGGTTAAGCCACTCAAAAATAAAATCCATGGGGAGGATTTTGGTTTGGAGGGCTGAATAGAGACACACAAACCTCAATAGTATCAATATTAATCTTCTTGAACTCCTTCTTCATCTGTGTGACTCCATCCTTCATGGCTGCTATAGTGGAGTGTGTATCCTTTAACGTCTGCGTAGCGTAGTTTGCTTGCTCCATGTTGAATGACTGAGCTCGGAGGCTGTCTAACTGTTGTTCATACCTGGAATATACATTATGGCATGTCAGTATATAGAATGGCTGAAGTACTTTGGTTAAGTTCTAATTTATCTAAACAAATCTATACGCATACAATAAAATTCAAGAGATTCTTTGAATTTGCTAATTAATCCCTTAAGTTGCCAGCCAGATTTGTATTTGAGGATTTACCGGTTTACACAACTTACATCTTTTTCTGTTTCAAAACCCTCATAGCTTTCTGTTTAACAGAGTTTTTGGCTGGTCCTTCTCTCATTTTGTTCATTTGATCTTTGTATTTCCTAAGCTCTGTCTCCAACTTCTGAACTTTTTGCTCAATATTTTCTGCTCTGCCATCAACCTGTAAATTAGATATTTAGCTTGAAACATAGCACACATACAATACAAAACAAGCCTCTAATAATTTTATTATGGAATTCTAATTTCAATGATGATGGAATGAATCATCAAAGGTAAATAGGTACTTACATTTTTGATACAATCGTTTATACTTGGTCCTGGTTCTTTGGGTTTGGAACGACCAAATAGCCTATTCATTGTGAGATTTGTGAGAATATGTAAATCAAACTTTATAAACGGAATTAGACAATATCCGAGAAATCGTTGGTGGATACAACAAACTTGTATTGATAATTGATATCACAGATTGATATTGTATGTAACTTGCTTCTTACTATTATTTTTCTTTGAGATGGCAATGGGAATTGGGAATGGATGGATGGAACAAAACAATTTAGACATTGATAATGACAAGTGGGTTGAGTGGCATAACAGTTAAAATTCAATGTCAATGTCAACTAACCAAACTTTCATTGTCAAAAAAATATTGATTTTTACAAACTTCAACCTATAAATTAATTTTACAACAACAAACAAAAAAAATTCGAGCGCACCTGCGAATGAAATTGACTTACTAAATATTTTATTTTGTGTATTTTTTGTATTATAATTATATTTACAAGGCTCTAAAGAAGTGCACATTAATTACATGAATACAACTATCAAGTATATTTGCGAGGCAAATCATCTGTTTAATTTATTTGCCGCTATTGAATAAAATTGTTAAGTTTTAAATTTTTAAAGATTTTATTTTCAATTCAAGCTATAAAAATACAATCCCGCGATAACAATGAATGGTGTTTTAAACGCGGTAAGTTAACCAAATGCTTAAAATTATTTAATAGTATTTTTACTGTTGTCTAACATATTTTTCATTTTAAATGTAATACTTATGTACTGCACATAAAGTTATGTAGATAAATTAAAAATATCGAAGCGTCAAGTCATTAAATAGTTTCTTCATCTTTTTTCTTCTATTCCAACATTATTCACTACATATGACTTATTAAATAAAATTAGATTATTAGTATGTAATTTACTTAGTAGTTACATAAATGATTCGTAGGTAGAACCTATTTAAAATGAATTATTTTTAGTGCACATTATATGTATGTATGTAAATCATCATCATTCTCATTACTTCTAGGTAAAAACTTTTAAAAGTATATTGTTTAAACAACAGAGTTGCCCTGCATCCTGCAGTGCGGTCCAATGTCGGAAATGGGACGTCACCCAGCTCTTACGTGCTCAAACGAAAACAAAATTTAAGTATGCAGTTTTAATACTGAACCGACCGCTGACACAGGATCCGGAGTTTCTTTGTAAATTTTGGAATAATGGTAAGTAAGGTGTAAACGTGAGTTCTACTGGTTATTCTCATTACGTACATGAATTGAAGAAAAGAACATGGAATTGTTGAATGCACTAATCTCAGAAATTACCGATGAGATTTAAATAATTCTTTTTGTAATGGATAGCCACATTCAATGGGAAGATTATAGGCTATTTTGCATTTCGGAATTCTCATGCAACCATTATAAATGGGGGTACAACTGCGGGGGGTTGCTAGTTTGACATAATATCCCACTGCAGGTCACAAGCCTACCTACCGGTTAGGTATGCAAGTCTATAAATAAATTAGGTATATCAGTGGCCCCGTTAATCTTAGTTCCCTAAAAAGTACCACTGTTATCACATTATTTTGCTGCCTATTTATAAGAACCTAGGTAATAAACTATACTGTCAATAAATTAGTTAAATCTGAATGAAGATCGGAGACTCCTCCATCTTATCTTATTCTCTAAAATATATCCTATTGCTAACCAAGATAGTTAAAATAAAAAAGTATCATTATATTTGGTCCAGACGTTCTCGAGTTATAAATGTTGTCACTAACATGACTTTCGTTTATATATATAGATATATTTATTATAATTATACTATCTGTAAATAAATACATATACACATTTAAAGGACACAATATGGTCTGGTCAACAGCACTTAAGAGGTTAAAGATCAAAAAATAATGTTATCTTCAATACAATTATAATTAAAGAAAAATCATTTCTTATGGAGTTCAATGCAACTTACTATCTATAAAAAATAATTGAGATATGTCGTGATGACGCCCCCCGAGCCTTGCGTGATTAATGGACAGCCCCTAATGTAACCGCAGCTTTTATTTCACTAAATTTTAGTGTTCAATAGTAACTATGACAAAATTAAGTGAAATTTTATATTTATTTCTAGCGTCAGTCAGAATGACCGTCGACGGAGGGACATCTCGCTGGGATCAATACATCAGCACCTTACCGAACGATGTACAAGATACAATCAAGTTACCAGACTTGGTCACGGGAGACTTCGACTCGATATCTCCGGAAATATTAGATAAATATACAAAGAAAGGTTGTAAGGTGAAAGTACTCACAGTAACCATTTTTTCCTAAATACACACATTCAGGAAGAAAATATTAGTCCTTATGTAATATTGAAATAATATTTTCGTACTTATAATTTGCTGCTGCGCCTCGCGGCTTTACCCGCGTTGTTCTCTTCAGAGGAAATGTCAGGCTAAAAATAGCCATCGTTTCCGACATCAGCACATTCAAGCAAAACAAAAAACATCTTCAGCATTATTATATTAGTCTATCTCTGGCTAATACACTCTGATACAGTGCAAAAATACTTTTTAGTGTTCCGTACCCAAAGGGTAAAAACGGGAACCTATTACTGAGACTTCGTTCGTCCGTCCGTTTGTAAGTCACCAGGCTGTATCTCAAGAACGGTGATAGCTAAACAACAAATACTAAAAATAAAATAAAACAAATATTCAAGGGGGGCTCCCATACAACAAACGTTATTTCTTGCCGTTTTTTAAAGTACGGAACCCTCCTTACGCGAATCCGATCCGCACTTGGCCGGTTTTTTCACTAAAGATGCCTATCCTAGCCAAAGAGTTACTTGTTATATATAGACTAGACTATCTGTCTAGTCTATATAACAAGTAACTCTTTTACTCACTCTCCAATATAAAATCTATTTAGTATGTAGAATTTCATCTTAATTAATTTGTTGTAAAACTTTCAGATACAGCACACCCCAGATCAAGATAAAACCGATTTTACAAAAGCTTTAATGGAACTTAAGGAGTATTGCCAACAAAATAACACTGAGGTTTGTGTCATTGTAATTTCTCCTACTTTCTAGTATCAAACAGAAATAATGTTACTTCTATTGCTCTACCTTCGCTCCAAGATTGATAATTTTGACTAATTTCAACTCTCTAATCCATGCCTAATGAATATAATTCGTGAAATGTGTATTTGTGTACCTTTCAGTGCTATTATTAGACAATATAAGTTAGTATAATATTGTCTTTCCGATGAGAAGAAGCAGATCATACCTAAGCTCAATTGACACAATGCATTGCAAGGATATTTCAAGCTCTGCAATGAAATGTCTGGTCAATGGAATTCCAATCAGCTCAATGGTTAGATGGATAATTAGTTAGAAACAAGTATTAAATAACTTTCATGTTTTTGTTTCAGTTAGACCATATAATAGCGTTAGCCCAATGCTCAGGCCGTATCGACCAGACCCTGGCGAACATACAAACATTATACATAGCCAAGCAGACCGCCATATTTGACCCTACCAAACTTTACTTAGTGGCTGACGATTCGTTGTCATGGTTACTGTGTCCCGGTGACCATGTTATAAAGGTGCCGCTAGAGTCGAGGGTGCATAAGAAATCTTGGTGCTCTCTGGTGCCGGTTGGGGAAACTTGTCGAACTGTTACGTCCAGTGGGCTTAAGTGGAATTTAGGTTGGTATTATTAGAATACAGAAGGTTCTATAAGTTTAGATTTTATAAGCTACTAGTTTTACATTCACCCGCGACCTTCTTCTTCATCGAGTGGATGGCCAACCTGACCAATATTATCCTGGTGTCAGAGTTATTGAGCCGCCAAAGGCCTCTGACATGGCTCAAGTAACGACTACTATCCGTAGAAAGTAACCGGGACCGACGGCTTAACGTGCCCTCCGAAGGACGGAATCATCTTACTTTTCGAGCAATCAGGTGATTCAGCCTGCAATGCCCTAACCAAACTGAGGAAAGTCTCACAAAGAGATTTTTGTGAGATATCCCCACCGGGAATCGAACCCGGAACCTCCGGGTCGTGAGCCGGGCGCTCAAACCACAAGACCACGGACGCTGTTCCACCCGCGACCAATAGGTGGCGCTAGGTTATAAGGCTAATGTTATTGTATTTTTCGTTTGATGGGGGTCGCGCATTTTGCTAAATGTTGAGTGAATTGCGGTATTGACCGCAGTAGCATGCAGCAACTGCCGACCATAAGCCCCACTATGAATCTATATGAAATTTCAAGCGCGGCGACACTGCTGCATTCTTTCGGCAGCTGCTGTTCGGCTACTGCGGTCACTACTGAAAACACATCTTTAAGTTAAAGTTTTATGAAAGTTCGGATGTTAGATTTTCCAAGCATATAAAGTGATGTGTGAAATATCGAGGCCTGCAATAGGCACCTATTCTCCTAACCTATTCTCCCTACTTAATAGTTAATTACTTTTTAATTTCCATGTTGTTATTCTTTCAGCGAACCAGCCTCTGAAATTCGGTGAATTAGTAAGCACGTCAAACACTTTCGACGGATCGGAACAAGTGAAAATTAAATGTAGTAACACGATACTGTGGTCTATGAAAATACCGAGTTTGACAGGTATTTTATAGTTTTGTTCTATGTAGTTTTTTGAAAATAATCAATACGTTGTATCCAGATTCCTGACCTGACAGTTATGAAGTATCCCTTATTCGTTGAATTCCGTTTCCATTCAAGAGGGGCGGAGCCGTGCGAAACCCAATAGGGTTAATAAACCAATCACAGCGATTGTCAAACAACGCATTGACATGTCAAATGTTTCGTAATACGTTGTGATTTTGCACAGTTTCGCTCCTCTTCAATGGAGACGCACCCTTTAACAATACATTGCATCATTTGAATGCAATACATGTTACCATTTTAATTAAAAAATCAAAGAAGCTTTTTCCCATATCGTTGTCATGTTTGAGAATATGAAGTTGACGTTTAGCATCGAATATAATCGTAAATGTCGACAAATATTCCCATATCCCAATAGTTTCAAGAACTTGTGATATTCTATTCCTATTCCTTTTTTCATTAGTTACCATTAGTTAATAAGAAAACGCTCAATAGGTTTATTTTGTTATCAATTTATCAAATACTATAATAATGACACATGACATAAAGTTAGTGCTAAGTAAAAGTTAATAAATAGTCTGTCTCAGTTGCTTTCATCTGACTAAGATGAACGCCAAGAAAATGTGTTGTCTTCATTTTCTCTTTTCTGGAAACATCTCTATTAATTTTCTTTTTATCCTCTCTCTCTCTCTTTCTTTTTTGGTCCGCATCTTCCGCCTACAAGGTTCATAATGATTTAACTAATTAATCGTATTTTTGGGCCTTATTGGAATAAATATCTTTGGAGAATCCTACAAAATGGAGTAAGTACTTAAATTAAAATGGTGCTGTATAAGTAGTAAATAGTTTTGAGAGCTTTTTAGTAGTTTATAAAGTAGATAGACGAGACAACACATACGATATAGCACAGTTGACTTGCATAAGACACCTAATCTTAATTCAGTGTGAACTGTGAACAAAGCTCGTGAAAATAAAGAAAGCGTGTTCTAACTTGCATCCTAGCGCCATCTGTTGAGAAGCGATTGACGTTCCGGGTTCAAACAGCTTGATAAAAATACATGTTTCTAATATCTCTGGCTTGGGAGCTTAAGAGACTATGGTTGATTTGTTCTCTGTTCTAGTGAAGTAGGTCTCATAATGCAAGCCTTCTGCTATACTTAACTCCTGATAATAACTTAAATGTATTGTACTTATATAACTATGTTGGTACTATTGTTGTAGTATGATTCTTTAGTTGCATTTAATTCATACGTACGTACTTATTAATGTATACTTATTGTGGTTTTGTTTATTGTGAACTTTATGGAATGTTACATTAAATACCTTTTTGCCAAACTACACATTTACTGTTTGTCATGCCGTTAATGTCGTAAATGATGTAAAATTATGAATTGTACTGATATCTTGAGGGAGATGAAATGCCTTTGCCCAGCAGTGGGACATTGCCGGCTAATTATTTTACTTAAACTGTTATAATAATTACTTTTGGTGCATAGTATTTAGTACGTAGATAGTTAAGTACATATTTCAACTGTATGTTTAACTATAAGGTAGTTTGACTTGCATAACATTTTTTTATTGATGTTTCAAAATTAAACATTGTTTTTGTTAGATCATAGAAACTAACGTCGTTTGTTTCAATCACTACATAGTATGAAATAAAGTCGTCTCTTTTTCGTGTCTGTCACACTGTTTGTCTGTCTGTATGCTTAAATCTTTAAAATTACGCAACGGATTTTGATGCGGTTTTTGTAATAGGTAGAGTGATTCAAGAGGAAGGTTTTTATGTAAAAAAAATCCCGAAATTCCCACGGGAACGGGCACAACGCGGGTAAAACCGCGGGGCGCTGCTAGTAACTATTAATTTAGCTACCAAGTTAAGTAATGCGGTATGCTAATGAGCCTTTTTACTAGAAACCTTCCCGCTTAGTTTATTTGATATGATTTATTATATTACATAGATTTATTGTCTTATGTACTTATACTCGTATATTATATTATTAAACATTGGCCTTGAGTTTGATATTACCTCCATTAATCATAATAAAATTTGTTTTGTCAGAAACAATATACTAATATATAGACAATAATTAATAAAGTACAATGTGTGGGAAAATAATATTATCATATTTAATAATACCATGTAAAAATAATAGAAGAAACGAATTATTATTAATATATACTTAAATAATATCGTTGGAATAAAAAAAATAGCACAGAAAGCATGAGAGGCCTTCGCCCATCTGTGGGATATAACAGGCTAAAAACTTTTATCACAAAGATTGTCTCAATTAATCATACTACTCGTTCTATTAAGTAATTTAAGTAAATTTAATAAATTAAACTCCACTTGGATATAGTTACGTAAATCTGAAAGCCTTATATGCGACTTATTAACCTGAATACATAGGTAAATGAAAATACACATAAGTAGTCCGTTTAGACCTACTTATACATAAATAGCCTCTCCATATGTCAGTAAACTTGGTAATTTTCTTAAGTTAGTAATTTAATCTAAATATTTTCAAATTACTATGCTTAAATGCAGCATGCATACTAGCAAGTAATAAAGACAACATTTTTGAATGTTCCAAAAATAATTATTTATTTTTCTATTGATTGTACTGTTCACTTCCTACACTATTATTTTAACTACACAAAAACATATGAAATCTTATTATATTACATATAAAATAGATACATGTCAGAACCCATACATATAAAAGAATTTTAATATACCCCAAGACAAAAATCCAATATCCCATAATGCAGAATACTTAGTTCAGTCTTATTGTGTAGTTAATACAGACTATGTCTGACTGCCTGTAGTTGAATAGTGATGAGCTCTACCAAGGTCGCGGAGGCTGTGATGTCAGCGCTGCCAACATTACGGTCAAATCACGAGATGTAACCATCCTCTTTTGTCATCAGCTGATTTTGAAGGGAAAAATAACGAACAAGATATTTCAGACGACGTGTAGGTGATTTCAGAACTGCCTTCGATTTTTAAATAATGTGAGTATTCAATTGTTTTTTTATTTATGGTTTTATTACTCTTGATTTTATGTTCCATTTTTAATTTCGTTTTTAAACGTTCGAATGAGTTTGAATGTGTTCGCGGGTTTGTAGTTTGTAATATTTATGGTATGGACTCTATTGAATTTTAGGGGTCATGAATTAATATAGACAGGGAAGGAGTGTTGTTTATAGGAAGTGTAAAATATGAATGTCAAATAAGTATTGGGAAGGCGACGAACGAACGTTAATGAGCTTGAATAATCTGTTCTTCATGCATTATCTGGCTTAGAGATAAATATTTTTAATGATGTAATAACTAAGTTACATTATTATTAAAACGATTGTAAGTACATTAACTTGTATAAATTACTTAAGTACTTTTTATAGTAACCCATACAGATCGTAATCATATTATAACTAAATGTTTTTAATATCGTCTAAACAAATGCAATTGTTTGTCATTTGATATGAGAACAAAATAAGTAATGTCCATTATCTCAAGTGGGATTTTTCTCAGGCGCTTCAAGGCTGTCTTTCCACTAACGATTTGTCGTATTGGCCATTTATATCAACAGTCAATAATATAAATTACTATTCTACATTGGTTCTTAATTATTTTCAATCATACGAACGATCTCCAAATTACTTAGAAATTAGAGAATTCATTAAAAGTGTGATGCTTAGCTTATAAAGAATAAGATATGGAAAGGAACGTTTAAATTAAAATTTCACTGCCTAACTATAAGTAATATTTACTGCAAACTGAAAGATCAAACCACAGAAATAAAGCTTAGTTTACATCTGTCTATGGATATCTTACGTATACAAATATAAATTAGATAATATTAAACTCGAAAGATAGATAGGTACTATCCCATTCATTTGAACTATGCCGCTCACAATTATTTAGTGGAAAGGCACCCTAACACCGGTCCAATTTAAAAACGCATGAAATAACTTTAATGATCGTATCACGAAGTTCGGTCACATGCCCATAACCGCCAACATACCAATAAAATACAACTTCAGTGTTCGATCGCGCGTGCGCCGCGCCACACGTAAACTACGCTAACTTGCTACAACACGAAACCGGGTACGTTAAAACAACTTATTTAATCTAACATTAGTAATTAATCTTAACATTAATTAATTAATGTCTGATTTAAAGTTTAAAGTGGTCATGTGTTTAGTTAGTAATAGTTCAATATTTTGGGGACTTGAACCAAACTGGTTTTCTGCTGTTTATTGCTACGTTCCGAACTATTATTGACATTCTTTTTAAATTATTAAGCTTGTTATCAGTCAGTGACATTGGTTGTGTATATTGTCTTGGTTTTAATTTTGTTTTATATATTTATTTTTGTGTTTATACTTGAAAGTATTGACTAGACCACCTTGATTTGTTTGTTATGTTGTTTCTGCGAATTAGTTAAAGATTGTATTTTATCTATAATATTTCATTAGTTGTTTTTTTTAAGTTTATTAGTTCTTTATTAATACTTACCTAGTTTTTTTTACTAATACTAATACTATAATAGTGATACGAAAGTCTTGTTTTTGATGAAGTGCAAGGACAGCTTGGTGCATGATGAACCAGTATCAAAATCACCACATTGTTTCTGTACCTTGATCTCAACTTATAAAGTACCTATCTATACATATCAGTCTATAAGACAAAGGCCTATCTCTTACTCAGGTTGACAGATCATTGAGCCTTTCTTTTGGCCTGTAATGACCAGGCAAATATGTAGTTTAGCTTGCAACTTATTGCTAAAACTATCCACTCTAAAATCTTATAAGTTAGTCAGTAAGTTAGTGGTCTTTCCTGGTGTTGGAGTTTTCAGAACGATTTACCTCCTGTCGGAGGCCTTGCCTCTGACATTGTCATCTTTAGACAAAATACTGTAGATCATGTGATCAGTATTGTATTAGCCTTTCAAAAGAGCTTATTTGGGTCTAAAGGGAACAAATAATATATTTGAGTTAAGTCGAGTAATGTCCCACTGCTGAGCAAAGGCCTCTCGACTCATTGAAGAGGCTCAATACAATGAAGTTTTTCTTCTTCATCGGAACAATTGACTATCAAAGTGTTTGCCTAACAAATGATTGCGTGTCTTCCTATTTAGTTCACTAGTTTTGTTCCATTAATCTAATAAGCGGTGGTCATTGTTGTTTGGGTTTCACTTAATTCTTCCTCGTATTGACCTCGCTTCCTTCCGACTCTACTTGACACTTGTCAAGTTCATTACTTATAAGTTAAGTTGGTACTTAAGATGTAAATCATCTTAGAAAAATACAGACTTAAGTTCTCAACTTAAGTTGTTCAGATACATACATGAAGTATAATGTCCCACTGCTGGGCAAAGGCCTCTGATCTCACCGAAGACATTGGTACAGTAAAGACGATTAGTCGTAATCACCCTTACTTAATGCGTGTTGTTGAAAATTATTAAATTATTGGTTAGATACATATGTAGAAATAAACGGTTTGACGTCAAACTTTCATTATGACGTCAAACTTAAAAATTAAAGGCTAAAAATAGGTTCAGACTTCGTGGTTTTCACTTTAATACTAAGTCTTCTAATTAAATGGAAATGGAATGTACCCATCTACATTCTTTTACATAAGATCTAAGGCAAGTAACTTCTCGTGACCGCCCAGTTAGATTATACCGAGGACGCATAGCTAAACTCTCCATCACATATTTGTTTTTACACGATAACGGAATAATTACAAGTGTTTTCAAGTACTTAGATAAAAATGATGTTGCATTTTCTTTAGGAGTATCATTTTAAACATTAAACTGCGCTTGTAGGCAATTGACTTTCGCTCTATTTGATTCCTTTAAAAAAAGTATTAGCCTGTAAATGTCCCACTGTCGAGCAAAGGCCTCTCATTTTACGTAATATATCAGTACAGTGAGGAGGATTAGGCATAATCACCGAGCTGTGTAAAATCGCGGGACGCTGCTAGCACATGCTAAACGTGACCCGTTTACCTAAAGGAAGTAGGAAGTTCCCTACATTCAATACTGTCATTTCATTGTAATGAGTATTTAAACATATAGACGTGGGTCATCGCTCAGTTATGTCTTCTTATCTATTTGCACTGCCCATCCTATGATAAACGACCTTAAGTTACTATACTCAGAGTCATGTTTTCAGTAAACCATAAAATATACTTGATGCCTTGTAAAAATAAGGCATTAATTCTAAACATAACTTCCAGACGTTCTAAAAGTATTCTTAGATTTTATTTGTGAAAAAAGTATTGTTTATTTGTTTGGCCTTCGAGTTAACGCACAATATTCATTAGCTAACAAGTTAACATTGCAATAGGCGAGTTATAGTATGGACTATAGAGCAAACTATCTTAACTCAATCGAGTCTCAGTGAAGACGCAGATTAACTAATACTAGCTAGGTATGAGACGGTAATGATAAGAAATAACAAGAATACCGGAAACAATTTACTTCACGCTTCAAAGACTAGTCATAAATAATTGTTCCAAGGGTCTTTTTTATTTCAAAATGATGGAAACTTAGCCATGGGAACCTCTCATATTGAAACTAACAACGCCCTGCCATTTTACCCGCGTTGTACCCGTTTCTGTAGTAATTTCGGGATAAAAAAAGACTATGACCTTTCTCTTGAAAGCAGCTATCCATATATACAATAATTATAATTTAGATTGAACTGTTAGTTCCTGAGATAACCCCGTTTAAACAAGCAAATCAAACTATTCAGCTTTATTGTATTAGTATAGACTAACCGCGCCCCGCGATGTTACCCACGTTGTACCCCTTCCCGCGGGATTTCGGGATAATATGTATCCCATATGTTATTCTGATGCATAACCTATAATACTGTAAAGTTTCATCCAAATCCGTCCAATAGTTTTTTCGTGAAAGAGCAACAAACATACATCCATACACCCATCCTCACAAACTTTCGCATCACTACATTGTAGTATAAAATAAAGTCGTCTCTGTTTCGTGTCTGTTTGTCTGTTTGTCTGTATGCTTAAATCTTTAAAATTACGCAACGGATTTTGATGCGGTTTTTTGTAATAGGTAGAGTGATTCAAGAGGAAGGTTTTTATGTAAAAAAATTCCCGAAATTCCCACGGGAACGGGCACAACGCGGGTAAAACCGCGGGGCGCTGCTAGTTTATAATATTAGTAGGATAGGATATATAGATAGCTAGCTAGTATATAAACGTTACAAAGGTTAACGATAAAGGAAGGATAATAATTGGATAGCTAACATAAAATGTATAAAGTTGTAATCACAAGTACTTAGATGGCTTTAGTCCATTAACTAATAGTACTATTAATGGTTGTTTAAAGATGCTTCTATTTATATTGCTAATTGCTACGTTGCACTGTTAATATTACTTAGTTACATGTACGGTATATAGGCTATCTTACATGTCCATGGTTTAGCCTAGCCATGGTAGTGGACAGAAAAATTCGAGTTGTCTTTTGTCATACTTCCTGTCAAGATAAGATTAATATATAGTTATAGGTATAAAATTGAATCTATTTGATCTTAGAAATCAACATCAAAATATGAACAGAACTAATTAATGGGCTGACTCAGAAAATGGAATAGCTAAGTTGATTTTGAAAATTACGTAATACTTATACCTATCTGTGGCCTCTGGGAACTTGGATGATCCATCGGGGTGCCTTTACACTGCTTTTACCAGAGGCCGTGAATCGTTGATGATGACGATTGATATATATACCATCATTCTTTTGATACGTTGCTAAGCTACGTCATCACTACATAGTATAAAATAAAGTCGTCTCTGTTTCGTGTCTGTTTGTCTGTTTGTCTGTATGCTTAAATCTTTAAAATTACGCAACGGATTTTGATGCGGTTTTTTGTAATAGGTAGAGTGATTCAAGAGGAAGGTTTTTATGTAAAAAAATTCCCGAAATTCCCACGGGAACGGGCACAACGCGGGTAAAACCGCGGGGCGCTGCTAGTATTATATAATGTAAGCAAGTACGTGTAGGTTAGTGGCCAACCCTCATGGCCTCCGACGTGGTCTGACGAATGAAACAACCGGGACCGACAATATAACGTGCCCCCTGAAGCACGGTAGCGTTCAGTTAAAAATGCTATATCGGTCACCCATCCAAGTAGAGGCCGAGCTGCACGTTGCTTAAAGCAATGTTCACATCGCTAAACGTTTGATATGATTGGTAATATGTAATACTAGCAGCGCCCCACGGTTTCACCCGCGTTGTGTCCATTCCTGTGGGAATTTCGGGATGAAAAATAGCCTATGTTACTCGTGGATAATGTAGCTTTCGAATGGTGAAAGAATTTTTAAAAACGGTCCAGTAGTTTTCGAGCCTATTCATTACAAACAAACAAAGTTTTCCTCTTTATAATATTAGTGTAGATGTATTAGTATATGTTATGTAATATGTATTAGTTCCTATGAAAAGGCACCTTAAGTATGTAGTTACAGTACATTTCCGCAAACAATTATTAAAAGTATCCGAGATTTAAATAGTCACGTGTACTGATAAGAAAAGTTTCAACACTATGATAACGTTTGCACAACATCCTCGGTGCCGCGCGTTTATCCTAAGGTTGTCAACTCTTAAATTGATCGTCGAGATAGTATTGTTTTAACAGTTTCTAAGATAATAAGTTATGTAACATCAAATATATAAAATTCTCGAGTCACAGTTTTCGTTGCCATACTCCTCCGAAACGGCTCGACCGATTCTCATGAAATTTTGTGTACATATCGGGTAGGTCTGAGAATCGGCCAACATCTATTTTTCATCCCGAAATTCCCGCGGGAACGGGTACCGTGGTTGAACTCATCTGAAACGGCTCGACCGATTCTCATGAAATTTTGTGTACATATCGGGTAGGCCTGAGAATGGGACAACATCTATTTTTCATCCCGAAATTCCCGCGGGAACGGGTACAAAGCGGGTGAAACCGCGGGGCGCAGCTAGTCTTTATATAATATCTTAAACATATGCCGCCTGGTTCATAAACGTTCTATAACTAAAACACTGTTATAAAATGTTTTGTCTCTTTTGCTCTTTGTAAAATAGCGTATGTCGGAAAGGGACAAACCATTTGTTAGTAAGCGTTAATGTACTAAGGCCCGTATTCTTCGTCTACATTACAAACTTACATGGATTCGGCTGGGGAACCCTAAAATAGAACGTAGGGCTACCATGTTTCAGAGGGCACGTTAAATTGGCGTTCCCGTTTCAATCGGTAAAAGGTTAAACCTTGTCAGCGCCTTCAGGCGGTATAGAAATCTCCGACATCAGGGTTGGCCCCTAACCTATTTGAAATTACTTTATCCGTACCTTCAAGTTTGAAAATTTTTCTCAGGTCGAAGGAATTACAATAAATAGACTTCATTTGAACTTAAAATTTTAAAGCAAATCATTTATCGTTATGTGCAGGCAAAATACGCGTAAACCATCTCATATCAAAAACAAAGTCAACCTGATCGTATTTTTATGAATGAATAGCAGCGCCCCGCTGTTTTACCTGCGTTATGCCGGGTTATTTCGTAATAAAATATACTCGAAGCCTTCCCATTGAATGTCGCTTTCTATTACAAAAAGAATTATACAAATCGGACTGGCAATTCCCGAGATTAGCTCGGACATACAAACAAACTTACTTTTACATCTTTATAATATTAGTGTAGATTTCCATTTAGACAAACAAGTAACAAACCTAAGACACTAACGTATCTTGGTACATAATATTATATCGGCCGAACAATAAGTTGCTCCGTCAGGGAAAAAATGCCGCATGTGCATAATTTACAGTGGAAATGTAAATTCTTTGAAAAACTCATAAACTTTACAACGAGATCTATTTGAGTTTCCTATCACGAAGGTAATTTAAAACGATTTAAAATCGATTTGGCTCACTTGCATTAGTAATCGGATGGATTCACAAATGCTTCGGTATACGTAATGTGCGGCAGTATATGCGGATACATACATATGTGCCTACTATACTATATATCTAGAAAATATGCTGCTTATCGTACCTATTACATATTAGGATTCCGTTGCCGTTGCCGAATGTCAGAAATCGGAACTCTTGTAGACACCTGACAAGCTCGTTAGCACAGTAAGAGCGCTTACTGCGGTGAGAGTTGCGGGTTCGAATCCCGCCTGGAGTCGACAATATGTGTAGACATAGTTGTTGGCAACGTCGTCTGGGTGTCAATTATATATGTATTTATATATAAAATATAGATTCCGTTATACAAGCTAAGAGCTTAGTTTGGGCACGGTAATTGGGTCTAATTAATTAGGTGTGAATTAATAAAAATATTTACCTATAAAATGAGTTCGAAGACCACTGAAAAACGCAAAGATTACTTATTAGGATAAGCATATTTGTTTTACTAACAACTCGCATAGCAATTTTAAACAAACGACGTTATTTACTTTTCGTAATACATAAATATTGAAAGCAAACGATGAATAATCTCTATGTGTCCATTAATGACTAATGCCGTTAAATAATTATCAATACAATGGATCGGTTTGTTCATGTTCGTAGGTACCA
Source organism: Cyclophora albipunctata (assembly GCA_963082685.1). Lineage (NCBI taxonomy): Eukaryota > Metazoa > Arthropoda > Insecta > Lepidoptera > Geometridae > Cyclophora > Cyclophora albipunctata. Next base: position 8,482,342 of record OY720121.1, on the reverse strand, counting down.
ACTTTTTGTTACCTACGACTTTTTTATGGCCAGTTCAAAAATCAATAAAAATGTCCACAAGATTATTTGTGTATAACACATGCTTCATGTAAAGTGTACCTTTTTAGGGATGTGGAGTGTTTTTATGCATCCCTGGGTTTTTATGCATAGACAGGATAAAATAAAATTGATTTGCTGAAAAGATTTTATCAGTCCGATTTGAATAATTCTTTTTGTATTGAATAGCCATGTTCAACGCCAAGGTTATAGGCTATATTTCATCCCGAAATTCCTACGAGAGAACGCACAACGCGGGTAAAACCGCATGGGTAAATATAAGTAGGCGGCGTACGCATTACCTGTGTTATGGCATGTTATGGTCACACATTTGTCAAATGCGCATTACTGTAGTTCCTGTCGGTGTTCACTTTCTATTTTGTATGTATCGCGCTGGTGTGGTGTATGACGAGAGGTTTACGTAAATATTACGACTGTTGCAAAAGTTTAAAAGTTTCAAAGCGATCTATAGCTTTAGGTATCGGGTAGTAAGTAAGTAATAATGATGGGTTGACGGTATCCATTGAAATGGTGCGGTCCAGAGCAGAGATCAATGGAGCAATCTCAAGTAATGATCAATGTCCGTTCCTAATATCCCAAACCCGTAATCTCAGCTAACTAATTGCCGTTTATTTGCAAATATCAAAACTTTATATGCTTTCTTAGATAGGGATAGGTTACTGGACATCGCCTTAATGGCCTCAAACACTACTGCCGAGTACAATACAAATGTATGTAAAAGTCTTGTAGAAGAGTGAAGACAGTCATTATTATTCCATCTATTTTTGTTCCTATCAATCCTCATTCTGCCTGATACATATAGGTTTAATTACTAACGCCCGTATTCAGCGATGTCAAATACTTCCTTATTAGATATTTAATGAGTGATTTTGACGTGTAATGTATCAAACATTTTACTTAAGAGGGCCCTTCCCGGGCCGTCAATCTCCAACGCGAACATTATTGAAAAGCTTGTTGTTTCAACTAGCGCAATGTTAGAAAAAGAGGCACTGCGAAAAGAGTGAGCAAGTGCCTGAGCGCTCGTTTGGCATTCGATAACTTTCGTCGCTCACTCGGGGCGGCCGGCCGATGACGTTACGTACGATGCCATTCATAAGGCGACGATTACACGTAAAGTATTTACTGTGATCCGTCAATACAGTATTTATTGATGGATTTCAGTATTTACTGATGGATTAATACACCGGCCTACACGTACAGTATTTATTACGTCAGTATTGTGTCCGGTCTCCTGCTGTTTACACGTCTAAAATGGCCACAGAGCTGAAAATTAAAGGTTGCGTGGCTATTATTTTAGCACTTAGTTTAAATAAAAAGTCCAAGCGAAAGCGATGGGCAAAAAGGGAAAGGTACACACATTTGAATTTAATGGCAGAAATTAAATTACATGGTGAAATGGATGATTACGAGAATTATTTTCGAATGCCTGAACCCTGCTTTGAAGAACTTCTGACAATAGTAACACCTTTTTAAATCATAATCCGACGGATCATCATTACAGAATCAAGAAATCTAGAAATCCATCAATAAATACTGACATCCATCAATACATTAGGTTACACGTTCAGTAAATACCATGATACGTCATTATTTACTGATGGATCACAGTAAATACCTTACGTGTAATCGTCGCCTAATAATATCACAGTAAATCTAGATATCGTATAAGTCGCTATTTTTGTCTGTTTGTTTGTCTGTTTGTCTGTATGCTTAAATCTTTAAAATTACGCAACGGATTTTGACGCGGTTTTTTGTAATAGGTAGAGTGATTCAAGAGGAAGGTTTTTATGTAAAAAAATCCCGAAATCACCACGGGAACGGGCACAACGCGGGTAAAACCACGGGGCGCTGCTAGTGATACATAAAAACAATGTTCAACATAATCAAACTTTGATTATGTCGAACATTGCGTTGCATTGCTCATTGCTCATTATTGCGTACAAATAAGTTCGCGAAAGCATACGTGTGGGATACTATGGAAATATATAAAAATCAATGAAACTTTTCGTTGTAATTTTATAACTCAGGAACGGGCTGACCCATCCAAACTAAATATTTAGGCTTTGTTCGGACTATTTAGTAGATGGTCTATGTGAAGTTTGCACAAAATCGGTCGAGCGGTTCTTAAATTCCCCCGGGAACGGGCACAACGCGGGTAAAACCACGGGGCGCAGCTAGTAAAATATATATCGTAGGCACAATACAAAGAACGAAGAAAGTTCTATACGAAGCGAGCGAGCGACCGAACTAGCGAGCTAGCGAGCGAGTGCGCCATTCATAGATAGACTCGCCCCCCGCATACCTCTTTCCGTCACTTGACAACAAGCAAGGGAGACCGCGATAACGTTGAACAAAATATAGTGTGCGGAATCTTCATAAAACATGTTCCAGGATATACGTGTTTTTTAAAAAACCTTGCATGTTTGTAAAATAAATGATTGTTATTTAAAATCTCCATTATATTTACGAGGTTTCTATCATAATATTTTCTTTAATTTTACAATTTATAAGTACAATATGACCGCCCAAAGTTTAGGTAAAATTTGTGCAAAAAGCCGGTTTTCGGAGGCTTATACTGAATTTGTTTCTAAAAATTTAGATTTTCTGTTACGATAGAAACCTAGATATAGTGCATAAAATACTTATTAGCTAAAAAGTTTCAAAGAAAGATCTATAACAACGCCGTAATCACGTAACAGCGTTTGTATGAAAAGTAAGACGGGTTGGCCGCTCTTAATTGGAGATTTAATGAACTCCGTGTGCGGCAGTAAGTACGAGTACTATGTTACAAGACCATAACTATTTAGAAGCGGTGTTCTGGTTATCATAACCCATGGTTTGTTTATCTAACGTAATTATTTTAAGAATGTTCTTAACTCGCCTTGACTTTGAAGTGCAACACACCAAAGCACGTATACAATACAATATCTGTTTGCGAAGTTATTTATAACGCGAAGTAAATAATAACCAGATACAAAACAATGTGTGCAGTTAGTTATTCATACATTGTTGAGAGATTATTTGTATTATATTCTTTAAATAGATTATGGGGGAATTGGAAAATTTGAGTCGGTACTCGGTATGAGATATTCAATTAAAACAGATACATTTGAATGACTAGTCTAATTTAAGATAGATTAAGCTAGAAAAGATGTTGTACCTGATTACTAATATGAAATGAAATTAGAATGTTCATTAAATACACTTAAGACATTTTAAACAGGTAGAGTCAACACTTGATTATCAAGCAGAATGTGTTTTGTACAGTCAAAATTCTGCTAATAACACTAGTTATTAAATCTTAAGTTTCGAGTCAATCTCAAGTAAAACTTCATAATATTAAATACTAGCAGCGCCCCGCGGTTTTACCCGCGTTGTGCCCGTTCCCGTGGGAATTTCGGGAATTTTTTTACATAAAAACCTTCCTCTTGAATCACTCTACCTATTACAAAAAATCAAAATCAAAATCCGTTGCGTAATTTTAAGATTTAAGCATACAGACAGACAAACAGTGTGACAGACACGAAAAAGAGACGACTTTATTTTATACTATGTAGTGATTGTAAGAGATATTAAACGAATATTCTTTCGGAACGGTCTATTTCGACTTGTTCGAACTTATTTACGAGAAATATTATAAACGAACATAAAATTGTCAAGTTGTGAAACAATTTTCCGACATATCGCCTTAAGTGTGAATTAATTATAAAGTGATATAAAACACGTTACTCAACAGTTAAATGTTTCAAATGATTACTTTAACGAGCTCGCACGTCCATGTAACAAATACTTCACACACGTCGAGCGGTCCACCGTGACATTTGATATCATTTAAATGTACAATAACATTTCTATATTTATATCTAGATCCTTCCGTGGTAAAGGTCTTAAAATCGGAACTGTGTAGGCCGGAAACCGATAGCAACCATGGCCTTATCAAAACAAGTCTCGGTGAACCTTCGAACGAAACGTGTTTTATTTGTCCTGCTTACGATTACCCACACGTCAGTTCTCTTTACGTTTTACCTGTTAATTACCCTCTTAATTTAGTCGACTATGTTAACAAATGATAAACCATGGCACTTAAATTAGCACTTGAAAACATCAGACGTCATTCAGATATGTAAACGAATGTTTATGCAAATAGAATTTAGTTTTAATTGTTAAAATTTTACTCGCGTATTACGATTCGTTGTGGTCTTTACGATTCTATGATTTGCTCTTGTTTGATTGACATCTCTAATAGTCGTTTAACCAAAGAAATATTATCTTTTAAATAATATAATGACATACGTAGCTAATTTGTAGACGGATCATTGTTAAGTATACGTCTGTTTTCTCGATTATGTTGGAGCAATTAGTTGTGAAAATACCAAAATGTACGCGCACGCTAAGAAATTTTGAGAGCATGACAATTAGGCATTCTCGCTTCTAATCTCATACCAACCCTATTAATTTGTTCTCAATGTTATTTATTTAAAGTGTACCATAAAATTACAATCGAGATGTAAAACAGTTGGTTAAAACGTTGTTAAACTGAAATGTAGAGTGAAGATATCATAGCTCTTGAAAAGTTCACAAAAATAAGATAATGTTATCATTTAGGTAAGTGGGTATTATTTTTGTTACCTTGGAAAATGAATTCACGAGATTTTAAAGTAATTCAAAGACAATAAAATGACAATCTGGGTGGTACACAATAATGTAACGTAGGTACGTACGTATTCTGATTAATGATTGGTAATAAATCTTCGACAGGAAAATGGTCTGGTATGGTTGTCAAAATCTTCCTCAAACATAAGTTTTGTTTTTGCCAAGTTCTTGGTATTGGCAAGGACAATAAATCATCGCTATTTTAAGTTTATGTGTCTGTTATTCTGTTTGCATCCATCATTCTAATGAGGATATTAATTCTGTGGTTTTTATTATTATGTGTCACGTAGTTGACTACAGATGACATTAAAGTCTACTCCAGAGTCTAGAATACCAAACTATTTTCTGTTAATTAATCTTTTGGACTATACTTAACTGATTACACATTCCGGCAATTGATTCCAAAGTGCGAATTTGAACTTTTGATGTTTGTACTATACTTATGTACCTTTAAACTAAGAAACAAAACATACTTACACCATTTCCATGCTAGCAGTTTTATCCTAACTAATACTATAAAATGCGTAAGTAACTCTGTCTGTCTGTCTGTCTGTTACGCTTTCACGCCAAAAATGCTGAACGGATTTGAATGAAATTTGGTACACAGTTAGTCCAGAGCCTGAGAAAGGGCATAGACTACTTTTTACCGCGAAATTCCTGCGGGAACGGGTACAACGCGGGTAAAACCGCGGGGCGCTGCTAGTAGATTATATTTTGACATCATAAAAACATTGTTTATGACAACTTCTTCATAATAAATGTAGTGAAAGACTATTATTATAAAAACAGTGACATTGTATTTCTCTACACCTTTTGCGTCCGACAAAAACAATAAGACCTTGCGTTGTTGTGACAAGAAACTTTTAATTCCTGCTTCAGTAGTTAGGAGCGGTGCATACAGTTTTAAATAGGCTAAGGATTTCACTAAATTTATTTATCCATTTTTAAGATCGCAGTATCAGGAAGGGTAGTAAAGGTCTTGTTCCTGCAGCAATGCAGGTTTTTATATTACGAAAAATGATTTTCCTTACTGTGCTTGTGCAGAAGTTTACTGGTGCCAATATCGATACATTATAACATTGTTTATCTCTCTGATTATCTCCTCACACATGTTTATTTCAAAGTGCCTATGTGTACACAAAACAACAATTCCCACTTTATCATATTGCATTTCAACAACCACTTCAATTGTAGCATATACTAACCGAAGTTAATTAATTAGATACATTTTCCACTCTATTGAATGTCGTTGATTAGATGATTTTTTCATTGAAAACATTGATTTAAACCTTTTTAAACCATATTTCAATGCTTCGGAACGCGTATCTAACAACCATTTGTCACGGTTACTGACCACAATTGTGGCTTGTAAAAATATTGTACGTGCGAGTACTTTATTGTTGTGTATCATGACACGACGTGATGCGTTGGATATTGTATGACTATGTGGTATATTCATTTGACCACAAGTGTTGATAGTTGATACATACGTAGACCATCTCATATTTTTTCTTGAGACGATTATGACTGCCCTCCTCTTTGTACTGTATCTTCAACGAGATGAGAAGCCTTTATGAAATAAAAAATAAATAAAGTAAAAATCAATTTATTGCCACGTAAAGAAAGTCAAGTAGTAGCATATAACAGGCTTACTTTACTTAACACATATAATGCCTTGTCAGCCATATGTGGCTGACAATGTCAGCCACATATGGCTGACAAGGCATTATATGTGTTAACTTTCCTATTCGTTTAATCTTAATCTTCCTCACTGTACTCACTAGAATGTATCTTCATTGAGACGAGAGGCCTTTGCCCAGCAGTGGAACGCTACTGGCTACATTTAATTTTATTAAAACGCCTACATTTTGAATGGTCTTATTCCCCACTACCCCAGAATATGTGTCTGCGTTTATCCTATAGGAAATTCGTTATAAAACAGTGCCTAACGTGCTGTTGTCCGTCGACCATAATAAGACTCATTTGGCTAATAGAGCTCTTCCTCTTAGTAGTGGTTTATCAATACGAATTTATAGTGAAATAACGCTAGAGTTGCTAGGTCACACTTTCCTTATGACAAATTTCATTCCAATATAAATTTTGATCAAGAAAAAACATGAAAAAAACATAATAAAATGTTGTAATATCCATCTTCTTTCGTTGACTGAAGATTTTTAAATATAATAAAGGGTCTTTGACATAAGAGTATTTTTGCCATAAACGTTTTATTTTTATTGATTCTGCTATAATAAATATTCGGATAACATTCTGTAATTAAATCCGAAGATAACGTTACTATCAAATTCTTGGTTCGAAATTGTCAAAGAAACAAGTTTTGATCATAACGAGTTCTTATGGGTTACGTAAAATGTAAGGATAGTAAATATTTCTTCAAATCCATCTACTAAAATAAAGCATAGAGTTTGTTTTTGTATGTTTGACCGCGCTAATCTCAGAAACTACCAATCCGATTTCAATAATTCCTTTTGTAATGGATAGCCACATTCAACGGGAAAATTATAGGCTACGTTTCACCCCTAAGTTCCTACGACAACGGGAATAACGGGGTAAAACCGCGGGGCGTTGCTAGTGATATATGTACATATGTATGTATGTAGGTACATATTTCTTTTTATAGGCTCATGGTTTAACTCGTGTCGTGTTTTAATATAAAATAAATTCGTTTTGAAGTAAAATTCAATTTCCTTATCAAAAAGTTAAAAAATGCACGTGAAATTATTTTGTTAGAGTTTTGACTTAGTGCAGTAAATTATGAAACGTTGACGCAATAGGAATTTATATATTTTTTATGTAAAACATGATTTGTTCGTGTCTTTTTCTCAATCTTTCTTAATAAAGATATATTTTAAAAGATTCGATATGTAGCTATCTGGACAGATGCTATATTTATATTTATGAACTAATAAAAGGCTTCATTAATTAATATAAATGTACAATTACCAGCTCCATAAATTAACAAATTTCATTCACACTCACCTAGACTCAAACTAAGCTCTAAGCACATAATATCAAAAATAGAGGTTACACGAAATAAATAATTAACAGTATTACCTTATAACGAAACCTAGTACATAACCAAGTAAATAGCCGGTATTTATCCTCTAATCTCAAGTTATTACTCCACACAACAGAGCAGCTAGTTACAAGTGTCAATTGACACAGTAACGATAAGATTCCGCAATAAGCAATCACACATGTAGCTCAATGGCTCAACCTTGCTCACTCTCGATAGTATTGCTTTCAATCATTCGTTGGTAGGCACCTAGTATTGAGAGTATCGCTGTATCTCGTAAGGTCTTGAATGCACGAGCGCTTTTTAAAGTATGTCGATTATACATTCATAACATCATATCGTATTTATGTTTTAGTATCAGTTAGTTAGATTCCATGATACAAGCTTAGCTTAGAGCTTAGTTTGGGTCTAATTAACCGCGTGTGAATTTGACCCTTGAATTTATTTATCATTAAAAACACTCTGACGCTGTATATCCAACGTAATACTCTATTCCCAGAATCTTCTTGAGAACCTCCTCCGTCGGTTTTGGGTTCAATTCAATGCTCGATTTCCGAAGTCCAAATAAATCTTAAATCAGTTACGCACGTTAATGCGTTACCAAAGTGCTCGTGCAGACGAAGCCTTAATTGGTAACTAACCCATAATACTTATCACAGCTGTCTAGAGGGTATTAACGTTTCAAGATTGTGTCTGAGTTCTTTGAACATTCCGTGTTCTCTACTTGAATCTAGGAGTCTAAGTAAGTCTATCTAGAAGTGTAACATAAAACAGCAATGAATAGTGTTCTGCCTTTGTAAACTTTTCTTACTTGGTTTTATTACATCCTCCGCGCCCCGCGGTGTTACACGCGTTGTACCAGTTCCCTCGGGAATTTAGGATAAAATTTGTTATTCTGATGTATAACCTGTACAGTTTAATCCAAATCCATCCTCACAAACTTTTGCATTTATTTAGTAGGATTGGAACTACAAATCATTTATTAAAGTTCAGTTGTTTCGTATTAATAAGTCAATGTCAACTAAATGGACCTTTATTCACATTTTGTTATATAAGTATATTTATGTAATAGTAATACAACTTATCTACGGTCAAAACCTGCGCTTGACCCTACACAGAGTACGTTATCTTTAATGGGAAACGGATATAACATACAAATAGGTCAAACTAAAATATAGAGAGAACTAAGATTTTTATAAAAAATACATACCCGGATAAATTCACACAAGGTTAATTAGAATCTTACTTACTGATACTGTTACATATAGGTACATACATACACAAATACTTTTTATGAATAATTTAATTGACACCCAGACGTCGTTGCCAAGCACTTTTTCCTGGCTGGCTACACCTATTTCCTATTAAATAAAGCTTATTACACGATTGAATAATCATTAGTCACCCATTTTATAATAATCACCTGACATTAATTGGAATGCGAACGGATTTACAAAATGCTGACACAGTGGTGTCGAGTTACTAACGTTCGACTTCTAGCAAATACAGGTTCAGTGTTATAAGCATTTGATTTGCTAATCTATACTAATAATAAATATAAAATAAATAAATAAATATACCTGGACAAATTCACACATGGTTAATTAGACCCAAAGTAAGCTCTAAGCATGTGTTATGGAATCTAATTAACTGGTAGGTACAACTACATATACATACACAAATACTTTATAAGAATATATGATTGACACCCAGACGTCGTCGCCAACAACTATGTCTGCACATATTGTTGACTCCGGGCGGGAATCGAACCCGCAACCCCCGACACAGTAAGCGCTCTCACTGCCACTGTGCCAACGGGCTTGTCTAATTTAATAGAGCTGAAGAGTCTGTTTGTTTGAACACGCTAATCTCAGGAATTTTATTATTATTCTTAAATAGATTGCCTTTTGCTACTGTATATTCGAGGAAATCCATTGGCCCATCGCAGACGACAGACTATCCGTGACGCACTTTTTAGTCTGTGAAAATAGAACCTATGTAATTATATGCAGTAACGCACACGACGCGCAAAAATCCGCGACAATCCGCAACCGAATTTTTGTGCGCCGCAGACTCGATCGCACAAAAAGTCTGTCGTCTGCGATGGGCCTTATCATAACAATACTTACTAAATGCTTATTTGTCCTACTAATATATAAATGCGAATGTTGTGACGATGGATGTATGTATATATGTATGTATGTATGTACAGTTTGTTTGTTACTCTTTCACGTAAAACTACTGGACGAATTTAGATGAAACTTTACAGTAATATAGGATATACATCAGAATAAGACAAGGGATACATTTTATCCCAAACCCGCGGGAACGTATACGACGTAGTTAACACTGCGGGGCGCGGTTATTTATATTATAACAAAAGCAACCGATTGAAACGTTCTTCGAAGCACGTGATTCGTAACGAATTGATTAAGGTTACAGTGTTTTGTTTTACGCTGTACGGTCAACACAAAAAGTCGATCAACAGACTACAAAACAACACACAACTTAATTATCTTGTTGCTTAAAAACCTTGAGCTTAAAGCGTGTTTACTGACTACTAGCCAGTGCATCACTATTTACTAATAAACACATTCAATTGAATCATTGCTAAAGTCCTACTTACCTATCCTAATAATTATTATAAATGCGAAAGTTTGTAAGGATTGATGTCTGTATGTTTGTTACTCTTTCACGCAAAAAGTATTGAACGGATCTAGATAAAACTTTAGGTTAATATAGGTTATACATCAGAATAACACATGGGATACATTTTATCCCGAAATTCCCACGGGAACGGGTACAACGCGTGTAACACCGCGGGCGCTACTAGTCATATTATATGATAACTAGCTGCCCGGTAAACATTGTTTTGCCATATAAAAATTTAGGGGTGGACTGATGAAAAATAGATGTTGTCCGATTCTCAGATCTACCCGATATGCACACAAAATTTCATGAGAATCGGTCGAGCCGTTTCAGAGAAGTTTAACTACAAACACCGCGACACGAGAATCCTAACTAATATTATAAATGCGAAAGTAACTCTGTCTGTCTGTCTATTACGCTTTCACGCCAAAACTACTGAACCAATTTGAATGAAATTTGGTACACAGTTAGTCCAGAGCCTGAGAAAGGACATAGGCTACTTTTCATCTCGCGAAATTCCGGCGGGAACGGACGGGTTCAACGCGGGTGAAACCGTGGGCGCTGCAAGTTTCATATATTAGATTGATTGCACAAGTAGTGAAGTATAATTAATTATTATTATGGTCACAGTTTTTCTCAGTGATTGTATCGGTCGTAGCAAGTCATTGAGACAAAGACTCAAGTCCTTTTATCAGTGTCGCACTCGATTCAATAACATTCACCTGCCAACTGACTGTTCTAATTTAATCACGCTTTAACAATAGACAATATTTATTAATTTGATTCGCAAAGTCATAATAGCGATTGTTTTGGTTTAGTAAATTGATTGGTGTGCAGTTTGGTAGGTTCTTATTGTTATTCTTTTATTAAGTTACTTACATATTATGCTTGTTTTAAGCTACACAATTTAGTCATTTAACTAGAAGCTAGCTCCAATGAGATAAGCCTTATCCTTATTATCCTTTATCCACTATCCCAGAGCCTTCCTGATTTCTTCTAAAGTTATGGTTTTTTTATCCTTTTCCCGTTTTTTCCCCTTTTACCTTTATTATCGATATCATCTATAACTTTTTTAGAAATCACTAAGTCAGTGGCTAACCATGGTGTCTCAGTTTTTAGACCGTTGATAGAGACTAGAAGGCCCCTGCGTGGTCTTTCCATTGAAACAACCGGGACCGACAATTTTTCGTACTTTCCGAAGCACGGTAGTGCCACTAGCGGCCCATCCAAGTAGGGTCCGAGCTGCACGTTGCTTAACAATCGCAATGATCTAACATCGCTTAGTCAAACTAATCACGAGCGCTTCTATTTTACTTTACTTTACCTATACTAAACTAAACGGGTCTGTATCGCGTTAGATAATTTAAAGTATTTCTAACGCGATACAGACCCGTTTCATTTAGTATAATGAGTGCAAATCGTGTGAGTTTAAAAAGTATATTTACCTTACTTCTCCTTATAACCTTATCAAACATTTCTTGTTGTCTATCATTAAATCTCTTACTTATCCTACATCTTCTTTGTTCACAGAAGCAGAGGGACTTAAATAAGCACCACCATGGGGGCGATGTTCCGAAGCGAGGAGATGGCCTTGTGCCAGCTCTTCATACAACCGGAGGCGGCTTACACGTCCGTCTCGGAGCTTGGCGAGGCTGGAACTGTCCAGTTTAGAGATGTAAGTGAATATTTTGCTAATAGCCTAGGAGTAGGGGGAGTAGTTTAAGGAAAGTTTATGGAATTTCTTAAAGAGATAGGCGTCTCGCGGAAGAGTCCTTTGAAGTGAAGTGAAGATACAGGCATAGACATGTAGGGTTTTAGAGGCCGAACCCCTCCTCAGCTTTGAAAGAATTCCAACTTACGGAATATTTTATGGCATTCAGGTTTCGGACACCCCCTTAACACATGTAAAAGACATTGAACATGATAAAGCTATAGCTGCCGCCGCACTGTGGGCTTCGATATAATCACCAAATTTACTTAAAAACTTACTTATTGGTAACTTGGCAACTCTAACCAGAAAAATACTAAGATTTAGTGAAGTCTAACCTAACATCCCATTAATCGAATGCATGAATGAATGAATTTGAGTTCCTAATCGTTATTCTAGACTTTAATCTGCAAAAATAATCTGAAGAATCTCAAGAACTTCGTACACTTCATTCATTCATTCATTTCTATGAAGTTAGTGGCCAATCCTGATGTCGGAGTTTTTAGACCGCCCAAAGGCCTCCGACATGGTCTAACGATTGAAACAACCGGGACCGTTCAGCATAGTACAGTGGAAGAATACTTACTATAAGAAGAAGTGTAGCTCGCGTAGTTTGCCTAAACTATGTTAACACAATAAGATTTCTGTCTGAGTGCTACCGTGCTTTAGAGCATGTAAAATTGTTTCTTCTGGTTATTCTACTGCTAGATCGCGTCGAAAGGCTTTAAGTGTTCGCAAAATATCGTACCTGGGTTGACCACTAATCTTTTCAAATTTAGGTACTTAGGTATTAGATACTTAAGTACTTAGTAGAATAATTAATGTTGCTATGCCTCTGTACTTCCGTCATTTCGAAACACTTTCATTAGAAAATAACTGCAACATTAGTATCAATTATATAAAATAAAATAAACCTATTTGCACAGATGTGAGACAAATTCATAGCACCTATACTTACAGCATTTCTATTCATAGGTATATAAGAGTACAATCATATGTATTGCACTTAAGTAAACATTGAGTAAATGTGCGAAGCGTGATCAATTTGTTAATTCTGGCCGGTTTGTGAACTAGTTAGGCACGAGTGTTCAATTGATAAGTCACGCTAGTAAGGTTATCGGGTTGTTTCGGAGGTACGGTTAACTACAAAAGTGGATATACCTATATCTTGCACTGCAATAAGCACCAGATCACAAAAATCTAACATGATTTATAAATTATTATTAAGTCCCCAAAAGTCTGTAAGTAATTGTTATTTAGACTTACACTATTACTGAGACTTCGTTTTTTAAACCGCTGAATTCCAAGTTGTAGCATGTATGGATGTTTGAATATTATGTTCTCTTTTCACGAAAAAACTACTGATCAGATCTGAATGAAAAATGGTGCATACGTAGATTAGAGTCTCGAAAAAGACAGGCAGCATTTATCCCGAAAATCTCATGGATATGGTTTCACTTTCAACGCGCGTCAAACCGCGGATACTGTTATTTGATCATATTCAACTTATTTAAATTTGTAAAGCACGGTAGAGCACTTAACTGATCTTAAATCACTAATTACAAAAGGTACGTACAGTATATTCCCATTTCGATATTAAAAAAGCATCTAATAGACATAGGCAAATTAATAATTTATAGTGAAATTCGAGATGTCATATGTTCAGCGACTTTTGTTGCTGATTATACCAGTTTGATCGAAGGTAGGTGTACACTATACTATACATCAAGGTTGTACGACAGTTGCATAATACAATTAGCAATTTTTGTAACGCATGTCTGTAAATGGGTTTATGATATCTAATATGTATTTTAATTAGATTTGAGAGGCCCCATTCAAGTTTAGAAAACAACTAATCAGGTGCCAAGGCGTTCTTTCATTATACTATTTATTTACTGATAGACTGAAAATGAGTGCTGTGGGGTAACAACCCCATAGCGTACACTGAGTCTGTTCTCTATACCACTGTCACTGTAGTTATGATTATAAGTATTTCATTATTTAGTTTATATTGCTTAAGTATTATTTATTTTTATACTGTAGTGTATAGATCTAAAGTATACTATTGAGAATGGGAATATTCATTGAGAAAAGGATTTTCTTTATTTTTTTTAGCTTAGATATTTTTTTCAGCATATGAGACAAAAGTACTGATTTGATATAACTCAGCTGATATTGTAGATACACAAAATCTACAAGAATATCTAGTTATATTACACAAAGGACGCATGTCACTTCATCCCAACTGTGCACTTTCATTTAAAACCTTGTTCTTTGCAAGATTTACCTGTAACATACACTTACACGGTTCATGAGAGGAATAAAATAACGTATAGTACAGGCATTGTTATTTAAAATAACGCATAGTACAACGTGGTACAACTATTGTTATGGGACGCACGCGCATATTGTTTGAAATGCCTGTACCACTATAATAATAATGGGAGACCGGCCGAGGATAGCTCATTTTAATTTTAAATCAGTAAGTACAAGGCTGTTAGTACTGTGCATTAGTTTTTACCCTTTATTTTGTCCTTATCAGTGGTTCTTACTAAGGTTATTTTTCTTATAACCTAGCCTAGTATTCAAGGTGGTCTATACTGTAGGAACACTGGTTTTAGCCATTCTGTACCAGGCTCCCAGAAAAAAGAGGTCTGTGTTCTTTCATCTATACAGTTTTATTCTAACTTTGATAAGCTTTAATTATCAATTACTTTCTTAGTTTACCGGTTTTAACGTGGAAATGGTGGCCATATTTCAGTATATGTGTTAAAAAAACATTTAAATCTATTTTTACGCCATCGAGATATAATCTCGCTTGAAAATATAACACAAGAGACAAAGTTAATTTTAAATTACATTGGTTAAAAGAATTAAGCCTTAACTCCATTTCTACGACAAAGACTCTTTATCAATCAAGATCAGTTTAGTACTTAGTTCAGACGTGTCAAAAGTCTGTACTTTGACTCTGTAGTCTCACAATCACTACATAGTATAAAATAAAGTCGTCTCTTTTTCGTATCTGTCACACTGTTTGTCTGTCTGTATGCTTAAATCTTTAAAATTACGCAACGGATTTTGATGCGGTTTTTTGTAATAGGTAGAGTGATTCAAGAGGAAGGTTTTTATGTAAAAAAATTCCCGAAATTCCCACGGGAACGGGCACAACGCGGGTAAAACCGCGGGGCGCTGCTAGTTTTATATAAAGAGTACATCTACTTGTACCGTGTAGGTACACCAAGGCACTGGTAAAATACAATGTCAAATTATTCCCAACGCGTTCCTTCAGCCAGCTAGACCGGTTTCCAACACCCGACAGATTTATGTTAAAAAAATTACAACTCGCATCGCAAATCGTTTATTTAAATCACTCTACCTTGTATGCGACCATGCAAGGCTCAGAGCCTTGACCAAACTTGAAAAGTTGTTCGCAAAAGATTGATGATGGGTAGATACGGTTCGCAAAATAAGTATTTTTAATATCAAGGGTATGTTGATAAATTGTCCGCCATAAAAAGTACTGTCACGGTTCATTGTAAAAAAGGGTTTTTATCGCGAAGTAGATTCGCTTAATAACGACCTTAGGGTGGTAAAAAGCCAATACGGTATTTATAATTTCGTAGTAACTAATTATGGAATGCATTGTAATAGCCAGCCGATGTAAAAGTTGAGTAGGTATACTTAATAAAAGTTGAGCGTTCTAGGACCTTTATCATGTTCAAATCTTTTTACTAAGTACTAACAACCTGTAGTTAAAAAATCTAAACAATATTTACTAACAGAAAAAGTAAATATTTCTCTAAGACCTATTAAACCTAGAATTAATTTTAATGATAGAGTCAAGTCAATAGGTAATAGAATAATTTAATGTTTAATAATACTTTGCATAACCAGTAATCGAATGGTTTATGAATGGATTTAAGGAATATTATTAAAAATGAATAATTTAACGACCTTTATAGGTGTTATTTGAATTTCTTTCGTCTTAAAATTGTATGTTCAAAGGTTCTTGGAATTAATATTATTTGTTCGACAGTACTTTTAACGACTATGTACCTCTTATAGGTATACTAGCAGCGCCCCGCGGTTTTACCCGCGTTGTGCCCGTTCCCGTGGGAATTTCGGGAATTTTTTTACATAAAAACCTTCCTCTTGAATCACTCTACCTATTACAAAAAACCGCATCAAAATCCGTTGCGTAATTTTAAAGATTTAAGCATACAGACAAACAGACAAACAGACGCGACTTTGTTTTATACTATGTAGTGATACTTAAAGGAGCGTACTTACTTATTAACATTAAAATTAACATTTGAGGTCACTCAGCCAAAAGTAAATACTTCTTCTTCTTCATCGAGTGGATGGTCAACCTGGCCAATCCTGGTGTCAGAGTTATTGAGCCGCCAAAGGCTCTGACATGGCTAATAGTTATTTAAGTAAATACTTAAATAACTATTTAATTAGACCCAAACTAACCTCTAAGCCTGTATGTTTCAAACGATAGACTAAGTGGGAGGCCTTTAGGCGGTCTGAAAATGCTACAGATTTGACCACTTATCGACACGATTGTGTTTTTACTAACTGATACTACTTAAAACTACACAAAATGTTTTATCTTATCTCCCTTCCCGTATAATAATTCTAACTAAATAGCCACAAGTCTAAGGCTCGGGTACAATGGGATAGACATAATATCACTATAAAAACAAAATGTTCCTATGAGTTGGTCGCGCTAATGCTCTGATTATGATAATTGTTTTAATTATAGCCGACACGGTGGATTGTTTATACTTACACCTAGAGATTATACGTCAGTTTTTAATAGTAGGGGCTTATGTAACTATTAAACATGTATTTTCTTTTCACGGTGTATAGTTTTATTAATATTATACGTACTAACAGCGCCCCGCGGTTTTGCCCGCGTTGTGCCCATTCCCGTGGAAATTTCGGGAATTTTTTTACATAAAAACCTACCTCTTGAATCACTCTACCTATTACAAAAAAACGCATCAAAATCCGTTGCGTAATCTTAAAGATTTAAGCATACAGACAAACAGACAAAACTTTGTTTTATACTATGTAGTGATGTATGTAAGCTTTCGCTAGTTTGATTATGTTAATCGGATTCGAGCCCGAGCCCGTGTGCATGTCGGAGGCCTTTAAGCGGTCTAAACAACTCCGACACCAGGGTTGGCCAATGACGTAGGTACACAAACTAACTTACTTTAGAGTCTGAATGTCCAGTATACTCAATGCTACGTTGCCAAGTTTGCTATGCTACTCTATTTGATATCTTCTTCTTCTTCTGCTATTTGATATCATTGGTGGATACCAATGGAACCCGCGAAGCCCTCTACATCGTTTTATAAATTACATTATATTACGCAGTTAATAATTTATTTATAGTCCAGTAAAAATACCATAAAATAAGCCTGTTTTTAATAAATATATTATATTCAGTAATAATAAAAGAATTGCTCTACATTGTAAGGTCATTATTTTATTCCACTGTAAGTATGGCGTGTCATATAATGGCATGTCTCAATGGTATATCAATCACATAGGTAAATTGAAATAATAAATAAGGTAGCGAGTAGCCATTGTTCAAGTCTAAGTACACACATGTTAATTGAATCATTCTATGGAAGTTATAAAATAACGCTAAGGGTTTTTCCTTTCCACGTGCTCTCTCAAGTCGTGCTGGAACTAATGTTTTCGTATATCATAGACTATACTCTATTTTTTTGGATTGGCACAAAATGTGGACCAATGTTGTCAATTTTCCAGTCGAAGACGATTGCTCCTGAAGAGGAAAAAGGCTTAGTGATTTTATTTCATTCTTACCCTATCTCTAAACCTTTTTCCTCTTCAGAAGCAATCGTCTTCGGCTGGAAAATTGACGACATTTAACCACATTTTGTGCCAATCCAAAAGAAATAGGTTACCTATACATAGTTTTTATCATCCCGTCTTAGTATTAAGTATTTATTATACGAGCGAAACTGCGAAGCGGTGCTATTTAACTTCGAACTTTAAGACCTTATTATGACTTGTGGCTTACCGGCTTAACACTCTTTAGCTAAAACACTGTTGTAAAGCGTTTTGTCTCTTTTGCTCTACGGAAAGGTATGTATAAAATAGCGTATGTCGGAAAGGGACAACAATTTGATGGTTTAAATGCTGTTAATAACCGTTTATGAATAAGATTTTAACCAGGGGTAGTTACTTTTCTTAATGTTCTGACTGGACTACGGTTAATATTCATATTACTAATTTAAACACTGGTTAAAATTATTTATTGAGCTTTACATTACTGTCACTCTCATTTTGTTTTATCTGGAAAGGACGGAAGTGCCGTGGTGTTGGTATATCAATAGCTCAGTTTTCATAAAAAAAATTGCCAGTATAAATGTAGAATATCACAAATTTGAACAAAAGGAATCTTATTACTCTAGACCTAACATAATTGTAAGTTTCATTCACTACAGTTTGACTACTTCTTACAACTTTTTCCTTCTTTTCCAGCTAAACCCGGACGTGAATGCGTTCCAGCGTAAGTTCGTCAACGAAGTCCGTCGCTGCGATGAGATGGAACGCAAGCTGCGTTACATTGAGGCGGAAGTGCTTAAGGACGGGGTGCATATACCCACCGTGAAGGAAGCGCCGAGAGCACCCAACCCTAGGGAGATCATCGATTTGGAGGTAAATATCATGTCGATCTAAGTGTATCCACTGGACATAGTGAAAGAATACTGACCGAATTGAGAACCTCCTTCGGTTTTTGAAATCGGTTAAAACTGGAACGCAAGGCGGAGGTGCATATGGACGTAAGTGTACTCGCCATGAAGAAGCGCCGAGAGCACCCAATCTTACGAAAATCATTGATTTGGAAGTAAATATGATATTGGCTTAAACATGTACTGAACAAGCGATTCTGGACCTAAGGGTCGGGGACTAGAGTTACGTTTAGTATCCACTAATCATATCGAAAACAATTCTGCTGCGCAGTCTACCACTCATTTTAGGTACAAAACCATATTCCCACGGCTAGCTAAAAACAATATTTAATAGTTTGTAAGTTTAGATGCGGCTCTTGGACACATTATGTCGGAAAAATCTTACATATTTTTATTTGTATGCTGATTTTACTATCTGTATGTACATAACCTCCTTAAATGTGCAAAAAGTAATCAGTACATGTTTAGTTTCTTTTTAAGATGACTCAACTAATCCTCTTATCAAAGCCCGAATCAAGGCAATGCGGGTTCTAGCAAATACGCAACAATTAACAGACAAAAAACGTTAGTCACACAATTTAAATTAACTAGTAAGATAATTACCATTTATGTGTCTGGGTACCTGCACCTGACATGCAACAAATTTAAACGTTTTTATTTGACGAATAAGATTATGTATGTTTGCAATGTCACCTAGATTGTAGAGAATACTTGTTTCTCTTTCCCAAAAGAATCTAACATCCAAGTCATGTCAATAAAATAGCTATAAATACCTTTCAAAGTGGCTGTTAGAGATAGCAAAGTCAAAAAAGTTATTTATTAAATATAGGTACTTACAGTATTTTATAAAACTTAAAAAATCAATGGAGGAAACCTTTGCCCAGCAGTGGGATACTTTAGATTTATAAAAACGATTTTTGCTAGTCTAGTGTTACGGAACATTATATCTTTGTACTCTACCGTCCGTCAAAATTACAACATATGGTTATCTCTTTCAGGCGCACTTAGAAAAGACAGAGAACGAGATTCTCGAGCTTTCCCACAACGCTATCAACTTGAAGCAGAACTATTTGGAGTTGACAGAATTGAGACATGTTCTTGAGAAGACCGAAGCCTTCTTCTCGGCCCAAGAGGAGATAGGCATGGATTCGCTTACCAAGTAAGTTCACCTTCAAAATCAACCTTAAATCTATCTTGAAGTTATGCGAGAGTTTGGTGCCGTAGTAATAATGCTCGGGAGGACTCCCCCTACAAAGCGTACAATTTTTTTCTGTTCGCCGGCTTAGGCTCCCGCTATGGGCCCCCATCTCTTGTTCTAGTCTAAGCGATGTTAGAGCAATGCAATTAAGCAACGTGCATCTCGGCCCCTACTCGGATGGTTGGCTGAAAGTGGCATTTCTATTCGAGCTCCATCGTGTCAGAGGGCACGTTAACCGTCGGTTCCAGTCGTTTTAATCTTTAGACCATGTCTGAAGCCTTTAGGAGGTTTAAAATCTCCGACACTGGACTTGCCACAAGTAGAGATGAATGCATGAATGTAATCTCCCATCTCCCCCAGGTCCCTGATCTCGGACGAGACGGGGCAGCAGGCGGCGGCGCGCGGGCGGCTCGGGTTCGTGGCCGGGGTCGTCAACCGCGAGAGGGTGCCCGCCTTCGAGAGGATGCTGTGGCGCATCTCCCGCGGGAACGTCTTCCTCCGCCGCGCCGAGCTCGACAAGCCGCTCGAAGACCCCTCTACGGTTAGTGTGGACTGAGTTATGTTGTACGTAATAGTGGATCAAGCTCAAAATGGGAAATCGAAGGCAACAATCAAAGTAACGGAGTATATCATCATATTTGATGATGGTTCAGATTCTTTGGCATTTGGACATTTAAGAATGTCACATTTGGACTATCTACAATGTTACTGACATTTTGAACTATCATATTTATAATATCTACAACTCTTATGTCGCAATTGAAGCACTTACAATACTACTTAAAAATAATAATTTCCAGCAAAAATACTTTTAGCAAAATAGATTATCTATAAGAGTACCTTACACAGTTTAAATAAATCCAATTTCCGACTACCCTCCTTAGGTAGTTAATAACCTTACCCTCAAATTAAAAAAAAAGTATTAGCCTGTATTGTCGCATGTCACTGAAGATATCAGTACAGTGAGGAGGGTAAGGCATAATCATCAATTTTTTCTCTTTGATTCGTAGGGCAACGAGATCTACAAGACGGTGTTCGTGGCGTTCTTCCAAGGCGAGCAGCTGAAGTCGCGCATCAAGAAGGTGTGCAGCGGCTTCCACGCGTCGCTGTACCCGTGCCCGCCCAGCAACCACGAGCGCCAGGACATGGTGGCGGGCGTGCGCACGCGCCTCGAGGACCTCAACATGGTGCGGCTGGTCACACGCTCATTTAGCCCTAGAACTTACCTAATTTTCCACCATGACACATTACAGTCAGAGAGAAGAATTTTTGACAAAAATTGGCTTTTACTGATCTTTTCCTCGGTTTCGAAATTGTTTTTGTTTTATTATTATTATTAAAGCCCTAAGTGTCCCATTGTTGGGCAAAGGCCTCCCCCCATTTCTTCCATTCAGCTATGTCAAGAGCTTCCTGACACCAACCGGACAAGTACATGTCAAGCTCGTCTAGCCATCTCCGTTTTGCTTTTGTTTATTCTTCTTATTTGGTCTGTGACTTGCTTAAGAAGAATATGAGAGTCCCTAGTGGACTCTCTTCATCTACATATTAGTTTATATGGCTATATGACCATTACGGACACTGAAGTTGATTTTGTTGAACGTGTCGAATATGTTCCACCATCGCTTGTGGTGGTCTATGGGACGAAGAAGATTTATAACTTGAAGTTTGGAATACGAGAAAGGATATGATACTCTGTTAAGGGATGACTTTAATAAGAATTAGAAGGGGCTGGCACTGGAAAGAGACATGGTAAGAATTGGGGAAGATCTTTGCCCAGCAATGGGAAAGTGAGGTTACGTAAAAAAGTGACAATAATTTAGGTAGAAACTGTACTATAATTCGCGCTACTTATAAACAAGTACTACTAAAACAAATACTAATAAAACTTTCCCTAGGTATTGAACCAAACCCGCGACCACCGTCAACGCGTGTTAATCTCGGTCGCTAAAGAAGTAGCCAGCTGGACTGTGATGGTTCGCAAGATGAAGGCCATCTACCACACACTGAACCTGTTCAACATGGACGTCACTAAGAAATGTTTGATCGGCGAGTGCTGGGTGCCGACCGCGGACTTGCCTAATGTACAGAAGGCGTTGGCTGACGGATCTGTAAGTATTTGATATGTTTTTTTTTATAGTAAGTTAAATACTCCAACTAGCCGTGCCCCGCGGTTTCATCCGCAGCGCACCGGTTCCCGTGGGAATTTCGGGATTTTGTTTTTTTTTTTATTCTTTTATCCTATTCCTGTAAGATATCTATCGCACCCAATAAACTATCCCTTATGTCCGACCCAGAATGCGTGCGGCAGCGCGATCCCGTCGTTCCTGAACTGCATCGAAACCGAGGAGGAGCCGCCGACCTTCAACCGCACCAACAAGTTCACGCGCGGCTTCCAGACGCTCATCGACTCGTACGGAGTGGCTTCCTACAGGGAGTGCAATCCTGGTACGTACACACATGTTTACATATACTATATTTATTCTTCTTCTTCTTAGCGAATCGATGGTTATTTCTCTTAAATGTGGTCTTGCCTAAATTTTGCTAATATTTATTAACTAGCAACGCCCCGCGGGTTCACCCGCATTGTACCCGTTCCCGCAGGAATTTCGCGATAAAAAGTAGCCTATGTCCTTTCTCAGGCTCTGGACTAACTGTGTACCAAATTTCATTCAAATCGGTTCAGTAGTTTCGGCGTGAAAACGTAACAGACACAGAGTTACTTTCGCATTTATAATATTAAGTTAGGATTGACGTAGACGGTAACAGGCACGCACACTTCTGGATATACATACACATAATATCTATAAATTAAACAAAAACAAAATTACTTTTTTGTTCGAAAGAAGTTTATTCTGGAATTGTTCCGAATAGATTACATTGAAATCGGTTGCTAATTCTTCGATACATCGGAAAGTAAATTTTATAAAATCTACTCCATACCTGCATACTAAATTACAATCCTTCTATTCCAGCATTGTACACAATCATCACCTTCCCGTTCCTGTTCGCGGTGATGTTCGGAGACTTGGGCCACGGCGCCATCATGGCTCTCTTCGGCGGTTGGATGGTCGCCAAGGAAGTATCCCTCGCAGCAAAGAAGTCTAACAACGAAATCTGGAACATTTTCTTCGCCGGTCGCTATATTATATTGCTCATGGGATGTTTCTCTATGTACACTGGATTAGTTTACAACGATATCTTCTCTAAATCTATGAATATCTTTGGATCTTCGTGGCAAATTCCGTACGATAATGCAACGATGGAAAGCAATGGCGCGTTGACTTTGGACCCGAAGGATGCTTATTTGAGGGAGCCGTACTTCATTGGTATTGATCCTATTTGGCAGGTGAGACTTCATCATTTTTCTTTTGCAATGTTGCTTATCTTTGTCATATTGCCCGTAATGTATGGCATAATATGGCAATATTCTCCTAATTAAAGTTTAATATTAAAATAGTGTAAAACATAAAGTACCTAAATGAGCCAAAGTAAAATATGTTTATTTAGTTTTGGCCCTAAAGAGGCTCTTTTGAACGTACAGACCATTCGGAAGAACATCAACAAAGCAAAATGGGCAAAAAACTATTCTAATTTCATTTTAAATAAGGTTTATAATAAAATTTCAATACTTATAAATATTGCCCGTTGGTACAGTGGCAGTGAGAGCGCTTGCTGTGTCGGGGGTTGCGGGTTCGATTCCCACCCGGGGTCAACAATATGGGAAGTCATATTTGTTGGCGACGACGTCTGGGTGTCAATTATAAAATATTTTTGTATGTATATGTAGCAGTATCAGTTAGTAAGATATCATATTACAAGCTTAGAGCTTGGTCTGGGTCTAATTAACCGTGATTGAATTGTCCGGGTTTAAATATATTTTTTTAAATATAATTTAATCTCCTATAGTAGTTTTGACTAAACTAATTAACACAGGATTTTTAAACCCTTACTAAACTCTATGCTGTATTTATAGAATGTAATTAGAGTTAAACTAAATTGTTCACTTTTCCTTCAGACTGCTGACAACAAGATCATCTTCCTCAACTCGTACAAGATGAAGCTCTCCATCATTTTCGGTGTCGTCCACATGATCTTCGGTGTGTGCATGAGTGTCGTCAATTACAAGTAAGATTCGTGTGTAACAACAAAGTTACTTGTGTAATCATAAATAGATAAGCGAGGTAATAAAATAATAATCCTACTTATTCTGCGGATATTTTTGCCTTTGCCTCAAAGATTTGGGTGACACAAAAATAAAAATGTTATATAGCTTCCCCAAATAAGGTGTCTGTTTTACCCCATCACTAATATTTTTCTCTGTACTTATACTTTATTCATGAACAGCGAATTGCAAAAGAACTAAATATGTTAAAAAAACAAAAGCTATTCATTCAAAATTGTACTTTATAGTGCACCAAATAGAACACCATTTCAAAGGAACGTCATTTGTTGTTTAAACATGTTATGTCACTAAATAGATTGAAGAGTTGTGCAATCCGCCCTAAGGGTGCGTTTCCGCGGAAGCGGGCTTTAAATCGGAGCTCAATTGTTCAACCACAACGGCTTGAAATCGTCAAAGTATTCGACAATGTTTATTTATTTATTTACTAGCTGCGCCCCGCGGCTTCACTCGCAGCGTACCCGTTCCCGTGGGAATTTCGAGATTTTTATTACTTATTATACTATTCCCGACTAAGATAAATAAAATAAAAAAAGAATCATTAAAATCGGTACAGCCGTTCTCGAGTTATAAGTGTTGTAACAAACCCGTCTTTGTTTTATATATACAAGATTTATTTATTTAGACATTCCAGCAATATCATCACAAATAATCTTCGTAAAAATGTTCTTAAAACTAAATTCCCGTGTGAGACATTTTTAAAGGAACGTACAACATTCAAAGAAAAACAATAATAATAATGACAAAATGTTAAAATCTTATCGTCAAACAAAGTATTCGACACTGTCAAAATCTTTTCTGATAGGTGAATCGGGCTCCGCCAAGCTCCGCTTCGTTTCAGGCCTGAAGCGGGCGCCCGGACGAGCAACCGTGTCGAGCGGGCGCCCGCGCGGTTTCAAACGTAGCACTGATGTATGAAACCGCGCGGGCGCCCGCTTGCCGCAGTTTCAGGACTCAATGGAACCCTCAGAACATGACCGTCAATTTGTTTGTCCCTTGCAGCTTCTTCAAGCGCCGCTACTCCATCTTCCTAGAGTTCTTGCCCCAGATCGTGTTCCTCTGCCTGCTGTTCTTGTATATGGTGTTCATGATGTTCTACAAATGGGTCGCGTACAGCACTCTCTCTGAAGGTATGTATTAATTATAATCCATTACATTAAACCTCCAAGTCCTCCTCACTGTACTGATATCTTCAGTGAGATGAGAGGCCTTTGCCCAGCTGTAGGACATTGCAGGCTAAAACTTACTTGTTTACATTGAACATCTACAAATTTTGTTTGTTTGTATATTCGAGCTAATTTTGTTAATTACTAGTCCGATTCGAAAAATTCTTTTTGTATTGAGTATATAGTCAAGAGGAAGGTTATAGCCTATGATTCATCCCGATATTCCCACGGGAACGGGCACAACGCTGGTAAAACCGCGGGACGCTGCTAGTCTTAGTAATATAAATATGGTTATATCTAAGTAAGTAACGAGCCTTCCCCGTTGCAGACCAAGCGTACACGCAAGGCTGCGCGCCGTCGGTGCTGATCCTGTTCATCAACATGATGCTGTTCTCGAGCACGGAGCCGGAGGCGGGCTGCAACGAGTTCATGTTCGAGGGCCAGGGCGCGCTGCAGCGCGGCTTCGTGCTCGTGGGGCTGTGCTGCATCCCCGTCATGCTGCTCGGCAAGCCGCTGTACCTCCTCTTCACTGCTAAGAAGAAGGACGAGGCTAAGGTAAGCTTGAGAAGGTATTTCGAAGAGTACACGTTTAATAAGGTACTTGACTGATATTAAAAGTGTACAATTTGAGAGAAGAATTTAGTAAAATAACTAAAATTATGATCAAAACTGAAATCAGAATAAAAATCGATTAAATAATAAAGAAATTATAAGCTATGAACGATTTTTTGTGTGACGTCTACGACGCTGCAAGCTTGTGACGTCACAGGCCTGTAATGCTATCTCTGTCTAATCAGCAACTTTGACCGCCTGTAACTCTAGAAATAATAGCAATATAAAAAACCGATTTTAGTGTCTTATTACTAATCCAAACAAAAAAGATATATTAAATTCATAAATTACTTATTCCCTTAATATTCCAGCCTGAACACTCAAACGGCAACGTGCAAGGCATAGAACTGCAGGAACAGACCGAGGTGGAGGGCGCGGCGAAGGCGGAGGCGCGCGGCGCCCCCGCCTCGCACGAGGACGAGCCCTTCAGCGAGGTGATGATCCACCAGGCCATCCACACCATCGAGTACGTGCTCAGCACCATCTCGCACACCGCCTCCTACCTGCGCCTGTGGGCGCTGTCGCTCGCTCACGCAGGTAAACATATTTTCTTCCTAGCCCCGCCCCGCAGTGTTACCCGCGTTGTACCCGTTCCCGCGGGAATTTCGGGATAAAATTTATTCTATGTGTTATTCTGATCCTATATTACTGTAAAGTTTCATCCAAATCCATCTACTAGTTTTTTTCGTTAAAAAGAAACAAACATACAGTGACAGAAATACTGGCATGTCAATACTAATATTATAAAGAGGTAAATTTTACTGTATGTTTGTAAACTCGGGTGGGTATATTGTATGAATTGTTAATATATTGGCTATATGTTTTTGAAATGTTTAGAGTGGACATTTATTTGAAAATCTGCCCGTGTATACATTTCATTGCACGTGACTGTACATACATCCTCACAAACTTTCGCATTTATAATCTTAGTAGGATACTAATAAAAAAGTAGAAAAAGAGGAAACATGTTATTTATTACTTATCCTTATTAATTTAAGATTTAAAAAAGATTACTATTCCTTTAGGTGGTCTATAAACTACGACAACAGGGTTGGCCAGTTACCTATTTGAACTAAGAAAAAAAAAAAGTTTCTCAATTCGTCAGCATTTTTCGATCATTATCTATAATAAAACTCTTACCTTACAGAATTATCCGAAGTACTGTGGAACATGGTGCTGACATTCGGTCTTAAAGATCACAACTACATCGGCGCCATCAAGCTGTACGTCGCGTTCTGCTTCTGGGCGCTCTTCACCCTCGCTATCCTCGTCATGATGGAGGGACTGTCTGCCTTCTTGCACACCCTGCGTTTGCACTGGTTTGTACCACAAATGATGCCTTACTTATGCCGCGCTCGGCAATGCCTGAATTGTGCCCGTTCCCGTGAGAATTTCGGGATAAAACATAACCTTCCTCTTAAATATGGCTACCCAATACAAAAATAATTATTCGAATCGGACTGTTAATTACTGAGATTAGCCCAAATATACAAACAATATTACCATTTTAACCTCTTTATAATATTATTATTGACATGCCAGTATATCTGTCTCTTACATCACAAATATTATCTGAAGACCTGCGATGAACTATAGACAAATTATATCTTAAAATCATAAATGATAAGTAAGCACACGGATAGCGCGATTTGTGTTATTTCAGCTGCTTTAGCAATACACACAGTTATCGTTGTAACACGTAATTATTCGACTAGGCAGTATTCAGTCCATTCAATTATTCACTTTGATAGGTCAGTTGCAGTTATGAATGGAACACCGAATAGTGTAATGGCAACGACGTCATTCGGTTAACCGAACCGAACCGGTCGCAATCTAATGTTGCTCTCATGCAGAACGTAAGTTATTAACACAATATTTACTCTTTCCAGGGTGGAGTTCATGAGCAAATTCTACTCCGGTCTGGGATACATCTTCCAGCCATTCTGCTTCAAAACGATCCTCGAATCAGAGGACAATAAGGAGGATTAATCAAACAATTTCGTTATAAAATCGCCCTTGGCGACAACGTAGTTTAGATGTAACGTACAACAGTATTTTTTGAATATTTTCAAGGTCACAAAGTTTGAAATGAAATATATTATTTATCTAGCTTATTTTATTGTTTTATTATGTTTATAATGTAATGTACATTGTACTTAGTATTAGCACCTAAATTATTGACTATCTAATCAATTAGGTAATGTTAAAGCAATTGTGTGTGCGTGCATTTATACATGACTACAATAAAATAGAGGGTTTATGACAAATCAGTGTTTAGTGTCACACAGTGAATAAAGACGTCCTAAACATAATCTCTTATCGAGGGAGTTCTTTCCAATCTTACCTCTCCTTTAGGCTATGTTCACATGTAACGCGCGTTAACGCGCGTCAACGCGCTATCAAATTTGAAGAGAGTTCAGATGATGAGCGCTAATGCGCGGTGCGAGAGTACTCGTCAGTTTAGCGCTAGTATCAAAGCGCGAGTCAACGCGCGATTGTCTGCGTCTAGAAACTTTTTCTCTGAGCGCCGCGTTGACGCTCGCTGACGCACGTTAACGCGCGCGCATGTGAACGGTTGCTAGGTATATATTAGGATGTCTAAGCGCGCGATTTGAAAACGCGCGTCACAATTCAGCCATCTGAACATAGCTCTCTTCAAATTTGATCGCGCGTTGACGCGCGTTAACGCGTCGTTAACGTTACATGTGAACATAGCCTAAAGGTCCTCTTTAAATGTTAGCACTACACTACATTTAGGGCGCGTTGGTATTATAGCGGAGAGGGTAGACCAATTGACCGATCACAAACCATTAAAATTGTCAATTACGAAGATGTTATGCATTGTGATTCGTCGATCGAGCTACACTCCGCCTCTATTGAAACGCACACTCACTCTACAATACAATGAAACAAACAGTATGTGATAGTAAAATTCATGTCCTCAAATTATTCTTAGCCTTTTCCAGTATTTCCTTCTTAATCTTAGGATAATCAGGATGTACCTTCAATATGTGTCTACAAACGACAATACATTCTGGGTATTTCTTCAGTTTGAGATATGCGTAGGCGAGTTTGTATCCAACTAGCAGATCTGCCTTCCCGCCGTACGTCCAAGCGTTGTCGTAGTTGTGAGCTGCGCTCTTGTAGTTCTGATCCTTTTCTGCTATGAAGCCTAGAAACAGAGAAAAAGTATAAGCCTGTTATGTCCCAATGCAGGGCCTCTCATCTCACTGGAGACATTGGTACAGTGAAAGAAATAGTATGATAAAACGAATGTTTCATATGCGGAAGTTTATGACGATGAAATTTACATATTCAGAATGACTGGATGAATTTTGATTAAAGTTAGCTAGTAAACTATAGAATAAAACATTAAAAACAACCGCAAATCGGTTGGAACGATTTTTTTACCCAACAGCTCAGAACCACCGCAAGGAAACTGGCCTTCAAATGAGAAAAACCGCATCGAAATCGGTCTATCAGTTTAAAATTTAAACAGTCAGATACACACGCAGAAATGGACGTCTAACCTATAACACCGCTCTTGCGTCGTTGGTTAAAAATGGGACAGTAATGAAATCGCGAGGCACTAATTGTATCTAATATTATATTTGTATAGATTTCAGATATTATATAAGCATATATATTTATTTACCTAAAAACTGATACGCGGCTGCGCAAGAGTTATTGTGGTTGAGTACTTTAGTCAATAGCTCTTTGGCCGCGTCGTTTCTACCGGAGCTTATTTGATTATCTGCAACTTCCAGCCAGCACCTGGAAATAAACAAATACAAAACGTTTCAAAAGAGAAATAGAGCCTTAACTAGATAACATAAGAGATACTTTCGTATGAAATTAGACCTTTAAAAAATAGAAATTAGGTCGTAAATAAACACGAAAATGCATGCAGAACACATAGATGTATATAAAATTCTAGGGGGAGAAATGTCTAGAGAAGAAAAAACAAAGACAAAAGCTTTGTCTTACTGTACATCTTTGCCATGCTGGTTTTTGAAGTCTGTTAAAGATTCAGATTTATTTATTTTGTAAATAAAGGTGTTACATTGTAAGTGCAGTACATATATAGGTTTATCATCAATAATGTATGTAGGAAAATACCTTTCTAACCCATCAGCTTTCTCTGGTGTCCACGGTATGGTAGATATAGTCCTCTTCAAAATATTCTTGGCTCGCGTTGGTTGTTTCAGTATGTTGTACCTGGAATAATATTACATATTCAACATCCATAATATTATAAATGTGATAACTAAACGACTAAATCGATTTTGATGAAATTTTGTAGGTTGATATGAGAAGAGATGAAGACTTGAAGTAAAACATACTTTACTCAAGTTTCTTATACAAGTGTAATAGTATCATTGCAATAACACATATTGCAATGACTAACGTACCCACGGGTTAATTCGCGGTATAAAAGTTTACGTAGTGGTTTAAAAGTTTGCTTTATAAGCTCTTTAATTTCTTCATACATACGCTTCAGCAATAGCCAGTATCAAATACGGATCGTCCTGATAACCATCTTCAGTGACCATGGGTAACAGATCCTGTAGCACTCGTTCAGCCAACTGTTTCTGTTTCGTAGCGAGTTGGAGAAGCGCTTGAAGCGGTTTTCTGATTGCGTGAGGCACTTCTGACAGCAACTTTTCAGCTGTCCGTAAAGCTAGAAGACGGGTGTCGCTGTAACATAAATCATTTAATATGGTTAAAATAATTATATTATATATTTTTTATGAATTAAATCTTTAATCATTTTGAAATATTGGTGCGTATACGGCGACGGATACCAGGTTTTAAAAGTAAACCTTATGAGGGCGTTGACTTATCAAAGTCGTATCTTATAATAATTAACATCATAATTTCAAGGCTAAAGGGTTTAGTTGGAGACTTCAGTCTCACCTAAGTGGTATTTGCCAATGCTGAGATGGTTTCGAAGCTCAATTTTCAATAGTGTTCCAATGGTGTAATGCTAAGGGATTATAACCGGAAGAAGAAGAAGAAGAAGAAGAATAACTGGAAAATTTGCAATATTCCGACCTCTACGCTCTTGTTGGTAGGTATATCATAGATGTAGATCGCGGCGTTGTTTAAAAAAAATATATATATATTTATTACTTTAAAAAGGTACAATATATATTAACAGTGGCTGGAAGCCTCCTTTAAAGCTAACAAAGCCTGTATCAGGAGGCACAGAGAGTTTGACTAAGAGATATTACACCATTGCGATTGTTAAGGAACGTTCTGCTCGGCCCCTACTTGAATGGGTGGGCGACGGAGCGCTACCGTGCTTCGGAGGGCACGTTAAGCAGTCGGTCCCGGTTGTTTCAATCGTTAGACCATGTCGGAGGCCTAAAAACTCCGACACCAGGGTTGGCCACTAGCCTACTCGAAAGGAATGAATATGATAGTACATATATACTGAATGAATATGATAGTATATACTTGTCTTCCCCCGGAGACACCGCCTGTTGCGAGTGCTGCGCCAGACACAGCAGCACCATGAGCGCGGCGGCGCGCGGGCCGGCGGCGCCGCGCCGCGCCGCGTTCAGCGCGCGCAGCGCCGCCGTGCCCGCGCCGCGCCGCAGCGACCATATGCCCGAGCAGAAGCTGTAGCCTGACGAGACGAACAGACGTTATCATAAGGTAAGGAGGGTAACACCAAGCCGAACTTCTAGTAGGTTTGCTATTATCACAGGAAAGCCACGTTTTCACTGATACCCCGTTCAATATAAAGTACAATAAAGTATTAGCCTGTAATGTTCTACTGCTGGGCAAAG
Source organism: Cyclophora albipunctata (assembly GCA_963082685.1). NCBI lineage: Eukaryota > Metazoa > Arthropoda > Insecta > Lepidoptera > Geometridae > Cyclophora > Cyclophora albipunctata. The sequence goes on along the minus strand of OY720121.1, from coordinate 8,450,553 downwards.
GCCTCTCATCTCACCGAATATTACAAACGCGTTTTTTCGGTTATTTCTTGTTTTCTTTGCCTCTGATCTATTTGCGTCGAATGTAAAAAAAATTAGCAAATGAGGATACCATACATGAAAAAGCACTCATGAATCCCAGTATCAAACTAACCGGGCTCATCCTTGTCTCCTATGACTACTTTAGCCGCGTCTAACAATGGTTCCACTTCAGCCAACTTGCCGCGGCGCCACTGGACTTCGATCAGCTGACTCAACGCTTCCCAGCTGTCCGGCTTCACTGATAGAATCTGTGTGAGGTGCCGTTGAGCGGTTTCGAAGTCCACCTAGAAATGGAATAAGAAACGTTTTACAGGACATAATATTTTCTTAAACATTCACTTAATAAAAGGAACATAAACCAACCAGAATAACGGAGTTATGCCCGATGATGATGATGAGAAAAGAAAAGAAAACTTCCTGAAAGAGAATCTGCTCCTTATAACTCATCCGCGTCTCCATTAAAGCGCAGTGGAGGATGAGGAGTCCAATTGATCAATCACATCATTGTCAAAATTTCTTTGTAATGCATTACAATAGAACGCACCCTAAATCTCTAAAACATTTGGGAGCCGAGATGCTTCAAAAATTACGTTTGACTTGACATGATAATTAAAAGAAATATATTTGCAATAAATAGTTACATTTGAACAGTTTAAACATACCTTTCGAAAGGCCAAATCGGCCATCATCACCGCCGCAGACTCATTGTTAGGATCAGCGTTTAACAAAATGGCGCATGTTTGTTCACACTTCTCTGGATTATTAATCTAGAAATATTATAAAAAGAAAAAAAGTATAAAAGCGAGCCATGTCAGAGGCCTTTGGCGGCTCAATAACTCTGAGACCAGGATTGGTCAGGTTGACCATCCACTCGATGAAGATGAAGAAGACTCTTAATGTACCATAGCTCAAACATCATCCAAATTATACTAACTAATAGAGCCGGGGTACTGTACCTGCGCATAAAGTTTAGCCAGTGCCAGCAAAGTGCTCGGATCTCGCGGCGTATGAACTAAAGCTTCCGAATACAGATTCACTGCTAGCGCCGGTTCTTTATTGGACTTTGTTTTGGCCAAAGCACAGAGTATATTGGACAGTCGTTCCTTCTCTTCCTTAGAATCACCTCTAGAATCTATTTCAATCCGTTTCACTATAGCAGTTTGCAGTTCTTTTGCTTCTGCTAATATTAGATGGATGTTCCCCGCTGTAGGATTCTTCAGCTCTCTACATTTAGTCTGTGTCAGAAGAAGTTTGACTCTGCGTTTGAAAGTGTTCAAGTCCTTCTCTTTGTTGTACATTTGTGTGAGTTCTGATGATATTATGGAGTCTACTTTGTCGTATTGTTTAAGCTGAAAAGAGACTTGTGTAATTATTATTTAAGGATATCATTAATGATATTATATCATTAAGGATATCATTAATAAACACATGATAATTAAGCAGCCTTCCTTTTTGTATTATATGTTAGTAGCCAAACCTGGTATAGAGAAATTTACCTTTTTATTAGATCAGCAACATAGTGTGGCATGGCTTTACATCCAACATCCTATTAAATTGATTTACCTCAAAGTTTACTAACCTTAATAAGCAGTTCAAGGTATTCAAATCTCAGATCATCATCGTTGAACGTCCTGATCGAGTCCTCGTAGTGTTGTGACGCCTTATCATACTCGTGCATCTTGATTAGTGCTGTGCCGAGTTTCTTGATCAACTGGATGTCCTTTGGATTCCCTTTTACGGCTGCTTCGTACGACTCCGCTGCTTGGATTGGGTCTGAAATTATAAGGTTTATTTTAAGGCGAAATAGTATTGATAGGCAAGAAGAAATTATGGGAAGATAATGTGAAAAGATTCTTTCTCTCGCTCTCTCTGTCATTCCTTCTCTCTCTCTTTAATGAAATGGTTACAATGCCGTAGGGCGCAGCTAGTATACGCCTCCTAACTCCTAACCAAAAATAAGAAGAGAGTATTCTGATACAACATACATAAAGAGTTGTTACTTACCATTAATAGACATAAAAGCATCGCCCATCATAACATGCGCATCAGCCATTGGATGGTTGCTCACAATCTCTTTAAAACACGACGTGAACATATTCCTGTCATTCTTCTCTCGTAGGTATATGTGCGCCATTTTGCTATGAGCTTGAAAGTAGTACGGCTGGCCGGGTTTGATTTCGTTTAGAATGTCTATCGCATTGTCGGCGTCATCTTTCTCCAGAGCTAGCTCAGCGCGAGATATTAGGAGTCGACCTTCTTCAGATGTGTAGGAGAGTTCTTGGATGGCATCCTGAAACAGAACCAATATTATTGTACCTAAGTTATGATTTATCTTCTATGCAGTTTTTGCATTGAGGAAAGTGCTTTGACTTGACACTGAACGGATCCTTTCGGATTTATCTTTACATAGTATTAAACAAAGTCGCGTCTGTTTGTCTGTTTGTCTGTATGCTTGAATCTTTAAAATTACGCAACGGATTTTGATGCGGTTTTTTGTAATAGGTAGAGTGATTCAAGAGGAAAAATTCCCGAAATTCCCACGGGAACGGGCACAACGCGGGTAAAACCGCGGGGCGCTGCTAGTATTAAAGTAAAATAAGCCTGTGATGGCCCACCACTAGGCCTAGGGCCTCTGTACAATCTTTGAATGGAGCGAGTGGCTATTTTAACTAGCAATTTAGTTAGAAGATATGCTTTGAGTTAGAAATCCAGATAATTTCGAATTAACAGTTACTGTTATTCATATCTTCTCTCTCTATAGTCTATTTAATTCAATTCATTAATACATTTGCTAACTAACTTGGTACTGTAATACTTGTTTCATTACCTGCATAGCTTTCCCGGCATCAGAAAACTGTCCCAAAGAAGTATAAGTCTCAATAATTTGCAGATAAAGTGTTGCTTTATCAATGATATTCAAATCCGATTCGAACATCCGACTCAAGTTCCCAATCACATTCTTACTGGTCATTATTTGAAGACTGTTAGTAAAACTCGATAGTGCATCTTGCAGTTGCTTGTTACTTTTCAGTATAACTCCGTTAAGTAAATGATACATTGCACTGTCTCTCACTTTGAAGTTATAGCTTAAACACATCTCTAGGCTTTGAGCTGCTTTCGAGAACTGCTGTTGTTGTATGTAGATCTGAGCTAATAGTATTTGGCTCCCAGCATGAGTACTGTCCAGATCAGTGATCTGTTGAGCCAATCTATGAGCTTCCCCTGAGAAACCGAACTGGAAATTCAACTTGGCCAGCTCATATACTGCAGTGATCAACCCTGGACAAGCTTCGCAAACAGCTCGGAGTATATTAAAGCAATGAGAGACCATCGCGTTATTCTCCTCTTGCGAATACAACAAGTAACCCACAATAACAAAAGGTTTTTTAGGCAAATGTTTCTTGTACTCTTTGTAAACTTCCAACAGAAAATCTGGGTCCAAATCCTTGACATATGTTAAGCTGTAAGGATTCTGATTGGCTAGTATGAATACAGTTTCATAGGCTATGTTCAAAAACGAGACGGCTTTGATTGACGATTTGGTGTTGAGTTGTGCAGATAAGAAGTAAAGGACAGGGATTTTATTTATCCCTTGCATTTCAAATAGTAGTTCAATCTGTTGTGCTATCTGTTCTGTTGGGCCGTTCTCCAGCATCTGACAGAGGGTTAACCCGCAAAGAGCTGTAATAGAGTTACTGTCTAGTTTACTAGCAGCTTTGAAGAAGTTTAAAGCTTCTTTAGCTTTCCCTTGCAGGATACATTGGTAGCCAACCTCACTTAGATAGTCCACATTGTTAGGATACATCTCAGAAGCATATTGTGCAAATCTATACACTTGAGACAGCACGGCACTGGATCTACCACATACTTTGGAAAATATTTGTGTTGTGTTGTAGAACTGGTACCCATTATGAGGTTCCTCCATCTCCAAAGTTGTAAAGAATCTGTTCAATTGATCAGCAGCCTCAATACAATCTGCATTGTTGGATAGGGAGTAAAATATCTTCATTTTGAGGGCTTCAAGATTGTCTGGCTCTAGAGGGAATATCCTTTCCATAGTATCCAGAACAGCATCCCATTTCTTCAATGCAAACTCATTTCTCATTTTCTCAATTAATGGCACAACTTGTCCTGGGCTGTAGATAATTAATCTATCTAATGTCAGATTAGATGCTTCAAAATCAGTAGAATAATGCTTGAATTTGGCTAGACCTAGTAAAGCTTGAGCATGGTTGTCACTCTTAGTTAACACTAACTCAAAACAGTCTAAGGTAGCTAGCTGCATGTCTCCCGGATTCATGCTCATATCATTCCAACCTTTAAGCAAAATAGCTTCTAAGTTATTGGAATCCTTTCTTAAAGACTTGCTAATATACTCTGCTGCTTTTTCATACTTTTCAGCCATAGACAAGAACAATCCGGCATAATAAAATGACATGGAATTGGCGAGTTTTTTTTCTTCTTTCAATTTTGATTCTAAATTGTAAACAGCTTCGCTGTCTGTGGCTGTTAATCTTTTGTGAGCAAATATGAGCGCTATGACAACCGCTAGCTCTAGGTCCCTTTCATTTTGCAGTGGGGTAAGTTCAGTGATTCCCTTTTGAACCTGACCTTCGAGTAAGCAAGCCAATCCGCGGTAGAATAAAAATTCCCCACTATCACCAAACTGCAATGTACCTTGTTTCACAATTTTCTTAACATTACCATAACATTTTTCTCGTAAATAATATTGTATATTGCACCTTATCCATGCTACTTCCATTTTTGTTACTTTTTTAATTCTAATTCCATAATAACCTTAAGACCTTTGTATTTTAATTTGTTGATCTCATAATATTTAGCTAAGAAGTGACATTTGCATACAACAACTGTTTTTTGTGCTAATGCCTCGTCAAATGCATGCTGTGGACAAGATTATTTTTTAATTATTGTAAAACTTTTAAAAAGCAAATAAATGAAAAAAGATTGACTCATAAGCCCCTTCCTTATATATGGTTTAATGCTAGGTATAATTTATATGAAGTAATATATAAACAAGTAATACTAAATGTGTATATAATACTCATGACACAAATGCTCAAAATAGGACAATTTAACTTAATCTTGAGTAAAACTTAAAGCTCAGTCGAGCAAACAGTATTAGTAGTAAAAACATAGCACCTTGGCTAACACTTTCCCGATGCCTTTCCCTTGAAACACTTCTGGTACTTCTGTACTCACAAATGTAATTTTGTTCCCCTCTGTTTCATATAATAACTGAGCTTCCTCTGAAACAGGAAACCATTATAAATGAGTGAATAAAAACTTGTACAATCTAAATCAACAATATTTAGTTGATTTAACAACAAAATTATAGTAAATATCCCAAATAATATTAGAAAGAACAGACTTAAAGTGTGTAATAAGTACTTGATAAAGTTGATATAATCCTAACTAATATAATAAAATTATTATAAATTAAAAATGCGAAAGTAACTCTGTCTGTCTGTTACTTAAAAAAACTGAACCAATTTGATTGAAAGGTACACAGTTAGTCCAGAGCCTGAAAAGGACTGCTACTTTTTATCGCGAAATTCCTGCGGGAACGGGTACAAAGCGGGTGAAACCGCGGGCGCTGCTAGTGAAACATAAAGGAATAAAGTTAAGTAAACTATGTCTCAGTATATTAATGAAGTTATTTACGTATATTATGAAGAATTGGGGTTTGGGATCACAGTAGGTTTGAAAATAATGAATGTTACGATCAGATTACTAGTTTTTTAACCTGAGATGTTACGTATTTTAGACATAATGAGTGGTAGGAACTTTTTCATGAATAACTTACCGCCTTTCATAATTACAACGTACCGTTGCTTAGCAACATCGTTTACAACTTTCAGAGCTTGCGTAGAAAAAGCTCTGAGACTGGCTCTGGTTAGCATTTCGAAAAACAATAAACAACAATTTTTTTCGCTTCTAGAACAATAAAATGTATGTATTACGCCGAATTTACGTACCTATTTATTTTATAAATTTGTTGTGACAGAAGAACCAAGAAGAACGCAGCTTTCAGTCGAGGCAACTTTTCAGTTTGACATTTTGACAGTTCATCTTAACGTAAACGGTGACAATGACAGCATTGACACTGACTTAATATGATATTATTTATTTTATAACCGGATGTGGATATGTTTTTGGAGGGCGATTCGCAGCGCGGGTTTTTAAATGGCCAATACCAACTTAAAGTTGAGTTAACCAAAAAAATAAGCGCTCTATTTATGTAAGTAAGTGGTATTGCTGATGAGTCCCGCTACCGTCTGCGTGGTCTGCCGTGACCACGTTTGGTGTAACGTGACCAACCCAGTCCCATTAGAGCTTAGCGGCCTTTTCCCCTACATCAGCGATTTTAGTTCGCGAGCGCAGTATTGTGTTGCAGATGGGGTCAATTCGTTAGACTCCAAGGATACTGAGCTCCATCGCCATCGTGCATATTAATTATTATCTATCGATGACGTTAATTTATTTTCGTAATATATTATCAATGGGACAACAGGTTATGGGCTTGGGATAAGTACTTCACGTTTCTAATCAATTTTTAATGGAAGATTCGTGACTTTCGTGCGCCTGGATTAGTCATACTGAATAAGGGACCGAAGGGTTAAATTATACGCCCACATAACATAACGTGCATTTTAAGATTCATGTTCATCTATTATTTACGAATAGAATAACACACACATGTTAATTTTCATATATCCAATCCATCTTCTTTTCGTATTATGAGTTCATAAAAAACAAATTTTAATACAAATTACTGTATTAGAGTAACTATTATCTATTATAAACATTTTTGCTGCACATGCCTCTAAAATTAAACATGGCGCTCGTGGATGCGGTCAATAAATATTCAATTCCGATGATGTCGGAACAAATTAAAATTGGTGGTCCGTTGTCTGGGGCTCGATGACTCAGTAATGCGTGTTGGTGCGCTTGCGGCTTCAGTCACACACCGAGGCTTGCGCGCGCACACCGCGTAACTTACGTTCACCCGTACCGAGTGAATGCGAACGAAATATTGTAAACAAAAAGTTTTGTGATCTTGTGTTTGGATGCATGATAGTATTTCAGTAGATGTAGGTATTTATAACTTTTTCCTATCGTCCAAGTATATTTATTTTTTTATTAGAGCCATTATTCATTATTAATAACTTAAAAATGTTATTCTTACCCATTAAGGTCTAAGTACCTACCAACGTACTACATATAACTCAACTAGCAGCGCCCCGCGGCTTTGCCCGTGTTGAGCCCGTTCCCGTAGGAATTTTCGAAAATCCTTTCTTAGTGTGCACTTAGGTCACTTGAAGAACCTTCCTGCCAAATTTCATGTTTCTAAGTGTAGCGGTTGAGGTTGTGCGTTGATTATCAGTCAGTCAGTCAGTCAGGACTTTGAATTTTATATATATAGATGGTCCTACCTCCTATTTTTTCTTTTTTACCTGTCAAGTTTGATTAGCTTTAAGGTTCATTATGTTTACTTTTATGCTTTTAATTCACGTAGCACATCACTACATAGTATTAAACCAAGTCGCTTTCCGCTGTCTGTCTGTCTGCCTGTCCCTATGCTTAGATCTTTAAAACTACGCAACAGATTTTGATGCAGTTTTTTTTTAAATAAATAGAGTGGTTCAAGAGGAAGGTTTATAAATATAAACATTCTTGAAATTCCCACGGGAACGGGCACAACGCGGGTAAAACCGCGGGGCGCTGCTAGTTGAGTTATATGTACCTATGTATTAAGTAGGTACTTAATAGGTAACTCAATGAAGTAGCAATCGCTTTTACAACAATAACCTGTTGCTTAATAATGGTAGGTAAATGATAACAGCATTCTTAATTGATATTTTTAGACTTATTTACTTATCTAATACTTACATATTTTATTTTAAAAATAATGGCATCCTATATGCCTTATCAAGCTGTAAAATTATAGTCATAGTAAGATGCTATATGTAGATACTCTTGTCATGACTAAATATAAAATTCAGGTTTTGTGTAGAATGCTAAGAGCGTGGGAGACAAAACTTGTGGTTATGACTACTGATTAGTTCTACAGAGGCAACATCCAGCTACGGATCGAATGCATTATTTATTTTAGTTAAGTACCTAGTTTAACATGAACTAAGTACCTACATAGTTACAATAGATAAAATAAATCTATATTAATATTATAAAGCTGCAGTTTGTTTGTTTGTTTGAACACGCTATCTCAGGAACTACTGGTCCGATTTGAAAAATTATTTTTATAATGGATAGCCATATCCACATTCAACGGGAAGGTTATAGGTTACTTTTCATCCTGAAATACCCACGGGAACGGGTACAACGCGGGTAAAACCGCGGGCGCTGCTAGTCATTAATAAAATGTATCATAGTACATTGTTTTTAGTCTTCTTTCCTTCTACCAAGGACTTTATACCGATGATAAGATAATGTATAAATAGAGAACATTTTTTTGGCACTAGCAGCACCCCGCGGTTTTACCCGCTTTGTGCCCGTTCCCATGAGAATTTCGGGAATTTTTATACATATAAACCTTCCTCTTGAATCACTCTATCTGTTTAAAAAAAACCGTGTCAAAATCCGTTGCGTAGTTTTGCATAAATAAAGACAGATAGACAGACAGCGGAAAGCGACTTTGTTTTGTACTGTGTAGTGATAGTGATTATATAGTACCTACATAGTAACAGATACCTACATATTTAGTATTGGTTCCACCGACCTATTATTTAACTCATCGTAAAAAGTAAATTGGCTTCTGTTCCATGTAGCTATATTTAGATACCGCTATCGATATTACATACATTGATAATACATTAAATATACTCGTAATAAGCACGGGTATTGCAATTAAGTTAGCCATTGCTATTTCGGATTTCGGATTGCTATTGGTACTTTTGCTAGAACATGGTAATGTTGCTCCTAAGTATAAACTACCTACCTAAGTAAGGCCTCAACTGAGATAAATAGAATTACTGAGTGAGGGGTTGTGGGCTCGATTCCCGCCCACGATGACGTCTGGGTATCGATTCTTATATTCATGTTAAGTATTTTTCTGTGTGTATATGTAATAGCTTCAGTTAGATTCCACAAAACGAGACTAGAGCTTAGCTTGGGTCAAATTAAGTGTGTGAATTTGACCTTTAGATTCATTATAAATAGGTAACTACCTACTTAATATTAATTTATACCTAATATATATATATTCTACAGTATTCTAAAGTGATATTCTTCAGTATTTTTTAAAATAACCAAACCCTTATTTTCAGGTAACAAGTGCCATCAAAGTGACGAATAATGTGACACAAAGAAACCAATTACTTACAGTGAAGTGATGAACGAATATTGGATGTGTGTGATAGTGAGTGGTGTAGGCTAAGGGTTGACTCGACAGGGCCTATGGGGCAATGCGTGTCCCGGGGTCAATCGGACCCGTACACCTTCAGCCGGCATTTCGACGCGGAGAGCGTTGCCAGCAGTGTCGGCAGCTGTCGGAAGGTAAGGGTTACGGATTAGATAACTGATTTTTGGAACATACCCCACATTGGGCTGGGTAAGGGTTGTATTATTTTTCCTGTAGGTACCAATAAGCCTTAATCAAAGGGTTAATTAAAGAAATTTCTGTAACTATCTTCAGTGATCTGCGAGGTGTTATCCTGCAATAGACCATTAGTTACTACAAGCTATTTTACCATATTCTGCAAACTGTTCCTATTATATAGGTACTTAGTAAAAATTCTAAAAATTGTTTTCTTAATATCTGAAAGGGCCTTTGAAACATGAATAATACTACGCCTGATACGCTTGGTGGGTAAATAATAAAGGTGGGTTGCTTTACCTTACGCGCCAGTAAACGTTAACTCAAAATATCAGACTCAATAAACGTGAGAAATTGAAAAATTATGCCTTTTAAAAGATAGGCTTCGTATTTAACAGTCATTTAACAGCGTAAAAAATCGTGAACTTTTTAACGAACGTATGTAACAATAACCAACCGTTAGAAACAAACCACCCTAACTAAAAGTAGCATAGTAACGTAACATAAAGCATAAGTAGCTCCGATGTAAAAGCACTAAAGGGCCCCATAAACATCGTAGTAGTTATAATAATAATCTTAAGATTTCTAGCTAATTAGCCTGTCTAGATAGGCTACAAGTTAGTGCTTTCTTTCTAGGAACATACTTAAGTGGCAGTTAGACTTCTTAAGGTTCATTAGGTCGTACTTAATTACTTTTAATTATAAAGTAATAGTGAAGACTTGTACTTTATGATTTACTATAACCTGCCCAGGAGTATGGACTAAAATCGTACCAAGTTTGGTTAAAATCCCTTCAGTAGTTTTTGACCCATGCGTGCACATACAGACAGACAGACAAAATATTTACTGATTGCATTTTTGGCATCAGTATCGATCACCATTCCTCCTCCAATATCAATTTTGACAATATATTAAATGTACAGAATTGACCTCTCTATAGTTTTATTATAAGTATAGATATAGATAATTAATTAAATGTAATAAAGCTGAAGAGTTTGTTTGTACGTACTAAAAATACCTTGTCATATACTGGTTTCTTAAGGTGTTGGTGAGTCTTCTGTGACCACGGTTCCTGTATCGGGGCCGAAACGTCAGATAAAAATGTAAAATAAAAGCGAAGTGTATCCGTATACGTAATTTCAATTCAAAATACCATGTAATTTAACATTTATATATGATAGACTAGCAGCGCCCCGCGGTTTTACCCGCGTTGTGCCCGTTCCCGTGGGAATTTCGGGAATTTTTTTACATAAAAACCTTCCTCTTGTATCACTCTACCTATTACAAAAAACCGCATCAAAATCCGTTGCGTAATTTTAAAGATTTAAGCATACAGACAGACAAACAGACACGACTTTATTTTATACTAGCAGCACCCCGCGGTTTTACCCGCGTTGTGCCCGTTCCCGTGGGAATTTCGGGAATTTTTTACATAAAAACCTTCAAATTGAATCACTCTACCTATTATAAAAAACCGCATCAAAATCCGTTGCGTAATTTTAAAGATTATAGTATACAGACAGACGAACAGTGTGACAGACACGAAAAAGAGACGACTTTATTTTATACTATGTAGTGACTATGTAGTGATGGGGAAACCTATCATATAAAAATATCAAACTGTTCTGATACCTTCTGTGAAATGAGAGGACTTTCCAGCAATGGGACATTACTTTAGTTTTCTGTAGGTGGGGAGATTCGAGGTTTCACCCAGTAAAAATATAGTTATTTACCGACAATTTTAATCTTATAGCACCCAAGTATATCTCGAAGCAAAGCCAAGAGTTTGCAATTTTTATGACTACTTTTACGTCTTGGTGAAGAAATTGGCATTTAGGTACCTATCGGACGAAACCATCTCTATGTGTCGTGAGGAGGATCGTGCAAGAATTTAACATTCGACCGGCAAGTTTTAATTATAGAAGATGCCTAATTAACTTAATACAGCTTAGACCACTTATTAAGTAACACAATGTAACTGCTAGACAACGCGACTGAACACGAGTTCTCGTTTTAATTATGTTATTGTGTTTTAGGTGAATTGCGCTCGTCGCGTAGTTTGTTTAAGCGATGTTAGTTCATTGACAGTGTTAAGCAACGTGCAGCTCGGTCTCTACTTGGATGGGTCGCCAATAGTGGCATTTCTATCTAAACGCTACCGTGCTCAGAAGGTTGACTATTTGGATTTGTATCTTGTCCTGAGTACTGTATAGTACCTAATTATATTTCAGAAAAATAAACTTTTCTTTAATTAGATTCATTTTCGTGCTACGTATCCTTTAAAACTCCTACGAACGACTATGTAGCGATTAAATAAGCTGTTAGTCAAATATAATGATTTAAGAATATTTTCCGTAAGGTTTATTTTTCCGTACGAGAGTTAATTCAAACTATCATGATCAAAGACAACTCCTTTCGTTGAGGAGAATGGTTCTATGATGAGGTAAAATTAGTCTCCTCTACTCTCGTAAAACATAGAGTCACATATATCAAACAAACTTTTTCTACTACCTTTTTCATTTTTTACTTTGAATTCTCACTCAATCTAAACGAACGTCGAACTCTGGAACATAAATAATTTTCAAACCCAACCGATACATATAGTGTCGTGCATGTCCTAACTGTCTCCAATTGGCTGTATAACGTCAGGCAGTCGTCCCCTCGCCGACTTAATATTTTAATCACGACCAACAGACGTGGGAACAAGCCTTTTACTTATCTATCCAATAAAACTTTATTGAGTCGTGAACTCTAGGACTTATTGTTTTGGATTTCTGCTCGTGTTTGTGTAGACGTTTTAATAAATTGATTGACTCAGTTTGACTCAGTGATGTTAACTTAGTAGATGTATAGTCGTACCACTATTATAAAGAGGCAAAGTTTCTAACTTTGTGTGTTTGTAAGGGCTTATCTTAGTCACTAGCAGTCCGATTTGAAAAATTCTTTCTGCAACGAATAGCTATAAATAAATAAATAAATATACCTGGACAAATTCACACATGGTTAATTAGACCCAAAGTAAGCTCTAAGCTTGTGTTATGGAATCTAACTCACTGATACTACTACATATACTACATATACACAAATACTTTATAAGAATATACAATTGACACCCAGACGTCGTCGCCAACAACTATGTCTGCACATATTGTTGACTCCGGGCGGGAATCGAACCCGCAACCCCCGACACAGTAAGCGCTCTCACTGCCACTGTGCCAACGGGCTTGTCAAATGCTAGCTATATTCAACAGTTGAAGGTTTAATTATCAATATTGTTAGCGGTCATGGCGTAGTTTGACGTTTGACGATAAGTCATCATAATTGTGCTGCGCCGCCACTACTAAGATGGGTGGATGGGCATTTCTTCCCAAGTGCTACTGGGCCCTCGCCACATGTTATCTGCGGTTGTCGCAAGTCGCATACTCTATAGTGCGAGAAATATGGTGGTCGGACGTATTCAGCGGACTACAGCAGCTCTAATTAAGTTTAATTTAAAGATGATAGTCGTTGACCGAAGTAGGCTGAAAAGTGTACAGGGAAAGCTTCTGTGAAGATGGTAGTATTTCACCATAACCAGAGCAAATTACCAAGGAATAATGTCAAGAGATTACTACTTAGCTATTTCCTCTAGTTTAATCTGCATACCCCACACCTTTAATACCAAACCGATCCTCCAAAACCAAATCGCGCTAGCCTCTACACTCTACTGTCAGTATCACAATCTCGTAGCGATATTGTTAACGAACAATCGGGGTCAATGACCTTCTAATCTTCTAAAGATTATAACAATGACGTATCTATGCATCTATAATCGTTTCGTCATTATAATAGACACCTTTTATCGAAGCAATTTGATTGTATTGACTATTGTATTAAGTTATCCGGTCAAAGGTTGACGGTAAGTATTGCATAGACTCTAAACTGATATAGAATTGCTTTATTCTACTTGTTAAGTTTATGACTTCTTTAAACGAAGGTACTTATTTAGGATATAACTAGAAAATATTAAAAACATAATAAGTACATTGATTCCATCCAATACCTAGGTAAAAGGGGCCGAGCTGCACGTTACTTATCAAACGCGATGAGCTAATATTGACCTCGGTGGGTGGGGCTGGGGGCAAAGGGATTCGTTTTTTTTTATATTTTGTCACGGGAAATTAATTCTATGGGAGAAATGGTTTTCAAGTTTCAGCCCACTAGATTCGCCTCGAATCCACTTCTGTATCAAAATTATTTCACTATTTCTATCTTGACACAAACTTTATTAATACAAGCAACTCCATTACGTTATACCCTCACCGTTCTCCAGAGAATCTATAATTTAATTACTTTTCTATAAGGTACATTGACATTATGTCCGTGTCTACACGACTCCGTAAAGAAGGTAATTGCGTTTTCACCATCGCTTTTGATTCTGTAGCGAGTTTCCAACCGGGCGCACAAAGTAACCGTGGTGCTAATTAAATATGTAATACGTAGGCACAAAGTAACCGTGGTACTAATTAAGTACATACATATGTAATACGTTGGTAGATCATCTAGGTATGTGTGTAATATGTGAGTAGAGGCTGGGTATTAATTAAGCTTTCAAATTGGTATATTGTTAGGAATTTGTTACATTTCGCCAAAAACTTGGGTAAAAGCATGACTTCGTTTTGTTATCACTACATAGTATAAAATAAAGTCGTCTCTTTTTCGTGTCTGTCTGTTTGTCTGTCTGTATGCTTAAATCTTTAAAATTACGCAACGGATTTTGATGCGGTTTTTTGTAATAGGTAGAGTGATTCAAGAGGAAGGTTTTTATGTAAAAAAAATCCCGAAATTCCCACGGGAACGGGCACAACGCGGGTAAAACCGCGGGGCGCTGCTAGTAACTTATAAGTAACTGCTTTTAATTTTAATGAAACTTAACCATCTAGTTTCTAAGTTTAAGTGAACACACATTTTGAATTAAAACTACGTTTATTGATACACTTCGCTTTTATTTTACTTTTCATATAAAAATCTGAAGTTTCGGCACCTTTTCAGGAACTGTGGTCACAGGAGACTCACCTTACCTAACCTTACCATCTTTCAGGAACGAATTATATTCAGGAAGGAATTATAAAAGTAAATAATATATAACCTAAGTTATGATGATACAAGATAATATTCAGTTCAAACTCACTATAACATAAAGTTTAATGTGATTTGGGAATTGGGAATAACCTAAAAAAGAATTATTTTGTATGATTTAAAAGTAATACAATGTTAAATCAACATGGTTCCGGTTTGGGTGAACCAACTCGTGGAAGCGTGGTCATTACGCCTATTCCTCCTCACTGTACTGATATTTTGAGTGAGATAAGAGACAGTTTACTTTACTCTTACTTAATTCAACGAGAGAGTAATAAAACAAAAGACGACTGACAATTTCTTATCCTACTAATATTATAAATGCGAAAGTTTGTATGTATGGATGTATGGATGTATGGATGTATGGATGTTTGTTACTCTTTCACGCAAAAACTACTGAACGGATTTGGATGAAACTCTACAGTAATGTAGGTTATACATCAGAATAACACATGGGATATATTTTATCCCGAAATTCCCGCGGGAACGGGAACAAAGCGGGTAACACCGCGGGGCGCGGCTAGTCATAAAATAAAGTAATTTTCCTGACCACAAACGAAATGACTTTATCTACTTTTAATAGTTTCAACGTTATCAAGACAAGTGAAAACATTAAAGTTCTTGGATGGCCGGTCGACCATAATCGCAACTTAATCACACCTTACATAAAATACCTTATCCATAAAAGGGTCGCATCTGATTTCGATTTCGTAACTCGTGGTAACGACAAACTCTCTCCATGTGGCATATGCCATTAATTATGTACTTAACAACGAGATAAATATATATACTTGCGCTTATGTGGTGCATTATGTAATAGGCGATTTAAGCATGCGATAAATCTTTGTAATCAATAGGGAGTTTAGTTAGGCCTATAGTTTACATAAGTGAGTGAGTGAGTTCTAGTTGGGTAGAGGCCAACCCTGGTTTCGTAGTTAGACCGTCTAAAGACCTCCGATATGGTCTCACGATTGAAAGTTAGTACTCTCGACTTACCAATCTTCTTCTTCTCGAGTCGAGTTTATTTAAAATTAAATATGTTTAGACCAATATTTGGCTAGGTCTATTGTACTATTATTTACCCTCGAAAGATCCTTCACAGTGCAGAACCCGGGGCTGTTCGGACACTGTAGCAAGTGAGGCATGGTTTGGACAGCGCCTCACTCGCAGCTATCGTTATCTGAGAAACCCCACCTAACACGGTTTTCTCTACCATTTAATTAGTACTTCAAAAGGAAACAAGCGAAACCATTATTATTAAGACACGTAACATCAAAATTAAAGTAATTTTTACTAAAACTTTACCGTTGACCTCTTGTCAGCTATAATTATTTGATAAAACGGGAACTTACGTACGACGGAGGTTACTGTTGAGTGTCCCTCAAAACGTTTCGGTCACGTACGGTGACCTTCATCAGGAGGTGGGTGAAGCGCTCGCGACAGCGTCTCTTCCCGCACTGTCACTTACTCTCTTGTCAGCTACCATTACTACTCCTACAAGTTAAGTTGTCGGTCTCGGTTGTTCTAACTGATAGACCATGCTGATGACGTTTAGGCGGTTCTCAAACTTCGACACGAGGTGGCGTCGGTGGCCTTACTAAGTCAATGTTATACCTCGAAAGTGTATTTACATAACCTTTTATACTAAGTACCTATGTATGTATGGACATCAAGTCAAACCAGAGCATCGCATCATAAAGTTCACAAAAGTAATAACAATTTGTAAAATATAACCGTATCAGACGAGAAAGTACACTCCAGTATCAATTTACATTTGAAGCGATCTTGGAATCGAAATAAAACTAATTCTCTCTCCGAGTTGGTATTGTGGATATCACTTGTAAGAATTTACTTTCACACTAAGTAACTGATATCTATGGGATTGTGATTCTATTGTGGTTAGCACGTAATATAATATTTAACGGCGAAATTAATTTTATCTTCAGTGTAGCTCGTAGCAGCTTTGCTTTGGGATATTTTGATTGGAATTCATTACGAGTAAGTTAGTGGACATCTCGGAGTTTTTAGAACGCCTCCAACATGGTCAAAGGATTGTAACAAAGGTGTATTAATCCATCAGTAAATACTGTAATCCATCAGTAAATACTGTATTGACGGATCACAGTAAATACTTTACGTGTAATCGTCGCCTCAGTATTGTGTCCGGTCTCCTGCTGTTTACACGTCTAAAATGGATCACGATCATAATCCGACGGATCATCATTACAGAATCAAGAAATCTAGAAATCCATTAATAAATACTGTCATCCCTCAATACATTAGGTTACACGTTCAGTAAATACCACGATACGTGATATTTACTGTTGGATCACAGTAAATACTTTACGTGTAATCGTCGCCTTAGGAGCTCTTAGTAACTCCGCGTGCCGCAGTCTTTCGTTATTTCTTTCAAATGCCCTATATTTTAATCTACAACTTTCAATACATCCTTCCTAAGACCGCGTAGAAAGTCGTAACGTTAAATCCAATTCCAATTGGCACTTTACATTATCAAAGCTTCTGATCGGTTGTTATTTTAAAGTAACATTTTAGAGATAAGTTTTTGTGATCGGCCGGTCACGACCCAACGTCGATGTAGTTAAGTTAAACATTACAATTATTTCGTTTTGACACGAACGAAAATGAGTGGTAAAATGCAGTGATGGTCGGTTTAGAACGTCTAGCTGTTTAAGTTCTCGTTTACAACTCGCAGTGTAATGAAAGAAACATAATTATAGAGCTACCTTTAGTTAGAGTTTACGACCGTAAGAGCCACTATTTACCCATGATGATATACTTATGATTGTTGTAATTAAATTGGAAGCGGTGACAAAAACAGACAGAAAAGAAACACACACACATGCACAAGAAGCTTACATGATACCTACCATGACCATGGACCAACATAGGTCCATAATATTTTATGATGATACCAATTCTCTCATCAAGGGATAAAGAAAAAATAACTACCGCAAAATAGATGTTACTGAAACTATTGTTTTAACTTTTAATTACCTACAAGCGCTTGAAGCGCAAGACATACATAGTGCGGGTGCGGGCCGGTTGCGGATCGCATGACGTTATATTCCTTGTATTTGTATGAGAGTGTCACACTGGCCCGCACCCCGCCCGCAGCGGGTCACTGTCCCGTTGCGGGTGGCAGCACTATGTCTTGTGCTTTAGTGATCATGAAATATCTCTATACACTAGTGAGTACCGAGTAAGTACGTACCTCTCTATAAAAAAACTTGTAACTTATTCCATTGTTACGAAGTCCGTCTAACAAATAGTTTTATTCCGCGAACTTTCCACAGCTATTGGACACGATTGTCCTACCTCGTGACTTGGAGGTGTTCGAACATTTGTCGTTGGAGTGTAATCATCGCTTTTAGAATAGGTACTGTTGTAAACAATCATTTTACAAAGCTAACAATAAGGCTGGTTAGGAACCTTGTTTCCTAATAACTATTCTCGAGTATATTTTATGGTTGGAATTATTTTTTGGTTGGAAAATCGACCTTATTCGTTTCTATTTTAGGACTAGTAAAAATAGAAGTAAATAGCCTGTAGAGAGGTACGTAAAAATTTAGAGATAATAGAAACCAAGTGTATTAAGTTATGATCAACATTTTCTGGATCACCGCATTTCGCCCTGAACGTTTTTATACCTCAGGATTTCCGAATATTCGACATTCTTCTAGGTAAATTAACACTGCCTAACCAGAAGCAATAAAGCTAAAAAATCACTGCCTAACAAAATGTTACGTTAGTATCTTAAAGTACAACCATCGATATTTACTTTCGACTTACGCCTAATTTATATTTTCAACATCTCGTATGTCATATCTTTGGCTATTATCATGCTCTCGGATATGACGTCACTAGAAATGAACATCACAAAGTAAGGGCCGGCGCTCACTGCCGGCATGGCACGGCATGGCACGGCAGGTTGTGTAGTGGCATCCCGCGGCGTGCTGCGGCATCCCGCGGCGTTCCGTGGCATGCCGTGGCATCCTGCTGAAAGCCCAGCCACTCTGGCATCCATCACTGCGCCCCACCGAAATGCTGCATAAGTTTCAACCTTATTTCAACTAGCTAGCAATCATAATTCCTCGACCCCAAAGTGACCCATACGTCTCGCGGGATGCAATGGCGCGCCGGGGCATCCCGTGGAATGAAACAGCATGACACGTCATGCCGTTGCATCCTGTGGCGTGTCGCATCATGCCGCAGCATCCTGCGGCACGTCACGGCATCGTGGTATCAAAATAAAGTAACATAATTTCTAAACTCATTGAAATAAGATTCAAAATAACTTGATTAGTAATAAAATCCTTTGCCATGCCATGCCGTGCCATGCCGGCAGTGAGCGCCGGCCCTAACAGACTGCTAATTCTTCAGATAGTACTAAGTACTAAGAAAGAGGATGTGTCATCTTAACACTTTAAGCAGATACTAATCATAAGCTTTGTTTTTCCGTGGGTTTTTCTTTAAAATACCACACACTGTAAAAGTGCTAATTACAAACACATTTAAATAGTATTTCTCTTACGTATTTTTGTACGTGTATCTGTACATATTTACATATGCATAATGTTGGCATCACTACATAGTATAAAACAAAGTTGCTTTCCGTTCCGCTGTCTGTCTGTCCCTATGTATACTTAGATCTTTAAAACTTCGCAACGGATTTTGACGCTGTTTTTTAACTTTTTCTGTTTTTTTAAATAGATAGAGTGATTCAAGAGGAAGGTTTATTTAAACCATTTAAACCATTTATTTCCACATCAAAAATATACAATTTACAAAAATAAAACAGAGAACAAAACAATTTACGATGCAGAGGAGCAGACTCAGTGTCCGCTGAGCCGCTGGTGCGACACAGCACTGATTTTCAGTCTGTCCACTAAATACTATGTGCTTATTCAAAAATATTAGCATCTTTTATATGTATAAAAACCTGAACGGGCACAACGTAGGTAAAACCGCGGGACTCTGCTAGTAAATCAATAAAATAAATAGGTAGTAAATTCTACTTATTCAACTCTACTACTTATAAACAGCTTTCTTAAAATAAATTACATTTCCATTATACAAATAGTTATTAATGTATCTCATATGTTATTTTCATAAGCAAGTTAATCGAGAAAATGATGTTATGCGATAATATGCAAACGCATTACAGAAAATTAAAGGTCTTAAGGTCACTTCTCGATTACAGCTAGCTCAGAGAAAGCTTTAAACATGAGAATTTAGTTCATTGGAAATTGCTTGAGCGTTGATAAGTTAGTTATATTTGATGTTACAAAACTTTTGGTATAAATGTTACTAGGAAAACTATAGTTAAACCAAACGTTGGGACATTCGAGATTTTGTAATTAAAAGCCTAAAAGTTGTAAAACATAAAATAAACTCAAATAAAATAAAAATGCTGACACAAGATGTCGTAACACTTTAAGCAACCTTTACGTTGCAGCATCAGCAAGATAATAATTATAATTTTAAAGAACAGTAAACAAAAACCTTCGCCCAAGCAAACACAACGCAATTAATCTAATTATACACAAAGATGTACACAATTACATCGAAAGGTCTAATTTTAAAGTGATAATTTAATCCAAGTGCGTAATCTGGTTGTTATGAGCAATAAATTTTGAAAGAGACCATAATTAAGTGGGAGCTACACTGTTCTATATTCAACTGAGATTATAGTTTATAGTCGTTGGATCTAGTTTGTCTACGCTACGATTTAATGAGGTGTTTACAAACATAGCTTGTCTACGCTACGATTTAATGAGGTGTTTACATAGCTCACTTGACGCGATGGTAAAGGCTTTCGCAGACGAAAGACAAATGACAAGTAAATAAAGTATAAGTAAATAATCAAAATAAATCATATCTTTACCTATTTATTTTTATTTGGTGATACGCCTAATCCTTCTGTATTGATATCTTCAGGGACATGAGAGGTATTTGCCTAGCCGTGGGATATTACACGCTAATAATACTTAAACTATTACTTTTACGTACAGTATTAAATAATTATATAAGTTATGCATGTAGCTAAGTTGTATTTGTAAGTTCTATAGTCCTTGGCTTGACTTTATGCTTTTATATTGACGGTCTCACATCGAGCAGTCCGCCGTCTGAAGGGGCAAATGTTTAGCAACTTGCAGCTTGAAACTTCTCGAATCATTTAGTATATAGTAAGTTCAAGTTCTACACTCGGTTTTTTTGTTTTTGGTTATTTGTGCCTAGTAGTAGTAATCATCAAGTAAGGTGTAAAGACATTTATTACGCTCGACCACTTTTAGTTTCGTCGATAGGTATGGGTTTAATGGACTACGAGACCTGTTATTTATCACCACACTTCTTCCAACAAGCCAGCCCTATTATACTACATAGACATACTGCAAATAAAACGGTGCGAGGTGAAACGTTTAGAAGAACCTCTTTGGGGCTTAAACTTTGTAACAAAATATTTTAGTTAACTTTAAGCAACAGAATGCGCTACAAGTTGCATAGTTTAAGGAAACTGTCGCAATTTGGTGATATTTCTGTATTCAAATTTCCCTACGGGAAAACTCGATACGTAGTTGCTTTTGTAGATTAAAGTTGCCAGTAAATGAGAAGGGCGGTTTTGTTTACTGTTAAGAGAATAAGAACAATATTGCAATATGCATAAGTCAAAATGGTTTCCCATACTTAAAAAGAGCACACACGAATCTATACTTAATACTATGAGGTAAAATTTGTAAGCTTGTTTGTATGTTCGAGCTAATCTCGGGAATTACCAATGAGATTCGAATAATTCTTTTTGTAATCGAAAGCCACATTCAACAGGAAGGTTATAGGCTATTTTACATCCCTAAATTCCCACGGGAACGGGCACAACGCGGGTAAAACCGCAGGTTGCTGCTAGTCATTTAATACATTTAAAGACCATAACACTAATTTCTATAAACATTACTGAGCAATGCTCACGCAGTCACAGGTAACAGCTACCGACAATAATCTCTAATTAAGCTCGATATCTACGGTCGACCAGCTCGTGGGATATTAGTTAAACGGTTACCTAGCTAGAAATACTTTCTCCGACATCGCCGACAGGTGTGGTACAATGTATCATTGTTCTCTCTAGGACAAAAAGTGGAATCGCGGCAATTGTAGCAATCTTGCGATTTCCTAGTCTGTCGATGCAATTGTTCGAGAGCTAATGGGGAGGGAAAATGCCTTCATTATATCAAGTAATGTTGGATAGACTGCACCGTTCCAGACTTAAACTTTCTATATGTATATGTACCTGACTAAGGGCAGCTTTATACTAGCAGGTCCTAGCGGTTTGACCCGCGTTTTAACCGCTGTGGCAATTTTGGCATGAAAAGTCACAAAATTTCCTGTTAAATCATTCTGTATGTTGATGAACACCGCATTAATATCTGTTTAGTAGTTTCTGAGAAAATCGATAAGACAGACATACAGCTTTTGGGGACTTTGTTTTATGTATATGATAAAATGTTTTAAAGATAAAACTAGAAAGCTTTTATTTAGCTTCCTTTCTTTTTACCAACTTTGAATTACTTTGGACTTTTGATTACTTTATTATTAAATTAGTTAGGTACTTAAAAGGTCTCCATTTTCGTTAGACGACAGAAATATATTAATCATTTTAGTTAGTTACAATTCCATTCATATAAATAAGAGTAGAAAGAGAAGCAAATAAAGAGTTCATTTCAGCAAAAAGTACAGTTTTAATTTCACTGGTGCCGACAATTTTACGCGCCCTGCTAAGCATAGAAATGCCACTATCGGCTACCCATCTAGGTAGGGGCCGATATTGGCATATTTACCAATACGATATACTTACTAAAAGTTGCTTAGTAAACACTGCATAGTAATATCTAATAACTATTTTATAGCTTAGCTCAAACCAATTCCATATATGGTCATCTAACCTACATAAATGTGTGGCAACAGAGGTAGGTAATAGCTTTCAAAATCTGAATGGACCTCTATTACGAAATCAGATAGTGAATCTATTGATTCAGTGTATCGGTTCCAGTTAATTCGCCAAACCTGTCCATTTGTCAATGAAAGACGCATTCAGCACACTGTTTGGGTGAGCAGCAAACAAGCAAAATAAACCTTATTGTAGGTTTAACAAGCAATATTGTTTGTAATCCTAACTGTCCTTAGTAATTCTGTCTGTCTGTCTGTCTGTCTGTTACGCTTTCACGCCAAAACTACTGAACCGATTTGAAATTTGGTACACAGTTAGTCCAGAGCCTGAGAAAGGACCTAGGCTACTTTTTATCTAATTCGGTTCAACGCGGGTGAAACCGCGGGGCGCTGCTAGTTCTAAACATCAACATTTATCAAAATTGCCAATCTATTTCGTTGGGAAACATTGGTTATTTTGACACAGGATGTCATTCATTAAATAACTAAAACTATTTTAAGTACTCAAGAGGCTAATAAAAATCAATTACTACTAGGCACTGTAAGTTGGATTGTCGGTTCCGGTTATTCAATTAGCCCATCTAAACATATTTGTGGAAGCTCTATAGTGGGTCTTAAAACTCACCAGAGTTGACCACTATACTTAAGAAGTTAATCTCATATTTTCTTAACTATTTACAAAGTCCCCAATTTTTTTTTACTTTGTTTTATTTTAGACTAGCAGCGCCCCGCGGTGTTACCTGCGTTGTGCCCGTTCCCGTAGGAATTCCGGTATAAAATGTATCGCATGTGTTATTCTGATGTATAACCTATATTACTGTAAACTTTCATCCAAATCCGTTCAGTAGTTTTTGCGTGAAAGAGCAACAAACATACATAACATACATCCATCCTCACAAACTTTCGCATTTATAATATTATCCTTTCAAACTTTCGCATTTATAATATTATATAGTAGAATTATTTTGTAAATAGTTAAGAAAATATGAGACTAGCTTCTTAGGTATAGTGGTCAACTTTGGTGACTTATTTTTGTGCAGTTTTCACCAACATACAGAGTGGTTCAAGAGGAAGGGGTCCAACGCAGGTAAAACCTCGGGGCGTTACTAGTAGTAGATAAAAAGAAACGACATACTTATCTCTGTACTGATTTGTTAGCTTTGTAAATAGATGTAATAACTATTTACGCAAATTGTTGGTCGATTGAGCTCTACACAGCTGCGCTCCGTCAGTGAAAACGCACCCTAAGAGAACGGGTACATCCCGGGTAAAACCGCGAGATGCTGCGAGCTAGTTATCAAATTATTTCATGTACAGCTTTGATGCAAACTTGCTAGTGATATGCTAGCCTGGGCACAGATTATCAGATAATTGCCCTAGTTGCTCTAGTTAATGCTATGTTAAAGTCTGTGATTATAACTCAGACAGACATACTACAGATCGGCATGCAATTTGAACTTTGTGTTTTAGTCAGAAAATTGGTAATGTATTACATATGTGTGACAGTAAGTAATTAAGCTCAAGTAGGTTAGTGTCCAACCCTGGTGTCGGAGTTTTTAGACCACCTTAATGCCTCCAACCGAAACAACCGGGACCGACAATTTAACGTGCACTCCATAGCACGGTAGCGCTCAGATAGAAATGCCACTATCGGCCACCCATCCAAGTAGGGGTCAAACTGTACGTTGCTTAACAATCGCAATGTACTAACACAAACTACGCAGCAAGCAATGTGACACAAACTACGCCATGAGCTGTGTGACGTTATGGGGTAGGTATAAGGCATATAGGTAGTAACTTTTGTCAGTGAACCGTTTACAATGGATAAATGGAACAATTATGACAATGGATTTATTTTTTTAAACTTACCTATTTATAAAGCAAAACATAACAAGTTATTAACAAAAAGCTTCTCTACCTGAAAACTGATAAATTCTCAAGTACATAATTAATTAAGTATTTACAAAAAATGTAAAACATAACTCAATTGACAATTTCGACATCATATAGAACAAGTTTGACATAGGTATTTCAGAAATCTTCATTTGTTATATGTTCCGAATGGAAGTGACACTTGGACAGGTCAATTAATTTATGATTATGGGACAGACAGGTTTTGGACTCTTGCACAAGTACTTATTCACCTTACGGTACCTTTCACATTGGGTGTGGGGAAAGTACTATTTAAGGTAAGATACCTACAGGAAATGAATATTTGGAAGAAGTTATTGCTAAGAAGCATAAAAGCGTAGAAATGCTAAAATGTTGAAGTGTCATACTGTCATATTGTCATATTGAATTGAATTAATATACTAGGCTAGGGCTAAGCTAGTTATATCGGAAAGGTTAAGATTTCTTTGTAATTTTTGTTAACTTCTTAAATTTTTCATAGTAACTAACATCCATCCATCCATCTAGATATTCAAGATGGATATCTACCTACTTGAAAACTTTTATTTTAATCAGTAGGTACCAAATATTAGTAGGATACTAATCGACTTATTCATTAACTTTAATTTATCACTACGTAGTATAAAACAAAGTCGCTGTTCCGCTGTCTGTCTGTCCCTATGTACCTATGCTTAGATCTTTAAAACTACGCAACGGATTGCGACGCGATTTTTTAAAATAAATATTTAGAGTGATTCAAGAGGAAGCTTTATATGTATAAAAATTCTCGAAGTTCCCGCGGGAACGGGCACATAGCGGGTAAAACCGCGGGGCGCTGATAGTCTATTATAAAATGAATAACAACTTGGCCAATTATATGCAAATTCTAAAGCTTTCCTTTTAGTTGTATTAAATAAGTTCCAACTGCATTTGATAATCGCCGACAAGCTTAATTAATTAGTGTTTATGCTTGAGAATGTATAGCGATGTTAATATGAAATAATTTGCGTAAGACACGTCTGTTGCCGCTAAAGGCTTGTTTACGTTGTACGTATAAGGGTATGATTGTATTGTACAGCAAACATAGTTGGTGGTCGAATACTTTTAATGTGCCACAAACATACTGCCGACTAAACAGCTCGGTGTTTACTACGAGTACGTATATAACATCTATCCACGTCCCGGTTTCACCCGCGTTGTACCCGTTCCCAAAGGAAATTTCGGCATAAAATGTATTTCATGTATTATTCTGATTGATAACCTATATTACTGTAAAGTTTCATCCAAATCCGTTCAGTAGTTTTTGCGTCAAAGAGCAACAAACATCCTCACAAACTTTCGCATTTATAGTATTAGTTAGTAACACTCCTACATATTATGTATGTTAAACTCATGTTTACGAGAGAAATGAAAAATTTCTCAATTGTATTTTTTTATTACTTTTCCGAAATTATTGAGTCGATTTTGATGAAAATATCTTCAAATGTTAAAATTAAGAACTTACAGTGGACAGAGAACGAATTTTTTTTTTAAATGTTGATTTGTATCGTGTAATATGCACTTAGTAAAAACCGGTTTAATATTAACTACAAACATACACTTTTATTTTATTTATATGTATAGACTAGTTACCTAGTTACTACATAATTATCCCCAAAAATACAGCAAAAACGGCAATAATTAATAAGCAACGCTAGATTGCGAACTATTTCTTCAAAAGACTTCAAAATCTAAATTTACGTGAAAACTATACCTAAAGCATCTCCGCATTTTCTTTGATTGGAAAATCGGGTTCCATCGCTTGTAAGTGCTAATCGATTGTATAATTTAGATGGCATTGGCTATATCTAGATACTATCTACCTATATATATCTACTTTGACACTCATAGGTACCTTCGTATTCTGTGTACTCAACTTAGTAAACATGGCGTGTGTCGCTCTCTGCGGTCCCTTGTGTATGATTTTAAGCTACATTTGTACATCTAAACATGGTTTAACTGTAATGGTATGACAAACATGGAATTAGCATGTCATTATATGGTTGGATCGCTGCATTATTCATTGTCTGTCATAGTTGGGAGGATTATGCCATAGAGTACATAGTTTAGGGTCAACACTGCGTTAAGCGTGCGCACGCCGCGGTTGCATACAAAAGTGAACTGACACGGGCGCCCGCGGCGTGCGAAGGCCGCGTGCGCCCGCCGCGTGTGGCTTCATACAAAAGTGAACTGACGCGGGCGCCCGCGGCGTGCGAAGGCCGCGTGCGCCCGCCGCGTGTGGCTTCATACAAAAGTGAACCGCAGATTGCGTCCGTCGCGTGCGCCCGCCGCATGCGCACGCGGCGGGCGCACGCTTGACGCAATGTTGACCCTTACATTCGAAGGTAAAAATAGTTAAGCTAGATGGTACTTGCATAGTTTCGCATCTGTGTAGATAAAACTATGCGTGAATTGTTTCTAACGGCTGATTACCTTATCGTCACAAACGTTCTTTCAAAAGATTGCGAATGTTTACGCTGTTAATTGGGCTTTTGAAAAAAAAAATGTTTTGTGATAAATGGAAAGATTATAAGTATATTAGTTTTATAACAAAACTATTTTTATTTTATTTTTTTCGGAATAATTCAAAAGTTATTTCAAAATAAAAATTAATTTTTGAATCCAGTAACGAAAACACTCGGACAACTCCCGAACAAACCCGAGCGCGGTGTGACGTCATAATGTATAGCCCCATTCGGTTACACGTGTAATAGCCGTAAACGCTGTACGTACTTATGGTATGGTTAAATAGCTATACATTATCACGTCACAACCACGGTGACCAATTATGGCGCGTTTATAGTCACGTGATTTTTATTCAATTTTTAATTGTTTATAATTAATTGAAAAAATATTTTTTTTAAGTTTTTTGCATTAAATATCAATATTATTAATGCCCCATTTAGACGGGGAGAGTTTCTCGTCTCGAAGATACAATTATCGAAGGAATATAAAACATTTTTTTCGTCTAAACAATCGCTCTCCTCGCTCGTTGCCTTGGGCGACAATTGCCTTGCAATGGAATATTATTATGTCCGTGTAAACAGAATTTCAAAGCAAAAATCGTATTTCGAGATTTTATTAAAACGATTCAAGCTGATTTGTACGATACTCGTATCAACTTGAAAATATGTCACAGGAGATCGTGTTTATACAAGTCGAGACTCTCCTAAGCAAGAATCTGCTTACTATACTTTTGTTGTGTAAACAAACATAGGCAATTATCGCCTAGCGATAAGTCATATGCGAATCTCGTATGACATAATCGTAGGCGAGATTTTAGTTCTTGCCTGTATGTAAACATTTTGATACGATTGTGTTATGGCGATTATTGCTTGTGATAGTAGCGTATGGTTTCTCGTAAGGAAACGTACGAGAAACTCTCCCCGTCTAAATGGGCCTTAATAATAAAGTTTTAAAATACATAAAAAAAATCTTTTTTTTTTCAAATGCCCAATTGTTATTTGACAACTTAAATGACAGTCTGTTTAAGTTATTCAGGCGACCAGTAGAAAGCAACGATTTTTAAATTTCTGACGCCTGTTCAGACTGACATTTTGTATAACGTTTACTGATGGATGAGTGAGCGTTAGCTTAGTATACCAAAATTACGATCACATCATCTCACAGATGTGACAGATATCATTACAATACATTTGCTTGTTTCATTTGATTGAGCTGGCATTTTCGTCTTGATACAGTAGTTAACTGGGAATGTAATCTATGGATTTTCCTGATGTTTATCTTTATGTTGAATTCCATTCTTTAATATTGTAACTTCATTCTACACACACAGATGAAGTAACAGTTACAAGCGTATTTAAGGAATTTACTGAATCATAATAATAATCTGTTGAATAAAACATTAACTATATAAGCAGACACCTAACAATAAAACATTGGAATAGAATTTCTTTTATTTCCATTATAAAAGCGAACAATATCATAAATTAAAACTGAAAGTAGAAATATTATAATATCTAGATTTTCTAGGTATCTAGGCGTTGCGTAAGACTTAATAGGTGTTTTGTGTTTTATTTAACCTTATTTTATACTAGCAGCACCCCACGGTTTTACCCGCGTTGTGCCCGTTCCTTTGGGAATTTCGGGATGAAAAATAGCCTATAGCCTTCTTCGATAAGTGGACTATCCAACACTGAAATAATATGATCACACTATATTAGGTCTGGTAACATTATTCTAATTTCTATATTATTTGACAGATGACATAACGAGCTGTCATTTTACTTCATCGGAAAAAAGATAGACAATACCGATTCTAGAGTTCTAATTTCAATTCAAAAAATCCTTTCACACGTGGCATCGTCGTGATTTACACCTTCTTGCTCTCGTCCTCTCGTCTCTGGTCCACGTAAAAGATTGAATTTGGATGTTTTAAAGCAAACACTGGGACGTGACCGCATCACGGCGGTATCCGAACGTAATTGAATGATAAATGGGAGAATTTACTTGAGAACTGATCGAAGGTTTGGGAGCTGAATATCAAGTGGGTAAGCGTTGTGTTTCAAGTTAAAAGGTGATTTTCTATGTGTCATAGAAATTATGAAAAAACTGTCTAGTTAGTTCAGTAAAATCAAGTAGATTAAGTAGTGGCTAACCCTGATTAAACATTTGTAAGAAAAATAATTAAAAAAACATGAATAATCTATATGAAAAATTTAATTAACCTTGTCCGTAACAAACCTTACCCGCTGAAAGGTAAATAAATAAATAGGGAAACATAAATCACATTCCCGCCAAAGTTAAATATTCACACCGTCTGGGTGTGAATATAGCCCGGCAACCTTCCAAATTTATGGCTTTTCGGGCTTTCACAAATACTTAAAGAATTATTAAAGTTCGCATTTTAAATTTATCTTGGGTAAGTTAAAATATCCCTTTATTATTCTCTTGATTACATATAATACGAGTACTTATAAAATCCTTTTTTAAAACCTTTTAAGGGCTCAGTTAAAAGCTGTACTTACATATAGTCACCTTAACTTTTTTATTAATGTTAAGTACTTATATCACGTATTTTATTTGTGTATAATCTTTCTATATGAAAAGGCAATAGTAGCTTTAAAATTAGCGCTGAAAAGTTATACATCATCATCACGAGCAAGGCTCTTGTCGGTGAGTCTGATGCAGGCTTCTCCATCTATTCCTATTCAAAAAAACTCAAAAGGTAAAAAGTTTTACATAGTGTATTTTTTCCCATTCCTCTCCATACAATTTTTGATCATAAAGACATTATGTTGTTGCTGTTACGACATAACTGTTTTATTACCAAATCTGAACATGGTATATAAATAAATAATACATAAATAAATAAATAAATAAATATACCCGGACAAATTCACTCACGGTTAATTAGACCCAAACTAAGCTCTAAGCTTGTAATATGGAATCTAACTAACTGATACTATTACATATACATACACAAATACTTTATAAGAATATATATTTGACACCCAGACGTCGTCGCCAACAACTATTATGTCTTCACATATTGTTGACTCCGGGCGGGAATCGAACCCGCAACCCCTGACACAGTAAGCGCTCTCACTGCCACTGTGCCAACGGGCTTGTCCAATGTATATGAAGGTATAATAAGGTTCCAATAAGTAAAGCAAGAAAACAGATTGCATTGACATTACTCAGAAAATTACAAAGAACACTCTTCGCCAGCTTGTGATCAACTAGGCTACACCTGTACTTATAAAACCTAGGTACCCTAGGGCTATGTTTAGTGTATCTGGAGTAGAACTGGCACGTAAGCCCCGTGGCCCTGGGGCGTCACATTACGCACGTCCTGGAATGCAACCGCACAGGAAACGGTCATTGGCCTCACATCTCAATACACGTCGTAAGTATTTAGATTACCGCAGCTTTGGATTATAAATTCTTTGAATTTGCATATTCTACAATCTTAGTATATACTTACCTATTTCGTGGAGGCTGGTAACGGTCGCCGAGATAGAAATACGGCTTAGTGGACGATTCGCCCGAATTGAACTCGCCCGAAACGTGCGAATCGACACATTTGAATAATAATATTTTTTCTGTAGGCGATTCGCCCGAAGTTAATTTGTTGGCGTGCGAATCGACACCTCCAAAAATATGTAGTAGGCTATTGGCACACATTTTATTTTAAAGAATAAACGTATTTTTTATTTGTGTTCTTGTTATAATTTATCACCTCTTATTATTAAGATAGATTTATTTGTTACTGTTGGCATTAAATAAAATATGTTTTTAATGGTACCTGGTACGCATAGCTTACTTTTACCCAATATAAAACCTAGATACCTAATAATAAAGAAATCAGATATGTACTTAGAAAGTTAAATGAGCAGCTTTTGGTCTATAAAGATAATTTTACCTACCTACGCTTTTTATTTGCTAGAGGGAATCAAGTAATGTATAAGCGAATGAATTGAAGCAAATTTTAACATAAAAAACGACTCAACTATGCACTAACTTACAGTTCTTTTCTATTTAATTACATAAGTCGCTTTGTTAAAAGTGAAACGAGCACTAAACTTAGGAAACTTTTGTTACACATAGTTCGTTCTCTAGAAGCAAATGTTTCAATCTTCAAATACGTTTTAAAAGTAAAAATAAAAAAGTATAAGCCTGTAATGTCCCACTGCTGGGCAAAGGCCTCTCATCTCATTGAAATCAAAACAGTGAGAAGATTACACGAAATCACCCCGCTTGTCTAATTCTGGTTGGTGATCTCAAACTAGAGCCATGTTTTGAAAAGTAGGAAACATGATTTCGCTCGACCCGGGAATTGAACCCGGTGTATGAGAACTTGTCGAAATCTTGTCAAACCTATTCGTCGTATACGCAATCTGATGATAAAAAATCAGCTAGTATTTGACACAATGACGTAGGTACAGTTCAAATTGCATACTGTTTACACGCTCTGGGTAATTCAGGTCTTTATGTAACGTTATTATTGTTTGAGGACAATGACGTGGCTAGTGACACACAGACAGACACAGGAAATAAATAGATTACGAGATAATTAAATTGAAAATTGTGTCAAAGTATTCTTTTGTTATACAATTTGAATATAAGTTATGTTGTGTTATAATTGGTGTCACAATTAACATGTAAACCATACTTACCCTGTACATATCTACATATATATCTATAATATAAAAATGAATCGCAAAATGTGTTGGTAAGCGCATAACTTCAGACCGACTGCACCAAATTGGATGATTATTTTTTTAATGTGTTCCTTATTGTCAGGACAAGGTTTTTATTTATGAAACATAAGGAATAAAAATCTCAAAATTCCCACGGGAACGGGGGCGCTGCGGGTGAAACCGCGGGGCACAGCTAGTACTAATACCTATAAAAAAGCTGAAGAGTTTGATTTTTTGTTTGTTTGAACACGCTAAGGCCAGGAACTACCAGTCCGATTCGAAAAATACCTTTTTTATTGGAAAGCTTTATTCAAGAAGGTTCTTATAGGCTATTTTTACCCCAAAATGTCTAGAGAAATCGTGGTGCGCTGCTATTGATGAAGTAGCTCTCAATATTTTTACTGACTACTAGAAAATATCAGTGTTATTAGATAAAATGAGCCTCAAGCAATCTTAATTGAGACTTATCTTAATTGTAATTACATCTAAGTATCGAAATTAAAAGGTTTGTTTCCGTAACGTGGTTTTGGTCAACTACCTTAGTGTTTCATGTTCACTTGGTTATGTAAGTACTTATTTAGTACACACTATCTTAAGTACATTAGACAGAATTGGCGGTAGACCACTTATAGAATACATGCAAAACTCAGACAAACTCGCTTTATTTTTTACTCATGTCATACTGGTAGCGCCATGCGGTCTTACCCGCGTTGTACCCGTTCTTGCGGGATTTTCGGAATGCAATTTGGGAATTAACATCCCATGTTTTATTCTGATGTATTACCTTTATTACTGTAAAGTTTCATCATAATCATTTCAGTAGTTTTTGCGTGAAAGCGTAACAAACACAAGTATACTACACTAGCCGCGCCCCGCGGTGTTACCTGCGTTGTACACGATCCCGCGGGAATTTCGGGATAAAATGTATCTCATGTGTTATTCTGATGAATGACCTATGCGTTACATATGTCAGTACCAAACATGACAGTAACAATATGTCATTACCAAGCCCACGATTCACACTAGGTTGGATTTCACCGTTGAATGTAAACGCGATTAATTGATGTATAAACACGTTTAAGCTCTTAACTGAGTTTAGTTCGCAATATTACATTTCACCAGCATGAACAAAACGCAATTAACGCTAAACTCGTTTAAAATCCTGAACGCCCGATATTGGCGGTTTAACGTCTCTAAACGTGTTTAAGAACTGTCAATGTCGTTGCATTTCTTTTGTATACGTTTTGGAGAATACTGACAACATGGACTGACAATAATTTTGCGCACAACGCACATCAACAATGGAAAGAGCATTAGCACTAGCCTTCGAAGATAGTAGTGATGATGAGGACCTATTTTTTCGTCGTCCAAGGTGGATTCGTGTCAGAGAAGAATGTTTTGATACTCTTGATGACAAAGACTTCGTTACAAGATTTCGTCTCACAAAACCAACTGTTCTGTCGGTATTGGAGTCTATTGAAGATAAAATCGAGTTTCCTTCAAACATGTAAGCATCAACACATATGTTTACTCATGTAACAATGCGTTCTGTATCAGATACTTACGTAAGTAAGGTTATTAATGGTATTACTAGTTAATTCGATGTTCGCATTGATTTCAGAAACAATAGCGTGTCTCCTATTAATCAGTTGCTTTGTGCTCTGCGTTTCTACGCAACTGGGTGTTATCAAATGACTGCTGCCGATTTATGTGGATTTAGTACTTCTACAGCACATAGAATTGTGCACAGAGTCAGTGCTGCCATTGCTTCACTTCGACCGCAGCACATTTACTTTCCTGAGTTACCAAACGAGATCCAACAGACACAAGTTGAATTTTATAAGAGAGCTCGATTTCCTTATGTTATAGGTGCAATAGACTGCACTCATGTGAAGTTCATCAAATCACCTGGTTAGTTTAAGATTATTTACCTATTTGTTGGTAGATTAATATGTATTATTATGTCAAACCCCAATAACATTTTGGTAACATGTAGTACTTACTATACTTCTATTACAGGCGGGGAAAGCCCAGAGATCTTTCGTAACAGAAAACACTATTTTTCACTCAACATTCAGGCAATCTGCAATGCCAAATTGGAATTCACTGACATAGTTGCTCGATGGCCAGGAAGTACACATGACTCATACATTTTCAACAATTGTTATAGAAGAGCCATGTTTGAACAGGGCCAATATGGAAATGCAGTGCTTGTAGGCGATGCAGGGTATGCATGTAATAGGTACATGATGACTCCTTTGGAACAATGCAATAATGATCCTGAAAACTTATATAATGAATCTCAAATAAGAACAAGGAATTATATAGAAAGATTGTTTGGTGTCTGGAAAAAAAGATTCCCAGCAATGGCTGTTGGTTTAGGAGTTACAGTAGAGCATTCTTTTCCAATAATCATCGCCACAGCAATCTTGCACAATATTGCAAGAAGAAGTGGGGAAAGTATGCCTCCTAATGATAACCAAATAATAAATTCAGCTTCATGGGATGCTCTATTAGCCTTGGGTAATATTAATAATGGAAATATACAACGAGCACAAAGAATAAACCCGAATTACAGAAGGCGCAGTGAGATAGTGACCAACTATTTTGCTAGGTAAGTTTACTCAAACTACCTACCTCCCTGATTGATTATACTTACACCCTCCTAGATTCCAACCCCCACATTTTATCCTATTGTGCCTAAATGGGATATTATAAAAACTCTATAAATAAATGCTTTTGTAAAATCATTTTAAGTAGTTGTAATACTATCAGTCAGTTAGTTCAGTGCTATGAGGAAATCATATTTTATTGGGATAGTCAGACATGGCCATACGTCAGATTATAATAATGACTATCTCAGATTGATTCACCAAACACTTCAGTAACTTTTATAGTTAAAAAGCTGATCAATATTATTTTTTCAGATTATCAAGATGAAGTCTATTAACATGGAATATAGAGTACTTATTAAATGATAATTATATATTATCACATCAATCAACTTGATAAATTCAATGTTATCAATAAATGGACTATAAATTAATGACCTCATTTTTTTTTTTATAATTAAGGAAATACTTAAAATGAAATAAATGCTTTTATGTATACAAAGTCTTTTATTTCTTAGAAAGTTCTAATTCTAAAATTTTTAATTTTATTTCTTCCTGCCTGGTTTTTAGGCGCTCCTGTTCCAAAATTTCTTTTTCCTTCTCCTCCTGGAGTCTTAAAATTCTCATTTTTACTTCATGCTCCTCTGTAGCCTGGGTGTTGGCCAAAGATAAGGTCGCGATCCTATGAGCCGATAAATTCTCATCGCGCCTCAGCGTTGGCCTCCTGCGACTTGTTGATGGAGCACGGTGTTGGACTCTGCAAAGTGATTTAAAATTGCTGTTCTTATGAATGTGAATCAAATCGCGATGCAAATGTTTGTGAGGACAGATGGATATTTGTTTCTGTCATATGTTGAGTACAACACACAGACTACTTCTTATCATCATTTTCATGTAGATGAAAAGGTGAGGCAAAGCTAGTAGATAATTCCATTAAAAATAATTTCTTACTGGGGTGTTGGGACTGGGTAGTCTGAACTAGGGAGAGGAGTTGCAGACGCTGGCTGTTGCTCCTCTTGCACTGCATCCTCGAATTCCACCTGCCTTGGGCTCAGGGCTCTTAAGTTGGAATTTATTGTATTCCTCAGCATTGTGGGAGTGTATTCGGCCCAGTCCTGCAAATAGAAATCTTAATCAAAATTTTACAATTATTTTTATTTCTAACTATACTTTGTGAACTGTTCCGTAAGGGCTGTTGAGTGTTCCTGGATGGTTTAAGTTAGATCTGGACTTTAACCCGACCTGGGGCCCAAAGCAAACCACTAGTATATTTATAGCACAACTATAAAATCTATATAAATAAAAATTAATTCTCTCACCAAGTTTAGGTAGGTACTTACAGTAGTCACAGTGGTCACAAGTTCTGTAGCTTGCAGGTTTTCAATGACTGCATCTGAAAAACCAAAAATATTAATATGCTTGCCAAATTAAATTTTAAATTCAAGCTAGTTCAGATAAATGCCACAAATGCAAGTAAACAAGTGATTTTTAGTGAAATTTTTAATTCAGACTCTTTTATAGAACAAATACATGCAGGAGATTTATATCTCAAGCTGTAAGAATAATACATACCACTCATCACTATCACTGACTGAGAAGTCCCAGCCATTGCTTCATCAGTGTTACTGGAGGCTGAAAGAACAACTTTAATTAGCATGTTTTTAATCATTGTACCTACTATACAAACACAACACACTTTTGGAAAATATAATTAAATCTGTAATGTGTTTAAAGTGAATTGAATTGAAGTAATAACAGGTTATTTAAATCTAAGCTGTAGGAGAGCCTAGTTCTGTAATCTATGTATTTACATAAAACTCACCAATATTTGTACCATCGGAGTCATAAATGTTGGTGAACCCTGATACCCTGGTTTGAATTAGGTCGATCACACGATCAATAGCAGGGTCTTCATTGGGCTTTTTTGGTGGTCCTCCTCCTAAGTATAAAAGTAAATATTGATCATTTCAAATATTTCATACATGCAATATGGAGAGTATTAACAAAAATACATACAATATATAATCTGGACTAACCTGTAGCTATAAAACTTTGATTTTGTCGGGTTAACTCCTGCTTTGCTTTTTTTTTCAAATTTTCCCAACAATTCTTTAGTACAATCGGCTCTCGTGGATGGATGCTGGATGTGGCGTTGAATGTTTCAGCAAGTTTTCGCCACTCCTCTGCCTTCTGACGCATGCTGACAGCATCCGTTCTTTTGGACTCCACAACGTCGAAATGTTTTTCCACCAGGGAAATAAGCGTCAATTTTTCGCTGGCGCCAAAAGTTGGGTCTCTTTTTCTTTTCGCGCCAATGTTCGGCATAACTTCGCCCTTCCTTTTCGACATAGTTATATGCCGCAAGGGTACCAAAAGTCCAGTAAACAATGCCAAGGTAAATAGATCGCGCACGAAATCGAGTCCAGTATGCAAAGCCAAGTAAAACAGTCTGTTGTGAATTCGGAGTCCAGGAAACACGCAATAGTTGTAAAATTACAGGAAAATCACTCGAAAATACCACAAGCACACTCACGAAACTCGACGACAAGACGAGGAGAAACGGAATGAATAATATAATAAACTGTCATATCCTAATGGCGGATAACCACAGAGTGCAAAACTCCCGCCGCGGGAGTGTTGCACTCTGTGGTTATTGTCTATGATTTTATGTAAATCTGTGGTAAATGTTCGTTTACGTAAACACGATCAAAATTTAACTCCAAAAAGCCGGTGAAATCGGTTTGACTATAAACGAGATTTTACTCGATATATAAACGCGTTTACATATAAACGAGTTTAGTTAAACGCGTTTTTAGATACTAACGGTGAAATCCAACCTTAGAAGGTAACTTCTTAACACCTTTCTTTTTGCGCCGGAGCCATAAATGTGGTGAGCTGATACCGCAGCCGATTGTACCAAATACTACCAGTGTAAATTAAATCATGATAAGATGTTACGTTATAATCAAATTGGATACTTACGAACAATACACACAATCTTAGTAGAAGTTGGTTTCTTACGCAGTTTCTTTCGTTGTTTATAAAGTGTTATGAAAGCGTTGCTTTAGATAAAATCATAAAATATTGCTGAATGCTTGATGCCTTAGTGATCAGATTAAGCCAAGGTTAGCTGGTAGTGGAATTCTTTTATAAAATATCTTAAAAATAAAGTTATAATAAAATACTTGAGTAGAAAAATGAAGTTTGCGAAATCATCACAAAATGGCGCCGCATCCGAAAGGATAATCGAACAATTTTTTTTTATATTCTGTGTTCATCTAACCTACAAACTTAATTGTTTCAATATTTCTTAATTTAATTCGGGTTCACTTTTCTAAGACACTGCACAGCAAAGATAGCTCGAGTTATACAAAACAAACTCAAATAATTTCGTCTCATTTCATATTAAACATGTGATTTCCGAGAAGCGCTAGACACCATTAACTTTTTGATATTAAAAAACTGCAAAAGGTTCCTCCTTTGCACAAGGCTTCATAAACGGTTTATCTGTTTTAGCTATAAAATCTAAATCAATTCACCGTCCCACAGTGTGTCGACTGTCGATTATTAGAAGCTAGAGGGATAAAATTATTTTATTGGTAATTGTTATTACTTTTATTAATTATTAGTACAATTTAACGTTTAATTTCATAAAATGTTTATGGGTTGTTTATCTATTTCCATTGTCATTTCTTGGAAATGGTGACATGACTTTTGTCCCTCTAGCTTGTACTTATCGACACACTGTGCGTCCCATTGATACATAAGTAGGTAGATACGATATTTAATTGGAAGCAATCAAAAGTTCACACGATATCAAATTCCCAGCAGAAATGTTGTAACTTAACATAAATATTAGACCTCCCTTGACATTTACTTGCCTCTATCACGAATTCACGATTGCTCTTCAATATTCTTTATTAGGTATTTCAATTTATAACATTCTCTAACTACTATTATGACCAGTGTTAGTTTATTATGACTATTCATTTTGTTTTAACAACTTCTATGCAAACGCATGTGGGAATTTAGCTAGCTAAATCGTTCATTAGATCGCTCTTAAATTTATTAGTTACCTAAATAGGTAAATATGTTTAAGAAACAAAACGCTGTTCGTTCAAAATTGCACTTTATTTTACACCAAATATGATACTATTAAAAATTAACGTTATTGTCTTTAAACATTTTTAGGCACTAAATAAAATTAGTAGCATATCTTGGGCAATCCACCCTTAGTCTTGCGAAGTAATTGATATTTTTCTGTTTACGTTTCAGACATGATTTAAAGAAATACTTGAGGTATACATTATGTACCTATGTCCATAAACAAGCGACTTGCCCTCGCATCACTTAGGGTAAAGTTACCCCTTTTACGTGTAAACTTACATAAATTTTAGATAATGTAATCGTTAACTGCTTAACTTCCTGTTAAAGATTTCCTGTCCGATTAAGGAACAATTTAAGTTCATTGGCCCTTCTTCCCTATTTGCACGCATTGAAAGCACCTGCTCTGCAGTCTATAGTTCTATATCGCCGACACTGCCCCAGATTATATCCGTCTTTGTATGCTTTCGCAGTGAATGCCTCGTGTCCCTAACGCCTTGACATAGTTACACCGCGCCGTTTAAACACTCATTCTACGGGCTCGTCACGTTCAGAGGGTTATTTAGTTAATTAATAACCGCTTGCAGTTGCGCAGGTATTCATTCATTGCGTCACGCGTAAAGAAAGACTTCTTCGAGCGAACGCAATGCATAAAACCTATTGATGTTTTCATTAGAGCCAATAACAGGAAGGTATGCTACTGCGTTGTTTGTAGATGTGTGTTCATAAATGTAGGTATGGATAGCCTTCCCTATTCCAGACATCCGATAAAGTGGCCCCTAAAGTAAATGTCAAAACAGTCGAAGTAAACGAGAGGGCACATGCGCAGTGGGGCTCCGATCAATGCAACCGGCGCGAGAGGGTGCGCGCGCCTTCAACCCTCGCTCGCCCATCTACGCAGTTCGCCACAAAAACACCATCCGCAAAACCCAGCTCGAATCGCACCGTTGTCCTTCGCGATCAACGAAAAAATCTCAATCTGAACTCATAAAAACGATCTCTATAACCAAATTCGAGGTTACGTGTAATTCGTCTCGTTAAGGACACCTACACCTTCCGTCTGGTGTTCAGTGTTGCACCAAGTCTGGTCGGTTAGTGTCGCGTGACTCATCGGATTATCCAGAAGATTTCGATCGTAAAATTAGTTACGATAGTGTAACGGAGAGGTGTTGTGTGGTTGGAAACTGTACCAGTGGCTGGTCGGATGCCGGAGACCCGGCCGTGCGTGGTTCAGGGGCCGCCGGCTCCGTGCGAGGAGTGAGGAGTGCCGGCAGCATGGACGACATCGACACCGTGTACTTCGACGACGACGCCGCTGAACCTCAGTGCGAGATGGTACGTAGCACCTACAGCCTCTAAGACAACCTTTCTCAGCGCACGGAAATAGCATTCCAATCATTTCAACACCCTTGTCAAACTTTACTTCAATACTCTTCCACGTTTTTGAATGCACTTTTTGCAGTTACATAATGTGCCAAATACACCAAGTTCTGACAAAATGGACGTTCTAAATTCTTAGCGCGTAACTATTGCAATACAATAATATCAAAACGTTCAGATATAAGTGAACCGTTCTGTTATTGATATTGTTAGTTGTTCTCTATAGCATCGTTAGTGTTGACCTTATAACAATGCAGATTAATGAGACAATCATTCAATTGAATTTATAATAAGTTTTTGTTATACATACCTATTTGACCTTGTGCAATGTTCGTGAGCATTTGTAGTGGGCAACACAGGAGCCTACACTTTGATACAAACGAAAGCACCTAAGTACTTATATTAGTTATACAACTTCAATAAAGAGCAAAGGTCACGTATATCGAACAGAGAAATTTGCCAATACCTATTTCGAGTCCATTGTGATTTCTCTAGACATTAAATTTTGCGTGACTTTTTAATGTTGGTAAACAAAGTAATGATGGTGATCATAACCAACAGTTTCGGACCAAATGAACTTTTACTTTACCGTATAGTAATTGCTCTGAGATATAAAGGCTGTGTTTTAAACAAACAAAACATTTCGCCTCTACTTGATAGCGTGCTGTTACCGTTAAGGTATTGTGGTACCGTAAAAGCGAAACCATGTAGACATTAACCAAAAAGTTAAGTCAAATATTTGAAGTCTTTAATCGTGAACATGTAGTTCACGGTTTGCTGGGAACTTATAGGTAGGTCTTACTTTGTACAAAACAATTGACAATCACAAGTCCTAAAAATAACCCAACATTTGTTCAAATTGTGTCCAATTAACTGGGAAAACGTTTAAATTTTTCAGAGTTTGGGACTTTAAAAATAAAACTTGTTGGTGCTTAATAATTTATTTTTTCAGAATAAGTTGAGTTGAAGTCTAGCGATTCATTCTTATTATAATTACATGCTTAAGAATAAGAATATTTCCTTATATCACTTCAAATATATTATGTAGAGATGATTTTACACTAAATACTAGGTACATGTATAACACATGCTTTTATTATAGGGCTAAACTTTCACACAAGTAACCACGTATAGTTGCGTTTCGAATGTTAACCGTTTAACTTAATTATTTTCTTTTAATTGCTTCAAATATACAGACACGTAATCAACATTGCTAGCCATTAACCATTATCTCCGAATCAACAATCAATTAAAATAATTGTTCAATCAACAATAACTTTGACAGGGAAAGTGAAACTTAAATACAATCTTGAGATTAATCTTTGTAATGCCAAATATTCTTAAAACA
Organism: Cyclophora albipunctata; assembly: GCA_963082685.1. Lineage (NCBI taxonomy): Eukaryota > Metazoa > Arthropoda > Insecta > Lepidoptera > Geometridae > Cyclophora > Cyclophora albipunctata. The sequence goes on along the minus strand of OY720121.1, from coordinate 8,409,327 downwards.
ATTAAAGGCACAGATAACTAAAATTACTGCCATCTTTATTTTTGACAATGTATGTATTGTTCTTACAAGATTAATGTAAGACGATTTTGAATTCGGAACATTTAATAAATATGATAGCGAATTCGGTTGGTCATGGAGATAGCTTGAGCACACCATAGACTCGAATGTCATTCGACAGTTTTAGGTGTATTGAAAACATATGGAGGAACATGCGAAGAACGTGCCTCCGATCTACAATCTTTGCTGATCAGGCTCTAAACTTACGCACTACTTTGTCTAAGTTGCCTGACTTGAATTGAATTATTACAATAAAGCTGTAATAATTGAGCTTATAATATTTTTTTAATTAATAATAATTTCAAACTATTAATATAGTCTGAAATACTTTTATCTACCTACTGTCATACTTTTAAAATGATAATTTTCATCCATACACTAAGATAATGTGCATATAAATAAAAAATAATACACCCTGAACATTTTACTTGAAATTTAATTAAGTTGTAAAAGTTTATAACTAACGGCTGTGTTAATAATCATGAAATAGATTCTCTGATTGACGATCAGTCCGTTACAATAATAATTGTGAGCGTTATTTAATAAACTATTTTGATTGATTGATATTTATTGCGTTTGCAGCGTTGAGTGTACTTGAAACGTTATTATTGAGAAACTGTTGATGATTGTCGGATGATTTAACCAACTTTCAAAGTAGGTGTACGTTTTCTGGTCATGTGTATCGCAGGGTTAAATTGACGGTCCCTATCGTTAGGCCATTTCGGAGGCTCCTGGGCGGTCTTAAAACTCCACAGGGTTAGAATCTGTGACTCTAAGTTCTCTAACTAGACAGGCAACCAATGATAGACAGATAGTTGTCAGACAATAGTTGTCTTATTTAACTATTAACTATTCTGCCCTCGCGTGGTTAACTTTTTCAACAAATTGACAATTTTTAAAACTGTTGTTAGCTTTACTATTTATCAAACAACATCCTTTTGTCATTTTTAACGAATTGTTAGTTTGACTAACGCATTTTAACTATTAGTATGTTTAACTTCTGATCAAACAACGAGCCCTTAGAGACTAAACTACTCTAGTTAACTTGTTATTTAACTTACACATTTGTCTTCAATAAAGCAAAAAACGTAGGTATCTTACTAACACATTTCTAGCTGTTCATATACGTTTTTTACACTTCTGTATGTAAAAATATAGTTATCAAGAAATTTCATAACTTCTCATCACTCAGAAACATGTGTAGTGTACATTTGTACACCAAAAATACTAACTTCCCATCACTCAAAAACATATGTACACGAGAAATAAGAATAAAACAAAACGTACAAAATAGTAAACCACAAGTGATATACGAAACAGGTTTAAAGTCATTCAACATTGTTATTTCAGATGTTCTGAATATATTATACTCGCGGTGATGTAATGTCATGGTGAGACACCATGGTGCAACGACCCGAGATGTTGCAATTGCATATGCATTCTTTATGTGTACAAATCACCATACTACTAGTTAGTGAAGTAATGGAACAGTTAAAGTAATAGTCTGTCGAATAGTTAATGTAATGGTAATGACTGAAAACATATTTACTCTCATGTTATTCAAAACTAGCTTTAAAATAGTACCTACACTAAGAATATTAGGTTAATTTTATACAAATTCTTTGAGGGCTGTGGTTTTCCCCACGTTATGGAAGTTACCTTTCTATTGAACATTGCTACCGTAAATGCAAAAACGTTTAAAAATTCGATTTGTAGTCATAGAATTAAGGGCGTTGAAACAAACTCTGTCGCTTAGTATATAGATAATAAATATAAATAGATTAAATATTAAAAAAAATCAAACTATCATAATTGAATTTTCCCCCAAAGACAATTACTTCTTCTTCATGGTAGGGTCGTTCAGTGTTGGGGTAAGAATTGAATAAAACCACAACCTTTTTTGTCTTCAGAAAGAATCGCCTCTGGGTGGAAAATCAACCACATTAGTCCACTTTTAATAATATGAAGTACATGGTCACTAATAATCTTACCATCTGTGGTTACGTCAACTATACGTTAACTACACGATCTTAAATAAATGGTACTTGATATTGTGATGGTTACTTACCATGACATGGGTCTTTGTTCATAGACTTATCTATAGAGATCTGAAAATATTGTTTTTACCTTGATGTAATTTTATTATAGCCCTTGGAAAATAACAATAGTTAGGTTTTGCCTTTGATTTGACATAAAATAACGCTTTTATACACTCAGTTGTCTTTTTAATGACAGAGGAGTTTAATGCTTCTTCTCGGAATATTTGCATTAGCAAGAAAAGCTAAGAACCTGGATCTGTAAAAAACCCTATCATTAAATATTCATCATCATCATCATCATGTCAGCCATAGAACGTCCTCTGCAGGACATAGACCATCATTGAGCTCCAAGTAATTCGGTAACATTAGTTAACATAAAAATCTAGAATACCTATTAATTATCTGGACACTAAATATAATCGAGTGGCATGTTAAAAACTAGACTTAAAATTGACTTCATTTTCAAATACACTTCCCTTTAACATTTTTACTTTTGATGGTCACTGTATCTTTACTCTGATTCAAGGATTTGACACTTTGTATCAATAAGCGTAAAGTTCTATTACACCAATCAAACCATAATTCCAAGATCTAATAAAATAGTAGTTTATTACATTCTAGGTTAACTCAATAACGCTTGTAAAGAAACGAACGGGATTAAAAAATAGGTATGTTCTAATATCTAGCTAGACCTATTGACCACAATGTAGTACGGAGAACAATTTGCTAGATATCTTGTTGGACGGAACTCGAGGTAATATTGTGGAGAACTGGAGAATGAAGCCTTACCGTTATGGAGGGCTGGGTAATGATTGGAAGTCACTCGGCGCTTGTTGGCAGTATAATGCTGACTCTATAGTACTCGTATGAATCTAAGTAATTATTTTAGGATTTCAAAATAATGTTGGGAGTTTAACGTTCCGAATTTGAATTAGAAGGTGACATCGAAAACAAAGAACATACATATTGCAGATTGCAATCGTTTGAAATTCTTTTTTCGAAAAATTTATAGTCACTCTCGCTCCTCTTGTGTCTGCCTGAAGCAACTTTGCGCCTGAAAATGTTAAGGCGATTTTTTAGTAAGCAGTGAAAGCATCTTCAAGCTGAGGTTTTAAAAACTTAAATTCTCGGGTTTTCTTAGCAAAGAGAGCGTTCTCATTCCATCAGCTTTTAATCGTCCATCATCTATGTAGCGCAAAAACGCTATACTACTCCTATCTTCAGTGAAGTACCTCAAAGTGAAGATTAGGTACTGCATTTGGATCGTTTATTTCCCGTAGTTACAATCATAAATGAATATTTAAACCATTAAGTTCTATAATGAAACTAATTTGAATAATATTTATGTGAGAATTTAGTTTTCTACTTTATTTATGTAGGTCTATGTGGGTCCGTGGGTATTTTTCAAATGTTCTAATAATAGGTATAACATTTCACACACGGTTAGTTGGACCCAAACTAAGCTCTGTATTATGGAATCTAACTATCTGATACCGAAATACATACTTTACATGATATAATTAAGTAAGAGTATATAATTGTCTCCCAGACGTCGTTGCCAACAACTATGTATGCACAATTTGTTGGCTCCGGGCGGGAATGGAACCCGTAACTAGGTTTACATACTAACGGCCTTTCATAAACGCTTATTAAGAGCACTTTGGCTATCAAATGCTTTGTCCCTTTCCGACATTCGCCATTTTTCAAAGAGCAAAAGAGATAAAACACTCATAAACAATGTTTTAGTTAAAAAGCTTCTATGATAAGGCGGTTAATATTTAAATCTCATAGGATACTTCTTAAATCAAATCATCTTTTATCAAAAGGGCAAAGTATTGAGTCTGAGTCCTCTGAATCGTAAATTATTTTGTACTTTCTTTATTTTTTAAACTTTATATTTTTGATGTGTGAAATAAATGGTTTAAATGACATTGTATTGAAAATTCTTATTATACTCGTACGTACGTACAATACAACGACATATCTCACGAGTTCATCGCGGCATTTCATCTTTTTACGGTCAAGTGCACCTTACATAAGAACAATACCTATTTCAGTAGGTACGTCTATACTGAATGTTCCTCCGCCATGGCTCAGTGCCAACTATGAGTGTATTTCCTTGCTCCATAGACCGACATGGCAAATAATTTGTATAATGACTGCAAAAGATATTAGCTTGGCATGCTTTACTGGTTTTCATAATTCTGTGCAAATTGGTGAATGTTTTGTGGGAATATTTTATAGAATCGAGTAGCTAGACACACATAGTGCGGGTGCGGGTCGGGTGCGGGTTGGGTGCGGGTCTCGTATTAAATTGTATTTACATTGTATTCCTTGTATTTGTATGAAAGTGTGACACACTAAGCCGTTGCGGGCCCGCATGTATGTCATGTGCTTTAGACTACCCTAACGTCGCAGTTGTTAGACCGCCCAAAGACCTCTGAGTTCGAAATTGTCTAGCGACTGAAACAACATTAGAAAGATCATATCTAATCTACCTATATTGACATTCCTAGTACATTATAGGCAACTTCAAATTCTTATTGTTCAACTCTACCACCACAATACATAAACATTATCAAAATCCCAAATTGTGCAGCACTCAAATGCAAATAATTTTTAATGAATAATTCTCAAAACTGCATTCTGGTAATTTACCTACCTGTTTAAATTGAGTGGCCACTGAATTTTTGGGCAAAAACCATGGAAGAGCGAAGTACTAACTGCGTTAGACTTCTCTATTTCGTGACAAAAACCATTTAGAAGCACTATCCATGAACAATTTTCTTGCATCAATTTAACCAGCAATGTTTAATCGTTACAAAGTAAACAAGTGGCCCCAACCTTGGCAGTGAAGGTAAATGCACTATCGATTGGCTTCAACTAGACGACTCGCTAATCTACGGTTCAACTAGCGCCAAACCCTGCCTCTGACAGTTTTATTACACCTTACACCTACACTTGAATATAAATCGCGGAATATTACCTTCTCACTGGGCAGCTTTTAAAGAAATTGCTTTAAAAGAAGTGAAAAAGATTTAACTTTGAATTAGTCTAGAACCCGAAGGGTACTTCAAAAGTTATTGCAAAAGTAAAGAATATGAACTTAATTATGTTTTGATTATTTTATTTACAACTACATTTTAATATTTTTTTGAAAGAACCTGTGTTGCTTGTCTCCTGTGTTTCGTAGATGTGTTGAGAAATGTACTAACCTAACTGTCTTAAGGGCTATAGTATTATTAAACTTATCGGTTTTCCACACAAAAATCGATCATATTCTGATTTCTTTCAATGCTTAGCTAAGAAATACTATTACGAGGATGCCACAGTACAAGCGACGGCGACGGCGATGGTGATTTGCATTGAATATTACGCTAGGCAAGGAACAATAGGCTTTACGCTATAATTTTGTGTTCTCTTTTTAGTCGTCGCCGTGTCGTTACTAGTCCCCCCCCCCGCCAGTACCCCCTCTTAGTATAATTACCTAGATTATTGCCTAGGTAAGTACTATATCAACGTTCATTCAGTAACAGGTACAGTGTCGCTCAAAAGTGTTTCACTGATAACTTAGTTACATACCAGCATTAATATTACAGCGTCCTTACTAATAGCCCAAGTAATTGGATTCGTGCGTTCGTCGAGATAGATAGCCGAGTATCATTAGTTGAGAACCGGTTGGTTAACGGAGTCGCTACCACTGGGGTCTGTGGTCTGTGGTCGGGCGCAGGCCACCTGCGGCCTTTGATTCGATATACCACAGGATTGTTAGCACCTTGTTCGTAACTAATTATAGTACTGGTTAGAGTTCACTTTGAGTAAGAGAAATAAAAATGACTAAGATTATTGACATTTTGATAAGGCTGTAAGATTTGCAACAGGAGGTCTACAGATCCATGTAGCCTTTATGAGTATATCTAGGCATACAAAGGTATATCTAGACATGTGCTGTAGAGATGTTTATTACTATTATGCTGTTCTTCGCACCTTTATTAACTTTTCCCGTGAGAAATTCGGGATAAAAGTGTCCTTTCGCTAGGTCTATCTTTTAGAATGTGTAATAGTAAGTCGATAGACCATGTCAGAGGCCTTGTGGACTTTTGGCGGTCTAAAAACTCCGACATCAGGGTTGGCCATTAACCTAAACAAACTTATTTACTTCTTTACAGCATTCGTCTGGTTTCTTTCCGTTAAAGATTTTCCGTTAACCGTACCTCCTATGTAAACAACCTCGACTTTGGTAGTACCTAATGTAAATTACATTAACAAACGCAAATGACAGCTCCAACCAAAACAAATGGATTATGAAATTCAATCAATTCACTAGAATCTTAATGCAAAGAAAATTGTCTGTGTTACTTACAAAGGAGTCAATCTGTCTATAGGCCAACACTGCGTTAAGCGTGCAGCGGGCGCACGCGGCGGTTCACTTTTGTATGAAACCGCACGCGACGGGCGCACGCGACGGTTGACTTTTGTATGAAACCGCACGCGACGGGCGCACTCGACGGTTCACTTTTGTATGAAACCGCACGCGACGGGCGCACGCGACGGTTCACTTTTGTATGAAACCGCACGCGACGGGCGCACGCGACGGTTCACTTTTGTATGAAACCGCACGCGACGGGCGCACGCGACGGTTCACTTTTGTATGACACCGCACGCGACGGGCGCACTCGACGGTTCACTTTTGTATGAAACCGCGGCGTGCGCACGCTTAACGCAGTGTCGACCCTAAGTCTTTTGATCGACTTTACCGCACTGTTTTGCTCACTATTATTTCTTCGAGTTCTATTAGTAACTTTGCAACTGTGATAATTCAAATGGTTCTCATAGATTGAATCAAAAGGCGTGAAAGTTGGTTCTATTGTTGTGATGCATACCACCCACCGAATACCATAGCGTTTCACTGAAATTGAGAAACGTTTGTTTGGGGTTACGTTGGTTATGTAACTGAAGTCGTGTGAAATTGGAGTACGATTTTTGGTGCTGAGAAACAACTATCTATTTTCCGCGGTCTCCATGGGAATTTCAAGTTAAAAAGTAGCATTGTGTCCCCTTTAAGGTTTGTTACTGTAACAAACATTAAAATCGGTTTAGTTATTTAGGGGTCAGTTTTCAATCACGGTGTACCCGTCTCTGGGAATTTCGGAATAAAAAGAAGCATAACTAATATGTCCTTTCTAGGGTCTGTATGTCGCTGTACAATATTATCAATTTTCAAACTCACCCTTCTCTCAGTAGGTACATTTATAAGTTCTTAAAGCTTAGAGACTTTATCCCGCCTGTCGCCGCGCGGAGAATTTTTTGATCCGTCGAAGTAAACTAACTTTCAGAGCTTATTTGAGTAGACAAGACTATAAGTAGACTTTACCACCACTGTTCGTTCATAGACAAAAGTTTCTTGGCTGCGTGAACCTTTATCCAATAAAGGTTCACGCAGCCAATAGGTACGGAAATTTTAGTTATGTTTCGTTCTAGTCAAATCATATTCCTTTGCACTCATATACTGAAAAAACACGCATTATTAAACCAATTACTCAATTACCTATCCTTTTACGCCGGGATCTGTAAAAACTTCTTTAAATTACACGTTTTATTCCAATTTATTCATTCGCTACAATTTTTTGTTCATTTTCTATCGTTATTATTCTTGTGAGTATTCTAGTTCAAAGTAATGTGAGACCTTTATGGTACATTTACATTGAATACGGGAATGAGACGTTTGTCTGAGAGCATTTTCACTACGTTTGAATAGATTACGCAATGTGAGGAAGGTGTATGAAAAAGTGCGTGAGTTTACGTTCTGTGGGAAATGGCATAGTTTAACTCTTTGTATGGTTAAAGGTGTCTACACACCAAAGCCGCCGGCCCGGCGGCACGAACCCGGCGGCAAGGCCGGCGGCCTGATTTTGAACGATTCTGAACGATTTTCGTTCAAAATCAGGCCGCCGGCCTTGCCGCCGGGTCAAGTAAGTCACTTCATCATTCATTCTTTACATTTAAGCGCAAGTTACGCTTTAGCTTAGTGGTCGATTCTAATTTATTTATTTATTTCAATTAAAACGGGGACCCAATTACATCAATTGAAACCTTACAAACTAAAAATGAATAATATTTGAACAGCCTAAAAGAAACCGAAAAGAGATGAACTAATGTTATATGTTGGGCCTAATCTAGCCCCTTATTCAGGGGAAAGCTAAAGACGCCTCATCCCTTCGTCCAGCAAAGTAATTTTTTCAATTCAATTTTAAATTACTTTGCTGGACCCTAAACCCAAAAATTTACATGCCCCCTCCAAAGTCGATGTCTGGAAAGTACAAAGTTAGGTATTTAATAAAACGACCAAACTTCTTTGATCATGTTAAAGCTTAATTAACTGTCAGTTTTGATCTTATCGTAATTAGAGCTTTTATTTTGTCTATTAAAACCGTTACTTAGGTTCCGAGTCGTTGGGAAAATTACAGAGTCAGTTGTATTTGGATACCAACGTTTGTTTGAAAATAGAAGGTGCTTATTATATATATATCACTACATAGTATAAAATAAAGTCGTCTCTTTTTCGTGTCTGTCACACTGTTTGTCTGTCTGTATGCTTAAATCTTTAAAATTACGCAACGGATTTTGATGCGGTTTTTTGTAATACGAGTAGGTAGAGTGATTCAAGAGGAAGGTTTTTATGTAAAAAAATTCCCGAAATTCCCACGGGAACGGGCAAAACGCGGGTAAAACCGCGGGGCGCTGCTAGTATAGTATAAAATAAAGTCGTCTCTTTTTCGTGTCTGTCTGTTTGTCTGTCTGTATGCTTAAATCTTTAAATTACGCAACGGATTTTGATGCGGTTTTTTGTAATAGGTAGAGTGATTCAAGAGGAAGGTTTTTATGTAAAAAAAATCCCGAAATTCCCACGGGAACGGGCACAACGCGGGTAAAACCGCGGGGCGCTGCTAGTATTATATAAGTCTGTATTGACCCACTACAGCCTAGGGCAAAGGATTCGCGTTCTTAAGCGTTTTAAATGGTTATTCTTTTATATTTATTTGGAATACCTAATGTATATCCAATTTACCCGCGTTGTGACCATTCCCGTGGGAATTTCGGGATGAAAAATAGACTTCCCGTTGAATGTGGCTATCCACACGGAAGAGCGAAGCACTTACTGTGTGCTATTCATTTCAAAAGTAACTATTCACATCTGATTAGTAGCTTCTTATATATAAAACAAAAAAAGTCAAACTTTATTATTATAGATTCAATAAATTTTTACCATGCAAAAGTAAACCTAGGTACTTCATTTAAGAATATATAATTAGATAGCAAGTGGTAATCGCATAATAAATAGAAAATAGATAACCAGTGAAATGGGTAATTAATACTTGTAATGCGAAAGGTGCTTATTCATAATCCAGTGCCATGACAGACAGAATGCGAGGCGAGTGCGTCTTCGGAAAGCAAATACTTGCTCTACCGTATAATTAAGTAGAACTCTTCTATTTTCTTCAGTTGATTTTGCAATAATACAATTTCACACACTGTCTATTTACAGAAAGCCCATGAAAATATTAAGCATACCTAACATGTCAATACTACTAGTTCATTAAGTTAAAGGTAACACTACTCATTTAGAATTGAAACTATGTACATGTATACGTTTACGGATACACTTCGCTTTTATTTTACATTGTTATCTGACGTTTCGGTCTCTTTACATAATACTGTTTCAGGAATTTTACATGCCACGGTCCCTGTAAAGAGGACGAAACGTCAGATAAAAATGTAGAATCAAAGCTAAGTGTATTATTCAAAATGTCAATACTAACTATAATGTCACAGCAAGGTGCACGCACGGCGCGACAGAGTACTTGCATAATATCTCCTTGGGCTTACTGTGTACTCACCCTGTACTGTATACTGCATAGTATAAATCTATGATTTTTTTATTATTTTTTATTGAAAGGTCATGAGTTTGTATAATGGTGTATAGGTTGATTGACAAATACTTTGAGTTCAAGTTTTTTTTGTGATTATACTAGTTAGATCGATACACATATCACGAATTAATATTATAAGTACCTTAATAATCTTAACTTCAATCGATTTTTTTATAATATTAGTTATACCATAATCTACACACTTCTTCTCGTCAAAGTATACAACTGAGGTTATCATACCAAAGTATACTTTCTTAATTATTTCATTCATAAAAGGCAGCGCAAACAGAACTATCACATCTACAGATCACAGTTTTGAATAACAAATGCTTGAAAAATTGCTCCGTTTACAAGTGAAAGTGTTTTTGCATACATATCAGATTCTATATTATGTTCTAGTTTAAGACTAATATATGACTTAGTTTTTGTATAGAGTTTCAGACTTTAAGCTTTGGGCGATAAAGAATGATCTATTAGTCTAGTCTCTATCTATACTAAGTCTATGTAAAAAAAAGGACGTGTGGCACTCGGGGACTGCCGCGGTAAAGCTATTGCATAGTTATTTTTTGTATCACTAGATGGCGTTAGTGGGGAGCGTGAGGTTTTTTCACGTGAGGTTTTTTCATTACGGAATTTCTGGATTCGGTCCCCGCGCTCAAGGCCCGCGATAGAAGCTATGCAATAGCTTAAAAATGGATTGCACAAGAACTCAAATCTATTCAGTACCTAAATAAAAAGTGTAGTCATACTGTACTTTATATTGCACCAAAAAGAAACCCATTTGAAAAAAAAAACATATGTTTTTCAAACATATTTAGGCGCTAAATAGATTTTATAGTTATTGTGCAATCCGCCCCGTGGCCCTTATTAATAAACGTGGTGTATATAACTAAAATACTGTTACACTGTGTTTTGTCTCTTTTGCTCTTCGGAAAATTGCGTATGTCAGAAAGTGACAAATCATTTTTGACAGCTAATAAAGCGTTTAATAATAAGGCCCCGTGTGTATAACGTTTTTAAGTGGGGTTTTAATCTTCATTAGGTATACATCATATTTTAACCATATAAATAATAATAAAATAAATAAATAAATATACCTGGACAAATTCACACACGGTTAATTAGACCCAAAGTAAGCTCTAAGCTTGTGTTATGGAATCTAATTAACTGGTACTACTACATATACATACACAAATACTTTATAAGAATATATAATTGACACCCAGACGTCGTCGCCAACAACTATGTCTGCACATATTGTTGACTCCGGGCGGGAATCGAACCCGCAACCCCCGACACAGTAAGCGCTCTCACTGCCACTGTGCCAACGGGCTTGTCAATATACTTTTAAGCATAGGAAATGTTTATCTGTCTATTCATATGTCTTTGTTTTGCAAACGGAAACATTCCTAATAAGTTGCGACGTCGTCATAACTTAGCTATTGTTTAGATTGTATCAGGAAGGCACTTCAAGTATGATGACATACATATGAAGTACCATCGATGATAGCAATCATTATACAGAATGTTCAACAACTTCGCATATAATGAATATCTTTAATCTTAACACTTTGTCTATTGCTCAACGTTTGGCAATCAGATTTTAGAACCTTAGTCTTCTGTGACCACGCGGTTTCTATAAAGGGTTTCTATAAAATTTCTAAAATAAATAAAAAAATTATTTTATTTTATTTTATTTATTTATTTATTTATTAAAGGGGCCGAGCGTCAGATAAAAATGTAAAATAATAGCAAAGTGTTTTCGCAAACGTACTTACTTTCAATTCAAAATTTAGAGACATTTTAAAAGGGTCTGATGAATTTAGGGCTTCTTCTTTTTTGAAGTCGGCTTAAAATGGACATAAAGTTTTGGAAAAATTACATAAATTAAAATTCAATTAAATACAATGTTATATTCAGCTTCCTAGTTAGGTTCATTGTAGTCACATTAGATTGTATCACATCCTTAACTAATGCAAATGCATTGCAAATTATTTTTTTATACAACTTTAGTTCTGGTCTAGAAGTTTCACATGTAACTTTAATAATACCTAATCACAAAGTAAAGAGTTAAAATTTGTAATTATGTTTGTTTGTATATTCGGGCTAATCTCGGGAAATGCCAATCTGATTCGAATAATTCTTTTTGTTATGGATAGCCATAATCAATGGAAAGGAAATTAGGCTATTTCTTATACCAAAATTCCCATGGAAACGGGCACAACTCGGGAAAAACCGCGGGGCGCTGCTAGTATTATTATAAAATGATAGAGGCCCTGTTGGATTGAAGTCTCATAAAGCCAAAGATAGTCAACATCAACCTATTATTGTCGAAATGAAACCTGTTTCGATACCTGTTCTATGCCAGATGAATATGGGTCCTCTTTATAACTAACTGTACATTCCATGTTTTCAATGCTTCTAGCATTGAAAACATGGAATGTTAATTTAAACATGGAGCTTTTGTTATTTTTAAGGTTAACGGCAAAATGGCCGCGAGAAACTCTCAGAGGGAACGAAAACAAATTTCGAATTTGGAATGTGAAGACAGAGTTTTGACAAGCTCTGAAAAGTCTATGGTTTTCACTTAAATTTGGAACATTCAAACTCTTTTAAAACTTGTGCTTTTCACCTTTACCGTAGACTACCTTTTTTAGCCTTCCCGAGAGAGTATGTATATTACAATCTTCGGGCTGGGCTCACACATAATACGGGTAAACAGAACTGGTATAGGAATAGGCAAGTAGACACTGTGCCCAGGCCAAAACATTATAGTTAAGTATCCACTAGGTACTAATTCCACTATTGAGAGTAAACCCAGTTTTCGTAGAGCCTTTAAATTTAAACAATATGATAGAACATCTTTTAATAAGACAATCCTTAGATACTTAGGCATTATTCCATGATAATATGCTATTAGTTCCTGCTGCTAATATTCATATAAGTACTCGTTGTTCCATCTTGAGTTATAATGTACTTAATGTTCCATTTGTTAAAATATATGAGGAAATAAAATAAATAATAAGACAATCACGATACATATAATTTCGGTAAGTGAACAAAGAAGACTCACTTTTTGTACGCGTTATGCGGAAGAAGTCAAAATATACAAATAAAAGACGTCGACGCGCGCTTTAGATAATGAACTTGAAAAAATACAGGATACAGGCAATTAACAAATATGTAGTTAATCTTATACAACTGAAAAATGTACATTGCTAATGAACTTTTTTATAATCTTTGGTAGGTTAGGCCGGATTCCGCAATGTATAAATCTGGACCCGAATCTTTGGTATAAAATTAATAACATATTGGTGAATGACGACTCTTTATCCTGATATTACAATAGTTCATAGTTCTCAAACTTACAGCATGCTTTCGTAATTAAATCTTACTAATATTGTAAATGCGAAACTGTCAGGATGTATGTGTGTAATGTGTATGTACGTTTGTTGCTCTTTCACGCAAAAACGACTGGATGGATTTGGATGAAATTCTACAGTAATATAATTCAGAGTAAAACATGAGATACATTTTATCCCGAAATTCTTGCGGAAATGTATACAACAAGGGTAAGATCGCGAGGCGCTACAAGTAATATTATATCCGAACGAATGTTTATTGAACGAAAAGTTAAGCGTTAGATAATTTAACCAGTTTATTTAAAAACATAGTAAGCTGTCGTAAATATTTCCATTTCTAAGATGTTATGAAGTAGCCGACCTTGATTATAAAAGTAGTGCTTTTAATATTATATTTGTTTAGATAACCATCGAAACCTCGAGCGGTTACAGAACCAATACTGTAGCTATCGTTATAACCTGTTTAATGTTGATCATTAAATTTGTTGATTTTAGTTTCGTATTATTATTTTGATTGCTATCAGTTTTGGACCTGCTTATTATGTTAACAGGATTTCCTTGCAAAACTTTTTTATTACGTATATAATTAATCTGCCCACAGCTGGGCATAGGCCTTTCTTATTACTGAAAATAGTATATGAATTTTCTACCTACCATAAAATACTATCCTGTGCTAATGACTTTACTCTCATTTCACCAAAGATGCCAGTACAGTGAACAGGATCAGCAGTAATCACCCCACTTAACTTATGACCTTAAACCCGAATCATGTAATTAAAACTCTTTTTTAATTGTCGCAGGGTCACTCAGAGTCGAAAGGTGCAAAGAAACGCGACAAGAGTGCGGTCGGCAACGGCAACAAGCCGAGTCGAGGCGTGGCCACCTCGTTCGGCTTCCGCAGGCGACCCGCCAGCACCTCGAGAGCTGATGACAACGCGAGGAGGAAGCAGAAGTTGGCGCAGCATGATAAGAACGGGAATGGAGGTACGTACGGATGAGTGCATAAAGTCCTTAATACTTGGAACCATTGTGGAACAGATTTTACACATAGACCGGAAATGCAAAAAGTTTTACTTAACCTATTATGGAACAATTTTTACGGACAGTTAATTATCGCTAGTTGTAGGTGTAGTTTGACTAGTTAAGTGATATTAACTTATGCGTGTGGTCGTTAAGCAAATTGAACCTGGGATACTATTTGGATGGGTGGCTATTATATAGTCTTCTTCTTCTTCGAGTGGCTATCGAGTGGATAGTCAACCTGACCAATCCTGCTATCAGAGTTATTGAGCCGCCAAAGGCCTCTGACATGGCTCATTAGATAGTAAGACCATGTTATTGACAAATCGACGAAATTGTCGGACGTATTTTGAACGCATATTTATTGGGATTTCGATGCAGTGCAGGTTACGACTGGGTCTTTTTAATGTGGAGTAAAAACGTTTTAATACTTATGTAACGTTATTTGCATTATTATTTATTAGTCTGGAGGCCTTTATTTACACAACTCTACAGAAATTAGTCAATTTGTGTCCGAGTTTTATCGTTCCTGTAAACTGTTTAACTTACATAGTGTGGAAAAGCTCTGGTGACCCATCGTGTTCTTTATTTCATTTCCGTCAATCTTTCACAGCACTCTTTGGTAAATTAATGCTTGGTAAATTGGAAAAATAAATCCTTTGAATTTAGTTCGCATGCCAAATTGTTCCCAATTTATTCAGAGTGTTATGAACTCTACTATGGATGGATGAACAGACCGACTGTGAAATATTTCATTTACTTTTTTAGGTACTAATAAAATGTTGTGATTCTTGCCAGATATTTTATTTCTCTGGCCTTCGTATTTTAATTGAGGAGTTAGCTTGGCCTCTCTCGGATGGGTGGTCGATAGTGGAATTTCTATCTGAGCGCTAGCGTGTTTCGGCACGTTAAGCAATCAGCCCCGGTTGTTTCAATCGTCAGACCATGTTGGTGGTCTTTACGCGGTCTAAAATCTCCGACACTAGGGCTTACCACTAACCTACTTGAAATGCTGATAATAGGTTAAATTGTATATATTCTGAGTTGATACATAGCGCTCGTGGCGTACTTAGTTTGACTAATTAACTATAGCGCAAGATATCATGCGGTGCGGGCCGGGTGCGGGCCAGTGTGACACCTTTTATACAAATACAAGGGATGTACCGTCACACGACCCGCTCCCGAACTATGTGTGTCTTGGGCTTATAGATAGGTTCACGTAATATCTGTTGGACAAAGATCGCTGTTGTTAAGCAACGTGCAGTTCGGACATAATTTGGATGAGACTGGTAATGTTATCTGTTATCTGAAAGCTACCAGGTGCGCAAGTTTCATTGTCAAGGCTTTTAGGCCTTTAGGTCACTTAGGGTGCAGCTTTGAGGGTTCGAAGGTCAGGTCAGAACGTGCTGCAAGGTCACACCTACGTATTAGAACTTAGGTTTAGGTTTAAAGATCTTTATTTCTCATAAAAATATATAATAGAACTTCATAATTGAAGTGCTCCTACGTATGCTACTTATAAATAGGAACCTACGAGTACCTATCTATGTGAATACAAAAGTATAAACGGTATAAGTAACTTACATTTTAACTATATATCGTCTTTTGTTTGCCAGGGTCAACGGAAGATCTTCGTCCAGAGGAGGTACTATCAGGACGGTCAACGCCACTCGCTAGACCACGCAAGGAGACCGCCGGTCAACCGCTGCGGTCTAACAGGTATAATTAAAAGTTTATTCTTAGCCACTTCATTGCTATTACCAACAGTTGTTATTGTTAATTATCTGCAAATAGAGGGCTAGTTTGAAATCAATTTAACTTTGAAAACGAGACATGTCTGGCTTCGCTCGACTTCAGACCCTCGTCAAAGATAATATATTTCAAACTAAGATCAAGGTCTACAGGGAAAAGCTTTTGTATCCCGAGCTTTCAGGGTCTTTATTAATTCTCTTTCAATGCCACTAAACTTCAGAGTAGGCAAGTGCCTATTCGAGATTGAGATAACTTATTTGACGCCTACAGTCTGTATCAACCTTCAAAAGGTTTCCAATTGCCTTCAGCTAAATGGAGCAAAGTTCAGCGCAAATTATCCGCGCATTCAAAGTCGATTTAATGGAAGTTTCACATGAAATTAGATGTTACTTCGCAATTTTCACTTCCATTTAATATAATAAAACTTTCTGATTGCGCCTTAAATCATATCATAGCATCGTCACGAAAGAAAACTTGCTCTATATCTTTTAGATTGAATAAATATTTTGATTTACTTTGCTCTTCGATTTCTTTAAGGCGTTTTATTTTTAATATTATTCCATTCCAATGATGTTTATATTGAAACAACGTTAGTTGCTTTAATGCTTTTACTGAATCCAGCATAATATTAAGAGTTTTGGAAGCAAAAGTATCAAGCATATACTAAGGCCAGGGGGATGTCTCAGAAATAATAATCTTCTCAAATTAGTTTTCAAAACTATCTAGCTTGATTTCTCAAAATCGTCAATAAAAGTAACTTAATAGCTTATACTAACCAAAATAATCATTATTTTGGTATGAATGAAAACCAAAAGTAACTTAGCTACTCATTCATTTATTCATTACGAGTAGGTTAGTGGCCAACCCTAGTGTTGGAGTTTCTAAAGCACCTAAACACATCCGACATGGTTTTAAACAACCGGGAACTACTGCTTATCTTACCCTCCTAGCTGCTGTTGTTTAGTTCCCTTAGAGCTGCACTATCTGACGTGAGACAGCGGTCGTCCTCTATGTCCAGGTTCGGTTTCAGGCAGCAGCCGAGCAAGACGGCGAAGGTGAGCGACGTCAGCGTGGCCGCGGAACAGGCCTTCGGGGCAGGGCAGGCCTTTGGGGCCGGGAAGGAGCACTACAATAACAACGGACTAGGTAACATCACTATTATCTACATATATCACTTACTGCCTTACTCAGAGATGTTCATTAAGTTTAATTCGACACTTAGTGACGTAATTTTTCGTGCATTAAGTGTCAAATCTCTGCTAACGAAGCATTTGACGTGTCTGAGTACGGGCCATTCATTAATTATCGGGTACCTTGGTGTCGGAGTTTTTAGGCTGCCTAAAGTTTGTTTTTCTGAAATTCGACTGGGACGAAGATGTACAAAGCGAGCAAAATGTTGAACCGCTGCGAGTTTGTTTTAAATTATGTCCAGAACATTTCAGATTTTGATTCCACATAAGTAAACCAACCAACCCTGGCGATTCCACATTTAAATTTAAACATTCCTTCATTACAGACAAGAAAAGTCCATCGTACAACAACCAGCTAGGCCTGGTGCCGACCCAGGTGACCTCCTCTGGTGTCACCACCATCGTGGGCGCGGCCGGGGTGCCCAAGCCGGTCACCAAACAGACGGTTATACTGACCTACCAGACGCAGCAGTATGGACAGGTGACGACTATGATTATTAATGTTTATTTAAGGTTCAGTAGTATTGATAGGTGAAGATCTGTTTAATAGATATTGTTTTTTTTCTGTTTCTGCCGTAACAAGTAGAGTGAAGATTCTAATTTTTTAACAATCTCATAAAGAACATATTAGCCTGTATTGTCCCACTACTAGGCAAAGGCCTCATCTCACTGAAGGTACCACTCCAGTAAGGAGGAACAAACAAGACATGAGCTTTCTCACAATGTTGTTTTCATAAAAGCAACAGGTTCTTTTAAGCTACCACCAATGAGAGGTTCCCATTAAGTAAGATCACATCCGCATCTTCACCGTACCCTCTCTTCCAGGATGGGCGCAAGATCCAGTCCCGCCTGGAGCCGACTTCCCGGGCGCCTTCCTCTACCAGGGTGCAGCCGAGCAACGAGCGGCCTCCCGGGAAGTACACCTTCCAGACCAACCAGCTCCCGCGCCCGCAGTACCCGGCACTCAAGAATATTGACACGAAGTCTGCTAAACAGGTTGGTGGTCTTAACTTTACAGGGTTTATTCATCCAACCCTGGTGTCGAAGGTTTTAGACCTCCTGAAGGCCTCCGTTCATGATCTGTCTTAACCGACTGCTTAACGTGCCTTCCGAAGCACCGCGCCGCGCTAAGCCGGCGGCATGTGTGAATACGCCATTACATTCAGAGCTTATTTAGAGCCAATACATTCTTACACATGCTCAAATGTTTTCAAATTATATAGGTATGCCTTTTACTATAGAGACGTTTCCTATAGAGACTGCGAGTGTAATATTAATGGAAATGGGCTTTGATTGATAACTGCCACTACAAAAATTGTACGAATTGTATTTTGCAAATCTTACCTACGCTCAAAGATTTGATTTGAAGCAAGATTTAAAAGAAAACTGTTATTTTGTATTCATCCACTGAAATCGGGAAGAGGAAAAGATTCATATTTTATGTCATATTGCTAAATAAAAATAACTGAGGATAAAACACAAAAAAAACCTGAAGAATTTATATTTATTATCCATGTATAAAAAACATAAAAGTTAGTCGCTACCTTGTTTCAAAATACAAAATTAAAAAAAAAATTGCACAATATATCACCATCTGTGTCATTGTAATGAGAACTTTAAGCCGATTCTAAAAAGACTAGTTCTGTTTGTACACGGAACTGGGTCACAATTGGTCTATTTCAGTCTTGACTCTTTGGAAAACGGTCGTAGTGTGCCCGAAATATCTACACTGCACTATGCAACTACTTAAATGTGACCAGTCTAGGACACATGAGATACATGTCTATGGATTAGTCGCGCGATAAGTTTTTTATTTTTAGCATCTTAACTTTCCTTATTGCATGAGTCTTTAAATAAATGTAGATTTAACTGTATGTAGAAAAAAGATTACTACATATAAGTAAAAAATATTTTTCTATATTTCTAATATAGGTATGTTTTACTTATGCATAGTAAACGTAAAGATGGATTGGTTGATGTAGATGATAGTTCTTTTATTTCACGTTAAAACGTCTTGGCGTATTTGGTTGAAGAGCACATACTTATTAGTAGTAAGAATGTCTAGAGACATACACATACACAACAAGATATCCATACATAATCCTATAATTAATTTCACGTTTGTAGCAGCTTCTGAAAATATTTCTAATTAATTCAACAACTCGTAACCATAATTATGTTTTTGTAATTTTTTGGTAGCGTACTCGTGTAATTAATTAGTTTTTACTTTCATCAACAATATAATAAAATTCGTCCAATTATACAGTCTTGCATATTTTGGGTATTGCACAGTTTTAATTATTAAAATACGAACATTTTCACATCTTCTCGGACCGTGACACGACGTTCGCTCACAAAGGCAGTGAATATTTTATTAAAGATTTTTTTAAATAATACTAACAAATTGAAGTAAAAGTTCTAGTATCTGTTTTCTAAGCCAACGAACTGAAAGTAAGTGAAATTGTTTATAGTATTACGTTAGGATGTTTTACATACTTAATTTGTTTCGTATAATTTGTTTTTATGATTGTGTAAGTGAATATTACAAAGAGTTGTTAATGAGCATAATTGTTTAATGCTGTATACAAGATAAACCATTTCGTCTGCTGCCTCCTTCGCTACAGATTAAAAGACATATCCGTAGACATATCTTCAGTACACAAAGCTCGTGTGGGCTCGCCCGTTTATTTTTGTATTGGTTAACTAACGTTTAAACTACGGGACATTTCGACATCTGGACCTATCGCGGAGGGTTCTGTAGTCATTCGTATAGTTACGCTATGCACTTTGAGTAGTAGAAGTGGAATCTATTCGCCAAGATGGTTCGATTGGTTAATATCAACAGTTTAATTTGAATTAATAAAGTTTTGTGTATCAATATATAGTTAATATCAAATATCTGAAATTAGTTTAGAAATATATTCAAATAGGACTTGTTAAACCAATAAAAAAAAAAAAAAGTATTAGCCTGTAATGTCCCACTTGTTGGGCAAAGGCCTCTCGTCTCACTGAAGATATCAGTAAACCAATACATATAAAAAAAAATCAGAATGTTTTTGCTTTACAAACTTTTTTTGGTAGAAATTATTTGTATTCTTGCATCTAGTAAGTGAATATGAGTTGTGTTTATAAAAGTGATGTGATAAATAATATGTTTGTCTTCAGGTGGTTAATAATACGAGGAAGTCGAGCGCATCCGATGGTTGGAGGGAAGGTAAGAAAAACAAACATCTTTATTTGTTTTAACTGTAATTAGTGCATGTAAGTTTTTTGAATATTTTCGTGACGGTAAATATATATTTGTCAAACATAAATTAGCAACGATTCAGTGGCACATTTTTGCATTTCGTGCTCAAGGTTTCTTCAAGGCAAGCGCAAATTATTTTCAAATACTGAGTTACATACCTACTTATTAATATTTAAAGTGAAATAATGCAGTACATAGTATTTTTATGTACTCGCAAGAATTAGCAATACACATTTATTTTATGAACTCATAAATATTCAATAGACCTAAACTGAAGAGTAGTAGTACCAAAACTTAACAGATAACAATAACTATCTTTAAAATAAAAATCAATCGTAGTTGGTTAGTCCCGCTAAAACTCGGGAACGGCTGGGCCGATTTAAACGCGACGGAGTAAATGCGGGTGAAACCGCAGGGCACAGCTAGTAAATATATATAGAAACTAGCAGCGCCCCGCGGTTTTACCCGCGTTGTGCCCGTTCCCGTGGGAATTTCGGGATAAAATGTAGCCTATAGCCTTCCTCGATAAATAGACTATCTAACAGTGAAAGAATTATTCAAATCGGTTCAGTAGTTTCTGAGATTAGCGCGTTTAAACAAACAAACAAACAAACAAACAAACAAACAAAACAAACTCTTCAGCTTTATAATATTAGTGTAGATAGGAATCATAAGAAAAAAAACATTGGTTCCTGTTTAAGATTAATTAGCCACAAATGTTCATGTACAACTGATAAACATTGGCGCAACACACAAAGTAAATCGCGATTTTTGAAATTGCAGTAATGCAGTAGGTACCTACTAAAGAAAAGCCACCCGGGGCTTCCTGCCAATTGAAGGGTTGATTTCACCCTTTACAACTTTTAACCCTGGGTTAATTGAATCCTCCATATATTGACTTGAACTCACCCTTCCAGGTGCAGGCTCCGCCATATCAACGGACTCGGGCGTGTGGACGGGCGGGGAGGCGCCCGGGGAACGCTCCCCGCACGCGCGCCGCCGCCCCCGCAACCTGGAGATGGTGATGAGAGGAGAGCACAACTTCCATCTCAGGGACCTGCATGATGATGACCTGGATATTTTAGGTAAGGTGTTGGAGTTACATTTGGTTCGGGTGGTTTTTTTTAATAGCAATAAAATTTTAGGTCCTATCAAAATTATACAATAATATTATAAAGCTTTAACAAATGTGAATCTTTCGTTTCTTGTCTCTTGTAACCAGTAAGTGGCTACAAATGTTCGTATAATTTGCACAATCGGTAACTATAAAATCTGAAGTACAATGTGTTTGCAACGACTAACTAGTAATACTTTTACTTATCTGTTACTTGTCTGATTAAGTAAAAATAATTCTTCTCACTACTAACATCTCCAGGAACTAAGAAGCTTCTAAAACTCTTCCATTGTTAATCAATTCTCCTTTCCCTCTTTCAGACGACGTAGTAGTAACTGGCCACACGGTGATCCCGTTGCCCAAGCTTCCCAGCTCGTTCGACGAGCTCCCCTCCCCCGAGTACTCGCCCCCGGCCCCCGAGCCGCGCACCCCCTCTCCCGTGCTCCCCAAGCCCTCCCCCGCGGACTCCCACTCCCCGATGTCGACGCTGGACCGCTACAGGAATAGAAGCAGACCGACCAGGATCCAGACGAGCACTGAAGAGGAGAAGTTTGTCCTGGACAGAGCTCAGCCTGAAAGACTTAATAAGCAGGTAAAGAACAACATTTTGTAAAGTTCACTAGTACATAGAAAAGTAGATACTAGATTAAAAGTTACAGATTGGTTAATATCAAAAGTTGATTACTAGCGAGCAAACTTGGTGCAACATTTCACAACATTCATGTGTGTCTGTATACTGCACCAGAATCACAAAAAAGTTCTTTTCTACGGAAGACGAAAATAGAGTTAATTTACTAACACCAAAAGAGCAAATTACTTAACACTCTAAACCATTTCAATGTTATCTTTCAGAACTCCTTCATAAAGTCTTCAAGCGGAATAGCGTCACCAACCACGGTGAACTCCAGCAAAGAGTCAAGTCCTTCCTGCAAGAGCGAGGAGAGCCACTTCGGGAACAGCAGCGCTTGGCAGAGCCATGCTGCTGGCGAGGCTATGGCTACCAGGTGGGACGATGTTTATTAACTTTGCCTTAAAACAGATTTTTTGTGCCTTTTGTGAGATATTCATATGTGAAAGTGGAAGCTATGAAATAAAATATCCCATAGCAAGGATTGAGGTGCTATTAGTCCAAATCTAGAACATTGTAAAATAATAATAAGAAATGTAAAACAATGTTAACCGACATTTTCAAAAAGTCTGACGGAGGTAGCAAAATTTTCTCCAAAATTGAAAAGAAAATTACTTTTTTCTACAGGTCCCAAGATGACGTATCCATCGCTTTAAGCGTGTCAAGTTGTGAAGATGATAAGTCTAAGTTTGAGAACAAGGAGATACAGAAAGTACCTGAAATAGAAGTTCCTAAAAAGACGATCGTGATCATGGATGACCCACCGGTGCCGCATCCATTGCTGATGAAGTCTTTGACTCTGAGTCAATATGATTCACTTCGTGGGCCTATGATGGGTAAGCACTAGTAATTATTATAGAATCTTGCAACCTCATACATGAGGACTAGGATACAATTCATTCTACCTATAAGTTATCCATTGTTAATGCTAAAGTGATTTCCACTACTTTTGAGACAAGTATTTTTTCTTTTGAGAGTTTTTCAAAGTTCATGCTTTGCTACCCATTTTATTACAATGTGATTTTAAAATCACACTCCAATATACGCCAATAAAGCTCCACAACAAACTTTGAATAAAACTAACTGTACAATAGTGTACCTACAGATCACGCACACAACCAATACTCTACATCACTGAACCAGCGAACCGGAATAATAGTCCTTAGCCAACCAACTGTCCCCTTTCACAGGTTCAATGACAAGTTCAAACTACAGCACCACCAGCACGTGTACCAATCAAAGCGGGGACCATCATAACTTGACCCTCACTCTAGAAGAATCCAAGTTCGACATGTCAGCTCTAGAAACTTCTACCCAAAGCCTACTTGATGACGAAACATCGCCTGCAGATAGCCTGATTTCTTCCACCAGTACAAGTGATTCGAATAACGATCTTCACGTAGAAAGAGACGCTCCTTCCATTTCTTCGGCGTATCAAACAGCTAATACTAAGACGAGGACTCCGGAGCCTGTTAAGAATGATGCGGTGGATGGTGATGCTTATCGAGCTATTAAGGAGATTCAGTAAGTGTTTGAAGATATTTATGGGAAGTGTTTTATTTCTAAGTGGTTTAAAGTCGCTAACTAACTTTTTTATATTAGTGTTACGTAACTGAGTTATGTTTGCTGAA
The DNA here is from genome assembly GCA_963082685.1 of Cyclophora albipunctata. Taxonomy (NCBI): domain Eukaryota; kingdom Metazoa; phylum Arthropoda; class Insecta; order Lepidoptera; family Geometridae; genus Cyclophora; species Cyclophora albipunctata. The sequence goes on along the minus strand of OY720121.1, from coordinate 8,385,356 downwards.
ACGAGAAGTTAATTTCTTCCAAATTCAATTGAAAGATGGATAATTACATAAACCTACAGATCATTTCTTTCTTTCCTAATTCAACCATATTTTCACCAGGGCTTTGTCCAATGAGCTGCGTATGGGCACAGACTCTGGCAGCAAGAACGCCACCCCCGAGTCTCCGGGCACCCCGACGCATGCGTCAGGGTCCCTCTCGCTGTCTGACGGACGAGACTACTTCGACGACGAGATCGCTGACCAGCCTGCTTTGCTGTTCCGAAGTAAGCATCTTTACTGATATATTACAGTACCAATAAAATGATATAGTACTAGCAGCAACCAAAGATTTTTACAATCCTACTGGAAGATTAAATCTCACATAAAAATACATGTTTATTTTTTTAACTTTAACGTTAGTATTGGCTAAACTTCGAAATTTTGTTTGATACCGTTGTTATCCCTTTGGATTTGATAGCAAACATTACTGACAATACTAGGTCTATTCCTTTCATTCCAAAATTAGATGTTCCAAAATGAGTACATTGAGTCTAAATCGAAGTGTCTGTATATTTAGAAAATACTGATGGCACCCCGTCAACAAAGACCCTTGAGACAGAAGCCAGCAAACATGTCCGAAGGTCGAGGGAGCGGATCACATCCAGCCCATTGGCTCAGAGGAATAGGAAAAGTGAGTTGTCAGTTCGTTATTTCATATTTCATTCTTAGCTAACCCACAACTAAATTCACTTTTAGACCTCATTAATATTCTTGATGTTCAAATCGAAGATGGAACTAGATTCCATTCTATGTCTTAAATCTATGACTTAAAACCCAAGCTTGGTGACACTGCCATGCGATAAACCGCAGGCAATCCACGAACATTACGAACTGCACCAATTCTTTCATCAGAATTCTCGAAACTCGAAGAAAATAGAAGATCTCGAATTCTCGAATCAGTTGTGATTTATTTCTTTAAAAACTCATTTAAAAGCCACAATATAATACATTTTTCATTGAGATATTCACCCCTATAATTCCTAGTGTGTGCCCGTATCGCAGGGGAGCGCACCCCCTCCCTCGACACGCTCTCCAGCCTCGCGTCAGACGACCTCATGATGGACAACGACCTTGCGCAGTCCATCACCAGCCTACAGAGCGTCGACGACTACATTGAACGGTACGGGACCCATATTCCTCTAAAGGACAATGGAAAAGTAGGCCTGCCTCCAAAAAGAATGACATACACATCAAATGCAAGAACTGGATGCGATATGAACTTACGCCATCCTGATAATGAATGCATATTATGCAAATAGACTTTATTATGATGTACGAGTACATGACATTCTCATTGGAAGTGAGCCTACGCTACATACAAAGTCCTTTGACTTACTTTAACATAGAAGTCACTTTAAGTAGTGACGGGGGCGAGCGAGTATTATGAAAGTGACTAGAATAGCAACAATAGTATAAAAACAGTTTTAAAAAATGTCATGATAAGATATGTCAAAATATTTTTAAAACGACGACAACTTCACAAAACGCAAAACTAACTTTACGTGATAACCATCAAACACTACAAACCAAAGACCCTAACCTTTAAGTCCTTCCTAGGCTGGACAGTTCCCTCCGCAGCGGCCTCAACTCTCTCGACGAGAGGCAACTCCGTCAAGAGCTGTCTTCATCCAAATCAGCAGTCAGACAATGGAGCCAACTCTTGGAGCAGAACAACTTGTTGGATATGCAGTTGGCGGCCATCGCGCAAGGCAAACCCGAGTCGCTGACAGCCAGTAATAACAGCTTGGCCAGCATTGGGTGAGTTTAACTATAGATTTTTAGATATGGCCTTAAAAGAAGAAGAAGACAACATTAGTGTAAGTGATATAAGGGTGCATTTCCATTGAAGAGCTTAGGTGCGGAGTTCAATTAATCAATCACAAAGCATTACGTAGAGATTTTAAAATTTTCAATGTGCTGTCTTACGCACCTTAAGTATGATGCTGATCTTTGGACATGAATGAGTCTGAGGCATATCTCAGATATTTATCTGGCACGTAATCTAAATTATTACTCTTAACCTAGATAGACAGAGTTCTAGTCACGGAAGAGCAAAGGTCTTGCTGTTCTAATGATGTTGTAGTACAAAAGAGTTTATTTAAATACTCGTCAGTAAATACGGAAAAGAGTTCCTCAGTGTTTGATATAGTAATGCGAACGTAAGTAAGACATGAGGTACCAAATATAAGAGTTATATTATGATATGATAGTAATACGAATCATATGTTTAGCATGTTCAAGTCACAAATATTTTTAGGTAGGTAACCTAGAAAATTTACTCGTAAACTCCATAAACTAATGACCTGACATGTGATGTATCTTTAACTAGATCAAAGATCAAAAAACCTCGTAAAATCTAATATTAATTTGCCATTTAATGTTACGGACGTGGTTTCGCTTTTCAGTCTATACGTTACACATAAAAATCTTGAGGTATTCATTTAAAACTCGTACTTTGGCTGGCACAAACAAAAATGTGTTACTTGCACGAATTTTGGTTGTGATATTTATCGGTAATAGTAAGAAATTAGGTCATCGTTCAAAATTACTGCTAAGTTTGTGATTTTGATACGATTAATAATGCAGTTATAAAACTTCACAACTCCAAAACCATCTTCCTACTATATAATATATAATATAATATTATAAATGCGAAAGTTTGTGAGGATGGATGTATGTATGGATGTATGCTCTTTCACGCAAAAACTACTGAACGGATTTGGATGAAACTTTACAGTAATGTAGGTTATACATCAGAATAACATATGGTATTCATTTTATCCCGAAAATCCCGCGGGAACGGGTACAACGCGGGTAACACCGCGGGGCGACGCTAGTATTTTATAAGTAAAGTTAAACTTTATTACTTTTGTAGCGCTCGCGGCGTAGTTTTACTAAGTCATGTCAGTTCATTGCGATTAAGCAACGTGCACCTCGACCCCTACTTGGATGGGTGGCCGATAGTGGCATTTAGTATCTGAGCGCTACCGTGCTTCGGAGGGCACGTTAAATTTTCGGTCCCGGTTGTTTCAATCGTTAGACCATGTCGGAGGCCTTCAGGCGGTCTAAAAACTCCGACACCAGGGTTGACCACTGACCTACTTGAACTTATTTTTTGTTACTTCACATAATGTGGTAGGTACATAGATATGTATATTCATTTTTTCAACCTACATGCGTAATTGATGCTACATACGATTGTCTTGTTCCCAACACATTGTGATTGTGACTTGATTCAGACAAATGAAACAAACGGCGTTATTACAATAAACAGTAAACAAACCAATTCTTGGCATTGTCACAATGAACGTAGCGACATTTTAAAGAAAACAGTATTATAGAATCATTTTGTTTTGATTGCATAACTAACAAATATTAAATACTAGCCGCGCCCCGCGCTTTACCCGCGTTGTACCCGTTTCCGCGGGAATTTCGGGACAAAAAGTTACCAATGTCCTTTCTCAGACTCTTGACTAACTGGTGTACCAAATTTTATTCAAATCGGTTCAGTAGTTTTGGCGTGAAAGCGTGACAGACAGACAGAATTACTTTCGCATTTATAATATAAGTTAGGATAACTAATAAAGACTTTTTAAACTATCCTTTGATACTATAAATTTGATAAGAATCATCTTGATAACGTCAGCTTTTTAACAATATAAACCTCGACAATCGGTCCTTTCGTTCAGGAGCTACGATACGATGATGCAGATTGACACATACCTACAGACGGGAAAACTCTCTATCTCACTCTTTATCACCCTTCTTTTTCTGCCGTCTTGAATGCTCAAAAGGAGAGTATTGTGTTAAAACCACCTCAACAAGTACCCGTAATTGTTTTAACCTTCGAATGTGCTACACATGTGAAGTACCTATAGGAACTGTAGGTAGCAAATATACTTTTTGTTCTCAATTGGTATCTCTTAGGGGCACGTTCAATCTCATCTGCCGACCACTTATTAGTCAAAACCAAGGAGAGCAGGCTTCATTCTCTCCAAATAAAAATGTATGATACCAATTTAGTAAAACAACTTGTTATCCAACTTGAGAAAGGATAATGGTATATACTTATTACGCATTATACTGCAATCTTATCGCTATGGCTTGATCAATGTTTACAATTGAAATAAACTAGTACACCCTTATTTTATAACCCCTTACGAAAGGTTTATAATTAACTAGCAGCGCCCCGCGGTTTTACCCGCGTTGTGCCCGTTCCCGTGGGAATTTTGGGATAAAAAGTAGCTTATAGCCTTCCTGTTGAATGTGGCCATCTCTTACAAAAATAATTATTCGAATCGGATTGGTAGTTCCTGAGATTAGCTCGAACATACAAACAAACAAACAAACTAACAAATTTTACCTCTTTATAATGTTAGTCTTCTTCTTCATCGAGTGGATGGTCAACCTGACCAATCCTGGTGTCAGAGTTATTGAGCCGCCAAAGGCCTCTGACATGGCTCATGTAACGACTACTATCCGTAGAAAGTAACCGGGACCGACGGCTTAACGTGCCCTCCGAAGCACGGAATCATCTTACTTTTCGGGCAATCAGGTGATTCAGCCTGCAATACTCTAACCAAACTGAGGACAGTCTCACAAAGAGATTTTTGTGAGATATTGTTGTCCCCACCGGGAATCGAACCCGGAACCTCCGGATCGTGAGCCTGACGCTCAAACCACAAGACCACGGAGGCTGTTATACCAGGATTGGTCAGGTTGACCATCCACTCGATAAGAAGATAATGTTAGTATAGAAGTATAGATTGGTAGTAGTTACTACCAAAGCAATGTACCAAACTCACCAACTTAAAATTATCTACGCTTCTGTTATTGTTGATGTTATCCTTTGCACTCAGATGGTCTAAAATTTAGACCATCTGAGTGCAATTTAGACTCTAAATATACACAATCAATGAAACAGCATCTAGTAGCAATTATCTTAAGTGTTCCGACTTCGGACAGAATGTTGGTAAACGTTCACCGTTCGTTGGAATAAGGTCGGTCAGAAGCACTTTACAATTATCATTATCAAGGCTTCCGCTTATAGGTACAATAATCTTAACTAATTATAACTTTAAGCTCTTTAAAGTTTTAAGATTATGTTTGTTTTCCAAATTAGCGGTTTTACCAAAGAAGTCATAAGCAAGTAATATATATTATACACTAGCAGCGACCCGCATTTTACCCGCGTTGTGCCAGTTCCCGTAGGAATTTCGAGATGAAAAATAGCCTATACCCTTCCTTGATAAGTGGACTATTCAACACTGAAAGAATTTTTCAAATCGGACCAGTAGTTCCTGAGATTAGCTCGTTCAAACAAACAAACAAACTGCAGCTTTATAATATTAGTATAGATACACTTTCAGTTTATTTACTGTATATCGTCCCACTGCTGAGCAAAGGTCTCCCCCAACGATTCCAACCTTCCCTGTTCATTCCGGTAAATAATTTAATTATGCATCAAAAAATACCATTTTTTTTACAATTACCATTAAAAACGGATCGCATGAAAGAATACAGAAACCAGAATCGCCTTGTCGCATAATTTCTAAATAATTTTAATTCGTTAATTCATATGAATTGATATAATTACAGATTCGCCGTATTGTATGGCATATACGAGTATCACGCAACAATGTTAGATATGTGCACAATTGTTTTCCGTTGAAATTAAACAAGTACACACAACAGTTCCAGGCGTTTTATATATCAGATAGTGTGGGTACCTGAGTGACCTCAATGGGACCACAATAGCTTTTGCGTTCATTCATTCAACAATGGAACGTCTCCTTGCTTCAAAACGATATCTTTAGAACTATATTGCGCGTTATTGCGCCCACATATTGTACATTCAACTCACTTTTGTTGAATTTTTGTTATTCAAAGTATACAGTTATCTTTATTTTGCGGTCGCATCTTTTAAACTATCATTTGAAACTTTAAACGCAATTTGCATTTCAGATACTCATCTAAATGGTTTGATTTATAAATTAGTCTTAATTTTTGTTAAATCTCTATTCCGGTTCGCTTTATATTTTAATACGCTAAAAGTCTAAATAAATAAACTGATTTCCCAACAACTATTCAAGTAAATCGTCTGAAAAACTAATCAGCTTACCGAATCAAAACGAATTAACTAAACGAAATTTCGTAAGATTAGTGGACAGAATTTCAAGGTAGATTTTACGGGTTAGTTTGCGTCTCTTTGTGTGTCGAAAGGTCCTTGCTCCGTGAGGTAACAGAGTGAACAGCTGGTGCTGCGGGCTAGGGGCTTCATCTTGTTCGCGCGCTCATATCTGCTTGCTAGCACAGTTCGAGTCTTGTCGCGCTCCGAGGCGTACGTACACAAGCGCACCGTGCACACAACACGGGAAATAAATCCAAACACGTGCAGTTACCATCTGCACGAGACCCCAGTATCAGTTACTAAACGCATCACCACACACGTTTCTTTATACGTATTCAACAGTGTATGAAAAGCGTATCCAGTGCCGTTTTAATATAAAATCAGTGATTTGTTTATTGTGCTTCGGAATGAGGGTAAATAATTTAAAGTGTGGTAAATAGTGCGGATATTATGCAGATAGTATGTGATATGTGTTATTTGATATATCGCGGTGTATAGCAGTAACTTAATCTGTGCTGGTAGGTACTCGTAATTGAATTAAAGGTATTTGCAGGGCAATACGTTATATACGTATTGTATCGAAGAGTGTGAGTTGAACAGCTTTATGAATAGGGTTGGGAATTCATATCTGAACCAAAAATATTGGTTTGATTTGCAAATTTTTTTGATATAAGTACGAGTACATATGTTATGACAGCATAAAAATTATCGAAGCGAACTAGGTACATAGATGCATGCTGAATCTAAATATGGTCATTAATTCATTGATTTCGAGTATGTTGGCTAACTCTGATGTCGGAGTTTTTAGACCGCCTAAAGGCCTCAGAAGTGATCTATCGATTGTAACAACCGGGATCGACTTAATTTGGCATCCGAACCACGGTAGCGCTCAGATAGAACTGCCACTGGCCGTTAGGCCACCCATCTAAATATGGCTGCTTATTTCTTATGGAAAAAGTTTACGCTTCAATCACTGAAGAGTTTTTAGGTTTCATTACCACCTTATGGTTACCTAAAGGTAGTTTAAATATTTTTTATTACCACATAATCCTACTCAATTATGAAGAAGAGATAAAACACGTAAACTAAAAAATGATGAATAACTAGCAGCGCCTCGTGGTTGTACTCGCATTGCGCTCATTCCCGTAGTAATAATGGGGATAAAAAATAACATATACCTTCTCCTTGAATGCAGCTATCCAATACAAAAAGAATCGTTCTAATCGGACTAGTAGTTTCTGAGATTATCCCGCACATACAAACAAAATTACAAATTTTAACTCTATATAATTAATTAGTTTAGTACCTACCTATGTATGAACGGTATAAAAGCATATATCTGCGCCCACTCTCCACTAGATAGGTAAATAAATGTAATTTACTGGAGTCGTTGACATGTATCAAGCATCCTGCCACAAACGTTTATAGTTTAAATTGCATCAATAAGTTTTATCAATGAAGTGCTGATATGGTTTCTATTAAATTGTTTAGTGTGTGACTAATTCACATTGAGACGTGTGGGCGTTTGTCAATATTTACGGGGTACATAGGTATTTGTTTAATATTTTCATTATATCAACGAATATCTGATTTTACAATTTACTTCTTAGTCTACCTTACTATAACGGAACCCTATTAATATTATAAATGCGAAAGTTTGTGAGGATGGATGTATGTGTGTTTGTTTGTTACTCCTCAAAAAATATAGGTTATACATCAGAATAACAGGGATATATTTTATCTCGAAATTCCCGCAGGAATGGGTACAACGCGGGTAACACCGCGGGGCGGGGCATGTATACGTATAATGATAACATATTACTACCTGTTGCTTTTAGATAGTAACTAGGTAAATACATAAGTTTTGGAAAAATAACATTAGCTGCTAGGTAACTAGGTATGTCTATTTTTTAAAAAACCTCGCCTTCGTCGGCTCTGCAGTAGCTGTGGTTCCTTTAAATAATGGATGTCCCAAGTTTTAGGTACTATTTTTTTTCTAATAATATAATTTGGGACGCCTTAGAAACCTTCCCAAATTCTTCTAACAAAATGATTCTGTTATTTTTGCGGGTAGTAGGAACAGTTATTAGTGTTTTGAGGTTAAAAATATTAAACAAAACTAAGTACTACTGTGCTACTACTCTTACTTTTGTTCAACTAGGTTAATATTATTGTAGAAAATAAAAAGCAGCGTGTGTAGGTAATTAAGTAAAACTGGCGAAAGATTTTATGGTTTTGTACTCTGTAGATTATTTTAAGGTCTCTTTTAATTTAAGCATACCTATTTAGTCGTCCGGCTACTGCTGCAGCGCAGTCGGCGGTGCAGTTATATTCTTTTGTTTTTCATAGGAAACGTACGAAGCAAGACGGCTGAAAACGTTTCAATTGATGGAGCCCTTATTTAAGGAAAGTAGATGCTTGATATTTTATTGGGATCTCTTATCTAATCGGTTATTGATATGAGTTATCATGAACACAATATTGGTATTTGGGTATTAGCGAGTTGGATCAATGATTCATTCCAGTCAAGTGCTTGGATTTATTATCTGGTTGGTACTTTCAATAGGTACATAACCATAGTTAAGTAGGTACAGTCGAATAAGTAAAACACTTTCTAAATAATAAAATATGTAAGTAAGTATGCATTTCTAGTACCTCAATAAATAAAATTACCCATTAAATCGCTCACTGCAATTTCAACATTCGAATCACTTCATTCATATAAAACAAAGTCGCTTTCCGCTGTCTGTCTGTCCCTATGTATGCTTAGATCTTTAAAACTTCGCTACGGATTTTGACGCGGTTTCTTTTAATAGATAGAATGATTCAAGCGAAAGGTTTATATTGTATAAAAATTCCCGAAATTCCTACGAGCACGGGCACAACGCGGGTAAAATCGCGGGGCGCTGTTAGTTAACATATAATATAAACCATATATAAACCAAGCTTTCCATTTTTCTGAACTTAACAAGAATTCCTCTTTAAAGAGAAATTCAATAAAATGACAAACAATTTGCACAAATCATGTAAATTTTAGCTGATAAAGAATGTATTTTATGATACAAAGATATGCACAAATAACTGTTGTTTCGTAACAAGTTCAGTGTAATAAACCCATATTAAACAATGTATTTAACTTTGCTCATAAAGTATTGAAAACTTTACATAAGTTTCAAATTAGAACTGAAGGAAAAGAACTAGCCGCACCCCGCGGTGTTACCCGTGTTGTATCCCATGTGTTATTCTGATGTATAACCTATATAACTGTAAAGTTTCATCCAAATACGTCCAGTAGTTTTTTCGTGATGACTAATAAACATAGGTACATCCATCCTCACAAACTTTCGCATTTATAATATTAGTAGGATTCCGGAATAAGTTTTATAAAGCTACGCAATAAAGGCTGGACCGCTTTTCAGCAAACATATACATGCGTTTGAGACATACAGACAGACAGACAGACACACGCACACACACAGGGAGAGAGACATCGACGTTTAATTTATAACATCCCTTACTTTCTTACTTTATGCGTCGGGTGTTAAAATCAAACTCTTTTAAAAGTAACTTTCGTTTTAATTAAAGTCTAATTTTATAAATACTTATCGGTCCATTAAACACCGCCCCATTACGCCAACTTCAAACATAATCATTTGTCGAAAGGGTTAAAAAAGTTTCTTTATAGTTAGTTAACTACGTGCGTTGATAAATTCAAGGGCACAAGTAAGGGACAAGCCCCTACATCCCTCAATACTGTTGTGCGAGTGCTACAGTACCAATGTTTTCAAAAAGGGTTGCCATGGCAACATTGAATAGCTTTCCAAGCGCTAGACTTCGTAGTTTATGGTTCCGCCTTACACCATTACCTAGTCTAGTGATATAAATTGGAATGATGTGCGAAATACAAGACGAACAGTGAGTCTATCGATGAAACTGTGATCATATTCTATGTTTAATTAAATAGTAGCTTTAATAAGAATCGGTTAATGGTGAAACTAACTAGTCGTTACGCCTTATTGGTATTTCGGGCATGCGTAGTGCGTTATTCTTTTGTTTTTTTTTACTCATTTATTTAGAGCTTCTTGACTTTAAAGGTAATTGAGTATTTTGGTTAGAATTCATAGTTATATTAATTACATTGATCACTGGCATAGTAGTCATCTCGAGTAGATAATGTAAATATTCGTATGTAATGTTGGTATTATAATAGCTTTGATTGTACAACAAAATGAGGTAAGAGTTAATAAAATACAAAAAGTTTCCTACCTACCTCATTTTTGTTTAATGAACACTTACTTATTAAGATAACTGATTTCATTCATCTTTCACTTGTTTCTACAATTAAGTTCGATTATCACTTTTATGTCACAGATCTCATACATTAAAAACCACCTATTTTTATCGAGATCAGTGCAGACGTTTACTCAAAAACGTAACAGACTGGATTACTTTTACATTTTTATAATTACACAAGCGATTTTTTGTCCTCAATTCAATGTTATTTAATCAAATTATTGCCCTTTATTCCCTTCGTGAATAAGTTAATTTATTTGCATTAAAATGACCGGTAACTTTCAAAGTTCACGGCTGAATAGAGACGACCACAAGTCCGTTAGTTTCGGTCGAGTTTACTTTTAAAATAATGAGGATTTTTATTATTCCGGACACTTGAGATACATTTGATATTGTTGATGATTTTTGTTTACTTGTACATTGGGAAAAACTGTTGTAAAAGTCCATATTATTATCATATGGGAATCTTATAGTTATGCATAACTATTCGCGATATAGATATATTATATTGAGAGCTTGCTTAGTGTAATAAGGGTCTGTCAATCTATACGAATATTATAAAGCTGCAGTTTGTTTGTTTGTTTGAACGCGCTAATCTCAGGAACTACTGGTCCGATTTGAAAAATTCTTTCAGTGCTAGATAGTCCACTTATCGAGAAAAGCTATAGGCTATTTTTCATCCCGAATTTCCTACGGGAACGGGCATGGGTTATAAGCCCGCTTACTTGTGGCAGAGGTTTTGGGAAATTTTGTTAAAATAAATCAGAATAGAAAGTGTTTCATATTTATTTACAGGTAATGTGTTCAACTGTTAATGTCAATGTGTATGTATTCGGTTTAACCTGAATACCTAAGTTTAATACTTATGAACAGTATTTTGAAAGTAAAAGGGATTCAAAAGCAAGGACACTTATGTGTCCTACACATTTGTGATGATCGAAATACCTCACTTCGTTCATGATTCAACAAAATATGACGTAAGAGAAATTTTTAAACATGTATAGTTGTTGTTACATTTGAAAACAATGCTCCGTTTTGAGATCACCAATCACATCATTTTGAGTTGCGTAATTTTCTACCTTTCCTCATTATACCTACCTACTGAAAAATATAAATTTTTGTGATTTATTTTCTATTTTAACAAGAAACAAAACGCAATAGACGAAGAACGTTGGTGCTGTTTTGGAAACACCATTGCCCAGCAGTGAACAAAATAAGGTTGAAAAATTTGGAACAAAGTCGGAACTTTCAATAATAGTAAATAGCTTATATAAATTATTTGAACTAAACACATAGGTGTTTACTGTTTACCATATAGAGAGAGGTACCTTAGGTAATAAATATCTAGGCACACTGCAGACCGTCCACTTTGCAGACCAAACTAAGTACATAGTTTCATTGAGTCATAAAAGTTTTAGCGTTTTAAATTCATCCTATCGCAATAAATATAGTCTTAATCTCTACAAAACTCAGTCCGCACCTATTATTAAGTTTCATATAACACCTATTAATTTGAGTAATGTGTATCAGAGACCGGTATTAAAAGAACAGTTTCATAGTACCGTAAGCGAGCTTATGTTGCATATTTGTTTGTGAAAAAATGCAGGATGTCTGCTAGGCGGTTGTGACTTCCTTTAGCGAGCTCGTTACTATATAGTGCAGACTACTGCACTAGTATCAAGAACTAGTATCTTAAATTCTAGAATCGGATATATACTAATATATCCTATACCTTAGATACTAGTTTGTATATAAAACATACCATAGTACATATGTGACATCTAAAGTCATTTTTAGATGGCTTAATATTTTAAAGAGATTTTAAACACGAATTTTTCAAGGTTTTTTGCTGATTTAGTTTTTATTCAAGTAAACTATTTTCAAAATTGAAATTAAGCTTATTGTTTTAAATAGAATACAAATGTGAATGAAACTGGCTTAGAAACATAATTATTTACAGTGTATTAATAATTAACGTCGCTATGTCAAATGAATCTGTACATTTTACTTAATAAATGGCGTTCTGAGGCAAAAACACTGAATTCATGCGGTATAATTGGTTATAAACTAATTAAAATCCCAAATAGAATTGTTAAGTTGTAAATCTCACGATAATAACAAGCTTTAATTAAACTAACAATTGCAACAGATTGTTACCCGCATAATATTATTTTAGAAAATCATGAAATGGGGAAGTGCTTGCATAATAATAATAAATTATGCAAAAGCTGAGCTTTAATTTAGGTTCCTAGTTATATACTTTTATAGTGTTTATGAGTTATGAAATATGTAGTTATGAAAGTTTAGTTATAGGAAAGCTTCGTAATCCTCTAAATATATGATTTATATCTATACTAATATTATAAAGCTGAAGAGTTTGTTTTGTTTGTTTGTTTGTTTGTTTGTTTGTTTAAACGCGCTAATCTCAGAAACTACTGAACCGATTTGAATAATTCTTTCACTGTTAGATAGTCTATTTATCGAGGAAGGCTATAGGCTACATTTTATCCCGAAATTACCACGGGAACGGGCACAACGCGGGTAAAACCGCGGGGCGCTGCTAGTACATACATAGTTTTGGATTGGACGGTACTAAGAATAAGAATAAGAATTTTTATTTGTTAAACATGAGTATTGTAAAGGTGGTAAATAACATTATAGTAAAGTATCTTCATGTTCTGCCTGAAGATCAGGCGTACAAATATTATGTATGCTTAAAATTATAACATTTCAAACATATAATAATTAAACATTAAAAACAAGTATTATTAAACTTTATAATAACAAAAATAAAACTATAAAAAGTGCAAGCGACATCCGTTTCATCGACAAGCCGTTTCATCGGTGCAAGCGACAGCGATGAAACGGCGATTTTTCATAAAACAACATTTATCATTAAACCATAATATTTAGTGTTATCGCAGAGCTAAATTAAACCAGCTATATCTAGGTGAAAGCTAGGAGAAGTAAGTTTGTACTTTGAAAACGCACAAAGATACTTATTTTTTTTAAGAAATTGTACTAAATTTGACTTCTCTGTTTGAACTGAAAGTTAAATCTACCGTGTAGTGGCATGAGTGTGCTGTCATTGAGTTCCATGATAGACACCATCATTGCGATGGTATTGTTTTACACACAATAACGCTATTTTACTGTAATTCATGTTCTTAATGATTGTTAGTACTTACTTCTATGCTTATATCGGTCTAAAAACTCTGTGACACCAGGGTTTGAAAGTACTCGAACTTACTCTATGGCTACAAAAGACAGTTTGCTCTGAAGACTGGCAGTCATTTTAAATTGAATAGGATTTGCTCTAAGTTCATTTTCTATTAAGGTCGATTTGCATACAGGAACATTTAACTTCCAAAAGCGTCTAATCCGAAATGCAGTTGGACTCGGAATGGAACGCTTTATCTTGGGTGTATGTATTATAAGTGGGGAATATAAGGTCAGCCCTTACCTATTACTGACAGTGAATTATTACCCCTTAGTATAGAGAACTCCACTGTAGTCTCTATAACCCCTTCCTTCCATGACTTTGGGTACCTATCTATCTTTTACTAGTTAATTTCTAGTTCTTACGCAGTCAGGTTCTTGTAGGTACCTAGGTATATGTGGAACGTAGAAAGATTTGCCAGCTACATCAAATGAAATGAGACTATTAATCAAAATTACGTATTGAGCTCGAAGCTAAACTGATACCTATAATTAAGTAATAAATATTTAAAAAATTAACAGCATCGATTTAAAATAACAGGTAGACTATCATTAAATTATTTACCACTCATTTTAACAGATAGTAATCAACGTAACATAATATTATCGGTCAGAGGGCCGCAAAGACAAGTTTCAAAGCTAAATGGTTAGTGATTGGAAAGTGTATGAAGACATTAGTGATGATGATGGAGAAGCAAAGTGTTGTGTTGGAGAAGGAGGCTCCCATGAAGGGATTAGTCGCTCAGGTGGTGACTATGCTGAATGGCCAAGCACAGAGGTAAGTCAATGCACCAACATTATTTACAATCTTTTGTAGCACCAACCAAAAACCAACTCAATCCGCTAGCTGATTCGGTTAAATCGAATGCGGTCGCCAAATTCGGTCAACTTACCAATGATAGGGCTTGGATTAACCCTTATGTAAAAGGCCTAAGCCCCAATCTTGAGACCCCAGAGACGTACAGTAAAGTTACCTAGTGTGAGGCCTAGGGTACAGATACCATGTGTTTAGGGTTTTTGAGGATCTAAATCCTACCCTGCTGATGTTGACATTCGCTTAATCGATGTCGCCGAATTCGGTAGCCGACATACTGTAGAGGAGACATAGGACTTAGCGTAAATTTGTCAGTAAAACATACATTCAACTGCTTATATACCTACTCGTACTAACTTGTTATAGAGTCTAGAATCTAATTAGCTGTATCTACATAAAAACCAAACTTGTATCCTTTGATATCTTGGATCTACAAGATACATAATTTCTTAGAACTGAACAAAAAAGTAATTGTTGTATCTGGTTCGATAGCCTCTTTTGAATAACACCAGTTTAGCTATCAATAAAATGTTACTGCGATAGTCTGTATAAAAAAAATACTTTTCTAGAAACCAGTCCTTGGTACGATGAGATGAATAAAGTTCAATTAAACACGTTTATACACGTACCTATTTAAGGCGTTAATAGTTACTTCATATCACTAAATAGTATAAAACAAAGGCTTTCCGGTGTCTGTCTGTCTGTCCCTATGTATGCTTAGATTTTTAAAACTACGCAACGGATTTTGATGTGGCTTTTTTTAAAAGATAGAGTGATTCAGAGGAAGGTTTATAAGTATAAAAATTCCCGAAATTCCCACGGGAACGGGCACGACGCGGGTAAAACCGCGGGGCGCTGTTAGTATTCGAATAATTTGCAAAATGTTTTCACAATCAAAGTCAAATATTTTTATTCAGTTTTGGCTCCAAAATGGGTGTTTTGGACCAACGTTTGAAGTTAATGTCGTTAAGGATCCCTTCTTACCAGCGCTATGCTATACTATGCTTACTATTAAAGCTATTAGCTCTTCTGTTAATTTATCATAGAAATTTTACAACTTAAAACTATGATATTGCACCAGGCGGCCTAACCACTCAATCCTATTGGGTTTGTAATTGTTTGATGACCAATCAATGATTTTATTAACACCTCAAAATCGATACTTATCTAAGAAGACAAATTGCTGTATGTACAAAATATATTACATAAGTAATTATTTTTTGCCTGATGTCTGAGTTGCAATTCAACTTTCAATACTTGTGATGTGTCATCAAAAAATAGTTTATGGGTCAGCAAAATTGAGTTCATAGCTTATTTGGATAGTAATAAGAGTAATTAATCATTGAATAAATTTTTACGCCCTTACTCAGAGACGTCAAAATACTTCCTTAGTAGAGATTTAATGAGTGATTTTGTTTGACATGTAATCTATAATATAAAAATGAATCGCTGAATCTGTTGCTAAGCGCATACTTCAGAACGACTGCACCAAATTGGATGATTCTTTTTTTAATGTGTTCCTTATTGTCAGGACAAGGTTTTTATATAAGAAAAATTAAGGAATAAAAATCTCAAAATTCCCACGGGAACGGGGGCGCTGCGGGTGAAACCGCGGGGCACAGCTAGTGTATGATAAATTCGTCAATTAGTTAAATGTCGATGTATTGGACGTTTCTGAGAGTGGCAATTAAACTATCTATTAGTTTATTTTAACAAATACCACAGAAACAGAAGTAAATAATCTACAGGAAATATAATTTCAAAACTATTTTAATGATATCGTGGGCTTCCATTTTGGTCTGACCAAGTATCAGATATACAAACCCACTCAATTGGTCAACATTTAACAATGGAAATGACCTTCTGTTTTCGATCAAACACTTTGAGATTGATAGATCGATGGATTGAAGCGTATTGTTTTGAAATAGCACTTTGTGTTATCTCTTGGATCGAGATTGCAAAAAAAAGTAACAACAGATTTTTAATTATTTTTTTTACAAATCCTACTTACTTTTTCCCCCCGATAAAAAAGAGGGGTGTTATATGTTTGACCGCTATGTGTCTGTGATATCGTAGCTCCTAAACTAATGGACCTATTTTATAATCAAGTTAGTTTTTGTTTTGAAAGATCCTAAAATGGCGATTATTTTCAACTATGAGTTAGAAATACTAGTCGGAAATTCAAAAACTTATCACAAGGCTTTCATCTCGAAATTCCCGGAACAAGAAGTGTGCTGCTAGACTTATAAAACGGTGTTAATTGCACTAAAAATTTGACAAAGGTTATTATGTAGGTTGAATACTTAGTTCAAGGTTGGCATTACGAATTACTTGGCAGTTGATACGCCCGCAATAGGATTGGATTACAGTAAACAAAGCTAGCAAAGTGGCATGAAGGCCAAAATGGAATCATACTGTCGCTAACAATCGGTCTCTTTCTAATTTTCTATCTCTCAGTCTTTTAATAGATCTTCTAATATTTTCCAGTCTTAACAATCATTAAAAGAAATATCTATGTATGTATATACAAGTAGCGCCTCGGTGGTCTGGTGGCATATGCACTCGCCTACCAAGACTGAGGTCCCGGGTTCAATTTGCAGGTTGGCGTGAACCTAAAATCTAAAATAAAATAATGGTTTTAAAGGACCCACTGAAGATGAAAAGCCTTTCGATCTCCAAAGGTCAGTACAGTAAGGATGGTTGTTCATCACTACATAGTATAAAATAAAGTCGTCTCTGTTTCGTGTCTGCTTGTCTGTATGCTTAAATCTTTAAAATTACGCAACGGATTTTGATGCGGTTTTTTGTAATAGGTAGAGTGATTCAAGAGAAAGGTTTATATGTAAAAAAATCCCGAAATTCCCACGGGAACGGGCACAACGCGGGTAAAACCGCGGGGCGCTGCTAGTCTATACTAATATTATAAAGCTGCAGTTCGTTTGTTTGTTTAAACCCGCTAATCTCAGGAACTACTGGTCCGATTTGAATTTTTTTGTAATGGATAGCCACATTCAACGGTAAGGTTACTTTTCATCCTGAAATTCCCACGGGAACGGGTACAACGCGGGTGAAACCGCGGGGCGCTGCTAGTGTTGATGATAAACCCGAAAGTTCGCACCAGTAATGCTGCTTCTTTGTAGGACATTATTATTGCGTACATTCAAAGATATTCTACCATTTTCTTTCCTCAGGCAGAACAATGGCAAGAAAAATTACCTACTTAAAAATTACGTAATTACTAACTATTATTATTTTTCTATAGTATATCTACCGCCACTTTCAGATAGATACGATTATTTATCTGTCAATCAAACAGTGGTAGGTATTCACTTTCGGTATACCTAGTCATAATTATAACTCATATTATGATATCGTTACGTTGTAAGTAATTTAAGTTATAAAAAGCTTTATAAAAGACTAGCAGTTCTTTTTGTAATAGATAGCCACACTCAACGGGAAGGTTATAGGTTATTTTTCATCCCGAAATTCCCACGGGGACGGGTACAACGCGGGTAAAACCGCGGGGCGCTGCTAGTTAGCTATATAAAGCTGAAGAGCTTTATCTTTATTTACGTTTTTTCCTGCGATTCGAAAAATTCTTTTTATGTAGGATAGCTACATTTAAGTGGAAGGTTTATTTTTTATCCCGAATTTCCCACGAAAACTGGTATAACGCGTGTAACACCGCGGAGCACTGCTAGCAATAAATATAAACAAAGTTCCCGTCGGTAGCACGAGTATATTAATTAGTAAAGCGTGTCTGAGTTGTTATGCGGGCATTACCCTATCCTTTGGCGTGCCCGTTTGTGCGATGATACTCGTTAGTAGCCTTGTTATACATTATGAACCCACTAGCCGCGCCCCGTGGTTTCATCCGCGACGTACCCGTTCCCATGGGAATTTCAGGATAAAATTTATCCCGTATGTTATTCTGATGTTATTCTGATGACCTATATAACTGTAAAGTTTCAACCAAATCCGTTCAGTTGTTTTTGCGTGAAAGAGTAACAAACATACATACATCCTCACAAACTTTCGCATTAATAGGTAATATTAGTAAGATTACATAGTAAATTAGGAAATGTCGCCATTTAAAAAATAAGAGTATTGGTTGCTATCCCCATATTATTCGTAAAATTTTATTGAGTAACTTTTCTATGTAAACCCTCAGTAGGTACTAACATGCTTCGGACGGGGCTCTCCTGCCGATGTCGTCTCTCAAAAATATACCCAATATCTCAATTTCTTTAACAGTTCATAAAGTCAGACTCCACTGCTTGCTTTATTATTCTTGTAATCTACTAGGCATCTCAAATAGGTTCAGAGTCCTTACTTCAGAAAGTAAAATCGCCTCACACATTTATTAACCCATATTGATATGTGAATATGAAATTCAGCAAGCGGCACATGACAGTTAAAATCGGAAGTAAAACTCATAACATGTCTAAAAAAATTAGCTTCAGAATCACCGATCAGACCGAATAATTCCTGTAGTTTTCAAAGTTGGTACAGTTATTCCATAAGGATGTCTAAATTTCTTAATTTTTCCATGCTTACAAGATAGGTAGTTAACTGTGAGTTACCTACCTACTGTTGCTGGCTGGATGGTAATTGCTTCTCGGTCGGGCGAGTGTGGTGCGGTACCGCGGCAGTACCGTGACGATTAGACCTAGTACTGTGTACTGTTATTTACCTCTGTTTCGTCGAGTGTATTTTTAGCGTTATATAGATGCTTAACGCCCCACGGTTTTATCCGCATTCTACCCGTTCCCATGGGAATTTCGGGATGAAAAATGACCTATAACCTTCGCGTTGAATATGGCTATCCATTACAAAAATGATCATTGAAATCGGATTGGTAGTTTTTGATATACGCGTATTCAAACAAACAAAACTTTATTATATTAGTTAGTAGGTAGGTACAGTCACGAGCATTAATTTGGGACCCACCTAAGGTTGAATATCGTGTATAATTTGGGACCCACCTAAGGTTGAATATCGTGTAGCAAACTTACGCTATTTAGAGCTAATTTTATCGTAATATCAATGTCATATTGTTGACCATCGATAACTTTACGTTTCTATCAAACTAAAGTTTCGACCTTATTGCATTATGAATGTTCTAACAACATTTGATGGAAATGGGTCCCAAATTAACGCTCGTGACTGTACCTATAGATAGATTAAGTACAGGTGGTCAGTTAGGTAGGTAACTTATGGTTTATATCATCCTTGCACTTTCTCGGTGGGAGTAAACTGATTGATGACAATTTGGGCATGACAAGAACCCATAAAGATGGAGAAAAATATCTACTGAACTGTACTACTGTATTTGAAATCACATAGGACATAGGTTACAATACAAGTAAAGCAAAGTTCAACTTAACCAGAGGGTCAATAGCAAGGGTAGTTTATATAGACACGTTTTAACACCAACTGCCCAATTGTTACCGTCCGCCATATAGGTAGGTATTCAAGTAGGTAGGTATTAAGTACTTACCATATAAGCCTCCTAAGAATCTATTTTCATAATTGAGTTATAACTGGCCCTGGCATAGGTCATTAACGTGTTAGAAAAATACATTTATGTGTTCCTTACTTACCAAAGAAGTGATAAGTAGTGTTTACAAAAAAATCCAGTTACCTACGAGATTTTAAAGTGGGCATTCATAAACGTTCATTAACAGCACTTTAGCTATCAAATGGTTTGTCCCTCTCCAACAAACGCTATTTGCCAAAGAGCGAAAGAGACGAAACACTATAAAACAGTGTTTAAGTTAAAATATCGTTAATGAATGAGGCGGTAAGTAATTAAATGGCTTGCACTTGCATTGTTCTTTACACAATTTTGCTCCACAACTTTAGTAGGCGTTATTTTAACACAAACTAATATTTGCGTATTTCTCAGTTGCCTTTCATTTGACTTCGACTTGACTTCGACAAAAGTCGTTTAGCAGACAAAAACAAAAACAAATGAAGCCAAACTTGGCAAAGATTACGTTTCGTAACAATAGATTGAAACCTCTAAACATTTAGCGCGTAATATCCACTTACCGTTATCAATTTGATGAAATAGGTAACTTGCTTTGAATAACACTAAGTTCATTTTCAATTTTTGATTGGTAATAAATCTCGAAACCGTTACATGATTTGCGAGATAGGATCATAAGATTCATGGCTAAAAAAGATATAGGTAAGTGCCTATTAGTTTTTAGATATTTTTTGAGGATTGAAGAAGTAGGAAGCAGCAGCTTGAGAATGAAATGCTCTTTAGTTTGATGAAATCCGATGAGGTTCCATAATTCCTTAGTTACTTGGATAGTACGTAACCTACTCTATGTGATGAAATATGAACCCCCACTTTAAATTGATCATTCAATATGTCCAACCATTTTATTCAACGTGGAATATCATGATCATGGTAGGTACTTACCATTAATATTAGTAGGAAACTTCCATCATAGCAAAATCAAAGAACGTGAGACATAACAGCCTTTTACACGTTAAATATAAATAGAAACAAGTTAATCCCATTACCGAGAGTGTACTTGAAATAAATCAGCTGGTTGAGGGGTGGTTATTGAACGCCTCACGCATGCGCGCGACGCACCATCGCAACATGTCGGCGGTTCGCGACAAACAAATAGTCGTGGAGTGCCCGTCCAAGATCCTGTCGTGAACTAACCTACAGTTTCACTTAGTAAATATTCTTTCCCTCCCTCACACCGTCCTGTACCAATTTACAAGTTAAACTCATTGTGCGTTCACCTTCTAGTTGATACCCCTAACCCTAAAACAAAATAAACAAAATCACGTGCAAAAGAAAGTTGGTTACGGAATACGGTTACTGTGAACAATTCAACGAGCGTGACGTCTACTGCGACGACGGCAGACACAATCCACCGCGCTGTGGACTGTGGATCATCAAGTATTTAACTACATCTGTGTTCAAGGAGATAGCTACCGGCATATGAAGAACGGAGCTTGCCAATAGCTAACGTGCTAGTGTAACTACTAGTGTAACGTGCATCGATCGAATGCTTCCACGGTCTATAAATTAGTAGTTTTAAATGGAGTGTAA
Source organism: Cyclophora albipunctata (assembly GCA_963082685.1). Classification (NCBI taxonomy): domain Eukaryota; kingdom Metazoa; phylum Arthropoda; class Insecta; order Lepidoptera; family Geometridae; genus Cyclophora; species Cyclophora albipunctata. The sequence continues at coordinate 8,363,780 of OY720121.1, read as the reverse complement.
AAAGAAAACTCTGTTGTGATCGGTTCGGCTCGAATGGATGGGGTCAACGGCGCGAGATGTGATTTGGAGGCGGGCTGTGACGGTGGAGGTGATAGAGAGGCTCGCGGTGGCGCGGCTGGAGTGGCGGGCTCAGTCGAGCGCGTGCGAGCGAGCCGTGACAGTGTCGACATGCGCCCCGCCGATGCCGCGCACGCCCTGGGCGCGCGTCGACAGAAAACCGACCTGCACGTCGCAGTCGCCGAGCCCACCAGGTCTTCCAGCCCGGCTCCCAGCCTCCGCAGCCAGCGAGCCAAACAATACAGGTGCCAAACATCGCGTGCTCTCACATTTTCAGTACTCACTTTCTAAAGTTTCAACAAAAGAATTAACTTGTTGTTAACATGAATCATGTGTCGTATCACTTCTATTTTGATATTATTGATATCGTATCTGATTAGTTACCCGTGCTCTTATCTGTGTGTAGATTCGGTGTCTGATCATGAAATAATCAAATCGACTAATGTATTTGGTACGAGACTGAAATATTTTCATCGGTTGACGTCCGAACCTTGTTTATTTGTACAAAGAAATTCAAAATGTATTGTTGTATTAATGAACAATACGAGGTCAAAACTAAACAGTCAATCTAGGCTAAGCTACTCGTAAACTTGCACAAATAAACAAAAACAGAATCAAATAAGGTCACCTACATGCGTTTCCTTAGACAGTAATAATATTTAACAACCGAAGAATTAAACTTGGAACATTGTTGCCATTTATCATAAAAATAACTGTGCGATGTTGCCAGCTTAGCCGCTAATCATTTTATATGAAAACTACATTAGATAGAGTACAACAGTGTAGAGGCCAATGATTTGATAGCGGTTTTAGTTGGTTAAGTAAATTGCGTTTCAGTCTACTATACCACAGTTACACGCTCTATTGGGTTATTATTTCGTAACCGGATATTATAGCTCTCTTTTTTGAACGTTTCTAATGTTATTATTATATTCAAATTATTTGCGAAAGAACGTTGCGTGTTCTATCTTCAAATTGTCTAATGACTAATTTTTATGTCGCAGTGGCTGTGGCTGTCACATCAATATTATGGTTTCTATTTACATATTCATAACACAAACCTAACAATGAACAAACATCTTGTTAAAATAACCAAAGTAGAACAGCACCTACTTATCTATAAATTATTGAATAAGTAAGTAGCTCAGGAATGTCAGTATAAAACAATACTAAAACATTAAAATGAGACAACAATGGCTACTCAAGATTTCAGTATCTTGTGTCAATAAAATATTACCAGGTTTTCAATACCCTGTGACATTTGATGTTGAAATGAATATTTAAAGCCGTAAAGTAATATAATATTTAAAACTCAGATGCGGTTTCAAACTTGGCGAAGTGTCTAATCAAGGATATTATGCCATTCACTTTTTATCGCCATCAAATTACATGCTGCATGCGAGATGTGTGTTCCTTATTGCTTAGATAGCCGCTATAAAACTCCCACAGAATCATGTTTAACAGTAAATTGTTAATAATACTTGTAGAGAATATGACGCCTCTAAAACGTTTATTCGTCTGTTGTAAAAAGGAAGGAAATTACTCATTATATCTCACTTAAAACAAACTGGACGTGAAATTGTTTATCCTCTTGGTTGGGACACACCTATCGCTCAAATGAGTTCGGAAGTATCGAATAGTTGGTAATTTCGTTCAGTTTTCGCTTGAATGCTTGAGCTTGTACCTACAGTCACGAGCATTAATTTGGGACCCACCTAAGGTTGAATATCGTGTAGCAAACTTACGCTATTTAGAGCTAATTTTATCGTAATATCAATATCATATTGTTGACCATCGATAACTTTACGTTTCTATCAAACTAAAGTTTCGACCTTATTGCAATATGAATGTTCTAACAACATTTGATGGAAATGGGTCCCAAATTAACGCTCGTGACTGTACCAACACCAAGTACAAAACACTTTTATTCATGCTATCAAATATCACCTTATACGTTGACCAACACAGAAAATAGATCCTATCTGCCAAACAAAGTTAATATTAGGTTTACAACTTGTGGTTATCTGATTCCCTCCTGAATTTCCCGCGTTATTACAAAGTTTACACATTTTTAGTACGGTTCGCACATTTACCACCAACAGTTGTGCCCTATTTTCCCTTAATGAAGTAATTTGTAAGGGATGAGTCACGATGAACGTTCACGCCCGAAACGTGGTGAAAATGAAATCAGCAAACCATTATGAGGTCTGTCTACTCAAATGTTTATGATTGTGTTAACCTGAAACACAAGTTTACGAAGAACTAGGTGAACTCAATAAATTATATTACTATTTGATTAATTGATTGGCGAAAAGAGGTTTTAAGTAGGCTATGCAAATTATGATATATTATGTATCTACATAGATGTTAAGCAATATTAATTTGTATCAATTACGGAAGAGCGAAATACTCAGTATCTCTATTTCGTGGTATTAATCTTACGTACTTTACCTATAAACCTAATGTTACAATTATGTTATCATGGCCATATCGGAATGTACGATGTTATCTCATGATGACCTACAGCCGTCGATCATATTGTTCCTTGATGTATTCACAAAGAATATCCGTTACACTGAAAGGAAAGTGTCTGTCTACTCAAGTCTGATCAAGTGCCTGAAGAAACAAGATACTTGATTGATATTTAGGTCATCTGAAGAGGAACAACAATGTCTAGAGTTGGCTCTATCTATGTATATCGATATTGGATAGACATTTACCTCATCGAGTTTCTGCTGCCTAGCAAATGTTTGTGACTTGATTTCGACGTTTAAAGACTTTTATAAGAACTAAGTTTAAGAGATTTCCTTTGTATCCGAATATTTTGTGAAAAGGTACACCAAATCTATTACTTCTATTTATGAAGAGAAAATACGCGTTAGGAATACCTTAACAACATTCCCTGAGATTTATTATTAATGAAAAATCGCTTGGCTTTAGTTGTTAGTCATGCTATAAGGGAATAGTGACGTAAGAAACATAATAGGTACAATAGGACACCTCTTTCCAAGGACCAAACAACAACCCTTTGCGACCAAGTTCCTGAAATATACTAAAGATCTTAGAAATCTATCTATCTCCCAGTATGGACCTACTACTACCATGACCATATCTTTATTCTTCCAATATTTCGTTCTAGGGCCACTCTACCAGTACGCACAGCGCGCCTGCTACAGCGGTCCAGGACCCACACACCTTCGGAGGCAGCTAGCGACGGCACCGCGTCTCCAGCGCCAGCGAACCTGCTCCAAGATGTGGTGGACATCAAGACACTGCTGTTGCAGCTCAAACGGGTGTTGCAGGAGGTCGGTACTTAGCATAGTTTTTGAAGAATATTTTAGTCTTACTTAGAGTCTAACTAAGAGTACCTTATGTTGGTATTTGTCAAGTCAGAGGTAGCTTATGAATTTGTGAAAATAATATGTCACCTAGCCCAAAGGATAGCTTATGGAGAAAAGATACTTGTGTTAGTTAGGAACATTTAGGTTAGGTTGGAGTTTACGTATGAGGTAGCTTAGGTAGTGAATAGTTTTTTCTGTAGTAATAATAGATAGAAAAATGTTAGGGCAATGACAGGTATCATCTATCACTTGTTATAAATGATCAAATAACTTGAAATTATCATCTGTAAATACTTCATTATTTATCTCTTTTCATGTCTAAAGCAGATTGCATGTGACTCTTATTAGTAGCTAAATATGATTAAAAACAAAAGCTGTTCGTCCAAAGTCGTACATATTTTATATTACAAATAGAACACTATTTAAAACGAACGTCATTTGTTTTTAAATGTATTTAGACGTTAAATGAAATTGAGAATTATTGTACAATTCGCCCCTAGACAGTTAATTTTTGGACAATAATTAGACCTACTAGTGTAGGCCCAGTCAATTTAATACGCATAAAACTTCAAAGTTTTTTGTACTTAAGTATACTTTAGCGATAATATTTCAGAGTACCCAACTCCACTTAAAATATTATTCACGGTCACGTATTTTTTTATTACTCTCGAATCATTTTGATTATGTTCTTAATTGCGACTGTAAAAAATGTCTTTTTAATCATAACTTTAATTAAAATCCCAAGAATCAGAAGGCATTGACCTATTAATTTGTCAGAATGTACTAATGAAGGCATTGACCTTTTAATTTCTATGAATGTATGTACTGAGAAGATATATTTAATAATGTTTTGCTGCTTTAAGTACTTACAGGTAGTTTTACCATTCCACTATGCGAAGACCCTCATAAGTCTTCATCACGCTCGTTTTAATTGACTTTATTTATTTACGCCTTCGCCTTACGTTCGGGTCAATCTAATGTTTTAGTTACGACTTCGTAATCTTTAGGAATGCTTACAAACTCCTCAAGATTTTATAAGCCCATTTTGAGTATCTAGATGTTACTGCACGATGTGATATTAAAAACGAATTAGTTAGATCAAATTATATAGAGCATGCTTTTTACATGTATTTGAATCTTTTTTTTTCATGAATACGACTAATAATTGTCATATTAGATTCAACATATTTTCATTTAGTTCAATGTAGAGATAAAAGTATACTCTTGCACTTTGAGAGCCTCCTAGAATGTTTGTAAAATATTTTAATTCTCACCTTCTTGATTGCAAAATATCTAATTAATTCAGCTTTTCTTTTGTGGAATGTATGTGTAATTACATTAGCTTTATAATTTGTTATTATTTAACTAATTATTTGAAGAAACTTATGCTATTTTATAAAGCAGATAACACACTCAGAAAAAATCTAATAATAAAGCAATATAAATGTGTGTTATTTGTGTTAAATTTGCTCCTAGATGAACCGATTTCGATATTTATTTTTTTCTTTGATTTATACATACGGATCTCACATATGATATATGTGCGTTCTTTTAATGATTGCAAATGTAATGGCATAAGTTTTTTAATAGTTGGTGTTTATAACGTGTTTTTATGTTGTGTTGTGTTGCGTGTTAACTATAACATTTTGTTGCATTCGCCTTGTTCTGCGCACGCGCACAGCCCGGGGACGAGCATCATTCGATGAGTGTAAGTAGATGCGTGTACGCACTTTTGTATGCTATGTTAGTTAAGCTATGTGTTTATTGGGGTGGAATCGAAGCGTAGACTGCGTATACTTTCTAAGATATAGTATACGTGTACCTATATTTTCTTAATTTAGGAGATATGCGAGTTTTTCCCATCACTACCTTTACTTGTATTTTACTTGCTTAACTCCGATTCCGACCCAGTAAATACTGGACGTGGTCAAGGTAAGTCCAGATTATGTTAAGCCTACTCTTCACTGTCGCCGATAATAAGCAGTTACTCATATCATTATGATCGTCTGTTGTTACGATAATAATATAAACATAGACTATGATCGCTCGGAATCAAGTATCAAGCCCGTCATTTGATACCACTTTAAATAACAATCGGCGATTGTGAAGAAGAGCTATAACGTGCTGTACGGAACTCAAACGACCAAGCACAAAGTCAAAGTCAAAGTCAAATATTTTTATTCAGTTTTGGCCTTCGATCAACAATACACAACTAGATATCGGGTCACGTACAAAATCAAAGCTAAATACTGTCCGCGTGGATGACGTGTGACAGCTTATTTTGTTTACTACCGAACTGAAACAAAAGTTTTAAAACAGTTCGAAGTTCAACCTAATTACAACCATGACACCCAGCGATAAAGTAGCAAATCGTATGAATAAAATAAGTGAGAATAACGCCTCACTTTTCAAATGAGGCGTTATTCACCGAGACGTATTTTTTGCGCCGACCCGACATCTAGTTGTGTATTGTTGATCGAAGGTTTTGGCCCCATAGAGGCTCTTTTGAACTTACCACAACACATTGACGTTGTCAAAATCTGCGTTATGGGTTGTGACTGGTCAACTTAGCTCCGTACAAATCCATCCCGTTTCAATTTAAAGGCATCCATAGTCTGAACTTACCTTAATCTTGATTAGTAATAAATGGAACGCACAATATACTAAGAACTAATACAGACTCGGTACATAATCTCGACGAGATTTCACACGAGAACTGAATCAGTACTAACTGGTTATAATATGTTACTTTAATCTTAAGAGATGTTATTACATTTTCCGGATTATTCCCCTGAGTCTGTATTGGGTTTTATCAGCACAATTTGTATTTTAAATTTTGTGTGTGTTGTGTCGCGAGGTAAGCTATATTTTACGACTACCAGCGCCTCGCGGTTTTACCAGCGTTGTGCCCGTTCCCGTAGGAATTTCGGGATGAAAAATAGCCTATAACCTCCCCGTTCAACGTGGCTATCCATTACAAAAAGAATTATTGGAATCGGATTGGTAGTTTCTGAGATAAGTGCGATCAAACAAACAAACTCTGCAGCTTTATAGTACATAGTATAGATATAGGCAGTACTAAGCATTACTATTTCATTTATTGTACTAAGTTCAATCACTTTAAGGTACAAACGTACACATTTGTTTGTGTTTACCTCCCTTGAGTATTTGATGACATTATTCTTATTGTTGAAACAAGATGGAACTGAATCACAAATGATTCAGACTTAGGCACAAAAGGTATAGGAAGTATATTTATCATTATTTTATCAATATTTATCAATTGTCGATATTATGATTTTAATTCTAGGGGTTTGATCTAGATTTAATTTAAATCTTAGATCATTTGCATTAAGGTTGCTTTTTGATTGCTTTTTTGTACAACATGTTACTGAATTCGCTACGTTATTTTAAGTAGGCATTACTTATTTATCCGTCCTACATTCTACCTGATAACGTTTCCTAACAAAGAATGTTTTAAAACAATGTTTTGAAATGATAATAAAACTTATAGGTAAACTAGCAGAGCCCCGCGGTTTTTCCCGCGTTGTGCCCGTTTCCGTAGGAATTTCGAGATGAAAAATAGCCTATAGCCTTCCTCGATAATTGGACTATCCAATACTGAAAGAATTTTTAAAATCGGACCAGTAGTTCCTGAGATTAGCGCGTTCAAACAAACAAACTCTGCAGCTTTATAATATTAGTATAGATAATTTATTCTGATTCACTAAAACCTACTCGGTAAAACCATTTTTGATATAACGTAGGTCCTGAATGCTACAAGTATGGAAACATAACTATAACAAATAGAGTATGTAGGTATTATATTATGTTGTTTTTCCATATTGATTGTAAAGTAAAGACTAATACATAATAGAATGTCCATTTTCAAAAGCGAATGCAAGATGCATGCAAGTTATGATTATTCCGTTGTTGGAGTGGAAACATTTGCATACATTATTCGCTTAATAAGCAATAATGTGCCGTTAACTATGTACTTTATTATGTAATCGAGTGTAGATAGCAATCCGTAACTTTGTTATATTTACAACTTCGATTTACCTGCATTGGACGCAAAAAACATGCTTGTAAAAAATAAAGAATTTAATTCTTCTTCTTCTTCTTATGGTGTCAATGGCCTTTAAACTTTTCCTGTCCAGTAAAGATAAATTTAAGATTTTAATTTATAATTCGACTAGCTAACGAACTTTGTTTTGCCATATAAAAATTAAGAGGTGGACCACCCTAATCACTATAAATTGAGATGTAAGCTATCCTATCTCTCAAGTTAGATCAAATTGCACACGGTGCAAATCAAATTTTAAATCGGTTCAGTAGTTTCAGGTTCAGGAGTCCATCGCGGACAAACAACATGACAGGTTTTATATATATAAAGATTGACAAGAAAGTTACTGTCCGCTTTTTATAGAAATCTCGCTAAATAAGATCGATTTCGAAATTCAAACCATATAAAAACATTAAAATGTACCCATTTTCACTCATTACGGAAACTACTAAGACTACTTGGTACGAGTAGGTAAATAAGCTTTCATCTAGTTACTAATACATACTGCTTGCTAACTTGAATACCGTCGGTTGCCCATAAAGGAAAGGACACATCACGTTGGCATCGCACGATCGCTTACTTACTCATATATGGTTTTATTTACACGTTTGTGTGTTACAAGTGTAGATAATTAAAATGTTATTTACATAAATAGAAACTAAGTCAGCAGTGGTTGATGCGTGGCGTAACATACTACGAGTATACATAATAAATAAAGTTGATATAAGTATACAGGTCTGAATTTATATCGATACTAGCAGCGCCCTTTACTCGCGTTCCATCCGTTTCCGTGGGAATTTCGGGATGAAAAATAGTCTATACTTAACCTTTTCGTTGAATGTGAAATCCAATGCAAAAAGAATTATTCAAATCGTATTGGTAGTTTCCGAGATTAGCGCGTTCAAACAAACACACTCTTCAGCTTTATCATATTAGTATACATTTATACGAGTATCTGTATGATAAACATAAACTAGCAAAGCCCTGCGGTTTTACCCGCGTTGTGGCCGTTCCTATTCTAGGAATTTCGGGATTTAATATAGCCTAATCTATCAAGCATTGTATAACCTTCCTCTTGAATACAAATAGCCAAAAATAATTATTATCCCGAACATACAAACCAAAAAATAACAAAATTTACCTCTATATAATATTGGTATAGGTTACTAGCTGCGGCCCGCGGTTTCACCCGCGTTATACCCGTTCCCGCGGGAATTTCGGGATGAAAAATAGATGTTGGCCGATTCTCAGACCTACTCAATATGCTCACAAAATTTCATGAGAATCGGTCGAGCCGTTTCGGAGGAGTACGGGAACCGAAAACTGTGACACGAGAATTTTATATATTAGATTTTGTACTGTAATATTATTTTCGTATACTTGCATAAGAGAAATACAGTACAGTAGACCCTAAACAAAAACAATTCTTATTCTTGTCTGATTGTTTATCCAAGGTTCTGTTAAATGAATTGAGATATTTCAGAGATGACTTATTTCAAAAATAGTATTTAAAAATGTAAGGTAAAATAGTGCGTCAATATCATTGGTTTAATTCATTGATCTTCTTTACTAAAATAATAATGGCAGTCATTCAGTATTTTTTAAGTAGGTTGTAATATACTAACAATGTAGACGTGATTAAAACTAATTTTCAATCATTACACCAGCTTTAGATGTAGACTAAACATACATATTAAGATAATACGATCCATAAACTTAGGTACTGTTTTATAATTAGTGTTTGAGATAACAAGGTACTGCGTTATTTTATTTATTAGAGCGAAGTTTGAGGTTTAATTCGTTCCCGTTAGAACTTCGGGATAGACAAGTAAGTACCGCAAAACCTTGTTCATTACATGGCTAGTTATGACTGGTATATATCTTAGAAAAGTCGTGCTACTTTTTCACACGAACCAAGTTTTTTGTTTGCGTGCGTTTTTGCTTTGAAACTATGTTTAAAGTATGAATATACCTTGACACGGTACGTTCACAAGTTTCTTATGTAAGTTACAACGTAATAATAAAACATATGCGTCGGAAAACAATAGCTTAAAACGAAGGTTATAATTTCCCTAGAGAATATTTTATTCACTGGTGGATTAACCTATGAAGCTAAATATATGAATTTATAAGATGAGTAAATGAACAATAATTATTTTTATCATTATTATAAATACCTATTTTATTATTCTTGTTTCAATGAGTCGAATGAAAATTTTATTATTAAATCAACATATTATTTTATTATGTTTTTCTAGCAAGTCTCCACAAATAAAATATCTACACAATAGATATTCATTTATACATTAAAATAACATTTTACATTAACCAACTTCTCAAGGATACTCGAAACTTTAATGGTCTAATCTAGTTTGAAGGAGTTAAGTTAGTTCAAGGCCAGGTTTTCCAAGTTAGCTCGACTTATACAAAACAACTATACTCTATTTCTTTTGGATTGGCACAAAATGTGGACCAATGTCGTCAATTTTCCAGACGAAGACGATTGCTCCTGAAGAGGAAAAATGTTTAGTAATTTTATTTCATTACTAGCTTTTGCCCGCGGCTTCGCTCGCGTGGAATTTAGTCTGCCACATTAAGTTTCGTGAAATATAGTTTAAAACATTTTTTTATTAAACCGACACAAAAAGAGGACCCTTTTCCTTTCAATTGGGATAGGTCATGTCACTGTTGAGCGAGAGAGAACACGGTTATGGTCCATAACAAAGCCCAACTCTTTTTTCGGTGGTCAAAACACCGAGTTGGCCGTCGATTTCGTTATGACCGTCAAAGAGTGACTTGTACATAGGTCATGTGTCACTGTTGTGCATTGGGCCCGGGCTCCATAGTATCCCAAGGTCCTTTAATTTATTATTTTATTTTAGTTACTACTTGCGGGCCCGCAGACACGTCACTTGCGGCCCGCAGCCCAATCCAAAATTGTAAAGCTGTCTACACACCAAAGCCGCCGGCCCGGCGGCACGAACCCGGCGGCAAGGCCGGCGGCCTGATTTTGAACGATTTTGAACGATTTTCGTTCAAAATCAGGCCGCCGGCCTTGCCGCCGGGTTCTTGCCGCCGGGCTGGCGGCTTTGGTGTGTAGACAGCTTAAAATGTCTTAAAGAAGTAAACACAGTAGGTAGAACCACCGTTTGTACGTAGGTAGAACCACCAACAAACTATCGTTTGGTCACCGACATTTTGTGTCTAATGTTCTTCACTCTCCCGCTTCCACATCTTGGCACTCTCCCACCTCCGCATCGTAGCACACTCCCACCTCCGCAACGTCACTCACTCCCACCTCCGCATCGTAGCACACTCCCACCTCCGCATCGTAGCACACTCCATACATACATCCATCCTCACAAACTTTCGCATTTATAATATTAGTAGGAAGTAGGATGATTACTTATAATTCTCAGGAGCTCTTGACTGTTCGACGATCCGCGCCAGAATGACTTTAGGGGGTGTGCGTGGTAATATTGGTTGAATTAAACCACAAAGATGAATTGCCAAAGTTTATTAGCCACACACAACACACACTATTTTAGTTTTTAGAAGGATAGCAAGACAGGATCAATGTAGCACATAATACATATCATGTAATTAATCAAAGTAGTAAGTGAACAGTTCACGCGTGGGCAAAACGCGAGTGCGCGTGAGAACGAGTTGTATGTGTCTCTCGTAGCATACGCTGTGATCGACTGCGCGCGCGCGATGCGCCTCCGCGTGGCTTCACATTCCACAATTAACTTAAATGCAAGATTTGCACAAATTCGGAACAACGCATATCGCGCGGGTTTGCTTGCCGAATTATTGTTTGTTTACATTTGGTTAGAAATTATTTATTTGTGTTATGAATGTTATGTTACTGGGATATGAATGTGTGATGTATGTAAGTGGTTTTTAATATATTATTGTGTGTAAATAAAATATAATTATAATGTATGTTTAAGTGGAGGTCACCTACATCATCCCCCTCCAGAGACCGACTAAGGGCGATAAAAGTCAGGGAACCGTACTGTACGACCTGAACGCGTAGTTGTTAGCGCGGTCTTTTCCTGCGGTGGATGAACAGGGACACGTTCTGGAGTTGCAGTGTAGGATCGAGGAACGGGTACACGAACGTCTAGTATATAGGCTGGCTTAAGGCGGTCTATAGTTACTGTGAGATCTTTGTTCCTAACGCGAATAATAAATGTTTTACTCCTTCTTTTGAGCACTTCGTATGGACCAGTGTAAGCAGGCTGGAATGAGCCACGCATCACTTCTTCCCTAAGGAATACGTGACTGCATGTAGCTAGATCTTGGAATACGAAAGCTCTGCGATTTGAGTGGTGTTGGGAGGGAACCGGACGAATATTTTCCGCAAAGGACTTCAACCGAGCCGCGAAATCGGTGATGTCGGTGGTGTAGTACGCAATATCGTGACCGAAGAATTCGCCAGGGAGACGAAGTGGTTCACCGTACACCAACTCAGCTGATGAAGTCTGGAGGTCTTCCTTAAAGGCACTCCTAATGCCTAGCAACACAAGTGGAAGTGATTCGGTCCACTTGGTGTCTGCATGACAGGTAATTGCAGCTTTTAGTTGCCTGTGAAAACGCTCCACCAATCCGTTGCATTGCGGATGATAACTCGTTGTCCTACGGTGATCGTAACCGATGGACTGAGAAAGCTGTTGAAACAGTGCCGATTGGAATTGTCCGCCTCGATCGGTTACGATCTCGGTAGGACAACCATATCGTGCCACCCAACAGGAAATAAACGTTTTGGCCACTGTTTCCGCGGAAATATCGGTAATAGGCACAGCTTCCGGCCATCGCGTAAAGCGATCGACGGCTGTGAGGCAGTACCGATAATTATTGGATGATGGTAGTGGGCCGATTAGGTCTAGATGTACATGTTTGAACCGTGCTGAAGGTAAATCGTGCGTACCTAAAGGTGAGGCAACGTGTCTCGTTACCTTCGAGCGCTGGCATGCCAAACATGACTTAGCCCATTCTCGGCAGTCCCTTCGCATCAGTGGCCAAACAAAACGTTGTGCAACGAGTTTGGCGGTAGCATTTGCACCGGGGTGGCTGAGGGAGTGGAGACTGTTGTAAACTTGCATTCGAAGTTGTTTAGGGACGAAAGGTCTGGGTGTCGGTGTACTGACGTCGCAGTACAGAACGGTACGACTCCCAGGTATATTCGTCTGTGTAAGGCGAAGTGAAGTGTCACCTTTGAGGTGTTCCGCAAGGTCTGGATCTGAACCTTGGAGCTCAGCCATCACTTCAAGGTCAACTGGTACCTGCAGTTCATCGACGCGTGATAGTGTGTCGGCAACCACGTTGTCCTTACCAGCAATAAAAACGATATCGGTGGTGAACTGCGAGATGAAATTAAGGTGTCTATACTGACGTGGTGAGCAGTTACTTTTACGTTCACTGAATGCGTAACAAAGAGGTTTGTGGTCAGTATAGATAGTGAAGTGAGTAGCTTCCAGCATATGGCGGAAGTATTTTATACTCTCGTAAATGGCAAGGAGCTCACGGTCATACGGAGAGTATTTCGTTTGTGACGGGCTTAACTTGCGAGAGAAAAATGCTAATGGCTGCCAGTCTCCATCCTTGAGCTGTTGCAGGACACCACCTATCGCCGTGTCTGAGGCGTCAGTGGCCAATCCTAATTTAGCTTGCGAATCAGGATGAGCTAAAAGTGCTGCATTGCACAGACTCTTCTTGCAGTTTTCGAACGCTTGCGATGATTCTTTAGTCATAACAATCGGATCGGATGCCTTAACCGATCCGGACAGTAAGGCATTCAGGGGTGCTTGAATCTGAGCGGCGTTGGGTAAAAATCGCCTGTAAAAATTTACCATGCCCAAAAATCGTCTGAGTTCTCGGACGGTTTTTGGTAGAGGGAAATCAGACATTGCCTTTACCTTGCTGTCCAGAGGTTTGGTGCCGCTTTCAGAGATTTCGTAGCCGAGAAATTGAATATTAGACACACCGAAGACACACTTGGCCGGATTGATTAATATACCGAATTCTCTCATTCGCGTAAAAAGTTGACGCAAGTGTTCTTCGTGCTCACGTGGCGTGCGGCTGAACACAAGAAAATCGTCCTGGTAAGGCCAGCAAAAGTCTAAGCCACGAGTAAGCTCATCAACAAATCTCTGAAAGGTTTTACTTGCGTTACGAAGTCCAAATGTCATGACTAAAAATTCAAACAATCCGAAGGGTGTTGTTATTGCAGTTTTCGGAATATCTGCCCTATTAACACTAATCTGATTATATGCTTTCACTAAATCGATACTCGAGTATACAGTACAACCCGACAGGTTTTGCGAAAAATCCTGTATATGACGAATCGGATACTGATCTGGTATAGTACGAGCGTTTAATTGGCGGTAATCGCCGCATGGACGCCACCCATTATCTTTTTTAGTCACGAGATGAAGAGGTGATGCCCAAGGGCTGTCAGAAGGACGTGCGATACCGCTTGCAATCATAGCGTCAAATTCTTGACGAGCTACCTTCAATTTATCAGGCGCGAGACGGCGAGGAGAACATGATACAGGTGGACCTGGTGTGGTGCGAATGTGGTGTTGTGTATTGTGTTTTGCGATTTGAGGAGTTCCAAAAGGACGTGTAATTTCCGGGAAATTAGACAAAATTTTATGATACACAGTATCACCATTAAAACTAGCTACCTTAACACTTAAAACAGCATTGTCGCTTAAATCTAAACAAGCTACAGTGCTAACATTGGTTAGACTATCGATAAGCTTCTGTTGGCCAACATCAACAACCAAACGATAGTGAGAAAGGAAATCTACGCCTATGATTGCTTTTGTGACGTCAGCAACAACAAAACGCCACGGAAAATCACGCCGCAGACCCAAATTCAAATTTAATTGCATGTAGCCGTAAGTGTCGATAGTCGAACCATTGGCAGCACTGAGCTGATATGTTGATTTACAAAGTTGCCTTTTAAGGGCTGAAACCGGGTACACACAAATGTCACTTCCAGTGTCTATTAGAAACTGTATCTGTGAACCACGATCCGTGATGAAGAGGCGACCTGAGCTGGGGTTGTGGCAATCATCAGTCGCCATCACTGACTGCCTCTCTCGTTTCCCTGGTTGTAGTCGCACGGCTGGATACACCGACGAGCTTTGGAACCATGCCGTGAGTGGTACCAACAAACTGGGTACTTGCGGTAGTTCGACGCTGAACGTCGTGACGTCGATCGGCTGCGTTGCGCATCTCTGCGGCGCTCGGTGGGTCGAGGTCGATGTCGCGATTGGATAGTTAAAGCGCTCACCTGGCGCGTCAGCTGAGCTACCTGGCGTGTGAGCTCCTCAACAGCTATTGATGATGACGGTACCGTTGAGGTTGCAGCAACTTGATGAGATGGCACTGCGATGTCATGGACGCGGTCAGCGAGTTCAGCGAGTGCGTCAAGACCCAGGGTAGGCTGTGACGCAACGATAGGCTGAAGTGAAACGGGTAGTCGGCTCGTCCAGATTGTTTGGAGAAATTCTTGAGGGATATCTGGACCGGCGAGATGTTGAAGATGCCGAAGGAATTGTGACGGCTTGCGATCACCTAGCTGCTCGTAGGTCAAAAGTTGTTTGACTTTATTTTCTCTCGACGCAGACAACCTTTTGATTAACTCCTCTTTGAGGCGTTGGTAATTGGGAGGACCAGTGAGGATGTCCTCTATTTCAGCAGCATACTGACGGTCGAGCGAAGCCAAAATGTGGTAGAATTTGGCTGCTTCGTCTGTCACGCGCATGATTGCAAACTGTCCTTCTACTTGTGCGAACCAAATTGCTGGTTTTTCAGGCCAAAAAGGTGGTATTCTTATGCTCACTGGATTACTTGCAACTGTTAAAGCGGGCACGACGGGAGACGCCATCTTGATTTTGGAGTGGCGTCGTGGACGCGTGTCCACGTTACCGGTGGTATCTGAACCACTCGACGCCGACATCCAGGCTGCGAATTGCTCCTTGTCTTCCGTGTTCCTCAGTTTGTTCCGGGGTCACCAGTTTTAGGGGGTGTGCGTGGTAATATTGGTTGAATTAAACCACAAAGATGAATTGCCAAAGTTTATTAGCCACACACAACACACACTATTTTAGTTTTTAGAAGGATAGCAAGACAGGATCAATGTAGCACATAATACATATCATGTAATTAATCAAAGTAGTAAGTGAACAGTTCACGCGTGGGCAAAACGCGAGTGCGCGTGAGAACGAGTTGTATGTGTCTCTCGTAGCATACGCTGTGATCGACTGCGCGCGCGCGATGCGCCTCCGCGTGGCTTCACATTCCACAATTAACTTAAATGCAAGATTTGCACAAATTCGGAACAACGCATATCGCGCGGGTTTGCTTGCCGAATTATTGTTTGTTTACATTTGGTTAGAAATTATTTATTTGTGTTATGAATGTTATGTTACTGGGATATGAATGTGTGATGTATGTAAGTGGTTTTTAATATATTATTGTGTGTAAATAAAATATAATTATAATGTATGTTTAAGTGGAGGTCACCTACAATGACTTGCGGAGCGTTGAGCAGTCTTATTTATAGACACTCAATAACAACCATTTTCGTACAGAATTGATGTTACAATAGTTTTAGATTGATATAACTTTTTTATTTATGAACCGATTGTAACAAAACAAAGCCTAAATGTTAATCCCAGCAAATCACAACGCATTAGTGAAAACCGCATTCAATTCGGTTAAGCCGTTTCTGAGATTAGCGCGCACAAACGTACAGACAAACAGACAAACAGACAAAAAATCTAAAAATCATTGTTTTGGGTTCTATTGCGTTCATAAAGCCCCTCTTATATATTTTTTCTTATATATCTTCTATGTACAGACAGCGACCATTTACAATTTTATTATATGTATTGATTTTCTTATATATCTTCTATGTACAGACAGCGACCATTTACAATTTTATTATATGTATTGATGATTGATGATTGATGATTGATGATGATGATATGTATTGATGATTAATTATTAAATTAAAATTATTATAAAGTTTCAGTAAATTCTACTAACAGAGAAAAAAGTAGTTATTCATAATAGAATTAACTCTTACTAATAATATAAACGCGAAACTTTGTATAGACGCATATTTGTTAGTCTTTCTCGCAAAAACTACTGAACGGATATGGATGAAATTTGGCAAACAGTTAGTTTAGGCTTGGAAATAACAACACTTATGTTACTTTTTACCGCGGGATAACATCTCAGACCCACGGGAAACTGGAAGGAATCTGTTCGACATTATTCTTAAAATTCAACAGCTTACAAACTACCTTCAGCCGTAAAAGAACAATGTTTTTTCATTCCCATGGGAGTACTATGATTTCCCTCGGTAAATTATTCTTATAGTTTATGATATCAGCCTAAACTAACTTAAGTAGAAAGAATTTAGATGAGCCCTTTTAATTTTTTTCCCATGGTAATCCAGTCAATTCCAAGGTAATAAGTAGCTATAACATATTCTATTAATGATTGTAATTTACCTATCTAGTAACAATAACAATGATCGACGTCGTTCGTTGACCGGAACAGGCGTTAAAAAAACAATAAACTACCGATTCCCATGGGAAACGGATGTTTTCCCGCGGTAAAAAGTAGTCTTTATGTTGCGCCAGGCTCTAAAATATGTCGGTACAAAATTTCAACCAAATCCGTCAAATAGTTGCGGAGATTAATGGTGCCTATGTATAAGCATAGAATAGTGTTCGACGTGATTCTTCAATTTGACATAACTTTTTTATTTATGAACCGATTGACATGAAACAAACACTAAAGCATAACTGAAGCATACCACAATATATTCGTGAAAACCGCATCCAACTCGGATCAGCCGTTTCTGAGATTAGCGTGAACAGACAAACAGACAAACAGACAAAAAAAAAGTTGATTACATTTTTGGGTTCGACATCGACATAACAATAACCCCTGCTATTTTTTTTATTTTTATTTTCAATGTACAGACAGCACTTTTCTACAATTTTATTATATGTATAGATTACCCTATCTCTAAACCTTTTTCCTCTTCAGAAGCAATCGTCTTCGGCTGGAAAATTGACGACATTTAACCACATTTTGTGCCAATCCAAAAGAAATAGATTTTACCTTTGGCAACGATCGATTTTTAATAACTTACAACAGCTCATGCTTAAAGATTCAAGGTGATTTTGAGTGATTTTGGTATGAAAATATTAGTTATTATAATAATATGTCTATACTTAGTGTAGGTATTTAGTTTTGTCTGTCTTTAATGCTTGTATATCGTATTGCAGAGTGAAACTCTCGACCCGTTGCTGGCGGCGTGCGCGGAGAGCCCCGCGCGCGGCAACGGGCGCCGCCCCCCAGCCTCGCCGCTACACCCCGACGCATGCGCAGAGATGCGCAGACAGATATTATACTTACAGGTACGTCACATACTAAATAGACACTCAGATAGTATATAAACTTCCTTAGACATACCTATTCAGGTCAGGTTTAAAACATAACTCCTCAGTTCTGATGTCCCACTTCCAATGATTCCAGGGTCAGCTAGAAGAGCGCGATCGTCTCGTGCGAGTGTTGCAGCAACAAATGTTGCGCATGGCCGAGAGCCACGAGCCGCGCAGCGACGACACCTGCAACGTTGCCACGCAGACGGACCGGGTGAGCTGACAAATCAATACTTTCAATACCATCTAATATAACAATCTTCCAACCACATTTTCGTCATAGTGACTGCTTAGTTGGCTAAAGAGGAAGAGCTCATATTACACATGCGGAAATTTTTCTTCCCGACCAACAAAATCTTGCGCGACCTCACCAAATGAAAAAATAACGGTAGCATGCATAGCATTCTAATTTGCATCCTAACGTTGTTTATTTTATTCACTTTATTATCTATTCACTTTATCATCATTAAAGGCTCGAAACAAATCTTGATGTCGAGTGTTAAGCACTCCTAGTCACCGCCCATGGTCTGACTATGTAAAAAATGGGAACAAACGTTTAAAGAACAACCTGGAGTCAGAGTTTTTAAACCACCCAACTTTAACATTCCTTATTACTATAGCACTGAAATAAAAATGCAATGACGGCCACTCATTAAAATAGTATTCGTGCTGGCACGTTCGCTTACATCAATCAATACCAACAGCAATCAGAATTTAAATATATAATTAAGTTGTATCACTAACGTTATCTAAAATACTACTTGTATTAGTGAGATCACTTTTATACTCAATACAATACATAAACATAAATGCACTCACTCAATCTAATAAAAAATCGATTTGCCGGTTTAATTTATTCAAAGCATTGCGATAGCAAATCAAATTATCAGTTGGCAATCAATGCGTTTCTAATTAATGTAATTATAATTTATTGCACTGGTATTACAACGAAAACATTTTCCATAGCATGAAGGTAAATGATACATATTGTACAATAGAGAGTCAAGCACTTATAAGCATCATCTATTTCTTTCATCTATATGGAGCGTAACATAAAGCTTATATTCTTGACTATGATCGCAGTGATTGATCGCCATGCTAAGCATTGAGTTAATGCTGTGGAAATGTCGGTTTTCAGCTTTTAAACATAACATTTCATCGCTCATCCTCAGATAAAATAGACTGTTACTTGGTACTCAGTAAGTGGGTCAAAATCACTATAATAATTGTAACGCCTTCAACATTTCAGTTGCGGCCACCAATGAACACGTCGCTAACGAGTTCTGACAATTCAGGATTAGTGAGGTAACATCCTTCGCAGTAACGCTTCTTACAACATTATTAGCTTCAACTACACACTCCCATACATTCTTATCATCTTCTATATTCAGTTCTTATACCATTTTATTATATTTTATTGTACGTTTATTTATATATCCATTATTTTGTTTTAGGTTACTCTACGCCTCGCTAAAAACAATATTAAATTCATTGCACTCATCCATATCCATTATTTATTTCACGCCACTTTACCCCTCATTAAATCTGTCACAATGCAGAGAACACTGTAGATCATTTGTCGAAGGCACAGTTACTAAAACTCAAGGTGTTGTTTCTAACTTTGTCACGGCTCCATGGGTCATTATATTGAAAGACTACATGTACAAAAAGATGACATTCGCACCAACATCTATGTGTCGTATCACTTTCTCTATTTCCCCTTTCTTCACCGGTGTATTCATTTAATTTGATGTAAATAATAGTTTCTTTAGCATTTATCAACCTTACAACGTTTGTAACAAGTCCCTTTTCAAAATTATCATTTGTTCTTAATTTGTCACATGCTGCTTTGAATCGATCGTGTAACGATTGAACATTTCGATTATTGGATTTGAACGTGGCAGTTTCCACTTGGGCTCGCGAGCTCGTCCGTCGGAACAGGTAGCGTGGCTGGACTGTTTGTTCGCTGTTTGCCTCTTGTGTTCCGTCAATGTGTTGTGCTTACTGCATCTGTTGTATGCGCCCGGGGACGACCTCCGGCTGGTCTCGGATAGGGACGTCGACGAATACTGCTACAGATTCTTCAAGTGATACCGACTGCATGCATGAGGTTCACCATTCTCGATTCTCACCTCACCTCCACACACTAACGGTTTTGCAGTTTAGCTAAATTAAATCGAACCGTTCAAATTGGTGCTAGATATCTAAAGGCATGACTTTTGTATTATTTTTAATTAACACAGCACAATTAGAAGTTTTCGCGATAAACAATTGGCTTGATTTTGTAAGAGTCGAGAGTAGTGTTCTTGGTTGTTAGTCGGTAGTCGTGTGCCTTTATAATTTGAAATGGACTGTGATCTTTAATGTACTTTGATTATGAAACATTTTTCTGTGTTACACGCTGCCACAACAGAACGTAAAGGTGAGGGTGTATAGTTTAAAACATTAACACACAAACACACTGCATAATATGGCCTCTAATGTAAATATTGTACAGAAAACCCTAAACAAAGGTTACCAACCAAGATCTTAATATGACTATAATTCATTACAGTTGGAATGAGCAAGGAAGCACGAGGAAGCTGCCGTCATACAGTGATGCACAAAAGACTAAGAGACCTGTTACCAACGGTTATGTGAACAAAACATGTCAGTGTGGTGCGAGGAAAGTGAATGGACTCGTCAACGGGGATGAGAACAAAGTGACAGACAAGCGGTCGGAAGTACAGGTGAGGACGAACAGCCGAGTAGGGACCAAGTACCTGCAGGCGCTCGCCACCAACACGGAGAACAGGCGCTACGTCAAACGAGACTCCTCGCTCGGGGAGAAGAACGACAGGAAACTACTCTACTCGACCAGGTCTCGATCCATCGAGAACTTCCAACAGCAAACATACCTGACCGAGCCTCCGCTCGCCAAGAACGTACTCGTAGAGGAAACAACTATGATTAAACATCACACGTCGTACGGAGACCTTTACAACGGCAGGATCAGCAGCAAAGAGAGCGTTAACGGGAATAGACACAGTCCTAGCCTTAACGGCCAGTCGACAGATACCGATTACAGCTCCGATGGAGGGTACAAGTCTCTTCCTTCGTCGATCAATTGTAATACGAGTAGCTCGCCCAAAAAGGTGAGTGGCATCCCACGGAGATCGATCGAACAAAAATTCATTTCCACGAAGCACGTCAAAGCAAGCGCTATCTAAGCACGTATGAACTGTGTTGATGAGATTACGAACACTGACTCACTTTGCACGACATCGTAGGTATGCTCTGCTAGGGATGTCGCGTGAAGTGCCTCAGCCGGTCGAGTGAATGACTCGTTGTGCCATTCCTGTTTCGTGTCACAATCGTACGAGTACCAGTAGCTAGAGCATCGCTTGTTCGCATTTACAAACACACTCGACGTGAGGCTAATCTATTAATTAAGCTAACATTTAGTTAATCGATGCCAAATTATAATCGGTGTAATTATTTTATTCGATGTTATCGATATTTAAATACTCGTTTATTTTCATTTGACATGAAATCCTATTGTTTCTAATTCAGCTTCTTATTACAATGTACATTATTGTTGAAATATGACCTCGTCTGTATCGACGTATCTAATGATTGGATGAACCTGCGGGTAGCGCGGCCGTGTAATGCACGGCCGTTTTTGTAGATTTGGTTTATTGAAAAATGTGTATACAGGCGATAAACTATGATATTTTAGATTTTCTATGATAGACAAACTAGATAGAGCTGTATGAGTAATATGTGATAAGAGTGGCTGTAAGGACCTATTACTTTCGAATGTTGTATCTTCCTTATTGTTAATCACTATGTAATTAATAATGTATCTGTACTTATGTATTTACATTTCTATTATTCAAAATTGATATTTCGTATACATTATTTGCTATGTAAAAGTTGTTTGGTAGGTATCAAATAGGTGCAAATCACTCGCTTATAAGGCATTTTAAAATAATCCCGATGTCATTTTTAAGCATTTTTGTCAATCATTATAATATAGTTATTGTAAGGAAAATAGTTTAACATTTGTGCTGAGTATAAACCACGTATCCTATATTGATACCTAAAGCATTGTGTATGTAATTATCATTCAATTTATATGTACTTATAGCTACTTTGTCTTTTATCCATTACATTGCGCTTTCCTATGTTAGTTGTAAGACAAAGCCGTTAGTTATAGTGAAATTATATTTAATTTAAACATTGAAGTTGTTTTAATAAATAATTTTAATTTCTATCAGTCTGGTTTGGTTTATTCTATCGCCTGAGTTAATTATGTGAACATAAACATAGATAGTGCATGAGTAATTGCTGTCAAATATTGACCTAGAGACGATATCATTTAGTTACCTTTGTTTAAATTGAAGAAATGACCAGTTCTATTAATATATTGATAGATTACCCATCGAACTAAAAGGGTTTGATTGTTTCACCACGCTACAAAGAGACAAGTGCAATCGACTGTCAAAGTCAAGATACCGGGTTCAATTCAAGGGTTGAAAAAACCATGTCTGTAATTGCAAATATTTTTTTGGATTGCGATCACCAACTTGCAACAGAACGGTAATATTTGTATTATTACAACTCTGCAACCATGTGTTTGATCAAACACACAGAACTACAACAAACTTGAAACTACAAAACCGATTTGTCATAGAATAATTGTCATAAGAATTTTGATTTTATTTTGACAGTCTGAGGTAGTCTGAGGTAAGGAACTATCCTTACGAGAGTTAAAATGTCGACTAATGAGATAGATTTTCCTGCCAAAGACGATTCCTTCTAAAAAGGAAAAAAGGTTAGTATTTTCTTCCTATTCTTCCCATCACTGAACCCTATTTCTCAATGAAAGAAGGTTTAAAAAGTCAGTCATGATGGTTTGAAGTAAATTTCGTAAGGAAAAATATATGAGATTTAATTATAGGGAAGGACTCCTAAGACTAAGTTTATCAATACAGTTCGACTTAGGCCTAATCACTTATTATGTAACAAACTTGACTTAATATATTTACAAGCGAGGTTTGCACGGATCGGAAATTTAACCCTCAATGTCAAGGCGTTGTTGTTATTGCAACAGTTCAAAAATATATAATGAATACTATATAACGATTTCGACAGTTCGATTAAAGGTAGACCCGTGTAGAGAAATCGTAAGAAATACATGAATTAATGCGAAAAACCATACATTGACGTCAGTGTGTATGTGTGCGTGTGTGTAACTCCCAGGGGATGGATAGAACATTTTAAAGAAGGCCCTTATCTATTTTTCATATTTAATTTGACGTTCTTTTAGCCAACCAAGAGTACATTTACAGGCGTAAATTTATGGAATATTAAAAAGTATTTAAATGTTGCAATTTAAATACTGTATACAGCCTACGATTCAATTAATATTTTATACCTGAATGTTATAAAATAGCACAGATAGAAAGGTATTCCGAAAATTCCCATATAAAAATTTCATTAATGTCTTTTTAACTGGTCATATACAACTTGTTTAGGTGGTATAATTTCCATTGCCATTGATCTTCAATCTTCATCATACCTTGATAGGTTACAAAATGAATTTTCCTTCACATTTTTTAAACAAGACTCAATATCATGAGTCTAGTTAACTGTTCTATTTGTCATTTGAACCTTGGTCTACACGTTCGATAAGAGCCCGCGCCGGTCACTCTGTGCGCAAGAGCATACCGTGGGGACGTGTTATATATAATCAATTTAATTACCTTCGGTTCTAGAGTTTGTTGTTGCCAAATATTAAGGTAAGTTGTTGATTTTTAAGTTTTTTAATAAAAATATATAGCTGATCTATACATATAATAAAATTGTAGAAAAGTGCTGTCTGTACATTGAAAATAAAAATAAAAAAAATAGCAGGGGTTATTGTTATGTCGATGTCGAACCCAAAAATGTAATCAACTTTTTTTTTGTCTGTTTGTCTGTTTGTCTGTTTGTCTGTTCACGCTAATCTCAGAAACGGCTGATCCGAGTTGGATGCGGTTTTCACGTATATATTGTGGTATGCTTCAGTTATGCTTTAGTGTTTGTTTCATGTCAATCGGTTCATAAATAAAAAAGTTATGTCAAATTAAAGAATCACGTCGAACACTATTCTATGCTTATACATAGGCACCATTAATCTCCGCAACTATTTGACGGATTTGGTTGAAAGGACCTTGGGAAATTTTGGCCCAAAGCTCAACAGTGACATGACATATGTCATTTGAAAGCTCTTGAGGAGTTGTACAAGTCACCCTTTGACGGTGATATCGAAATCGACGGCCAACCTGGTGTTTTCGACCATCGAAGGTTGGAGTTGACCAATGCTATGGACGCTGATCCTAATGCTCAACAGTGACATGACCTATGCCATTTGAAAGGTCTTGAGGAGTTGTACAAGTCACCCTTTGACGGTTATGTAGAAATCGACGGCCAACTTGGTGTTTTCGACCACCGAAGATTGGAGTTGACCAATGCTATGGACGCTGATCCTAATGCTCAACAGTGACATGACATATGTCATTTGAAAGCTCTTGAGGAGTTGTACAAGTCACCCTTTGACGGTGATATCGAAATCGACGGCCAACCTGGTGTTTTCGACCATCGAAGGTTGGAGTTGACCTATGCTATGGACGCTGATCCTAATGCTCAACAGTGACATGACTTATGTCATTTGAAAGCTCTTGAGGAGTTGTACAAGTCACCCTTTGACAGTTATGTCGAAATCGACGGCCAACTTGGTGTTTTCGACCACCGAAGATTGGAGTTGACCAATGCTATGGATGCTGATCCTAATGCTTAACAGTGACATGACCTATGTCATTTGAAAGGTCTTAGGGAGTTGTACAAGTCACCCTTTGACGGTGATATTGAAATCGACGGCCAACTTGATGTTTTCGACCATCGAAGGTTGGAGTTGACCAATGCTTTGGACGCTGGTAAGTTGGCCGTCGATTTCGACATAGCATTGGTCAACTCCAATCTTCAGTGGTCGAAAACGCCAAGTTGGCCGTCGATTTCGATATAACTGTCAAAGGGTGACTTGTACAACTCCTCAAGAGCTTTCAAATGACATAGGTCATGTCACTGTTAAGCATTAGGATCAGCGTCCATAGCATTGGTCAACTCCAATCTTCGGTGGTCGAAAACACCAAGTTGGCCGTCGATTTCGACATAACCGTCAAAGGGTGACTTTTACAACTCCTCAAGAGCTTTCAAATGACATAGGTCATGCCACTGTTGAGCATTAGGATCAGCGTCCATAGCATTGGTCAACTCCAATCTTCGGTGGTCGAAAACACCAAGTTGGCCGTCGATCTCGATATAACCGTCAAAAGGTGACTTGTACAACTCCCCAAGACCTTTCAAATGACATATGTCATGTCACTGTTGAGCATAAGGATCAGCATCCATAGCATTAGTCAACTCCAATCTTCAGTGGTCGAAAACACCAAGTTGGCCGTCGATTTCGATATAACCGTCAAAGGGTGACTTGTACAACTCCCCAAGACCTTTTAAATGATATATGTCATGTCACTGTTGAGCAATAGGATCAGCGTCCATAGCATTGGTCAACTCCAATCTTCGGTGGTCGAAAACACCAAGTTGGCCGTCGATTTCGACATAACCGTCAAAGAGTGACTTGTACAACTTCCCAAGAGCTTTCAAATGACATAGGTCACGTCACTGTTGAGCATTAGGATCAACGTCTATAGCATTGGTCAACTCCAATCTTCGGTGGTCGAAAACACCAAGTTGGCCGTCGATTTCGATATAACCGTCAAAGGGTGACTTGTACAACTCCTCAAGACCTTTCAAATGACATATGCCATGTCACTGTTGAGCATTAGGATCAGCGTCCATAGCATTGGTCAACTCCAATCTTCAGTGGTCGTAAACACCAAGTTGGCCGTCGATTTCGATATAACCGTCAAAGGGTGACTTGTACAACTCCCCAAGACCTTTCAAATGACATATGTCATGTCACTGTTGAGCATTAGGATCAGCGTCCATAGCATTGGTCAACTCCAATCTGCGGTGGTCGAAAACACCAAGTTGGCCGTCGATTTCGACATAACCGTCAAAGGGCGACTGATACAACTCTTCAAGAGCTTTCAAATGACATATGTCATGTCACTGTTGAGCATCGGGCCAGGCTCCATAGTAATCCGCCCAAGGTCCTTTTGTACCGACATATTTTAGAGCCTGGCGCAACATAAAGACTACTTTTTACCGCGGGAAAACATCCGTTTCCCATGGGAATCGGTAGTTTTTGTTTTTTTAACGCCTGTTCCGGTCAACGAACGACGTCGATCATTGTTACTAGATAGGTAAATTACAATCATTAATAGAATATGTTATAGCTACTTATTACCTTGGAATTGACTGGATTACCATGGGAAAAAAATTAAAAGGGCTCATCTAAATTCTTTCTACTTAAGTTAGTTTAGGCTGATATCATAAACTATAAGAATAATTTACCGAGGGAAATCATAGTACTCCCATGGGAATGAAAAAACATTGTTCTTTTACGGCTGAAGGTAGTTTGTAAGCTGTTGAATTTTAAGAATAATGTCGAACAGATTCCTTCCAGTTTCCCGTGGGTCTGAGATGTTATCCCGCGGTAAAAAGTAACATAAGTGTTGTTATTTCCAAGCCTAAACTAACTGTTTGCCAAATTTCATCCATATCCGTTCAGTAGTTTTTGCGAGAAAGACTAACAAATATGCGTCTATACAAAGTTTCGCGTTTATATTATTAGTAAGAGTTAATTCTATTATGAATAACCACTTTTTTTCTCTGTTAGTAGAATTTACTGAAACATTATAATAATTTTAATTTAATAATTAATTAATTAATTAATTTACAACGAAATCTGATAGAAGCAGAGATTTTAACAGGGTGCGGAAAAGGTGATAGTGTTTTTATTCCTCGGATTCCTCTCATTCCAAACAATTTTCCGTTTAGTTTTAAACGAATTCAGTTTCCAGTGAGCCTATGTTTCGCCATGACAATTAATAAAGCTCAAGGTCAGACTTTAAAAGTTGTGGGTGTAGATCTAAGTATCAGCTGTTTTTCGCACGGTCAATTGTATGTGGCTCTGTCCCGTGTTAGCAATCCCAGCAGCCTGTATGCTTTCACCCCCGATGGCCATACGTCTAATATTGTTTAGAGAGAAGCATTACAGTAAAGTAGGTTTTTTAGCTACCCAAAATGACTGTGATTATGATCCAAAATAAAAATAAGTATATATTTAAAAAAAAACGGTGCTCATAGTCACTATTCCACGCGAACGAAGTCGCGGGCACAGCTAGTATATAATAAGTTTTACTATGACACTATGCTTTTATTTTACTTTACGGAAACGTTTTCTGTGATTTCAGTTCCTTTCTAAAGTGTGTAATGTGCTTTAGCACCTTTAGTTAAGGTACCTTTATTAACTTTATTACAGTGTAGTGCCTAGTAGTTAGTGGAATTGGCATTTTTTACCGAGTGCTACCATACTTCGGAGAACGTAAAATTGTTGGCCCCGGTAGTTTAAATAAATATATGATTTATATCAAGCCAAAAATAGTTACATACATAACTAATATTACATGCATGCTTAACTAATATATTCTTACTAATATTATAAAGCTGCAGAGTTTGTTTGTTTGTTTGAACGCGCTAATCTCAGGAACTACTGGTCCGATTTGAAAAATTATTTCAGTGTTGGATACTTCACTTATCGAGGAAGGCTATAGGCTATTTTTCATCCAGAAATTGCCAAAGGAACGGGCACAACGCGGGTAAAACCGCGGGGCGCTGCTAGTGTTACTTATATAGTCGGTAATACAGTTTGAATCCTTTGGATCATATCAGAAGCCATAGAGTTTTTTAAAATTCTGATATTTCGATGGCCGATGAGATTTAGAAGATGATGAGTTTAATGGAACCAGTATAAGTACATACAGTATATTAGTGGAGTTCAGTTAAGAAAAACAGCTTTTCATAATGGTAACCCAATGGTAGAACACTTTACCACCCACTTCTAATGTGAACTAAGCTCAATTACGTACGTAAATACTAGTCTCTAAAACCCGAATCTGCACACAGTATTTAGGTATTAAATATAAACATTTGAACGTGTTTTCATATCAAAAATAGATTTTAAAACGCTTTAAGATTCAGGTAAACACTGCAACTATGTTCATTGTATTAAACATAACACCATTATTTAGACAAATAGTGAATTTGCAATGCATGTTACTGTGTGAATCTGAATATATCTTGATGGGAATAATACATCTTAAATATTATAAAGCAAAGTCCCCAAAAGCTGTATGTTTGTATGTAATTGTTTTTCATGCGGTTTTTACCAACATAGTGATTCAAGAGTGAGCTTTGTGACTTGCTTTCCATGCCAAAACTCCCCTAACCACGGGGCACTGCTAGTAATTAACTATTCAGCCGCACAAACTCGTTAAAAAGCTAAGTATGTGACTAATTTCATCTTAAATCTTCAAGCGGTTTTTGCGCAAAATCAATTTATTCATTCAACCAAGAAAACACCTTTTGCATTTAGGTACTTAATCATTTCCCACTACATAGGTTATAAATATGAATAAGTGACCCCCGGCACAAACAAACAAACAACAACACTACTCATACACTACATGACTCAGGTTTGAGATCACCAACACGCAAGTAGGCATGCGTAATGACGACGCCATGACGACGCCTTATCCTCTTCACCGTACTATCTCCGGTGAGATGAGAGGCCTTTGCCCACTAGTGGGACATTACAGGCTACTATTTATTTAAGGGACATACAATAAATTGACGCTCGATCAGCTTAAAACCTCTTACCTATTCCAACGACAACGGTAATGTAGGTTACTGTTATTAAAACTAAAATAATTATAGTACTAAAATAGTTATTAAAACGGCCCGTAAGTTTATATAAAAATCACATTAAATCCATCAAAAACACTGCTTTTTCTAGAATTGCGTTGAATAGTTCCGTTGCATAAGTCAGTTCCTAGTGTCTCTTATGACTATTACAATATTGTTATGAATCTAAGAACAATATTTACAATAAAGTTTATCATACACGTGTATGAGTTATCATTATCACAATAAGCTTTACTTTGGACCTAGCGAAATGGTTGCATTTCACTTCATCATCAGTCGTTTATATAAACAACTAGCTATGCCCCGCGGTTTTACCCACAGCGCAACCGTTCCAGTAGCAATTTTGGGATTTCTATTACTATTATCATATTCCTGAGCAAGATAAATAAAATTTATATAGATTAAGGGCTCCCACACAAAACCGCGAATTCGCATCGCATCGCAAATATCTGCGATTTCGCACGAACGCACCGTAAGAATTTCCGATCTGCTTCGCATCGCACATTCCTGCGATATTACGTCATCCTTGGTGAAGCCATTTCATGACAGGAATTCTTCCCTTGTACGATCGTTTTTGAAGGCATGGTGATGATAAACTCAAAAGCTCTTCAAATGAAGATATGCTCATTCTCAAATAATCCTTCCTCCGTGTTTTAATTGGAAAAATAACAGACAGACAGACGGACAGCGGAAAGCGACTTTGTTTTATACTATTTAGTGATAGGCAAAAAAAACTCAACTTTTAGAATACTCTTTGGGGAGATAGATTACCTAAATTTGGAGGACAACTTTTTACATCAGTCTAGAAATTTCCTTCATCAAAACAGAATAACCCTTCTCTAGTTTGTTTGTTTGTTTTGAATATCAATGCGCACAGTATGTATGTGTGCGTCTGTTTTGAAACGTAGCACAGCAAGCCTTCTGGGTGTATTTATTTATTTAGCGGTAGGAGTGTCCAATCTCTCGCAGTGACATCACATCACTATCACGCAGGGTCACCGCTGATAACAGAGGTCAAGTATGGAAGTCCGTTTTATGATAACTGTATCACCTAATTGCAACTATGTACGTACATGATTGGCTAATTGTCGCGATTTTTCTAACCTGCAATTGGATTGTTTGAATTAGAATTAGAATTGAGTGTAGGTAATGTTAGTTAGCGCCTAACAACCATCTCTAAACCTAGATTTGGTTGAGAGAAACGAGAAGAAGTGATAGCGTAAAGGCTCTTAGTTACCTTCGTTTAAAGTCTTACAGAGTTCAAATAGGTTAATGGCCAACCCTGTTGTCGGAGTTTTTTGACCACCTAAAAGCCTCCGACATGATCTAACGATTGAAACAACCGAGACCACGGACCGAAGCACGGAAGCAGACTGAAAGACCACTAATCAGCCATCATCATCATCATCATCATCAGCCACCCGTCCAAGTAGAGGTCGAGCTGCACGTTGCTTAACAATAGCAATGAACTAACATTGCTTAGTCAAACTATGCTGTATGTAAGGTCGATTCATCAAGTACACATCAGTCAATGTATTTTCATAAGTAGCTGTGCCCCGCGGTTTCACCCGCAGCGCCCCCGTTCCCGTGGGAATTTTGAGATTTTTATTCCTTATTTTTCTTATACCTTGTCCTGACAATAAGGAACACATTAAAAAAAGAATCATCCAATTTGGTGCAGTCGTTCTGAAGTTATGCGCTTAGCAACAGATTCAGCGATTCATTTTTTATACATATTATAGATATGCAAACACTTATGTTCATAACTCATATTAATTAACCAACATTGCTTGCGTAATAAAATACTATTAATATTTTGTTCTCATCCACACAATGGGATACATAATTAATTACTCCTTAAGACATTTTCAAGTTCAATATAATTAAGTGTGTAAGTAATTAGTCAGTTAACGTAACAAAACATAACTCTTTTGTTGCTAACCGATATTTTTTTCCACTTTAATAATAACTAGCAGCGCCCCGCGGTTTTACCCGTGTTGTGCCCGTTCCCATAGGAATTTCGGTATGAAAAATAGCCTATAGCCTTCCTCGATAAGTGGACTATCCAACACTGATAGAATTTTTCAAATCGGACCAGTAGTTCCTGAGATTAGCGCGTTCAAACAAACAAACAAACTCTGCAGCTTTATAATATTAGTATAGATCATCAGTACTAAAACAAAGTCGCGTCTGTTTGTCTGTCTGTATGCTTAAATATTTAAAATTACGCAACGGATTTTGATGCGGTTTTTATGTAAAAAAATTCCCGAAATTCCCACGGGAACGGCACAAAGCGGGTAAAACCGCGGGGCGCTGCTAGTTATAGTCTATAGATATTATACAACTAGTATAGATTAGTGTAAAATAAAGTGCTCTTCTAAAATTATAATCAGAATATCTATCTATAGGGACAAATAGAGTCCTATCCGGAAATTGCGAAACGGGTAAACTCTAGCCAGAATTCTACAGAGACAGATGAGGCCACAGAAAGAAGCATAGAGTCAAATTCATTTAAAAAAAAACAAACTAACAGTCAAATTAGAATAACAGAGACTGGTACAACCACTTCTAGTGAAAGTAAAAAGTTTAAGTTGCACACATCTGTCTGACTGACGGGCTGCAGTAAAAGTAAACGAAGGCTTGAAATATTTTACTAAAATACCTATTTTAATAATAAACCTTGATGATTAGTGTTTGATACGATTAGAATTGTGTAATATTTGTGTTTATCATACAATGGTGTAATAACGGATTACCCGATAATCTATTTGTTTGTAAGTATTTAAGTTTTTTGATACTTGTGTTCAATTAGTTGTGAATTGGAAGTTGTGTTTGATTAATCGTACGTCGTTAATACAGAATATGGTTAGCTCGTTGCAATTGTTAAGAAACATACAGGTCGGTTTCTACTTGGATGGGTTATAGTGGCCGATAGTGGCATTTCTATCTGATTGCTACCGTGCTTCGGAGGGTAAAAAAAAAGTAAAGTATTAGCCTGTAATGTCCCACTGCTGGGCAAAGGCCTCTCGTCTCACTGAAGATATCAGTACAGAAGGGTACGTAAAATTATCTGTCCCGGTGTTGTAATCCTATTAGAGAAACAAGGATTTATTCCTACTGTGGTCGTTAATTTTGGATTAGTGTCCCACGTTTATATTATTACTAGCAGCGCCCCGCGGTTTTACCCGCGTTGTACCCGTTCCCGTGGGAATTTCGGGAATTTTTATACATATATAAACCTTCCTCTTGAATCACTCTACCTATTACAAAAAACCGTATCAAAATCCGTTGCGTAATTTTAAAGATTTATTTAAGCATACAGACAAACAAACAGACAAAAATAGCGACTTTGTTTTATACTATGTAGTGAAGTCTTTAATAAGGAGTAATAGAAAATTGCAAGTACAAATTGATTGATGTTACAAAACAATTCGTTATATGTTAAGGTATAAATAATGTTTATATTGCAAGTGTGTGTACTTTTGACTCAATAGTCGGGTAAATAGCATATTTTCGCTAATCACTACATATTCCCCGGAACAAAGTCCCCGGCCGCGTCTGTCTGTCTGTTCACGATAAACTCAAATACTACTGCACGAACTTTGACGCGGTTTTAAAAATAAATAGATAAGAATGATTCAAGGGGAAGGTTTATATGTCTAAAAATTCCCGAAATTCTCACGGGAACGGGCACAACGCGGGTAAAACCGCGGGGCGCTGCTAATTATGTTCATAGAGACATACACAAACAATTATTTTTCATCGTATTTGGTACAAAACTCAATTTCATAACCGATACATCGAGGCCAGTGTAATTAGTTGCATATCGTTGCAGTTTCAATTTATCCATGCAGTATAGAATTAGGCATTGAATGATTCTAACGCTTTTTACCGTATTTTGTAAACATAATACCAGCGATAATATTGTGCGTTATCATCTGTAAATTCCGGTCAGTTACAAAAACACTTATAAGTCATATATTATCGTTCATTTTTATTTTAATATAGGTAAGTGCGTAGTCATAATCAATGTCTATAGCTGTTCAATGACCCGTGAGATTAAATATGATTATTGTTGGAGTTTGTTTAAAAAGTCGTTGTACAATTTCTAGAGTTATGCATTGCTTTATGCTGATATAATTGTGTTGGTTCGTTTTAAAGTGTCTTTGGATAAGGATTTTTAAGAATAAAATCAACAAATCTAATCCTTTTTTTTATGAAACTTAAAAGTTTCATATTAACTCCACTTATTGTCCTAATGTGAGCCATGTCATTCTAGATGGCAAACAACTTAATGATTTTTCTGCCCACAGCAGCAAAAAATATCAATATCTGGAACCTAACTAAATAAAATTGGATTGTTGATGGTTGCTCAAGCGGTTAGTAAAGATGATGAGAGCACGGAGGCAAACCGTGCGCGCGCGCATCGCTAACGAAATCTACGTGTACTGCGCGTTCTGTATCGCCGTTTCGGCGCTGCCTGCTTTGGCTTTATCCTATGTTGGTAAGTGACTTTACAGTTCGTAGAGAAGTCAATAATAATGAGCTTGATGTTGTTTTAGTTTTTAAAGTCACGTGATAAAACTCTTCTTAAACTTAGCGCAGGGCGGGACCATCGAGATCTTTGCATTGCTCTCTGACTTAAGCTATCCTATGTAACCCAGGGATTAATACCCAAAGATATTAATTAGAATAGTGTGTCACAACAAATGAAAGTGTCTTTACAATTTATAACAACAACAAAGACAGAAATTTAACAGATTATGTTATATTGATTGGTACAGAAAATAGCATCATTTATTCGACAAAATTTAATTTCTAAATTCAAGAAAAAAAGTCTTGTCATTTGATCGATTCCTGCCCTAAACTTGTATATTTTAATAATTTACAGCTAAATATATTTATGGCCTAAAATAGTTTTCCCTATTTACTAACGTCTACTTGACGAAACTATGTCAAGTAATTGAATATTGGTTATTTCCTTGCAGTTGTAAGGTTAAGCAAACACTTATGGCTGAAACTGCTTTCGAGTCGGTATCCGGAATTGGAATTCATAAAAACGGATACAGTGAGACTACTTCTAGACACTGCTAGAAATCAGGGGATCATCAATGTTTTGCTCTCAGTGAAAGGTAAGTAGCATCTTCATTATCAATTATTGCAATGGCAATGGAAAATATTCTTTATGATTTACTAACAGCGCCCCGCGGTTTTACCCGCGTTGCGCCCGTTCCCGTAGGAATTTCGGGATTTTTTAAACATATAAACCTTCCTCTTAAATCACTCTACCTATTTAAAAAACTGTGTCAAAATCCGTTGCGTAGTTTTAAAGATCTAAGCACACATAGGGACAGACAGACAGCGGAAAGCGACTTTGTTTTATACTACGTAGTGAAGAATAGGAAGAATGTATATGAAAAAAAACAGCGATAAAGGTGTAAATCAGAGGACCTAGACATTAATTCCACTTACAAAATTGCTATTCCATTCGTTTCAAAATGTATGGGATTAACATCGTGATATGACGTGGCTCTTTCGCACATTTTGATAGAAGCGATAAGCGATTGCCACTTGCCTATATACTAATGGCACTCTAAGTTTATTGCATTACATTTTCGAATCAAACAGTATGTTTTCCCGAACGGTCGTTTCACTAACGTCACACCCTATAATATATCCAAAAATTATGCAGCAACGCGTTCAAAACCAGCAATCCTCATAGTTAACACTACTAAATTTGTTTTATTTTACGAGCGTCCTTTAGCTGTACTTGTGTGGGTAATTATGCACACACATTAATAAAATATCTATACTTTCTGGTTTCTTAAGTTTATAACAAGCGAACACTACTCTTATTGTATCATAACTATACTTGTTTCATGTACTGCAGGAACCCTAAACGCGGAACGCATAAAGAACCAGCTTGTCCAACACGTGCTAGACAGAAAGGACAAAAATGGCGACAGCATGTTTCCACGAATGCGGCATCTTTTGGTGTCCTGTTGGGGCAACTACGCTTGGGACGCCAACGTCAAGTTTAGACTTGAAAATCACTTCGTAGTGGCCAGTGGAGTTTATAGAGGTAGAACAGTTGGGGAGAGCACTATACAGGTATGATAATAAAATTAAAATTAACGGTTTTATGCTAAGAATAGATAGTTCCAAAAGCGCGTTCGAAAGGTTAAATAAAGAATTAGTACGGACATGGAACACCTTTAGATCCATAAGGATATGTACGGACTAATAGATTCGTAATCAGTTTAAAAAGACGGATTAGTTCGATAGGACGTCCACAGTAAACAGTCAGACGGAACGGACGGAATGAACGGTTGTTTTAATTCTCATCGTTAGTTTTCTGATCTATGAATTAAAAGCTACTTTAATTTTTTGTACCAATATGAAAGAAAAATATAAGGGTAGTCCCGACTTAAAAAGATCTAACTTATTATATTCACTTATATTCACTTCCAAATATTTTCAGGCAGTAATCATGCATTAATTTTATTTTCAGGAATACGTCAGTGACATAGTATCAAAATACTTTTCAAACGACCAACCACCGTGGCAATACATCATCATACCGTGCGCATCCACCGAACCAAAGTACTACATATTAATCAGAGTGCACCATTTACTACTAAGTGGAAGCAAATCCCTTAACATAGGCGATTTATTGATGCTCGAACAAACGCCCGAACGGATTCCGATACAAGAATACTATACGCAACAAAGTCCTTTGACCAAACTATTTCCAACCCCATCAGCTATTCCAGAACTTTGGGGCAAGTTTAATGAGAACTTATCGAATGCATGGAACGAATTCGTTTCCGAATACGACCCAGTGGAAAGCCCTAGAGCCTTAAAGACTTTGCCAGGAGCATTTCATGTCGCAGGGTTGGTATTAATATCTGGTGTCAGCGCTATGAGGGAGTTGACAATGAAATCTAGTAGGAGAAGCGGATCAGATGCACCTCTGACAGCAACTACGCTGTTGGCTGCTCTGCAGAGGCAGTGTAAACGGAGGAACTTGACTTTACCGAAGGTAACCACTTTATGGGCACGTATAACGTAAAGTAAAATATGGTATATCGTGAAATAAACCTTAATAAGGACTTGAAGTCAGAGTACGAAGAGTTAAGAAAAACAGGTAATTTTATACTAAAAAGACTCAAAATATCTTAATTTTCAGATATTCCTATCACCACTAGTAACAATAGATCCAAGAAAATGGCCATCACGAGCGTTTGGTACAGCCATCTCTACAACGCGAGGTTTCGTCAAGCTGCCATTACGCTTACGAGACGAAATCCGAGCTCTTTTGGAGTTAAAGAGGAATGGGCATGTGAAATCAGCTCATACTGTGACGTGGAAATATGCTGAGTTGGCTCAGTTATGTGTGAGGGCTACGGGGGAAGCTTGGAGAGGTGCGGTGGAGGTTTACAAAGCACCAGCGCAGTTGTGGCAGGATCTTATTAAGGCAGATGATGGGCACAGACATTTGTTGCAAACTGTTTCTTTATGTGGGAGGAAAGTGAGTATAGACTTTACATCACTATTTTTATTATATTTACATACATATGATCGTAATTGACAGGTCACCTCTGAAATTGCGATTGAAAATTCATACCTATATGACAATTATTTCAGGTAGCAGCCTGGTCCAGACCTATACCCCGATCCAGTATAGAAAGAGCAGCCCGTGCGCTTGGCGTTTCACCAACAGACATCGCTTTATACGGCGCCACGGAATCGCTTAAAGCGTTCTTTGAAAACTCTAACAATACACCAGACGTTATTCTTACGACAGCCAGAGCGGCGACGGAAGACTTTTTGTTTGCTTTCGCTGAAGGACGGGGGAGGAGTTATAAGAAGTCGCAGACCGGAGGTGAGTTTACAAAACATGATTTTTTTAAACGGAAAACCATTCTGATAAAGAAACAAGATCGTACAACTACCAACAACTTTTTAAATCTGTCAATGTCTTCATCGGTTTATAAACTACGGAGAATGAGGCAACAAAGGTACTAATCAAATAAAAAAAAAAAAAAAAAAAAATGAATTAAAACGCACACGCATTATTGCAATAGCCATAAAAGTGATTATCCTAATTTAGACTTTTACGCACAAGTGTTACTGACAGAAACCAACTAATTTGGTCTAATCATATACTTATTTGGTCTTCAGGTATGATCTGCCTTCAATTGCCAGTAGGAGCGACCGCTCGTCGCATATCCTCAGTGGTGGAAGACGCTTGTTTCCGACAAGGCGCTCTCGCCGGCGCCTTTGCAGCCCAGGCCCGTTGCGGAGCCCTAACTAGGGCTCTGCCCTCACCCCTCGCTCGCCTCACACTAAATGCCCTTTCTAGACGATATGCCGTATCGTACGCGGAAATAAACGCGCCAGTGAACGCACGAGACAGGTGCACTTTGTGGGGGCAGACTGTTGATGCAGTGGTGTACTGGAGACCGCCACAAGCTAACATAAGTAAGTTGAAGTTACCACAAATATTTTATTCAAAATATCGAGCGAAGATTGTCGCTCACACACTTTTAAAGTTGGCCCGGCAACTGCACTGTCGCGTTATGTCAAGGCGTTGTCGGCTAGCAGTAAGGATATATGAGCGATGATCTTGTGATTTCAATTTATATTTTTAAGTTTTCCAGAAAAATATCAATCCTAATGAATAGGGTTGACGTTAAGTTGGTAAAATAAACAGAGAAAAAAAAATCCCATCTAACAAAGAGACAAAATTATAATTATTGTAGACATTGACAACTTTTTTCTATCCAACAGGTATGTCCCTAACAGTGATTCAATACGGCGACACCGTAAGAATGTCAGTAATGACAGACGCACGAATTTCTCCCTCCCAAACTATACCAGCCGCGAGATGGGCCGTGGCAGTCGAGCAACTAATCGCCAAGGTCGACCAAGGAATCGCGCGTATAGCTGCACAGTCCAGCAACATACCAACTATAGTCACCACTCAAGTGACAGAGGAACACACTCAAGAAGATTTAGTAGAAAGAAATGATAGTATAGGAACCTTAAGACCACCAGCGCCGAATATTGTCAGTCCACCTCCGATAAGACGAAGATTTACTCATAATTAACTAGTCATATAAAGTAGATATATCTCGAAATCGGGATCAAAAATCTTAATGTAAGCTATATTAGTGCGAATTTCATCAAAATCCCTTAACTAATTTATAAGTGAAAACAAAACATAATATGTTCAGTTTCGCGTGTATAGTATTAGTTTAGTATAATAATCTAGTATACCTACTCTAAAATGAAACTACGTGAAATACTTGTCTATAAAAATAAAATATTTATTCATACATACTTGTCTATGTACTATTTTTTCTTACTTTTCTTCTTGTTGACTTTGATTTCTGGGATGTCCTTTCGTTTCTTCTCTTGTTCATTGTCCACATTTTTTTTGTCTTTTTTAGTCTTCTGTTCTTGGTTGTCTACATTTGTCTTGTTTTTTCTATTCTTCTGTTCAGTGTCACCAGATTTCTTGTCCACGTCCATTTCTTCTTCTTCAACGTAACTGAAGCCGGGAATGTGTGGCTTGACTAGTTGGAACATCAGTTTTCTGTGCTGTAAGTTGGTACTGTCTAAACTCAGCCTTACAGTCAGTTCGTCGAATGTTTTCAAATCAATATCGCCGCACTTTTGTATGTTTTGCTGAAAGAACAAACGAGTTTAAAGTATAATTAATCTTTCAGAAACAAAGAAAAAAACCTCCTTACTTATATTTAAATTAAAACTAAAATATTTTAAACAAAAATAGTATAAAAATATATAAATGTAAAGCTACCTCGAATCAATTCACCTATATAAGTATATTCCTTCCTTCCAAATTGATACAAATCGAATAAGAAACCAAACTAACTGATGAAATATAAACTAACCTCTTCATTATACGAGAACTTATCCGCCGGCAAGTAAATAGGTCCTTCTAAACCATATTTGGGAATCAGTACTTGTACAGCGTTCCGTTTCACAGACAAAACAACGGCAGACTCGATCTCAACTCTTTGCTTGAATAATATCTGTAAGAAAACCAAAAAATTGTTAGAAATTCACGTAATTTTCCACAGCAGGACCAAAAAAATAACCTAGTGTGATTATGGCTGTAGATCCTTATAATAGTATAGGCAATAGAACATACGGACAGTTTAGCTTCCAGTTTTAACTGCTGGAACGCCTGAACCAAAGTGAACTGACGTAAGAGTCTTGCCGCAAGACATCTTTATATATGTATGAATTTGATATGGACAAACTGTATGAGTTCGGATTCATATGTATGGTATACTATATTGGGATTTATAAGCGTTTAAGAGCGATTTAGAGCGAGACAACTATAGCGGTGTTAACTGACGTGCGTGTTGAGCGCGACGGAGGCGCGGGCGGCGAGCTGCGCCTGGCGGTGGCGGTAGTTGAGGTTGTCGCACAGCTCGGCGGCGGCGCGCGGCTGCAGCAGCGACGCGTGCGACACGTCGCAGTCTACGCTGATGGCCAGCAGCCGGTGCACTATCACGTCTGCGTATCTGGCCAATAAATACAATGCAATTTACAAGCGTATCTGGACGTGTGAAATAGGCAATAAATTTCACACTAAACTATGTTCATACTCTATATCAGAGTCGAACTATGGTAACAAACGAACAATAGCTGAGCTACATTGAAAGTTACAAACTACCTTCTTATAGGCGACGTGAAATGCGTATAAATAGGACAAGCCAGTCCATAATGATAGAACTCATCGCTAGATTTAGTCCCACTTGAAAAGTAGACCGCTTGTTGCATACATCTAGTCGCCATTATACGTAGCAAGGTGTTGAAGTACGGCCGGTCGGGGATCACAGCTTTGTCCAGAGATTTCGAGAAGGATTTGTTGGTTGATACGTCGATTTCGAAGCCCTAGAAATGATGGTGCAATCAAAGGTTTAGTTAGACTGTATAATGTAAAAATGTATTATCAAACTCCTAAGACTCTCGAAATTCCAAAACGCATGAACCTTAGAACTTGGGTTCGGACGAGATTAACCTCAGCCGAGATGTACCAAGGACGAGATAGATTTCAGCCGAAATGTAATAGGGACAAGATGGAGATAAGGTAGATCTTTAACTATAAGTCATACCTGTTGCTTAGCCGCTTTCAAAAAGTTGGTAAAGAACGCCGGCGGTGGCGACGGATGTCTTCTCAGCAGTGCAAACTGTGGGAAATCTTCGGCTATCTTTTCGGCCACACTTATGTTGGCGAGCAACATGAACTCTTCAACCATGGAGTTGGTATCAACTATCTTTTTAGCTTCCACTTCTACGGGATCGTGTGTTTCCGAGTCTACCTGTAATGGTTTTAGATTTTATGTAAGTCTCATGGAAATTGTTATTGGTTTAGGTTCATCATTAGTGAATGTAAAAATAGACTGAATTTTATTTTTAGTCTCCACTCCACTATCATTTTGGTGTAAAATTACCAAAAATGTATCATTTTCCAAAGATTTATTAATTCAGTTGAGATTTATTGAAACCTACAATTTTGTCAATTAACTATCAACATCTACGTACTTGGAACCTTATCTCAGGCGACGCAAGCAACAGCGCTCCGTTGTCCATTCTTCTCTTCTTGAGTTTCTTAGCGAGCGCGTTGAGAGTGCGCAGCGATTGGGCGACCACGTCTCTACGGGATACGTCGTCTATGGTCAGTTGAGCCTCTTCGTATGTCATGGCCGCTGATGACTAAAAGAGATGTTGGTAGGTATTTTAGAACGGTTTCTTTATGTAAGTAGTAAGAAGTTCGTATTGCGGTCATCCCCAGTAAAAGACCGCCTAAAAGCCTCTACCATAAACTCAAACGTTTATAAAGTTAGAAATAACCGGGACTTACTATAGGCCCGCATCCAAGGGAGCTGCACATTGCTTAACAATGCTACAATGTTGGTAGGTAGTGGAAAGAGTTGTAACTGATTTTATACTTCACGGCAAGCCTTATGTTCATAAACCTGCGGTAGCTGTCTGCGGCTCAAATCCGACAGGCACTTTAACTTTACCGTAACGTGAAACTTGGCAGAATAACTTAACTTACCTTTATAATACTCTTGTGGAACTTAGTAGACAACACGTTGGCGTTTTCATCTATTTCCCAAACGCACGAGAACGCGAGACGCTCCTCACCGCCGCGTAGCGAACACAAGTTTGAACTTAGTAATTCTGTAATCAAGTTTTTTAATTAATTTGCTGCTTCTCATATCATACTATACCATAATAGCTAAGACCCGCATTTGAGCCGTTATTGTGGGAGTTTGTGGATAAAAAGTGGTCAATAACCTTTTTCTAGAACTTGACTATCTAAACACAAAACATCCCTATATATAGTATATAGATAGTCCCAAACAGACAAAAATCAAATTCTGTACCAGTACTAATATAATCAAATCACTGACAAACAAAAAACAAACCATCTTGATAATAAATTAAACACAAACTCTACCAGTATCATGATTGTCAATCATTGTCAGTGATTGTATAGTACCTATAGCTTCATTTTCCTACAAGCAGCGACCCGCGGTTTTACCCGCGTCGTGCGCGTTCCTGTGGGAATTTCGGGATGCAAAATAGCCTATAACCTTCCCGATTAATAGGGCTATCTAGTACAAAAAGGATTATTGAAATCGGACTGGTAATTCGCCAGATTAGCTCGAACATACATTAACAAACTATATAGTACAGTATATAATATACTAGCAGCGCCCCGCGGTTTTACCCGCGTTGTGCCCGTTCCCGTGGGAATTTCGGGATAAAATGTAGCCTATAGCCTTCCTCGATAAATAGACTATCTAACAGTGAAAGAATTATTCAAATCGGTTCAGTAGTTTCTGAGATTAGCGCGTTTAAACAAACAAACAAAACAAACTCTTCAGCTTTATAATATTAGTATAGATAGTACATACTCTATTTTTTTTGTGGATTAGCACAAAATGTAGGCCAATGTCGTCAATTTTCCAACCGAAGACGATTTAAATGTAATTTTATTTCATTCTTACCCTATCTCTAAACCTTTTTCCTCTTCAGAAGCAATCGTCTTCGGCTGGAAAATTGACGACATTTAACCACATTTTGTGCCAATCCAAAAAAAATTATTATAGATACATACCAGGCACCATATCAATTCTTCGTCCAACTAAATAAACAGTTGTAGCTCTCGACGCTGCCTCTCTATCTAACGGCGTCTCAGGTCTCACGAAGTACGTCACATCAGCTATATGGACGCCCACTTCGTATCGACGAAGGCCGTCGGGCGTGCGGTCTTCCAGCGGTCTAGCGTGCAAGGCGTCGTCAATGTCGGTACAACCAGGCGGGTCCACTGAGCAAATGCAGATTGAACGGAGGTCGACGCGTTTTTCAATTTCCTAGAAAACAGATGGATTTTTTTTAGTCTTATACAAAAACGCATCTCTTGTTAAAAGATATTTCACTCATAACTACCGCTTTATTTGAAAACTTACACGACTGGTTAGACCGTTGGAATTCAGGTTATGTTAGGTTAGTAAGCATTTTGCATATGCCATATCACTACATATTATATTAAAAACAAAGTCTCTTACCGCAGTCAGTCCCTATGTATGCTTAGATCTTAAAAATAACGTAACGGATTTGGATGCGGTTGTTTTTATTAGATAGAGTTATTCAAGAGGAAGGTTTATATGTATAAAAATTCCCGAAATTCCCATGGGAACGGGCACAACGCGGGTTAAATCGCAGGGCGCTGCTATTTGCTCATATACACTTCACTGTCTATATACTGTACTGTTTAATTAAAAAAAAACGAAATGGAGTTTTTTTACGAGAGTTAAAATGTGGACTAATGTGTTCGTTTTTCCAGCAGAAGACGGTTCCTTCAGAAGAGGACAAAAGATTAGAGATTTCAATCCATGCTCAAACCCATGCTCAAACCCTTTTCCTCAATTAAAGGAAGTTGTTGTTGGTTGAAAAATCAATCAGGATAAGTTAAGTATTTACTCTCGCAAGAAAAATTAGAACAACATAGTCATTAACGTGTCAGTTCTCGATGATATCAAAGCGAAACAAACCTCTTTAGGTATAGTCCAGTCGTCAGGCGGGAGACAGTTCAGCACCGCTTCACTGAACCTCGCGTGCGGTACATCGTGCTCCAGTAATATCACCTCGTTTTCAGCGTCTTTGTCTCCTGAATTACATAAAATAATTATGTTAGCTCATGGCGATTATTAAGCATCATGCACCCGATAGTGGGATTTTTATTTGAGCGCTACCGTGCTACGCAGGTCGCGTAATATTATCTGTCCCAGTTGTTTCAATCGAAAGACCTAGTGGCTTTGCCTTTAGCTTTGCCACTTGGCCTTTAGCTATATTAAGTTAAGTATCTATACTAATATTATAAAGCTGAAGAGTTTGTTTTGTTTGTTTGTTTGTTTGTTTGTTTGCTTAAACGCGCTAATCTCAGAAACTACTGAACCGATTTGAATAATTCTTTCACTGTTAGATAGTCTATTTATCGAGGAAGGCTATAGGCTACATTTTATCCCGAAATTCCCACGGGAACGGGCACAACGCGGGTAAAACCGCGGGGCGCTGCTAGTTTTATTTATAAAGATAGATAATTAAACATACCTATAGGTCCAAGCGCCCTCACAAAGTGGCCGAGCGGGTATCGGCTGTTCCTCGGCCACGAGTCCAAAGCCACCACAATCCGTTGCGACGCGAGGATCGTACTCTGCCGAGTTTCTATACGAACGCGCGGGATACGCTTCTCGGCGGGTGTGAAAAGGTGGCGGGTTGCACCTATGAAAAAAATCAAAAAGGGTTATATACACCCGGACAAATTCACACATGGTTAATTAGACCCAAAACTAAGCTCAAAGCTTGTATTATGGAATCTAACTTACTGATACTACTACATATAATATGGATTGGTGTTGCCTATTCAACCAACTTGTAGTACTACTTGTAGATGTAGGTACATATCTACTTGTAGGTCTACAATCTACATATATTTAAAGCCTCTGTCTATATAAAACACAACAATAAATGCGAAAGTAACTGTCTGTCTGTCGCGCCTTTACGCCAAAACTACTGATTCGATTTGAATGAAATTTAGTACACAGTTAGTCCAGAGCCTGAGATTTTTTTTTATCGCGAATTCCCGCGGGAACGGGTACAACGCGGGTGAAACCGCGGGGCGCGGCTATTTTAATATAATTTCGATATGACCATTAGATGCTTTGGCGATCTCAACGATCCAACATCAGGCTTGGCCAACTAGAACTTATCTATTGAATAAGAATGTGCCCCAATGACTTTATTACGATGATTAGAGGCACGGAAGTTGCCACACCAATAAATCGCTTACCTGCCATTTTACTAGGCATCAGTATCCCACAATACTGCCTCCATTTCCTTCTAATGATCCCCACCACTTTTCCCGTTGGTGTAATTTCTTCATTACTCTTGTCTACCGGTTTCACAGCCTTCAAGAGTACAGCTTCTTCCTCCAACAGGTCTCCGGGGTCTTCTGCTTTATCCTCAAGTACTATGTCACTTGGTTTCCTCCACTCTTCTTCGGGAAGAATTTCAATGGCTACCAGGTCACCGTCAACAGCTCTGTTGATACCAATATGGCCTTGGAGAAGTATCTGAAATTAAAACAAGATTGTTGTAATAGTATGAACCCAAATCTATATATACTAATACAATAAATGCGGAAGTAACTCTGTCTCTCTGTCTGTCTGTCGGCTTTCATGCCAAAACTACTGAACCAATTTGAATGAAATTTGGTACACAATTAGTCCAGATCTCAGACTCTAGACTAACTGTGTAGGACTAACTATTTCCTTACATAGGCTCATTTTTATCGCGAAATTCCTGCGGGAACGGGTACAACGCGGGTGAAACCGCGGGGCGCTGCTAGTCTATATATATATATAAATATATGTA
This sequence comes from Cyclophora albipunctata, assembly GCA_963082685.1. Taxonomy (NCBI): domain Eukaryota; kingdom Metazoa; phylum Arthropoda; class Insecta; order Lepidoptera; family Geometridae; genus Cyclophora; species Cyclophora albipunctata. Next base: position 8,318,937 of record OY720121.1, on the reverse strand, counting down.
AAAATCAATGTGGTTTGTTAGTCTGGCTAAAACGCGAGAATGGCAGGGCCGATTTACTTTCCACTTCTACTTACTTTACATTCATTCTATAATTAATTAGTAATTTTTAGCTACAGTTTCAATATAGCTTACATAGATTTGAAAATTACTAAATCCACACCAACCTGCTTCTCAAACCCATTGACAGTAGCTGTTGCCTCCAAGAAGTTGTCTCTTGAAGCATGAAATGTCCCTTGATGCAGTTTACCCCCTCTGATGCCCTCATGGATCTGACTTGGGGTCAAATGAGCAGGGTACAAGGCATCTTTGGGGCAACTCTCGGGCATCACATTCTTGGCCAACTTGTCAACCAAACCGAGGTGACCTGTTACATTCTCTATGTAGTCTCGGACTGAAATAAAAATAGTTTATCAGATCTCACACCTGTAGTAACTATAGGCTTTGTAAAGGTAAAACTACATAAGCAATTCTGAACATGAAATTCCACCCAGCTATTTTGTCTATCATTCTCATAAACCAGTTATGACTTTTTTTATTGTTTACTGGTTAGTTGTAATAGCTCATCCCCACAGATTCACCTGCAGTGCATTCCCATGGGAATTTCAGGTTAAAAGTAGTCTATTTCCATCTCCAAGGTCTGCTCAATATATTTGTCAAAATTTCAAATTGGTTTAATTAATTTTTTAGGCATGAGAGCGTAACTGATAGAAAGGCTGACTGTTTTACTTTCACATTTACAATATAAGTAGAGATTTTATAAATTCTTTGGTCTTGTCTTGTTATGTTATTAGTGCATAAAGTGCATTTACCCGAACAACAAACAATGCCCTCCTTCTGAGCCTGCTCTCTGTTCTTCTCATCATCAGTGAGCAGAATGACCCTCGGCACGTTCGCCTTTACATTATTTATGCTCAAGTGAGATTCATACCAAGACGTAGCCTTCCTGATTGCTCTGTCATTACGATCATTTGGTTTCTCACCGGGATTGCGCTCTATAAATGTATCTCTGGAAATGAAAATATTATAGTTGGTAAGTATGTCAATAGATAATGACAGTAAATGGAAACCAATTCAGCATCTAGAGTGAATGAGCACAAAGTTGTTGTGATTTAGAACTAAAATATTCTACAAATATTAGAAATGCGAAAGTTTGTGAGGATGGATGTATGTATTAGATGTATGTTAGTTGCTCTTTCATGCAAAAACTACTGAATGGATTTGGATGAAATTTTACAGTCATATAAGTAATACATCAGAATAACACATGGGATACATTTTATCCCGAAATTCCCGCGAGAACGGGTACAACGTGGGTGAAACCGCGGGGCGCGGCTAGTAATTTTATAAATGATAAAATAAGTACTTACTTATGATGCTCATTTACAAAAGAATAAAACCTTCTTTTCTTGTTACTGATAATTTCCAAAAGTCGTTGAAAGGTGGCCGAGTTTTGATGTTTCACCTCTTCCAGTACTGTTTGAAGGATAATTACATTGGAAAGCGCATCCTCCTCTAACACATCCATCTGATGCAACACTACATTGGAGTCCAGCAGAAGATAGTGAGGATAATCAAACAAAGTGCATTTTGAACTAGGTTTTGGCTCCAAAACAAAATCTTCATCTTTATGGGGACATACAACGCAAGCCGAAGAACCACACAACAAATCGTCCCTCAAATAATGTTCTCGAACGATCTGAAATTTAAAAACGTTTAAATGTTAAACGGAGTACTAGAAATAATGTTATGGAAATAAAGAAATTTTGTTTTGTAACCTTACTTTTAAAATATTCCCTCTCTTGGTTTTCGTCAAGAAAGTTTTTGTCGTCCACATGGTGGTGGTTGGATATTGTATGGACGACTGTTCACAAACTAGGTAAGGTAAACTCTTATTTAGTATTTTTAGGTACTTTTATAGAAAAACAACTTATTATTAATTGAATGCATTATTTTATTTCTCAATTTCTCAACACCTCTTCAATCAAACGTCCATGCCATCCATTCAATTCAATTTTTGTTTGATTTTGATGGCCTCTGGCTCTGCTGACATTTCGTCGCAATTCCGCCAGTCCATCCATGCATGCATGCATGACATCTATGTCAAATCTTTTTAGACATTGACATTGAAAATGACAGTCCTGAGACAATGTCTTATTCATTTTATATAAAGATTTTTATGAACAATCCAACTTGCCAATATATCAAACGTGGTCTATCCTATCGCTCGCAACCTCCCTTTGCTATTATAATTAACTTAAATTATGATGTAAGATAAAACTGAGCATATTCGAAAATTAAGTGATTTTCGTAGACTGTTTTTTAGTTAAAATATGTTTTTTATGAGAAAGATTAGCCGAAATGTTGAGTTGAGACGTGAATATTTATCTTTATAGTTAAACTTCAAAGTGACGTCTCTCCGAGCCCCGAGCTGTCAAAACTTTTTCCGATAGTCAACCTGAAGTCAGCCTCTCCCCTTCCTATCTACCGCAATCTACCGTCACTTTATTTATTTACAAACAAAAGCGAAAATGTGATTAATTTGAATAGTAGGTATATTTCAATTATTAAATAACTATGGTACCTGTTTAGCTGATAAAACAATAATAACATTCAAAAATTGGCAAATACCGAGAAAGAAAGGTACAGTATTAAATTATTATATCGTATTACAAAAAATAATATTTCGGAACTCCTATCGTATCAATTTTATTTATTACTGTTTATCCATCAGCCAGCTCTTTAACACATGTGAGTAGTGACCGCAAGTCTAAAAAGAATACGCTAGCCAATCTAAAATTATTGGATAATAAGCGTCGTGGAGGAGGCAGTTATCAGTTGACGAAGTAAAGTTATATAATTCACCAGTCAGTCTATAGCCATACTGCTACAAGGGCAGTAGAGGCGTGCGTCTGAGCGCCCGTATTATATTCTATTTTTAAAATATGCGAGATCGCATAATAGTAGTGAGAAGCTGTATGTGTTAACATATAACTGCTTAAGAATAGTGCTCAATGTAATAAATTTACAATAACCAATACACAACAACAATGAACTTTCAATCAAAATAATATTGTACATTAATATCGCGGGAAAATATTTAAAAAGGAACCATGCCTGTAGGCCAAAGAGTCAAGACTCCTCAGCAAGTATGGAATGCCATTTCTTCCACTTTAGTGCATTTTGTGGAAAGTGTGTTCTACCACTTAGGAGTGATAGTTGCCAACAACCCTTGGAAGACAATACTAGTAACTATAGTGTTTGTGCTCGTGAGTTGTGCAGGACTTATCAAGTTTCACATTGAGAAGAACCCTATCAACTTGTGGGTGCCTCCGGAGTCAGATTTCTACCGTGACACCAACTGGTACATTGACACCTTTGGCACTGGCTTCAGGTTACAAAGAATCCTCATAACGGCTGATGATGTCCTCCAACCAGACATCCTGTTGAAAATACACAATGTTACCAATGCCATCAACTCAATACAAATTAAATATAAGGATGAAACTGTTACCATCAAAGAATTATGCTTCCAAGTACCTATTGTTAGTTTTTACAAGTCAAATAATAAATTAGGGTCTAAGGATATAACACCTACTGAGCCAGTTAACAACACTGATAGTAATTACCTCGGGGATTTCTCAGACCCTACTCTATGGGTAGGTGATGACTTTTACTGTGACTTCTTAGAGGAGTTTCAACACACATGTCTACAGTACAATATACTAGATTTATGGAATAATAATCTCTCAGAATTAAGTAATTTGACTAAACATGATATTGTTGAAAGAATCAATAGGTTTAAAATAAACCCTGTCACCGGGCATCCCTCAGATTATGTTAAATTACTGGGAGGTTCTAAGTTTGATGAGCATGGGAATGTGGTGTTTGCTAATTCAATAATGTTGACATGGTACACTCAGGTGAACATGTCTGCTATAGACTTGAATGAAGTAGGTAACCTAGTGGGCACAGAGGAATGGGTCTCGGTCCCTCTAGCCCTTTGGGAGACCCAATTCCTAGAAAGCATGCAATCACTATCCAAAGATTCGAGCAATTTGAAGTTTTTCTATGAGGCTGGTCGAAGTTTTGCAGACGTCAGCGGCGACGCAATGTTCAACGAAATGGACAAATTGGCTGTAGGTATTGCTCTGATGTTCTTTTATGTTATTTTTGGTCTTTCTAGATTTAATTGGCTAGAGCTTAAACTGACTCTTGGTGGTGTAGGTCTCTTGTGTGTGGGATTAGCCTACCTGTCGGCTGTGAGTTGGTGTTCTATATTTGAAGTGTCTTTTGGCCCAGTGCATTCTTCTTTACCGTTCCTTTTAATGGGTCTTGGTATAGATGACATGTTTGTTATGAACGCCTGCTGGAACAATTTATCCCCCAGTGATATGAAGAAAAGCAATGCTGTAAAAGTTGGCTTAATGTTGAAGCACGCTGGCGTGTCAATCGTAATTACATCATTTACTGATATCGTCGCCCTTCTTATCGGCGCAATTACTATTCTACCGTCATTAAAATCCTTCTGTATTTACGCTGCACTAGGCGTCTTCTTTATTTTCTGTTACTCGGTCACGTTTTATGTCGCTGTGTTTACGTTAGACTTAAACCGAATGGAGGCTAATAGAAATGGAGCTCTATTTTGCTACAAACATCGTGGAACGATTCGCGTGTCCACTACCATTTCACCCATGCAGAAATTCTTCAATACATTTTATAAAAACGCCGTTTTTACAATCCCGGGTAAAATTATAATAATTTTTATTGTAATCATAACAACTGGGTTTAGCATTCAAGCTATATTTCATTTAGAACAAAGATTCGATCCTAAATGGTTCATTCCTGACGACACGTATTATAAGAAGTTCCTCGACATGTACGACTACTATTACCCTGAGGAAGGAAATGTTGCCATGGTGTTTTTAGGGAAAATGAATTACACGGAAGATTTCCCAAATTTGTATAATATGACAATGTCTATGAAAAACGACACAGACGTGAATAACTTAGTCGCTTGGACAGAGTATTTCCACCATTACGTGTTACATAACTACGACCTAGACTTAAGCACTAATAAGTCAGTGACGGACAATCAATTCAGGAGTTATTTGACGAGGTTCCTTTTCAGTCCTATCGGCGGCAGATTCCAGATAAACTTCAAGTTTTCAGAACAACTCAAGTGTGGCGTGATGGCCAAGGACATTGAAGCGACAACCATGTCGTTTCAATTCCCTAAATTCCACGGCCCGGAAGAATACATTCCTACAATGAATAGAGTCAAACACATTGTTAAATCAGCCAACATATCTTCGGGAGACGGTTATCGTAGCGTTTGGTCAAAAGTCTTCGGCAACTGGGTCACCGACGAAATAATAGCTGTCGAAGTTGAGAGAAATATCGAACTGGCACTGCTGTGCGTCATGATCTGTACAGTCATACTCATTACAAACATACAGATGTGTTTGTGGATATTTATTTGCGTTCTGTTGACTATTGTCAATGTGCTAGGCTTTATGCAACGTTGGGGTATGACTGTGGACATAGTTTGTTGTATCGGTCTTGAACTGGCCATCGGTCTGTGCGTCGATTACGCCGCCCACGTCGGGCACACGTTCCTGACCGTGACCGAGGGATCTCGGAACGAAAGGGCGTACAAGACCGTCTCATCAATAGGCTCAGCCGTATTGTTAGGCGGTGGGTCCACACTGCTCGCTTTATCACTCCTCAGCATGTCTAAAGCTTACACCTTCCAATCGTTTTTCAAGATATTCCTTCTAGTTATATTGTTCGGGTTGTTTAATGGTTTAATGTTTTTGCCGGTCGCATTGTCTCTAATAGGTCCAGGGGCTTACATACAAAAGAAAGAGAGTAAATTCCAACTAACAGCCGAAACTGTAGAACTGAATGGCAAACAAAATAATGAGAAGGGTATAATAGATGGTAGTTGAGATACAATAATGATCTTGAAAATCTATCTTTGTGATATTAATGTAATTAATTGTACCGTGATGTGAGGTATCTTATCTTGTACCTGTTTGTACCCAATTTTCTGGTGCTCAAGGTTGTTTATTCATAAGAAATAAACATAGGATATAAGTATAAGTAGTTTTTTTACAAGTGGGATTGATTACATTATAAACCTAAGACTAGTTTTGGAAAATGATATTATAAAGAAGCTAATATGAATAGATTATTTTAGCGAGTATGAGTAAGTGATTAATTAAGCAATATGTCCGTGTGTGTAACGTTGTAAATTAAACATTGTATAATTTATAGATAATAAATTATATAGGTATTATTTATAAAACGGTAAACCTTTTTACAAAAGTTACCTAGCTTTTCAATTAAATCGTATTGCCAATTAAAATTTGGTTTTATTTTCTGACGGACCTTGCTACATACAATTTTAAAACTTGTAATTACTTCTAATCAGGTTATATTCCAGTTTTAAAATGTTTAGCAGACTCTTCGATACCAGTCAAACTATTGATTGTATTTAGCTAAATCAATATTACTACGCATTAAAGAGCTGAATCTGGCTTGACAACTACTTACATAAGGAAACAAAAGTAGTTGTATAAAATAGGGTTGTAATATGCATAACATTTTGTTGTTAGTCATCATAATCATAAAACTATTTGTATTAATTTATCTTTGTTACTGTAATGATGAAATATGAATTTCTATCATAAACAATACAACAACACAACGACATTCTGTTATCTACATCCTTCCGCTGAATTATTAGATTGAACCCGTATAATTATTACTAATGGATCGCTTAGTGCTATATTTGATCGTGGGACAAGAAACTACATCAAAATCAAATATCTTGTTTATACTCTTACTGTTACTGTTACTGATAGCCTGTATCATCCCACTGTTGGGCAAAGGCCTCCCTCCATTTCCGCCACTCTTCTCGATTTGAAGCCACCAGTTGCCAGTCCCTCTTGTAGGCGTCCAGTTCGTCCCGCCACCGCCTGCGTGGTCTGCCGCGACTCCGTCTCGCTGTCTCCGGGCGCCACACTCTTATTTATCACTACATAGTATAAAATAAAGTCGTCTCTTTTTCGTGTCTGTCACACTGTTTGTCTGTCTGTATGCTTAAATCTTTAAAATTACGCAACGGATTTTGATGCGGTTTTTTGTAATAGGTAGAGTGATTCAAGAGGAAGGTTTTTATGTAAAAAAAATCCCGAAATTCCCACGGGAACGGGCACAACGCGGGTAAAACCGCGGGGCGCTGCTAGTTTCAAATAAGTTACAGTGTGAGATTAGTGGCCAGTCTTCTTCTTCATCGAGTGGATGGTCAACGTGACCAATCCTGGTGTCAGAGTTATTGAGCCGCCAAAGGCCTCTGACATGGCTCATGTAACGACTACTATCCGTAGAAAGTAACCGGGACCGACGGCTTAACGTGCCCTCCGAAGCACGGAATCATCTTACTTTTCGGGCAATCGGGTGATTCAGCCTGCAATGCCCTAGCCAAACTGAGGACAGTCTCACAAAATTAGTGGCCAGTAAAAGGTACACTATGCAATAGTGTAATTCATAATCACCATTTTAACCTACTTAACTAATCTTCAATAAGGACTTTGCAACAAAACTGATAAATGATTGACATCGAAATCGCACAAAGAGGATTATTTTATAAATTAAATAATATTAGTTAAATTATTATGCATGCCAGAACCAGACCGCAGCTGTTGTGTTATCGTTAACTTTTTGAGTAGTATTGCAAACGTTTGTCATCTATCTATCTATACATATAATAAAATTGTAGAAAAGTGCTGTCTGTACATTGAAAATAAAAATAAAAAAAATAGCAGGGGTTATTGTTATGTCGATGTCGAACCCAAAAATGTAATCAACTTTTTTTTTGTCTGTTTGTCTGTTTGTCTGTTAACGCTAATCTCAGAAACGGCTGATCCGAGTTGGATGCGGTTTTCACGAATATATTGTGGTATGCTTCAGTTATGCTTTAGTGTTTGTTTCATGTAAATCGGTTCATAAATAAAAAAGTTATGTCAAATTGAAGAATCACGTCGAACACTATTCTATGCTTATACCTCAGGCTTATACATAGGCACCATTAATCTCCGCAACTATTTGACGGATTTGGTTGAAATTTTGTACCGACATATTTTAGAGCCTGGCGCAACATAAAGACTACTTTTTACCGCGGGAAAACATCCGTTTCCCATGGGAATCGGTAGTTTATTGTTTTTTTAACGCCTGTTCCGGTCAACGAACGACGTCGATCATTGTTACTAGATAGGTAAATTACAATCATTAATAGAATATGTTATAGCTACTTATTACCTTGGAATTGACTGGATTACCATGGGAAAAAAATTAAAAGGGCTCATCTAAATTCTTTCTACTTAAGTTAGTTTAGGCTGATATCATAAACTATAAGAATAATTTACCGAGGGAAATCATAGTACTCCCATGGGAATGAAAAAACATTGTTCTTTTACGGCTGAAGGTAGTTTGTAAGCTGTTGAATTTTAAGAATAATGTCGAACAGATTCCTTCCAGTTTCCCGTGGGTCTGAGATGTTATCCCGCGGTAAAAAGTAACATAAGTGTTGTTATTTCCAAGCCTAAACTAACTGTTTGCCAAATTTCATCCATATCCGTTCAGTAGTTTTTGCGAGAAAGACTAACAAATATGCGTCTATACAAAGTTTCGCGTTTATATTATTAGTAAGAGTTAATTCTATTATGAATAACTACTTTTTTTCTCTGTTAGTAGAATTTACTGAAACTTTATAATAATTTTAATTTAATAATTAATCATCAATACATATCATCATCATCATCAATACATCATCAATACATATAATAAAATTGTAAAAGGTCGCTGTCTGTACATATCATCAATACATATAATAAAATTGTAAAAGGTCGCTGTCTGTACATAGAAGATATATAAGAAAAAATATATAAGAGGGGCTTTATGAACGCAATAGAACCCAAAACAATGATTTTTAGATTTTTGTCTGTTTGTCTGTATGTCTGTTTGTCTGTTTGTCTGTACGTTTGTGCGCGCTAATCTCAGAAACGGCTTAACCGAATTGAATGCGGTTTTCACTAATGCGTTGTGATTTGCTGGGATTAACATTTAGGCTTTGTTTTGTTTCAATCGGTTCATAAATAAAAAAGTTATATCAATCTAAAACTATTGTAACATCAATTCTGTACGAAAATGGTTGTTATTGAGTGTCTATAAATAAGACTGCTCAACGCTCCGCAAGTCATTCTGGCGCGGATCGTCGAACAGTCAAGAGCTCCTGAGAATTATAAGTAATCATCCTACTTCCTACTAATATTATAAATGCGAAAGTTTGTGAGGATGGATGTATGTATGGAGTGTGCTACGATGCGGAGGTGGGAGTGTGCTACGATGCGGAGGTGGGAGTGAGTGACGTTGCGGAGGTGGGAGTGTGCTACGATGCGGAGGTGGGAGAGTGCCAAGATGTGGAAGCGGGAGAGTGAAGAACATTAGACACAAAATGTCGGTGACCAAACGATAGTTTGTTGGTGGTTCTACCTACGTACAAACGGTGGTTCTACCTACTGTGTTTACTTCTTTAAGACATTTTAAGCTGTCTACACACCAAAGCCGCCAGCCCGGCGGCAAGAACCCGGCGGATCGTTCAAAATCAGGCCGCCGGCCTTGCCGCCGGGTTCGTGCCGCCGGGCCGGCGGCTTTGGTGTGTAGACAGCTTTACAATTTTGGATTGGGCTGCGGGCCGCAAGTGACGTGTCTGCGGGCCCGCAAGTAGTAACTAAAATAAAATAATAAATTAAAGGACCTTGGGATACTATGGAGCCCGGGCCCAATGCACAACAGTGACACATGACCTATATACAAGTCACTCTTTGACGGTCATAACGAAATCGACAGCCAACTCGGTGTTTTGACCACCGAAAAAAGAGTTGGGCTTTGTTATGGACCATAACCGTGTTCTCTCTCGCTCAACAGTGACATGACCTATCCCAATTGAAAGGAAAAGGGTCCTCTTTTTGTGTCGGTTTAATAAAAAAATGTTTTAAACTATATTTCACGAAACTTAATGTGGCAGACTAAATTCCACGCGAGCGAAGCCGCGGGCAAAAGCTAGTAATATATAAAATTCTCGTGTCACAGTTTTCGTTGCCATACTCCTCCGAAACGGCTCGACCGATTTTGATGAAATTTTTTGTGCTTATCCGGTATCTATGAGAATCGGCCAACATCTATTTTTCATCCCGAAATTCCCGCGGGAACGGGTACCGTGGTTGAACTCCTCTGAAACGGCTCAACCGATTCTCATGAAATTTTGTGTGCATATCGGGTAGGTCTGGGAATCGGACAACATCTATTTTTCATCCCGAAATTCCCGCGGGAACGGGTACAACGCGGGTGAAACCGCGGGGCGCAGCTAGTTTCATCAATAAGTACCGAATTAATTTATTGTTACGATAACTTTTGCAATGATAACTCTATTGGTGTTTAATTAGGTATTTTGTTTAATTGGATATCGTCAGTTTTTCTTACTTGCTATCTTAAAAAAACACAAACATAAAACTACAATGTATAGTTGAACAAACAAAGAGATTGAATAGATTTAATTTTCATGCTCCAATCTCAAATTATACAATTATCAAGCAAGATAAGTATTTAGTATTTACGTAAATCATTAAAACAACATTGTTAGAAGATAATCGAATATTAGAACCTATTAAATATTTTTTATCAATAAGACTTACTGATATCTTCAGTGAGATGAGAGCTTAGGCCTTTGCCCAACAATGAGACATTACAGGCTAATACTTACTTTTTTTTAAGACTTGGATTGAAAAACTCGGCTATAATCACTACATATTTATGAAACAAAGTCCCCGACCGTCAGTCTGTCTGTCTGTTCGCTATACACTCAAATACTATTGCACGGATTTTGACGCGGTTTTTTAATAGATAGTGATTCAAGAGGAAGGTTTATGTATAAAAATTCCCGAAATTCCCACGGGAACGGGCACACCGCGGGGCGCTGCTAGTATCTAAGTAATAAATAATCCAACAGTATTAGAATAAATCGTTGATTTATTGAAGACGAAGTTTATTATTATTAAATATCAAAACGACGCGACGCTACGTTTAAGGGGCTTAGGTAGGTACTCTGTAATCTGTAATATTTATCTAATCAGCCTTACCGGGTCTAATATGTAAGTATACAAACGTACCTAGAAGTGCATCAGTTAGAGAAACATCTAATTTGTGTAAACTAGTCTAGAGTCTAGACAATTCTGAGTAGTTATTTTCCTAGATAACTATGTTTAAGATGAACACAAATTAGTTAAGGTAGATATATTGTAGGTACTGTAAATGCAGATGCAAGTCACTTTGATTTAAACTACCTAGGTAGGTTCTCTTTTTTCATTTAAGGAAGTAACTTTTATTTAACACTAGGAGCGCCCCGCGGCATTACCCGCGTTGAGCCCGTTCTCGTAGGAATTTTCGAAAATCCTTTCTTAGTGTGCACTTACGTCACTTAAAGAACCTTCCTGCCAAATTTCATGTTTCTAGGTCTAGCGGTTGAGGCTGTGCGTTGATTATCAGTCAGTCAGTCAGGACTTCGAATTTTATATTATATAGATTTATTTCTTAGGTATAATGGTGGAATTATGGACTTTAATAAAAGCCCTTCACTTACTGAAGATTATCAGGAGGTACCCACTCAGGAAAAAGATTAGGCATGCATAGGCATTAGGCTGCCATAACAAATAAGCGCCATTACCTAATAAAATCTTAAAGTCCTTAATAAATTATATTTGTTTGAAGTTTAGTCGAGATAAACTACCTACAGACCACCAGAGGTTATGTAACAGAGATTATCGTTAACGAACTAAGTACATACTATAAACTAGACCAGATCAATGCCTTTTGCCCTTTTATTTAGCGAATTGTGTCTAAGCTTGGTTGATAATACAATACGTAAGTAATATGTATAAGTAGTGATATGGTCATATGAATCACAACGACAGAATTTAGCTTAAGTATAAATAATTATAGGTGCCTAAACTCTCGTAAGGTAAAAAGACCCGATTAGTGGAGAATCTAGGGGAAGGGTATGTAGATAGCTAATCCTGGGGCATGTGCATAACAGACCGAGCCCACGGGGCCCGTGGGCTCGGTCTGTTATGCCCGTGGCACGGGCTATTAAGGTACGTAACTTAGTAAAAATGTTACTTATCTTCTACCAAATAAGGGCGAAATTAAATACAGTTTAATACTTGTATATACATACTACCCTAACGTGGGCCAGTTCAGGCCCCCTAAACTTAACGCTAGATTCGTCTGGCTGGCTGGTCTAGATGTCCACTGAAGACCTAGCGATGATCATTTTGATTCTGAAATAATTCTAGAGTCTAGATGTACATACGTCCTACACATAAACTTAGGTACCTAGTTTAACTTACTATCTCATCTCAAATTTCTGCAATACAGCCAAAACTGGCTACGATACTCAATGTATGAAACGAAAATATATAGTACCTGCATTCTCACTGCCCAATTAGCGTATCGCGAACGTTGTGAAGGGTAGGTAACCTAAACAGTAATTTAAGATTGCAAAAAATGAAAGGCTAGTTTAGTAATGTATGTTCTTAAGTGTGATGCAGTGTCATGCAAGACCACCCATAGACAAGTGGTTTTGTAACGATGACTGTAAAGTCAACGTTATTCTTATGAATAGGAAATTGAAGTAGGTAGACGAATCGTTTGAATATTTATCGCTGGTACCAAGATACTAACTGATTAAATAGCTGGCTGCCTAGTTTATGCAACTGCTATCAAGTACCTAGTTATCAACATGACATGCTTATAAAAAATTGCCTTGTATTACACATTCGCGAGTAATTTATATCAACACAAAATAATCAATTATCTACTTAAACATTATCTGAGGCTGGTAAGGGTATAATGTAACTATACATGTATGATGTACATACCCACGTGTTGATATAAATAGCGATGACGTTTTACAAGCACGTGAAAGGTGTTCTAAATCATATGCACTTAATTATTGGTGCACACTAATAATGGACACGTGTCGAACACGAGAAAACTAGAAGTGGGAACTACTTTTATGCATAAATTATTTATTCACTATCGTTTACGTACTTTTAGACGTATACCTACTCTATGTTTTTTTGATCAATGTCGTCAATTTTCCAGCCGAGGATAATTGCACTTGAAGAGGAAAAAGGTTTACTTAGTGATTTTATTTCATTCTTACCCTATCTCTAAAGCTTTTACCTCTCCAGGAGTAGTCGTCTTCGACTGAAAAATTGACGACATTGGTCTACATTTTGTGACAATAAAAAAATGGAGTATAGCATACATCATTCATTATAAACACTAATAAGGAGTAGAGTTCTGTGGGAGAGGCAGTTAGAAGTTATTTCTCTACCTTTATTCTAAACTAGCAGCGCCTCGGTTTTACCCGCTTTGTACCCGTTCCCATGGTAATATCGAGATAAAAAATTGCCTATTACGTTCCGGTTGAATGTGACTATCCATAAAAAATCGGAATGAATTGGTATAATTTCTGAGATGTTCAAACGAAAAAAGCTCTTCAGCCTTATTAAATTGGTAGGTATATATATATATAGACTAGCTTTCTGTAAGTAGACAACTATAGCCTTTAGGTACTAAACTAACTCTAAACAATATAAACTGGGCCTGTATATTTGACGGATAACTTATCACAGCTTAATCTAACCATCTTAAGTATGTAGATACTAAGTTAAGTACCTATACCACAGTATACATCCAGTATTTTAACTCCATATAAACGGCCGAAACGCAAGTTATACCTACGCGCTTCGACCGTGGTACACTCCTGGTACGCAGGCAGTCGCGACAGTGCCGCAGTGGCTTACGGGCGGTGTGTTGATTTTTGTTTTTGGTTGTATGAATTTGTTATTAACACATTGTCCATGTTTCCCAAAACAATTTATAATGAAGCTTTATATTAGAATGCGGATTTTTTATACCTTAAAATTGAAAAATCAAGCGTTTCGTACGTACCTATCTGTCGAAAAAAATTTTCGGTCGGAAATTTAGACATTGTTATTCAATTCTAAACATGTTTTTTTAAATTAAATTTACCGTTCACAAATCATCACACATTTTTATTGAAACTTCCTATTCAATTTTAAGTATTTTAATTCTTTACATAAAAAAAAAATTACAGTCACAAAACTAAATGGAAACACAAAGTAGGCAAATATAATTAAAATGCTGGCGGGTGGCAGCCTTAGCGCATGTTTACGTACCGCGCGGCTGTAGGTATCTAACTCAAGGTCACAGCCGAGTTGAATTACTGTATGATAGTTATACTGTGCCTATACTCTATCTAATCTATAAAGGGACAGAAACCGTTAAACATATTTGAATGAAATTCGGTTACACATATTACATTCTCTGTTTAGACACGCTGTTGGTTTATACCATTGCGGCTTGGTACCTGTTTGTATTTGCCCAATACACTAAGAAGTTTTAGTGTACTGTAGTGTACCTGCGGGTTACGCAGGTACACCGTTTCGTAGAAAAATGTATTGTTTGCGTGTTATATTTCGCATAGCATAGATACCTACTTACTAATGTGAAAAGAGAAATCTCTTACAGAGAAAGGGTATTAACATCTGTCATAATCCTCAAAGCCCTTCTTTTTCTTTCGCCGTAATGTAGGTATTATCAAGAAAGGGCTTAGTCTAAAATCAAAGTCAAATATTATGTTTTTTCAGTTTTGGTCCATAAGAGACTCTTTTGAACTTACCATCCATTCCCATATTGCCTTACCGCCTTAATTATAAACGTTCTCTAACTAAAACACTGTTATAAAGTGTTTTGTCTTTTTTACCCTTTGGAGAATAGCGTATGTCGAAACGGGACAAACAATTTGATATCTAAAATCCTGTTAATAAGCGTTAACGAATAAGGCCCTTACACTCTACCAAAAGTTAGCTGTTATGATGAGTAACAACCAAGACTAAAATAGTACGAGTATACTTCTTAAATTGCTATATTATCTAGAAATCTTATCATAAGTAATTTGGTATGCGTCGAATCACAAATGTAATTTAAATTACCAGAGAGATATAAAAATGTAATTAACAATTGTTCAGTTGCTGTAGCCAACGGTACAACAAGTAATGAGTTAAATTATGACATGCAGTTATTTATGGTTTTTTCTCATAGAAATAAGTGGGGTAATTTGTCTTGAATGGTATACAGTTATGTCCCGAAAGTTATAAGAAATAGCGGCTTTTTTGGTCGTGTCTTCCTCTACCTGTCTGCCGGTCACTTACAGTACAGTGCAATGACCATTCCGTTATGCGGTTTTTTATTCCCGAAATGAAACACAAAGAATTTAACAAAAAATCTTAGATAAAAATGTATTAAGTCATGTCTTAATTTATTTTTTCTTAGTAAAGATGGTGCATAGTCTGATATCGTTTTGATATTAAACTTTTTTTATGTGAACAACAAGTACTAAGGTTATCAAACGGCAGGTTAATGGTCAGGTCATTTGCGATTACTTTTTGTACTTATTTAATAATTACTTCACGATAAAGCTTCGCTGGGTGTGGATGTAGTAATAATTTTAATAACAAACTATAGATTTATATCTTAGTTCTTACATAGGTACACGTTCTATAGTAGGTACATACACGAGTATTGATCACGGATATTACTTTAGGAGTACCAATTTAGGCACGAATGGGTTGTTCATGCCGCGCCTTCGCTGAGCGATGAAGCACTTAAGGTCATCCGGGCCAAGTTTACCATAGGGATAGACAGTTAGGAAAAAAGTAAGGGGAGAAGTCTTCCGTGTTCATAAATGCTGTTTTCTTAAGCTAGAGGAGATCAGATCCGAACTTGAATCGTTAATGTAGTGCTTTATGGGTGATAACTCCGAACCTCAAGATAACTCGATCCTCAAGATAACTCCGAACTGAACGAAGTGCCCTCTGTAGCACATTCGGATAGGAATACCATTATCGGCAAGATTCGGGCACTCGTTCAAGCAGTTGTCGAGCTGCATATACCTACTCACTCAACTACTGTAATGATCTAATAATCATCGCTTTATCAAACTTCGCTTCGAACGGTACTAATGCCCCAACGGCACAGACACGTAGCTAGAAGGTATGAACATTGGAAGGAACATTGGAATGGAGTCACCTAACCTCATACATAGATTCTTAGATGAAAAAATAAGTATCTATCACAGTCATACTGTAGTCATAGAGCTCGTTGCGTAGTTTGACTAAGCGATGTTAGTTCATTGCAATTGTTAAGCAACGTGCAGCTCGGCCCCTACTTGGATGGGTAGCCGATAGTGGCATTTCTATCTGAGCGCTACCGTGCTTCGGAGGGCACGTTAAGCAGTCGGTCCCGGTTATTTTAATCGTTTAGACCATGTCGGAGGCCTTTAGGCGGTCTAAAAACTGTACCAGGGTTGGCCACTGACCTACTTGAAATAAATAAATAAAGTGTTATATTATATACCTATGACAATTAGTTAGCTACTTACGAACTAAAGTAAACTTAATTTTAAGCTGACGATTATAATTGACTAGCAGTACCCCGGATTTACCCGTGAATTTTGAGATGAAAAATAGCCTATAGCCTTCCTCGATAAGTGGACTACCCAACACTGAAATAATTTTTCAAATCGGACCAGTAGTTCCTGAGATTAGCGCGTTCAAACAAACAAACAAACTGTGCAGCTTTATAATATTAAGTTTAGATTCCATAATACAAGCTCAGAGCTTAGTTTGGGTCCCACAAACCATGTGTGAATTGGACCGATAATTATTTAAGTGTTTATTTTTCTATATTAATTAGGTAAATAAATAAGGACCTAAGTAAGTATGTAATACTTAACAATATAATTTCTAAGGGTATATAAATAGTAACATAAGTATCTGTGTACTTACAGATAAACATAACACATTGTAAATAATTTAATAAGTAAACAAGTCATAAATGTAAGGGAGAGTATTTTATATTTTGTAATAAATTAAGAATAACTATTATAATAATAAAGTGAACGAAGGCATTTTATGCCTCTTTGTTCTTATCGTAACATACCTACACGTTTAGGTCATTGAGTCACAGACCACAGTTCATTATTTATGTTTAACACTCTCAGTTATTCCGATTTGTTGGTTAACAAAGGAGCTTCATAACCTATGTCAACATTACTGTATCATCATTCATCACGAATGTCACAGCTGTCAAGTTATGACAGCTGTGGA
This sequence comes from Cyclophora albipunctata, assembly GCA_963082685.1. Lineage (NCBI taxonomy): Eukaryota > Metazoa > Arthropoda > Insecta > Lepidoptera > Geometridae > Cyclophora > Cyclophora albipunctata. The sequence goes on along the minus strand of OY720121.1, from coordinate 8,301,619 downwards.
TTACACTGTAAAAGTAAATTTTTAAGTGTCAGTGTTAAGTGTAAATTAATATATGTACGAGTATATCAAAGTTGCCGTCACGATGCACTTATTTTAGTTTTGGTACTTAGCTAACTTGTGGAATATGTACATTTAATTTACTTAGTTTAATATTTTTTTACTTCAAAGAGAGCTTTTCGGGCGATTTATAAATTGGGGTCACGTGAGTCACTAAGGGAACGTTTTAAATCCAGTCGAATTCTTACCGTTCCTTCGTTATATATATTTGAAAATATGATGTATGCCCGCCGAAACTTGAGTAACCTTAAGGTGCGCGGAGATCACCACAGTTTTAATACGCGAAATAGAAATAAGCTTGTTGTTGTTAAGTCCAGGTTAGCGCGAACCGGGAAGTCTTTCATTGGTAGATGCATTCAATTTTATAATAAAATTCCCAAGGAGGTAACTGCTTAGTTAGTGAAGGTAAATTCAAATCGTAAAGACGTTTTATTGACTAAACTAAAGCATACTATAGCGTTACTGATTACATTGAGGACAAATATGTCTGGAGTCAAATTCCTGCACCAGCAACACTACCTGATTTTGACATGTAATCTTACTTTTTGTATTAAATTGTATTAAACCTTGATTTTAAAAAATAACCAGCAGAGTTTCTTGCCCATTCTTCTCTGCTGATGTTCTTCCGAATGGGTGGTACGTTCAAAAGAGACTCTATGGGGCCAAAACTGAATAAAAATATTTGACTTTGACTTTGAAGTTACCTAAATCCAACTTAACAACGTATTATTTCTTACTTTAAAACGAGTATCAGGTACTTACCCGCAATCTTGTAAAAACGGATTGATTAGTACTGATTATATTTATGTAAGATATACTTATCAAAATCTATTTTGAACATTTGACTTGTTTATCCATCAATATTCTACTGACATATATATTTATCAATGTTTTTAATACAATGCATTACTGGATTATGAGGATATTTTAAATTATTTTATTTTTCTTCATGTTCAACTGCATGTAAGGGCAGCTGGCGGGTGGTGGTGGTGGCGGGTGGCGAGGAATAGAAGCGCATTGTATAGATACTTGTACACCTGTGTATTTAGTTGTAAGTATACCAAAAAGTACTAAAGAAACAAAAAATCCTATTCACAAGAGTAAACTCGAATAGGTGTTGGAGTTTTTAGACCGCTCAAAGGCTTCCGATATGGTCCAACGATTGAAACAACCGAGACCAACAATTTTACGTGCCCTCTGAAGCACGGGAGCGCTCAGGTAGAAATGCCACTATCGACCTATCCTTCTGTAGTGAAAAAAAGAACTATCCGATCTACTTTTATGAAAATGTAAAAGTAGAAGACTGGTTGTCTGGATGTTCCTTAAAAGTTTTGTCGGATCATTATGATCATCATCAATGCCACAAGAGCCACAGAAATTAATCAAATCAACATAATTTTGCAATTAAATAATTACTTAGAGACGCAATATTTTAAGTGCCTTGCTTGCACGTGCCCGGAAGGAACGGTTCCTTCAAAACACCTTGAATAAAGCTTACTTCGATAACTAAAATATCTCAGTAATGTATTTTGATAACTGTACCTAACAGGTCGAATGAAAATAAAACTAACCTGCTTACAAAAGTAATGACATTTTTTTGCCAAATCGAACCAAGAGCATGAGGACCCAACCCTAAAAGGAGTTCTCCTGATAACAGAAATGGATATCAGTCTATATTTAAATATATTTATTGAATTACATATTTTAAATGGCCCTGAGGACTTATTTTTAATTCACTTTAATCAAATTTTAATAACTACGGCACTCTTTATTAACTAATGATCCCTACATACAGATTATAAATAACCTAGTTAGGGGTCAGTTGTAACACTACAATTAACGTCTTAGCCTTAATCTTAGTAATTATAAGCACATATGTACACAACTTCTATGGCAAATAAAGATTATTCTTATTCTTATTCTTAATGAAGCTATTCTATTTCTATAAGAATTTTAATTGTAAGTTAATGAAGGTTAATTTAATAACTTATTTATTTATTTTTACTAGGGATTTTTCTCCTACGGGCGGTGATTTGAATCTAATGTATGACAAACCTGTATAGCTGTTCTTCTCTGTTTTAACCGTTTGTCCATTCCAAGAAATTCGGGGTAACAGTAGTAATTTCTAGAGTACCTTTTTACCCAAATATAACTTTTTACGATTGCGACGAACCCCAAAGGAAGGTTATTGCGTAAAAGAGTAACCAACATCCATGGGTGCATTCGTGTCCTTCAACCTCATAAACTTTATTCAATAAGTAAATAGTATAATTTGTTTTTATATTGAAACTTCGAGATGTTTAATAAAATACCCTTAACTAAAGTACCTTTAAGTAGGTACTTGTATTTTGGTCTCTTAAAGGAACGCAAAGAATGAGTGACACTGAATTGTTAACTGGATGAAAATGGCTGGTTCCTGATTAAGAAGAAACAGGTCAATGAGGAATTTTAGATCGATTGAATACGTCATTTCGGTGATCCGGTTGTGCAAGCTATATCTACACTAATATTATAAAGAGGAAAACTTTGTTTGTTTGGCTGTAATGAATAGGCTCAAAAACTAATGGACCGTTTTTAAAAATTCTTTCTCCATTCGAAAGCTACATTATCCCCGAGTAACATAGGCTATTTTTCATCCCGAAATTCCCACAGGAATGGACACAACGCGGGTAAAACCACGGGGCGCTGCTAGTATTACTATATCTAAGTTAAGTTATCTGTAGCGCTTGTGGCGATTTTGACTTAGCGATGTCAACTCATCGCAATTGTGTAGCAACGTCCTGCCCGGTCACTACTCGGATGGGTGGCCGGTAGTGGAATTTCTATCTGTGTACTACCGTGCTTCAGAGGGCTTGTTAAATTGTCGGTCCTGGTTATTTCAATCGTCAGACCACGTCGGGGTGGGGGGAGGGGGGAGGGGTGTACGTCAGACCTTTAGTAGGCGGTCTAAAAACTCAGACACCAGGGTTAGCCACTAATCTACTCGAATTTACATAAGTACTTTAGTTAAACAGAATATGTACTTATAAAGTTTTTAAAGACATCTGATCTATCCTCGTAGTTATGAAATTTCTGTATCTCGATTATATTTTTATACCTATCCATTCACGTACCCATTTCGAAATTAATTTCATCAGATCGAGTAGAGTTATGTGGGTACTAGAAAAAATCTGTAGCACGTGACCGTTTTGTTAATTGGCATTTGGCAAAGTGCAGCTCGACTATTACGAGTACATGCATGAGTAGCCGTTAGTAGGCATTGCTATCTGTGCGCTACCGTGATTCAGACGTTATATTGTCGGGTCCGACCCGGTTGTATCTAACGGGACCAATCTTAGACTATAACGGAGTTATTGAGCCAGTTTAAAAACGTCCATACCTAAGAAAATTCGTACTTACATTTAGGTAGGTAAATTATTACATAAGCGAATATTATGAAGGATTCTTTAAATAAACATAGCTATAGACGTAAGCATGTCTATTTTCCATATGTTCATGAACTTTAGACCTGTAGCCATACCATGACCTCTTAGATGGCGTCTCAAGATCCAAGCAGATTAGTTTAGGTTTGCGTTTCAATTCGTACCGTGACCTTATTTAAACAATATCGCACTTGAATCGCCATCGCTTTGAATGAATGAACAAACCATTTTGCTGATCGGCTAATTGCGTCACTTCCTCTAAGAGAAGTTATTAAGGTGCGTTCGAAAACCTTAATAATTAAAATTACGGAAAGTTACGGTTTTTATGAGAACCTATTTAAAATGATAAGTATTATTTAAAACAAACATTGGTTTTTTTATACACACAATAATTATTTTTACCTAATTTGTAATCATAAAATGTTTGAACTTTATAGTATTTATTGCTCCAGAAACCAATGGTATTTTTAATTTTAAACAGACATCCAAAATAAAATTAAGATTTAAGTGTTCGGAACGTCACTGAAAGTGGCATTTCATTTTTGGCAAAGATCAAACAATTCATAGAATATAAAGTAGACATAGATTAAAATATAGACATAGATTATAATATAGACATAGATTAAATATATTATTAAAGGTATATTTTTTAAGCATTTAAATTATTACCTTCAAGCTCGTTTGATATAAATTGCGATTGTTAAAGATTTATTTCTACGAGTATTATGGATTAACCAGGAATATAAGTTAAGTCTCAGAATTCTAGAGCCTTGTGCCTTGTCGCTCTCGCTTCATTGGGGAAATTCGGGATAAAACAAAGCATATCCTCCATGTTTATATTGATAGTCATGTTTACCCTCGTAAATACCTACCTACTCGTACATCCCCTGCGCTCAATCCACACTATACAGTACTACAACCCGTCCGCGCTCGTATTTTATTTTGTGTAAGTACATATTATTTACTTCTCATCATAACTCAGAAAAGAAATGTCCAATTTTAATAATGTAAAGGTCTGTTGATTTTATTGGGGTCGTTAAACAGTGGTCTCAGTGGTCTCAGTTTTCGCCAATTGTTTGGTGAGGCTATATCGTGTAAGAACTAATAAATTCTTCACTCTCCAATCATGTAATCATTCAACGGGTTCGACTTAATCTTAGTATCTTAGTGGACATCGCCTCAAACGTCGATTAACTTTTTCTTCGTTAATCTCCAAAAGCTCCAAAGTTCTTAATTTAATATAATTAATTTAATTTTTAAATGCAAACTCGCACATTTTAATCAATTCTTTCAGTTGAATATCATTAAGTTATTTGCACAAATGCATTGTTTATAGTAAGGAACAATTAAACATTAATAATTAACTAAAGTACATACTTATTGTTGTTAAAATATCAACAACGGTTCAATTTATGTTAGAAAAATGTATCTTTTATTGAATTGCTAATTTTGACAGCTGAGACGCTTTACCAAAGCCGCAAAAGACGCTCATGGTACCAAATGAATGAACGAAAACATCTTTAGTATGACAAATAGCGAATCAGTTTAGGTAATCTGGAGCCATACCATGACCTCTTAGCGCGATACAAATGCGGACCTAAACTAGTTCGCTGTCAGTTTTCGTACCATGACATCAATGAGTGACAAATTGTAGTTGCTTAGCAGATTACTTAAACTGATTCGCTATTTGTCATACTAAAGATGTTTTCGTTCATTCATTTGGTACCATGAGCGTCTTTTGCGGCTTTGGTAAAGCGTCTCAGCTGTCAAAATTAGCAATTCAATAAAAGATACATTTTTCTAACATAAATTGAACCGTTGTTGATATTTTTAACAACAATAAGTATGTACTTTAGTTAATTATTAATGTTTAATTGTTCCTTACTATAAACAATGCATTTGTGCAAATAACTTAATGATATTCAACTGAAAGAATTGATTAAAATGTGCGAGTTTGCATTTAAAAATTAAATTAATTATATTAAATTAAGAACTTTGGAGCTTTTGGAGATTAACGAAGAAAAAGTTAATCGACGTTTGAGGCGATGTCCACTAAGATACTAAGATTAAGTCGAACCCGTTGAATGATTACATGATTGGAGAGTGAAGAATTTATTAGTTCTTACACGATATAGCCTCACCAAACAATTGGTGAAAACTGAGACCACTGAGACCACTGTTTAACGACCCCAATAAAATCAACAGCCCTTAACATTATTAAAATTGGACATTTCTTTTCTGAGTTATGATGAGAAGTAAATATGTACTTACACAAAATAAAATACGAGCGCGGACGGGTTGTAGTACTGTATAGTGTAGATTGAGCGCAGGGGATGTACGAGTAGGTAGGTATTTACGAGGGTAAACATGACTATCAATATAAACATGGAGGATATGCTTTGTTTTATCCCGAATTTCCCCAATGAAGCGAGAGCGACAAGGCACAAGGCTCTAGAATTCTGAGACTTAACTTATACTCGTATTCCTGGTTAATCCATAATACTCGTAGAAATAAATCTTTAACAATCGCAATTTATATCAAACGAGCTTGAAGGTAATAATTTAAATGCTTAAAAAATATACCTATAATAATATATTTAATCTATGTCTATATTATAATCTATGTCTATATTTTAATCTATGTCTATTTTATATTCTACGAATTGTTTGATCTTTGCCAAAAATTAAATGCCACTTTCAGTGACGTTCCGAACACTTAAATCTTAATTTTATTTTGGATGTCTGTTTAAAATTAAAAATACCATTGGTTTCTGGAGCAATAAATACTATAAAGTTCAAACATTTTATGATTACAAATTAGGTAAAAATAATTATTGTGTGTATAAACAAACCAATGTTTGTTTTAAATAAAACTTATCATTTTAAATAGGTTCTCATAAAAACCGTAACTTTCCGTAATATTAATTATTAAGGTTTTCGAACGCACCTTAATAACTTCTCTTAGAGGAAGTGACGCAATTAGCCGATCAGCAAAATGGTTTGTTCATTCATTCAAAGCGATGGCGATTCAAGTGCGATATTGTTTAAATAAGGTCACGGTACGAATTGAAACGCAAACCTAAACTAATCTGCTTGGATCTTGAGACGCCATCTAAGAGGTCATGGTATGGCTACTGAAGTCTTATCTATGTCTGCTTGTACCTCCTATGTTGGTACAAAAATACTTTGTGTCAAATTAGTTTATGTTAATTTGTTTTTTCTAAAGAGTTTAACTTACGAACAATGGTAATTTTTAGGGCTCTTTCAAATTAAGCGTTGTTAGTCGTGCTGCTACGTGCGTGTTGTATGAAAAATAAAAGAACATACGTGCGCGGTGTTGACGCACTACTGCGGTGCTTAGCCGGACGACTATAAACATAAAATTGAAACGTTTAAATTGAAAGAAACTTTTCAAGAGATACTCACGGGTCTTTCAAATTTATCCGTTTCGGACGTACTGTTGTGTGCGTTTTATTGGAGAAACAAAAGAACATCCTTGCCCGCGGATGACTGTGCTACGGCAACGGGTTACCGGACGATTAAAAACGCTTAAATTAAAGGAAGACGTAGTGTAATGTAAAACTGTATAATGTCTTGTTTCTATATCTTCTTATTTTCCATTGTTAACTCGCTAAGATGTAAATAAGGCTACTTAAATATTCATTTTATGGTTTTCTTTGATAAATTTGTAATTTTAAGTACATAGATACATGTTTCAATTTGGAGTACCACCTATCTTTACCAAAACTTAATTATTACCCAGAAGTAATAGAAACTATTCGATTCTTAATATCGTTCATATACAAGGTTCTTTATAAATATACTACCATCCAAATTGCTAAGTATACTTAGAACCTTGTTATATTCAAACTTCGACAATAACAACTAATTTAACAATGAGAATTTTCGAATCTACAGTTTGACAAAGTACTAAAGAGCATCGTATTTAGATTTAACAAAATAAGTATATACCTACAATATCTACTTACTCCGTAATCGTCCAATTTTGAAATCTTCCTCGGGAATCTCGGAGTGACTCAACAACTGTATGGTTACAATCGGCTTAAAGCAATAAAATCTTTAACGATCGTCGTACTGCGTTTTTTATTTATTACTAGCAGCGCCCCGCGGTTTTACCCGCGTTGTACCCGTTCCCGTGGGAATTTCGGGATAAAAAATAGCCTTCCCGCTGAATGTGACTATCTATTACAAAATGAATTATTCAAATCGGACTGATAATTCCTAAGATTACCTCGAACATACAAACAAACAAACAAACAAACTTACAAATTTTACCTCTTTATAATATTAGTATAGATTATTATATTAGTATTGACTAGCCGAGCCCTGCGTTGTCACCCGCGTTGTACCCGTTTCAATTTCGGAATAAAATGTACCCCATGTGTTAATCTGATGTACGAGCTTAGAATACAGAAAGTACTAGAAGTAGCATTCAAATGTATTTACAAGCTACACGCTGTGTCCAAAAACAGAACAAAGTCCCTCGCGTAGTGTTGTTAGCTCTCGCATTATTTGCCCATTTTTGGGGTAAATTTTGGGAGTTTCGGAGGTAATATGATAATAGAATAAAAATTGTCCTTTTCTATATAACTATGTACCTACCTGATTATCTCAAGAAATAGATAGGTATATTAAATAAAACGTGGTGTTAAGGTGGATGTTTGCACACTTTTAACGGGTGATGGAAAAATTATATATTTTTATTTTATTTTATTTTAAAGTATTCGGAAAACTTACAGCTAGGTACAAGAGTTACATAAAAAAAGAATAATAACTTAGGGCCAATTACAATTTTTCACTATCTAAGATGGCTAATATAGAAACATAATTTTATACCCGCTCCCCCTCTCCCCTTCTCCCTCACACGCACACCAAAAATTTGTTTAGAAATCCTATAGACTAACATACTTACTATTTAATAGGATTGTTAGGTTAGGTACATACGAGCCGCACTTACGCTTTATACTTTCTAATATAAAGCGTAAGTAAATATACGGCTAATACCCGAAGTGCGGCTACAGCCGCACTTCGGGTATTAGCCGTATGTCATTTTAATGAAAAGAGAGAGTTTAAACATGAAAAAAAAATAACCCTAACCTACCGAATTACTTACTATTCGGTAGGTTAGGGTTATTTTTTTTTTCATGTTTAAACTCTCTCTTTTCATTAAAATGACATATATATGCACCTAGTTCTAACCGGCTAAAACTAGGTGTAGCCGCACTTCGGGTATTAGCCGTAACATATATAAAAAACTGGGGAAGTGTGAGTCGGATTCCCGCACGGAGGGTTCCGTACTCTAAAAAACGGCAAAAAATCACGTTTATTGTATGGGAGCCCCATTGAATATTTGTTTTATTTTATTTTTACCTATCACCATTCTTGAGGTACAGCCTGGTGACGGATGGACGGACAGCGAAGTCTCAGTAATAGGGTCCCGTTTTTACCCTTTGGGTACGGAACCCTAAAAATGTTATTTTCGAATTCAATAGTAAACGGTTACTTTTCAGATAGGTAAGTTTTAAAGTCATTATTAGTTACAGTTTGAATTGAGGTAAAGGCGACTCCAACTGTAAAATTCCTTTTATTTACGTGCCTAACGTAATGGTTCAATTGAAAAAACCTTGAATTAAATCGAATTAAACATTTACCTACCTGTATAGGTACCACAATATACGAGGGCGGGTCAATAAGTCCGTGACTTTTTGAATTTCCGACCTCTTTACTGAAACAATAATACTGGTCCCGTCAACAGGCATCTGTAAGTTGACTCCTCTGAAAATTTGAACTTGCTGCGTCAGTTAGTTTGTGTTTTACAGCTATCTTTATCATCGTGAATTTCGTGTGCTTATTAAGCATTATTTCTTGCGAAAAAAAACCATTACCGAGACCAAGGCAAAGCTTGATAAATACTATGGGGACTCTGCACCATCGATTTCCATGGTAAAAAAGTGGTTTACTGAATTTCGTTGTGGCCGTACAAGCACTAAAGATGCCGAGCGTCCTGGACGCCCAGTTGAGGTCTCTACACCCAAAACATTCGAAAAAATTCACGATATGGTGTTGGCCGACCGAAGATTGAAAGTGCGAGAGATTGTGGAAGAAGTAGGGATCTCGCATGGCTCAGTGGTTTCAATTTTGAATGATCACTTAGGCATGAGAAAGCTGTCCGCAAGATGGGTGCCGCGTTTGCTCACAGTCGACCACAAACGCAATCGTGTAACAACTTCACAGGAAGGTTTAGCATTGTTTAATCGTAATATGGAGGAGTTTTTGCGCCGTTTTGTAACCGTGGACGAAACGTGGATCCATCACAACACACCAGAGACCAAACAACAGTCAAAACAGTGGGTTTCCAAGGGTGAATCGGCGCCAAAGAAGGCCAAGGTGGGATTGTCGGCCAATAAAGTTATGGCGACTGTTTTTTGGGATGCACGCGGGATAATCCACATTGACTACCTTCAAAAAGGAAGAACAATCAATGGGGAATATTATGCCAACTTATTGGACCGATTCAATGACGATTTAAAAAGAAACCGACCTCATTTGGCCAAGAAAAAAGTTCTTTTCCACCAAGACAATGCAAGGGTGCACACATGTGCAGTTGCCATGGCCAAAATCCATGAATTGGGCTATGAATTGCTCCCTCATCCGCCCTATTCTCCAGATTTGGCTCCGAGCGACTACTTCTTGTTCCCAAACCTGAAGAAATGGCTTGGTGGAAAAAGATTTGACTCCAATAATGAAGTCATCTCGCAAACAAAGGCCTATTTTGACGACCTCGACAAATCATATTTTTTGGAAGGGATAAAAAATTGGAGAAGCGTTGGACAAAGTGTATAGAGCTCAAGGGAGACTACGTTGAAAAATAAAATATATTTTTAATAAAAAAATCTGTCTTTTATTGCAAAAGTCACGGACTTATTGACCCGCCCTCGTACATGGAGCAAATGCTCTATGGCTATCTATGACTTTATTGAGCAACAAGTGTGAGTTAGCTAGTCAGGCAAGTGTTGGCAATTAAGCCATAATCAATTACAACTTCCTATTACAACTCTATTTATGTACATAGTAACAAGAAAAATACAACTAACTATAAAAATTACCTAACATCGTATAATTCTAGGCATAATTGGAATAGCAACAAAGCAATTTATAAAAACTGGCCAAATGCGAGTCGGACTCGTACATGGAAGATTCCGTGCTTTAAAAAACGGCAAAACATCACGTTTATTAGAAATACATCATCTGTGAAAATTTCAATGTCTAGCTATCACAGTTCCGTTTGGGTACGGATCCCTAAAACCATGGTTATGATTAATGGTAGATAAATTACCTATACATAAAGGTAGGTATATAAAATTCTCGTGTCACAAAGTTAGCTACAGTACTCCTCCAGGTCGACCGATTTTTATGAAATTTTGTGTGCATATGAGAATCGGCCAACATCTATCTTTCATACCTCTTAAGGGTGGTCCAACCCTTAATTTTTATATGGCAAAACAACGCTTGCCGAGTTACGTAGCTAGTAAATATGTTATAAACAAATATTGATGAATTCATCGAGTTATAAGTACTAGTACAAATAACTCGATGAATTAATGATAACTAGATAACAACAGAATATTTGTGTTGAGAGAACACCATATTGTAGGTATCTCCATTTATCACTACAGTCTCATTGAGAGCAGGCAAACAGTGTAATGCAAACAATTAAACACAGTACAACCCACGGAACAGCGAAGTGCTTACTGCTTCTCTTCTTCGTCTGTTTCAACGCAATAGAGATTTCTATTTCGTGATACAACCATAGCAATGAGATCAATTTTAACTTAATATTATAAATAAGTTACTGTATTCCCTCCAACCTCCAATATAGTTTTGAAAGGTCCCGTAAATCATAAAGATTGTGTTCCCTTTTATTATGTTAATATTTTTTAGGTTACATTAGGGGATCTTTTAAGGGCCGACACTGCCGTGCGTTAAGCGTGCGCACACCGCGGTTCCATACAAAAGTGAACTTTTGTGGGCGGCCGCAGCATGTGGCTTCATACAAAAGTGAAACGACGCGTGCGCCCGTCACGGGCGCACGCTTAACGCGGTGTTGACCCTCAGGATATCTTAGAAGGGTATCGTATTCTAGAACAAACAAAATTGAACCATTTTCACTTGATTTTGAAACATATTAAACTAGTTATCTTACAATTTAGATACGAGTTATATATGGCGTTATCTCACACTGTCTATAATTTATTCTACTTGTGTATTGTGTATGAATGAGTTGGCTAAGGCCTAAGGCCAAGGATTTTCATATTATAGTTATGTAGGTATTTAGTACTAACCAACAACTTTGCTTTTGATGTAAGAATAAGCTATATTCTGTTCTTACGAGAGCTAAAATTCAAAGTATCAACAAAGGCAACTTTTTTCTATAATAAGGGTAAGAATGGGGTAAGAATGGAATCAAAACACTTACCCTTTTCTCTCTTTAAAACGAATCGTCTTCGGCTGGAAATCACCTACATTAGTCCACATTTTAACTTTTGCAAGAAATAGTTGAGTGTACTGTAGGATGTTCTAGAAAGTACTTAATTATTTTAGAATAAGTAATATGTAGAACTACTTGCGAATTTTTAGTTCGATTCGGTTTAAATAAATCTTATCCTACTAAAATTACATGTTAATGCGTAACTTTGTGACGATGCATGATGAAACTACTGAAACTAAACTACTGAACAGATTTGGATGAACCTTTACAATAATATAGGTTAGGTATATGTCAAAATAAGACATAGGATTCATCCCGAAATTCCCGGAAACGGGTAAACAGCGGGTAAGACCACGAGGCGTTATGACATAAAGGTTACAGTTTATCTCGTTGACGACCTTCTGTCAACTAGATATTCTAGTTTAAAACAAGTTCAGGACCATAGAGTATAAATAGACGGCAGTAAGTACATATGCCAATAGAAGCGGGTTAGATTAGACACTTCTTACCAGCTATTTACTTTATATTCAACCAACAATGTTATGGAGTCACCAATACGTGTTTCGTCTTATTGTTTGAAAAGCCTTACTATCAACGCCCGAACAACGAATATTAACAGAACTCGGAATGATTATAGGCGACAAAACAAGATACGATAAATACTGTGTTTTAATTGGACACACATAGACGGCCAATTCTAATTTTAAACATTCTACCAAATTCCACCAATAAACTTTGTATATGTATTTATTATTAGCAGCGCCCCGCGGTTTTACCCGCGTTGTGTCCATTCCTGTGCGAATTTCGGGATGAAAAATAGCCTATGTTACTCGTGGATAATGTAGCTTTCGAATGGTGAAAGAATTTTTAAAAACGGTCCAGTAGTTTTTGGGCCTATTCATTACAAACAAACAAAGTTTTCCTCTTTATAATATTAGTGTAGAAGTGTAGATGTCATATCTTGTCGCCTTCTGTGTCATTCCTTGTGTCCGACAGAGCCAAGACAAAGTGTCTCTTCTTTGTGTCCATTATCTCTTGATAGAGAACAAAAGCATTGTCTTTTGAAGATTTTTTCGGTCCGATGTTGCCTTGGTATTGTTTTTGTCTATCTAGTTAACCTATACCCTTGGTATTACGCTAGGTTCAGGATAAAATAAGACCATTATTTTGAATATTTAACGTTTATTTATTTCTATTTAGGTACCTAAAACATAAATGCAAAAATAAGTAAGTAAACTAATAGCTACTTACGCCATAATTATTTTAACTCTTAAACAAGCGACTTAGGTCTCAACAGTAATTAGGATTGTTATAAGCGTGAACAATAATCACAACAAACGTGGTATAAAAGTAGTTACTTGTAATCATTGCTTAAATTAATTTACGATATGGTAGATTTGTCAAAAATCGAAAACTGTTCATTTAAACAACAGTGTATAGGTACAGGTGTTTTTTTGAAATATAATTGTTTAGTTTATTTGGAAATTTAATGTACGGATACAATTTTATCTCTTTTCAAAGATCTGTAATGTTTAGATGCTCGTAAAACATACTCACTCTAGCTGTTGCCAGTAAGTTCTTGCATGCAATTTATGTTTCCAAGTTTACCTCGGAACTTTAAACGAGCGTCTCTTTATACCTACTAGAAATAACAATTAAGAATAATGTTGAATTGAAACTGTGCGGTTCCTGCAAAGAGGTCGAAACGTCAGATAAATATGTAAAATATAAGCGAAATGTATCCGTAAACGTAATCAATTCAAAAGGAGTAGTGTTAACTTAGACATAAGAAAGCAACAAGAATTAACTGTTTAAGAACCAGTATGGGCTCTATTATGGACATAACATAGGCACTAGAGGCCTTATTCATAAACGCTTACCAGCAGCATTTTAGCTAGAAAATGATTTGTCCCTTTCTAACATACGCTATTTACCAAAGAGCAAAAGAGACAAAACAATCACTAACAGTGTTTTAGGTAGAGAGCGTTTATGAAGAAGGCAGTAGAAGTTTAATTGATATCAAAAAAGTAATCGCCTGACCAAGCACTTAATTGAAGTGATACTATACGGTGTATTTTTTTGTGCTATAGCTATGTGTTTTTATACCGTTAATTAGTCACTTAATATGAAAAAAAACCACTACTTATTTCTTAATTGAAACAATTGGCAGTTTAAAACAAATAAAAAGAGTATGAAGCTTTTAATCGCGTGCGATAATGTACTCATTATGCATTCGATAAAATGGCTGCATGTTTTAAAGTCCATAATAAGTTAGGTTAGTCACCTACTAATAAAAAAGGACCTAGGTACGTATTTTTGACCGCGAGACGTCCGTCATTAAACATATTCTTATTTTAAAAAACAATTTTGAACTAACAATTACCGTGACCACGAGTCGAAACGTCGGGACCTAAAAGTAAGAAGTTTGCTTTAAAAATTTTTACCGCGAAAAAAATTCGTGATTTCGTTTATCATTCGAATAGCTTATGTTTTTAATATAATAGACGCCATAAAATATAAATTTTATTCAAGCATCACTAACGACCTCGTTCCTAGGAGTGACTCTGACCCAAAAGTTAGGTAGCGTGGTGATGATGCCCTGTATTCTGGGTGCCAGTTCCTTCAATGGTTTCCCGTCAGCTGTGCTCACGTGGAACGCTTGCATGAACCCCGTGAATACTTGGAACATGCTCTGCCTGGCGTAAGTTTCTCCCGCGCATAATCTACGACCTGAAAATGTTAAAAATATCTTTGTTACTTATGTTAATATATCTTTGTTTTACTCTCCAAAGATGACTTAGGCTTGAGGCGCTTATTGATAAGGGTTTATAATACATACTTAAGATAGATTGTATCCTACAAAGCCTACTAATATTATAAATGCGAAAGTTTGCGAGGATGGATGTATGTATGTTTGTTACTCTTTCACGAAAAAACTACCGGTCGGATTTGGATTAAACTTTACAGTAATATAAGTTATACATCAGAATGACACATGGTATAGATTTTATTCCGAAATTCTCGCGGGAACGGGTACAACGCCGGTGAAACGGGTGAAGCGGCGCGGGGCGCGGCTAGGCTACTATATCCCACGGAAGAGCGAATTAATTACTGTGTAAGTTCTCTTTTTCTAGTACATCGTAAAACACAGGACAAGTAGGAAAGGAAGTTCTTATAAGTCCGTGATTGTATTAACATAAATTACGAATACTATGAAAGCAAATCTGCGTGTCTATCCGTTACGCCTTCACCTCTAACCCACATAAGCGATTCTGTTGTACAGACATAGATTAATTTGAACTCGCAGATGGAAATAGACTTATGCCTAATATCCCACGAGGTACGCTTCTGGTGAAACCGTGGGAATAAGTTAGTATATTTTATGTATTGACATTTTCAGCGAGAAAACTGTGTCATCCAAGCAGTTACATATTACTATAAACATATTTTAAATTCCAGTCATTATACTTACTTCTATTAAATATTGTTACAAAATAAGAACTCATCAAAGATTTGATGAAATTAAAATGACATTTATAATTTAACATATCCAGTTTATCTAATTAAGGAACAATACTATAAAATAACCTTTCATTCGTAATACAATTCAGTGACCTTATGTTTATTTTTACACAATGTTACGAAATATAAAACCTGATCACATGTGTAAAGGAGATATTAGCTTAAATCAGATTAAAATATTTTTAGTGATGTGCTATTTTTATCAATATCAATATGTATCAATATCAATATGTTAAATTTGAATATTGACCTTTTAATAGCTTTATTTAAATAAACGATGCTTTATTTAAAAAATATTTACACTTCATGAATGACTAAAAGCCTTTTTTGAAGGTGGGAAATGCGTATACGCCTCCTCGCTCATGTAGGGTAGATTAGAGCTGTTTGTGAACTCATTCTCATAGGCACGCCGCTGAGGCGCAAATACCCACTTAAACCACACCGTAATACGCCAGGGCGGATGATGTCGGGGATGCGGCGGGTGTCTCCGCATACCCGATCTCCCCGACGAGGAATAACTAAAAGCCTGTCACACTACATAGTTCCGACAGTTCTGGTCTATGAATACATGAAAAACTTATGTTACATTTCTGTATTAGTTTCTCACACATTTTTATTTGACTTCAGAATGGTTACAGAAACTTTCGTAAAAGTAATTAAAGCCAAACTTGACTGACTTTTACAAGCCAGTCTAAATACTGTACAGTCTAAATATAACATTTTGTAGTTATAATATATAATATAATATCTAATTATTTCATTGGTTTGCTTATCTAGACACGCGGCAGCGTGTCAAGCCAAGTTCAAGCAAAGGAACGGCTAGCCAGCGCCGAGTGTAATATTACACGAACCATTTGGTGCCACTTTTGACCCTTCTATAACTCAAAACCTATTTAACGTAAACACATGAAACTTCGTGTGTTTAATTATATCCATTAGGACATCTAGAAACCCAAATTTCATGAAGCTAGCTCAAACGGTTATAAAGATATGAACGTCAGAAAGTCGTAAATTTTAGTATTGACTGACTGACTGACATATAGTACCTAAACCTAACCTACTTCCAGATGACCTAGAAGGATGAAATTTGGAATCTAGCTCGGTAATTGTGTGTAAGCGTAAGAAAAAATCTAAAAATATAAAATAGTTAAAAAATAGGGGCCCCATACAAAAAATATATTTTTTAATTGTAGCGTTGGAACCGTTACTAGCAGATATTTGAAACTATCCCAATATATGTATTATTATATTTGCTATTTAACTGCAATATAAACGTAAAGTTAAGTAAAAAAAATAAGTGGTGTCCCCATTCAAAAAAACTTAAATTTCGCGCTAAACAACCGGCCAACGGTGTGTCGTCGGCGGCGCGCGGTAGGTACTTATGACGCGGTCGGTCCACCGTCGCCCCAGCCAATCAGCGTCAAGCTCTGATGAATAGTACACAATTATAAGCGGTAGCGATTTGGTAAAAATTTAGCGGGTCGGTTGGTTTATACCTGCATGGTAGTAAAGCGATGTATTATTGTTACCGATATAATGTATGTATTGACTAATTTAAGAATGCTGGTTGAACTCGCTCGCGCCTTGCACTACGCGGGGGCAGCGCGCGGCTCACAAGCGCTATACGATACAATTTAAAATGCGAACGAACCAAAGTACCTATGCAGCGGAAACGCAAGAAAAAACAATAAATATCAATACCTAGTTTTCTTTACAAAAAGTAATGATATCCCACCAAAAACATAAATGTAAAAAAGGAGAGCCAAGTTCAATACAAAAATTATGCATGGCTATGGGCTTCGCTGCAAAAAGAATGGAGATCTAAATGACGGCCAAGTTCTAGGCAATATCTCAATATGTATTTATAGGAACAAAATAACATTATGAACAAGTATTAAACTCTATTTCTTCTCTTTATTCGATACCTATGACAATTGCTGTTATTTAAAAATGTGAGATCTTAAAGTGGGTTAGATTTAACTTGGCCAGTTTGTTGTTATATGTTGAATAACTTTATAAAATGACTGCTGTAATGAAAACTGGTCAAGTCAAATCGAACTCACTTTAAGATCTCACATTTTTAAATAACAGCAATTGTCATAGGTATCGAATAAAGAGAAGAAATAGAGTTTAATACTTGTTCATAATGTTATTTTGTTCCTATAAATACATATTGAGATATTGCCTAGAACTTGGCCCTCATTTAGATCTCCATTCTTTTTGCAGCGAAGCCCATAGCCATGCATAATTTTTGTATTGAACTTGGCTCTCCTTTTTTACATTTATGTTTTTGGTGGGATTAACTTTACTTGAAACAATCTAATCAACAGACTTATTCGATTATCGATATTATGACGATAGTCAGTTGTTTTTTTAATTATTTAATCGTTTTGTTAATCCATGTAGATAAAGATAGGCTTGCTGGCCCCAGTAGCCATACTTACCTACAATTTATTTTGTTAGGAGATTTTAAATTTAAACTAAATTAGATACTAATCTATGTCTGAATTTCCACACAAAGATGGTTGAGCCTATAGAGGAAAAAGGTGTTCTGATTTGATTTCATTCCATTCTTATCCCATCATTGAACCTCCTTTCCTTTACAGAAGGAATTGTCTTTAGTCAGAAAAATCAGACGACTTAGTTCACATTTCGAAACCGAAATAATAGATTCAAATAGATTATGTCTGCTTATGTACTTTGAATTAAAAAGATAAACTCAACGTATCTATTAGTATCTAGCGGATTACAATTAAATACCATCTATAATATAATGCCTACATACCGATTAAACCTAAGTTGCGGATTAATTAGATTAAAGGTTATGTGTCATACCTACTATAGTATAGACCATACGAGTAGGTATAAGAACTATTAAAGTAAGTACATCCTACTAATATTATAAAGCCAAAGTTTGTGAGGATGGGTGTACATATGTAATTTTGTCACTCTTTTACTAAAAAACTACTGGACGGATTTGGACGAGACTTTATAGTATTACTCGTATAAGTAATTATTATTATTTTTTTATTTATTTGTACTTTGTATTTTTATTTATACATCAGAATAACACATACATTTTATCCCGAAATTCCCGCGGGAACAGGTACAACGCGAGTAACACTGCGCAGCGCGGCTAATACTACATAAAACGGTAAAGTTATAATTGCACACATTCAAAAAAATACATAAAAATGAACTACAAAATATTTCGTAGTCTAGACGCGTTTCAGCTGTCAGTTATTGATTTTTTCTAAGCCCTCATTTCACCGTTACACTGAACTCGATCAGATAATCTTAATCCGAGTGCTCGAGCTAAACGGAGATCAAATCTTCATAATTGATTCACTAAAACCGAGATCTGGACCTTAAAGTGTTCGCACTCTGACTTATCTGAATTTATTGCCTGAATACCTACCAAGAATTGGAATAAATAAAATTACTCACAGCATGCTGTACATCGTACTGAGAACACTTTTAAACGTGATTTTAAAAGATGACAATAACAAATGAAACGAGATACTGTAGTTCGTTGAAGTCTTTTTTAAGGCGGAGGCGATGTGGGTTGTAAAAAACATCGTAATATCCAACAAAGAAATAAAGTTTACGAAGTAAAAACGAAAAAGGAAGCCTGACAATTTACGTCTGTAAAAAAAATAGCGGAGAAGATATTGAAGAGCGAACAAAAAAGATACGAGTTACTAACAAAAGATGTCAATGAACGGGATTGGATATAAAGACAAAGGAGAATGACCTGTCAGCTGGCATTAGAGCCGATTCGTGTGATGGGTGCACGGGAGTCACTAAGAAGCACATTCAAAGACGCTAACATTCTCACATTATACTCACAATATATTTATGACAACCTTATGTATGTGCGCAAAAATCCTTGTTAAGAAAAACAGTGATCTCCATCAGCTAAACGTTAGGAATAATAAAAAGCTCGCTGTGCCCACTATTAAGCTTCATAAAGTCTCCCTTCGTAGGTCAACACAAATATATATATAATACCAAATTCCCGTTGAATGTGGCTATTCATTACAAAAATAATTATTCAAATCGGACCAGTTGTTCCTGAGATTGGCGCGTTCAAACAAACAAACATACTCTGACGACGTGGTAAGTCTTTCAAGAAATGTATTAAGCATTGACTCTGCCAAAAGGCGTATTACTCTAGAGTGTGTTTTAGACTCACGACGTTTGGAAATGAATTGCTCTATTATTTAGGGCTTAAAATTGTTAATACAATCATAAAAAATTACCCACACTGAGTTTCTTGTTAGTTCTTCTCAGTAGGTGGCGCGATGCGAACTAACTTAAACCTAATTTTAAGCTGCCGGTTATAAATAATTATAATGATATTAAAGAGAATTATAATGATATTAGAGAATAATTGTAATGATGTTAAAGAGAAATTTGAATTTGACCAATCATTTATTTTTCAGAATTTAAACCGTGCCGTGTAGACCCATCTAACGGGTATTTTTTTGAGGCTGCGAACTAATAACTAAGTAAATTGGGTCGGTGAGTGACCAAATTTGTTTTACTTAATATATTTTAGTACAGACCAGAATATGTTTTTAATATTTATCGAATGAACTTTATTTGAGAGATAATTTTATGGTACTTATTTGAATATATAATTTGGGGCGTGGCTCCCGCGTCTCATAAATACATGGCGTTATCAGAAGGTCCCATTTTGGACATACTCTCCTTAATGAATTGAGTATTCAACGCGTTCTCGCTGATATTAATATAGGCAAAAATGTCTTTTTAAATTAGGAATAATGCGTTGAATGTTAGCATCCAAGTGGCTTACCTCTAAAAATATCCTTTAGTTGAATAAAGTTTTAGGAAAGCTCTACCCTTTCAAAAAAATTTTAGCCTGTAGTGTGCCACCAATGCCTCCGTGGTCTTGCGGTTTGAGCGCTCGGCTCACGATCCGGAGGTTCCGGGTTCGATTCCCGGTGGGGACGAAGTCTCACAAAAAAATCTCTTTGTGAGACTACCCTAAGTTTGGTTAGGGCATTGCAGGCTGAATCACTGATTGCCCGAAAAGTAAGATGATTCCGTGCTTCGGAGGGCACGTTAAGCCGTCGGTCCCGGTTACTTTCTACGGATAGTAGTCGTTACATGAGCCATGTCAGAGGCCTTTGGCGGCTCAATAACTTTGACACCAGGATTGGTCAGGTTGACCATCCACTCGATGAAGATGTTCCACTAACAGGCAAAGGCTTCTCGTCCCACTGAATATATAAGTACAGTGAGGAGCCTTTGTCATTATCACTACGCTTCTTAATGCGGGTTGGTAATCACGAACTCGATCCTTGTTTGAAACATACTTTGCTCGGCCCAGGAATTGAACCCAGGGCCTCAGTCTTTGCAGGCAAGTGCACATACCATTAGCCCACAGAGGCGGCACCACACTAATTTTAACTAACGACACTCGGATGTCGACGTAACTTGTTAAGTGTCTGTTAACACAACTTCAAACCAGACGTTAAGCGTTAACAGACCATAAATCACTTAATGCTTAATGACCGGGAATTGGAAAAATGACGATAGAATCAGTTTGTAGAGGCAATCAATGTATACCAAGTTTTAAAACAGATCCAGATTTTTAATTTAAAATAAAAGATTTAAGAAGAAGCAAAAAATGAAACTTATAACGACAAGAGCAAAACGTTTAACAATGATCTCATATAAGAGTCCACAAACTTTATAACCCACGATATGAAGAAGAATGATACAGACGTGTAGTGTAATGACCTAATGACACCCCTCTGACTAGTGATCCCATACAGTTTTAGACGATCAGTTATATATATAAATCTATTTCTTTTGGATTGGCACAAAATGTGGTTAAATGTCGTCAATTTTCCAGCCGAAGACGATTGCTTCTGAAGAGGAAAAAGGTTTAGAGATAGGGTAATAATGAAATAAAATTACTAAACCTTTTTCCTCTTCAGGAGCAATCGTCTTCGGCTGGAAAATTGACGACATTGGTCCACATTTTGTGACAATCCAAAAGAAATAGAGTTATAGTTAGTATAAGTTATATAGTTAGAATATTATAAATGCAAAAGTTTGTGAGGATATGTATGGATATTGTATGGATGTATGTTCGTTGCTCTTTCACGCAAAAACTACGGAACAGATTTGGATGAAACTTTACAGTAATATAGGTTATACATCAGAATAACACATGGGATACATTTTATCTCGAAATCCCGCGGGAACGGGAACAACGTGGATAACACCGCGGGGAACGGCTAGTTAGTTATATATTAAAAAAAAAGTATGAGCCTGTAATGTCCCACTGTTGGGCAAAGGCCTCTCATCTCACTGAAGATATCAGTACAGTGAGGAGGATTAGGCGTAATCACCACGCTTGCCTAATGCGGGTTGGTGATCTCAAACTCGAGCCATGTTTGAAAAGTAGGAAACATGTTAATGCTCGACCCGGGAATTGAACCCGGGACCTCAGTCTTGGCAGGCAAGTGCACATACCACTAGACCACCGAGGCGTATATAGTAAGAATTATATTAGTTACAGACGATTGTAGATGCCTAATTAGGAATATCCCACAAGGTTAATTTTCGGTTGCGACCGCAACAACAGGCAGCAACTGCCGATCGCAAGCATTACTGGGTTCTATAAATCTGTCTAATTCATAGAATCCAACTAAGAAATTATTAGTGCTGCTAGTGGAAGGTAATTACTGCATGTTGGTGCCGTCGGTACCGAATAAAGAAGAAAAGTATTTCAGTAACATATGAGTATACTTAAGTATCTCCATAAATAACTTGAAACTGGAACCAGATTCACAAGTAATTTTCGCAATACCTCATCATTTCACATTATCGCTTGTTATGATATTTAAGTTAATATTAAGTTATGGTAAGTAAGTAGCTCATGCTTATGATACGAGTATAGTAGTGTATTAATGTAAGTGGTGCTGACTGCTGTTGTTTAGTGGTTTGAATCAACTGGTAGAGAGCGTTCTTTTTTAAGTTGTATTCTGTCCTGGTTTGTAATGTAACTCGGTACCTCTTGGTCAATCAAATGAGTAGTACGTATGAGCAAAATACTTTTAGGTTTTGTATTTAGGTCCACTATTAGTAAAGTTGTACTTTTCCTACTTATTATACGAGTAAGTGCGTTACCGCACTAGCCTAACGCAGATTTAATTAGTAGATTACAATGACAGAATTCTGGCAGATAACTCCAGCTTACGTTCACGTACCAGTAAATGTCAACATAAAATGTCAGTCAGCACGGACGAAACAAAAAATCGTGGCTTTCTACTAGCCGCCCGAACATCTTTAGTTAAGAAACAACACTTTCACAGCGTAAAAAATCATGTTTTTTTAACGCATCTATGCTATGATAACCAACCGTTTGAAACAGACAACCCTTAGTGGGCTTTTATTGCTTTATCGATATTAACTAGCATTCGTTACTTAACATAGCTAAGTAACGAAGTGGTAGTGCACCACTTGTATAAATAATAAACTATTTTACTGTCATTTGCCTATAAATGTATAGCATGGAACCCTTACCTGCGCCAAAAGGTAAAGATTTATCTTTGGCCACGTTGAGTTGTCCGTTGTCTATGAAACGTTCGGGGCGGAAGTTCTCCGGGTCTCCCCAGATCTCTTTGTCTATGTGCAGCATCACCAAGTTTGGACTGACCATTGTACCCTGAAAAAACGTAGTACACATTTTTAAACTTTTGAATATCGATCACTTTTGTTATACAATACTTTAAGCCTTGTTTAAGGATTTTTTATGAATTGACCGTTAGTAAAGGACAAAATGTAATTCATTGTGATATTAAATTTATTTGTCCTGAATGTTTTTTTTAATACAATGACGTATGTAATTTCAAATTCATATTTTACCTATCGTATGTTGCCTTATGTACGTACCTCGATTCTGGTTCAGTAAACGCGTAGCTTTTAAAAAAGGCTTATTTGTTTCTAATTGCTTGCTGTTTGTAGATGAATTTGCTTACCTCTGGTATGTCGTATCCTCCAATTGTGGTGTTCTCCATGGCTCGATGAGGAACTCCTAGCGGCACCAAGGTTTCGAGTCTCATCATCTCTCTGATACACGCCTCTGTGTACGGCATGCTGAAATATTTACAAAATATATCATACACCTGGGCCTATTATGAAAGGCTCAGTTATTTAAAACTTGGTACCCAAGTGACCATACTTTATCGAATAAAAATGGTCAAAATAAACTTCAGAGTTCAACCTTGTGTTAACGAAGACTAGTGGGAAATAGGTAAAATAGTATTTAAAAGCAGATCAAAATTAATGGTTTCCATCAAAAATAAAGCAAAAAAATATAAAATATTCGAAAACTGGAGAGCAGACAAGCTATATGAAATTCAGTATTCTGCACTGGACCCTTTTGATATCCATTTGGCACTGGATGAATAACATTACGAAACATCCTATACCAATGTGAAGTATGGAGTATCATCGGAAACCACTTACTTCTTCCTATCATCCAAATTAGGCATCCTATCTCTTCCTACAACGCGGTCTATTTCTTCATGAATCTTGTCTTGTACTTCAGGCTGGTACAGCAACCGCTCGACCAGCATTGTGAGAACCGACTGCACAGCAGACGCGGAAGGGAACATGTAGTCGACACAGGTCAGGACTAGCTGGTCAACTGGAAATAGAAACGGGAAGGAGTTAAGGATCGAAAATAATGGCCGATCAAATATATTCTCCTTTCTTAAGTCTACAAACCAAATAATTGAAACTGATTTTACTAGATCGTAAATGTACCTATCTACTCAATTTATTGACTAGGTGGGAGGGGTAGGCAGTGGTGGAGCAAGGGGTAAGAGGGGGATTTTAAGAGGTTCAATCCTCCCCCCAAACTGAAATCCTGAATCTAGCCCTAAGCTAGTCAAGTCCTAGAATTCTGAGTGAAGATGCCACGCCACATGCCACATTCATAAGTGATGTAGTCTGTTCTATATACGATGCATTACATATGTATGAACATCCCATAAAAGTAACTGTATGATATATGACTACAGAGTAAAATTTCACAGCTCATAACTTTTAAACTGCTTGCAAATTACGAGAATACATACTTATTCATGCACTCATTAGTATGCACTTAAATGAGTATCTTCAGTGTATTTTTTCTGAAGAAATTAAAAATATTAATTATTAGATACGTATATGAGATTTTCCATCCAATGACAAAAAAAGGTTTACTGACTTTATTCCATTCTTACCCCATCACTGAATCCTATTCAGAAAGAATTATCTTTGCTTGGAACATCGGACAAATCAGTCCACATTTTAAATTCCATGACACAAAAAAGATATTATACTTATTACCTTAGAGAGTTTAAAATAATAAACATTTATCTTTTATCTATCTGTTTTATAACATTTAAGAAATCAGATACTTAAGACATACTCAACAACATTGTAAAAACTAATTATTTTAGTGCTTTATTATTCTAACATTGTTTCCTTGAATATATTTATTGCTTATCTACTTCTCTAGACACTTAAATCTTATTTGTACATAATACTTAATCCTTACTAATATTATAAATGCGAAAGTAAATCTGTCTGTCTGTGTTACGCAATCACGCCTAAACTACTGAACCGATTTCAATGAAATTTGGTACAGAGATGGTAGATAGTACAGGGGAAGACATAAGCTACGTTTTCTTTCCAAATTCCTATGAGAACTGGTACGCTGTGGGTGGAACCGCGGGGAACAGTTAGTTATATATAATCATTGTTAGTAAATAGTAATTATAATTGACAAGTAACGTCTCTAGATAACCTAATTGCGGTTCCAAAGACGGTAACTTCACTTCTAAAGGTCTCAACGATAAGTTATCAGACAGTGCGTAATCTGTGTACTAAATATAAGGAAACTGTTAACAACGACCGTTTTTGCAACTACAATTCGCATACAGTTTTGAAATAACATTTCTTCTTTGTTGTCCGCAAGCAGTAAGTTTGTAGTTGCGAATCGAGAGAACTTTTCCCCATTCGTAACTACGAGTAGTTATGTACTTACGTTGTTGGTAAAATTTCACAACCAATGAATGCGATACAATATATTTATTTCTTATTCACAACCCTCATTGTTCGTTGACTGTATTTAGTTTTTTTACCTGATTCTTTAAATTTCATAAGTAGTTTAAAGTTCATGGCTAAGGACGGGTTGCTTCAGCTTAACACAAAATTTCAGTCTCAACAGACGTAATAAAATGAAAAATCGTGGCGTCTACCGCTCGAATAACTTTACTGTAATTTAAATTATCAAACTACGTTTTGTATTTAACAAACACTAAACAGCAGCAGTCATGACTTTTTAACAAACATATGTAACCGCTAGCCGTGCCCCGCGGTGTTACCCGCGTTGTACACGTTCCCGTGGGAATTTCGGGATAAAATGTATCCCATATGTTATTCTGATGTATAACCTATATTACTGTACAGTTTCATTCAAATCCGTCCAGTAGTTTTTGCGTGAAAGAGTAACAAACATACATCCATACATCCATCCTCACAAACTTTCGCATGTATAATTTTAGAAGGCTAACAAACTGTTTGTGACAACCCACCCTTAGCCATTGTTCTTAGGACTATTAATTTAGTTCATCTCACTCACATACGGGTGGAGAGGTCAAAAGACAGATTATTACACCCGGTTTGATATAAATTTCGCTCTGTACGGGTGATTGGCCGTTGCACTGAGGGTGACTGCCGGTATCACAATAACGTGTTATGCGTCATTATACTAAAGAAACAATGTTCTTTGTAAGAGCAAATTCGAGTCATTGGATTAATTTTCATAATAAAAGGTTTTAAAAAGTCTTTTAACCCCATACTTAAGATCAAACGTGTAATGGATTTTTAGGTTTAAGCAAACACTACTCATTTTGAATTGAAATTAAGATTACGGATACACGCTTCGTTTTTGTTATTTTTTTATCTGACGATTCGGCCCACAGACCAGGAAACAAGATAGACCGATAACTCCATACATTCTGAGTGACACGATAGGCGGTGCGGTGATTCGCTAGGCGGCAGATCGTGTTCAATCCAAACAAATCTCACTCACCTTCACTCATCCTTAGGCTGTGGCGAAATTCGTGGTCTGTGGGCGAAACTGTACTAGTGATGCCTAATTCAGTTCATTCTTTTAAATCGGTATTAGTGATGTACTTACTTTTTGTAATAAAAAAAACTCATGACTTGTTAAACATGTTTATTATTATAATTAAATAGTACTGTACCTACATCATTTTTTATTTATTCAAATACTACAAGTACAATATTTACACAATAGCAATTCTCCAAAAATTACCGGTTATTTGAGAGCAAATAAAAGTTTACATTGCAAATTTTATTTAATTTAATGACTACAGCAATAACCAGTCTGTCGTCTACAGTTTAATTGCATATATTTTAGTATTTAGTTCACAGTTTATAAGTACCTATTGCTCCTTTTCATGATTTTTTATGTGGTGTAGAAATCAATGCTTTAAATGTTTCAATAAAAGATTATTTACCAATAATAAAATTATCTATTAAAAAGTATTGTGCCTACTACTTCTATATCAATTGCGAAATGTTTACATATTACGCCGCAGTGGCAGCGGCATCGCTGTCACCGTGGCTCTTCTTTAAATCTTTATGCAGAAATTCAAGTCTCTTCGTACAAATTAGCAATGTGAACACTCTTAGAATACAAGAAGTGTGAGGCGCAACATTTCGGTAGCATAAATTCTGCTGTTGCAGTTGGTGCCACACGACGAAGCAAAATGAGTTTGAAATTCAGTTGAAAGTAAAATTAGTGACCGAAAATATGCGACTCACAAACTCACAACTCACAAAATTACGCTCGTTTGGTTTCAAGTTAAGTCGTTAAGTATTTATATAATTAAATTAAAAAAATATAGAGAATATCTTTCTTTTTTGTGGTAAGGTTCTGTTCTGGTTTATCAGTGTCTCCCAAACTGTAAACAGGTTTCCTGATTCGTTTTCCAGGATTCTTGAGATGTTTTTTGATCTTCTGCTTGTCTCGCTGCCTAGCTGCTTGCTGGAAGCTCTTCAGTTTTTTAATTTCATGTCTGTTTTCCACCTGAAGCAAACATATTATTTTTTGTTTAATGAACACATCTTCTTCTTCATCGAGTGGATGGTCAACCGGACCAATCCTGGTGTCAGAGTTATTGAGCCGCCAAAGGCCTCTGACATGGCTCATGTAACGACTACTATCCATAGAAAGTAACCGGGACCGACGGCTTAACGTGCCCTCCAAAGCACGGAATCATCTTACTTTTCGGGCAATCAGGTGATTCAGCCTGCAAACAAATTAACACAAATACTTATTTGTTATGATTAAGATATTATGTGATTTGTTTTTCCTATGTTCCACATTAGTTATAAACAAATTAATACTACTAATATGCTCACATTGTCCTTTATTTAAATAAATGAATAGTAGTTATTGTGCATACCTGCTTAGACATCATATAGAATATAGTACAGTAGTCCATCGCTGCTTCTTGTTTGGTCTCGAGTACTGCTCTACAATTGACACGAACTTCCACATGGAGAATGTATCTGCAATAAACAACGAATTAACAATTATTTAACCACATACGGTGAATTTGGAGATGCGACTCCCTTATAATTAATATATATGTTAAGAGGTCTTTCATATGATGTATGTTTATGTTATTCTTATTGGTGGTGGGCTCATTTATACTTGTCCATTGTCCTTTATTTTTATAAATGTATAGTAGGAATTGTGCATACCTGCATAGACATCATATAGAATAGTAGTACAGTAGTCCATCGCCGCTTCTAGTTTGGTCTCGAGTACTGCTCTACAATTGACACGAACTTCCACATGGAGAATGTATCTGCAATAAACAACGAATTAACAATTATTTAACCACATACGGTGAATTTGGAGATGCGACTCCCTTATAATTAATATATATGTTAAGAGGTCTTTCATATGATGTATGTTTATGTAATATATATATAAATATATACCTGGACAAATTCACACACGGTTAATTAGACCCAAAGTAAGCTCTAAGCTTGTGTTATGGAATCTAATTAACTGATACTACTACTTATACATACACAAATACTTTTATAATATATAATTGACACCCAGACGTCGTCGCCAACAACTATGTCTGCACATATTGTTGACTCCGGGCGGGAATCGAACCCGCAACCCCCGACACAGTAAGCGCTCTCACTGCCACTGTGCCAACGGGCTTGTCATATTCTTATTGGTGGTGGGCTCATTTATACTTGTCCATTGTCCTCTATTTTTATAAATGTATAGTAGGAATTGTGCATACCTGCATAGACATCATGTAGAATAGTAGTACAGTAGTCCATCGCCGCTTCTAGTTTGGTCTCGAGTACTGCTCTACAATTGACACGAACTTCCACATGGAGAATGTATCTGCAATAAACAACGAATTAACAATTATTTAACCACATACGGTGAATTTGGAGATGCGACTCCCTTATAATTAATATATATGTTAAGAGGTCTTTCATATGATGTATGTTTATGTAATATATATATAAATATATACCTGGACAAATTCACACACGGTTAATTAGACCCAAAGTAAGCTCTAAGCTTGTGTTATGGAATCTAATTAACTGATACTACTACTTATACATACACAAATACTTTTATAATATATAATTGACACCCAGACGTCGTCGCCAACAACTATGTCTGCACATATTGTTGACTCCGGGCGGGAATCGAACCCGCAACCCCCGACACAGTAAGCGCTCTCACTGCTACTGTGCCAACGGGCTTGTCATATTCTTATTGGTGGTGGGCTCATTTATACTTGTCCATTGTCCTCTATTTTTATAAATGTATAGTAGGAATTGTGCATACCTGCATAGACATCATATAGAATAGTAGTACAGTAGTCCATCGCCGCTTCTAGTTTGGTCTCGAGTACTGCTCTACAATTGACACAAACTTCCACATGGAGAATGTATTTGCAAAAAATAATAAATGAATAATTAATTAATTAATGAACCCTGAGCAAAACAAAGATTTAAAACGACATTGCAAGTTATCATCAAGTAGCAAATCAGCGTGCGGGGTTTCACCCTCGTTGTAGAAATAGGCGAGGTTTCTCTCGCATTAAAAAAACCGACTTAGCCTAGGCTATCTTTCAAAACTTTATCCATTGTACTAAATAATGTACCAATTTTAATCCAAATCAGTTCAGTTATTATTGGGTGAAAGAGGAACATACATCCATAAAAAAATTAAAATATTACATACCTAATAATTATAACAAAACAGCTATGTACTACGCCTTCGCGTTGATCTGTAGCTCGCTCCCTTAGTGACCTTGTTCTGGATCAACGCCTCCATTTCAGCATCTTTGGGTCTGGAATCAGAATGATGAATTCGTCTATTAAAATTAATGCACCACTGTTTAACTTGCATTCGTATAACAAAAAGCCAAAATGCTTTAAAAAATGTTTCCTTGTGGAGCAAACAATTATACCACGAAGTATCAATTTTTTGCTCCAACGCCTAGATCAAAGGTGGATAAATGTGGACATTACACATGGATGGAAGGGCTTTATCAATAATATAAATGGACTGCCAAACAATCTGGCTTAAAGTACTAGAAGGATAAAATAATCTACGGACATCGGAATCATACTCTCTCAACACTATCAATGAATGGGAAGCGTCTTTTTCAGCAATCAAGGCTTGAAGACATATCTCACAGTCTGAGATACGAAGGTTGGGAATCAAATAGCGACAAATGGCACCAGCAATATATGGAACGGAAAGAAAAAAAGAAATTGAACATGAGAATAATCTCTTAATTTCGGACATACCTTCAACCACTTTACCATTATCGGCTTCGAGTATGGAACACTAAAAAACTTGAACCGGAAGCCCCTGCTGCAGCACCCAGGGACAAAACAGTGGTTAACCATTTTGTAACACTTAATAAAAATAAATACAATAAATATGTTTACGACGGATTTGCAGATTGTGCATAGGAAAAAATTCCGACTAGCAAAAAGACCGGCAAAACAGAAGCGTAAAATATTTTCCTTCAACAATGAAAAAATCAAGATGGAGGACAGAGGAATGCCGACAATGAATGAGTTGAATGACGTAAAATTAAAATACCTTCAAATGACCTTCAATGTGATGAGATAGTCGGTGATTCGCTAGGCGGCAGATCTACCACAGATCTACTATATTGAGTTCGTTTACCTACCTCACCTGATACGCACTGATTCGGCCCCTTTACAGGAATCCTGGGCCTCAAGTCTGCTATTACAATAGTGTCAGAATGGTCTATCATTGATTTCAAAATTGTTGATTTTGACAAGTTTCGTAGTCTACTATTACAATGGCGTCATTGTGACTTTCCAATGGTCGACCACTGACACTCCAATGAAAGAAATGGCATAAAATGGTAGTCCTAGTCTCGTACATAATGACAAATGAATGACTGACATAAGCGGTAGTCTGCTAAACTTTTGACAGTTCCTTTGATCAGTGATCTACCACTATGACATCATTGTGCAATCATTGCATTTGATTCATGACGCGGTAGAAAAGTGTTTGTTCGCGGTTTGTAAATAGGTAGTGTTGATTTATTTATTACGTGGAATTACGGTCATGTATTCACTACGACTCAATATTCTTGAGTTAGCTAACGCAGTGGATGCTAGAGAAAGAAGGACGGAGGAACGCAAAAGACGTCGTCGAGCCCGTCGCTTGTCGAGAATGAATACGGACCCCCTTTTTGATATTCCCGAGGCGGAATTTGTGAAAACGTTTCGTCTTGGGAAGGACTCAGTAAGGGGGTTAGTTGAAGAACTCGTCCCCCTTATCGCCAGGCTCGAAACAATTGCGTATCGACAGAAATGAAGGTGAGTAAACTGAACTTGACATTGATTAATTATTCCATAAAAAGCTTTAGCTACACTTACATAAACACGAAATGTTATATTGATTAATGGTAATGTTAAATTTTATATTGCAGATTCTAATTGCACTTGCATTTTATGCATCAGGGTGTTACCAAACTTTGATTGGACAGAGTGCCCTCCATAATGTTTCCCAAAAAACTGTGTCACAGGCCATTAACCAAGTAACGGAGGCATTAAATAAACTGTATCACAAATATATTAAATGGCCTACACAATCTGATGAAAGGAATATTATTAAAGCTAAGTGAGAAATGAGATATACCCGGATTGTGTTGTTTATATTACCTGTTTTACCTAAACAGAATTATTTAGTTACTAAAACTTTCAGGTTCTATCAGAAATTTGAGTTTCCTGGCGTCCTCGGTTGCATTGATGGCACCCATGTAGCTATATTAAGGCCGCACATACATGAGGAGCGATATTATAACAGAAAGGGCTTCCATTCCCTTAATGTTATGATAGTAAGTATAGGGTAGAAAGTAGAAATGTCTACCTACCTATTGCCCAATTAATATAATATAGGTAATGCCAAAATACTTATTACCTATGTAATTCATTTACAGATTTGTGATGCTGATTTAAATATTTTATGTGTGGACGCAAGCAACCCAGGCTCTGCACATGATTCCACAGTATGGCAGGGTCATCCAATCAGTCACCACTTAAGACAAATATCGGAAAATACGAATGAACAAGTATTTTTATTAGGTAATACAATATTTTTGTTGGATGAAAATCCTAAGAACTTTATCATGTTCATGTATTAGTGTTTGTTTGTAAAATGATTATAATTTTCAGGTGACAGTGGGTATCCACTAAGAAAAACAATGATGACCCCAATCCTCAATACTGTAGATGGGACACCACAACATAATTATTATGTAAAACATGTAACTGCACGCAATACAGTGGAGCGTTGCATAGGCGTATTGAACAACTTTTTAACTATCCATGTAAGATTTGTATAAAAATATAATTATGCGTCAGCGAGAACAAACCCGCGCGATACAAACAAATATTGTATTAGTTTTAAAAGCTTGTAAATAAATATTTTTGTGTGATGGAATGTTGTGTTTCAATTTTTTTTGTTTGACATGGTATCTATTGAAATATTTAAATAACCTAAACCATAGTTTACCCCGCAATTTTTAAATAAAATATCATTTTGTACATAATGGTATAACTTTTACTAAGTTGTATGTTCTGAACTATGTTATTTCATAATATTGCTTCGCACTCTTATAAATTATGTGTCATTCAAAGCACCATTTCAGCCATAACAAAAAATACCAACACAAGTAGGGTCTAATTACAATGAGTTAAGTCGTAAATAGCTTCTAAGTGCCAGAAGTCGAAGCGCGCGCCGGCCAAAAAAAAACGGTCGGCGCGTGTTGTTTTTGCGCCACGCAGAGCGCGCGGGGCCGGTGTAGCAAGCGGAGAGTAGTAATATTCTTTGGATAATACTCTCAAAGTCAATTCAATTCAATTTTTGTTTGATGGCCTCTGCTCACTGCTGACATTTCGTCGCAGTCTCTCAAAGTCTCATGAAATATTTTGAAAAATATACATTTAAAACAAAACCGATAACCGGCGGCAGTTGTGTCAAAGTCAAATATGACATTACTATGTCACATTTGATTTAGACAGCTAATAAAAGATTATTGAGTTATTTTTCTTTTAAGTTTATTGCTATTTAGGGACTTCTTACTACTTCAGATTGTTTATAACACTAATAAATCCTATGTAAAAATATATCTTATTAAAATCTAGCATGAATAAATGTTCAAGTTTAGTAGTAGTTTTTCGAAAATCATTTCTACCAACGGGTTTTATAATAATGGCAGCACGACTATGTCATTCTATTACAATTCTATTACGAGACCACTGACCGACCACTGACCGACCATTATGAATTAGCAGACTACGAATTTTTGGCAAAATGACAATGGGGTCGTATTGGAATGACGAGTTTATAAAAAATAGCAGACTTGGGGCCCAGGTCACTCATGTCGTCCGAAACGTCAGATAATGTAAAAAAAAACTGACATGTATACGTGTAAATAAATTGATCTCTCGTTTGTTATAAGTTGAAAGCTTCCTAAACAATGGACCATTAATGAACCCCTTTTTTCTTGGGATTAACAGGTACCTATTAGAACGTGTTCACATGACAGGCGCTCAACGTGCGTTAGCATGACGCTTTAAATCAAATGTATTCGTTTTGTAGTTGCACAGGAGTTGTAAACGATACGTGAACCTGATCTTAGGTGGGTATAATATTTTCCCTAATGTGTAGGTACCTGAGTAACTAGTTTTATCATCTGCCTCATAAACCAATATGATTGGACCCAATTTTTTGTTGTAGCACTCGTGGCGTAGACTGACTAAGCGATTTTATGTAGTTCAATGCGATTGTTAACCAACGTGCCGCTCGGCCCCTACTTGGATGGGTTGCCGATAGTGGCATTTAGTCGGTCCCGGTTATTTCAATCGTCAGACCATGTTGGAGGTCTTTAGGTCTAAAAACTCTGACACTAGGGTTGGCCACTAAATGAATGAATGAACCCATTTCGTTTTAAAGTTTATAGTTTCGTCCATTTTAAACTTTTTCTTAGAAGGTACCTGAGTAAGTAGTCTTCTCTTTCTGCCTCATCTCCTGCTTCATCTTGGTGATGTACATGTCCAGGAAGTGTCTGTCGTAGGACTCGTCGTGGGTCAACATCACTTCGTCTATTATTTTCTGGAACGCAATATAATGAACAGTTAAATCTTCTAGGTATGGCACTTTTAGAAGGACAGTAAAAAGAGTAATCTCCATTCTTTGGAACCATTTCAAAACTCTTTCGAAATTACTTAATTGACATCAAATTGAAGGTAATTTCTTAATTGATGTACGTATAATACGAGTAGGAATATAGACGCAAGCATACCAAAACAAATCCAAATCTGAAGTTATATAAACTAAAATATTGATAAACCTAGAGAGCCAATGAACTGAATGACCTAAGTGTTCTAATGAACTAAGTGTTCTATTATCTAATGCACATACTCGCCCGTATGGTTCCTTGATTTTGACACGTAATGTATGAAAAACTACATCAATTAGTTAAGTGTCATTTAATGTACGTCTCTGAGACTGGCCGTAAGTTTTATATACAACTAGCAGCGCCCCGCGGTTTTACCCGTCTTGTGCACGTTCCCGTGGGAATTTCGGGAATTTTTATACATATAAACCTTCTTCTTGAATCACTCTATCTATTTAAAAACTGAATCGAAATATGTACCTAAATAAATAAAATAAATTTATTGTCATAAAACTTAAATAACAGAAAGGAAATTAAAAAGATACAGAATTTGACAAACGGCTGTAACTCAGCTGTTGCTGTACGGGACAGAACACGCACAGCGCTGGTTTTCAGTTACCGCCTGAAATCCGTTGCGTAGTTTTAAAGATCTAAGCATATGTACTATCTAAGCATAGGGACAGACATACAGCGGAAAGCGTGTGTGCATGTTTTATACTATGTAGGGATTATACTTAGATACATATCTATATCTATAAGATATAAGACATAGATATCTTTTGATGTCTAATTAATATCCTTACTTGAATAACTTACCCTGAAAAAGTCCAACAAAAACTGGTTTCCCTTCTGCAAGTTATTGTAGCCACTGTAGTTTGGCAGCACATCTTTGAGCCAGGGCGTTATGGAGAGGGCGCCGCCCAAATCGTTGGAGCTCCTTTGAAACAACAGCGTATGTCGAGCGAGCTCCCAGAGGATGTGGTAGTCCTTCCGGGGGAGAGTCATCCGGGATATGACGTGAACCAACCCGTTGATGAAGGGCACCGCGAAGTAGATAGGAAGGTAGATCAGCTCGCCGTTCACCACTTGCTGGAATAATTTAAAGAAACGTCATTATTTATTTTTACAAACCTACAAGATTATAAAATCATTTTTTGTACTATAGTTACATAGTAGTGTCATAATTTATATTTTAAACATTTTTTTATATTTTTATTATTTGTTCAAAAGAACAGCACCCTCTCTTCTCCCATTTTACACGCAAGGGAGTAAAGTGTAACTGAAAAACTGCGCAACTTGATATTCAGTGCATTTTTTAAATTTTATTTAGATAGGTAGTAATCATTTTGTAATTTTTGAATTTCAAGTTCTAGTTTCAAAATGGCAATTTATAAATGATATTACAAAACAAAGTTTAAATCATTACCTTTTTTATTGCGACGCCTTATCAATGAAGTGCATTTTGATAACAAGACGCAAGTGCATGATAATGCCGACAACGCACATTAATAAATTATTAAGACTCAGTCGAAGACACAACAAAAAATATAAAAATTACAAAAAGCGGTACAAAAATGTTATTACATATAATATATGTACGAGTAGGTACCGTCAAATGGGGATACTTGAGACTACGGTATTACTTAGGACATTTGGTAGGATAATTTTTGACTAACCATAAGGCAACATTAAAATATTTCTGGAGCAGAGAAGTTGCTGTCAAAACATCAAGGAGGATTTAAAATTTGTACAGTTATGTAAAATGTTAACATTTCTTACTAATTTGCTTTTAAAATCCCTATTTTGTTAAACAACTATTTTTGCCAGAAAATATATCGTGTTAAACTTTACCTGTGTACTAAAAATGGAATTTACTAAACAAACATATCATAAATTCCCAAATAGGTATTTTCAATACCTTTTAATGACAAGTGACAGATTAGCAGTGCCGTCAACCCTTTTTTTTTTTTTGTAAGGCAACGTTCGGATACAGGCATTTTGGGGTAAATTGAGACGCCCGTGTGGATGTGGATTATCATGTGGATGATATCCAAATTGTAAAACAGAAGGATATTATCACTTCCATTCAGCCTCTAAAGGTTACAAGAAGCAGATATTTATTTGATAAAAATGTTTCCAAATATAATTGCTCCTAAATATTCCTAACTCTCTCGTTCTCGTTTTTGTGATGTAGAAATAAGTATAATTCATTGTTACCTGCTTTTGACTGATCTTTATAGTATTAAGGATATTTTTTAATGTTGTTTGTCAGGTTTTTTTAATAGTATAATGGTATAACACTTAATTTAGAAGAGTTTATTGTGATTACTTATTTTTTAAGATAGTCTGTAGATGTTTCTACCGA
The DNA here is from genome assembly GCA_963082685.1 of Cyclophora albipunctata. Taxonomy (NCBI): domain Eukaryota; kingdom Metazoa; phylum Arthropoda; class Insecta; order Lepidoptera; family Geometridae; genus Cyclophora; species Cyclophora albipunctata. The sequence continues at coordinate 8,264,902 of OY720121.1, read as the reverse complement.
ATTGCGTCCGATAAAAATTTGATTTTTTACTTTTAAATAAAGATAATTGTTCGTAAAAGTTTTTTAAAACAAATTTTGTGTCCTAAGTAACCTACCAACGATTCTATCTTGATTTACAGCCAAAAAATGTGTGGTGTCCTAGGTTACCCCGTTTTGGTAGGTAACTTAGGACAGTCACTTTTTTAAAAAAAAAACCCTAATGTCCAGTAAAATCTTTGTAAAATATTTAGAAACTTAAAATATAAGCACAGACTAACTCTGTGATACATTTAAATTGATTTTCTAAATAAAATTGGCTTCTTGGCAAAGGTTTAAACTTCAAAACCGTCCTAAGTATCCCCATTTGACGGTACATATATTATATGTACCTACTCGTATTTTCAGCAACGAATCCAGTAGCGCAGTGAATTATTTTTTTTCAGTATAACGTATTTTATATTAAGGTAGGTCGTATTGGACATGACCTACACTAACGCGAATATTTCATAAGCTACACCTGGGCTTGGTTCAACCTTCTGAAATGCATTACTTCCGTCTGATAAGATATACGATAATTCCACTTGTTATACAGGGTGAAATCGTATCTTTAAAAAAAAATAACAGGTAGATTTGTTTTTAGTATACATTAAAAAAAATAAGTTGTCGACTTTATCCTCCGTAAGTCCGTCTTAATGAATGATTAGGTAGGTGCTTTGTATTAGATATACAAGTTTGAATATGATAAGGTTATTTATATATATATATAAGGTTATTTATATATTTTCGAAGTTGGTTTTATCGTTGTCATAATTTTATTTTACACAAATATTTTTCATAGCTAAAACTTTATATCACTTTCATTCAAAACATAGTTATTGGTTCGGTATCCTCTTTTGTAGCCAAGAGAGAAAAACATTGTTGAAGTAAATAAGCACACTTACATTTACAAACTATGCACAAGTATTTAGTGATCATTGCAATTATAATTTTTGTTTGTATATTTTACTATTAGAAAGTCTATGGTAACAATAGTTGCCACTTTTTTTACACACTGTATACACGTCTGGAGATGTATTTTTATTTTTGTTTTTATCTTCTAATATCAGTGACTGATACAAATTACATTATGCATATTTTCTTTACTAGCCATGAAAGCCCACGGCAACAATAGTTGCCACTTTTTTACACCCTGTATAGCATTACGTCTACAGGTGTATTTTTATTTTTGTTTTTATCTACTAGTAGTATCAGCGATTGATACAAATTGGATAACGTTTTATTGTCTTGACCTAAAAGCATTTTATCTTTGATCTGACATATATGATAAAATTCAGCATTGAGAAATTGATAAGGTTGATGTGCAATCTAGAATTATAATCTAATGACTACCGGTTAGAGATAAGCCGTAGCGTGGTCACCACGAAACGTAAACATTAAACTTTTAAACCATCGTTGAAAACCTGGTTGAGGTTCTCATTTTGTGCGATCTTGTATGTTTGTTATTCGTGTCTCCGTCGTTTACGAACAGATTTCAAAAATTCCGTTCATGAAAAGGCATATGCCTGCAGAACCCCATTATTTAAAACGGTAACTTTTTAAAGTTACAGCTGACTCCGCGAACTTCTTTCCGCCTAATAGACAGACAGACACACACACACGCAATATACACACACAATATACTTACAACAATACACATAGTAAAAGCTCATCGTCAGATCGTCAGATCTTCAGATCGTCAGATCGGTTTTCATATTTCTCACTTTGACCAAGCATGACCGGACTATACATAATAGCTGGTCAGAGTGATTAATTTATTACCTGCACCAAGCAACTTGGTCATTATGCATAATATCAGATTAATCACATACAGATTAGAATGTAGATAGAGTTGGAAGATAGACATGGTCGAGTAAGCCGCGTGTGATAAATTAAATCCATTCATAAATCAGATAAATATGTCTGATAAATCATTACATAGTATAAAACAAAGTCGCGTCTGTTTGTCTTCTGTTTGTCTGTCTGTATGCTTAAATCTTTAAAATAACGCAACGGATTTTGATGCGGTTTTTTGTAAAAAAATAGGTAGAGTGATTCAAGAGGAAGGTTTTTATGTAAAAAAATTCCCGAAATTCCCACAGGAACGGGCACAACGCGGGTAAAACCGCGGGGCGCTGCTAGTAAATAAATATATCTAATTACTGGTTTCTTAAGTTTAAGCAAACACTACTCAATTTGAATTGAAACTACGTTTACGGATACACTTCGCTTTTATTTTAAATTTTTATCTGACGTTTCGGCCCCTTTTCGACTTTTTCTTGTATATAGATGCATATCACCTCAGTCTTCTGTGACCACGGTTCTTGTAAAAGGGGCCGAAATGTCAGATAAAAATGTAAAATAAAAGCGAAGTGTATCCGTAAGCGCAGTTTCAATTCAAAATATATCTTACTAGCAGCGCCCCGCGGTTTTACCCGCGTTGTGCCCGTTCCCGTGGGAATATCGGGAATTTTTATACATAAAAACCTTCCTCTTGAATCATTCTACCTATTACAAAAAACCGCATCAAAATCCGTTGCGTAATTTTAAAGATTTAAGCATACAGACAGACAAACAGAAGACAAATAGACGCGACTTTGTTTTATACTATGTAATGATTTTCCACATCTGCGAACCTGAGTCACACCAGTCTATAAACTAAATTGTTCGACGCGAAAAAAGTAGCATCTAATTACTCTTCTAACAACAGTAGTCAGTACAAATTATTTACTTATTATGCGGTCCTTCATGTTCTTTAACTAGTCGTGCTTTGCAAACTTGAACCTTCCTCTTGAATTACTCTCTTTGGTGGTGAAAACCGCACGTAAATCAGTTCAGTAGAGTTTGAGAAAATCAATTTTAAACAGTAACTACAATCTTGACGACAGTGGACACAGGCACGTGTGACCGCCCGAAATTCTCAATCTTATTCATTTATCTAAATTAAACATGAACTTAGATACAAATTAATCTCAAAATAACAACTTTATTCGATACAAAAACTTGATTTAATAATTAATATTGTACTTTTACGTATAATAAAACTAATTCCAGAAAAGCTGCCTGTATGTAATTGCCCGATTTTCTCAAAAACTAGTGAACGGATTTCCATGCGGTTTTCACCAGCAGGTAAACAGAGTAATTCAAGTGGATAGCTTGTCACAATCATACCATTTCCACTGGAACAATGTGGGTACCCCGAGGGACACTGCTAGTATTATTTTATAGAGGAAAACTTTGTTTGGTTGTTTGAATAGGCTCAAAACGACTGGACCGTTTTTTAAAATTCTTTCACCATTCGAAAGCTACAATATCCACGAGTAACATAGGCTATTTTTCATCCCGAAATTCCCACAGGAATGGACACAACGCGGGTAAAACCGCGGGGTGCTGCTAGTATTATATAAAGTTACTAGCAGCGCCCCGCGGTTTTACTCGCTTTGTGCCCGTGGGAATTTCGGGATTTTCTTTATCTATTAGAAAAAACCTCGTCAAATCCGTTGCGTAGTTTTAAAGATCTAAGCATACAAAGGGACAGACAGACAGCGGAAAGCGACTTTGTTTTATACTATGTAGTGATAGTGAAGTTGTGTCTTAAACTCTATTCACTAATCGACCTATCTTGCCGGTACAAGATGAACAAGTAGGTGATCCATGCATGAACCATGAAAATTCCTCTCTTGAGCCTCTTTGAAACGTGCTTCCATCAAAAAAGCGTTGAAAAAGAACAAATGCTTTGCCACATTCAGTATGTTTACTTACTTACTTTGTGTACATAATTACCTTCTCTTCTGGAAACTTAATCGGGTTCAGTCTAATATCGATCATCTCCTTGGTTTCGGCTTCGACGACTGATTCCAAGGTCTCGTCTCGTCTCCCGAAGCCATAATCTCTCAGGTAACGTAGTGAGAATCTTCTCTGAACGTGCCAAAAGTAACCGTCAGTGAAGAATATTCCTGTGAGATGGAAAAACTGGTAAATCTATACTAATATTATAAAGCTGAAGAGTTTGTTTTGTTTGTTTGTTTGTTTGTTTAAACGCGCTAATCTCAGAAACTACTGAACCGATTTGAATAATTCTTTCACTGTTAGATAGTCTATTTATCGAGGAAGGCTATAGGCTACATTTTATCCCGAAATTCCCACGGGAACGGGCACAACGCGGGTAAAACCGCGGGGCGCTGCTAGTTTGTAATATGTAGTGTAGTAGTATAGCCTGGAATGTCCCACTGCTGGGCAAAGGCCTCTCATCTCACTGCAAATATCAGTACAGTGAGGAGGATGTATGTACGTATACTCTATTTCTTTTGGATTGGCACAAAATGTGGACCAATGTCGTCAATTTTCCAGCCGAAGACGATTGCTCCTGAAGAGGAAAAAGGTTTAGTGATTTTATTTCATTCTTACCCTATATCTAAACCTTTTTCCTCTGCAGAAGCAATCGTCTTCGGCTGGAAAATTGACCACATTGGTCCACATTTTGTGTCAATCCAAAAGAAATAGAGTATACAAGTCTTATTCTCACACGATAAGGAAAATCAGAACTAAGCTCTAAGCTTTTATTATAAAATGCTTGCCGACATCTGTCCGCTCATATTGTTATCTCTGGTCAGGATTCGAACCTGCAACCGCCGACACAATTAGCGTTGTAACAAACCATTGGGTCAACGGGCATATTGAATGTAAATCGATGTAAACATTGATAATGTAAAGAGTCAATGATGTATTTATTTATTTTCATTTATTTTAGTTTCAATTGCTTAGTCATGTAATAAAAAGAAGATTTTACGCTTGTCTTACTACTGACTGCTACTTTGTTTGAGTGTGCGTTATTGAGTTTTGAATACAACTGTCACCTACTTTATTCAATTCAAATTGAAATGCAAATATGAAACTTTACTATAATACAGGTTATACGAGTACAGCAGAATAACAGATGGGGTACATTTTAAACCGAAATTCTCGTGGGAACGAGTACAACGCGGGTAACACCGCGGGGCGCGGCTAGTAAGAAATAAAAATCCCGATTTTCCCACGGGAACAGGTACGCTACGGGTCAAACCGCGGGGCAAAGCTAGTTTCAAATAAGCCCCAAAATAGTGATATTTACAGTGGATTGTCCAGTGCCCTACGGTGGTCTCCTGCAATCCATACAATCATCTGCAGCAAAAATCTTATTATAAACCGACTCAAAAAGGAGGAGGTTTTCAATTCAGATGTTAAAATTTTTGTGAAGGCACGTTATATGCAATCGAGCATAACCCTTTTGCATTATTCGAATGAGGCTTAAGTATTCCGTATTGGGGCCATAAAAAACATAGACAAATAACATGAAAAAAATAGAACTAGATTTTTTTTTGTGTATTTCTAGTCATCTTACCTAGTTTCTTCCAGTAAGACCGCAGCCTGAATAGAATGATGTCCATTCGTCCATCCATGTCTTCTCGGTACAACATCTCCCTAATGGTCACTGGGTCATTTATAATCACGGCCGGGAAGGGTCCCAAGTAGAGGCCCACGATCTTAGTTTTATACTTTTGTCCTAACTTGTAAAAGGCGTTGGCTAAGTTATTGGCGTCGGTGGCTAAGACTATCCAGAATGCGCCGTAAATTGGAAGGCTGGGAGGGCCTGAAAAGGTGATTTAATTTACAGGATATAGAAACATTAATACGTCTAAAGCGAAGATTAAAATCTCAGAATCTCAGAATTCTAGCCTTTATTTTTTTATTTTTAGGGATGAAAGTGCAAAATTATATATATATAGTTAATAGGACATATAAATTTATTAAATATCAGTCACTAATTAAATACTTGTTTATGAAATCATTGAAACACATATTTTCACAAGAACGAAAAACTACTCACCAGGTGGAAAGTTAAAATCTCTTTTGTAAGCATTTTTGTAAAAATAAATTAAAATAATCGGTAATATAAGAAGCGCCAGTATCGCGGCGACCATGTTTGTATACCGCGGACACCGGTCCACAAATAAGTAATTACTCTCATTTAAGTGACCAACACATTTATCTCTGCAGTATGTCTTTGTTTTCAATAACAACTTAATATATACAAATGCGTAAAATGATCGTTAAGTCTCCACTTTATTCTAATATGCTCAATTAATAATAAGGTTGCCTTTATCTTTTTTTTTTAGCCCGTTGGCACAGTGGCAGTGAGAGCGCTTACTGTGTCGGGGGTTGCGGGTTCGATTCCCACACAGAGTCAACAATATGTGAAGACATAGTTGTTGATGACGACGTCTGGGTGTCAATTATCTATTCTTATAAAGTATTTTATGTAGTAGTATCAGTTAATTAGATTCCATAACACAAGCTTAGAGCTTACTTTGGGTCTAATTAACCGTGTGTGAATTTGTCCAGGTATATTTACTTATTTATTGTCTAGCTTATTTGAGTATAGACAGTCACTAGTAGCTGTCAACAGTGACTATTGGTCCTGGTCGGAAGACTTTAGGCGTTCTAGAACCTCCTACTTCAGGGCTGGTCAGTGATCACTACGAGTACTTACTATTATTTTTCTTCTTCAGCTGTTACCCGCCTTATTCAAAAACTATAATATTTAACTTAAACAGTGTTTTAAAGTGTTTTGTCTCTTTCGCTCTTTGGCAAATAGCGTATGTCGGAAAGGGACAAACCATTTGATAGCTAAAGTGCTGTTATTGTGTTTAAGAATAAGGCCTAGGTACTCTTTATGAATGCTGATTACATCTATAATTGGTGTTGCACAAAGTATTAGAATACATCTTCTAAACTGTCAATTTCAATGTGTAAACGCCGCTGATGTAACAATTAAATGAATAACCGAACGCTTTGAATTTTGTACCTAATTTCGTCAAGCACATTAAGGAAAGTCGTCGAATATCAGTGATGGATCCGTGAGGGTTGGAGCTCAAACTTACAACATTTCTGGGTATCTAACTACATCTCTATATTTTCTAACGAGAGTTAAAATGTGGGCTAATGTGGTCGGTATTCCAGCCGAAGATGATTCCTTCTAAAGGGGAATAGGTTCAGTGATTTCATTTCATTCTTACCCTTTTCCTCGAGGAAAGAAGTTGTCTTTGGTTTAAAAATCAGTCATGAACATTTATTTTTTCTCTCGTGAGAAAAAATAGAATATACAGCTTTAAGCATACACGACCATTGTATAGATACACCAGACTAGTATCTAGCTGTAAATAATAAATTCAACTATCCTTCACAGAAATCAGATATTTTTTCAAACAAGATTATTTGTTATCATAGCTATCGGTCGTAACTTTTCAAATCGATTCAAATCCGTTCAATTTTCATTTGTGATCATAAGTGTCACACGTAATTAACTGCTCTTTTTTTGCATTGGTATTTAAAGTAAAATAGATAAGTAATGCTTAATTAAGTGTTTTCTTATACGCGCTGCAAGTGCGCAAGATAAAATAAATGAGTGTCATTGAAAAACCGATAAATGTTATTATGAACTTAATACATAAGTAGGTCCAACGCACACTACAGATTATCGGTGTCACAGTTCTCAGTCGGTGAAAAGAAAACTTACCCATTTGACTGCTTCAAAGACTCGAACCAGCAAAATGTGTGTCATCTGCGAATCTGCGATGCATGCGCCTGCGTATTTTGACCCTGACTTAGTAGTAACTAGCAGTGCCCCGTGGTTTTACCCGCGTTGTACCCGTTCCCATGGGAATTTCGGGATGAAAAGTAGCCTATAACCTTCCCGTTGAATGTGGCTATCTATTACAAAAAGAATTATTCAAATCGGACTGATAGTTCCTAAGATTACCTCGAACATACAAACAAACTTACAAATTTTACCTCTTTAATATTAGTATAGTTTATTTATTTATTTATTTAAGGACAACCAGTGAGAGGTACTACATTAAAACTATAAATAAAACTTAGCACTAAATTAAACACCTAAATGCACTCTCTATAGGTGCCACAACACACATAGTTAGATACTTAGTATAAGATATCCTGTAATGCTCCACTGCCGGGGAATTTACCCAAAAAAATTCACTACAGCCCAATGAAAATACTTCAGTAAGGAGGATTAGGCGCACCACGCTTCCCTCCAGCGGTCCAGGGCTTCACGCTTATTTATAACCGACTTCAAAAAGAGGAGACTTCCATTACGGTATGTTAGGTTAAGATATTAATGATATTTATTTATTTAATTAGGACAGTCGGTAAACGTTACACTACAAACATCTCCTACTCATGACACAAAATTAAATTAGACAAATTAAATTAGGTATGATCCCTTATCAAAATTAAAGTAAATACTGTACAAATTGGAAATCCATTAAGCATGATAATATGGTAATCACATTTAATAAATACCCATTACTGAGGTTGCTTCAACTTACGCTTACGCACCAGTAATCGTTAACACAAATTGTCAGTCTCGACAGAAGTAAGAAAATGAAGAATCGTGGCTTTTACTTCTGGTCACCCGAATAACTTTAACAGACTATCATTTAAGTTTTAAATCAACGCTTTGTATTTAACAGACATTTAACAGCGTAGGCAATCGTGAACCTTTTAACGAACGTATAATAGTGGTGGGAAACCGCAAAGGACAGAGAAGGTTGGAAGCGTTTGGGGGAGACCTTTGCCCAGCAGTGGGACGATACAGATTGAAGAAAAAATACGGTAACCAATTGTTTGAAGCAACACGCCCTAACATGATTATCGCTATCTGTGTTATGTTTTGAGTTTTCACATTTAAATGATAAGCTGTCTCCACTTAATTAAGAATATTATATTTATCGACTATAATACATAATAATACGTAATAAAGTACGTACTTAAGTATTTACTTACATATTTGAGATGTTAAAACTCGTGATAGCCCTATTTTACTATCGGCAAAGTCCCAAGTCTAAGCGGTAGTAAAATAAATTGTACTAGTGCCGGAACTTAGGTACTTCTTATCAAGAAACAGGGCATTGCACGCATTATCACGTGCAGTATGGGACATACCAAAGTATCTCGTGTTACAGTTGCAAATCCTAAAAGCCTATATTTTATTATCTACTAGCAACGCCCCGCGGTTTTACCCGCGTTGTGCCCGTTCCCGTGGGAATTTCGGGAATTTTTTTACATAAAAACCTTCCTCTTGAATCACTCTACCTATTACAAAAAAACCGCATCAAAATCCGTTGCGTAATTTTAAAGATTTAAGCATACAGACAAACAAACAGACAAAAATATCGACTTTGTTTTATACTATGTAGTGATCCGGTGGTGATCCAGGGGGCTATGCTTAGGGCCTTATTCATAAACTCTTTAACAGCACGTTAGCTATCAAGTGGTTTGTCCCTTTCCAACATACGCTATTTGCCAAAGAGCGAAAGAGACAAAACACTTTAAAACAGTGTTTAAGTTTAAAATCTGTTATCTATTAGGTATCTTAACCCATATGCGCCTGCCGTACTCATTTGGGTACGGTCAAAAATCTACCCCCAATTTTGAAAGTAAATAAGTTTAGTGGTCGTCGAAGCTTTTATTGTAAAGACTAGTTGTGTGTTATTAATTAAAAACCCATAATTAAGATTCATATCGTTCGGTTTTTATTTTATTGGGGTTTTATTTGAGTGTTTTGGAAGCATCATCATCATAAAAATGTAAGTACTTTTTTTTTCCTATTTACTTTGGTATTTTTTAAATTCTTTTATATAATCATAACAAATATATTACAGAGTTCATAATATAACTAGAAAAAGTCACAGTATACATATATATATATAAAGTTATGTACATAGGTATTTACGTTGGTGTACCCATTTGAGTACAACGGGCATATAGCATACCAAAATATCGTGATTTTTTACAGAACCCAAAATGGCTAATAAGTCCCTTCCTTCACCTGTATAGCCTCCTGAAGCCTCCTGAAGACTAACATAGTTCAACCCAGGACTATGTTAGTCTTCAGAAGGCTATAGAAGCTATAATGAGAGAAGATGACTCCGACTTGGAAGTCAACTTAGTGGCCATACCTCCTGAACTCAGTGTATTGACTGACGAAGAAGAAGGGGATGAATAATACCGTTTCCAACGTAATACCGAGAGATATTCCTGGACGTGTCGAAGTTTTTACTAATAGAGGTGACGATGATTGGAGCAGCAGCGACGAAGTAACTGTGCTGATTATGATTATCGATTTGATACGGCAAATGATTTCGTGCGTTGGCTAGACATTACAGCGTCTGTACTATGGGCACCAACTACGATACTGTTCTTCCTTTGGGAAAAGTAAAACTCGGTGGTGGAACTCGGTGGAGAAAAGAAAAATAGATATCAATATCCCAAATCTATTTGTGACCTATAATAAGGGCATGGGAGGTGTCGATCAAGCTGATCAATCGATATCTTTATATACGCGGGAAGAAGTGGTGGTGGGTGTTATTCACTTATTTTCTGGACCTGTCTTTGAGCAATGCATGGCGTTTACAAATGCTAGGTTGTGAGGTACAATTTCACCGTAGCATCGCCAGACACTATCTACGGCAAAATATGGAGACACCTGCTCGGCCATCAGCCTCTGTGGTCCCGTCACTGCAGTTTGATGGTCGTGGTCATTACCCGGAAAAGCTGACAAAGCAGTTGCGGTGTGCCGTTTGCCATCTTAGAGCTCGTTGACAATGCAAAAAGTGTCAAAAAACCTTATGTATTGAGAGGCCATGTTTTGAAAATTTTCATAGTGAATGAGCCCAGTGTACCCATTTGAGTACGGCATTTTTTTTATTACTAAATAAAAAAAAAATTAAAAAAATCCTTGCTTTTTTATTAAAACTCCTTATTATCCCCTACTATACACAGTTTATTTAAATTTCCTATGACCACTTTAGGTTTGGGCACAAATGGGTTAAAATTATTAGCTCTTAACAAATGGCTAATACCTATTAAATTACCGAACTAAATAGGTAATCATCGATGCTCAAATTAGGTGCATATAGATAACATAATTTAGCAACAGTCCTTATTAACTCGCAATTTTAATTCAATTTCCTAGACATTTCAGAATTAACTCGGCAATTGAAAATCATAAGTTGCATTACTTAATTATCAAATTACAGTTCTAAAATCTAATTGAGTTAATTTGCTCATAATCAAGCTATTGTCTATTGGCGACTATATTTTTCCTTTCGATTCAGCCAGTACTGTTTGTTTCAATTTTCAAAATGGCTGGTATAATGAAATGTGTGAAAAAGTTTTTTATGAAAGAGTTTTACAATTTTGACCGACCCGATATTAGTTTGTATAATTTCCACCCACAACTTTTTATGCTGAACGCTATACTAGGAATATTTTTTAAAAACAGAAATTCTCGACTCAGGTTTTTATATTTTACTTAATTATTTGCGTAAAAAATTAGCAGTAGCAACTACTAACCCACTTTCAGTTCCTAATAGCCTATAGATAACCCTGTGCATCCCAATCTCACACACGCATCTTAAATACTTATCAGAAAATATAAGTATTAGTTAACTTAAGTTTCAATCCAAAAATTATATACCTATATTTTTTACTTAGGCATTTTTATACCTTTATACCTTCATATCTTTCTGCTACTAAGTACTTAAGATAACTATCTTAATTCGGATTTACCTGATCATAAATATTTAACTTTAGATTTATTTAATGTTGATAAAAAAAATAAAAATATCTGATTGCGCGTTATCTTATTGCTGGTCCTAATATTACTTTCCCATCCCCAATTTCTCCAGATTCATATGGCCAATGTTCAGTATATTCATGACAATAATAGCCCTAACTCTTCAGTCAATGGTCGTGTACAAAGGCCTCACCCTGGACGATGATAACTCTCTGGCCATCGAGTGTTTCTGCTACGTAATAATGCTGGCTGTAGTTCCACCCACCTTTTTCGGTTTTCTAAAAAACAATAAGGCAATTATTGGGCTTTTGACCGACATGAATGAGGATTTCCTGTATGTATCCCGTTTGAGCCCTCTGTACAGGTAAGCATGTACCCACTCTTATCCTCTCTTCGGCCCCGAGCTGTGTCTCCAATTTACTTTTCAAACATGGCTCGGGTTTGAGATCACCAACCTACTGAAGACAGCGTGCGCCACATTCTACTCACTGTAGATATCTTCAGTACCTATAGTTAGCAGAATTTGGCGTCAGTATTTTCATATACCTTTGCCCAGCAAAGCGACATTACAAGTTAATACTATCTACTATAAGTTATGGGAGAGGGCGTCCCTCGGTTTATTACCTTTTAGAATTTGAGATTTGATTTTAGTTTTTTTTTTACTAAAACTATTTATTTGCAGAGGAACTTTTTTAAACGGCCAGCTATTAATCTGGAAGTATTGTTTGGCCTGGCTTCTGTTCTGTGGTGCAGTAGTCGGCGTGTTCATGTTCTACCCGATCGTTATGTTGGTGTACCAAGCTTTGTTTGTGACCTCCGAAGTGCCTGTAGACAGACCGCTGGTATTTCCAATGTGGATGCCCCATGACGACGCTTACAGGACGCCGTACTACGAAGTATTTGTTGCTTTTGAAATGACATACTGTTTTGTATATTTGCAGTCGTTTTGTGGTTAGTATGATTTGGTTTCAGAACAGCAAATCTACCTGAGTAGAGTAGGTTCTTATAGGTACTTAAACTTTTCACTCACGTTATGTCCGATCCGATTATAATCGATATGGAAAAGAAATATTGTAAGTAAAAGACTGGCAGTCCTAAAGAATCGCACGTCCAAACAAACAAAACCCAAACCCTTCAGTTCAGTTTTATTACATGTAGTTCTTATGTTTTGTATGTATAGATCACGTAGATAGATTAATTATGCAATTAAAACTGTTCCGCCACCACGACCATCACGCTCCGTGCCACGGTAATATTACCCGTAAGCGACGTTGCAGATCTAAAGGTACAGTTACACATGCTCATTACTAGCACGAAAGCATGCCACTATTGAGCAATTGCTACTTAGTGGTATGTGTGTCGAAACATTGCTAATAATTAGCATGCTAATTACGAGTATGCTCAAAAATCGACGGCCGTGCGATTTTTGGGCATGCTACCTGCGGCGCGGGTGGAAGGGGGCGTGCTTTTAGCGCGTGTGAACAGGTTTGCTTATTGAGCATGCTAGTAGCGATCAGTCGCAATAGATGCGCTCCGTACGGATGGTTGTTTCATCGTCCATGTTTGAACTGAGCATGCTAAAATCGCATTTGTGTTTGGAGTGTTTGCTTTGAGCATGCTTATTAAGTAGCATACTTAAAACTAGCATGCTTATTGCTAGCAAATGTAAACAGTTCATAAGCATACTCATATTAAGCATACTTATAGCACGTTTTTTAGCATGCTATTCTAGAGCATGTGTAACTGTAGCTTTAGTTTAAGAACATATTGGAGTATTTTCAGTACCTAGATAATTAGATGTGTATCAACATTACCTATAGCTCAGTGAAGAACCTACCTGCGCCTAGTACCAAAGTACAGCTAGGCTGATTAAATATAAAATACTACCTTCCGTTGTTTCAGGCTACGTCTACATTTTATTTCATTACCTTTTACATAACAACATAATAATGGACCTCATCATTTTAGATTTTGGGGTTATTTTCGAAGGTCTCGATGAATCAGTTGTTAAACTACCCACTATTGATCCCGGAAGAATTAGAACAAAGACGATTCTGCAGAAGAGAATAGAGAGAATTGTTACGTGGCATAATTCTGTGTTTAAGTAAGTCCACAATGGTTGATCCATGATCAGATCATTATTTATTAACGCTCCGGGAAGTTCTACTCTTTGCCCAAGAACCTTGGGTTTAAAGTTTTAGCTTAGGCAATGTCCACGTCAGAGGCAGCCTCGCGATCAGACGCTGTGGATTGTCCGGTGTGAAAGGATCCCAGGTGAGACAGGCATTGCATTTGATGGAGGCTTTGTGGGCCATCCTTATATCTAACATTATGTTCTATGTCACTAAAACTTGTTATATGTAGGTTGAGAAGGTACTTATATACCTAGGCAGCCTTAGTATTATAGGAAGTTGGCACTACCAACAAAATGTGCAATTGTATTGTATAGATGGTACCAAGTTGGTACCATCCATACGAAACATCGCACATGAGCTCCTCCATACAAATCAGATGGTTTGTGCTGTTTGCAAACTAAAAAAACTCCTACCAATGATATGATAATGATCAATGATACTGTCACTTGATATAATTTAATTGCAGGGCATTAGCTACCATCTCATCGGTGTTTGGCCCACCTCTAGTTTATCAACTCATGCTAAGCGCATTCGCTATTTGTGTGATGGCTTACCAAATAGCAACTGTAAGTAAACTTCAATCATGTCTTACTTGAATATCTATGCTTAGGCTGATCTATCTAAGGTCTGGAAAAAAATATAGGTAGTAAGTAGTAGTTAGGTATGTTTAGGGCAAAGAGAAAACCTAGATATTCAGGTACAATTCATGAAAGTGTTGCTAGCATTCCTACAAAAATGGCTAGAATACTCAGTATGTACTTACCTTTGGTAAATCAAAAAGATACTTGGGATAGTGAGAAGTAGCAGTTAAATACCAAAAGATATTTTTTTTAAATTTGTTACAGAAAATGGATGAAGGAAAGTTCAACTTTCTATTTATGTTGTTATTCATAGCCGGTGTGCTACAAGTTTGGATACCATGTTATCTTGGAACAATTTTAAGAAATAAAGTAAGTGTCTATCTCCCATGTATTGAGGTACAATTGGCAAAAAGACCGTTACGAATCGGCATATATCCAAGCATCGTCCGAGTTCAGTCAGATACTTTGATAATGACAATGACACGATGCAAACGATGCCCACGATGGATGCTCTCAAGCATTTTCATGAGTAGAGTTAACATTGTTAGGTCGTTATTGGGGCATACGCTAAGTCTGCCTACTGCTCAGGTGCGGATCCAGAATTTGTTCAGGGGAGTGAGGGGGGAATTCTTAGCTAAGAGTGAACCATCGAAGTTGCGTGATTAAGTTTATGAATTTTCATTGACAAAAGAAAATGTTTATTTCGATTCACTAAGCTCGTCGGTTTTATTCGCGCTGTAAAATAGGGGAAAAATATTGGAAAGCGAGCGCGCATTTTTACAGATTTCCCACTAACGTAACTTAACGGGAAGTGATGTCGATGAGGAACCTGAAAACATAATCCAAAATCAGGACTGCAGGGTGGGGCAATTACCCCCAGTGCCTCCCCTCTGGATCAACATCTGCTACTGCTTGAAAGTTGTGTTTATTTATCAGGGTTTCGCGGTAGCCGAAGCTTGTTGGAACTGCGGATGGCACGAGACGAAACTAGGACAGATGATAAAAACTGACATCATCTTTATATTGATGAGGGCACAAAAACCAATTTACATCAGGTTCCCTGGTTTGACCAATGTAGAGCTGGAGGCATTTTCATCGGTATGTGTGTGCAATACAAAAATAATCTGATAGATAAGTTCCAAGGAAATAGGTACTAGGTCCTATGTATGTTTGTTATTCCCAGATGCCTCAGAAGCATCTGTGACCTACATTTTCATACAATCTAAGTGTATTAATAAAATTAAGCTGAAGATTTTGATTATTTGTTTGTTTGAACGCACTGATTTCAGAAACTATCATTACGATTCGAATTATTATTTTTGAAATGAATAGCTACATTCAACGGAAAGGTTATAGGTTTTTTTTTGAAACGTGTACAACGCTAGTAAATCCGCGGGGCGGTGCTAGTACAAAAAATATAAACATAAAAATTAATTCCCAGATGCCATACTTTCTGAAAGTACATACATAGTAGCAACAAACCGATACACACGAATTATCATAAGTAACATTCGTTTGTATATATATTAGTTTAGCATAGGTATAGTAAGTAATTTATTTCTTCTGAATTTCAGATAATGAGCACCTCATACTCCTACTTTAATATGCTACGACAGAACCAATAATAAATCATTATTACAATTTGATCAATCTAGCTAGGTAATTGTTCTTTTTAGTTTTCATTCAATGTTTGACAAATAAATACAATATACATATGTAAAAAATGTTTATTCTTAAGACATAAGATAAATAGTAACTACCTACAACTAATCAACAATTTACTATACAAGGCTATTATTTATTCTACAACTAATGTCGCGATCCTTTATGCTCAGGCAGCAAAAAATATATATAAACGGGACCTTTTGACGTCTGGACTAGTTCTTTGTGTCTTATTAGTTGTGTAGCCGCTAGTCCGTAGAGAAGACAGGGGATACCTGAAAAAATAATACATATTATTAAAATAAAACCACAATTTCGACTAAACCGCAGGCGGACGAACTTTAAACGGCCCGTGATTGGTCGCCGCACGCCGCGACCGCACTGCAGCATTGTTCACGTGCCGCATGTGTTTGTGTTCTGCAGCTAACTCAGAATGGTTGCGTAAAAGTAACTAACTATTCTAAGTTTAGAATTGTAACTAAGTTTACGGATACACTTCGCTTTTACATTATATGTAATTTGTCGTTTAAACCTATTTACAGGACCATGGTCACAGAAGACTGGTAACTGACAGTGATAACTGATAAGTGATAACGCATGTTATGTTATGATGTAAAGGGGTTGAAAAGTCAGATAACAATGTTAAGTAAAAGTGCATCCGTAAACGTTGTTTCACTTTAAGATTATTAGTGTCCCCTTAAAACTTCATCTTCTTCATCGAGTGGATGGTCAACCTGAACAATCCTGGTGTCAAGAGTTATTGAGCCGCCAAATGCCCTTAAAACTAAGAAACCAATGTATCTATTATCTAGTCTTATCTAGTTCGTTACTCGTTATTTATGTGAATTGAACTAATAAATCGGTACTCATAATGCCAGCTGATAATTAATAAATAAGCTGACCGACCTATAAAGGTCATATTAAGATTGTTACTGTCGGTTTCTGTACCTAAATAACTATACTGGTGTCTGGTATGAAATACCACTATTAATTAGTTTTTATTAGTATGTAAACAGAGGTTTTAAGATTACAACACTTGCAAAGATAAGAAAACTGTTTGATAACACATATCTATAAGTACTAATATTATATAGCTGCAGTTTGTTTGTTTAAACGCGCTAATCTCAGGAACTACTGGTCCGATTTGAAAATTCCTACGGGAACGGGCACATCGCGGGTAAAACCGCGGGGCGCTGCTGGTATTTAAATACAAGTATACCAATAACGGTGTTAGGAATGTTAGGATTTACGTACAGCTCTATCTGATTAAGTATTGCTTGATTACATACTAATATAAATTTATGAATCAATTCGTGAATGGTAAACAACAATATTTTCGAGTCAATATTATGTTTTCAATTTCATTTTAGTATTAAGTAGGTATTAGTTAAAATACTTTCGAGATATCACGAATATCACATACAATGTCTTGAACCTACCTATCATTCATAGAACAATAAGCTTGGTTAAGAAACGAAATGATTAGATATTTTAACAAATTAATAATTATGTACTGGACTATTCCAAATATAACAGAGGGTATTGATTCCATTCTAGCTGCGTTCCGCAGTATCCGCTTTGTATCTGTTCAGTAGATTTTTCGTGAAAGAGTAACAAACATCCATCTTTTATAAACTTTTATGTACTTATATACTAACTAATTATATATTTAGAAGAAAATGTTCTACGTGACCATCAAAATGCACGGGCGCGACTATGAGAACGCGGATGAATCTTCCGCGTGGAACAGCTAGTTTTTAATATAGCAGTGGGATTAAGGACATCACCAGATAGACCTAAGGAGATGAAAATATATGTATTGTATATACACATGGGAACTACACAGGTAGGCAGGGAGAGGGCTGTTTAACCACCACTCCTTCGTGGTTACCCCTGACGAGTAGTATAGAATTGCACTCACCAAAATTAGCAACTTTAATAACTCTCATTAACTTGTCAGATTTATTCAAATCCTCAGCCTCTTTCTTCGAGCAGTGGTACTTGATGTACGGGAAACAGCCCGTTCTTAATATCTGGTAGTTTGAACTACCAACTTTCCAATTGAAGTTTGACATTCCAAACTGGTCATTGACTACACTACTGTGCTGAAAGAAATCAATTTTATGTTTCAGTTTTCAAACATAATCAGGCAGGGATAAGATGCACAGTAAGATAAAGAATCTGTCTTCATTTTTATTCCATAAGTATTCAATCTCACTTATAAAGGATTGTTTTTTATTATCTCTGGTACTTCAAGAGAAGATGTAGAAGATATATTTGTCTTTGGCTTTGGCAAAGCCCTATAGGTTTGAAATCATCTGTCTGAGCCACATAGGTATATACACTTAACAAAGAATATCTGTAAAATATATAGTTATGCCTGATTCATAAACGCTTTCTTTCTTTCTTATCGAGTGGATGGTCAACCTGACCAATCCTAGTGTCAGAGTTATTGAGCCGCCGAAGGCCTCTGACATGGCTCATGTAACAACTACTATCCATAGAAAGTAACCGGGACCGACGGCTTAACGTGCCCTCTGTAGCACGGAATCATCTTACTTTTCGGGTAATCAGGTGATTCAGCCTGCAATGCCCTAACCAAACTGAGGACAGTCTCACAAAGTGATTTTTGTGAGATATCCCCACCGGGAATCGAACCCGGAACCTCCGGATCGTGAGCAGAGCGCTCAAACCACTAGACCACGGAGGCTGTTCATAAACGCTTATAACAGCTTTTTAGCTATCAAATGATTTGTCCCTTTCCCACAAATGCCAGTTTCCAAAAAGCAAAACTTTATAACAGTGTTTTACTTTAGGTATTTAAGGATAATATTATAAAGCTGAAGAGTTTGTTTTGTTTGTTTGTTTGTTTGTTTAAACGCGCTAATCTCAGAAACTACTGAACCGATTTGAATAATTCTTTCACTGTTAGATAGTCTATTTATCGAGGAAGGCTATAGGCTACATTTTATCCCGGATTTCCTACGGGAACGGGCACAACGCGGGTAAAACCGCGGGGCGCTGCTAGTTTAAGGATAAAGTTGTAATATAATAGAAGTTTAACAGTATCATAATGTTTGATAATAATAATTTGGCAAATTCAAATTATTTATACCTATTTCAGTTGTTGACTAAATGAAACGTTAACATTATCTAATGTTTACATATATATTTAAAGTTCATTAACTTAATAATTAACACGATGATAAAAAAAAAGTCATCATTATGACCCTTTACGAAAATTAAGAACCATCATAACTATTTACTAGTAGAAGTTATTAGTATGACTATAATGTCCCCAGCTGAGTAATGTTTTCCATGTCACTGAAGATATCAGTAGGTAGGTACAGTGAGGATATATTCACAGAGATGACTGAATTTCTCTTGGATTAGGTGTAATCACCATGCTTGTCTACTACAGGTTGGTGGTCTCCAGACCGAACCATGTTCAAAATAAATGTTTAACCTTTTACGTAGACGTAGGTAACATAAAGAACCGGTAAACTAAATAAAAACAATAACAAATGTTATGATGTAACTTTTGGTTGTTTGTTTCGTCAAAGGATTTATGACATTACCTTCACGAAGTAAGAAGTCCAAGGCGGTTCCTTACATTGTGTTAGATATGATGTTAACACCTCAGAAGCTTTGGGCCTTGAAAATAAACTTAAACTCGCAAATTGTATTGTAAACACTTTTAGGTTAGAAAATATTTTTAGGTTTGCATACATTTTTATGAGATTAACAGTTTTGTGATTAATATAATAATAAAATTATATGACGATTTTTAGCATTATTAGAAATTGATAATATTTAAAATAAAGTATAATTTCGATTATTATTGTAAATTCAGGTTAAATTCGGCACACTGATTCGGCATAACAGTTCTGATCAGCTGATTTTCAAATGTGTGTGTCAATTACCGATAACATGATTATTAATGACATATGTGATAATGATAACGTTTATACTTTTGACACTGACATTAACATTAACACTGAAAAATATAATATAACTTATTAAATATAACACACGATTACAATAATTTTCACCGTGGAAGATAAAACATCTCGTTCGTGGTTGGTGATGAAACACAAAGGAGATTTTAAAGATCATTGCCTTTAGCAATTATCTAAATAGTAATTAATTACCCATCACCCAATTTGCATACTATATCTGCTGCTACCTCATTGAAAATGAGCTCTTACCAGTAATTTGACGACGACTAGGGATAATCACAACACTTTCCTATGTTAACAAGGAAAATTAGTTGACTCAATTCAAATTAATTATAATATTTATTCAAAAGATAATAACATAACTATTAGACAAATTGTTATAAAAAATATGTCACATTTCGGTCGAAACCTTCTCCCTCACAGCTATAGGTATAAAATAGGTGCGTAATAAGTAAGCAAACTTGCTCTTATATAATTACGATTGGCTTTCAGGGTGATGTTGAAGCGAAACGGTGCAGAGGGCGATTCACCAATCACAGCACATTGGGTTTGTCAAACAACGCATTGACATGTCAAAATCTTTTCGTAATGCATTGTGATTGGTCAGATGAAGTCCGCACAGCTCTGCTCCGTTTCGATGTAAACGCACTCAAAGGAAGGAGTTTAATGAAAACCAACTGCATCTTTACGGATGTAGTTAAACACTAGAACTCTTTACTGACCAACGGATTTGCTGGATTTATTGAAGTGTGAGGGGGCGATGCAATACAACTTAACTTATAATCTTATTAAAAAATATATAAAAATTTCAATTCGTTTTAAAAGCAACATTTTCAGCACCTTACAGTATCAGTCAATTCCAATTTCATTGGCATTTATCGTTCCTTTTTCTTTCATTTATAAAACTATAACTTACATAGAGTAACAATTAACAAACACAATATCTTATAAAACATTCAAACCTACAGGCGACATAAAAACTACAAGTATCTCTAAGGTGTCTAAATAAAAGAATCACTAATAATGATCTTTAAACGATACTAAAAAAAGGTTCTTCGAAACCTTAAAATATAACATTTTTGGTCAAAGTTTAATAGAATTGTTAATTTTTTGATTGATCACACGTGAAGAATATATTCGTTTCTATATGACTACTTAATAATTGTTGTACCGCCACATCCATATACGGTATTTTACTAAAACATTGTTATAGAGTGTTTTGTCTCTTTTACTCTTAGAAAATAGCGTATTGTAGAAAGGGCAAACCACTGGATAACTGAAATGTTGTATATCCTGGATCCCAATTTATATCCTGGATCCCAATTACTCTGTAACTTAAAATGTATAACATGTATGTATACGTTATATAGTAGTATAGTAGAATCACTTATATTTCTTAGTTCTTAGTACTTTTATCTTTAAACATAAACTAATTAGGTGATCTGTACTAATATATTAAAGCTTAAGAGTTCGATTTTTTGTTTGTTTGAACGCGGTAATCACAGGAACTAACAGTCCGATTCAAATAATCATTTTTATATTCGATTTACATTGAAGAGGAAGGTTATACTATAAGCTATTTTATCCCGCAATTCAACGGAAATCGACATAACGTGGATAAAACAACAGGGCACTGCTGGATTTAAAAAAAAAACTTGAATTATTCTGTCTTGAATCAAAATAACGTCATAAACATAGATGGCACTACTGCGCTTTACATTATTCGTATGAATTTGTATGACAAAAAGTTTAGTACTCTTTTTCGCCGCATTTAATCCATGTTAGATCTAACTATACTAGCCGCTTCCTTGAGGCCCATGTCGTCAAGTATTAAGGCCAAAGATTTGGACGTTACGTCATCACCGCATTCCTGAAAAATACAAAGAGTGTCAACTATTGTCAAACTCTGAGGTGAATACATTGCGATTGAAAATTGTAGTGTTTAAATTTTGCTATTCGTTTTCAAAACAAAACATGACCCGCCCCGCACGTGGTGTGATTGTGGTACGTGTGAGTACACCCTTAGCACGGCCTTAAGGTGTCGTTTTCTATCAAACGTAGAATAGCAACGAAAGAAAACATAACTTGAAGAAATTTAATTAATTAAGACCCGTTGACATAACAGTATTTTAATTTTTCGTCATTGAAACCTTTGTTAAAAATATCTGCTAATTCTCCTATAAGCGGTTATATACCTTGACATGCAACAAGAGTGCAGTAGCTGGACTGGGCTGCATCGCCAACCAGTCGGCGAGTGAGCTCGCCCGCAGGCGACCCGCCAGCGCGCGCCACTCGCCGCGCGCGTCCAGGATAGCAGATACGGGGGAGATGTAGCGAGACAGGCCGGAGAGGCATTCAGGGGGGTCGTCCTGTGTTACAATAGGGGTTAGTACTCATTTCCATTGGTAATAATGATTCCATACTGCAGCGAGGCTAGCATATAAGTGAAGACATATGTCTACTCTTACCGAAAAATTTTATGTGTCTCCCTCCATTCGAATTTATAAAAATGCTTGGAAATAAAGTGTCATTTAAAATGCATTTGCCATGAGCGTAGAACAGTACAGATATATTATATTGCTTATCTCTTTCAAGACAAGATCTTCTCTTGGAATCAAGGCCTGTAATGATTCTATTGTACTCTGTAGTACTGATTGTAGCCTGAAGATGGCGCTTATCGCTTGTCAATGTCATTTCGTAGCCAATCACATCGCTCCATTATTTGTTTTTCCACAGAGTATGCGTGCGATTTGCACGAATATATCCGAGGATGCAATATCAAATGATTCCCCATCTACCTATCACGGATAACATTGGTTTGTCTCAACGAGAAATCTTCTCTTGAAAGTGGATAGCAATAATATATCTGTACCGTACTGCGCTAATGTCATATTTAACTGGCATCGGGCGTAGACAGGGCATTGAAAATTGCACTTTATTTCGAAGCATTTTGTATGAAATTTAAAGGGAAAAGGTAGCTGTCATCCATGTATGTGAGGCCTGCGTCTTCGAGTTAACGATATATCTATTTTGTTGTAAGTATTAATAGTTCTTGTGCATAAAACTTACTTCCTCGGCGGATTCGTAGTCGTCTTCGGGCTCGGACTTGACGTGGTCGCCGGGCCCGGGGCCGCGCGGGGCGGGCGGCGCGGGCAGCAGCGCCGCCAGCGCCGGCTTGTCGCGCGCCAGCCACCACGCCGACTTGTGGAACTCCTCGTGCCGCAGGGGGTCCGCCTGCCGACCACACGCACGTTCAAAACGGCACTCAGACCGCCGTCTGAGTGACAGCGGTCAATTTGTCGTTCATTTTGCATCAGTCGATCAAAGTGACATGTCGGACAGCAGAGTGAAATCAAATTGCCGACCGAATTCATGGGTGAACTGATTCAGTGCTTTTGAAACTTTTCGGGACCATGTGTGTCATGCGTCCCCAATCCAAATGAACGAAAAATCGACGACATTTTAAATGAAACGCATTAATGATCATTTTTCATTAATTTCTACGTAATTTCGGCTTAGCCGTGTGAAAAAAGTATAAGAGAAAAATGAAGCATTCGCGAGAAAGATGAGCTGAAGAAATACATTCGAAATTAGGTGGTTTCCAGTCATTCATCGCTAAAGTAAGAACGAGTAGGTCAGTATCCCCTGGTGTCCAAGTTTTTAGACTACCTAAAAGAATACAAAGATTGAAAAAACCAGGACCGCCCACCTAACTCTCCGAAGCAGGGCAGCGCTGAGATAGAAATGGCACTATCAACCACCCATCCAAGTTCCAAGTAGTGGTCAAGCTGAATGAACATGTTTGCTCGTTCAATGTTTTCATTCAACGCAATAACGAATTTCTTCACTAAGAACAGTTACATCAAAGAACTGTGACGAGAGAGTGTAAACAGAACATAAATGAAAACACAAATCGAAGGAATTTTTGTAAAGCTTACAAAACGCTTTGTTTGACTTGGATTTCAAAATTGAAAGCTTGAATTTGGCACACACATGCATAATATAATGTCATTACGCTATCACTTTGATTTTATATTATAGTTTCATATCGATCAAACAAATATAAAAGGCATTGTCCTCAAATAAACACGTCAATAATGCATAAACCATAAACAGATAGTACAATAATATTGTTACCTTATGCTTGAGCAACAATCGGACCATTTCCTCTGAATGCTCGTCGTAGGAACTTCCACAAACGATCTGCAACGCCGTATTACCAAGGCCGTCCACAGCGTCGACTTCACTCTGCAAATGTTAATTATAAGTAAGTAAGTAACAGTAACAGCCTCCGTGGTCTTGTGGTTCGAGCGCCCGGCTCACGACCCGGAGGTTCCGGGTTCGATTCCCGGTGGGGATATCTCATAAAAATCTGTTTGTTAGACTTTCCTCAGTTTGGTTAGGGCATTGCAGGCTGAATCACCTGATTGCTCGAAAAGTAAGATGATTCCGTGCTTCGGAGGGCACGTTAAGCCGTCGGTCCCGGTTACTTTCTACGGATAGTAGTCGTTACATGAGCCATGTCAGAGGCCTTTGGCGGCTCAATAACTCTGACACCAGGATTGGTCAGGTTGGCCATCCACTCGATGAAGAAGAAGAAGAAGTATGTAAGTAAGTAAGTTCGAGTAGAGTATTATAGTGGCCAACCCTGGTGTTTTTGGACCTGAGGCCTACCACATGATCTGACGATTGCAACAAACGGGACCGACTGCTTAACGTGCCCTTCGAGGTAACGCTCAGATAGAGATGCCACTATTGGCCACCCATTCAAGTAGCTGCCGAGCTGTTCGTTGCTTAACAATCGCAATGAACACTAACATCGCTTAGCCAAACTACGCCACAAGCGCTACAAGAAAAAGTGGCAAGTTCATGCAAGTAGGTCCACCTTTATGTCGGAAGATTTAGGACGTTTTAATAACTCCGACACAGTCTAACGAGTAAAACAACCGGGACCGATGTTAGAAGCCCAGTTAGAAATGGAACTGTCGGCCACCCATCCAAGTAGTAACGCTGCTTAACAAGTTTTAGAGGCAGCTAGGAATGGATTGACTGGACATCACTAAGATTGGACATCACTAAAGATTAGCCGCCTTATTCATAACTAAAACACTGTTGTAAAGGGCTTTGTCTCTTTTACTCTTTGGCAAAATAGCATATGTCGGAAAGGGACAAACCAATAGATAGCTAGAGTGCTGTCAATAAGCGTTTATAAAGACCCTAGATATTGACCTGCGGCATATTGTCCAATAGTTCCTTCAAGACGGCAGTGCGTGCGTTGTGCGCGGCCAGGTGCAGCGCCGTGCGCGCGGCGGCGGCGCGCGCGCGCACGTCGGCGCCGCGCGCCGCCAGCGCCGCCACGCACTGCGCGCGCCCCGCCGACACGCACAGGTGCAGCGCGGTCAGCCGCTCTAGCGAACCACTTTCATATTTAACACGGCTTAACATCAATTAAGGGAGAAGACGAAACATAGGGACGGTTGGCGGTGTTTGGGGGAAACCTTTGCCCAGCAACAGGGCAGTATATGTTAAATAAAAAAAAAACATAAATTAAAAAATATATTAAAGGCAGTAAATATATCCAAAATAATAGCTAATTTCAGATCTCGCACATGATTAAAGGACCATGCAATTATACGTAAGTTAATTCATTTAGAGACACTCTGTTGGACGGTATTATACGAGTTGATATTTATTCGAGTGAGTGCGCGAAAACCCACATAAAACTAGGTTTTTAGCTTTTTAAAAATCGTTTAAAAATGCCACTTTTCTGTAAGCACACTTTCATACGACAAAAGAATTTTCAATATCGGTTAAAAACGGAGATTTCATGTAACAAATATAAACAAGAATTAAGAGATAAATATTTTTGAAGATAATACACCGTTGTCCAAATTTAAATAAATAAAATTGATAACTCCTACCTCCATTGTACTCGTTCAAGTCGTATTTCACTTTGTGCGTGTCCAGTGCTTGTAACATCGGCTCCAAACATTCGGGGTTGTGTTTCACCGCGTAATGTATGGCGTTGTCTTCATCGATATCCTTCAGCATAGGATCGCAGCCTGATAAAAGAAAATAAGCAAATATTGGTTTCCAAGAGTTTTTCAAGACTCAGAAATATTTTATTGCGGATTTAGTTGTATAACTTAGTTGTATGACTTTAGATTTGTTTCCATACAATTTCAACAGTTATCAATAAGGAATTAGTTGATTCTTAATTTCGGTAAGGATACTTTACCGCCAATAAATTTAAGAATTTAAATTTAAATGTGTTTTAATTTTTTTTATTTCAATGGAATTATTATATTATAGTGGTCGGTTTGAGTCTTCTAGTAACCACGGTTTCTGTAAGAGGGCCGAAACGTCAGATAAATTTTTTACAAAAATAATTATCATACAGTGTCATTTTTTCATACAGTGTCATACAGTATTTTGAATTTTTACTTTTTACTCGATGTTAACTTTATTCCCATAATTTTCTTTCGGTCGTTTCCACGATATCTTTCCGTTTTAACAATCTTCGACCCGTACCGGATTGCAATGACACTGTAATTTTTGTAGTGTAAACTTTTAAATTAAACTAACCTTTCGACACAAGCAACGCCACAAGTTTGGGCGTCCCATGAGTGATGGCCAAGTGAAGTATCGTCTTCTTCTTATTGTTAGCGTAGTTGAGTAGATGCGTCATTTTGACGCCGTGAATCACTTTGACTATGGACTCGAAACTGGGCTCGTTGCTCCATAGTGCCATGTGGAGGAATCTGACGAATTTAATAGAAAGTGAGTTTGGGACAAGGCCTCAGTCATGGAGTCCGGAGCGGAGCGGCAACGGGCAGTCAATTGGCCAATGACAACGCTTGAAATCGTGAGTCAAAATCGTTATCTGTGATTGGCCGATTCTCCCACTGCCGCCGCAGCTTCCGCCCCGCTATCTTCGTGACTGAGGCCTAATGTTTTTCCGGTGTTAGATGAATGATGGTACCTACTTAATTTAATTTTAAAATGAAATTGGATTGTATGGAAATTGAAGTTGTTTTATGTAATTATTTGGATACCTAAATAATTAACGGTTACTTAATAAATCATATTAGTGTTAGTGTTTTTTACTAGAGGTCGTTTATAGCTTAAGCAGTGTTTTCATTTTCTACAAGAGCTATACTTCTGTACTATGTCAGATTTTATATGTTTGGGGGATACCAAAACTGCATTGGTTTTAAAAAAAAATACCGCAATTATAAATGCATTAAAAATATCATTGAGTTATATGTACTAACGTTTATTAACATATAACTCAATGAAAAATATAGTTATGTTGTTATTTTACAATTTTCAACTCAGTGCCTTTTAACATAAGGTACAAAATTGAATAAAGAGCGTTGATAAATTAAAATTGGAAGCAATATACTACTTACGTGATGAGGTAACTTCTTAACGTAATTTCTTAAAACCAAAGACTAAAACTAATTGTGTTATTACTACAACATTCACCTATGTTCGTTGAAAATTCACTGTAGCATGTTATGTAATATACCATCTACCTATTCTAATATACTAAAGCTGCAGAGTTTGTTTGAACGTGTTATTTATATCAGAAACTACCAATCCGATTTGTATAAATGTATTTGAATGTTTTTTTTTATTCTTCCTATTAACTTATCTTGTTATCACGTGTAAGAAACTAAAATCCTTTTTTTTATATCGTTATTATTTCGAGAGTTACAAGCGGTCAAAGTTGCTGATTAGACAGAGAGAGCACTACTACTAGTGTGACGTCACAATGTTAGAGCGCCATAGACATGGCATACAAAAAATCGTTTTGCAAGAAAGGGACAGCATCAGACAGGAGAGAATATTTCAGAGTTTATAATTTCTTTATTTATTAAACGATTTTGATTCTGATTTCAGTTTTGATCATAATTTTAGTTATTTTACTAATTTCATCTATCAAATTCAAATTAAAAAAAAATCAAATACCCAATTATTGTTGTAATGATGGATAGCCACATTCGGGAAGTTTATAGGCTAAAAATAGGTTATAGGTTAAACCAAAAATTCTGCACTACGTCTGATAAAAGTTACAATACTATACTTTTGTAAATAAGTGACATAATATTTTAAAAAATACGTGACACAACGTAAAAATTACAAATCGTGTCACTGTTTTACAATATTGTATGATTGTTATTTTTATTAATGGGCCTTGGAGGAATCTCATGATATAACTATAAAAACGGTAACGTATAAATTAACAAAGCATCTATAGATATTCAAACACACCATGCTACACTCGCTCGCTCGTAGTTTCACTAAGCGATGTTAGTTAATGGCGATTGTTAAGCAACGTGCAGCTCGACCCCTACTCGGATGGGTGATCGAAAGTGGCATTTCTATCTGAGCGCTACCGTGCTTCGGAGGGCACGTTAAATTGTCGGTCTCGGTTGTTTCATCGTTAGACCATGTCGGAGGCCTTTAGGCGGTCTAATAACTCCCAACACCAGGGTTGCCCACTAACCTACTCGATCTTACCTACTAACCATGCTACAGTGAACAGCCAATGAAAATACCTGACTGTTATAATAATAACTTACGTATCGCCGTTGGAGAGCCGCAGTTGGAACAGCCTCTCGAATTTATCTCTCAGCTCCCGATTGTCGTGGATTTTCTTGCCTCTTATTATATCGCATATCTCTTTGACGAGCTGAAATAACGAAACACGTCCGTTAATTTTGAATCGAAACTACGTTTACATTAAAGATACACTTCGCTTTTGTTTTACATTTTTATCTGACGTTTCGGCCCCTTTACAGGACCGTGGTCACAGAAGACTCCAGAAACCAGAAGAAACCAGTACGTCCGTTAATGCTTTAATAGCTGCGTCTCGCAGTTTTAATCGCGGTTACCATTGCACCATTTATCTCAAACTATTCACGTATTTTGAGATAAAAGGTGATATAACATTATTTTTGGAATGTGACTATGTAATACAAAAAGATAATTAAGATATAATATATCCTCGGCTATCTAACATATGTTATGTGGGATTACATTACAGAGGCATTTGATTTTGTCATATACCTAAGAGACAAGACATCTATACAATTAGAAGCTAGTCTAGAGCCTCCTAGTCCCTCCCTGTTTAGGGGTTGAATTTCGCAAAATCCTTTCTTAGTGCTCACGTAAGTACATCATGAACCCCTGTACCAAATTTCAAGTTTCTAGTTTTGGCAATGCGTTGATATAATTATGTCAGTGAGTCAGTCAGTCAGGTTTGCTTTTTATGTATTTAGATTACTGTCATTACAGTTAGCTGTTCCGCTCGGTGGTCCCACACGCTATAGATGGCGGCTGTGAATACTTTCGAGATATCGCTTGCGTTATTTTCTCAGATTTAGTACGATTGCGCCCGTACATTTGGTGAGAAGTAAAAAATCTCTCTGTTTATAAATTTAGTATAGACTATCCGCACCCCACGATTTTACCCGCGTTGTACCCGTTCCCGCAGGAATTTCGGGATAAAATGTATCCCATGTGTTATTCTGATGTTTAGGTAACCTATATTACTGTATAGTTTCACCCAAATCCGTTGCTTAGTTTTTTCGTGAAAGTGTAACAATCATACATACATTCTCACAAACTTTCGCATATATACGAGTAATATTAGTAGGATTAGGTACCTGTTTAACCTCCGGTCCGTCCTCTACTTTGTAGAAAGCTGGGTATTCGGAATCCTTCTCGTCTTCATTGTTATCCGGGGTTTGCTCCATAGAATCAGATGACGAAGGTTCCACCTATTTTCAAATGAAAGTAAGTTATAGCCAGTATTTTTTATACATATATTTTTGTGTATCTGTCATTTCTATTTATGCTCATTTTATTTCATTCTAATTTCAACTGAAAGTAAGTTTGAGTATAGCTTATTAACTTGTACTGTACCGACATCTAATTGAGACATAATTCAATACAAATAATCAATTAATCCCTTTCAACGGTTCATATATAGGTTAAGCTTTTCATATAAGCTTTGTCCAATTACTCCATTCTATAATCGAAGTGACTTAAAAAAATGGCAAGGTGAAATATAATTGTTAAAGGTAACCTCTTCAAGGTACTTTTCCATTCAAGCGCGATATGACCAATCACAACGCATTGAAATTGTCAAAATCTCTCTGATTGGTCAATAGCTTTCCGCACTGCTCGGCTCCATTCAAATGGAAACGCACCACCCTCAAACGTACAAATACTGTCTTTCTTTTACTTTCTGTGCATACAGATACAGGTACAGAGATACAGGGTGCATACAGACTAAGTAACAAAACGTGTTATAAAACATTGTTGTGTAACGTTTTTCCTAATATAGCTTGATATTATAAAAACGTGTAATAGCAAATTTTACAACCGTTTTACCCGCGTTGTGCCAGTTCCCATTGAATTTTCAGAATAAAAAAATAGCCTATAACTATCCTCCATAATGTGGCTATTGCATACAAAAATAATAATTACAATCGGACTGTTCATTCCCGAGATTAGTAACATACAAACAAAACTAAAATATGTACCTGTTTATAATATTAGTAAGTATGTAACCTACGTATGTACGCACCCTAAGATTGATAAAGATAGACCTAGGATCGAATTGATATAGATATGACATAGGATGTATGTATGTATTCACCTTCACCCGGCCCGAATCGGCGACGATACGGTCGGACTGCATGTGATGCAATTGATGTACCTGTAATAAACAAACACAACTAGAACCACGCGATCTTAAGAAAATATTATCATTGTAATGATTATTAATAAAAAAACATGTCAGTTGGTGGGGATTAATGAAAGTAGTATAAAAAATATTATTAGGTATTCATAAAATTACATGAATGAAAACAAAAACTTATTTTGTTTTGTTTTACCCGCGTTGTGTCCGTCGTGGGAATTTTGGTATGAAAATAGCCTTTTCGTAGAAGTAGCTATCTATCACAAAAATAATTATTCAAATCGGATTGGTAGTGTTTGATATAAGTGCGGTAAAACAAACAAAATGTTACAAAAACTAACTTTATTATATTACTAGCAGCGCCCCGCGGTTTTACCCGCGTTGTGCCCGTTCCCGTGGGAATTTCGGGAATTTTTTTACATAAAAACCTTCCTCTTGAATCACTCTACCTATTACAAAAAACCGCATCAAAATCCGTTGCGTAATTTTAAAGATTTAAGCATACAGACAAACAGACAAACAGACGCGACTTTGTTTTATACTATGTAGTGAAGTGATGATGAAGTATAGCTTTTTAACTGATGTTTCGGCCCTTCACAGGATGCGAGGTCTCAGAAGACTGTAGTACACGTGAATGTGGTCTAAATTCAAAATGAGTAGTATTCGCTTAAATCTAAGGAAACGATGTCAAAATTTGTTAAATTATTAATTACCTCATCAGAAGGAAGATCGCTCAAAGAATTGAAGGAATCGCAATACACTTCTGTAATAAAATTAAACAATAATAAATAAAACATGTTGCGTCTAAATTTAATTCATGTCGACCAGACTTAGCGAGCTTCAGTTAATAAAACTATTTTGTAGGTAAGTCGGGATACCTACTTGAGTTTCTTACAATTTTTGGTAATTATAGGGAGGCCTATAGAGGAAGATGTGGGGAAGTAATCCCCATTCTCTTGATTTGACCTGTAATTTATAGGTACTTCTTTCCATTATCTCTACTAACTCGCTTCTATTCACTATTAACTCGACCAGCCTAGCTCGTCAAGGCTATCAGCTGGCGACGCCCTTGAGTAGCTATTCAACCCCCCAGTGTCCCCAGTTAAACGAGAAAATAACAATGACTAAATAGCACCCTGGCGCCATCTTTATATGTATATAAAAATTACATGTCACGTTGTTTGTCCGCGATGGACTCTTAAACTGAAGTGATTGAATGATTTGCACAGCGCGTGCTATGTGATCCAACTTGAAGGATAGGATAGCTTACATCTCAATGTATAGTGATTAGGGTGGTCCACCCCTTAATGTTTATATGGCAAAACAATGTTTGCCGGGCCAGCTAGTCTGTTATATAATGGAAGTTTAGATAAGTGATAAGTAACATGATATAAACGGGTCTTACTGAACCAAGTGGAGTCATCGTGCAGTCTCTCGTCCATGGTGATCCTGTCGGTGATCTCGTCGAGTTCCTTGGAGTCGAGCGTGATGTTGGGCAGCGGCGTGGCCTGTGCCCACTGCGGTGCCGGCGCCAGCAACGACCCACCCAGCGCCGCGCCCAGCCCGCACGAGTTAGACTGCAGCAGCGGCAACGCCGACTGTCATGATAACCTCTTATATAACCACCTTCTCACTTAGACCTCTCGTAGTGTAGCGGTCGTGGCGTAGCTCGATCAAGCGATGTCAGTTCATTGTGATTGTTAATCAACGTGCAGCTCGGCCATTACTTGGATGGGTTGGCCGATAGTGGAATTTTATCTAAGCGCTATCATGCTTCGGAGGGCACGTAAAGCAGTCGGTTCCGGTTGTTCCAATTGTTAGACCATGTCTGAGGCCTTTAGGCGGTTTAAAAACTCCGACACGTGGTTGACCACTGACCACAATCAAATATACTCATCATGCAAGGGTGATAGAAAGTCACAATATTTTGAATGTTACTATGATATGTATAATAATTACTTATAATGAATCACCTCAATCTATTACTATACTCTATGCCACTGACCTATTGGAACTTACTTACTGAAACCTCCTGCACTAGGCAGAACTAATTAATTTTGATTTCACGACGTTTCGACTGGATAATATACTCGTGGTCGGGCATGCAATGCATTAAACGAGTGAGACAGTAATGTTATTGTGTACTCCCTCCTACAGCTTCCATACAAAATGTTGTTCATTAATAATTTCAATGTTTAATATTTTCAATACATACGTGATTTAATGTTGGCATTTGTACTGGCATTTCTTGACGCTAGAAATAAAAGAAGACATAGTTACATTTATGTATGTGCATTTCATATTTTTAATAATGGGGTTTTCTTAATTTAACGGCTGTAGCCAAAATATCTCAAGGTATACATTTTTTTAAAAGTGAACAATGAAAATATGAAAATAATGCTTTGCATTATAACACTTATAACAAAGTACATTTTTATTTATTATAGCAGCGCCCCGCGGTTTCACCCGCGTTGTGCTCGTTCCCGTGGGACTTTCGGGAATTTTTATACTTATAAACCTTCCTCTTGAATCACTCTATCTATTTAAAAAACTGTATCAAAATCCGTTGCGTAGTTTTAAAGATCTAAGCATATATAAGGTCAGACAGACAGACAGCGGAAAGCGACTTTGTTTTATACTTTGTAGTGATCAGTACAGGGAGGACGGAATTATTTGTATGTAGATACTTATTAATATAAAGGGCATTATCATATAATTGATAAATACAGACATTATAATGTTATATTTATAAACGTATCATGTCGAACGGATGTCATTGGAATTCCCACAGTTATCTTAATCATTAGTAACTAGCTGTGCCCCGCGGTTTCACCCGCAGCGCCCCCGTTCCCGTGGGAATTTTGAGATTGTTATTCCTTATTTTTCCTATATAAAAACCTTATCTGACAATAAGGAACACATTAAAAAAGAATCATCCAATTTGGTGCAGTCGTTCTGAAGTTATGCGATTAGCAACAGATTCAGCGATTCATTTTTATATTAAGGTGACGTGAGTTCAGCAACTCGCAAAACGCGGTTTTTCCATCCAACTATTTTCATATAAATTGTCACAATTTTGATTCAAAAAAACTATTATATTAAAGTTGAGGATATATTCTAGTGGCAAAGGTATTTCAGTACACGATTAGATTAATTTCCCTCGATAGAAAAAAATCACAAAGTTGCCTCTTTTATTAATTTAAAAATAATTTTATGGCTAAAATAAACAGATTTTTCCCAAAGAAAAACAACTATAATATAGGTCGTAGCATGAGCTAGGGCATTAGGTATTTTTTTGTAACCTTTCATTTCATTCTTAAACACAATTTCAAAATACCTAAAAAAAATAGAGAATTTGCCGTGTTGCGGGTGACGCGGGGCGTGATCAGTCGCGCTCAAGCGCTTGTGGAGGACGGACCTATGCCAAATATTTGCTGGAGCGCGGAGATGCAAAATTTAAAACTTTTTTCGCAGTAATAAATTTGAACTATGACGGTTGCGTGAAAATGAGGTTTTAATATAAATAAGAACTGTCTGAATTATAATCCGGTCAATTTAAACCAAAAATTTAGAGTGATGTTACATAAAGTCCCAACAAGCTGAAAATCAGGAAAATTGTTCAAAACATAATTATAAACAATGTCTAAAAGTTCCCCATCATTTCCGTGTATGGAATTTTTTTTATTCAAGGTCCAAAGGTAAAAAAAATAGTTTTTCGCGATTTTCAGCAAAACGGTAAGTTTTCTCTTAAAGTACCTGAGAAAATAAAAAAGCATATAAAATTCTCTATAACTTTAATTCTATCCACTTTTTCCATATTCCCAACCGTTATTGAACTACAAGCTCCAGAAATGTAAAAATTAAGGACCTCGGTAGGTCTTGTCACTGTTGAGCATTGGGGCAGGCTCCATAGTTACCTGCCCGAGGTCCTTAATTTTACATTTCTAGAGCGTGTAGTTCAATAACGGTTGGGAATATGTAATAAGTGGATAGAATTAAAGTTATAGAGAATTTTATAAGCTTTTTTATTTTTTCAGGTACTTTTATGATAAAACTTACCGTTTTGCTGAAAATCGCGATAAACTCTTTTTTTTACCCTTGACCTTGAATAAAATAAAATCCATACACGGGAATGATAGGGAGCTTTTAGACATTGTTTATAATTATGTTTTGAACAATTTTCCTGATTTACAGCTTGTTGGAACTTTATGTAACATCGAATGTATAAATTGACCGGACTATTATAGATTTAGTAGATTATTGCTTTGAAAAAAAACAAAAAAATATGTTGTGTCACAGTATAAGAATATCAGCAGAACAACTATACAGCTGCAATGTTGGTAGTGGGGATACCTATAAGTACTCGGAATTTTAATTCGATTCCAGATTTGACAATTGCAGTGTTGCAACATTATGACAAGTACTAAATAGTGACGTTGCGAAATTATTCGATATGGAAATGGAATATTTCTGGATCGATTCTTCTCGCTTATAATTTTACTCTCGTAAACTAAGTATATCAGGAAATTAAATATTTCTGAACCGATAATTTAGATTTGACGATTAATTAACGATCTTAGACTTTTCTTTTATAATTGTGTGTGAAATAAATAAAAAAATGTGATCATGAAGGAACATGACAAATAAAACAGATAGATGTATAATGGTAATAATTTATTTTATAAATTGTCGCCGTCATCGCTATCGCTGTCACTTTCTGTAACATTTATTATAAATGTGTCTGTGATATTGTCAATTAACATATCTAGCCTACTCATTTTTTCCTCTTCATCACATCACTACACTATTATATGTGGTATCATTATTTCACAAAATGACAGTAGCTAATGTCAAATCTGGAATCGAATTAAAATTCCGAGTATAGGACAAGACTTGTCTCCTAAGATGTGGCTTATGAACTCGGTGGCATGCACATTTTATTTTGGTATTTTTACGATTATTTTATACTAACTTATTGAAATATATTTTTAGGTCGAACCAACCTGGAAATTCAAACACTTAAAAATATTTCTGCTCGTAATATTAGACAATAAAAATGATTTCACCCAGTGATAAGACCGATATTTTTTTTAAACCTTTTATCTCTTTTTAGTTATTTTTCCCAAGGCTACCTACAATATAATACTAACCTTCGTAATATCTACGATTAGTTTTGCTTGATGGGCTTTTTTTACTGTAGTCACTACACTGTGGCATCTCAATGAGTGACATATTCAAACTTAGCGCGCAAACTACGCGCGAGCGGGAGATCGCCCGCGGTCGGACCGCAGGCCCCGCATCCACCCCCTCCGTAGCAGCTAAGCGCTGGACTCACGTCGTCTTAATAATACAAAATTACTTTATCACCCCATTTATATTTGATTTTTTTAACAATTACAAGTATACATATAAATTGCTAGATTCATAAACAAAGATTTCATCTTGAAATACAAACAATTATGTTTGCTTCGTTTCAGAGTATTAACATTTCTATACTAATATAATAAAGCTGAAGAGTTTGTTTTTTTGTTTGATTGAGCGCGCTAATCTCAAGAGTTACCAGTCCGTTTTTAATAATTCTTTATGTAAATGGTAGTTACATTCAACGGGAAGGTTATGGTTATTTTTCATCCCGAAATTCCATCAACACTGCTAAATTATGTAATTTTTTTAAAGTATGTATGTGTGTATGTATAGGTATGTATACTCTATTTTTTTTGGATTGGCATAAAATGTGGACCAATGTCGTAAATTTTCCAGCCGAAGACGATTGCTCCTGAAGAGGAAAAAGGTTTAGTAATTTTATTTCATTCTTACCCTACCTCTAAACCTTTTTCCTCTTCAGAAGCAATCGTCTTCGGCTGGAAAATTGACGACATTTAACCACATTTTGTGCCAATCCAAAAAAATTGATTATAGTAGAATCAGTGAGTTAGATTCCATAATACAAGCTTAGAACATAGCTTAGGTCTAGACAACTGTTTGTCGGGGGTATAGACCCATTGATTTATGTATGTATATATTGGAATTGCAAATAATGTATCCTATTGTTAACCATATTTTGGAATTACTATTTATGTTTGTTCAAACGTATGAAAATCCGTTCCGTAGTTTTTTAGAAAATCAACTACATACAGACGACTAGCTTTAGGGAACTTTTGTTTATAACATGTAAGATTCGTCTATGGTATAGATAGATAGATTAATGGGACCTAGAACATTCGTTATTCAAATAGGACCGGTAGTTTCTAAGATTAGCCCTTACAAACAAACAAACAATGTTAGAAACTTAACCTGTTTATAATAATTATAATAGTATGGATAAATACTTACATTGTTTAATATAGGGAGTGTCGGTATTGTTGTCAACATATTTGTGAGGGAGCCACCTAGAAAATAGTCATAAGTATCGTTATGTTTCATATAGGTAAGTGAGAACAAACTAGCAGTGCCCCGCGGGTTTAACCGCGTTGTGCCCGTTCCCGTGGGAATTTCGGGAATTTTTACACATATAAACCTTCCTCTTGAATCACTCTATCTATTTAAAAAAACCGCGTCAAAATCCGTTACGTAGGATCGTCTTCGGCTGGAAAATTGATGACATTTGTCCACATTTTAAGACTAGTAAGAAAAACGCGGACGGCCGAGGAAACGCTGGCGGGATAACCTTGTCTCCTTCGATAGCGAGTGGTGGGAAACCGCAAAGGACAGAGAAGGTTGGAAGCGTTTGGGGGAGACCTTTGCCCAGCAGTGGGACGACACAAGTTGAAGAAAAAAATAAAAAAATAGAGTGTACAACTAAATACTAACTTGAATCACTATCGAGGGAGGAATAGGGCGAGTTGTTTTTCCGTTTCTTGATTTGCTTGTACACTTGTTCGGCTTTGTACGTGAACTCCATTCGGTTGCTCCGGCGGTTGTCGGACGTGCGCAGTAACTCGATGTACACCTTCACGTCAATTGACGTCTGAGGGTTGATGTATGGTGGTGTACTGGAAATATAAATAAACATGAGTTATTCAATATATATGCCTTCTATAAATAAACATAGGTTATTCAATATATATATACCTTGTTTAAATAAAAATAAACATGAGTTTTAAATCTATATCTAACTAGGAGTTCCGCGCGGTGGTTCTACTCGCGATCCAGTAGATGGCGCTAGTGTGAATTTTGTAAATCGCCCGTTATGTTGTATTCTTAGGTTGAGTGGGGACGCGCCTATACTTTTGTTGAGCAGGAAATATTTTTTCCACCATATACCTACAATTTTTATAAACTCAATATATCTATGGTATAGAAAATCCCTAGTATTAAAAAAGTATAAGCCTATAATGCCCCACTTTTGGGCAAAAACATCTCATTCTCACTGAAGATAACAGTTCGGTGTGGGTCCTTTATTAGACCAAAATATTAAAAATGCGATACTCTATGGTCTGTTGGCACTTTCGTGCCACGCACTGCACGGGTTTAGTTAAATCGTTTTGTTACTTTAGGAATATTGAAGACTAACAGCGCCCCGCGGTTTTACCCGCATTGTGGCTGTTCCCGTGAGAATTTCGGGATGAAAAAAGAATTATTCAAATCGGGCAGGTGATTCCCGAGATTAGCTCGAACATACAAACAAACAAACAAACTTACAAATTTTACCTC
Organism: Cyclophora albipunctata; assembly: GCA_963082685.1. Classification (NCBI taxonomy): domain Eukaryota; kingdom Metazoa; phylum Arthropoda; class Insecta; order Lepidoptera; family Geometridae; genus Cyclophora; species Cyclophora albipunctata. The sequence continues at coordinate 8,226,548 of OY720121.1, read as the reverse complement.
TTTATAATATTAGCATAGATTGAGAGGAATGTTATAGGCTATTTGTTATCCAGATTTTTTGTCAGGAACGGATACAATGCAGGTAAAACGGTGGGGTGCCATTGGTGTCTATAATAATCACTGAAGAAGTCTTATCCAAACTATACATACCTGAACACAATGGCGTACTGGTGATGCACATCACTCTCGGAAAACTTTCCAAACGCAGACCACACCTCTTTACCATCCGCGTCCAATTCGAAGAAACGGATTTTAATTTTTTCTGAAAGCAATCACATATTAAATAAAATCCTTCTATTATTATAAATGCGAAAGTTTGTGAGGATGGATGTATGTAATTATTATGAATTTATCCATTCATACTATTTTAACTTTCACGAAAAAACTACTGGACGGATTTGGATGAAACTTTACAGTAATATAGGTTAGACATCAGAATAACGCATGGGATAGATTTTATCCCGAAATTCCCGCGGGAACAGGTACAACGCGGGCGGGTTACACCGCGAGGCTAGTTAATAATAATCCTGTGAGTAGTGATGGTAGTTAAAGTGTTAAAAAACATTATAACTTTTGTGAACTTTTGCTAAGTCTACCAGAGCGGGGGGCGTCTGAAAACCAGCGCTGTACCGAGACTGCGGCCTCGGTACAGCATTAGCTGAGACGCCTCCATTTGCTACAAATTTTTTAATTTTTATTTTAATTTTGTTCTTTGTTTTTTCGTATTCTTGGACTTGTAGCAATAAATGATTATTTTATTTTATTTTATAAACGAAGGGTACTCATCAGGTTTATTATAAAGCGAAGTCAAACTCACTACTAGATACTCTATTGCCTCGAGTTTGTATTTTTTTAACACCACACCACTACCATCACAACTTTGGAACATACAACATGAATCTCGATTATAACTCTGTGTATGAATGGATGTTTGGATGTTCCTCTATGAGATCAGATCTAAATAAAGACAGGGATACATTTAAGTTTAGAATAACATAGGTTTTTTATAACTTTAAATTCCCACGGGACGGATATCTGCGGGTAACACCGCGGGGCACAGCTCAGCTAGTATGTTATGTGCTACTCACTTTTGTTGACTTTCTCCACTAATATGAATATATCTTCGCAACCCCTCGGCCGCCCTTGACAAGCGCTCATACGACATATCTTCAAATCGTTTGTTGCTGCACTTTCTGAAAAAATATTTAAACAATTTAAAAATATATATACTTATTGACTCTCAGCCTCAATTTCACCGTTACAACTAAACCCGCGGTTTTGTCCGCGGTTCTTGTGGGCATGAAAAGTAGTCACATACCTTCCTCTTTATATAGAATGTAACTTCCTGTGGTAATTTCGGGATGAAAATAGCCTATGTTACTCGTGGATAATGTAGCTTTCGAATGGTGAAATAATTTTTAAAAACGGTCCAGTTGTTTTTGAGCCTATTCATTACAAACAAACAAAGTTTTCCTCTTTATAATATAAGTGTAGATGTAGATTATTCGGTATATTGGTAAAAACTGTTCATGAAAATCGGTTCAGTAGTTTTTGAGTAAATCAATTACAATTACATACATGCAAACAGACAGCTTTTGGAGTCTTTGTTTTTTAGTATGTAGAATGTTATCAACGCTGAGATATAAGTATAAAGAAAGCAACTAGCATGTATTAGGGATTCAGTTTTAGTACATGATTATCAACTTAGTGGTCAGTTGTAACCAGGAATGGCCCACTGCTGGGCAAACTTCTCTTATCTCATTAAATATACCAATATACGAGTATACAGTGAGAATGATTAGAGGTACTCATACAAACTACATATTAGATATACTTTAATAGCCTTAATAATACTCTCTATAACTAAGACACTGTTATAAAATATTTTGTCTCTATTACTCTTTAGGAAAAAGCTTATGTCGGAAAGGGACAAAATATTTGATAGCTGAAATGCTGTCAATAACCGTTTAGTAATAAGACCCTAAGAATGAGCCATGCCAGAGGCCTTTGGCGGCTCAATAACTCTGACACCAGGATTGGTCAGGTTGACCATCCACTCAATGAAGAAAAAGAAGAATATAATAAACAGTCACGTGCAATGAACTGTATACACGGGCAGATTTTCAAATAAATGTCCACTCTGAAAATTTCAAAAACATATAGCCACTTAACAAGTCATACTATTTAACCACCCGAGTTTCTCACAATTATATATACAGTTTTGGCAAAAATATGGACACAGGTTTTTTCAGATATTTTTATACACGATCACATGCAGAAATATGTATCCATTATGAATAAGGTACAATAATAAATATGGAAACGATATTATTTCACAAAAAATGTATGTGTGCGTGACACACACTCAACGCGAAGTATTGTTTTTTTACTTTGTGTGTGTAAATGTCTAATGGGGACACTAGGTTTCGTACTCAGCGCGTAGGTTGGTATCTCTCTATATCTCTATGGTTATTACCAAGTCAAGTCTTTTTTTTTCAGTTGTTGCCCCAAAAAAGCTTTTCTTCCGCATCCTGGCTACCTTCATAACAATATTTAAAAGACAAAAATGAATATTGTTTACATTAAATGGAAAATTACTTTGTGTACATGTTATTGAAATTAATACCCATTTGTCAAAATAGTGAATACTGCTACAGTTTCTAAAGTGTATACATATTTTTCATAATGGATACATATTTCTGCATGTGATCGTGTATACAAATATCTGAAAATAACCTGTGTCCATATTTTTGCCTAAAATGTATACATTATTGTGAGAAACTCGGGTGGGTATATATATGATGATATATGTTCATACATCATATATGATATATATGATATATGATGTATGAACTGTAAAGTGGCTATATGTTTTTAAATGTTTAGAGTAGACATTTATTTGAAAATCTGCCCGTGTATACATTTCATTGCACGTGACTGAACAATAAACACATACTCACTCAAATTATAAATAGGTTCGGAGAACACAGGCTTACATATTTCCTTATCAGAATCAGAGTAGTGCGCGCTAAACTTCAATCTAACTATATTCAAGTCTATATTCTTCGCTAGACTCTCGCAGTTGGCTAACAGCTAAAATAAAAAAATATATAATTAAATAAACTCACCATAATTGCGATGCGGCCCGTAGAACATATTTTGGACTCAAGGACAAAATTACCGAACGCAAAATAAGCAAATAATTTCTATAGTAAAAATCACACTATATATACTATTATCTCTTTCTTCCTACCTATCTCACTATCCCACATTAAACTTCTTTTGTCTATCTGTCTGTCTGCTTTAAATCTTTGGAATGTTGTATTTTTTAACACAACATTTTGTCCTCTACAATAAAAAACAAATATTTATAACTAACTTAATTATGACACCCTTCCTGTCGTACTCTAACACAAAGACTGTCCTATCTTTTAACTTTAACCACTTGAAATTTGCCTTCAAACTCTTAACTTTTTATTATTATTTGTTAAACATATCACTTAAGCACTCCTAAATACCATGAATGTATGTAAGAAATAAAACTATATGTTAAACATTTTAAGTTTTTATTGTACGTATGAAATTACTTGGCGCGTGAATTAGATTTCAGTACGTACTGTAAATATCGTGACTTTGATTTTGATGTAAGGAAACTACTTTACAGAGAGTACTTTATAATATAATTAAACTACTTTAGTTGTAAGCCCGGATTACATGCGTAAAGATCCGTCCGGTTCACGATCAGCACTGATTATAGAATTCAATAGCCAGAAGTATTTTCGTGGTCAGTCTACTCGTAATAACTTTTTAAGTAAGCTTAGCATATAACCCGTTTCAAATGAGAATAGGATTGGTTTGACAATATGTATATGTATACACTATAAATCTATACAATATATATGTCAACAATATCAAAAACATTTTTGTACGGTTCCCAAAAATAACGACCAATTAAAAAGTGATTAATAAATGAAAGACAAATCTACTTATCGAACCTTAATCAATCAGTATTTTAAATGGATTTTTAATCCCCAATTAAGTAAGTATGTTTGGTTTTTAAAATCGGATTTCTAGTTACTGAGATCAACATGTTCAAACAAAAAAAACAACTATCTTTATAATATTTAAGTCACTGAGTTTCTCCAAATTAGCTTTTAGCTCAACACATATGCTTCTTGGCGATTTCCAACCCGGTTTGCGTTCTATATCAATTCAAATTTTGCGGTTGAGGCCGCGGCCACACTGATAAGCAGGCTGCACCGCGATAGGGATTTCGCTAAAAACTCATATAATAAGTGTGTTCGTATAGGTTCGTGGGTTTGCATAACGCTTAAAAGTCTATATAACAGTGAAATGCAGTAGAAAAACTAACAAAAATCAGGAAACCGACCTGCCTTATTAGGCTGCCCCCCCCCCCCCCCCCCTCTGGCAAAGCCCTTACAGCAAACAGTGAAACCGTGCCCTTAATAGTTCAAATGTTATGCACATACCTGCTTGGCGTCAAATGACTTATTCAAAGCTTTCAATTGTTCCGTGAATTTCTTAAACAAAAGGTCCTTGACGTCTTTCTTGGCTGTATGAATTATACCCATGCCTGGGAATCTGTGGGGAAAAGTATTAAACATACTTAAGGCCATATTCATAAACGCCTACTAGCAGCATTTTAGCTATCAAATGGTATGTTGGCCCTTTCTAACATACGCTATTTTCCAAAGAGCAAAAGAGACAAAACACTTACTAACAGAGTTAGTTAGAGAGCGTTTATGAATAAGGCAGATACTTACTGCCATACTAATATTATACAGAGATAAAGTTTCTTTGTTTTTGTTTTTTATAAGGGCTCATCTCAGAAACCCGATTTGAATAATTCTTTTTGCAATGGATAGCATCATTCAACGGGAAGATTATAGGCTATTTTACATCCTGAAATTCCCACGGGAACGGGCACAGCGCGGGTAAGACCGCGGAGCGCTGGCAGTTAAATATAAACTGGTTCATAAGACTTAATTTAGGTTTATTTAGCGTACAATTTATTTTTAGGGCCTCGGAATTTAGGTTTGGGCTTCAATGCATCATAACTTAGGTTTAGGTTATGTAGTAAGGACAGACGCGGCTTCTGTTTTTTGTTTAAGGGGGAAGAGGCAAACATACATTATGTGTTTTGGTTTAGGTGGTAATGTTATGTGTTTCGATTATCGCATGTTTAGCGAATATGATAACTGCCTCCCGAACCAATCTAACATTGGAATGCACAGTTAGCTATTCTAACATAACTAACATACTCAAATAACACTAAATAGAACCTGATAAGCTGACAAAGCCACACTTATCTTAAACCGAAAGGAAGCAATAATATAAAAAATATAATGCAAATCAAGCAGAAATTTACGCAAAATTGATCTTTATATCAATACACATAAGCTCAACATGTCTACAGTGTAGTTTTATTTATCTTTACCAACCAACAAAGGGCTTCTCAGTTGTTCTGTTTGATTAATAACTAGCAGCGCCCCGCGGTTTTACCCGCGTTGTGCCCGTTTCCGTGGAAATTTCGGGAATTTTTATACTTATAATCCATCCTCTTGAATCACTCTATCTATTTAAAAAAACTGTATCAAAATCCGTTGCGTAGTTTTAAAGATCTAAGCATACATAGGGACAGACAGACAGCGGAAAGCGACTTTGTTTTATACTATGTAGTGACATAGTGATAAATTGAAATGAAATGTAACTAGCTGCGCCCCGCGGTTTTAACCGCGTGTGTTTCCGTTCTCACGGGAATTTTGAAATAAAAATTAGCCTATGACCTTCTTGAATGAAGCTATCCAACACAAAAATAATAAGACAGGTGGATAGAATAGATGAGTACTTACGTGACCCTATAGCTGCCGTCTTCGGGCACGTTGTAGCTGACGTCCACATCCTGTTCGTTTTCCATCAGCTCGTGAGGGTGCTCGTCCGGCTTGTCATGTTGTGCGAGACTGCACCGGATCACCGCTTTACCGGTGTAGTTAATCAACTGTATAGACGGACCTTTCTTAGTAGGAAATCACCGAGTAAAATCATATTATGAAAAGTCAAGGAATGAAATATTTCGTAGTCGATAGTTTCTTGTATCACTATTCGACTTTATGGGCGTGATAGCCGCACCCCTCGGCGTTACCCGCCTTGTACCCGTTGCTCATTCACGTAAAAACTACTGGACGGATTTCGATGAAACTTTACAGTAATATAGGTAGAATAACACATGGGATACATTTTACCCCGAAATTCCTGCGGGAACCGATATAACGCGGGTAACACCGCGGGGCGCGGATAATTGTAATATACTTGTCAACTCCCAAAGTATCGACTCCCATAACAAGAATCGATATTCATTCATTTTCCTCTAGCAGTTATAGGAACAATCATTCTAACGTCAGACTGGAATCATATAGAATGCATAACTTAGTTTTCTATAACTAAACTCACCTCAACAGTAGGAAATGCTTTCTCTTTGTTTGAAGGAGACTGCGAGTTAGCAAGAATACATCCGTGGGTGCCCATCATCTCACTAGTGTAACGGAACCGGAAGTGGCTCTGGGGCTGCTTAATTATCTGCAGTTGAGGCACTAAGCCATTAACTGCAAAACATTTATTTATATAAGTTACTAATAAAGAGGTAAAATTTGTAATTTTGTTTGTTTGTATATTTTGTATTTGAGGCCTTTGCCCAGCAGTGGGACATTACAGGCTAATACTTTACTTTAATACAAGAAACGTGATCTAGTATATGAGTCATAAGACACATATGTTTTCATACAATAATATACAGTACATTCAAGGACATGCACTGATCTGATAGGGCATGTGTCTTGCAGTTGTTATGTACCTATTACATATTTTTACGCCTCTTAAAGTTGGATCTCTATTGCATAGCAAGAAGTAGCAACATGGTAAGACACTATTTAGTGTAACAAAGTTAAACCAAGATTTCAGTATAATTAAGATTATGTAATCACTACATAGTATAAAACAAATTCCCATTCCTCTGTCTGTCTGTCCCTATGTATTGCTTAGATTTTTAAAACCATGCAACGGCTTTTGATGAGGTTTTTTTAAAATAGTAGAATGACTCAAGAGGAAGGTTTATATGTATAAAAATTCACAATATTCCCACAGAACGGGCCCAACGCGGGTAAAACCGCGGGGCGCTGCTAGTAAGAATATAATATAGGGTTATGTTAACCCTAGTAGGACACAAAGGTAAAGAGAGGAAGAGGAAGACCAGGAAAGGTATGTAGACCAACTAAAAGAAAGAGTTAATGTTGTGTCAGCTAAACAGGATGGTAGAAGATAGAGAAAAGTGGAAAGAACTTGCTTCAACAAGAGCTAAGTTCATATGTTTTAGAAGAAGAAGAAAGTGTTATGGATATAGGTATCAAAAAAAATTTACTTAAAGATCTTATCAATTAAGCAGGCACATTTCCAGTAGCTCACTAAGAGTATTATGCAAATCAACTGCAGAATAACTTTCCCATTTGTACAATGATCTAAATAGCAACTTCTGGTTTTTAATAGCCATGTTATGTAACTTAATACTTAATGTAATATAATATTCTAATAATAGCACACAGTGGCAATAAACATTATCTTTTCTGTGAATTGTCCAATGATATAGCTACTGCTTATTTTATTGCAACTAGAATCCATTTAGCAGTATTAGTAACATACAAACAATATTACTTGAATGTTAAAATCATAGTTTACATCTGTACTAATATTATAAAGAGGTAAAATTTGTAAGTTTGTTTGTTTGTTTGGTATGTTCGAGGGAATCTCAGGAATTATCAGTCGATTTGAATAATTCTTTTTGTAATAGATAACCACATTCAACGGGAAGGTTGTAGGCTATTTTTCATCCCGAAATTCCCACGGGAAGGGGTACAACGCGGGTAAAACCGCGGAGCACTGCTAGTACACTATACAGTGATATAACTTTAAAAGGTACACATGTATTTGAAAACTAAACCATATTAAACTGAAGTGAAAACTTTAAGATATAAAATGGGCAGTTGTGGACTCTGATGAGTCATCCAAGTCTCATAACAATATGTTCCCTCAATAAAACCTATTTGCACTGGGGTGAAGCTTCTGAAACTAAGTTCTAGATGCATGCCTGACCACTCATCAGGGACCCCTGGACCTGGAGCATGAGTTACTGGACAGGGAACTTGTTAAGTAATCAATTAAATGTTATATTACAACAAGCAGCGCCCCACAGTATTACCCGTGTTGTGCCCGTTCCCATGGGAATTTTTATACATATAAACCTTCCTCTTGAATCACTCTATCTATTTTAAAAAACCGCGTCAAAATCCGTTGCGTAGTTTTAAAGATCGAAGCATACATAGGGACAGAACACAGACAGACCGCTGAGCAACTTTGTTTTATACCATGTAGTGATATGGGCACTTACATTGTCTTTCAATAACCTAATTCATGTGGAGATAAACTTTCTACTATAATCATAAACTTAATAAAACATACCTTTGTCAACACAAGTGAGTTCAGTTAAGTAGTTTGTTATCTGAGGCACATGTTGAGATGGTGAGCTGTTTGGAGAGTCTTTGACCGTGTACGACTGAGGAGAGCTGGAGTAGTCGCTCATCTCGTGGTCACTGGTGCTTGTGGAAGACATTTTAGTTTCTTTATAAAGTTAGTTTCCCTATATACTTACCTAAACCTTGTTTGTTAACTGTTTTTATTCACACTAGACACTATTGTTAAGCTTCTTTAGAACAAAGTACGCACAAACTAACCTAGCCACAAGTTAAGTTCTATGCATTTTTCACCACATAGAATAGCTAAAATATAGCACATTTTTCTTAGTAAATAAATATTTTGATTGGGGTATTGAAAAAGAACACTTATTTATTTGTTTTGGTTTGTGATTATTAACGGTTTGAAGTTAATTTCGCGTTTCACTTCCTACAGTTTACTTTGCTAAAGTGAACGGTTCATTATTCCAGCACTTAACTCTACTCAACCACGTCTTCATTCATAAAAAATTATATATATTATGTACTTAAGTTAAGTACTCATGCATGTTTGTTATTATTTTACTTTGGTTTGGTTTTGACGTTTGACACTTGACATTACTAATGTTGCCAAATTAATTGTTAAAATTTCCCTTTCACTCATTTAACCTATTTGGAATCTAACTAATTAAAATGTTTTAATTAGATTCCAACGTCTAACGTTTGATATTACTATTAATATCGATAAATGCAGCTTTCAAACTGATCTCATTTAAAGTAAATCTTGTATGGCTAGTGGCTGCAGTGGAAACACGTCATCAGACATGTTGTAACATTATGTTTGTTTCATAATTATTACTACAATAATAAAACTTTTAATGAGGGCTCATTTATCCATTTAAGTCTGCACCATACTAAAATGTATGTAAAATAAATTTTCATTAGTTTACTATCCACATCTAAATTGTTTTATTGGCGAACACTTTTTTTTGCCTGATCTCTACTATAGTAACCCTTTTTGTCGAAGGTCAAGCTGTGCCGTTTATGACGTCACAACCCGTCTGCCGGGGAATAACCATATTCGATGACTCAGAAAAAGTCCCCGTGCGCTCTCACAATAAATTATAACATATAGATGTGGCATGGTTAAATAATAACGTTATAGATAACAACTAAGCGCAATAAGGTGAACTCAAACCTAGTTCAAGCTAAACTGAGATCATAACTACAAAATTGATTCACTAAAACCGAGTATGATCGTTCTAAGATTGTTCAAGATAGAAACGGTGCACTTGGGCCCAAGTACCTAAGTACACTTTATTAAAACTTTGTTTTTAAATATGAATACAAGATCCTAATGTCAATCGCCGCCCAGCAGTAGAAAAACCACAGAGGAATATTCCAATACAGTTCTCTCGTGGCGTTTGACTAAGCGATGTTAACTCATCCACGATTGTTAAGTAACGAGCAGCTCGGATACTTGGATGGGTGGCCGATAGTGGCATTTCTATCTGAGCGCTACCGTGCTTTGGAGGGTACGGTAAAGCAGTCAGTTCCTGATATGTTTCAATCAATATACCATGTCGGAGGCCTGTGGCGGTCTAAAAACTCCCGACACCAGGGTTGGCCACTAACCTACACGTCATGAATCTATACTAATATTATAAAGCTGAAGAGTTTGTTTTGTTTGTTTGTTTAAACGCGCTAATCTCAGAAACTACTGAACCGATTTGAATAATTCTTTCACTGTTAGATAGTCTATTTATCGAGGAAGGCTATAGGCTACATTTTATCCCGGATTTCCTACGGGAACGGGCACAACGCGGGTAAAACCGCGGGGCGCTGCTAGTCATGAATGAATAAGAGGGACTGAGAAAGTTAGTTAGGGTTAAGTTAGGTTTTAGGTTGGACGAAAGTAGGTATACTGTATTTTTTTTAATTGTCACAAAATGTGGATCAATAGGTATCGTTAATTTTCCAGCCGAAGACGATTGCTCCTGAAGAGGAAAAAGGTTTAGTGATTTAATTTCTTTCGTATCCTATCTCTAAACCTTTTTCAGGAGCAGTCGTCTGCGGCTGGATAATTAACGACATTGATCCACATTTTGTGACAATAAAAATAAATAGAGTTATGTTTCTATCTAGAATTACCTCTTCCATGTAAAATAATATTTGTTTCATCACACAGATTTCCTTATAGGTATGAGTATTTCTGCTGATTAGCAAATAAAAACACCATTTATTCGTAGCATTATTTTGATTTAATTAAAGAGTACAATATAAAATATATAGTTTTCTTCACTTTTAGGAAGACAACAATTTAATTGATATCACTAGTATTACATTATTTCGTTTCATTTTTACGCCCGACTGGCGTCAGGGCATATTGCATTAGATAGATATGCATTCCTAAATACTTATGGCCGATTACAAATTTCTGTTTGTGTACTTAGTACCTAAATATTGATGCTAATTCCAAGTAAATAATCATTTATCATTATATATTATTTTCATAGTATTTTGTTAGATAACCTATATGATAAAAATATTGATAGTAGCATAGTACTTATTTATAACAAATAACATGATATGTGATGTTGACTTGTATAAAATAAAAAATACATAATAATAACTACAAGCAACAAAGAAATTACAAAAAAAGAGATTCTTATAAACTAATCGTGATACATGATTTAATTGGTTATTCTTATTCGTGTGGATTACACCGAGTGACAACGAGTAGCAAAAATACTTATACATCTATCTTATCGACTACAAAGCGAGAAAATAGTTGAGAACTTTTGGTCCCAAAAAGCTAAAGTTTCTTAAAGAGCTTACACATATAACTAAAATACTAATAACATTGGAATCACCATTCCAAAATTTTTTCCACATAGGCAATATAAAACTATTTCTTCTTTTATTCGTTGCCTGCTGTTACAGAAAAGTTTATTGTTCACAGCGCTAATTTTTATTTTCTTCGTGTGTATATTGGGCGAGTTCTATTTTCAAATAAATGATTTTCGAGTAATCATACTACTAAAGTACTAGGTATGTGTTCGCAGCAAACACCGACTTTGCTTAATCATTTATGAGTCAATAGTTTCTATTGGATCTCGATGGAAGCCAACGTATTAAAAGTATTAAAACATTTGGTACTCAATGGAATAATATGTGTTAAACATCTCACTCTAATTGATAGTAAATCGACACGTATAAGTCTCGATTTGATATGTATTCCTACCAGAATACCAAACTGAGACTAAACTAACACATAATTGATTAAGCAGACTCGATTCCATGGAATGTTCCAGAATATTGTTTAATGGTGGAAAAGCCTCAAGTTGGTGTGAGCGAGAGTGATGTTGTGTTCGTTGCACGCGTCAATCACTTCTTGGTCGTTGTTCGAGCCGGCTGGACTGCCAATGTATTGAACGCCGCACTGTGAAATGAAACGACACATTATAGTGAGCAATACATTACGAAAAACTTCGTAACAGCAGATATTTTGATTGAATCGTAAACAAGTACACTCCCCACGGTAAAATACTAAATTCAAATTCCATTCGTATACAAACTATACACAAAGATACACATCAATACACGCAGTTACACGCGTAATATAACACCATTATATTTGCGTCGCGTTAATAAATATATAAGCAGGGAATAGACACCATTTGAGGGACAAAGAGCAGGCAGCTGTCCCTTCAACCTGTCAAACTTTAACACCATATCTTACAAGATGGCTGCCCTACAAGACGTCGGTGTTCATTATCAAATCCGTAAGTGCCTATTAATACAATAGCGTGTAATGTCCCACTTCTGGGCAAACGCCTCTCGTTTCACTACACACAGTACAGTGAGGAGAATGAGGCGTCATGACCACGCTTCTATGTCTACTGTTGGTAAATAAATAAATAGATAATAGGGTTACAGGTGACGCATTCACACTGGTCAAGTTCTGGGCTTGTTCAATTTAGTGCCAGTGACACTCATTGAAGATGAAGAATAGACAATGATTTTACCTGCACAGCCCTATCGATGTTATCTCTGAAGGGGAAGAAAGCGTCGGATGCGAGCGCCACTTTATCTAACTTCTGGAGCCAGTCGTCGCGCTCGGCCTCCGTCAGCAGCGCGGGCGCTTCGCCCTCGAACAGCGAGTGCCATTGTTTGAGAGGCAAGTCGGAGCCTGAGGGAAAATCGTAAAACAATTATATTGTACTAATTACCCGCGTTGTACTCGTTCCCGCGGGAATTTAGGGATAAAATATATCCCATGTGTTATTCTGATGTATAACCTATATTACTGTAAAGTTTCATCCAAACCCGTCGCGTAGTTTTTCGTGAAAGAGTAACAAACATACATACATGCATCCTCACAAATTTTCGCATTTATAATATTAGTAGGATGAAATTGATATAAGAGATACTCTGTTTAGCCTGCATCTTAGCAGTAAGCCCTACTGGCCAACGAAATGTATGGACCCAAATCTCAAAATAAACGATAGCGTGTTCCAACTTGCATTCTAACGCCATCTCTTCAGAAAGTTAAGTTATAATATTAGTAAGATAGATAAGCAGGATGCACTCACCGACGGTCCCGTTGACATAGTTGTCGATAGCGTTGGCGCGCACGGCTCTAGTGACTTCCTTCTTGAAGTGTGCGGCGCGCACGCGCGGGTGGCTGCGCAGCCACCACAGCGCCGCCTTGCCGCCCGCCAGCCGCGTGCAGTGGATGCGGGACTGCTGCCCCGCGCCGATACCGATCACCTAGAACAGACAGCCACGTGTCTTTAATTTTCTAGCGCTCTAGTTTACCTAATTGATGTCAACTCATTGCAACGTGTTATATATTGATAAGCAACGTGCAGCTCTTGTCCCTACTTGGTTGGGTGGCCGATAGTGGCATTTCTATCTGAGCGCTATCGTGCTTCGGCACATTAAATTGTCGCTCCTGGTTGTTTCAACCGTTAGACCATGTCGGAGGCCTTAAGGCGGCCTAAAGGCCTTTCGAGTTTCGAGTCGAATGATGAATGAATGAATAAAAATAACAAAACATATGCCCACCTGTCCATCTCTAGCGTAGCATACGGAGTTACTCTGCGTGTACTTCAACGCGATAGTGGCCACTATCAGATCCCTCACAGCATTTTCAGGTAGATTCTTGGAGTTAGTCACGATGTTAGTGAACAAATCCTTGGATATTTTGGCATCGTTCCGTCTCTGTTCTAGAGTGAGACCGTAGATAGTCTTCTGTTCGATTAGATCGGGCTCGTAGTTGGGATCCATCTGAGGGTAACATGTTAGATAAATCGTCTTTTTTAGGGTTCCGTACCCAAACGGTAAAAACGGGACCCTATTACTGAGACTTCGCTGTCCGTCCGTCCGTCAGTCTGTCACCAGGCTGTATCTCAAGAACGGTGATAGCTAGACAGTTGAAATTTACACAGATAATGTATTTCTATTGCCGCTATAACAACAAAGACTAAAAATAAAATAAAACAAGTCCGACTCGCTCTTGGCCGGTTTTTAAACTTACGCGAGTTGAACACATGGCGAACTTACTCACACGTTTTATTTCGCGTAGTAAGTAGTTTACTTGCTATATAAATTGTCTAACGGTTAAAACACCCTGTGAGTATGTTATAAATTGGTTTATTGGTTTTAGGTTAGACTTATGAATAGTAATTCCCATTTTAAGATGTTAATCCTTGTTCCTTACAAATTCTCTCAGATTCCATAATGCAAACTCAGAGCTTACTTTGGGTCTAATTAACTGTGTGTGTTAATTGACAATTTTTCCGTATAAATATTATAGTTAAGTATTGTTATTTCCAGTTTACCTGCAAGACACAATAACTGCCTCCCTTCTTCTTCTTCAACACGTCCAGCGCTTCCTGCGTGTATCCCGGCGCGATAATCCCGTCCGACACTTCCCGGGATATGATCCTGGCGGTGATGACGTCACACTCGTCGGAGAGGGCCACGAAGTCGCCGAACGAGCTCATCCGGTCGGCGCCGCGCGCGCGCGCGTACGCACTCGCCAGCGGGGAGAGCGAGGGCAGCAGGTCCGACACCATGCACACGGAGGCCTGCGGGATAATGATCATTTAGGAAGTTTCAGTAAGATGATATGTAATCCTAATAACTAATATTATAAATGCGAAAGTAACTCTGTCTTTCTGTCTGTTACGCTTTCACGCCAAAACTACTGAACCGATTTGAATGAAACTTGGTACACAGTTAGTCCAGAGCCTGAGAAAGGACATAGGCTACTTTTTATCGCGAAATTCCCGCGGGAACGGGTACAACGCGGGTAAAACCGCGGGGCGCGGCTAGTTACCAATAATTTGAAAGGATATAGCACGGTTGTGTAACCACGAGGCGCGGCTAGTAACTCTAAAACTAGTTTCTTTGCCCCCTCACCTCTTCCTCAGTCAAAGGCAAGCCGACAGCCGCCCCCGCGGGCGACACGTGCTTGAAGCTCGCGGCGGCGGGCAGCCCCAGCGCCTCCTTGAGTTCCTTCACCAGCTGCCAGGCGTTGAGCGCGTCGCACAGGTTGATGTAGCCGGGGGCGCCGTTCAGGGTGCGCAGCGGCAGAGCGGCGCGGGTCGTGAACACTTGCGCCGGCTTCTGGTGCGGGTTCATACCTGCGGAGAGAAGGGGTTACTTTTGAGGTGTGGTAGGTTTTTTGAGGGATAAAAGTCATTGTAAACCACATCTTTAGGTGGCCGATAGTGGCTTTTCTATCTGAGCGCTACCGTGCTTTAGAGGGCACGTCAAATTGTTGGTCCAGGTTGTTCAATGGTCAGGCTATGTTGGATGCCGCTAGGCGGTCTAAAACATCAAGGTTGGCCTCCGAGCTTATCTTTCTTACACATATCAACAATTGTGAGTGAGAAAGTCTATTTGTTTGTCAGCAGGAAACTGCTGGGCGTAGCAACATAATAGTACGCGGATGTAAACACAAGACGTCGCTGGTAATATAAATATGGGAAGGTCTGTAGGTTATAGATATCTAACCTACAGATCTTTCTATATTAATGTCACGCTTAGCTATCTCTTTCTCTTCTAAACTTAAGAGCTGGGCTCTTGTCGATGGAGTTCTTTCCACTTTCCTGTCATCTGCCATCCTCTTCAGCTGTTCGTACGACACGACTTTTGCTCTTTCCTTCAGTTGGTCTGCATATGCTTAGCTATGTTATGACTTCACTACATAGTCTATATATATAAAAATGAAACCCGTTTTCCTTGGTCGCGGCATCACGTGTGAATGGCTGGACCGATTTCACTAATTCTTTTTTTGTTGTATTTGTTATTATTAGGAGAAGGTTCTTACGGAAAAAAATATTAATCGAAATTCCCACGGGAACGGGCACAACGCGGGTAAAACCGCGGGGCGCTGCTAGTTTATTATAAAATGCTATACATTCAAAATGTTATTTACCGTATCTCAATGTGAGCTGTGCTTGTCCCGCCGAGTATTGTTTTCGGAAGTAATCTGATATCGCCAGGTCGTATTCAGACGTGTGAGTGAAAGCTTTCAGGGCCAGCTTTTGTCTGGAAAATGAGACAAAATAAATAACTATAGGTGTTATATTTACACATAAAATGTAAGTTAAAACTGATAGAGGCAAAAGTGTTTGTTTTTATACCTGTTATCCTTTATGGTAAGACCTGTTTGACAATGAATAATTTTTAGTTGATCAAGTTAAACTTATTTAAATCTTGGTCTGTTTGTTCCAATCCATAAAATAGTCAAAAAACAGCAGTGTGAAGAATCATAATATAGTTTACTAGTAGCGCCCCGCGGTTTTGCCAGCGTTGTGCCCGTTCCCGTGGCAATTTCGGGAATTTTTATAAGTACATATAAACTTAGCAGTATTTGAGTTTATGGAACAGACAGACAGACAGACGCAGCCAGGGACTTTGTATTATAATATGTAGTAATAACTAGGTTACATAGATTCATCGACTTTGACTTCGAAATTGACTCTTGTCTTACTTATTGATGATTTAAAAGAATGTTCCTATCCTATCTAAAGACATAAGAACTAATTCCTGAACCAAACCAGATAAGTGTAATGTAATGTACATAAGTTTAGTAGTAAAGTATTAGCCTGTAATGTCCCACTGCTGGGCAAAGGCTCATCTCACTGACGATCAGTACAGCGAGGAGGATTGGTAGTAGACTTAATAAGAAAAAGCCCTTACCTAGTTTCCAAAGAGGTGCCATTCTTATTAGCCTTCAGCTCTTGTACCACCTTGTCATAGTCACTGGGATCACAGATCACAGTCACTCTGTCATGATTCTTCGCCGCAGCTCTCAAGAGCGTTACGCCACCAATATCAACGTTTTCGACTGCATCTGCTATCGTTACCTCGGGCTTGGATACGGTTTGAACAAATGGGTACAGGTTGCACACAACGACGGATATCATGTCGAAGTTCTGACGTTTCATGTCAGCTTGGTCGGAGTCGGAGAGTCTGGAAGAGATAGATATGAATGAGTACTAATCTTTTCTGTTTGTTAAGTACTTGATAACTAGTTGAAGAGTTATACCGCCTTATTGATACACGATATTTAACTTAAACACTGTTTTAAAGTGTTTTGTCTCTTTCGCTCTTTGGCAAATAGCGTATGTCGGAAAGGGACAAACCATTTGATAGCTAAAGTGCTGTTAATAAGCGTTTATGAATAAGGCCCATAGTCGTTTTCAAACTTTCGCGATGTTTACACATTATTAACGTACTAGCAGCGCCCCGCGGTTTTACCCGCGTTGTGCCCGTTCCCGTGGGAATTTCGGGATTTTTTTTACATAAAAACCTTCCTTTTGAATCACTCTACCTATTACAAAAAACCTCATCAAAATCCGTTGGGTAATTTTAAAGATTTAAGCATACAGACAAACAAACAGACAAAAATAGCGACTTTGTTTTATACTATGTAGTGATTACTAAGAGTTTGCAGTGGATTGCACTACCCGTGGTCGCGGGTGGTGCTATCCACTCGAAACGTCGGGAAATCAAAGTAAGTGTTTTTACTGACAAGCCCGTTGGCACAGTGGCAGTGAGAGCGCTTACTGTGTCGGGGGTTGCGGGTTCGATTCCCGCCCGGAGTCAACAATAAATGAAGACATAGTTTGTTGGCGACGACGTCTGGGTGTCAATTATATATTCTTATAAAGTATTTGTGTATGTCTAAGTAGTAGTATCAGTTAGTTAGATTTCATATTACAAGCTTAGAACTTAGTTTGGGTCTAATTAATCGTGAGTGAATTTGTCGGGGTTATATACCCGTAGTAATACGTGAATAGGGAATTTACGAGTGATTAGGGAATTTACGAATAGAATTCTGGAAATTAAACATACAACTATGTTCTAATGTGTTAATGACCGTATTAAAACTAACCCTGAACCAATAACAATGCATAGAAAACGAAACCTCTTTCAAATACATAAGCACTTATGTATTAAACCGACTTCTCACCACCAGCCAACAAGAGTGAGTAAATCCATCAAACAAAATTGATTTCTCACCATCAAAAACATGATCACTAACCTAGCCAATATCCCAGCATGCACCGCCGGGTGCAAAGTCTTCACCCTCCCTCCAAGCATCTCCGGTGCCTTCGTGATATCAGACACATCGTACACAGAGAGTCCAGCGTTACGAAGAGTGGTAGCAGTGCCACCACTAGCGATGAGCTGTAGTCCCACTCCAGATAGACTCTTAGCTAGGTCTACTAGACCGGTCTTGTCTGATACACTGAGGAGTGCTGAAAAGAGGTTTTAAGCTATACAAGAGTATTGTTTTTCTATGGTGATGTAGAGTGCAAACGAATACACGCATTTTATACAGGAAAGTAGAGATATGTTTCATTCCATCTTATCCAATCACAAAACTTTGTCCTTTACAAAAGGAATTGTTTTTGGTTCATAAATTGACTATTTCCTTCTAAACATCACTTTCAGCTAAACATATGCCCATAAGGTAAGACAATAAGATTAAAAATCTACATATTTTAGTCGTAAGGTATCAGTATTTACAAATTAACTGGAAAAATTAATTACTCTTTTCTATAAATATTTCAAAATTTGGTTATACCTTAAAAAACATATTTATTTACAAATACGAAAAACTTACCCAATTTTCCGTTGGAGGCCATGACTTGTTCTTTATATTAGTTTTATTGAACTGATGATAATATTACAATTGCTCACTTGACTCTACATAGGACTTGACCTCGGCTGGGGGTTCCTGATAACAACACGAATTTGTTTACTCCATTGTTAGGGTTGTCACACCAATATAACATAACTAGCAGCGCCCAGCGGTTTTTTCCGCATTTTGCCCGTTCCCGTGGGAATTTCGGGAATTTTTATACTTATAAACCTTCCTCATGAATCACTCTATCTATTTAAAAAACTGCATCAATATCCGTTGCGTAGTTTTAAAGATCTAAGCATACATAGACAGACAGACAGCGGAAAGCAACTTTGTTTAATACTATGTAGTGATTCTTATGTTTTGAGTTATTTCAAAGGCGACTAATCTCTTTATTCGCTAAAGATATCAATGCGATGAAGAGACATAAGTTGTTTTCTATGGACAATTTAGAAAAAAGCTAGATTGCTTTTTTCGGTTTGAAAGTTACATTCTTTAAATTGTTACAGTAATATCATTAATTTACAATGTCTTAAATGGCATTTCAATATTTTCAATGATAAAAAAATATTTTCTGATTTTTTTAATTTGTTTTTTTCTCATATCCAATCTGCAATCACTACATAGTATAAAATAAAGTCGTCTCTTTTTCGTGTCTGTCTGTCTGTTTGTCTGTCTGTATGCTTAAATCTTTAAAATTACGCAACGGATTTTGATGCGGTTTTTTGTAATAGGTAGATTGATTCAAGAGGAAGGTTTTTATGTAAAAAAATTCCCGAAATTCCCACGGGAACGGGCACAACGCGGGTAAAACCGCGGGGCGCTGCTAGTTAGTCATAAGAAGATGAATTTCAAGAATTACTAATGAAATAAAAAAAAAATGATTGCCAACCCTAGTTAACTTTACAGACGTCAATGTGATGAAAATAATTTATCATTTTCAATAGCATAACAACAACAAGATGAGACAAACAAGATGGCTGGGTTAGCAATAAATAGACACAAGTTAATTGGCAATTTTAGATAAAAGTTACTTATCAGTTTCATGCGTCTTATTTTGATTATTAGTTATTTTCAACTGGTATTTCAATAACATTTAATGACCCTACATTTTATCAACCTTCAGATATTTTTATTGTCAAATACTCATAAGCTGCCTTTAATGTCATAAAATGTTTATTAAATAGTTGTTAAAAGCACCAGAGATTAGGTACTTACTTAATTATTTAACTATTCAGAGTATATTGTTTTAAGTTTTACTTTTAAGTATGTATTATATTAAGTACTGTTGAGTATTCTAAAATATTGAGCTAAATTTGTTTTCTCATTTTAAAGAGGACTTTCTGAATGTATCAGACGCTGCCCTCTCTCTTGTGAATTAGTTACTGGTCCGGGAAAATATAAATACAAAAATTATTTTGCGCCATTGACTCGAAAGAAGAAGAATGCTGTTTGTTACTCTTTCACAAAGAAACTACTGGACTGATAGTGGCTATTTAAATATAATGAAGCAAAGAGTGCAACATATTGAGATACTCAGTATTTTACTCTACAAACTTCTACGAGAATGGGTATAGCATAGGTAAAACCGCAAACCACTGCCGGTTGGTACGATTACAACGTGAACCGGCTTCTTTAGGTTATTTGCGACTTTCCTTTAAAGTTGTTACACCTATTAATCATTTATTGTTCAAACAAAATAACTATACTGCGTATAATTCATTTGAGGTCGTATCTAATTCAGAATAACGATAGGTAGTTGATGTTTAAGAGCACAAATGCTAATTTAAATTGAACATAAATCAAATTACTTAATCCATAACAAATTAATTGTTATTTATTTATGTGACTACAGAAGTTAAAAAAGATATTACTTATACAGTGCATTATAGTTAAACTGGAGTAGGTACTTACCAATTGGAAATGAATTAGTATATTCTAGTTCTTATCAGTTTTGTAATAAAAATAAATAAAACCATGTGTTAGATCAACTTAAAAACTTTATCAAAGGAGAGGGGACAGGTGCGACCCGTGCGAGACCATAAAGTACCTAACTTATATTGCGACTTGCGAGACTGCTAGGAGGGGAGGGGAAGTTGAAAGACAGGAGCATATTATGACATTGACAGTATCTACCTAATCTTTTGACATTGACTTACTTATTAAGCGTCAAATGCATTTGTGGGAGGAAGTTAGTTAGTAGGTAGGTAGGTAGCAGTAGGTATACTAAGTAAGTAAACAACTGGACCACGTGTTTACAATTTTAATATTGTAGTAAGTTCTGAAAATTAATTATTTCACTGTATTTTTTAATAGAAAAGTAATTAAAAATGTCTGAACCAGTTACTAAACCTGCTGGAAAAAGTTGGCGTGAAATAAATCAGGAACGAAAAGCACTAAAACGTCAACGAAACGAAGAAAAAATAGTGAAGCGCGAGAAACGAATGGTTATAGAGAAAGAGGTCCAGGAAAAGGCTAAAGAAGAAGCCGAGAAAGAGAAGAAGTATGCTGAAATTTCGACTATAAGTATAGCTATACCGGGCTCAATACTAGAGAACGCCCAGTCTGCGGAATTGCGAACTTATCTGGCCGGTCAAATAGCGAGGGCAGCTTGCGTTTTTTGCGTCGACGAGGTGATAGTTTACGACGACATCGGTGACAAAATAGACACGAAAAAGTCAAAACTAGATGAAGCAGATGGTGTCAAAGTTGCCAGAAAATGTTGTGTGCAGTTGGCGAGGATATTACAGTACTTGGAGTGCCCGCAATATTTGAGAAAACACTTCTTTCCATTGCACAAAGACTTGGAGTTTGCTGGGCTTCTCAACCCTTTGGATGCTCCTCATCATTTAAGACAGAGTAATGTTTTTAAATTCAGGTAACTTACAGTAAATATAATCTGAAACTTAGCAAATTCAGACTCATCATACTCTAACACCATATATCTATTTTTCAGAGAAGGTATCACAATGAACAAAAAAGTAAAACCAGGAAAAGGTTCTCAAGTGAATGTTGGCTTGCTGCAAGATATTTCCACGGACAAACTTCTAAACCCTGGCATTAGAGTGACTGTGAGAATGTTGCCACAGTCGGAAGGTGGCAAAAAGATGAAAGGCAAGATTGTCAGTCTGACCACCCCAAGGGCTGAGACTGGAGTATACTGGGGTTATACTGTCAGGATTGCCAACAGTCTGAGCCATGTTTTTACTCAGAGCCCTTATAAAAATGGGTAAGGATTATAGACTATGGGATAGGTATTTACCGAGCATCTGAAATCTATAATTTGATTGGAAATTATAGAATCAATGGAAGATTCCTAGTAACCATACTTAGTAGTAGTACTTAGTATAGTAGTCAGAATTAGACTTTATAAGAGTGCCTAACAGCCTTTTATATGGTTTAACAATTGATATAACCAGGACCACATACATATCACAAAAGTTCAAGTATCTAAATTAAAACGTTTGATAATATCCATAACTTTTAGCCACATATTCTTAATTTTATAATTTGTTTTCAGATATGATGTAACCATAGGAACTTCTGATCGAGGTACATCCATAGATGATCTGCCAGACAAGGAGGTCACATACAACCATGCTCTTATTGTCTTTGGTGGATTGCATGGCATTGAAGCAGCTTTAGAAAGTGATGAACAACTCCATGTCAATGATGCCAGTTTACTCTTCAACCACTATTTGAACGTTCTTCCAAATCAAGGCTCTAGAACTATAAGAACGGAAGAAGCTGTCCTTGTTGCCTTAACAGGACTTAGGAGCAAACTAAAAGGAAATAATGAACCAATGGAATTCAAAGATACAGGCATCGCTAGTAGCTCCCTATTCCCAGCTAAAGTAGACTCAGATTCAGGGGTAGAAAATAAGTTAGATCTAAGTAGATTTGATTAAAAATTTATAACAATTTTGTTTTTTTATTGTAAACCTTTACAAAAATAGTTTGGAAGCCCCATGTACATACTTGCTTATAGCTAATAGGAATGTAATAAATTATAATTGTTTGTTTATGGCTGTCTGTACAGTGTCGCGGAGTAGTTTGATGGTTGCTGCTTGGTCTGCGGCTCCAATGACTGCCGTTCCTGATACTATCATGTTGGCACCAGCCTAAAAAAAGTTTTGTGATAAGAATCATTATTTTTTTTTATATATTTGTTATGGCAAATTTGTATTTATATATTTGTTATGGTAATACAAATATATTTGCTATGGTAACTTATTAGCAATGGTTTGTATACTATTGTGTACTTAGAATTAGAAGCCCATTATAGAGCTATTTGTGAAATAATGAGATTATTTGGTTACTACGCTACACCTATAGACACTCTTAAGGTATTAATGATTTCACTGTCATTGTCAAGGTCCAAGGATATGCTTGTGGATGAGTCAGTGGCCAGGAAATTGATTAATTAGATTTTTACCATATAACAAACCTAAAATATTTACTTACATCAGCACAACACCCAATAGTGGCCGGTCCAACGCCTCCATCAACTTCTATGTTCAAGTTAGGATACTGTTGTCTCAAGTATTTCACCTTCACCATCTGGTCTTCCATGAACTTCTGACCTCCAAATCCTGGCTCCACAGTCATGATCAACACCATGTCTGACATGCTTATGTATTTCTCTACATCTTCAACTGGAGTTCCAGGCTTTATTGCTAGCCCTACCTGGAAAATAATAATAAAGTAGTTTTTAAGCGTTTTTTTGGACAGAATTAACATACATAAATTAATTTAAGACAAAATGGGTGTGATAGTTGAAACTACTGAGTTATCCTGCAAGGTGGCAATTTTTCCTTTTGAGGTATGGAACCATAAAAATTAAGCCTAACATGATAAAAATTACCTTCATTCCATTTTCTTTGATTTTCCTGCATACATCTTCAACATTAGTTACAGGCTCTATGTGGAAAGTGTACTGATCTACTCCAGCTTCAGCCATTGGAACAATCCACTGGAAAATAAGTTTGTATTTAATGAGTAAGATTTTCTAGTTTGTTATTTCATTGGAGTTCTCATGTGGTATCTCTAAGGTACACCATAGCTTACATAACATTGCACTGACTTAAGGACATATACTTTGAGGAACTTGTGTAGGTAAATCACTTACTTGTTCCGGCTTCGAAACCATCATATGAGTTTCGAAAAACGCGCTCTTGATTTTGGACCTCAAGCATTTCACAACTGGATGTCCTAACGTTAAATTAGGCACAAAATGACCATCCATTACATCTAAATGCAGATAATCAGCACCATTGTCGAGAAGTTTTTGAGATTCTTCGTAAAGTTTTGATAAATCAGAATTTAGGATTGATGGTCCAATTAAAGCCCGTAAATTGCGGTTCATTTTAATAATTTGCCGATAGTTAACAGGAGGAACCGACAATTATACCACCTACTTAAATATGTGCTTGAATCTGATCAGTAATAATACGATTAGATTAGTGGAAGAGGTTAGAATCCACTTTTGACCTTTGTTTGTTTGTTGTTGAAAGTTGTTATCAGGTTATCAGCAAACAACTGTCAATATCAAAATGAGTGTTACTACTTTATAATCGTAAATTCCCTATAAATCAGTTAGTGTTGATGGGACTAATGTATTATTGGCAGTATTTCATAAAAATGCTTTTAGTATAATTATGCTCGATAGTAAATATTATAATAAATGACTTTATGCTGCTATTTAGGTATCAAATACCTTTTATACAAGGGTTTTTACTGTTATTATTTTAGTTGAACAAATACTACGGGGCCTAAAATATACCCCTAAAATGGTATAGAATAAATTAGGGATGGGTAAAAAATATCGATATATCAAAATATCGATATTTTTTCAGAAAAATATCGATACTAATTAGCGATATTTTTTCCCGCGATATATCAATTTTCGATATTTATTTTCAGATATCAAAATCGATATATTTTTAAAGCTCTGCTGTCTGCTCATGCGTCACATGATTTGATTGACCAATACGATTTCTTAAATTTAGAAAATATGCAGTAGGCTGTATGGGTTTAGTTTCTTTGCTTCAAACACAAACAAAAATTACTCTCTATGACTTGCTTGTCTATGACAATGACATTGCTTGCTTGTTGGTTTGGTTGGTATCACTGCACTGGACTGACTGTATTGTATTTTAGAGTGTTGGTAAATGGTACGACGAACGAACTTTGTTTTGTTGTGTTGTCACGAGTAAACTAAGCGTGGCTCATTGTTATTTTTTTTTGCGTGAATTGTATTTATGTTAAACGTCATGTCTGCTGTATGGAAGTTCTTTAAAAAAAGTGGAGACAAAGAACCTGTTTCTTGCAACTTGTGCGGTAAAATATATAAAACTTGTATAAAACTCTACAAATTTGGCAACACATTTAGCAAGCACCATTTTGCTTATTTATTAATTTTTATAAATATGTAATTGCAAATTGGGCAAAAAATATCGATATATCGAAATATCGATATTTCTTGGGTGATATATATCGATATATTTGAAAAATATCGATACGATAAATATCGATATTTTTTTTCCATTTGCCCATCCCTAGAATAAATTGTATAACGTGACAATAATTCATTTAAAATGTCATTTGTGACATCCATGACAATGACACATTTAAAAATAGTAGATTTTTATTAACCATAGATTATAATGATATTAAAAATATGTAAATGCAACCTTCATGATTATCATCAATTGGAATTTTTTGAATATGAGGTCACTGGGATTATCAAAGTTTGTAAAAATTATTACTTAAGTACGTAGATTCATATTCAGAGCCATCGAGATATAACCATGATAGATACATTACAATATGTTTTGCACAAACACAACCCTATTTTTATTAGTTTTATTTCTAATAACTGAAAATTATGCGCAGGACCACTCTTCGATTTGTAAATATAGGGTATGTTATTAACAGTTATTTCTCAAGTCGTTTAACGCTATAAAAGTCGATAAACTATTTATTCTGGTAACCTACACCTTTCTCTACCTACAATATAGAGCTAGAGTATAGTGTTGTTTAGTAAACGTATTCACACGGGTTTTTTCGCGATAGAAAGTTTATAAAGCAAGTACCTAGGTACCTAATTACTACTTTTTATTTCCCGACGTTTCGAGAGGATTGCACCTCTCGTGGTCGCGGGTGAATTCTTAAAAAAAGACTGGAGCTAGAGTAGATGTAAAAAATATTTTTGTGTTAAGTGCTAGATATTAAATTCCAATTATTTTCCATTTATTTTCCTAAAACCTTCATAGATGAAAGACCCAGGTCGGCATTGCATTGACATAGAAGAAACAATAACCACTGATGTAGATCGGCAAGCTGTGTTAGATAAAATTAATAGCAGACGGAACAAAGTAGCCGTGGGTGATATTAAATCATTTCCCGCTGCCGCTAATATGCTGAAACTGGTAAGTATTGTCCGAGGTCATTATTTAACGTCCTTAATTAATATTCCGGGTAAAGTGATTCATTTCCCACATTGAGGTTTGCAGCCTTTGCAGGAGATAGCAATTAGCAGTAATTAGTGGTGCTTGGGTTGTGCACATTGTGTGATAAATTGACTTCCACTTCCACTTATTCTCTATTATATTTTACTTGATTGTGTTGTTATGTACACACAGATGACCTGCTACTTAATACCTACTGTGTAATCAAACTGTGTCTCTCCCGGCTAGATGCTGGTTAGCACTTATTTTATTTATACTCTCAGATAAGATGGTCCATATCAAAGTTACGGTCATTAAGTATGGATTCAATAGAACTAAGCCGCGAGTCCTTCGAGTTTCTTCAAAATGTTTTCTTTTAAATATACCGTTTATGTAATATTCATAAACGCACTTGAGAATAGCGAACACGATTTAAATTATTCTTGTTTACGTAAGTAGATGTAAACTTAAACGAATTTTTCATAAAAACGATTGTCGGTCGGGATCGAACCACTAACGGAAAGCGGAACGGAAAGCATCGCCACTGCCAACTCGGATATCGCTAGCTGATTGCTTATTTATGTCAGTCAAGCAGTGTTTACTAATAGTTTCTTGCTCTATTAGTACATTCCTCGGCAGTACAAATAGCGATTGGAACCAAGCTCTACTTAGGTTCAAACAGCTTGGCAAGCTGGTGCTTTGATAAGTTCTCGCACTTTATAATTAACATTTCCTGTTTCAGGAATGGAATTCGGACTTGGAGTTATCTGCTCAAAAGTGGGCAAAGCAGTGTGTTCAAAGTAGTGTACCGGATATCAAGGATGCATGCAGACATTTGGGTGAGCATTAGTTAGGTACCTACTTATTAAGTATCTACGTAGGTAGGTATAGGTAGGCAGTTTCGGTGTTCTATATCTATAGGTATTGATATTTCTTTAAACTGAAATAAAAAAAACGTATATAAACCCCATTCCCTAAACTCTTCTATAATCAAATAAAAAAGTTTAAACTATCAATTCATTGTATCCGTTTCATTTGCATAACAATGTCTTCTACAACTTCCTGGACACCTCTTAAGAAATAATACATACTTAATTAAATCGACGAACATCGAACAGAGCCTGTTCTAAACATAACCAAGGTTAAAGTATAACAGGCCAAGAGTGATTAAACAACTTTTCCTCGGTAAAATATTGAACCTAATCGAAACTGACAAATTAGGCTTATGTTTTCCTCCAAGTGACGTCGCTGGCACTTAACTAAATTTATTCGAGCGAAAACAAGGCGAGTACAATTTGGAACGGATAACGGAAGGAAACAAATTATTAATTAGAACGTTTCCGAAGTTTATTATGTTATCTTTAGATGACATGATCTAGTTTGAAATACATCACGGATTTCAATACAGTCGAACTTGTAGATGAGAATCTCGGTTTGAACGTTATTGATTATATTGATTTTGTAGTACTTTTTAGTAGGTAAGGTGCCTAAGTTTATAGCTATAGATAAATTGTGCTGCAGAAGTCATACCCATATTACGTATAGGTTACTAGCAGCGCCGCGTGGTTTTACTCGCGTTGTGCGCGATCCCGTGTAAATATAAAATAGTCTATAACCTTCCCGCTGAATGCGGCTATCCATTACAAAAAGAATTATTCAAATTGGATTGATAGTTTCTGAGAAAAGCGCGTTCAAACAAAAACTCTTCAGCTTTATTATATTGGTTTAGATATAAACCTCAACAAATAAATAAATAAAAAATAAATATGGTTTATTTGGGAACAAATACATTTTTACTACGTTTGGAATTGATGATATACGCGATAGCGTGAGTTGTGTTGTGTACACGAACTCCTTCCTCCAGAAGTAATACAAAAGTATGTATAGTACATTTTAGTTCCTAGTCAAAACACTTTTCTTTTAACTTTCGAACCATAAAAAAGTGTATTAAAAGTTTAACTTATTTATATAGATAGGTGTATGAGAGGTGTATGTAGAATGCTTTTTTCCCGCTTTATGTAATGTGTATGTTTACATTCTCTTTATGGTAAGGAATTTTAACATTTCGCTGTTTCTATTACTATTAACAGGTGACGATAAAGTGGGGCAGAACATAGCAACAATTTTCGGCGATTCACCCGGCTTGAAACCTACCACTTTAGTAGATCTCTGGTATATGGAGCTGTTGAACATCAACTCCTCTTTTTTAACCAAGTATAAAGAGTAAGTTAAAAAAATAGTAAAGTATGTATAAGCTTGTAATGTCCCACTGCTGGGCAAAGGCCTCTCATCAAACTGAAGATAATTATAAAAAACAACATCGCAAAATTAACTTTCTTCACTTCAACACTACTATTATAAATAGGAAAGATTTGTATTTTCATGTGTATGTTTGTAATGATTAAACTCAAAAACTACACTATATTCTACCATACTGGTTAAATCCTACTTAATAATATTATAAATGAGAAAGTTTGTGAGGATGGATGTATGTATGTATGGATGTATGGATGTATGTTTGTTGCTCTTTCACGAAAAAACTACTGGACGGATTTGGATGAAACTTTACAGTAATATAGGTTATACATCAGAATAACACATGGGATACATTTTATCCCGAAATTCCCGCGGGAACCGATACAACGCGGGTAACACCGTGGGGCGCGGCTAGTCGACAATAAACTAATTCACGTAATTTTGTCATACATTAACTATCAAAATCCTCTTTAAAGGAATCTTTTGTTTTATAATTATACATCTCTGTAGTAAGGCGGCGGTTTGATTAAACTGTTTGCGCATCGTATAAGTAAGTTAGTGACCGACCCTGGACGGAGTTTGCAGTATCATCACAAATATCTATTATACAAGCTACCTTATTAAAGTGTGTTTACATCATTAGCCACGCTTTCATTCATAGCGCGTTAGTCACGTTCGTAGGATAAAGTGATGGATCCAGGAAGGTGGATAAGGGGCTTAAGCTCCTACAAAAATAATCAGAGCTTTCGCAGAAAAAAGTTTCCTGTGGCAACCCTTAATAGATTCTACCGCCAAACCAAAGTCGTGTAACCCCACAAAGTTCACAACCTAAATGAAAATCCTGGATCCGTCACTGTAAAGGTTATATTTTGCAGATCAAAAAACACTGGTAACACTCATTATGATTACTTTACTCAGCTGGTGTGGTCGGAGAGTAGGCAAGTGGGATGTGGAAGCGTTAAGTTCAAAGTAAGTTTGTATTTAACTTTTCACGAACATTGGTGGTACCATGGACATAGAAACCTTTTCGCTGCTGATTTTGTTTCTATGGGTGGTGCAGTCTGTCTGCGATCGCACCACCAATGTTTGTGAATCGGCCATCTTTACCTACGTATAGTAGAATGGATAGATTCCGAATGATGAATAGTTTTCATGCAGCATCTGTTTCATTACTTATTATTACATAAATGAAAATGTTATATACCTAACTGATAGCTACTTTTATTAAGGCTTGCATCAGTTCCTCGACAAAAGCTCAGCTCTCGACTTTAACTATGATGATAGCTAAAAAAGTAAAAGTAAATAAAACAAGTATTAGCCTGTAATGTCCCACTGCTGGGCAAAGGCCTCTCATCTCACTGAAGATTAGACATTACCCAGTGAGGAGGATTAGAGATAATCACCACGATTGCCAAATGCCATGAGACATGCCATGTTTGAAATGTAGGAAATATGTAAGTATATATTTATGCTCGACCCGGGAATTGAACCTGGGACCTCAGTCTTGCCAGGCGAGTGCACATACCATTAGACCACCGAGGCGAGGCGATGATAGCTAACTAAATAAATATTGAATTTTCTGCCATTTAATATTTCAGGAAAGAATAAAGGATAGTAAAGAAGGCCTAAACCGTACAGTGTACAGATTGGTTTGCAATTTCATGCCCGAAGGCAACCGGCTTAATCAATCCGTCTACATGTATGGGGCGCCTTGTTCCAGATGCCCTAAGGGCACTTCTTGCGATACTGAATACAAAGCTCTGTGCGGTAAATATTTGTTAGACTTTTCTTATTCAAACTATACTAATATTATAAAGAGGTATTTTTTGTATTTTCAGGATAATCTTGGAAACTACCAGTCCGATTTGAATCTTTTTGTAATAGATAACCTAATTTATGTGGCATTTTTAAGCTATTGCATAGCTTCTATCGCGGGCCTTGAGCGCGGGGACCGAATCCGGAAATTCCGTAATGAAAAAACCTCACGTGAAAAAACCTCACGCTCCCCACTAACGCCATCTAGTGATACAAAAAATAACTATGCAATAGCTTTACCGCGGCAGTCCCCGAGTGCCACACGTCTTTTTTTATCTCAAAGTTAACACGGGAACAGGCAAAACGCGGGTAAAACCGCGAGGCGTTGCTAGTATATTATAAATTGACATACTCGTAACAAAATATTGTCGAATCTATTGTGCAGAAATACCAAACTGTTCAATATTCAACAATTTATATGTTGTCATTGCTTAGACTAAAACTCTATAACTGCAAAATTACTTATATGTTGGCAAACATAATATCAAACGTAACTAAAGGGAATTTCAATCCCCTTTAGAGATTGTTGAATGTAGAATCGAATAGAGATTCTTTATACAGCCCGTTTCCCACTTATCGAATAACGGGTCAGATTTTAATTGAACGGACCAGTAACATAGAATAAATTATACCTACCCCGAGATTTTACAGGTTCTTGGATAAACACAAAAAATCCTATTCAATAAAAAAGTACAAACCTTTCATTTCGATTTTTGTGAATGGATCCTTTACTTGGGACAAAAAAGTTTCTCTAAGTATCTTTTCTTACATCACCTACAGGTCCTAAGCTAAAACGCGAAACCAAACACACGAAGAAACACAAATCGGTTATGACTACAAGTACTTCACCGTCTACGTACAAGATTACAACAACCTCTCAAACAACAGATGCAAGTACAGAAACGACATTCCCTACCACAGAAGAAGAAACATTTACACCATTCGATTATTTTTCACATTTACACGAGTTTACACGACAAGCAATCACCAAAACAAGTCAAACCAAATGCAAAGACGTGTTGGCTGTCGACGAATTCATCGATTTGCTGAGAAAGAAATTAAGTAGTGACTCGATATTCAAAGACTTGATATTTTCAACGAAATACCCAACGATTTTCAATTATAGTACTCCTGAGAATACGTTCTCTGATTTAAAAGTTGCGGCTTTGATGAGTAGATTATACAGTAAGAAGGTACCAACCACGACGCCGAGGAGCACAGAAAATGATTTATTAAACTCAACGTTTCTTGTCGATTTGGTGGAATCTGTTATTTTTAGAACTGCAGGTATTATTTGGACTTATCATACTTACTTAATTCTTGGAAAAACCTACTAATTTTTCGGGTTCACACCGCGATCACATACTGCACTATCAATGTTCGCTACTGTTTTATACTGCCTGCGGTTGCGGTCTGCGGTCTGACTCAATTTATTACTATAAAAAAGGTATAATCAATTAATAACCAGAATCAATTCCATACAAAGTATGCTCGCCTTAAATGTTAATATTTTAACATGCATGCATTTTTTAATTCAGAATTTTTGCTTTAATATTAATTTTAGATAGACCACCCGGCCCAGGCAATTCAGAGACTTTCCAAGACATATACAAAGTAAGTCCTATAAAAATCCAAGCTGAACTTGGTGAGGTACAACAGAACAATGACTTCACTGGTCATTACTTCTTCCCTGAAGATGATGGCGATGAAACAACTACTGAAACCACTGAAATGTATTACGATTCCTCGGTTATATCGATTACTGATATCATGAGTGAAATTGAAGGTATAAGAAAGGACACCACAAGCGATTTCGTAGAGGATATTCTTGACCTTGATTTATCTACAGAAAAAACTACAACTACTACCAATACGATAGTGCCTGACGTAATATCTTCCTATCATAGTGGTCGGAATATTATGAAAAAGTTTTTGGAGGATATCAAAGAAAAATCTGCATGAAAATATAATATCTACGCAGTTATGTTTGCATTCCGTTTTTAAATTATGTTTATCTAAATAAATGAAATATCTTTTAAAACTTGTATTTTGTTTAAAACTGTATATTAAAGTTAAATGTATACTCGTAAATACAAAATATTATATCAAAATCATAAAACATAATGTACAAAAGATTCTAGACCATATTTTAGAAAAACAATGTGAGATATAATATTATAGCGTAATGTATTAGACCTACCACAAAAACAACTTTGTGAAACATCATCGTTTGGAGAGTTAGCTACATTCATGTCATGCATGATAGGATCTGGAGCTTCATAACCAATGTCTTGATTTTGAATAGACATAGCCGAATACACAACATTTTGATTTAGAATATCTCTAGCTGTGTAACCAACACAACTGTGCCTAATAATTTCGTCATAATTATAGCTCCTCTTTTTCCTTCCAAGATCGTCATAACAAACACAATCATTGCTTTCATCTGATGCCTCATCTGTTGTGATCATATTTTCACTTGTTAGTTTAGATGATCTTACATTAAATATGTTAACAACATAGTTTGTTGCTTCAGTAGCTTCATTTAGATCTAAGTCTCTGCGGTGTACGTTAAGGGATTTCTTTTCACAGTAATCTTCGTCCCCAGTGCCACCTCCATCGCCACCTGCACCATCACCTCCACCTC
Source organism: Cyclophora albipunctata (assembly GCA_963082685.1). Classification (NCBI taxonomy): domain Eukaryota; kingdom Metazoa; phylum Arthropoda; class Insecta; order Lepidoptera; family Geometridae; genus Cyclophora; species Cyclophora albipunctata. The sequence goes on along the minus strand of OY720121.1, from coordinate 8,193,692 downwards.
CTCCTCCTCCTCCGTCACCACCGTTTCCTTCAGTGACTGTCTCCATTTTGTTGCGGTCCATGTAGTCACGGGTGCATGTAGAGGTTCGTGTACAACCGTCCACGTAACCTGGCGGAGTCCTAGAGCCCTGGTCCATTGCACCACCGCCTCCGATGATTGTTTTTCCATCTTGTGCAGTAACACCAATAGCCGTCCATGTGCAAGTTAACTTGCGTGTGCATTGTTTCATACGTATAAAAGGAGTATTAGCTGACATAGTAGTCCCATTATTTTTATCTCCGGCTGATGTTGCCTTAGCAGCTGCTGTTGTCTTGGCATCAGCTTTAGCGTCACCTTTTTTAGTTGTAGCGGCGCCTTTTTTTGTAGTAGCAGCGCCTTTCTTTGTGGTAGCGGCACCTTTCTTTGTGGTTGCGGCACCCTTCTTTGTGGTTGCGGCAGCTTTTTTAGTGGTAGCGGCAGCTTTTTTAGTAGCAGCGGCTTTTTTAGGAGCAGCTTTTGCTCTTCCAATCCCAACTCGCCTCGCGTCGTAATACATAGGTTCTTCTGTACTTAGTTTCCGTAAATACATTAGTTCGTCAAAAGATAAATATTTTTCTGTAATTGCACCGGGATTATCATAGGATTCGTCATTTAATTTTATAGTAATGGTCTCTGTAATTGTTGGTAATTTTGTTGGGGGGTTTCGATACGATTTGTATCTTTTATTGTTTAGTGTAGTGTATCTGAGAGATTTTAGTTCGCCTTTCTTTTTGTGATTGTATTCGTCCACCTGCCAAAATGGTTTGAACGTCTGATCTTCAAAATCTCTTTTCACCCTGACGTCGTATTCAAGGTAATCGAAGTACGAGTCTTCCACTTCGTGTATGGTTTGTGGTACATCAGTAGTTGCCTTTATATGCTCAACATGTTCATTGTATTTATTTCGAGTATCTGGTTTTGGAACTCTATCATTTTTCTTCTGGAAATTCCAGGGCTTGTCTGATGACAGTTTTCTTTCTCCACTTTTCATTCCTATTGGCATTTGTTCGTGACTGTGGTCGTGTTTGTTGTCGTGACTGTGATCATGATTGTGGTCACTGGGCGGTGTACTCTTTGTGTTAGCATTGTCTTGGGATCTTCTTGCACCGCATAGATTTGGTAAAGGGCATGGATTTGGTAACGGATATGGATTTGGTAACGGGTATGGAATAGGACAGGGTGGGGGACATGGAGGTGGTGGTGGTGGGGGTGGGGGTGGCGGTGGTAGGGGTGGTGGTACATTGCAGGGACAAAAAATAGGAGGATTCAACATGGGACATGGGGTAGGGCATGGAGCTAACGGGAGAGGAAAAACCGGATCACAACAACCGGCACCTCTCGTACATTTACGAGGATCATATCCCCAACCCATTCTTCTATAATTCTTTTCTGTAAATGGCGGCTGCAATGGGCTGTAATCATATCTCCTGTAATTATGATCGGTGTACCCTTTTGTGTTATAGTCATAAATCAGAGGTTCATGGTAGCCGTGGTACATCCTAGAGTGACCTCGTTCGGGAGTGAAATGGTGCCCATTAAAATTTTCTTGCATGGGAAGGTGGCCGACGTGAAATGAGTCCCTTTTTACGGCACCTGTAATAAAATTATTAAAGACACTTTTGAAGACAAAATTGAATTCTTTTAGATTGTATTTATTTCACGTAAATTCTTACTAAAGTCGTAGTTAAAAACAATTATCAAAGTTTGTTACCGTTAGAGTTGTTCAAAGAAACGTTTCTCGTTTTCTGATTCCTTTGATCGTCTGGTCTGCTCAGGTTTATTTGCGTCAAGTTATTTGGATCTAGCTCTTGCTTTGAACTATTGTTTGACAAATTGAGTATCCTAAGTAAACTGCTCGATGATGAGTTTTCAATGAACAATTTTGTAACTGAAAGAACTCCAGAGATGTTATAATGTTTAAGGATTGAATGTTGCAGTAATTATATGAAAATGAATTTGTAGAATGCTTTAGGGCTTTTGACATGGTGTAACGATTGAAACAACCGTTGAATTGAGACCTCCAAATTATTGTCGGTTAAAACGAGTTAATACTGCTACGCTAAGTCAAACAACGCCTCGAGCGCTAAAATGAGTAAACATAGTACCGATGTTAGGTTGACAAAGACTAATATATTTTTTGTCCGGAGTGTTGTTCTCAGAACATTGGGTGCTCGGATATCCGATGGTATAAACCGGCTTTCCATGTATATTTCCTTTTGGTGCAAAATTGCAGACTATTCTATGAACAACTTGACCTATTTCTGGTATCTGAAAGAATTTATTGGTGTTGTATTATTTTTTTACTTCCTTTTAACATTTAAAAGGTTGCATATCTAAAAGAACGAATGGTTGTTTTATTATATTTTTTGCTTGATTTTACCAACAAAGAGTCCGTTTCCACTTGCCGGATATCGGATTCCGTTTTAACCGGGTGTTAGTGTATTTGATATTTCTTACTAGCGTCGACTTTGAATCGAAATCAAACCGATAAATCGGAATAGCTTCGTATAAAATATCCTGCTACTGTGTCTGATTCCCACCGAGACCGAGAGCCGACAAGTGGGCAGGGGATCTAACACATTGATGACTGATGAATATAAATGATAAAAGTTTAAAAGAGGAAGGATAACTCATAATATGTTTTTGTACTTTGGTTTGAATTAATATGTGATGGTACTTACAAAAAATTTTGCTTTACCACAGCCGACATGGGCAGTGTTTGCCCAAATTAGTTGAGTAAAATCGCTCGTTTTTTGATCGTTGGACCTGAAAAATGGATAGTGTACAAAAAATCGTTGGTGTATCAATGTTAATTAAAACGACGTAGATATAACAGCCCATGGTTTCAACTGCATTGTACCCGTTCCTGCAGGAATTTCGGGATAAAATGTATCCCATGTGTTATTCTAATGTATATACTGTAAAGTTTCATCCAAATCCTTTCAGTAGTTTTTGCGTGAACGAGTAACAAACATACATACATAAATCCATCATCAAAAACTCTTGCATTTACAATATTAGTAAGATTTCCAACATAATTACTAATTTAAGTATACCTACGTACTGGTTAAAATATGTAACGCTGCCATTGTATTGTATGTTTTGTAAGAACCACATGTCTATAAGGCTCTTTACGTTGAGTCCCGGAGTTTCACCTATTACTGTAGCTATGTTTTGTCCCACACTGGTTTTAGCTGAAAACAAAACTAGTATTCAATTCTGTATGATAGTTTTAATGCCAAAATACTCATAACGCAATAGCGTTATGAGTATTCTGGCATTAAATATCTAGTAATATCTAGTAGTGGCATTAATTATCTAGTATTGCAATAGCAATGAAGCCCTGAATTCTGTAAAATTTTAAAGAAATTGTCGTCGATGAATGACATCAGGTTAGTGTTAGAGAAGAAACTGCGTTAAGCGTGTGCCCGTCGCAAAAGTGAACCGTCGCGTGCGCCCGTCGCTGCGGCTTAATACAAAAGTGAACCGTCGCGTGAACCCGTCGCGTTCGCCCGCCGCGGGTTACCGCGACCGTTCACTTTTGTTTGAAACCGCGACGGGCGCTCTTAACGCAGTTTCCGCCCTTAGTGTAGTAGTAGAATTTTTGCTTCATACCTAGCTTATTCACCGACCCTCAACAAAATTTTTCAGCACCTTACGGCATCAGAACGTGAAATTTCGCTCTAACCTTTTTGAATAAATCGGCTATAAATAATGCTCGAAGGCCTGCGATAAGAGTCGGAATCATTTCAACTCTCACCTAAGTCCCTGCATTTGTCATGTTTATCTGGCTTCAGTGATTGATCGCATTGGTCGACCCAACGTTGTGCGGAGTCCGCTATTTCCTGAGACCATTTCTGAAATTATAAATATTTATGTAACTATATGTGATTATGCCTAATCCTCCTCACTGTACTGATACCTTCAGTGGGGTGAGAGGCCTTTGCCCAGCAGTGGGACATTACAGGCTAATACCTTTTTTGCAGTATGTATACAGCATCCATACTAATTTAATAAAGCAAAATATGTAGTTTAATTTTCTTCAGTCGCCTATACGCGATAATTTCTGAGGTTATAGGTTTATGTTCTGAAATTCCTGCGGGAACGGGCGGAACGCGGGTAAAACCCTCCCAAACATTTTAACGGATGGAAATAGCAAAACCCTTAATTCGTCATCTAAATTTTGAAAAATTGGCAAAGGACGTCGGCGGTCACGGTCAACATTAAGGTAAAACCACAGACGAGGCAGACAGGCACTTAATATGTTATTAAAATTATGCATGACTGAAAATGTATAGTGAAACTCAAATACAAACTATGTTTATCAAAGCAACACGCTCGATGTATTCAGTTACATCTACATTCATAGGGTCACTTGCACACAACTCACTCACAATTCACAATACAAAATTAACATACAAAATGCGAACTTCCGTTTTCTTATTTATGAAAAGGCAAATCAACTAATAACCTTATAAGACAGAGAAACCTTTGCGTTTAATTGCCAATACTTACAATTACAATACAAAAAAATACTTACAATTTTCTTCATATTAGCAGCTTGGGCAAAGTTCTGAAGCAAGCCCAAGGCTACATAGTTTCTCTTTTCATTGATTCTGGCTACGATTTCAACAATGTCATTGCTTGTTAGTAACGCGTGTGTGTCGTACTGTCGGCAGTTCAGAGCCGGCCCAGGGATCTGAATATAAGAGAAAGATACATTAATTTATCTTTTTCTACAAAATTCAAATTATGTATGAATCCGTTGTTTAGTTTGATTGACCGAGCGGTGAGCTGATGACTAATACTGAGTCTCTGTGTTCAGTGATTTTATCTCATAAACGTATAAGTATATACGTCAAATACTTATTCTCTATGTGAATACGTTATATGAAATAATGTTCCCGCAATCCCAGGAAGGAAGTAAGCATAGTCACAAATCACTTTACAAAAGGCCTTATTATTATTTACAAGACTAATTTGCATTGAAATTACGAAAATTATATGACGAATGGGTAATTGCCACTGGGTGGTTGCAGACTACGTCCGAAAACTGAAAGGAGTACTCAGATCATGCTACTAAATATTTAGCTTGAATTAAATGTCAATGACAACTTCGGTTTTATTACTTTAACAACATAAACGTATCTCTGAATGAAGTTATTTAACCAAATAAAAATTGAAATGAATAAATAAATATCGGATATACACATTATCTCAATGCACCGTAGTTACGATAAATCAACTTACAGGAAACAAACAGAGCGTATGATTGGAACATATACCACAGTATTTATGATAATTGCTTGTAATAGATCGAAAACACAAAATAAATACGATGAATTTCACCAGTATCATAATAAATTAGTTTAAAATATCACCATTGTAATAATAACATGATAGAATAGGTTTTCTGATAGACATGTCTCGGCCTTCTAGATTATGTGAACTCAAACTGTCAGATACAATGGGTAGTTACTTATCAATTTGTTATGTTTTTTATGTTTTACATTTTAGTGTTCAATATTTACTTTTCACAAACAAATAGTAGTCCCACATTTGATAATATCAGACCACAGTTTTTGGAGTATTTCGAGCAAAATGAGGAAGAGGCTACAACTAAAGGTTGGTGCAATATGGTGGTTGCTGCATAATTGCAAATGTCATGTGTTTATATAAAGCTTTAATGTATGTAAAAACAACATCTCTTTCAGATAAAATTAGAAACGCAACAAATCATTTTTCAACAATGAGACCCCTATTCAGTTCAGCAACTAAAAAAAGCGATTTAATATCAAACATGTTCGACAAAATGCTATCAGACGAAATGTTTTCAATAAAGCAAAAAATGTTTGAAAAGGACTTAGTTTACACCAGTCGTAATATTCAAATGAACACACAAAGTTCAGGCCAAACTCCTACCCTGGAAATTAAGCAAAAGTGGGCAGTTGTAGATATGCTAACAAAAAAGGTTAGCGAATCAGATACACAAGTAACTAACAATGAAAAATGCTCGCCTGAAAGTAGCTTAAGCATCGATACAACAACAACGATAATAACGACAGTAAAAGTTGACTCACCCAAAGATGTTATAGAGAAGAAAAGTTTAGATGTACGAAACATTCCACCTGATGCTAAATACATGGTTAGACAAGGTGATACCAAATGCAATTGCATGAAATCAAGTTGCGGAGCCAGCCAACATAATACGGGAGACTGTACGAGATCGTATTCATACTCAGTTCTACCATTTTACATGCCATACGAGCCCTATTTTGTTAACAATATGGAGAATGATTACCAAACAGAGCGTAATAGAGTTAGAAAGACTAAGCGAAGAACAACTACACGCCTGCCTCTTTATGATGATGAAGAAGGAGAGTATAGGCACCCCCATCGGTACGGTGATAATGTGGATTTTAATGACGATAGAGATAAAAGTATTGTCGTCAATGTTGACTACAATTTAAAACATGAAGTACTTAAAGGAGCAGACACACCGCCGCAAATGGAAAATAATGTTAACTCGGACTTAGACCGAGTGTACAATGACAGTAAAGCCAAGAAATGCTTCTGCTCGAAATCTTATCAAAACCGTCTCCAAAAACAAATTTTAAGCCTGTCAATTGTTTTGATGTTTCGTTAAAATAATTTGTTAATTTCTTTTTTTATTTATGTTTAATTTCTTTACACTTTCGTTGGTTGTAGCGTTGTTAAGTACCTAAGTATAAATTGTAGTTTTTCATATTTAGTTTTATTTTATTAAATTATCTAATGTTGTATCATACCTTAATTTTATTTTAATTATTAATCGACTTTAAAAATGTAGGAGGTTTCACTTCGTCGGAATCCTATTTTAAATTTCTTCTTTACGTTTTATTATTTAACTTGAAGACGGTTTGACTGATTGAAACACTGTTACTTCAGTCCTTTTTAGGGAATACTGAAAAAAACTTTACGAATATTGGGGTGCCCTGCGGTACTACCGTTATCTTAAAGTTTCTTTCTATTCACAATTACGTCTCTAGAAAATTACCTTCACAATTTTATGGAAGAGAATAGAGTGCCGTGCGCTAGGCGGTTGGCCTCTAAGGCGTACGAGCACTTAGACCTCACTTCATACAAAAACAGAGAATTCAAACAAACCCACAAAAGAGACACACAAAACACATTCTTTCAAATTGTAAGTTGTACTTGGAAAAAACGGTTTTCCTTTCATTAAATGAACCATGATTGTTGACCTTATCGATTGATGCCGTCTATGTACAGTGTACACTGTCGGAAATAAATCCCCATTTCAGTCGGTCCGATTACCGGATGTTTGAGTGGAAATTTAACAATCGAATACTAATAAATCATTGCAAAATTCTCGCTATTTACATACATTTAAATGGATAAAAGATAATATAGCAGCGCCCCGCGGTGTTACCCGCGTTGTACCCGATCTCGCGGGAATTTCGAGATAAAATGTATCCCATGTGTTATTCTGATGTATAAATTATGTTACTGTAAAGTTTCATCATCCAAATCCGTTAAGTAGTTTTTGCGGGAAAGAGTAACAAACATACATACATACATCCATTCTCACTTACTTTCGCATTTATAATATTATCGTAGGATATATGGTGCCAACAAAGTACATAACTAATATTTATTAATTAATTAAACCCGCACATAGAGTGCGGCAATCATCAAGGGTACTTAATACAAGTTCTGATAACAGTTTTATGGATTCGTAAGCAACTCAATATTGTACAATAGTTATTTGTAAAAGTAAGTAAAGTAAACTATAAGTCTGTAATATCCCACTGCTGGGCAAAGGCCTCTCATCACATTGGAAATAGCTGGATCCGGGAATTTAACCCGAGACTTCAGTCTTGGCAGGCGAGTGCACAGGCCACTAGACCACGGGGCGCTGGTCAGATAACCTCCACGCGGTGCGTCCTGGGCAACGTGAACCTACGAGTCTCTATACTATTTCTAGAGACTCGCGGGTTGACGGCCAATAATCGGACAGGGTGGGACAGGGAACACGAAACACACACACACACACACACACACACACAGTAACACTTCACATTTGCACACTGACGTAGATACGTGAAGCTGTAGTCAGCGTAGTTTTGTCATGGAAGGTACACCAGAAACAAATTGTCCACGAGCGGGTCCCGTGATTTCCGGGGAATCCCGTCAGGTCGCTTCGGCGGCCTGCTGCCCCATTGTATGCGTGGGGGGCAACTGTTGTGCAAGAAGTGAAAAGGAGGCGAAGATTAAGGAGAAAGTGGTAGAAGTAGAAGCCGAGGGCCTAAAAAGCCAAGAGAAAAAGAGTGTGGGCGAAATCAGCCCAAACGGAAGAACATCTAGAGGTAGTAGTGGCTGGCCCCTTCCATCGTGGGCCAGCGATGAAGAAAACCACGAAAAAAACCTAGCTGAGAGTCAAGCGGTTATAATTAGCGAGTCGAATGCCATGGAAGGCACATCTGGGGGCCCTGAATTCCGGACTCCCAGAGTTCTGCGTAAACGGAATCCAAAGTCATATGGGTATCTTGGAGATGGCAAAAGGAGAGATTCTGATTCGTTATCGGAGGCCCCTAACGTAGTTACACGGAGCAGATACCAAATACCGGCTACTGAAACCGATGTGACTGTCGAGGGCATCAAAACCCTGCCAGTCCAACCACAGGAGAAAGCGCAAGATCCTGGACTCTTGGAGTCTGATTCTGCGCAGAGTATGATGTCGGTGAGCTCTAGGCGTGTTCCTTTATTAAGAAGCCGCAAACGGCAACGAACTGAAGGCAGCTCAGATGTAGGCTCTGACACAGATCGGTCTAAAACGCCTAAGAGAAATGCCAAGCGTGGGCCAGGGAGGCCACCAAACTACAGACATACTATAGGCATAACAAGAGCTAGGGCGGAGTTCACGAATGCCAAGAGACATTCTGATTGCAACGAGGAAATTAGACAAGTGGAGAAGCGAAGCTTACATCCGAAAGCCACGCCACAAGCGACCATTAACCAGCTGAGCAGTGAGCCTATATCCACGATTCAGGAATTTGTGGCCAACAATATCCTGGTTATAGAGAGGTTCGCCAAATCGTCCAAGGGCAATTCCCAACGTGCTCTTAAAAATGTTGCCGTGGCAATGACGAGTGCCACCGAGGCTCTCGTCCGGAAGATTAATGATCTCCGCAAAGAGTTTGAGGAACTGAGGTTAGAGGTGAGAAGAAAACCAGTGGCACAGACCGATGCTTCACCACTGGGTCAGACAGTACGTCCCCCTTTGGACATAACAGCAGTTTCGCGAGAGATTATGAGCAAGGTAAGCTCTATGGTCGATACGCAATTGCGAGCCCTGGGAGAATCCCATCTGATCCCGTCTCTTGCAGCGGAGAAACCTAGCAGCAAAGAAGCGGGACCGACCCGGAAGGCTAAACACAATACGGTGACGGCGGAAGTCGTGCCGGCTAAAATGAAAAAGAGGAAAGGTAAAGGCAAGAAGAGCTCAGCCCTTCCAGTGGCTCCACTACCCCCAGTGCCTGCACCAGTACTGAAGCCCACGACCTCTTCAGAGTCGGCCGGGGAGCAAACTTGGAGCACAGTTGTCCGAAATGGAGGGAAAACTAGGATCCAGCCCAACATGTCTGGACCCAAAAAACAGACCCCGAAGAAAGAAATGCCCCTAAGAAGACTGCGGCCGCCACAATCAGCTGCAGTATCTATTACTTTACACCCAGTGGCAAAAGAGAGCGGAATTTCATATGCTGAAGTTATCGACGAGGCTAAGACAAAAATCAACCTGGCATCTATTGGTATACCTTCTGTCAGGTTTCGAACGGCTGCCACTGGTGCACTTATTCTCGAAATCAAAGGGGAGGACAGAGAAGTAAAAGCGGATAACCTCGCACAGGAGCTGAGGGATGTGCTAAAAAATCGTGAAGGGGTTGTCATCTCAAGACCCACGCTGACGGTTGACATTCAGGTCAATGGCCTTAGCCCATCGGCAAAGCCGTCTGAAGTCGCAAATGAAATCGCCCGAAGGGCGGGCTGCTCGGCGGCAGCTATACAAATCCGCGAAATCCGGCCCGGCCGTAAGGGTATGGGTTCTGCTTTTGTCAGATGCCCTATGACAGCCGCCAAAAAAATCACGGCAGAAATCTCCAAGAACCCGGTCCGCATAGGCTGGGCAGAGACTCAGATACGCATTCTGGAGGAAAGGCCTAAACGATGTTACCGATGCTTTGCGCCGGGACACATTGGGGCCCAGTGCAAGTCTGAAACTGACCGAAGCAACCATTGCTTCCGGTGCATACAGCCTGGGCACAAGGCCAGAGAATGCGCCGCTCCTCCCCACTGCCCTGTTTGTGCAGAAAAAGGTAGAACGGCGACTCACTTCCTTGGGGGCAAAGCATGCGCTAAGCCCCCAAATAACAGTTCAAGAAGCGTAGCTGCAAGTGAGGCTAAAGCCAAATCGCGGTATCGGAAGCCCCGCAAAGAAAGGGCCGAGGCGGTGTCCTTAGCAACCAGTAATGGATAGCTCTCAATATCGGTTTCTTCAAGCTAACATCAACCACTCTGCCAGGGCTCAGGATCTCCTTCTCCAGAGCATGGCGGAGAGGTTGATTAATGTGGCGGTGGTTTCCGAACCATATAGAGTTCCCTCCCGGTCTAACTGGGTTGGAGACTTGGATGGTCTAGTTGCCATAACCACTCAATCGCCTGTCGCAACGCCCCCATTCGGAAATATAAAAAAGGGCCATGGTTGGGTGGCATGTGTATTGGATGGGGTAACTGTGATAGGGGCCTACTTCTCTCCCAACAGAGTGCTAGCCGAATTTCAGCTTTTCATGGGCGAGTTGGAAGAGCTCGTCACTAGAAGCTTGCCCCAACCGGTGATCGTTCTTGGCGATCTTAATGCCAAAAACTTGGCATGGGGATCATCGACAACGACTCCCAAAGGGGCAGCTCTCTTAGAATGGGTGGCAGAGTGCGGTCTTGCAGTGCTTAACCGAGGAAACACTCATACCTGTATACGGCATAATGGAGGATCGGTGGTCGATGTCTCCTTTGCGTCCCCTTCTCTTGCGCGTCGCATCAGTGACTGGGAGGTGTTAGTTAACGAGGAGACGCTGTCGGATCACCGATACATTCGGTTTAGTGTCTCTTCCTCCACAACGTCATCCCAAAGACCACATAGTAGAGGATTGCCTACAGAACTACCGCGCTGGGTAATAAAACGCCTAAATAAAGAATTGGCAAAGGTTGCAGCTCTCATTGAAGCATGGACTCCTGAGCCTCCCAACCCTGGGGATGTCGATGCGGTGGCAAAACAGCTGTGTGAAACGGTGTCACGAATTTGCGACGCTGGGATGCCACGAGCGAGAACCCAGCCGACTCGTCGGCAGGTGTATTGGTGGTCGGCGGAGATAGCCGAACTCCGCCGCACCTGCCACTGGAAGCGACGTCGCTATCAACGATGGAGGAGGAGAAGAAATAGAGAGTCTGAGGTAGGAGATGCCCTATATGCTGAATACAGGCAAGCGGTCAAAGCCTTGCGAATAGCAATTAGCGAAGCTAAGATCGCTGCGTGGCGAGAGCTGCTTGATTCTCTCGAACGAGATCCATGGGGCCGCCCATACCGTATAGCGCTCCAAAAAATGCGCCCCTGGACTCCTCCGGCCACGGATACACTAGAGCCCCACATACTCTTACATGTAGTAGAGGGTCTGTTTCCCGGACCGAGAAACGACTTTACCCCGCCGTCAATGCCGCCACCTTCAGTGCCAACAGACCCAGCCGTCGCAGAGATCACACCAGAGGAGCTGGCAGCGGCTCTAAACAAAATTAAGAGTAAGAATACTGCTCCGGGACTGGATGGCATTCCAGGAAAGCTGTGGGTGCTGGCAACAGAAGTTCTTGGGCATAGGGTCAGGCACGTGTTCAATAGGTGTCTTAGCGAGGGGCGTTTCCCAAAACAGTGGAAGAGAGGCAAGCTCGTCCTCATAAGAAAAGAGGGGAGGCCAGTAAACGAGCCGTCGGGGTATCGCCCCATAGTGCTGCTTGATGAGGCGGGTAAGCTGTTGGAGCGAATAATAGCTGCCCGACTCATCGAACATCTGGAACGCGAAGGACCAAATCTAGCGGATTGCCAGTACGGGTTCCGTAGGGGACGTTCGACTGTGGACGCCGTTGCGTACCTTCGCCGCCTCGCAAAAGATGCTTGTCTTAACGGCATGGTGTTAATAGCGGTGTCACTTGACATTGCGAACGCTTTTAACACTCTGCCCTGGGCCACTATATTAGAAGCGCTGCGATATTTCAGAGTTCCTGCCTACCTCATTGCTCTCATTGCAGATTACCTCTCAGATAGGGAAGTCCTCTTCCTAGGGCGTGACGGCTGGGAGCGCCGTAAGATGTCATGTGGCGTCCCTCAGGGATCTGTCCTCGGTCCCCTGTTATGGAACCTGGCGTATGATTACGTGCTCAGAATGATAGGCCTCATTGGTGTGGCCATCATTTGTTACGCAGACGATACCCTGGTTACGGCCATAGGGCAGGATTATAGGGCGGCATCGCTACTAGCAATGACGGCAGTGGCGGCAGTGGTTGCCAGAATACGACAGCTGGGGCTGGAGGTGGCTCTCCACAAATCGGAAGCCATTTGTTTTCACGGGCCTCGTAAAGCACCGCCTGCTCGCGCGCAGATAACGGTCGGAGGAATTCCAATCGCTGTCGGGCGCAAACTCAAATACCTAGGTTTGGTGCTCGACAGCAAGTGGAATTTCAAAGAGCACTTTCGGGCTCTATCCCCGAGGTTGGTGGGTACAGCTGCTTGCCTTAGCCGGCTGCTCCCGAACCTCGGTGGTGGAAGTAATATTTGCCGGCGTTTATATGCAGGTGTAGTAAGGGCAATGGCCCTCTATGGCGCCCCAATCTGGGCCGAATCCGCGCCTGAGCGGCACCTTGCGCTACTGCGCAAACCCCAACGGGTAATGGCACTCCGTATGTGTCGCGGATACCGAACAGTATCGTTTGAGGTCGCGTGCATACTGGCGAGCTCCCTCCCATGGGACTTAGAGGCCAAAATCCTCAATACGGTCTACTGTCGAAGCGCAGAAGAGAGAGCCCGAGGAAACCGTCCGGCCCCAGTGGAGATAGCGCATTGGCGCACGGATGCCCGCGAGAATGCACTAACTGTATGGAGTGACAGGCTCCAAGTGAGTAAGGACGCCAGCGAACCGGGATCCCGCCGGCGATTTTTGGAAGCTGCACAACCCATCCTGAGACAATGGATAGAGCGAGAACACGGGCTTCTCTCGTTTAGGCTCACTCAGGTCCTCTCGGGGCACGGCTGCTTCGGGAGGTACTTGTACCGAGTGGCCGGGAGAGAGCCCACCCCTGAGTGCCACCACTGTGACTGCACCGAAGATACGGCGCAGCACCTACTTCAGGTGTGCCCAGGGGCAGCTGGACCGCGAACCGAGCTGGTTGCGGTTATTGGAGCGGACCTCTCCTTGCCGGTCGTCTTGAACAAGATGGTCGGTGAAGAGAGGTCATGGGAAGCAGTCTTCTCGTTTGCTGAAGAAGCAATGCTGGCAAGAGAGACTGCGGAGCGGGCCAGGGAGACGGATCCCCTCTCTCACCCGCTCCGCCAAGGGCGGAGGAGGCAGCAACGTCGAGTTTGACTCGGCTGCAACCACCGCCTGGACTTCGGGAGCTGGATGTGGGAATTCCAGCTCCTCTCTCTCACTAAAGGACGTTCATCACGTCCCTTTTTGGGAGCGGAGTCCCACGGAGGCGAGCGGCGCGCTAGGTGTTCTGAGCGTGCCGCTCGGCAGACGCGATGAGGGGTGATGAGGCGCTTTGCCTCTCCCTTCCCCTCCGAGGCGTGCTCGCCCACGCGAGCTGTTGGCGTGGCTGAAGAAGCGGACATCTAGGTATGCCGAAAGGTAGCCCCGCGACTTCAGCCTAGGCCATAAGTACGGAACACGGATGGGGTTTAGTGGGTATTACCCGACACGATTGTGCCGGGGTTGAGTCCCACATACCCCGGTTGTTTCCCCAAACAACCGGGGATGCGTAAAGGCATTCCCCACCCATAAAAAAAAAATAAAAAAAAAAAAAAGGCCACTAGACCACCGAGGCGTTTTATTTATTTGTATTGAAAAATATCATGTCACTCGATTTTCCTTCAAGATTTCATTTATTTTTTTGTTTCTTTATTTTTCGGCTCTAATGCGGAAAGGTGTTTTTCCTTAAGGTTTAAGAAAATATATTACTTATGTCAATCCCATTTGCTTCCCTTGTAGAAATATGACATACACGCATTTACATTTATTTTGATAGTATCGAGGCAAAGCAATTTGTCTATAGATATAGGAGAAGGTTCTTATATAGTTACCTGGACATATCTAAACAGTGAAATATTAGGTTAATTGTTTAACTTTCGATATCGTCCTAGTATTATTTAACGGTCAATGAGGTACGCCTATCACCCCAAACTCTCAAGCTATAGGTATGTGAAGCTAGCCGCGTCTTGCGGTGTTACCCGCGTTGTACCCGTTACCGTGGTAATTTCGAGATAAAATGTCCCATCCCATGTGATATTCGGATGACCCATAATTCTATAAATTTAAGTTTCATCCAAATCCGTCCAGTAGTTTTTTCGTGAAAGAGTAACAAACATCCTTACAAACTTTCGCATTTATAATATTAGTTAAATTGTTTTTAGATAGTTCATAATCAGATGGAGAATAATGCGTAAACGTTTGATACCGTTCACAATCTATCGACAGGTTACAATCCTGCGGGTATTTATCTATTTATTAATTTTTATCTGTAAGTGAATTTTGTTCGAAATAAAATAATTTTCGTTTTTTCATTTATTTTAAATTATATACTGACGGCGTTTGTTATATTATTACAGTGACAAATTCACTTTATTCGTGACACACACTCAGCCCTTTTATGTAAAATGTCACAAAAAGATTGATAACAGGTCCACTGATTACAGTGTCATTCTGCCGCGTCACGAGACACATCTCGTTTTATTATCATGATACACGAGGGGATGTTTATTAATAACCCTTGTTACACAGATATTTTAAACCTTCACAAACAACACGTTTAGGAGTTCGTTTGAATTAAGGGCATTACCAAGCTGTGGACTTAAGTGTTTAATATAACGCCATACTATATTACACTACCACACTATATTACACCACCACACAATATAACACCACCAAAAAACGTTTCCCTGCTCAATAAAATCTATGGGCACGAAGTTACTAAATCTGGGAAAATTACGTAAGTGTGATCTACAAAATTTTCACACTACCACCATCTACTACATCGTGTGTACAACCACCGCGCAGAACAGCGAGCAAAAAACTAAAGGCGTAAACAAAACATTTCGTTCGTTTAAAGCTACATCTATTATTACCAGGCGGAAATGTATGTTTCGGTAACTTTAAAATCGGTTTCCTCTCTCCACTCATAGTTGCGGTCAAACTTCATCTTCGGGTACTTTAATCGTACATGAACCGGAATTATGTCCTCTAAAAGTTTTCCCACTGAAAAAACTCAACTAGAGGCGGAGTTTTGATGAAAATTTAAATTCTTTTCACAATATTTAATTGTTTAAGAAGAGTCTTGTAGGTTCATTTAAAAGTTATTTGCGTAGCGACTTAAGCGAGCAATTATTTGATTTTTATGAAGAAGGGTTGTTAAACTTTTCTAATTATTAATATTGAGATGTGAGAACTTGAGACGACGAGAATTCCTTCGGAGCCATCTAGGAAAATTTATGTTTGACTTTATTACAACTTTGTAGTACAACTTTAGCTTTGAAGATTTATTTTACAAAATAAAACCTTATTGTGATATTTTTTTTGGTATAATATTTCGTTATTGACTACGAGCGCCCGCGGGCCTAACAGCGTAGTATTTGTTAAATATTCTTTTAGTTTTCCAGGCTCTAATCTATCTCAATGTCAACTTTTGTCTAGATCCATCTTACCATACATCTATAAATATCAATGCCACTTTTCGTTATAATTTTATTACTCAAGAACGGGCTCACCTATCCAAGCCAAATCTTAAGGCTTTGTTCGGACTATTTAGTTATAATATGTGAAGTTTGCACGAAATCGGTCGAGCGGTTCTTAAATTCCCAAGGGAACGGGCACAACGCGGGTAAAACCGCGGGGCGCAGCTTGTTCATCCTAAAAATATTAGGTACCTACATTTATATAATAGAAGGATGCATTACGCAAGGAACTTTTATCACCATAATAAATGAACGTCCTTATTTTGAGCTCATACGTTCAATTCTACGGAGAATTCAAGTGTAAACAATGTTAGCTACTAGAGATACAGTAGGTCTTTAGGAAAGTTTCATATATTATGTTTTAATAGAATTTTCGTTCGTTTCAACGTATTTACAAACGGAAAATAAACTTTGCGTTCAATATGCGGTGTACTCATTTTATAATTACACAGTTAGTTTCAGCGCTAGTAGCGTTATTTTCATCTAATTTGCATTCATTACAGATGTTACTTTTTGACCAACATTAAAACAAAGGAAGCTCTCAATTCGACTGATGTTATTGGCTGTTATAGGTATGTATGAACATCAATTTTATTAAGCAACGTACAGGTCATTCCCTATTTGGATAGATGGCCGATAATGTCATTTATATTTGAACGCTAACATGCTTCGGAGGGTACGTTAAATTGTCGGTCCCGGTTGTTTCAATCGTTTGACTATGTCGGAGGCCTTGAGGCGGTCTAAAAACTCCGACACCAGGGTTGAACTAAACTACACGATATTACTTACTAAACCTTTTTCTCTTGAGAAGGAGTCATCTTCGGAACTTACTTTACTGTGACCTGATTTTAGAAGTACCACTTAAAATTCGTTTTAGTTACAATCTACACTTCTAAAACTATTATAAACAGGATAGATTTGTATTTTTGTGTGTTTGTAATGAAAAAACTCAAAAACTACTTGACCGATTTGAATAATTCTTTTTGTAACGGATAAACATATTCAACGGGAAGGTTATAGGCAACTTTTTCATTTTTCATCCCGAAATTCCCACGGGAAAGGGCACAACGCGGGTAAACTCGCAAGGCGCTGCTGGTAGTTAATACACTGAATGCGTTAATAGTAGTTTATCTACACTAATGTTGTAACATTCTACTTATGTTTCCAATACTTGACTTATAATTACTACTGTTATAGCGCAGGCAACTAAAACACTCAATTTAAGCAATTGCACATGATGTTATAATATAATATGCAACTGTCATATAAGCCCTTCCTTATATGACAGTTGCATACACTACTTTATCTTCACTAATGCAATTAATCAAACAACAAGAGTAAAAGCTGACAATAGTTTTTCACGCGTACGTGTATTGTCACAGTGAACTTGCCGCCATTAAAATCTAACCAATGAGAGCGCAGCTGCGCGTAGGGCCAATCAGGAGCGAGCGAGATCTTACCAAAGAGTTTTGTGTAAGTAGTTTCGAAGAAGTTTTCACGCATAACCCAACTGTTTTCAAAAACCAGCCTCATATAAAAATTTTATACAACTAGTATGAGGATTTTGACATAAGGCTCGCCAGGTTAATTGGTCGCCTTATAATGATGTTATAATGAGATTTTACGATATCGATGTGGATATTATAACATCATGTGCAATTGCTTAAATTGAGTGTTTTAGTTGTCTGCGCTACAACAATAGTAATTATAAGTCAAGTATTGGAAACATAAGTAGAATGTTACAACATTAGTGTAGATAAATAATTTTAAGGGAAACAAATTAAATGTTATAACTACAAAACAACAGTGATAAAATAGTAGTTTATGCAACTGTCATATAAAGAAGGGTATTAAAACACGAGTGTGAGTTTATGAAACGAGCGCAGCGAGTTTCATAATAGTAACGAGTGTTTTAATACCTGTGTTATATGCAGTTGCATACACTACTTTATCTTGACTAATGCAATTAATCAAACAAAATTTTAAAAACAAAACACATTGCGAAACATTAAATTCACGCGTACGTGTATTGTCACAGTGAAGTTGCCGCCATTAAAATCTAACCAATGAGAGCGCAGCTGCGCGCGCAGGGCCGCAGGGCGCGCGCCGCGCAGGGCGCGATGTTATAATCAGATTTTACGATATCGATGTGGATATTATAACATCATGTGCAATTGCTTAAATTGAGTGTTTTAGTTGTCTGCGCTATAACAGTAGTAGTTATAAGTCAAGTATTGGAAACATAAGTGGAATGTTACAACATTAGTGTAGATAAATAAGTTAATGCCACTACAAACTGTTGTAAATCATAAAAGAAGTTTAAATGAGTGATGTTAACTCATCACGATAGTTTAACAACATTAGGGTGCCTGTCCATTGATGCGGAGCGAGGCTACAGAGCGGAGAAACGGACAAATAGTAAAATAGGATTGCATAAAATATCTGACCGGAGATTTCACGCAATCCTATTGTTTAATATTTGTCCGTTTCTCCCCTCTGCAGCCTCGCTCCGCATCAATGGACAAGCACCCTTAAGCTTGGTTTCTACAGGGATGGGTTTGATTGAGTGATATGCGCCATTTTTATTTCACTGCCTCATACTTCGAAGGTCAATTGAAACTCGATGACTCCACCAAGTTGTAGACCTGAAAGCATCTTACATTCAGCGAGTTGTAAGATATATTTAAAACCACTGAAGTGCAAAGTACACTTCTCTATTTCGTGTGGGAAACCATTGATGGACAGCATTTCAATTTCAATCTTTATTTAAGTGGTCTTTCACGAAAATAGACAAAGGATGTCATCTCACTGAAGATATCAGTACAGTGAGAAGGGTAAGACGTAATCATCACGCTTGGTGGCATCGGAGTCTAAGCATTTATTATTTCAACAAAGGGATGAAATACATAAAATAACGAAGGTACATCAATCAAGGTACTTACGAGTATATCTAAAATTCTTGTGTCGCGGTGTTTGTCGTTAAACTCCTGCGAAACGGCTAGACCAATTCTCATGAAATTTTGTGTGCATATCGGGTAAGTCTGAGAATCGGACAACATCTATTTTTATCCCCCTAAATGTTAAGGGTAGTCCACCCCTTAATTTTTATATAGCAAAACAACGTTTGCCGGGGCAGCTACTAAACATAAAATACTTAATTTGTTATACAGAAAAATGTATATTTTTATATAAGTGATGAAAATGAATATAGGTATAATAGTATGGGCATGCGCCCAGTAAGGCTGAATGTAAAAAGTTCTCCGCACAGCCTCCAATGTATACAAAGGTGTCAACCGGCACCCTCGCGTTGAGTCTCCACAGTATAAGATAAAAATACTGTTTCTAAATAACTATTTAAATTCTTTATTATTCAATTAAATCCGAAATAAACTGCTATTGATTAAATTAAAACTTTCAAACACTTATTTAACTTAAATATATAAATATTCCATTCAATTGTCTGATGGAAAAGTTTGTAGCTTTCATAGTTATTAATTTTAGTGGAAAGTTGGAATAATTACATGTTTTGGTGAGTACGAGTATGTGTTTTGATATTCATATTTATTCTATCTGGTTTTCAATAATACATTTACTGTGGCTTTAAAATTCATTCCAGTGGTTAATTGTTTATGCTTTACTAATTGAGTTTATTTAACTGTTTGTGTAACAGTTTGTTAGTCAAAAGTTTTTAATTAAATGCTTAAATTATTAAATGATCAAGCAAGGACTTATGAAAAATAATAGATGTGCGTGTTGATTTTTCTTTAGTACATTAATGACTTCAATTAGTGATTATAAAATACATTGATATTAATCACAAGGTATTTATATTTTATCTGTATAATTGGTTTACAGACAGCATTTTATTTTGACATAGGTATCTGTCAAAATAAAATTATTGGGGGAAATTCTGCGTCTAATGAATATAGGTACTTTTTTCATATAATTCTAATGCGTCCGCGAGACGATCAAGTGCACTTGACAAGTCGCAAATGAATAAAACTTGTCAAGTCGCGTCAAGTCGCATCAAGCTCAAGTTGGTTCAAATTTGTTGTCAAGTTATCATCAAAATTATTGTCAAGTCATGTCCAGCACGTAGATACTTGACGGGAATTGTCAAGTCAACGCTGTAAACGATCAATATTCACTTCAAGCCCGTAGACTTGTCAAGTGCACTTGATCGTCTCGCGGACGCTTAAGAAAGTGATTGCCGGAAGCCGGGAGTCAAATTGAACAGTGAATCCGTGAGATAAGTCACTCTGTTTAATAAGTACTTCAGTGGCAATTAGTCCAGATGTCGACTAGGTCTTAATTAAAATCTAAAATAACGTAGAAAAACCTCACCATAAGGCCCTTTATTCGCAGCTTTTGTATAAGCAGTATCCTGCAGTTCAATCCGTTCGTACCCGTTACCACGGGAATTTTGGGATAATAATAGAGACAAGTGAGTCCAAACTAACAAAAATCTAACTCTTCCCGCCTTATTCATAATAGTTCTATAACTAAAACACTGTTTTAAAGTGTTTTGTCTCTTTCGCTCTTTGGCAAATAGGGTATGTCGGAAAGGGACAAACCATTTGATATTGTTTTGGTTGTAATGAATAGGCTCAAAAACTACTGGACCGTTTTTAAAAATTCTTTTACCATTCGAAAGCTACATTATCCACGAGTAACATAAGCTATTTTTCATCCCGAAATTCCCACAGGAATGGACACAACGCGGGTAAAACCGCGGGGCGCTGGTAGTCTTTATTATTGGCGTTTATCTGTGAATATTTCAACTGTCTAAGCACTCATAGTTCATAAGTTATAGATTGGTGAGACACTGACGGATCGATGGACTATAAATAATAAGTTGAAATCAATTAAAATAAGCAAATACTTTAATTTTCTTATAATAAGATACCTAATGAATGTGATAGCAAGTCGACTTCGAAATTCGATATCCTAAATTCGAGCAAAACAAAGTCGAGTGTCGATGTAATTTTGGATATCAAATGAATTAGAAGATTTTAATTCCACCTAATTAACCCATTATAATCCATTAATCAAGTTGACTGACGCAGCAGCGTTCGATAACAGAGTCAAGATTACCCAATGTTGCTGAACCATAGTCTGAACCATTACTCCTGACTCCATGTACTCCTGAGTGCTTAGTGCGAGTTTTCCAATTAACTTTACGTTTGCGTTTAAAGGGGTTCCCAACCAGTGGTCCGTGGACCACTGGTGGTCCGCGGAAGACAAAATGTGGTCCACAGACCCACCAAAAGTCGAAATATAATTCGCGAACATTTTCAAATTAATTTATGAAAATTGAAGGAAAGTCGTTGATAAAATACTGACCGAAATATATTTCACAAATTCGATTACATACACTCATAAACATGCTTCTCTACGTCTTCCGTCCAAGTTAACACTTTTCTTTCTTGGCGCTCGCTTGTTCTGAAATGTATAAGCTTCTCTATGTCTCTTGTTTACGTTACAAGTAAACTTTTCCAGTACAATTTTCGCTCACTTCACAAGTGCGGCCCAAATGTAGCCGACCGCTGGTTTTTAATACCGACTATATACCCATATTGTGTGCACCTACTTTTTTTTTACCCAGCGTGACCAAATAAGAATAGGATAATGTTCTATTCTTATTTCTAAGAAAAAAAAATATTATTTGGTCACTCAATTATCATTCTGTAAGTACAAAAAGGTAAAGTCGGACCTAAAATGGCTTTAAAGTCCAAGTAAAACATGCACAAACTTCGATCGCGTTCCGCGCTGGCCCAAATGTTTGATTGAATGACGTCGAAAATACATTTTCTTTGAGGTCCAAGATAATAATAATTCATGCTCGAGTCGGACTCGCGCACGTTCAATGTGAAATACAAATAAATTAAACCGCTAATTAATGAAAAAAAATTGACTGGAGGTCCTTGATGACAACAATAATAAAAAAAATGGTCTCCAGTCTAAAAAAAGGTTGGGAACCCATTCTAAACTCTGTGAGTAGTGAACATCGAATAACTGTGAGTACGAGTTTTTTTTAGTACTCACGTATGTCATGTATATTCACCGTAGCTCTGTAACGTCCAAACAATAAACCGGCAAAATTGAGTATAACATATCGACTGTGTTTTCATAAGGTATAAAGTACATATAACATTTACGCGGGTTATTTTATTAGACATCGACCATGGAATTAGTATGTACTACGTATAACTAGTACATACTAATTCCATGGTCGATGTCTAATAAAATAACCTCCTAGTTGTACGTAGTACATACTAATTCCATGTAATTCCATGACATCGACGTCGCGCACTTGACTGACATTGTTTGTTGTTTGTAGGTTGCCATAGCTCCTTACATAAGACATTTTTAACCGACTTCAAAGAAGGAGGAGGTTTCTCAATTCAACCGTTTAGATGATTTTATGGTAAAGCGATATCTTTTAAAAAAAATTGTTTTCCGTCAATTTCATCAGAGGATCACTAGAAACTCGAGCAGTAGAACGAACACTGGACATTATAACAAAGATCATCTTGAGCTCTTGCGGTCGTAAACATCTTCCAGGCGAAAATATAATATGCTGACCATGACATCGTTTGTTTATAACACTACTAGAAGCACCCCGAGGTTTATTTACCCGCGTTGTGCCCGTTTCTGTGGAAATTTCGGGGATCATTATACATATAAACCTTCCTCATAAATCACTCTATCTATTTAAAAAAACCGCGTCAAAATTCGTTGCGTTCTTTTAAAGATCTAAGCAAACATAGGGACAGACAGACAGACAGACAGACAGCGGAAAGCGACTTTGATTTATACTATGTATTGATAAATCACTATAGTTACAAACAAACAATTACATTTTACGTCCGTTCGCCCGTCTCTCACCAATAAATTCAAAGTGAGAACTTTACTTTACGCACAGTGAGCGTAAAGCGATCGAACTGTCAAACTTGCAACTCACACTCGCGAAATGTACATTTACGCCGGTTAACGCGCTTACAACGTTAAATGGCAGATTTTAGTTCGCATTGTGACCACTAGGTGCGCTTTTTAGCTACATATATTTCTGAGTTAGGCAGTGGTCCCACCGCCGGCGAGAAGACGAGTAACTCTCGGCGATTTTCTCTTTCAAGAAACGCACAATAAATGCATATTCCGTATAAACGAAAGAGGTGCAAATATTAAAAGTTTCTCGCAGACTGTTCACACTGCCGGCATCGACTCGTTTTACTACTTAGTTTTGTCGCTGAGCGAGGAGCTTCAAAAATAAACTCGCTCAGCGATACTCGTTCAACGATGCTAGCTCGAATTATCATTTCTTTACAGTGCGACAATGAAAGTAGATAGAAGTAGGTTTGCACAGAATTGAGCAACTGCGGGCAAGTTGCGCGAGTAATCGCTCGTCGCACTTGCACACTCGCTTATAGCCCAGCTACAATACTATCGAAACTACACACTGACTTCCTGTTGATCGCCAACTCGTTTATACATAGTTTCTAGTTCTACTCGTTTCTCGTTCATCGTCGGCATCGGCCTTAATGTTGACGCGGTGAACGCGTAAAAATTACTATGGCAACTTACAAACAACAAACAATGTCAACAGACTCACAGAGTTTCTTAGCTTACGCGACGGTAAAGTTATTTGGAAAACTCCCACTAAGCACACTGTTTTCAAAATAAACTAAGTTAGAGTAGGTTAGTGGCCTAAACTGGAGTTGGAGTTTTTAGACCGCCTAAAGACCTCCGACATGGTCTAACGATTGAAACAACCGGCACCGACAATTTCACGTGCCCTCCGAAGCACGGTGCCGTGCACATAGAAATGCCACAGTACAAAAAATGTTAATCTACTTTTCAAAAACATGTCTATTTCATCATGTCTACTTTTGAAAAAATGTCTGTCGCAGGCCTGATGAGTCTTGGGCAAAAATCACCACTTTATGGGACCCAGACCCAAAAAGGCGACGCCGCAGCAGACCAAAAAGGAGATGGCGAGATAAACTCGACGGATTTTTGCCTGGTTGGCGTCGTGAAGCTCTAAATAGAGAGAAGTGGAAACGATGGGGGGAGGCCTTTGCCCAACGATGGGACACCCAAGGCTAATATAATAATATAATAATAATAACTTTTCAAAAACAGCGAGATTTTAAACTTAGTAACTGTTAATAATACTGCCACTACCACAATAATCAGTAGTCTCACTGTAATGTCTGCCTGTAAGTGTCGTAAGCCTGTAATGTCCCACTGCTGGGCAAAGGCCTCTAATCTCACTGAATATATCAGTACAGTGATGAGGATTAGGCGTAATCACCACGCTTGCCTAATGCGGGTTGGAGATCTCAAAGTCGAGCCATGTTTATAGGAAACATGTTTTCACTCGACCCGGGAATTGAACTCAAGACCTCAGTCTTGGCAGGCGAGTGCACATGCCACTAGACCACCGAGTTGTTAGGCGACATTTTAATAGTATAAAACCGATTATTGTAAAGACTGATTTACTCACACTGTGGTAAACTAGCAGCCGCGAGGAACCAATTTCAGTAGAGTTGTATTATTTTAACCCAATAATTGGATTGAAACGGGATATCATTGTCTAGGGTTATCTCCAAGATGGTTTTGTAAGCGAATTCTATGTTATTTATAGGTATAGTTACTTAGTTGAATTGTATATTGATAATTGATCAATTAGGTTTTGATTAGAGCCTTATTAGTTATAGCAGTGTTAGTGGAAACGGAAGATTTCGACATGTTTATTAAATAAGTTTGTTATTACCTATTTTTGATTGATTTTTTAATTCATGCGTCTGAAACTTATAAAACTCCTTGTCGATGGGTTGTTAAAAGTTTCGAAAAAACAAATTTATTTGTTTATTTAATTGACGTAACTTAACTAGTTAAAGTAATAGTTATTGATGAGTGATTAACTGACTGCCAAATCGAATATTAAAGTTTATTTACTTCGAAGCTTTAGTACTTACCTTTACGATCTTTAATTGTTATCATGGTATTAAAATTACTCAATAAGTTTCTTAGTAAATTTCGTTGAACTTAAAACAGTATTTTTTGCTTTTTGAATTGAAATTACATTTACGGATACACTTACCTTTTGTTTTAGACTACTTGGTCTTTAACACGGAAGAGCGAAGCACTGACTGCGTAATTATTTCGTGGTCTTTAACCACGACCTAAAGGGGCCGAAACGTCAGATAAATATTTCAGCTAAAGTAAAAGTTAAAAGTAACGTTGTTTCAATTCAAAATGAGTGGCGTTCGGTCAAACCTAAGAAATCACACATTTTAAACTACACTTGCACTCATTATACTAAACTAGTAGCGCCCCGCGGTTTTACCCGCCTTGTGCCCGTTCCGTGGGAATTTTTATTCATATAAACCTTCCTCTTTATTCACTCTATCTATTTAAAAAAACCGCGTCTACATCCGTCAACACACAACAGACAGACAGACAGACTCGACCGGGGACTTTGTTTTTTGTAATATGTAGTGATGAAACGGGTCTGTATCGTATGAGATAACGTATTTTATAAAAATACGTACCCGACGTTTCGAGCGTATTACACTGCTCGTGGTCACATGATGACTCAGTTTGTACTTATTCTGTTATTCTGTGTCGTAAATCTTCCTACAAAAGTTACACCCATTACACACAATTTGTAAATGTTCCAGAGCTTAGCTCGAGGAAAAAGCTCCAACCTTGACATGCAAATCAGGGTGGTTACCACCACTCATCCTCTCTGTTTCAAATAAAACATATTTGGATAAACTTGGCTTCTCAAAAGAGATTACGTAAATATAATATTTAATTTGCGTAAACAAAATTGTACAATAACCGGCCTAACACATGTTTACAAAGAGATTTAGATCATAATAATTATTTAATGAGCTTTTAACTGAAAACTTTTGTAATAAATTAAGATAATGGGGCACAAGGGATATGTTGTACGGTAGATAAGTGTTAAGAGTTCTTAAGAGTTTTGCTCAGATAAGTAATTAAATTTGTTCGTAAATGTTGTTTACTGTTCTTGTGCGGAAACTTTGAGAGCTTTTATTTAAATCGTCTTAAAAACAAGTAGCAATACAATAATCAAATTTATATGATAAGCTTTTGAGAAGTTTGAAATATATACTTTTCTAAAGGAGGTCCCTTTAGAACACAGAGTCGTCTAATGCTTCATTAGTAGAGATTTAATGAGTGATTTTAATATGTAGGTAATGTAAAAATTACGTCAATTAGTTAAGGCCAGGAGGGTCAACTAAACACTGCGTTAAGCGGGCGCACGCGTCGGTTCACTTTTGTATGACACCGCACGCGACGGGCGCACGCTACGGTTCGCTTTTGTTGGAAGCCACACGCCGCGGGTGGCCGCGACGGTTCACTTTTGTATGGAGCCAAGGCGTGCGCATGCTTAACGCAGTGTCGGCCCTGAAACTGCGTTAAGCACTCACTCACGAGCAATGAGATACTCCTCCTCTTATGTTATTCGAACTGAAGGAAAGTGTGTCCGGCCTCATTCTTGTTACCGGACACCTAGAAGTAGCGAATAAGAACAACCGAATACCTGTTTACGTTATCCGGTTACCGAGTTCGGGCAGCAGCCGGATTCGGTCAAACCGAATACAATAACCGAGCTGGACAGCAGTGAAAAGTAAAGTAAAGTATTACCTTGTAATGTCCCACTGCTGGGCAAAGGCCTCTCGTCTCACTGAAGATATTAGTACCGCGAGGAGGATTATCGGTGAAAATCAATATAAAAATATACTCGTAAGTAATAACCATCGTACTCGATGAAAATACGCCAACAAATGATACTAAACTCTTTGTTCAACTTAGTTTGTTTACTCCTTGTTATCACATCTCTATTTATTTGTTTTATTTCTCCATAATCGTTCACATACAAGAGGTATTGTTTGTTACATTGTTCGTACACACAACAAACGAAATTACAAATATACACCTCTTTACGAAGTGTCTATAGATAAAAATCTACATAATAACAAATATTGTCAGGTTTTTGTATTTACATTTAGCCTGGCCGCATACGTGCGGAATCCGAATTCGTTTTCCGCATTCGTTTTCCGCATTCGGACATCTGAATGCATGGAATCAGTAGAAAATACATTATTTGACGCACACGTTCGTTTTTTTTTCGAACGGAATAAGTTCCGCACGTACGTTTCGTTTGCAAGCCGGCGCGTTAGCCTGGCCGCATACGTGCGGAATCCGAATTCGTTTTCCGCATTCGTTTTCCGCATTCGGACATCTGAATGCATGGAATCAGTAGAAAATACATTATTTGACGCACACGTTCGTTTTTTTTTCGAACGGAATAAGTTCCGCACGTACGTTTCGTTTGCAAGCCGGCGCGTTCAGAGAAACCTACTCGAAAAAACCTAATGACGTCATGCGGAACGCAGCATATCCATACATTTGCTATGTACGGTCGCATACGTTCGGAAATTTCCGTACGGAATTTAAAAAAAGTCCCCACTAAACGTACTGGCAGTTTACAATTCCTAATGCAAAAAAACGAACGTCTGCGCTAGTTCCACGGAATTCCGCATGCGGAAAACGAATGCGGAAAACGAATACGTTTTGTTTGTGCCGGCGCACACATTCGGAAATTTCCGTACGGAATTTAAAAAAAGTCCCCACTAAACGTACTGGCAGTTTACAATTCCTAATGCAAAAAAACGAACGTCTGCGCTAGTTCCACGGAATTCCGCATGCGGAAAACGAATGCGGAAAACGAATACGTTTTGTTTGTGCCGGCGCACACATTCGGAAATTTCCGTGCGGAATTAAAAACAAATCAAACCAATTCCCCACTGAACGTACTGGCAGTTTACAAATCCTAATGCAAAAAAACGAACGTCTGCGCTAGGTCCACGGAATTCCGCATACGGAAAACGAATTCGGAAAACGAATTCGGATTCCGCACGTATGCGGCCAGGCTTATAATCGTACTCTGAATAACATTTTGTTTGAAAGGCTTTCGAAGTCTACAGACATAAGACTAAGTTTGTTTGATTCGGGTTGAGAGGTGTTAACATTTTATACATTTGGGACCTAATTATTATAGGTATGAGTTACAATGTCGTTTGAAATGCTGAAAGCAGGTTGTCTTCTCTCTGGGGAACAAAGGCAGCTCAAAGTATTAAATATTAAACGGTGAACCGCTTTCAAATTATTGTTGTTTTTAACTTTCTGTGGGACATGATAACGGTTTCAAACGGCCTGCCGAGATTTGTTGATATATCAAATACTTATATAAAATATTAGTGACCCGCCTTTGCTTTTGTTTACTAAGATATCCCAAAGGAAATCGATGAAACATGGTCAGGTTGTGACTTCTTTATGACGACTCTGAAGTGACAAATCGGATATATTTGTGGAAGAGTTATTAAATGGTTCTATTTATTTAATAAATAACGAATCTATTGAATCGCTTTAAGTTATTATAAATAGGTGTAATAAAATTGAAATATTTTAACGATGAAATTTTTTATGAGATTGCGAAACCTGAAAAGAAATATATTTGAAAAACTGAACTAGACAGTTCATTGGCTGAGTTGGCACTTGACGCAGAAGCCCATTTATGTCTCATTCATCGGACTTCTGATTCGGTTTCCGCTCCTTGCTACTAGTCTATTTAACATTTTTATGAGTACAGGAATAAAGTTCTATTTCTTCGTGTTTTTATATGTCATAAATTAAGTTATCATATACGGTTTTAAGACGAAGGAGAAATGATAAAAAATCATATCTAAAACACTTCAGTTCGAATTAAAACCACGATTAGGGATACACTTCGCATTTATTTTACACTATCAGCTTATCATTCAGCACCTCGCCGTTTACCCGCGTCGTTCCCGTTCCCATGAGAATATTAGGATGAAAATTAGCTTATAACCTTCCCGTTGCAAGTGGCTATCTATTACAAAAATAATTATTCAAATCGGTCTAGTCATTCTGTGTCCAAAGTGGCCGTTTCCGTTTACCTATTCTCCGTTATTTCCATCCGGCCCCAACCACTCTGATGTCGATATGTTATTTTCGTTTTTTGCACAAAGATAAATAAATGTACAATTGTATTCCGTTTTTTCAGCCGCCACGAATTTATTTAACATGTCAATAGTACCAAAACATTTTGTGCTACGAGGATATTCACAAGTTATATCTTAAATTGCCAGTCGAGGCTGGTTATTAATCTTCTTCATCGAGTGGATGGTCAACCTGACCAATCCTGGTGTCAGAGTTATAGAGCCGCCAAAGGCCTCTGACATAGCTCATGTAACGACTACTATCCGTAGAAAGTAACCGGGACCGACGGCTTAACGTGCCCTCCGGAGCACGGAATCATCTTACTTTTCGGGCAATCAGGTGATTCAGCCTGCAATGCCCTAACCAAACTGAGGACAGTCTCACAAAGAGATTTTTGTGAGATAATGTTGTCCCCACCGGGAATCGAACCCGGAACCTCCGGATCGTGAGCCGAGCGCTCAAACCACAAGACCATAGAGGCTGTCATTAAAGGAAACAAAACACTTAATATAGCTTGAAAATCAATGTGTTGTGTAAGTATTCTAGTTAAACGGGTGGTAAGCCCGCAATTTAACGTCACATATACAAGGTAAAAAGTAAACCGACTTCGCTAAACGCATATACAAATTGAATTTCATTACAGGAACTCATAATTTGTTCACAAAACATGACAGGCAAGTTTCTCGACATCGATTTATTTCTTATCCTTTTCTAAACTGAAGAGACATTACCCTACATTTAGTATAATTCAATTAAAATTATTCAAAACCATTCAATGTGGTAGTACTTTTTAAACTTAAGCAATCACTACATATTATAAAACAAAATCCCCGGCCGTGTCTGTCTGTCTGTCTGTTCACGATAAACTCATATACTCTTACTACTGCACGGATTTTGACGCGGGTTTTTTAAATAGATAGAGTGATTCAAGAGGAAAGTTTATATGTATAAAAAATCCCAGAATTCCAACGGGAACGGGCACAACGCGGGTAATGAGCGCTGCTAGTTTGAACATATATTTAACGTTCTAACAAGGTTTTCATCGTAGAAAGTTTACAAAGCAAGTAAAGTATTTACTTTTTAAATATCTCCCGACGTTTCACGTGAATTCCACCACTCGTGGTTAATATGAGTAGCTGCAACTTAAAACTATGATTTCACTAATTAATACTAGTTCAAAACTTTTGATAAATGTCTGGCAAGTTTTTAATTGAAGTTTATTGTTTCACTAAATACATTAGTGATGCGCCTTTGCAGTACCATCGTAATATGAGTCGCCAGTCAGTGCGCTATCTGTGCACTTTTCTAGTAGATTTTAGAGTTTCTTGCTTCACACACTGTAGTTTTACTCTGCCAGGCAGACCTTACCAGGCAATTTTTAAACTGTTTTCAGACATTTTGAATTGATACTACGTTACACTTCGCTTTTGTTTTACATATTTTCTCGTATAGATGCATAAAACCTAAGTCTTCTGTGACCACGGTTCATGTAAAGGGGCCAAAACGTCAGATAAAAATATAAAAAGAAGCAAAGTGTGTCCGTAAACATAGTTTAAATACGAAATGAGTAGTGTTCGATTAAACTTAAGAAACTAGTAAATAAACCGGATATGCATACGTATTTTCAATTCAAAATGTTTTAATTGTTATGAAAATAATAACATTTCGTACAGTAGATGAACGAGTTTGTCAGTGTTTGTTCGTTTCACATTTATTACAATTTTCTACGTATTCGAAAAAAAGGTAATATAAATATGTAATAAAACACTGTCACATAAAGATGTTGATGAAAGATGGTAATATTAAAATTGTAATAAAATATAGGACCGTGTAACATGAAAAAAGTTTGTAAATTAATATTTTTATAGAATACTAGCACTAGGGTAGTGTCCGTTCCCGTGGGAATTTCGCGAATTTTTATATTTATAAACCTTCCTCTTGAATCATTTTAAGTTTTAAAGATCTAAGCATACACGGGCACAACGCAGGTAATACCGCGGGGCGTTGCTAGTTATCTCTAAAATCGGTGACATGGTTGCTAAGATCTTCGTATCTCTAGTTCTATCTTTCATGGTACGTTTACACGCTTGCCAAGCCTTGGCAAGGATCGACAATCGCAAGCATGTAAAGCCGGGTTTACACGCTTGCCAAGCCTTGGCAAGGCTCGACAATCGCAAGCATGTAAAAAGGGCGTTTGGCTTGGCTTGCGTGGGCTTGTGCCTGCTTGCTTCCGATCCAGTCGAGTGTCGGTTTTTTTACGCAGATCAAAGGGCGTTTGCGGCAAGCGCTTGCGATGCATTTACATGT
This sequence comes from Cyclophora albipunctata, assembly GCA_963082685.1. Lineage (NCBI taxonomy): Eukaryota > Metazoa > Arthropoda > Insecta > Lepidoptera > Geometridae > Cyclophora > Cyclophora albipunctata. The sequence continues at coordinate 8,162,260 of OY720121.1, read as the reverse complement.
TGGTCCGCATTTAGTAGCCATTGTGATCTCGCGGCGAGTACACGCTTGCTTGATTTTACAAAAAATAAATAAAAAATGAGTTGCTGGTCGAATGAGGAGAGTCTTTCGTTTCTGGAACATTACCAAATGGAACCATGCATCTGGAATCCGAAAGATGCAAATCATAAAGATAAGAAGACATTTCAAATAAAAGTACGTTAAACCAAATGCAATAGCCGTCACAAGTTCGGTGTCCGCCATGCTTGGATGTATATTGCAGACTGACGCATTCACAAGCGTATAAACGCCTTTCAAACGCCAAACGAGATTTGTGGAGGCTTGGGACTGTTTGCAATTTGCCAAGGCTTGGCAAGCGTGTAAACCCGGCTTAAAAAGGGCGTTTGGCTTGGCTTGCGTGGGCTTGTGCCTGCTTGCTTCCGATCCAGTCGAGTGTCGGTTTTTTTACGCAGATCAAAGGGCGTTTGCGGCAAGCGCTTGCGATGCATTTATATGTTGGTCCGCGTTTAGTAGCCATTGTGATCTCGCGGCGTGTACACGCTTGCTTGATTTTACAAAAAATAAATAAAAAATGAGTTGCTGGTCGAATGAGGAGAGTCTTTCGTTTCTGGAACATTACCAAATGGAACCATGCATCTGGAATCCGAAAGATGCAAATCATAAAGATAAGAAGACATTTCAAATAAAAGTACGTTAACCCAAATGCAATAGCCGTCACAAGTTCGGTGTCCGCTATGCTTGGATGTATATTGCAGACTGACGCATTCACAAGCGTATAAACGCCTTTCAAACGCCAAACGAGATTTGTGGAGGCTTGGGACTGTTTGCAGTTTGCCAAGGCTTGGCAAGCGTGTAAACCCGGCTTTACAGACTTGCCTATTCTTACTGAGTTAAAAAAGCCACGCTGTATAATGTTTTGTTCATCTTTGATACCTATAGTGAAATACGTTGCCAAGTGAGAAACACTAGCGGGATCTAATCGAACACTAGAACCTGTGAACCTAAATTAGAACAATTTAATCGATTTCGCTTGTTTATAGAATCAGTAGTTAATCACGTTATTTGTCTCATACCTTGCTTATTAATCAAATTGATTGATTTGAGGCAAGCTTTGATTTAATGTAACTTCTAGGAACTAATTATTCACGATTCGTTTTCGATGTATATCTACACTCTATATGTTTACTAATATAATTAAGCTTGTGTTTTTTGTATGTTTGAACGAAACTACAAATCCGATTTTAATTATTCTTTTTGTAATGGATAGTAACATTCAACGGAAAGTTTAGTTTTTATCTCATAACTCTCACGGAAACGGGTACAACGTGGGTAAAACCGGGGGGTGCTTGTCTATCTATAATTTTTATGTAACTATAGTGATATAAAAGCGCTGAAGAGTTTGATTTCTTGTTGGTTGGGTTGTTGGTTGGAATTGGTTTATCCAAGTCTGTAATCGTAAAGTCAACATTGTTTCAAGTACTGAGGTTGTTCCGCCGTTGCCGCTACCGCTCCCGCTCTCGCCACCGCTCCCGCTACCGCTACCGCTCCCGCTGAGTTTGTGGTTAAGGCCTAAGGCTTAGTACAGGAAGACGCGGCGCGTTTCGTGGCACGTTTGGAGTTGCGTCGCGTGGCGAATTTGAACACGGTACTTATCTAATTTAGGAGAGCGTTCATGTAGAATGTGTGATGCATGTTTTCTATTGAACTCGTCAATTCCTTGTTCGTCAACGTTCGTCCCACGATGTCATACATAACTTATTTAACACATAACTTATTTTTAACTTATTTTCCTATTGAAATCTTCGCGAAGATTACAGACAACACGTGGATAGTAATTCTTAGCACGAAATGCGTTCAACAAAGGAAAAAATCCTGGTGCTTGTAATTTCCCTCTTTGTGAAGTCGACCGAGTTTTAATTAAAACTTCAGTCTCTTCTTCTTTATATCATAGCTTAGGTACTTCTTCAGTTTTGGAAAAATTGCGATTGAAATAGTATAGTATAGCAAACGAGGTAACTTTCGACTTCACTTATGGTTTTTTACCATAGACAGTCTCCAGTGAGACATGCCAGAGGTTATTGGGCGGTTTCATAACTTCAACACCAGTGTTGATCATTAAAGTGCAGGACACACAAACTCACTCAAACGCATTATTATAAATAAGAAATCGTTATATATAGAATAATTAATTACCCAGTTAGTAATCTTGAACGTTTCAAAGTAATTTAGTTTTTGTTACAGAAAAGATATTGAATGACGAGAAAATGAAGGAGTACACTATCGAGCCTTTTGATTTACAAGAGTTTGTTTACTCGACGTCCATCGCCGACAGCGTTCACGATGAATCCAGAATTCAGAACAACTTCTCGCTCTCAAATTACTCGGGGAATTCTGAAGATCTAGTATGCGTCTTTGAACAATCCTCCGAAGAACTAATATTCCGAACATGTGTCTATATCATGTACAGTATCATTTTCGTTCTGGCCCTATCAGGCAATGGGCTTGTATGCTTCGTAGTGCAGTCCACGCCCAAAATGAAGACTGTGACAAATTTTTTCATCGTAAACTTAGCAGTTGGAGACATTTTAATGACAATGTTCTGCGTACCGTTTTCTTCGGTATCTATATTAGTGTTAAGATACTGGCCTTTTGGGGCAGTGATGTGCAAGATAGTGAACTATTCTCAAGCAGTTTCAGTCCTTGTTAGTGCGTATACGCTGTTGGCTATATCGATAGACCGATACATTGTAATAATGAAACCTCTGAAGCCGCGGGTGGGGAAGGGTGCTGCCAAGTTGGTAGTGTGTGCTGTATGGGGCGGGGCTTTCCTTACGGCTGCTCCTATAGCGTTGGTTTCTAAGCTGCAGCGGCCATCAATGTGGCATATAGCGTGTGAAGTGTAAGTTGCAAAATCAATTTTGGTAGTATGTAACTTTTGGGGTGAGATTACTATAAGATGCTTTTCGGTTTTGTTAGGGATATATGCAGCGAGCAATGGAGTAGTGTGCGGCAAAGCGAGCAGTACACGGGCCTGCTGCTGGGCGTGCAGTTCGCGCTGCCGCTGCTGGCGCTGGTGGCGACGTACGCGCGCATCGCGCACGCCGTGTGGGGCGGCCGCCCGCCCGGCGAGGCGCACGGCGAGCGCGACTCGCGCATGCAGCGCTCCAAGAGAAAAGTCAGTAGATATCCTAAGTGTTACCGATTGCGAAAAGATGGATTCATCCACTGCAATGCATTTTTTTGTAGATGATCAAAATGATGGTGACAGTTGTAATAGTATTCATAATTTGCTGGTCACCACTAAACATATTCATGGTGCTATGGACGGTCCATGAGCAGGACGAGGAGTGGAGCCGGTGGCCGGGCATGCCGTACGTGTGGTTCGCGAGTCACTGGCTGGCGATGTCGCACTCCTGCTACAACCCCATCATATACTGCTACATGAACGCGCGCTACCGACGCGGGTTCAAACAGGTAACGTGATGCACGGAGCCGGGTGTAGGCCGGGCCGGGCATGCCGCATGTCGTATGTGTGGTTCGCGAGCTACTTAATACTTTCAAGAACCTGAAAATGCCTTTAAATTGCCTCAAACACCGAGAGAATATACTCGTGTAAATAAATGCTCTTTGTGTTAATTAAACAAAAATGTTTTCCTCCTACTCATTTCATTTATGTTGTTAGCATATTAAGTGTTAAATTATACAACAGTTATTGGAGTTGAACATAGGCAAAAGTAATTTCTCGAAACAAAGAGGGTTTAATACTTCGATATCGTTTCATCAAGATAATGTTGGCAATATAATTTACTTAAATAGTTCTTCCTATAAAACGGACATCCACAACATTGTACCTAATTATAGAACGCCTAATTATTGAACAAATTGTTATCTGTTTAAGGTGTTGGACTCCATATTCTGTAGAAGAAAATCCAGCTACCCGCGTCAAAGATCGAGTATTTGTATTTGTGCCTCTTTCATGTAAAGTTTAATCATATGTTCGCATCTACTTTATCAGTGCAGATTAAAGTCAAGAAAAGTTAAGACTTAAGTAAATTCTAAAACCACAATTTTTCTGTATGAAAAACCCATGGAAAAGTCTGTAAGGTAACTCGGCTCTAGTGTGTTAAAGTGCGCCTTCACTTATATTTTCATACCGCAAAAGTAAATCATAAGATTGTCTTTTGTTTTATGAAAATATATGAAGGCACACATAGAGGGACACTATTGAATGTGCTGTTGACTCTTTTTTTAACTAAGAACTTTAGCTAAGAGCCGACTAGCAACTAACAATAACTACGTCAGAAATGTCAGATTTCCAACTTTTAAAATTTGTATACGCGTTTTTAACTGGCTCAATCAAAGCGGATACCAGATATTGCAGTTTCTCTTATTAATATTTAACTTCTGTGTTTTACTTCCGATAAAATTAAGGGAGAGAGAGAGAGAGAGGTCTTAGAGCTTAGACCAACTAAGATATCTATATAAGTATTACTATCTTGTTTTCGAGCCCTGATATATACCGAAGATACTTCGACCAATGAGGTCTTATGTGCTCCGGATACCACTTAAGTTTCCGAGGTAGCCGCGAACTAGTAAATTAACACGTACTATATCAATTTGTTCGGGGCTAAAGATCAAATTGAATCTTGACTCCTTGAAAAGTTTTGCTGGAACACCATAAATGTGAGTGAAGATGTTTATTCTTATTTATAGTAAACTTTATGATTCCGTTCGTTGGCAATATTGAATTTCTTTACAAAGTAAAGAATTTAATAATATGAGATCAAAAGCGAATGATATCTTTAACTTTTATTTGTACCGACAAAAATAATAGAGATATTCAGTTGGACGGATCTTTGAATATCTATCCTCAATTTTAGACAAAGGCCGAAAGATAATAGCTGAAGAGTTTGATGCTTTTTATTTGTTTGAACGCGCTAATATCCGAAACTAGCAATCCCATTTGAATAATTATTTTCGTAATAAATAAATAACCATATCCAATGGAAAGGTTATGCTATTTTTCATTCCAAAATTCCTACTGGAATGGGCACAGCGTGGTTTAGCCGCGGGACATTGCTAGTAACTGTTTAAGATGTATACGGATAAGATGGAGTTTCTTTTTAACTTGCTATCGTTTGTGCTCATGTATATAGTCGTAATAGCCGCATTCAAGTGGATAATAGGCTATTTTTCATTCTGAAATTCCCACGGGTACAACGCAGAAAAAATCTCAAGGTACTCGTATAAAAGTGACATTTTATTCCCTTAATACTAAAATGATTGGGCCGAACTAACTGACAGTAAGACGATCACGAGCGTATAATAAATTATGTCAATGAAATTACTTACGATTACGAATTTTATTTTGCTCGAGAACGAAAATATTTATTTTGAAATAAAAGTATTTCTGTGTACACTTTGTAAGGTTGTGTTTAAACCGATATTTCGTTAAAAAATTGGTGGTTTTCAATTCGGTTGATAGCTACGGAAAAGAGACTTAGGGTCTAGACAGACGGACTGCAATTCAACTGCAATCCGACTGCCAAATGGCAGTTCAGATGCAGTTTGAATGCAGTTGGCTCGACTGCAATCAAACTGCACGTTGACGGGCAGTTGGCGTGCAGTTGGATTGCAGTCTGAGTGCAGTTACAACGACAGACTGCAATCCAACTGCACGCCAACTGCCCGTCGACGTGCAGTTGGCTCGACTGCAATCAAACTGCACGTCGACGGGCAGTTGGCGTGCAGTTGGATTGCAGTCTGAGTGCAGTTACAACGACTAACTGCACTCAGACTGCAATCCAACTGCACGCCAACTGCCCGTCGACGTGCAGTTTGATTGCAGTCGAGCCAACTGCATTCAAACTGCATCTGAACTGCCATTTGGCAGTCGGATTGCAGTTGAATTGCAGTCCGTCTGTCTAGACCCTTACGTTGTAAGAAATGTAATTATATTTCATCATTAAAATTCACGAGCATTACCGAGAACGAAACTCAACCGAAAACCAATATTTGTTTATTTTATTTATATATTTTATTTATTTTTGTTTAATTTGTGTATTAATATATAAAATTTGATTTTAATTACTTTCGCAATTTCCATGTATCGTCCGAATATTGTCCTGTGTAACATTATAGGCCGAGTTTTCATTGCCGATCAGGTAACCAGAGTTCAACAAATTTGCCCCAGCTGTAGTTTTATGATCAAAATACTGTCTGTTAATTCAAAATGGCCAACTTAGTCAAACACAAAACAATGTTGAGTTAGCACTATATCGTTTCAAAATTATTAATTTATCTTATTATACAAATAGTGTAAAGCATAGTATAATTTCATAGTTATTAGGTGTTTGGGTGCTTTTCACTAAAGCGTTGTACTATTCTACGAATGCTTAGATATCTGCCAGCCATGTTAACATAGTAAAAGTTACTCATCATCCTCGCTCAGTTACCGCAATATAAATTCACAAAGTTGACAACGCCGTGCTACAAACAGACGCACACACACATAGATACATATTCCGTAGCAAATCGGTACTGTCCATAGTTTGACACTACTCGAAACTAGTATAGCGCGCATCGGCGTGTGTGTGCGTCTATTTTAGACAGTAGTTACCATTAATCTTCTGTGCATGTATATTTATTTTCTGCAGTTACCTTGGTAATGTACATAATTTGCTCACTCCACTACGTTTGTAGCTACGAAGCAACAATGCTACGTAGCTACGAAGCTATGACGCTACGAAACTATGTAACATCAATAGTGTATTTACTCTTACACCTTTACCTCTTACATCGACCACACAGCACTGACCTCTATTATTTATACACTGGACTGGCTGTTACCATACAAATGACATCTAATTTTGTTTGGCAATTTGAAGCGCCCCTGCGAGTGTCCCGAGAACTAATTTTGACATTCACTGCAAGCTGCAAGCAAATAGTACCCCTATTTGCTTGCAGTGAACGTCAGAATTAATTTTAGTCACAGACGACTTAAGTCATAACTAATTTTAGTTCCATGGACATTCGTATCTGCCTACAGTGGCCTACAGCGCCAAAATGGCGACACTCAAATAGGCACAAAATTATTATGACAGCAGCCTGTCCAGTGTAAATAATATAGGTCAGTGACCACACAGCCTAAACCTCTTACGAGGGTATTCCAGTTCTATGCAATGATTTATCATTGCAGTACGGTACTGGTGCGGAAGAACACACTTAGCATTGCAATTAGTTAAAAGGTAGGTATTCTGTGGATAGAGAAATTAATCATTGTACGGGGTAATTCATTTTTGTAGCATTACATAGATCAATTTACTAAGTATTTAAGATAAACCCGTTATACCCGCCTTGTGACCTTTGGCCATCCCGTGAGAATTTCTCGATGAATGGCCTTTATTCGTCCGTCCACTTGAATGTGACTATCATACCAAATAAAAAACTTGAGAGGTGTCAAGGGACACCCGGATGGAACGAAGTTTATTTATTATCAACAAAAATAATCGTCGCGACACCACACTGTTCAATGCGAAATAGAAAGACGAAACGAAAATATCTAGCTTGCTTTCTATATGAGAGAGTCTCTCTCGCGCATGTTTCTCTGTCTGTCTCTCACTGGCGTGCGCAAGTTTCTCTGTCTGTCCCTCTCTGGCCTAAAAAATGTCGTTACCATTTTTTCCGTCTAGCCCCCTTTCGCAACGCGCGATAAGGAACTTCGTTCCAATACCGAACCAACTGGTAGTAGAGATTGGTACGTTCAAACTTAAAACCTTCTGCATTATTATATCAGACTTCAGCGAGTCCCGCAACATAGACACAAATACATACAAAAAAACATTTAGTTTCTACATTACTAGGATCATATACATACCTACATAGTATGATTTTTAGTATTGTACTTAAACGATCTCAATTTTCGTTGAAAGCGATTTTTTGCAAGATAAACTCTTATATCGACTGGGTTTTACTCGTAATACTTTATGACAGGTTTATAGATGCCCATTACTCTGCTATTACTCATTTAATGCCCGACCTATACCTATTTTGAAGTCATAGAATACAGGAATCCCTGCAGGTATGTTGATAGATAAGTTTGTACTATAAGGATTTCTTTTATTGGTAACGCTTTGTATACATCTAAATCCTCGGGAGGAAATCGAAAATCTTTATAAATAATGTTACGAGTTACTTTTATTGATATTTTATCACTGTGTTACCGCCTTGACAGTATCTATGGTACTGCTTCCGATTCATACATACGCGGCTTTGGGAAATAACCAACAAAGTATTTTATTGCACAATTTAGGCCACAATTACAGCAAAAAGCTTGAACACACTAGTTCAAGAATGTAGAAGTTACACTGTGTTTTGCCTCTTTTGCTCTTCGGAAAATTGCGCAAGTCAGAAAGTGACAAACCATTTGATAGCTCAAATGTTCTTGATACACGTTTACTAATAAGGCCCTTAAAGTATTACCCTAAAAATGGATATGACTTAATTCAGATTGTTTTCTTGTAGTAACCACTTTTAGTAACCTATTCTTGTTTATTTACAGAACCAGTTGGAAAAAACGGCTCGCTAACTGCTCGGCAAAATACAGTGACATGCAAATGTAAACAAAAGAACAATACTCCTGTAGGAACTACGTGTCGTCAAGCAGCCCCGGCAACTCGACCCGTAGACGAAGGAACACTCGGAAACCTTTTAGTAGAACATAATGACTTTTAAACATGTTTTCGTAAGAATAAGTATGTGTCAGTTGTTGAAACAATTGCCACTAGTTTGAATATAATTAAACGATCCCTCTAGTTTCATTGTTCCTGATTGGTCTAAATTAAATAAGTATTTTGGGCTTGAATACATTTTAACAGTTATATTTCTTCGAACGATGGAACTAATGATCGGATTATTGAGTTTGTTTTGTTAAATGAAGGGTCAACAATTGCTGTAGTTGGATACCAGGAAGTAGTACTATTCATGTCCATTGAAATATCAATATTATACTAAAGTTATACTAATAATAAAATCGTTATGTATTTGATAGTATTTTTTATTAAAAACGATATGTCAGTGGGTTTTTTAAGTAGATATAGAGTATTATACAATTATACCTATTACGAACTGTGTATTAGTTAATTGTATTTACTACCAATTCCCGTTTTAACAAATAATAATGACATTAACGTACGTTTCATTTAATAGTAAAATAACTACGATTAATTACTTGGTATTTTATTAATAGGAATATAATATGAAATTAAAATATGTGTTCCAGTATTATCAGTACTCGATTTAATTCCGAATTTAATATTGAAATAAACTGAGTAATCGAGATAAGATGGCGAGACGAGCTCGACACCTTCACGAAGGATTGGCCCAGTCTAGCACTCAATAGAGAAAGGTGGAAAGAGGGTAGGGAGGCCTTTGCCCTGCAGTGGGACCAGTCAGGCTGAAAATAAAATAATAATAATTATTCCAAATTTTCCAAAATGTAAACATAATCGTTTGCTTAATAAAACGATTTAAAAATGTCAAGTCAGCCAATATTAAAATACTCAACAGAATGAGAAAAAATTAAAAACGCAATTCCATTTGCATTTTTTTACATCCCAGCGGGCAGCATTTTGTTCAAGGACTGGTGGAATAATCCCGGATTCAATTATACGACTTCCAATTAAGTAAGGACCTCCTGTTAACAAATCTTTTATTACGTGACTATAGGTCGATCCCAATAACCTACCCCTACAAGCTACATATCTCAGATTGTGTGAATTTATCCCGGACATTTAATTTTATTTAAAAAGAACAATTTAAAACTTTATGTTTCAAAATCTGGGACTAACCTTAAATCGAATCATCTCATGGCCACGAATGGGGATTCAATTTTGTTTATTGTTAAATTTAAACATTTTGTTTGTTTTTACTTGCTTCTGAGTTCTCTCAATATTTACTGCCTTATTGATAAACGATATTTAACTTAAACAGTATTTTAAAGTGTTTTGTCTCTTTCACTCTTTGGCAAATAGCGTATGTCGGAAAGGGATAAACCATCAGCTAAAGTGCTTTTTATAAGCCTTTATAAATTTACATATTGCTTTATTCAAAATCGATGAAAATATACAAAGATAATTCAGTTTAGTTAATTACCGGATCGGATCTGTTGCTAGAAAAGTTGGAAAAACTAAATGTATTAGAAACTAAATTAGATCGATAATACTATTAGATACCGGAACGGAGTACTGGATGAAAACCTAAGTCACCTCACTAAGTGTAGTTCGCTTAGTGAGTGAGCATATTCGTAAATAGTCTTCTTCTTCTTCATCGAGTGGATGGTCACCCCGACCAATCCTGGTGTCAGAGTTATTGAGCCGCCAAAGGCCTCTGATATGGCTCATGTAACGACTACTATCCGTAGAAAGTAACCGGGACCGACGGCTTTCCGGGCAATCAGGTGATTTAGCCTGCGAATTCGCATCATCAAAACAAGGCCGTGAAAAACAACTATCTAATAAATACTTACGACCACACTCAGACCGTCCATTATATCGACACTTAACTATTTGACATTATTTTTCAAAATCAGTTGTTAAATCTCTACTAAGAAGTATTTGACGTCTCTGAGTAAGGGAGTTAATTACTATATATGAGTTAATCACTATTAACAGCGTCCGTGGTCTTGCGGTTTGAGCGCTCGGCTCACGATCCGGAGGTTCCGGGTTCGATTCCCGGTGGGGACAATGTCTGGCAAAAATCACTTTGTGTGACTGTCCTCAGTTTGGTTAGGGCATTACAGGCTGAATCACCTGATAACCGGAAAAGTAAGATGATTCCGTGCTTCAGAGGGCACGTTAAACCGTCGGTCCAGGTTACTTTCTACGGATAGTAGTCGTTACATGAGCCATGTCAGAGGCCTTTGGCGGCTCAATAACTCTGACACCAGGATTGGTCAGGTTGACCATCCAGGCATCCACTCGATGAAGAAGAAGTGGCGTTTCTATCCTACGGAAGGCCACGTCTAACTGTCAGCCCCGATTGTTTCAATTGTTAGACCATAAACGAAACTTTTGGCGGACTAAAAAATCAGTCAACAGCGTTGGCCACTAACCTACTTGGACTTACTTATCAGATAAGTTAGCAATTTTATTAGGGACTATAATACTTGTCATTTATTTACTATTAATTGAAACGTACGTTGATGTCATTATTATTTGTTCAAACGGGAACTTACGTACGAGTTCGGGGAGAGACGCTGTCGCGAGCTCTTCACCCACCTCCTGATGATGGTCACCGGACGTGACCGAAACGTGTTGAGGGACACTCATCAGTAACCTACGTCGTACGCAAGTTCCCGTTTGAACAAATAATAATATAATACTTGTCGTTCGGAGCGTTATAAATAAACGTCACTTTTTTTTCACTTGAATATTAAAACGCCAGTTAATTACGAGCACTTGAGAAGCCTTTATTCCCATATCGATCCGTCGGCGGGCGGTCTCAACGCGTTTGGAGCGCTTCAACTGCATGCACAGTTTATCACACTCACATTTCCTGGTTTTATTTATTACAAACATTTTTAATTTACTACAGAGGTAATAGACGATATGTCATGAATCATGACTTGAAGAAGTGAAATAATGACAGATTTTGCATCGTGCAACCTTCAACATAGTTACCTAAATGGAAAAAACTTAATTAAAATTTGTCGTTGTTTATGAGGTACTAGCAGCGCCCGCGGCTTTGCCCGCGTTGAGCCCGTTCCCGTAGGAATTTTCGAAAATCCTTTCTTAGAGTGCACTTACGTCACTTGAAAAACCTTCCTGCCAAATTGCATGTTTCTAGGTGCGGTTAAGGCTGTGCGTTGATTATCAGTCAGTAAGTCAGGACTTTGAATTTTATATATAAAGATAATGCCACCTACAGACACTCAGATACACAGACGAACATAGCGGTCTTAATTATAGCACCCCTCCTGTTGCATCAGGTTTAAAAAGCAATAACATTTCTTGCACTCTGCCCATTAAACTTTACTGCCTTATTCTTGATCGGTCAATTTGATACGAGCTACGATGCGAGCTTCGATGTTATAATTATTTTTTTAGTACTATCCTTGCCGCTGAGTCAGGCCACATCCGTACTTTTTTACGATACTTTTAAAATCTTATATGAGCTATCTCTTAGTTTAAATTCACGTCAAAATAAATTCTAGATTTATTAAATGTCTGTCTCTCTGTCCGCATCTGGGTGTTTCTTCGAGATAAACAAATAAAACAGACAGAACTGACAAAAGATATCTAATAATAATAATACTGCAATGATGTAAACCTATTCATCATGCGTACTTACTACTACATTACTAAAATACAAACAGACCTAACTACATACAGAAGACGAGTACATGAACTATTCTCACTAAAATACCCTGAAGAGTTTCAGATACAAAAAGTTGCCATAATGAACACCTGCCGAATGGTGAGAAAGTTCATGGAATTAGATGACAAGGAACCACAACTCAACAAGTCATCTTATAATCTTATAACATTATCTTCACTCATACGCTACATTTACTTGGCTTTTGGCCCGTAATGTAGTGCATACCAGCCATTGGCTGAGAAGACAAAATGTCAAAAAAAAAATACTGCTATAGTTAAAAGTAAAAATGTTGCTAGGATTTGACATTTTGACACTTTATTTTTATTTATTGACATTCTAACTCCAAGCTGAACTGATGACTTGTAACTCGTGTAAAACATTTCAAAATGCGCAGTAACAGCGGAGTGCCTAGTGTGATTCGCTCCGCGGTGGCAGACGTGTATTCGACGCGCGAGATCCGCCCGCCTTTGATTTCCCGCCCGCCTAAACTTGCGAAAACAATTCGTTCGGTTGTTTGTGCGATAAAAAGTGATTTTTATATTGTGTTTCCTCGTCTTTATAGTGATGAAACAACTGTTTTTGATGATTGTGTGTTGAAAATGTGTTAGTGATTTTTTAAAAGGTATGTTTATTATTTTGTAATTATATATTTAGGTCTATATGCATTATTTATTGTTTGTTCCATCTTCGCTGAAACGATTACAGCGTGAAAAATAATTACTTCTGAATTTAATTTTGTGTACTAAATGCAAATAATAAAATATCTTTATAAATAGAAAAGGTTGCGAAACAAGTCTAATAAATAAATACTAAATAATAAATACATAACAATATTTTACATTACTAGTACGTGGACACTGACTCGTAAACTAAGGTAACTTGTACTTTAAGAGGCAGGTGATTCCGATATTAAGTTTATTATAATGGAATTACACATTTTTACCATTGCGCGGATGTTAAATGAAATATAAATTATAAGATTTATTACATTTTACTTACTATGACTATGTACATATATATAGTGAACGGTACCTAAAGGATTATTCTTTACAAAACGGTAAAAATAAATAATATTTATACATATATATATTTTAAAAGTTACTTGGAGAAATATACACTAAACAGTTAACTAAAATGAAAAGGAAAAATAATAATAATAATATGAGCGTAATAAGAAGATATTAATGATGAGATGTACTTTAAGATTAACGAATTATTTTATTTTAAAATTAATAAATATTACTTTAAAATATCTTCTGTCTCTTCATAGTTTTGCTGTAAGAGTCAAGAGGTAATTTTCTAATTATTATAATATTTTTTGAGGCCAGCGTTAATATTTTATTCAATTTATTATATATTTGTCGGAGCGTGGCATCAGTGGCGCCACACCAGATAGCGGTTTATAACGTCACTACATTATTTTTAGTCTGTAGAAGTTTAAGAGTAGTTTGTAAATTCAGTTGACTGATGGAATCGGTAGTGTTGTTATTCCGTGACGTGAGTTCTACCTTCGTGGTGTAGTCTGTGGTGTGAGAATAGACTATGTTAAGTCTGTGGTGTTACGCACTATGACAGATGACAGTTGTTCGATAGAGGGATGTGAGCTGGTTTGGTAGTCTGTGGCAGTGAGTGAGTGAGAGAGTCTATGATAAGTAAAGATGGCGTACATTAGCCTGGTCGGTACATTAGACGTGATGGGACGAATGGAGATGGTTGGATGGCGATTACATTGGAACGTAGATGGGAGGAAGGATGTGTTGACGACATCACGATCGTATTGCGAATCGAGTATAGGATTAGGAAAAGATTCTATGGCGTGGACAGGACGACTAATGGGGTGTAGGGAGGTCGTTTAGGTTCCATCAATTAATTGAATCTAGACGTATCCTAACTGTAATGTGTAATCCATGATGATCGTGTGTAAAATACAAGCAATGTCATTGTAATGAAGTCCTGTGAGTTATTATTTCAAGATCAAGACCTAAGAATCCTAAGATATCTGATGTGACAGTATAATGCTCGTGCTTATCCTGATGTGACATGTCCCCAATATCAGAAATGGGGTAAATATCGCTGTGTTCGGCCGACATCAGAAGTAGGATGATTATCGAGGTTACCCGACATCAGAAGTAGGATGATTATCGAGGTTACCCGACATCAGAAGTAGGATGATTATCGAGGTTACCCGACATCAGAAGTAGGATGATTATCGAAGGTGTCCCCGACATCAGAAGTGGGATCAAGATCGCTATTGCCCACCGTGCATCTAGCAGAGAATGATCAAGATCGCTATTGCCCACCGTGCATCTAGCAGAGAATGATAAAGATCGCTATTGCCCACTGAGCCCGGATTGCCCACTGTGCTGAATATCATATCGCCATGGATTGTGTTCAAGATCAACCACGGAGCTAGGTTTATGATAAGATGAAAGAATATTGAGAGCTGCAAGCTGAGCTCGTTAGTGCATGTTATCGACGACGACAGCGACGACGACGGACGACGACGACGGACGACGACGACGAGATTGAAATTCATGTACCTTCCCCTGGATTATGAAGCTCGTAGTATTCGGAGATATGTCTGAATCATCATCCCGCCAAAAGCGCCACTGTCATGCGCTTTACGTAATGTTTATTTTGCAATTGGTTATAAAACTTGGAATGTTCTGTGAGTACAGTTAGTTAGTTTTCTACTCTATTGTGGAGTTAAGAAGGTAATTATGAGCTTCCGTTAAACTTGTACGTAATGTGATATGTTCTAATATGTTTTCTTATTTTCATGTTGGTGCAATGCTGGTAATTATGGTGAGCATTGATAAACCTCGTCCAGGGAAGAACGTGGTTCTCTTCTCAATCCTGTTACCTGAGGAATATGAGGGATTGCGGTATTCCGAATTATTCAAGAATCTATCACGACGAATTCACATTGGATGTTAAATTGGTGATGTATTGCGGTAATGTTTGACATGAATTGGCGTATTGAAGTATCTTAGTTGGGAAATATCCGGTGAGCTATTTTGTGATATTTGAGTCAGTTAACATTGAGAGTTTTGTAGTGAATCTTCGTACCACTTGATAAAGTAGAAAGCTTATTGAAAGTATTTTGGATGTTTATCCCGTTGTAAAATATGAGAGTATGAGTAAGGGTTTCTATGTGACTATGTGACTATGTGACTTATTGAGTTCAATGTTCGAACTCGGCGATGTCGTGGTCTGGATTGACCGTACTGTGGAGTGGTCTGCTGAGACCGTGTGTTGTTGAGCAATGTGATTGCTCGTCGGCTGGTTGCCGTGACTAGACGTGACTAGACAAGCTTACTGTTACTTACTCATGGCTCATATTGTAATGTGCATTTGAGATTAATAGTCTATTGAAGTTAAAGTTGAAAATGACGTGGTACCTAGTATTCATGTGTTACATAGCATTGATGATCAGGGCTATGGGTGATCACTGGGATGATCACGGGAGTGACTGATCACAGGGATGATCAGGGCTATGGGTGATCACTGGGATGATCACGGGAGTGACTGATCACAGGGATGATCAAGGTCATGGGTGATCACTGGGATGATCACGAGAGTGACTGATCACAGGGATGATCAGGGTCATGGATGATCACTGGGATGATCACGAGAGTGACTGATCACAGGGATGATCAGGGTCATGGTTGATCACTGGGATGATCACGAGAGTGACTGATCACAGGGATGATCAGGTTATGGATGATCACTGGGATGATCACAGCCAGTCACAGGGATGACTTCGTATTAGGGCTACGGGGATAGCCGGACAATAGAGACACACATACTTGACTTTTACTTTAATTTGAGATTAATTTGATTTTTAATGGGTACTTGCGCCTGACGATGTTCTAGTTCTAATGTTTAGATAAGCAATGTGATTATGAATATTGAGATAGTTAAATTTGTTCATTGGAAAAGAATAATAGTTTGAGCTTTACTAAGTCTTTCGTTGAAGTAGTTAATTAGGTCAGGAGTGACCGAACGATGGTGATCGGTACACGTTGAAAGCTTTGAACTCTAAACGTACTTACAAGTATGCACACGATAGATTACGAAAGATGCCAGTAAGTCATGTACCAGTCGAAGTTGATGTTAATAGTGATCCTGATGAGGATAAGTAAACTTGTTTTGGTGGAAACTCGAGTAAGGACTCTATCGGCCGTATTGTGTTGGACCGTACCAGAGGTTGTCGTGTAGCCGTAGCTCAGTAGAAATCGGTGTCTACATTGTAGTCCGTGAGTACGCGGTAGCAGGCAACTCTGGCGGAGGTCGGGTTCTGGAGGAACCATTGAGTCCAGGAGTAGACTCGGCAGTCACAAGGTGATGCACATGTTGGACCGTACCAGAGGTTGTCGTGTAGCCGTAGCTCAGTAGAAATCGGTGTCTACATTGTAGTCCGTGAGTACGCGGTAGCAGGCAACTCTGGCGGAGGTCGGGTTCTGGAGGAACCATTGAGTCCAGGAGTAGACTCGGCGGCTGTGAGAGCAATTGCGATTGCTGGACGGCTCGAGAGCCGTGGAGATAGAGGGGCTTACTAGAGTGAAGTTTCGATTTGTGTGGTTAATTAAATTGTGTTAATTTGTTATTACAAGCGACAGTGGTACATGGCTCTGGTTGATATTGATCGTGTTAGGAAGATGCCTGTGGGGCAGGTAACAGCTGACTCAGACGAAAGTGAGGTTAATTAAGTTGTTGATTGTTACTGGTTTTATGTCGGTGGGTCAGTCTGAGACCGCACCAGAGTGCCGTAGCTGTAGCCCGTTAGAAATTGGTGTCTACTACTTGTAGTAGTCCGTGGGTAGGCAGTAGGCGGTAGCTCTGGGTAGTGTGGTCGGGTCTTGCCTGGTAGCGAAGACCGTAGAGTCATGGGACGACTCGGCATTCCGAAATGGAAGTGCATAAAGGGCAAATGCGTTTGCTAAATCTTGTGTTGTGACCACGAATAAAGCTCAGTAGTAAATCAATTGTGTTTAAATTGTTGGTTGTGAGTGAATAATGAACCAGAGTCTGTCACTGTTACTGGCCCCAGGGTTTTGGTAGATGAAACGTTATCATAATTTACTTTGTGATTTCTTACGCTATCTGATCATATTATTAATCTGAATTTGAGTTGTTAGTAATCATAGTTAGTAATTTGAAAGAAAAACTATACAGTTACGAAGTTTCTTTATTTGAGCTGTTTGTAGAAATATGATGGTCAGAAGTGGCCGAGGCGAACAAATACTCTCGTTGGTTATTTCTGTGCAGGTTAGCCAACACACGAGGACGTGTGCTAGCAGGATGGCCGTGTCGGAGCGTGGCATCAGTGGCGCCACACCAGATAGCGGTTTATAACGTCACTACATTATTTTTAGTCTGTAGAAGTTTAAGAGTAGTTTGTAAATTCAGTTGACTGATGGAATCGGTAGTGTTGTTATTCCGTGACGTGAGTTCTACCTTCGTGGTGTAGTCTGTGGTGTGAGAATAGACTATGTTAAGTCTGTGGTGTTACGCACTATGACAGATGACAGTTGTTCGATAGAGGGATGTGAGCTGGTTTGGTAGTCTGTGGCAGTGAGTGAGTGAGAGAGTCTATGATAAGTAAAGATGGCGTACATTAGCCTGGTCGGTACATTAGACGTGATGGGACGAATGGAGATGGTTGGATGGCGATTACATTGGAACGTAGATGGGAGGAAGGATGTGTTGACGACATCACGATCGTATTGCGAATCGAGTATAGGATTAGGAAAAGATTCTATGGCGTGGACAGGACGACTAATGGGGTGTAGGGAGGTCGTTTAGGTTCCATCAATTAATTGAATCTAGACGTATCCTAACTGTAATGTGTAATCCATGATGATCGTGTGTAAAATACAAGCAATGTCATTGTAATGAAGTCCTGTGAGTTATTATTTCAAGATCAAGACCTAAGAATCCTAAGATATCTGATGTGACAGTATAATGCTCGTGCTTATCCTGATGTGACATGTCCCCAATATCAGAAATGGGGTAAATATCGCTGTGTTCGGCCGACATCAGAAGTAGGATGATTATCGAGGTTACCCGACATCAGAAGTAGGATGATTATCGAGGTTACCCGACATCAGAAGTAGGATGATTATCGAGGTTACCCGACATCAGAAGTAGGATGATTATCGAAGGTGTCCCCGACATATTTTAGTACTGAGCACATAATTGCCTGTAAGCGTAACTCGTGCGGAATGGAATGTTTCGGTAAACGGGTTTAAAATGCAATCAAAAAGGGTACTAAGGCTATCAATTTGATATGTATCCGTATGTTTTATAACGTATTTATTTTATTTGAGTCTTAATTAAATTAAATGTGAAGTTGTTCAATTTGAAAATTACGTCATTTTAAGAGAGGTGGCTATTTTTTTAAAGTTATATATTCTAGAATATTTTGAGCCGAGCTTACCTTCTCAGTTAAAAATAGACATTATTTATCCACAATTTAAAGTCCTCCGAAACATAGAATTGCCACTTTCGGCTATCCATCCAATCAGTGGCCGAGCTTCACGTTGCTTTACAATCGGCGATCAGCTTCCATCGCTTAGTCAAACTTCACCACGAGGGCTAGAGTTCTAAGAGTAGGGATACCCTGTATTCCATGATACAGGGTCTCCCGACACTGCAACTTACAGGGAAAGTATCTTTCATATTGTAAATGTTACAGCACAATCTATCTGCAATAATTTAGTTTTCAACTTTCCTTTCATATTACAAGTTGTGGGACACTGTATTCAATTTTGTCTTTTATGGAGATTCATTAGTGAAGGGAAAAGTTCACTTTTGTTTAATTAATAAAGGTACTGGTAATGAGTACTGCAATAAATAAAGTATTGCAAATGAATAAATAGGTACGTAGGTTGGTTGAACGATACATTACTCTAATTGTTAAACTTATAACTTTAATTAATTCAATTATAACTTTCATTTGATCAAACAATGCACTTTGTAAGTTTCCAACTAAAGTTGTATTAAATACAAAAATTAATTTAATTATGATATACTTAGATATAAGAAAAGGTTGTTATATTTTTCAAATCATAGAATTGAAAACAATAAATAAATAATTAGTCACGTTATTTTGTTTGAACAAACTTTTGTGAATTTCGACTATTACTCGTAATTCCAAAATAGTTACTGCCTCCATAAATCAGCACAAGTATTTTCTCCTGACGTAAGCATTTGTATCTGTTGGCGCAGTGACGAAGCAATATTTTTGAATTCATCATTTAGTGTTACTTATCTATAAGTACTTCTATACCGGTATTATAAAGAGGTAGATTTTCTAACTTTTTTGTTTGTTGTAAGGGCGAATAATTGTTTTCGTAAGGGATAGCCATATTCAAACGGAAGGTTATTATAGTATAGGCTATTTTTTATCCCGGAATTCCCGACTGCTAGTTCTTCAATATAATTACTATTCTAAAACTACTGCTAAAGAGTTGCTTTGTTTCTGTGAACTTGGTATCTTTGGGAGAACCTGTTGTATTTGAAAAAACTTTTTTTATATGACAGCCATATCCAAGTACAAGTTTAAAGAGTAGTTTTCATCCGAAAAAATCTAAGAAACGGGTTACAGCGCCGTTTATACCGCGGGACGCTGCAAGTCTCTTTATAAGCTAGGATGCGTTTACAATGATTTTTACTTGGAAATAATAGTTTATTACAAGTTACGGCATATTCATTAAACGATTAATTATTTACGACTGTTAAGTAATGTGCATTCAGCTTTTCTTAAAGAGATTCAGTGCAACCTTCACATGATTATACGACATGACAGACACTTTTTCTTTAATCTGACTCATGTAACTGATTCTAGCTTCCCCTACCTCGCTTTCGTTCAACTTTACCTTCCATGATATTATTCATGTATCTGTCATGTCGTATGAGATGTCCTATCGTTCCCTCTCGTATTTTCTATTTCTCTAGTAATGTTCTATTAATTTGTGTATATTTGCTAAATCTGACGAGCTAAGTGTGACGTTATGGAAGCATGGTTACGAAGTCCAAAAATTAGGCCGTGGATTAATCTTGACACTGACACTGACGCGAACGAATAAATGAGATGAGAGAGCAAGCTTTTTGCGTTTATGAAAGTCTGTTGACCAATTAATCAAAATCAACCCTCCGCTGAAATTGTGTACTCCCCTAACATGTTTTTCTAATTCCATGTCATCGTCATATTCCCGTAGGTTCAAATGGTGTTAACCACATCAGTTTAAAATTAGCACTTAACGCTTTTTAACCAATATTAATGTTATAATAACATAACATAATATACCCGGACAAATTCACTCACGGATAATTAGACCCAAACTAAGCTCTAAGCTTGTATTATGGAATCTTACTGATACTACTACATACACATACACAAATACTTTTTAAGAGTGTACACTACCTCAGTTCGCGTATTCAGATTTTCCCCTGAGCCGAAGCGGGACAGAAACACCTGAGCGCTTGGTGTTTCGGCCCGCGAATTGTAGGTATTTGCTCCCTACAAACATTATGGTACTCATTTGAAAAAACCGCAACATATGAATTGTTCTGTAAACCCTATTCAATTTACTACACTTTATTTTAATTCAACAACTTTTGTATTTATTGAGATATTAAGATTTTAGTAAAAATTTAGAGATAACTTTGCGATTTTTTTCTATCGAGAAAATTTCATGGAGTCGTGTTTTCGAAACATATGATCGATAGATTATATCATGAACTTTACCATACATACGTTTCAAAGTTAAATATTGAGTAACGAGGAATATATGGAGATCCCGCCGAGTTGAAAATAAGCGATTTGAGGTAGTATACACTCTTAAGAATATATAATTGACACCCAGCCATCGTCGCCAACAACTATGTCTTCACATATTGTTGACTCCGGGCGAATCAAACCCGCAACCCCCGATACAGCAAGCGCTCTTACTGCCACTGTGCCAACGGGCTTAAAATATGACAAGGTTATATGTGAAACGAAGGCAATTCGCTAGTAGTTTTCAGTACATTATTGATTATCTTCGTAGATAGGTACCACATTTCCTTACAGCCACGATAAGTGATTAAAGCGATCCCATTAATCATATTTACCTAGCTTGTATAGCTATTTTTCAATGTTTTGTTCCGATACGGACAAGAAAGGTAATAGAATCTACATTGAGCAAGCGATTAATTACTGTGGGCTCATTAATAACCGACTAAGATTGTAGATTTATGCGAACTTAAATAGCAACTGTCGACAGGTTTACTCATTAAGATCCTGTTAATAATTCATAGGAAGTGATGTTATATAAATTGACTTTTCAATGTTGCATTAACATTTACTAGATGAAATATGATTTTGCGGGTTTGTGGTTTAATGTAAGACGTAATAAAAATAAAATTCTATACGATATTAAATAAATAATACTTCATTTGATAAAGTGTTTAAAATATGCTATTATTCCTAGTGGGGCGTACATACAACTGGGTAGATAAGCCACGTTTTTTCCTAATTTTATTTAAATGAACGCAAGGTAACGCACAGTATAAAAAGCTTGTAAATAGGTACTAGCAGCGCCCCGTGGTTTTGCCCGCGATGTGCCCGTTCCCGTGGGAAGAAATTCGGGATGGAATAGCCTATAACCTTCTCTTTGAATGTGGTTATCCATTTTAAGAAGAATTATTTAAATTATGGTCATTCCCGATATTAGCTCAAACATACAAATAAAGAAACTTAAAAATTACCTCGTTATAATATCAGTATAGATGGATATACGTATATCTTTTATTGTATTTGTCAACTTAAATATTTTTTACACTAAGTTTTTGTAGGTAAGTGACCAACCCTGTGTCGGAATTTTTAGACCGCCTCAAGGCCTTCGCCATGGCCTAACGATTGCAACAATCGGGACCAACAATTTAACGTGCCGCCGAGGCATAGTAGCGTTCAGATAGAAATGTCACCATCGGCCACCCATCCAAGTAAGGGCCGAGATGCACGTTGCTTAACAATATCAACGGGTTAACATCGCTCAGATTAACTACGCCACAAGCGCTATATATTATACTTTTTATGCAGTATATATACGTGGCTTATTTTCAACTTGATCGATTTTGCGAATTTTGAACATTTCATGGAAATGGGTTCCAAATTGAAGTTCGTGTATCCATCAAGTTATTCTACGTATTTTAGCACTCGTAAGAAGAAAAGGATTATGGGTAGATAACTAATTTACCAAGTCTAGTTCACTTGTGTTATAATCGTGCGTCTAATCTATATAGCAGCGCCCAGCGGTTTCACCTGCGTTGTACCCGTTCCCGCGGGAATTTCGGGATAAAAAAAAATGTTGTCCGATTCTCAGGCCTACCCGATATCTACACAAAATTTCATGAGAATCGGTCGAGCCGTTTCAGAGGAGTTCAACCACGGTACCCGTTACTGCGGGAATTTCGGAATGAAAAATAAATGTTGTCTGATTCTCAGGCCTACCCGATATGTACACAAAATTTCATGAGAATCGGTCGAGCCGTTTCAGAGGAGTTCAATTACGCACCCCGTGACACGAGAATTTTATATAAGGTGCTAACAAATTAATCACGGATATTTTAAGAGATGATACATTACATTAACAATTAACTTTTAACTGTAATTAAGGAACCTTTGTATATCATTTTTTTGTTTTAATTTTCCGAACAAAAAAATATATTATAATATTTTTTTTAAATAATCACCCCTATTATGTACCCACCCTATTATGTTTAACACTGTCTGTCATGTCACGTCAAAAGTTGTTTTTCTTAAATGTCTTTAATGTTTCACTTAAATGATAGTTTAAAGAGGTTCTAGAATATGTCTAAAGAGGTCTCATTTAATTATCTTATTAACAGGGTGTTTTAACGTAGCAAAGTTTCCTACTTTTCTCCAAAAAAAAACATAACAAAACCTATGATGTTTTATACTTAAATGTACTCCGAGAACCGAGTACTATCAGCTGTAAAAATATCCGTGACTAATTTGTTAGCACCTTGTATATGTATTAGATATTAAAGCAGAAGATTTCATTATCCGTTTTTTTTTGTTTGAACGCGGTAATCTCAGAAACTACTAGTCCGATTTGAATAATTATTTTTGTAATAAATAGCCACATTCAAAAGACAGATTTTAAGCTATTTTCATTCAGAAATTCCCACGGAAACGGGCACAATACCGGTAAAACCACGGGGCACTGCTAGTACATTCTGTACTTTATTATAGAATGTAATTCGTTATACGGCAGGTTCCAACTCATTCATTCATTCATCTCGAGGAGGTCAGTGGCCAACCTTGGTGTCGGAGTTTTTAGAACGCCGAAAGACCTTCGACATGGTCTGATGATTGAAATAACCGGGACAGCTGCCCGAGAGGGTACGTCCTCCGAAGCACGGCAGCGCTCAGATAGCGGTAGCACGGTAGCGCTCAGAAATATCACTATCGGCCACCCACCATCATCATCATTTCAGAAAACCCTCATTTTTATCTGATTTTAATATAGTGCATACATTTATGTAAAGTGATTGTTTTCTCTTTGGCATCGCGTCAAAGTGACATCAAATGCATGGCCAACTAGAATTCCATACTCACAGCAAAGGATTTTCTTTTTTAATGACGATCGCGATACAATGAGATATGAAGAGCCGTACTTTTACTACTCGTATAACAAACCAATCAGGATCGTTCATTTTTTTTCCTTAACCTATATCGTCCCACTGCTGGGCAAAGGTCTCCCCCAAACTCTTCCATCTTTCCCTGTCCTTCGCGGTCTCCCAACACTCGCTGTCGAAGGAGACAATGTCGTCCCTCCAGCGTTTATTTAAAAAACAATAATTTAGAAGAAATATCTGATATTCCAATCGTTAATACATGTTAGTGAATTTAATTCGGATTTCTGATTTCTGAATGTAGTGTTTTTTAATTTATTTTTTGACTCTCATTTTATGGTTCTCGCAACTCACTCAATTTGTTTAACCTTTGCCATATAGGGGAATTTATTAACGAAGCAAGTATTTATATTATTATGCAAAATTAATGTTGTAAATTTTTACATTTCATTAAACTCCATATTTGATTATTATTAATCAAACGTAAAATAATTTATCTGTTATGCTTTGTTATGAAATAGTTTCGGGTATTAGTATTAGTATTAGTAAATAGTGTACATTTACGAAATTAACACGAGATTCGCGAAGCACATTTCACGTTTCAATAACCGTCTAAAATCAACAGGTTTGCCAGAGTTTATCTAACTTGTAGATGTTCCTAGTATTCAGCTTAAGTCAACCTAAGTGTTTGAATATTAGTATAGATTATGTTAGTGCTGAATAGTTTGTTTGTTTGACCGCGCTAATATCAGAAACTACTAATCCAATTTCAATAGTTCTTTTTGTAATGGATAGCCACATTTAACGGGAAGGTTATATGCTATTTTAAACAAACTAGTTTAAATCCACTTTAGTCACGGTCTTTAGTCAGCAATGTTATATTATAATATTTATAATGTAGCTTTTAAAGTTGCTTATTTCAGTTTGAGTTTTACGTAAGCGAACTAGGCACTCTTACAGCTTTGGACCTAATGACTCAAGTGATTCAAATGTGTTTGAAAACTGCAAAGCTTTTGGTAGTAAGCTCACGTCATTTGGTATATTAATTATTTTATTATTAGTGAGGATTTGAGCAGACAGTACGGAGAAACGAGCAACGAACGGCTCTCTGCTCGCTGTGAGTACTCCACCAACCAACAATGTAGGTTTGTTGGTGAATCATTTGATACGCGTTTCTGTCAGTACTAATCCGTTTCAGTCATTCAGTACGGCGCAACGAGTCATCACGAGTGCACGTGGCGAATGTGATTAGAGTACCTTGAGAGTTATATATTATTCTTAAAAAGATGGAGTAGGTTTTTATTTGGATAAATCAATAATTTCCAATCAAAGATCTCTTCATTACAGCATCATCGTCTGATCTTGAGTATACTGGGTAATTGGTTTTCTGATAGGCATGGAGAGCCTGTTCTTATTAGGTGGAATATATCAAGCTCGCTATATATACTGATGCTATGATCGCTATATACAATGATTATAAATGATTGTAATGATCTGATGTAATAAAGACATTTTGAATTTGAATTTGAATTTGAACACATTACAATAAGTAACGTCGGTAGGTACCCACTAAGAAGACGTTACAGTAAGTAGCGACACTGACTCTTAGGGCCGAAACTGCGTTAAGCGGGCGCACGCGACGGGCGCACGCGACGGGCGCACGCGACGGGCGCACGCGACGGGTGCACGCGACGGGCGCACGTGACGGGCGCACGCGACGGTTCACTTTTGTATGAAACCGCGCGGGTTTCGGCCCTTATATCTATGTGCAATAGTTTGACTCGTGTTCAAACGTAAATGAAATATTATATTATTAATTAGCCATAAATGTCCCACTGCAGGGCAAAGGCCTCCCTACCTCCTTCCACTGATCTCTATCCTGACCTGAGCTATTGTGGGCCAGTTATTATTGTGAAAAAAAAATAGCAAGGAATTAATAAAACAACATTGTTATTGTTCCAAGTCAGTGAACAGGAGTGGTCAGTCGGAAAGCATTAAGCATTTTGTTTACAAATAAAAAAATACTACGTTAGGTTTTATGTATCTCTTCAAAACGTTATTAAGTTGGCAAAAAGTATTAGCCTGAATTTCCAGTAGGCTTTCATACAGCAAATAGAAGTGCCTACAGTGATTACATATTATCTACATTTTGAATTAACTTATTAAAATAGTATTAGCGTGTAATGTCCCCCTGCTGGGCAAAGGCATCTCATCTCACTGAAGATATCAGTGCAGTGAGGAGGAATAGGCGTAATCACCACGCTTGCCTAATGCGGGTTGGTGATCTGAAACCATGTTTTCGCTCGACCCGGGAATTGAAGCCAAGACCTCAGTTTTGGCAGGCGATTGCACATACCACTAGACCACCGAGGTGTTAACATGTGTGTTCCTAATTAATTACGTAAACATAGTATGAAATAAAGTTACCAACGTCGTCTGTTCGTCCGCCTGTATGCTGGTTCCTTATCTCAACATTTTCTGAACGTATCCTAGAATATAATCAAAAACAAAAGTACCTATGTATCCCTCGCATAGCCTCAGGGTTTAGTTACCTACCGACGTTGTCCTAAAAGGATTTCACATCTGTGTAGTATCTGCCATTCTTATCTCCCATTTATAACAAAGAGAATCGTTATTTAACTTTAAATTTTGATTTTTGCTAAAGAACTCTTGTTGTTACTCTTGTTTTATTTTATTTTATCAAATGAAGTTACAAACTTTATCTCTTTATCACTACATATTATAAAGTCCCCGGCCGCGTCTATCTGTCTGTCTGTCTGTCTGTTTGCGATAAACTCAAAAACTACTGCACGGATTTAGACGCGGTTTTTTTGAATAGATAGAGTAATTCAAGAGGAAGGTTTATATGTTTATTCGAGCGTTATCTATTGTAATAGGTTTCAACGAACTTGTTATAAATAGCAGCGCTTATAACTAAAGCTACAAAGTTTTATATCATTGAAAAATACGGTACGTACAGATTAACGTAAACAACTTATCTGTAGTTGAATATAAAACGCGCTGAAATTAGACTTTACTAAATCAACATTAGAAAAGTTTGAAGTGATACATACGAGTGATGTTGGCATCGATTCAGTTATAGATAGCATTACCGGGATTCTGTGGTGCAAGATTTTTGTAAGAAGTGGCGCAAAATAAATAGTATTTTTTATTGAAAAATGTTTTAGAATAAACTTTGCTTCGGCTGCAACATAATAGTCATGGGATTTATTTAGTGAATAGGCTGGTATTTTTTCGACTTCAACCATCGATGGCGGAGGTTCTCAATTCAGTGGGTTTTTTTTTGTTTTGTATATGTGTTTTTGGGAACTATACCTGAAAATTGCTACGGGCTTGTTACTACCAAACTGTCAGCCAATGAAGCCGGCTCGGCCCGACCCGATATAACACCGATAGCTTCATTTCTATACCTTGGTTTTACATTTACTGGCACCCGACGCGACTTCTTCACATCGGTTTTGGTTTTCACCAGTCACTGAACTAAATAGGTTTGAAGCCCGAATAAAATTAATTCTAAGGGCCTTATTCATAAACGCTTATTAAAAGCACTTTAGCTATCAAATGGTTTGTTCCATTCCGACATACGCTACTGGTCAATGAGCGAAAGAGACAAAACACTTTAAATCACTGTTTAAGTTAAATATCGTTTATAAATGAGGCGGTAAATGTTTAACGAATACTAGATGTCATATAGAAAAAAGAGAGGTAATGTAATGTATGATCTCTTCGCCCGGGTTGGTGATGTTTGGGGGAGACCTTTGCCCAGCAGTGGGACAATATAGGTTAGAAAAAAAGTAATATAAATTAAGATACAAGAACTTAAAATAAACTATCATAAAAGATAACAAAATAACACGATAACTTGCTGCAACTAATTAAGGCGTTTGTAAAATATATGCAACATTAAAATTTGCTGCGCTATAAACTAAATATTGCATTTGCGAAAGTAATAAATCATGCCAAGACTATTATAACTTTCTCCCGGGTTTAAATTTGTTATACTTACCAACTCCTCACTGGACTGATATCTTCAATGAGATCAGACAGACGCCTTTGCCCAGCAGTGGGACCATTGAGGCTAATAGGTACTTTTAATTTTTACCAATACTTTTATAACAAGATTAAGTTCAAAATTGTATCTTATCTTTCAGTTCTTATCCTTCTCGTCAACATTCGTATTCAATAACCCCAAATTAGTAGTGATAATTAGTACTTTTGAAAGCAAACAAAAAGTTTGCCAGTAATTTGCATCCTTTGATCACTGTCAAAAGCGGGTAACACTTATAACCAAAACAAGCTTTTCAAAAAGTTTTAAAATATGGAACCCGGCTTTGTGACCTCTCTTTATGTTTTTTGGAATAACGAGGTCCTTTAATATAATTTAGGCGCCGTCATTTATAAATTGACCAAAATTACTAGCTACGCCTTCAAGTTCAAGGCTCGCCGCGACACGATGTATATTTGGTCCTAAGAGTAGATGTATTCTGTGAACCGCATTAAGATTTTCACACAAAAATAATAAAAAAGTCAATAAATTTCGGGGATCCCCATCATTAGAACTCAAACTCTTTTTTTTTTCATCAAACTCATACCGAAAATTAGTTTGAACGAGATATAGGAAGTATTATTTTTTAATACGTCTTAAATCGTTAACCGCAATTTACCTTTCATTCAATCAACTCAAATCTTCTAACTACAAGAACTTTAATACTTTATAATATTTAGTGATAAATAAAACTATATCAGACATTCAAGGTTGCTTCTGAGATCGCTACAATTAGGTACGCTATTTACAAATTGATTTATAACTTAAGTTCTTTCATTTCAATCTTTATCAAATTCCTTAAGGATTAACCTAAAAAGGTTTCGCGTTGATTTTATTATTCGTTGTTAATGAAGGAATTCTTTTTGTCTCATTTAATAATAGACAGCGGAAGATTTTTCCGAATCATCTCATTGTCCAATTCGAACATAGAGCACGTTAAATTGCTAGTTCATTGTTTCAATCGTTGGACCATGCCGGAGGCGTTTAGGTGGTCTAAAAAACTTCTATTAAAGTACTTGAAATTATTATAGGTACTTAGTAATTTCGACATAATGTAGTGGAAGCCATCTTTATCTTTGCCTTTTTAAGCTATAAGCTGTGCTACACTAATAAAGAGGTCGCTCTATTTCGCTCTTTGCTTATAATGTAATCTTGAAGGCCTAAGGCGGTCTAAAACTCCGACAACATATTATTTGCCCATTAACCGACTAGAACTAACTTTATTCCTTGCCGATTAACCTAAATCAAGACAATCACAAATATATACATTAATTTTCAACAGTGAAAGCCTATTTGCCTACTCACGGCTTTCCGACTCCCTAACCTAACCTAACCGACTTGACGCTTCAATCAACTGCTCACTATTTTACTATTAATTGAAACGTACGTTAATGTCATTATTATTTATTTAATCGGGAACTTCCTCCTGATGAAGGTCACCGCATGTGACCGAAACGTGTTCAGGAACTCTCGACAATAGTTTCGTTCGTACGTAAGTTCCCGATTAAATAAATAATAACAACTGCTCACTGTAAACTAAAACAAATCTAAATTTTGAAATAAGCTTGAGCTGCTACTGCGTACACCATTCCACACACACATTAAATCGAGATAATGCTAGCAGGTCACGTTTCGTAAACATAGGTTCATTCATGTAAGCACACCTTGCGTGATTGTACTATTAAAAATACGATATAATATTATCCTATTTGTTCTAGACTGTTTTCTAATGAAAAGGTTTATTTATTTAAAAGAGTAATCGATCCACGACGATACAAAAAAGGAAAATTACTTAGGTCAATATATAAAGTCAAATAAATGTTTTTATTGTTCAAGCTTTTGAACGCATTGTGGCAAATAACGTTATTTACCAACTACCAATTAAAATTAAATATTTAACCAAATTCAGATTTCAGTCCCTGGACTTGCGGTGAATTTGCTTTTAATATTCAGTAGGTATGGGTATTTTATTTGAAGAAACCGTCGCGAGACAAAATTAGTTCCGCATCAATTTTAGATACTCTCAAATCCAATTGGTTGGTCCCTTCGGGCCTCTGTGGTTTAGCTTTATATAAAGTTACAAGTGGTTTTATTATTATTTGGGACAAATTGTGCCTTAGAAAAGGCCGTCCATGAATCGTTTTATGCTTTAATGGGAACATTTCAATTTAAGTTGTCAAAGTAAATGACACTATCGGCTACCCACCGTACACTTTTTGGTTTCACTAGTCTAGTACTAGGAGTCAGTTCACCACAATTATAGCGTGTAACAGAAAACGCTACAAAACCGAAACCAGCATACCGTGTATTTATATTTATTTTATAAAGTTTATCTTTAGGATGTTGAATTAAATTGTTTGTAAAAGTTTTGGAATACTCTCATAAGAGCAAACGATCAATAAAACTTTAATTACACACCCACTGTACTTACAAGCTCTTGAAAAGTTGGGCAATCTCCGATGTTGTTGAGTTCGGACTTGAACACATCGCTTGAAAGTAGTTTGGGTTCTCATAAAGATTTTCATTGGCTTTGTAAGCACTTAGTTCGGATGACTTTATTCCTGAAGGTAATAAAGCACAAAATTGTATTCGAATTTAAAACTGAGACATTTAAAAAGTTAATTAATAAATTTAACTTTCTGTTTATAAGAAACTGTAAATAATAGCATTCTAAATGTGATATTAAGCACAAAATTCGAAGAGTTGAAATTCGATTGCTCCATTGTTATTATCTGACACACATAGCTAGAGAAAGGTTAAAGTTATAGTTAAAATAAGAATGAGAACGCCGGGATTTAAAATCAATGAATGTAAACAGTTAGAATATTTAAAATTTAAGTTATCCGTATAATGGTTCACCAATCAACACACAGTATTTATCATATAATTCCTGGCGCCTTCTATGTTATTTGTTGCACGGAAGAGCGAAGCAATTATGATTCGTTGTGCTAACCGGGTAGAAGAATCTAAAGATTTCCAGGAAAAAGATTCGGACGCACAGGTTGTTAATTTAATCAACGTAACTTTGAAAAACTTGCCTTTTTCTTTCCCTCCTAATGGCGTGGAAGTGGAAGGGTCAGAAAAAAAGTAAAATGTATAAAATAAAGATAAATATTTGTTTTTCCCCTCGTGTATATAATAAAGATAAAACTGCAAAGCTGTTTATGTACAACTTCTGATATTAACATACGTAACAGATGAATCAAGGAAGTACGTGAATTTGAATTTTATTACAGAGTTTTTTTCCAAGAGTAACTGAAATAGAAGATGTCCGTACGTACCTATTTGTGTGGTTCAAACTTATAATTTTCGGTTTTGGAGAAGATCTATGGATTTCATATATTCGCCCCATTCTAAATTAGTTTATTTTCTCTATCTTTAATCGCAGTATCGTAAACACCTAGTTTGGATAACTTTAATATGGAATTAAGCTGGTAAGAACTATTACAACTCTATACTTAGACTTGTCTTTAGTTAACACTAAGTAAAAAAACTGATGCTATTATAGACTAGTAAGTAAAAGAAGGTAAATGAATGGCGCAATTACATAAAGCACTATGGGCCTTCTTCATAAACGCTTAACAGCACTTTAGCTATCAAATGGTTTGTCCCTTTCCGACATACGCTATTTGCCAAAGAGCGAAAGAGACAAAATACTTTAAAACACTGTATATGTTAAATATCGTTTATGAATAATGCGGTAAGAGTAAAATATGAACTCCAGTTACACTCACACAGTGATAAACAGTATGTCGCTAACTCACTCGCTCACTTGCCAAATTGCCGTTCGCTAACTCACTCATTCCACAGCTGCCTTAACGACTCGCTAGCTACTTCCTATGATCCTCTATTAAATAAACCCCTATGACCTGATTTGAAACAAGTGTAAATGTAATCTAATCTCTGACAAGGGTCCAGGGTTGATTCCGTGAGGCTGGGCTCTAATAAGTAAATTCAAATACTATTTTGGTACATCTAGTATATAGCCTTAATTAAGTTGCTTAGGTACGACGACAAATATACAAAATTTAATGAGTGATGTATACCTGTTTGAAGTCACCTAAGATAAGGGTTTTAGCCTAAATAAAATTAAATAAATATTTTTTTATTTATTTATTTTGTTTTAGAAATAATGCTATAAAAATATACAGGCTTTTTAATAGAGTTATTGTTCTTACTATAGTAAGTTATACTTCGTATAAAAATCAAGCATATCGGTGCTTCTACCTATGTCAATATTGTCAATATTGTATTGAGAGAAATGTAATAAAATTACGAAGGGTTATACTACAAATACCGTTTTTATTGGTAAGGCTGTTAATCTTTCAAGACTTACTTAACCTAAAGCAATAGCGGAGTCGCTCATACGGTCGATTGACTCTAGGGTGTCTTACATAAGAGGGGCCTCATAGGTTCCCTATGGAAAAACAAAGGAATGCGCCCACTGAAAATTCAACGTGGCCTCGACTCCATCGCGGCTCATCATTCTCAGCGCAATCCCTTCTAAACCAAGAAGTATGTCTTAACTTGCTAAACACTTTACTTAGGAATCACTTAAGTAATCCTAAGCTTTGGTGGACTCCAACGTCCTTCTTTGCGCCTGTTCAAAGCCTCAAGCATTGTGTTTGAGGTACAGAATATGCGCTCAACTATAAACGTTTAGAGCCTTATTAATTAACGCGTATTAAGAATTTAGCTATCAAATAGATACTGTACACTGTACTGACTGATATTTTCATTGAAAAGTTTTTGTCCAGCAGTATGTATGCCTGTAGTGTCACATTCAGGCATACTTGCTTAATAATTTTATACTGAGTTGAACTATAAATCGGGTATGAATGCAAGTGGCATAATTCCATTGTACATTAATTTGTAACAATTCGGCGCCTGCATAGGTTACCGCAGTAATGTATTTGAACGTTGTTTTTAATTAAACTTATTATCTATTATTATTATCTTACAAAAAAACCTCATTTAGACTTTTCATAAAACTAATTTTTTGTATAATAAATAAATAAATTAATTAATCTTTATTTACACAAAAGAGTAGGTACATAAAGTGCTTTAACATTAACACCAATTAGATAGCATTTGTACAGTCGAGGTCAAAAATAACTTTACAGTTGAGTGTTACAAAAATACCTTTACATTAAAACAAAATTGGATGCGCTGACCTCTCAACTAACTCGTATTTTAGATTGCATATAAATTAACGATTTTTATACATATTAATATAGGCAAAATGTATGTCAAAAGGGAATCCACTAAGTTGACATATAAGAACCCTTGTGTTTGTCAGACGTTCAACGAATCCTAAAATTGCCGGCACTTTTATCAAAGATTCCCCTCAAAAACACATTACCCTTAATTGGTTTCAATATGTGTGATGTTCTAAAAATATCCCGTTCAATTTGGCAAAATCTTCATACGGAAATATATTTTTTGTAATCGAAATGGTTTTAGACCCTTTAAACGCGTTATTACTACTAAAATAATGAATCGGGGGCGCTCCTGAAATAAAAGTACAACGTATAACGGAGATAGCCCAAGATAGCGATAGGGCCAACGAGCAAGGCATGTCGCCGTTTCTCAATGACTTCTTACTACAAACAAAATACAAAGATAATCAAAAAAATATCCATAATAATGAAGTCAACTTCCGCTGAAAAAACATGCTTTTACTTTACGGCTATTCATTTTTGTTTGCGTTAAGATGTAAATGGTGAAATTGTACATTTCGCTTTATTTATTAAAATTTTCATGCTTTTTTATTAAACTTTTCATACTTTATTTATTCTGGCCAGATTTTAAAATGTTTGGAATGGGTTTCGGTCGACAAGGCTTGAAATGTTTTTACAGGAACATAATTCCAGATTACGTTGTTATGTTTACCTACATATTCAGATGGATAAATATTTTTCGTATGAAATACTGACAGTGCAGTGCCCATTGAAGCTCTAATGAACTTTTTTGATATAGTTTCGATTTCTCGCCTGCTAACTGACGGACAACTAAATAAAAAGTCACTATTAATACCGCCGCTACTGATGTTAAAAGGATAAAATAATGTTAGGTTTCATATTAGGATACTTACCAATTTTATAAAGGGGAAGTTTTTTTTTCTTCTAGAATAGTTATTGTTTTTTTTTTTCATCGAGTGGATGGCCAACCTGACCAATCCTGGTGTCAGAGTTATTGAGCCGCAAAAGGTCTCTGACATGGCTCAAGTAACGACTACTATCCGTAGAAAGTAACCGGGACCGACGGCTTAACGTGCCCTCCGAAGCACGGAATCATCTTACTTTTCGGGCAATCAGGTGATTCAGCCTGCAATGCCCTAACCAAATTGAGGAAAGTGTCACAAAGAGATTTTTGTGAGATATCCCCACCGGGAATCGAACCCGGAACCTCCGGATCGTGAGCCGGGTGCTCAAACCACAAGACCACGGAGGCTGTTAATTATTGTTGTAATGGAGAATGCGAGGAGCTGCTAGTAGAACATAATTTGCGGAATGTTTATTCAAGGAGATGGCGGAGACGGACCGCAAACCGCAAGTTACATGCAACACTACCCGTTTCTTGAATCTCAATGATATTCATACTACATACAGACCGTAGCCTCGTCACGCTTAGATAGAGATGCATAGAAACTAGTGTAGATCGCCAGAACATCAATTACAGGTCAGGGCATCTGTAGTTGACTTTATGAGATCTGATACTACCTTTGACCTGTACTTTTGAAGAAATATTCAAATTCAGGTATTTCTTTGAAATCATCTGACATGATTTTTGTACCTTAACGCAAATTACTTGCTCGAGAGTAAATATAATCTTTTCTCATAGTTCAAATAAAACTTTCTAGAGTATTTGGTCAATTTAAACTCTTTATAATGATGAGAAGGTATTCTACAGCTTTTATTTCTTTTGTTGGAGAATTGCTCAAAAGACAAGTATAAATATTTCTAAGCCAGCAAGGGCCGGTATAATTGATTTACTCCGAATCAATTATACCTTAACATGTTCCCTTGGTTCCTTCTATAATTAAGACTAGTTTTCCTAACGCTAGCTTAAGGAACTTTTTCACCTCATGTTCGGAACAAACATTTTGTTTTTAGGAAATGTTTACTGTTCACTCCAAATAGAAAACGTGTGATTTAATGTAACGAGGAATAAATTGTTCTTAGCCGATCCACTGAACGAGCATGTTCGATCAAACTCGCTCAAGTATTTTAATTAATAGCAAGAGCAAACAATTGTTCGCTTACACGAATACGCAGCTGTAGCTCCAACTCATATTATCTCAATTAAATGATACAACATCCTCAAAAGAAAATATGAACATAACGATCTTTTTTGCGTACAAATGAGCCTGCGATATCCTGAAACATTTGTTGCCTGCTCTACTGTCGTCGACTGAACAAAAAACGTTGTCAAAGATAAATAATACAAATGTTTATAAAAACGACTTCTCATAACTCATCCCTTTACACGAGTTACCACTTCATTGCTTTATTTCCCTTTTCTTTGTGTTTTTGCAGATGGTAATATTTCTGAAATACTTCTTATTTATACCGAAGTACGATTCCTCTGCAACTTGACAGAACTGACTCCATTAACGGTTAAGCACCGGTACTTTCAACGTTTAATGTGGGCATAATAGATATTTTAATAATTGTTTATTAAGCCTTTGACTTTGGTTTCCTAATTTTCATTGAGTTATGTTAGTTCGAGCATTATTTTTGATGTGATTATCCAGTATTCTAGGTTAACCGAAAGATTTGGCTATTGTTAATAATGTTCTGGCTCCGTATCCCCTCGACTTTTCCTACGAATTTGTTCTATATAAGACAACGATTAAATTAAATTTTTCATAGTTTTGTGATTTTTATCGAACGGTGTCGTATCTCGGTGTTAATCGTGCTTGCTTTCATAATCCAAAAGACCAAGCCACATAGTATAAAATAAAGTCGCTTTCCGCTGTCTGTCTGTCCCTATTTATGCTTAGATCTTTAAAAGCACGCAACGGATTTCGATGCAGTTTTTTAATAGATAGAATGATTCAAGAGGAAGGTTTATAAGTATAAAAATTCCCTAAATTCTCACGGGAACGGGCTCAACGCGGGTAAAACCGCGGGGCACTTCTAGTGTCTGTATATGAAAAACTATAGGTACCACTGTACGTACGTCTAATAAAATCCGTACAAAATCAAAATATAATTATACTAGCAGCACCCCGCGGTTTTACCCGCGTTGTACCCGTTCCCGTGGGAATTTCGGGAATTTTTATACATATAAACCTTCCTCTTGAATCACTCTACCTATTACAAAAAACCGCATCAAAATCCGTTGCGTAATTTTAAAGATTTAAGCATACAGACAAACAAACAGACAAAAGTAGCGACTTTGTTTTATACTATGTAGTGATAATTATAGGCGAATATAAGTTATAAAGAATTTCGCCTCAGACCAAAGGGAATGGTACCAAAGCAGCACTTTATAAATGGACTTATCGCTCGGGCTCAATGGACTTAACGCTCGAGGGCTGGTTCTATTTTGTAAATTCACAAAGTCAAAGTCAAATATTTTTATTCAGTTTTGGCCCCATAGAGGCTCTTTTGAACGTACCACCCATTCGGAAGAACATCAGCAGAGAAGAATGGGCAAGAAACTCTGCTGGTTATTTTTTTTTTAAGTCAAGGTATAATACTAATAAGTAAGATTACATGTCAAAATCAGGTTGTGTTGCTGGTGCAGGAATTTGACTCCAGACACAACACAACTACAAGATATAATAAATACTAGTAGAGCATCGCGGTCTTACCCGCGTTGTGCCCGTACCCGCGAGAGTTTCGGGATAAAATGTATCCCACGTCTTATTCTGATGTATAGTCTATACTAGCAGCGCCCCGCGGCTTTGCCCGCGTTGAGCCCGTTCCCGTAGGAATTTTGAAAATCCTTTCTTAGTGTGCACTTACGTCACTTGAAGAACCTTCCTGCCAAATTTCATGTTTCTAGGTGCAGCGGTTGAGGCTGTGCGTTGATTATCAGTCAGTCAGTCAGTCAGGACTTTGAATTTTATATATAAATAGATTATAGGCTATGTCTTACTAGCAGCGCCCCGCGGTTCTAGCCGCATTATGTCTGTTAACGTGAAGGAATTTTGAGATAAAAATAGCCTGTATCCTTCCTCTCGAAGGTATCGGACTGGAAGTTCCTGAGATAAGCGCGTTTAAACAAGAAAAGAAACAAAATATCTAAGTCTTCAGCTTCATATTCTATATTGATATTTCTTGTTCAATACATCTATCAAAAAGCTTAGACGTTTTAAAACATTTTTTTATTCTTCTTCATCGAGTGGATGGTCAACCTGACCAATCCTGGTGTCAGAGTTATTGAGCCGACAAAGGCCGCTGACATGGCTCATGTAGCGACTACTATCCGCATAAAGTAACCGGGACCGACGGCTTAACGTGCTCTCCGAAGCAATCATCTTACTTTTCGGGCAATCAGGTGATTCAACCTGTAATGCCCTAACCAAACTGAGGACAGTCTCACAAAGAGATTTTTGTGAGATATTGTCCCCACCGGGAATCGAACCCGGAACCTCCGGATCGTGAGCCGGGCGCTCAAACCACAAGACCACGGAGGCTGTTGACCTTATCACAATGAAAACTACCCAAATATACCAAACTAATTATAAATCACTTTCAAAACTATTGGTTAACTTAGTATACATTTTGTCGCCGTCTACGTACAAAATACTAAATTCGGTTGTTATTAAATCAACTATACCATAACTAATTATAAAGTCATTTACTAGCAGCGTCCCACGGTTTTACTCAAGTTGTGTCCGTTCCACTCAGAATTTCAGGATGAAAAATAATCTATAAACCTTCCCGTTGAATTGGGCTATCCATTACAAAGAGATTAGCGCGTTGAAACAAACAAACTCTTCAGCTTTATCACATATATATAGATGCTACTGTCAAGCCAAATGTTATTGACGAAGTTTCAGATTTTTGCAATGTGTGCCAATAATTAAATGCTATTACTTTAACACTAGTAAGTAACCGACTCGATAGGTCACCCAGTGTCGTGCAAACTATTCTTCTTGTGTTATGGTTAAAGCCCTTTGACACGGGACATATGTCACGGAATAAGATTGATGTGTTTCTTGTTTGATGTAAGGTTTCTTTATTTAATTCGTTTTCATATGCGCGTAAAACAAAGTAAACGTTACATATTATTATAGTTCTATAATGGGTTTTTTATTATATTAGGACGAGTACACATAAACACTACGGCACGTCACATAGTGTTATCGAACGACAGTGTTGAAATATTTCTTTTAGAATTATTAATAACGAGAGTCACTTTAGTAAGAAGTATTTCAACGATGTCGAAGTGCATCGTGGCACGTTGCGATGTCGTGTCTACGTCGTAGATTCCGACGATACAATGTCGCATCATTTTAAAATAATTAAAATAAAAGATACGACATCGTAGCACGATGCAACGTCGCAACGTGTTTATGTGTACGAGCCCTTAAGTAACTTTTACACTATGAAAAAAAAATCTACAACGTTAAAAGCATAATTATTCCATTTGGGTATAATTACAAATGTCATCAGACGATATTCAAAAAGACAAAAATATATTATTACCTTAAATAAAAAAATACATTACTCAAAGTCAAACGGAAATAAAAATAAACGATTTGAATTTCTTGCCCTAAATCTCTAATTATTTCCTTTCATTTTCTTTAATGGAATGAAATATTTAAATGTTATTAATTACTTGTACCCGACTACATGACGCCAAGGTGCGTAAGTTGTTCATCAGAATGTTTACGAGCTTTTAGTTGTGTCGGACGTGAGTTCATTGATCAATAGCAAATGTGTGGGTTTTTGCTATTTGTCTTAGAGCCTGTCCAGATGAAGCGTTTTACGCGCGAGTGGACTCGCGCGTATCAATTTTACACTGCGTCCAGATACCGCGTTTTACGCGCGTTCTACTCTGGGAGGGACTTTAACCGAATACGTCCACTCGCCACGGACACGCGCGTAGTCCTGGACGCTGCAATGGCGCCGGAGTATCTCGACTCGCGCGGCGCACGCGCGTAATACGAGCGAGTCGAGAGTCCCGCTCATTGCATGCGTTTTACGCGCGTGTGAGGTAACGCGCGAGAGCATCTGGACGGAATGTATGTAGCTCTAGTATCTCGAGTACGCGCGAGTGCCAACGCGCGAGTCGACTCGCGCGTAAAACGCTTCATCTGGACAGGCTCTTAATCTTGGAAGTGTCAATAGTGCCATGGCCGTGACAAGATTGTGATAGTGTAAATAAACAAGTTAAAAAATCGATTACGTTAAATGATGAAGAATACAAAGCTTGTGGCGTGTTTGTCTATACTAATATTATAAAGAGGTAAAATTTGCAAGTTTGTTTGTTT
This sequence comes from Cyclophora albipunctata, assembly GCA_963082685.1. Taxonomy (NCBI): domain Eukaryota; kingdom Metazoa; phylum Arthropoda; class Insecta; order Lepidoptera; family Geometridae; genus Cyclophora; species Cyclophora albipunctata. The sequence continues at coordinate 8,122,721 of OY720121.1, read as the reverse complement.
GTTTGTATGTTCGAGCTTATCTCGGAAATTGTCAGTCCGATTTGAATAATTCTTTTTGTAATAGATGGCCATATTCAACGGGAAGGTTATAGGCTATTTTTCATCCCGAAATTCCCACGGGAACGGGCACAACGCGGGTAAAACCGCGGGGCGCTGCTTGTAGTAAATATAATAATTACTTTAATAATTGACAATGTATACTTATACGAGATGCGCAACACTTGCTTAACGGAACCTTTAGGCGCTTGTACGCTCTATAGTACTCTAGAAGTCTAGACACTAACGGTCAGCCGCCTAAGCGGTTCAACTGCTATTCTAACCGTGTGACGAGGTTTGACTGCTATTTCGGTTAACCGCAATGAAATTAGTAATTTTGAATAATTTGCTGTAGTGGAAATAAAGTATGTTTTTTATCGTAGCAATAATAAATCCAATAAATTTCATGTTTCGATTTAAATAACGACAATATTATATATTTTCGTTTTTTTGATAGAATATCATGAATAAATTGGGTTCTGCATTAACAAATTATGTAGTTTTAAAGTACTTGTCAAAAGCACAAATACTTAAGTGCTGTTGATAACGGCATAACTAATTTCTACTTTACTATTAATTGAAACGTACGTTAATGTCATTCATTTATTTTCTACTATTAGGCATATTTTCAGGTTAAATAAGCTAATAACGTTCGTTTTAAATAGTGTTCTATTTCGTGCAATATAGAATAGAATTTTGAACGAATAGCTATTGTTTCTTAAACATATTTAGGTATATATTTAAAAGTTCAGCATATATCAGTTGGTAACTCAAGCCCGTATTTTATTACTTACTGGCAGCGCCCCGCGGTTTTACCCGCGCTGTACCCGTTCCCGTGGGAATTTCGGGATGAAAAATAGCTTATAACCTCGCCGTTGAATATGGCCATCTATTACAAAAAGAATTATTCAAATCGGACTGATAATTTCTGAGATTACCTCGAACATACAAACAAACAAACAAACAAACAAACAAACTTAAAAAAAATCCTCTTTATAATATTATAGTATAGAGAAGTATTTTATTACGCCCCGCGGTAATACAAGTTCCCGTGGGAATTTGGGGTTGAATAATATCCTATAACCTTTCCGTTGAATACAGCTATCAATTGCAAAAAGTATTATTCAAATCAAATTGGTAGATTCTGAAATTAGCGCGTTCAAACAAAAAAATAAGCTCTTCATCTATATCCTATTAGTATATAGATAGCACAAAATATATAGACACGACAGAAAAATATAGAGGGGTTGATGAACTCACTCCAGTGGTAATCTTTTTAAGTAAACGTGTGACAAACTGAGATGTATGTGTGCGAGAGACACATTGTATACGGGCTTTCGATGAGTTGTTGGTGTCAAAAACTGGAAATGTAATTTATTAAATGGGAAACTGGTACGTTCTACAGAAAATACAAAGCTTATTAAAAAGTTGCGTTCACTCAAAGTCGTATCAATGAAAATTATATAACGCCGCTTCTTAATTATTCCATTACAAAACATACGAAGTATAAACAAATGCAATTTAAAAAACGAAATTGAGCAGAATAAGCTCGTTATAAAATAAGATAACGCTATTAAATATACATATATGTATGTATTAAATTCGTCTCTAACACGATTCTTTTATGTTAAAATAATTTTTATATCTGCTTTCACTCACAACTCATGTTAAGAAGATTAACTAAGTAATTCTGTAGCAAGAAAATCAAATAGGACTTAAGACTTGTTTTATGAGTATGTAACGCGAAACTCCTCAAGTTAGAATAAGGTTCTGATTAAATATTATGTAACGTTAGTAGCATTCGTAAATCTTACTATTTTTAACATACAGTATTTATAGTATACTAGCTGTCGCATGCGGTTCCACCCGCGACCCAATAGATGTCGCTAGTGTGAATTTAAACCATCGAGGTGGCACCCAAACGCATACAAAAAAATATTCAAATCGGTCCAGTCGTTTAGGAGGTGTTCACACACGTACAGTAAAATTATACATATAAAGATATTTTAAATAAGAAATTTAAAAAAAATTACATGTTCACTTCTATGTTTAACCTTGTTCCGTAGTTATGCATTATTTTCGTAGCCAGGGTTGCTACGTACCTCGTAGGCCGTTCGTAGCAAACCACTACGAAATATCTTTGTAGTAATTTATCGTAGCAAGTCAAGAATGTAATTAAATGTAGCTCATAACTAATGTACCTTTATATTACCAACTGGCAGCCTTTGGATAGCTGCCTCTCGTATTTCGTCCACGAAATTTTAAATTCGAAATTAATTAATACGTTAAAATTGTTATTTCCATAAATTATGATCTATATAATAAAAATTAATAAATGCGTTAAAAAGATTTTCTCTAATTGACGGCTGTCTATAATGCGAACCTTAATAACATTCTATCTTTTGTTTTTAACAGTCTCTTAATTTTTTGTAAAATCTGTGAAGGTATAGGACCAGAATAAATGTGATTTATCGAATGTGCTAAAATTTAAGTCTGTAATCTAATATCGAAATGAATCTATCGGCTGTAACTAACGCTATAAATATTGTTATAATCAAAGTATCTTAAGTTGAAATGTTTGTTCAGAAAGCCCGTTGGCACAGTGGCAGTGAGAGCGCTTACTGTGTCGGGGGTTGCGGGTTCGATTCCCGCCCGGAGTCAACAATATGTGCAGACATAGTTGTTGGCGACGACGTCTGGGTGTCAATTATATATTCTTATAAAGTATTTGTGTATATATATGTAGTACTATCAGTTAGTTAGATTCCATATTACAAGCTTAGAGCTTAGTTTGGGTCTAATTAACCGTGAGTGAATTTGTCCAGGTATATTTATTTATTTTATTTATATATTAATAAAAAAAGAAAGCAGACAATAAACGTTGCATAGCTCGTCGTTTTGTGATGTTTAAAGAGCAATACTATAATATCCTGCTCTGTACCCGATCCTGCGGGACTATCGGGATAAAATGTATCCCATGTATTATTCTGATGTATAACCTATATTACTGTAAAGTTTCATCCAAATCCGTTCTGTAGTTTTTGCGTGAAAGAGTAACAAACATACATACACCTCAAACTTTCGCATTTATAATATATATTAGTAGGATTCATTTCAGTTAACGCTAAATCAAACTACGCCACATGCGATACGAAACAGTACGCAGTAACAATATGATATATGAGCTTTGGACTTTGACCCTTCCGTCCTTGATTTTGTGATACGAACCTATTGTGTGGCGCCATTTATCAGACACTGTAGCTTCCATTTACGATTCATTGGAATCTCCTTAGAAACCTTTATTCAATTATTTTATTTGTTTAGTCGTAAAAAAGTAAGACCGTGTAGGTTAAGAGTCAAACAAAAAAAGATAGAGTATTTAATCTTCAACTGTACTGAGGGATGCTTTTAACTATACCTATTCAATCCAATTCTATCGAAAATTGGTATAATATAACTGACAAACTCAGATACGTCATTTAAGTTAACATCACATGTTATAAATTCACATTAGAAATGATTCATAAATCTCTTTTAACAGTTTAAAGGAATCGCTAAGTGCCGCAGAAAATCTTCTTCTTCTTCATCGAGTGGATGGTCAACCTGACCAATCCTGGTGTCAGAGTTATTGAGCCGCCATAGGCCTCTGACATGGCTCATGTAACGACTACTATCCGTAGAAAGTAACCGGGACCGAATGCTTAACGTGCCCTCCGAAGCACGGAATCATCTTACTTTTCGGGCAATCAGGTGATTCAGCCTGCAATGCCCTAACCAAACTGAGGACAGTCTCACAAAGTGATTTTTGTGAGATATCCCCACCGGGAATCGAACCCGGGACCTCCGGGTCGTGAGCCGAGCGCTCAAACCACAAGACCACGGAGGCTAAAATTGGTATAATATAACTACCGAACTCAGAGACGTAACATCACATGTTTAGAAATGACTCATAAAATCTCTCTTAACAGTTTTAAAGGAATCGGTAGTGACTAAGTGCCGCAGAAAATCATATTAATAAATGATTTTTCAATAAAAAAAAACTTTAGGGCCGACACTGCGTTAAGCGTGCGCACGCCGCGTGTGGCTTCATACAAAAGTGAACCGCCGCAGTGTTGGCCCCTAAAGTTCTTTTTCGGAAGCGACCGCAGTAGCAAGTAGCAAATGCCGACCGCAAGCTATCTTATAGACCTTAGTTCGTTTGTAAAGCGCAAAGCGTGTAAATGTCAAGTGCAGGCGCGGCACTTGACCCGCAACCGCACTTGTGTCTTGCGTTTCCCCTAATATCGAATGAAGTGCTTACAAACCATGCCAGTGCAGGTACGAGTAGATATAAGTTTTTAATAACGATTGTTATTTGGTTTGGTACTACGGTTTTTGTGATTGAGCTGTAACGTAAAAAAAATCTACACAATAACGTAGCATAGAAACACGGAGATACGAGTTTGATTAAATTTGTGCCTACTTTAATGTTTGGAAGTTAAACTTAATGTCCCTCAAACGTAGAAACACAACGTTTATAGCGCGGTCTGTTACAACTATTAAGTTAAGGTTTTATGACGATATAGTTTATTACATCTATCCTAGATAAAAATAAATTTGAGTTTATTCATTTTATTATTGGATCTGTCTATTTCGTCTAATGATCTCATTTGCTTTTTCGCGCCGAAGGGAAATGTTTGACGTTTGAGTTTTACGTATATCTGTGGCATCGTAGCTCTACTTAAAGAACTCTTACACATAACCTAAGTTTGTTTGTATAATGTATATAAAATTGCAATGAAAAGTTTAAAAGACTTTTCATTGCAATATACAAAGAAAAAATATACGAAGCTAGAATACTGAGTCCACTTAAACGAAAGGTTTCATTTTTCAAAGCTTTGAAACATTTTGCTCAAAACTTCTCTGGTATTTTTATTACTTTGTATAGTACCTATCTGTTTTATTTTGTTCTTTGTACTTTTGTTTTTACTGTTGACACAGTATCAAAACTTAAAGGTAGCTTTTGATTTAAATTGTATTTAAACAGAAACGTAAATAGTAAAATTATCACACGGTTTATAAGACTTAAAGTACGCTCTCAGCTTGTATTATGGAATCTAAATAACTGATACTACTACACAAATATTTTATAAGAATATGTACCCAATTACATATTCTTCAACTTCGTCAACAAGACGACATCGCTAACAACTATGTTTGCACATATTGTTGACTCTGGGCGGGAATCGAACCCGCAACCCCCGACACAGTAAACGATCTCACTGCCACTCTACCAACGGGCTTGTCAAGTTATGATGAGATGATGATGAGATGACAATAACAATTAGATTGAGATGCCACATCTTAATCGCAAAAAACTCGACCAAAAGTAGGGTTTCAACCGAGTTCATTAGTACTAGTTTAACATAATTATGTAGCGGTCAACTCGGCCAGTATTATTATATAGGTAATGTAGGTAAGCAGAATTAGTTAGGTAAAATCACAACTGTGAATCATGTAGACTATTCATTTGCTTTGAACTACGAAGATGAACACTCACATCCTGTAGACGAGTGGGAATCAGTTTCGTCTTCTCTCATATGGGAATGTGTAACCACGTGACTATCACGAGACATTCTAACGATCAATTTTATAATGATTCGAGATAGTTAAACCGCCTCGGTGGTCTAGTGGCACGTGTGCCAAGACTGAGGTCTCGGGTTCAATTCCCGGAGCCGAGCTGCACGATGCTTAGCATTAGCAATGAGATAACATCGCTTAGCTAAACTACGCTACGCTAGAATAAATGATTATATTAAAATTGAGATATTAATATTTTGAAACTTAAAACCTTCATCATTAAACTGATCGGGATTTTATCCTTTTGTTTAAAATCAACTTGTTTCGAAGGTTTTTATGAAATAAAAATTATTGTAGAAATAATTTATCGTGCCATTTGTTTTTGAGTAATTGGAAAATTTCAGAGATTTAAAATAGTTATTGGATCGCCGCGTAGATTAATTCGTGTTTTGTATTTATCAGAAGCTCAAAAAGTAACGAATAATTATTTTATTTGTTGCCAACTGCTGCTCTCAGAATGAAATATGATTCCTTGGGAGATGGTTAATGAGTCCTTACGCAGTAATACTTCGCTCTCCCGTGTTAATGAGATATTCGATGAATGAAAAATAATTGAAATTAATGAAAAAGATAGTTAGTCTCATTATGTGACGTCTCTCGGTTTTAATTATCTGAATTTTTTTTTCGACTACAGCGCAGTAAAGTAGTCATACATGAGACACGCATTAGACGCATTCCATGGACGCATTACTAAAGACATATCGTAGCTGACCTGCCAATTAACTGAGTTTGGAATAACTTTGTCTACAATAAAGTTGGAAAGATGGAATCGACCTATATACAATTTCATTGAAGATAACATGGAATGCGAAGCTAATGCTACAAGTACTAAGGAACTCTCCGAAGCTATAACTCATTAACTGGCGGAGAAATGGTACTAAGATATCCGGATTACTTCCTGTCTTGCTAGGACTGAAACGAGGTTAATAGGACTACATTACCATTTCTTCAAAGAGTATAAGATTATTTCTAGAAAATTCTTTTTGAATATTTGTTAATCATTTGTCAGTCATTTGTTGAGAATAATAACACAACTCAGTGACCAAAACACAACTTTTAATTCGATATGTTTGATGTTTTTGAGTCAAAGTAACTAATTGAAACTATACGCGCTATTTATTTTAATAAAACATTATATTTCCGTATAAACTTGTATATTTTTTCACATTCACATTTTCATATAAAAATTTCGGTATTTTTACATTCAATGAAAAATGAGGCTCAAAAGATACTCGAATTACTTCATACTTGTATTACTTTCGTTTTAATCTCATCAACTTTTAGGCGATTATCACACTGCCACGCATCACGCTGCATGTTGCGTTTTGACGCATCTACGCGCGTACTTGAGGGAGGGTAGATCTGTATCATCGTGCGGGTTTTCTACGCACCCACGTGCGTAGTTGCGTTTTGTGGATCACGCCCGCTTCGAGATCCATTTTCAAATACACGTCAAATTCCTCCTAAATCACGCACGGCACTGCGGGACTGTGTGCCATACCTTGCGTCTCTCCATGCACCTACGCACTTTAAACGGGACCAATGGGAATGACTAAAAAAAAAACACGTAAATCGGATGAGAAACCCCAGAGTGTACATACATAAAATAAAAAAATAAAAAAATATATACCGGCCAAATTAGAACCACCGCCTTCGGTGTTTGAATTCGGTTAAAAATGAATTGTTTCAGTTTTAAAATTTATAATCAGTTGTCTTTACTAGAATTCTCTTCAAAAAATATCTCGCATGATCATATATATCTATCAACATTGAATATTAATATTGCAACGAATATTTCACAGTAACCTATAAAAATGTTTTACGTCATGGTCTAAAATTAGACGTAGTTGATTTAGTACCTGCTTACATCACGATATTATTTATTGAGATTTTAATATATCAGAAATAACAGCTCTATTTTTATTGTTTATTACTATAAGTATGGATTTATTATGCCTGTATGTATTTATCTGTGTTTAACTCACATTTTATTTCTCCAGAAATACTCGTATCGTTCTTGTAGGATAAAAAGCCTAAGTTACTTTTAAACATCATACATCTGCCAGTAAAATCGGTTCAGTAATTTTGGAGGATATACCAACAAAGACATACCTACAGAAGACAAGGCAGAGCCACCCTACTTGCATCCCTGAAATAAAATGATAAACACATTACTTCACTTCCATACAATTGTATGAATTAACCCTACAGGGTGTCATTTTAAAAAAATTGCCTTAATAAAAAAAAATTATTGTTGAAATTGTTTAGCCCTTATGACTAATAGTTTAGGCTGTGGGTTATCTATTTCATTAAGACAAAGAAGACAAAGAAGACTATGAGATAGAAAGCCGAGGTTGCGTGGTCGTTAATGACCACAAAATGTGGTACAAGTAAATTGTACAATTCGTATTCAATATAAAAATGTGCCTACCAAAGCGATGTCATGTGGGTCATCAATATGTGTATTGGTATAATATGTGTGGTACACGCTTAGTGGTGCTGTTTGTGCAGACGTGCGAATGGTACCATTATCTTGCTAGTATCAAGTTGGTTACTTTAATATGAATTTTTTTTTTTTTTTTACGTAACACCAAAATCAAAAGAACGCCGTACTGAAGTCATTTGCATAGTTCCATAGTTTCTTTATAATTTCATCTCAACGCTCCCCTCAAAATTGTGAAGTTTTATTTCTTTTATTTTTTCTTCCTTTCAATGCCTTATAGTAATATAAATAATTCAAAAAGGAAACAATGAATAAATTATGGGTAAAGCTTGAATTAATTGCTTTCATTTTAACGATCTTTATCATACATATTTATAAATGCACCCTTCTTTTATACGATTTAGGTAGAAAACAGTGGATTTTTGGCTAATTAAGCCATGGCCATATGCATGGTCGTCGAAAAGCGTGAAATACGCGCTACTTAGTGTCGGCTGATGGATGACACACCTACCGGCCCAGCCCGACCCGGCGCGACATGAAAACAATAACTTCTCGAATACATGGAACCCGTCAGATAGCTTGATGCCATATATTGACATAATTTATTAGAAGTCTTACGCCCATACCACAGCCCATACTCAGAGACACCAATTGCTTCTCACCAATTAACCAATTAACTAAAGATTGAATGAGAGATTTTTCCTTGTAATGTATGAAAATAACTTATAATAGCTAGATGTCAATTTAATGATAGATTAAATATATATATCTACATTAATATTATAATGAGGAAAACTTTGTTTGTTTGGTTGTAATGAATAGGCTCAAAAACTACTGGACCGTTTTTAAAAATTTTTTCACCATTCGAAAGCTACATTATCCATGAGTAACATAGTTTATTTTTTATCCCAAAATTCCCACAGGAATGGACACAACGCGGGTAAAACCGCGGGGCGCTGCTATGTACTTATATTGTGGTTAGAGTCTGTTGTCATTATAAGACTGACATTAGGTTCCTATTCAATACAAGAACTATATCTAACTATGTACTCGTATATTAATGATAATTTAACATCATTGAATTCTACTACATAGTATAAGGAAACAATACATATGAGCTAGCGGTGTCGTGTGGTGCCGGGTCAGCGATTCCGATTGCTAACCGTACAATTTCAGAGAGTGCCTTCAGCAATGACGGCCGAAATCGGCTCATTATCAAAAGGCTGAGCTCAGTATCAAATGGAGTTCTTATTAAGCAATATGGTGATGATATAATAAAGCTAAATAGACTAGCAGCGCCCCGCGGTTTTACCCGCGTTGTGCCCGTTCCCGTGGGAATTTCGGGATTATTTTTACATAAAAACCTTCCTCTTGAATCACTCTACCTATTACAAAAAACCGCATCAAAATCCGTTGCGTAATTTTAAAGATTTAAGCATACAGACAAACAGACAAACAGACACGAAACAGACACGACTTTATTTTATACTATGTAGTGATAGATAGCCACATTCAACAGGACAGTATTTTTTTTTCTGTAATTCCAACGGGAACCGCGGAAAAACCGGGGGGCGCCACTAGTATGTATAATATTATGCTCGAGAACTCGAGTTACCTTTACTAAAAGGTTGTTGGTTTATTATAAAAGAACCCTGAATTTATTTTTTTAGGTTCCGTTATCTTAAAGTATTTTTCAGTAACAATTTTACAAGCGTATTCTTGAAACTTACGCATTATTTAAATTAAATTTGCCACAAAATCTAGACTCAGTAATAGAATGTTTAAATACAGAATTTCATTGAAGCAAATTTGCCAGTACTTGGTTTTATGTGTTTATAATTCAACGTAGGTACATAATAAGCCGCAGAGAACAATTTAATGATGTACTTTATTATTCTTTATGACTGAATATCGTGTTCATTTAAATACCTTAATACTTTAATAACTTGAGCTTAACAAACAGACTGGGTACCTAAAATGGTAATGTAGATACTTTATATGTATATATATCATTATCTAACAAACAAAGATACTTATTAACCTCAGAATGTTTCCCAATTTAGTTTATGTTAATAGGAAGCCTCAATTATCCAAATGCCGGGTGTTAATTTGCTAAGTAAAATGGTTTCGGTCTCCAAATGTGTAACGTTCCATCTTGTTTGTTTCAGGAACCGGATCACAATTACAAGAAAATGTTTCACAAACATACCAACACCTAGATGTAGAAACATGATGATAGATGAGTTGGAATCTATGAATAATGAATCGAGCATCCTTTATGATTACATGGTGTTCTCAAACAGTTCCCTGGGAACCAGGTTGAATGACTCGAGTGCCAACAAAACATGGATAGATTATGAGGCGGTGTGCAGCTTAACATCCTCAGAGGACTTCCTCTCATCTACATTGTTCCAAACATGCGTCTACCTTATGTATTGCATTGTTTTTGTCGTAGCTCTTCTAGGGAATGGACTCGTCTGTTTCATTGTACAGACCTCACCGCGGATGAAAACAGTAACCAACTACTTCATAGTGAACCTTGCCATTGGAGATATTCTAATGACCCTGTTCTGTGTGCCGTTCTCCTTCGTATCTATGTTGGTGCTCCGGTACTGGCCCTTTGGGGCGACAATGTGTAAAGTGGTGAACTATTCGCAAGCCGTGTCGGTGCTAGTGAGCGCCTATACATTGTTGGCTATTTCTATTGATCGTTATATTGCGATTATGCATCCGTTGAAGCCGAGGCTCGGGAAGACGGCTGCTAAGTTGGTGGTGGGTGCCGTGTGGGGCGGAGCGCTAGCGACCGCAGCGCCGATATCCGTCGTGTCGCAGCTGAAGAGGCCCACACCATGGCATGAATTCTGCTCAGCGTAAGGGTGTTACTTATGTGAGTTTATTGGTTTCAAAAGAGTGGTTTTTAATGAATGTTAAATTAGCAGAGATATCTGCCTCGAGCAGTGGGACCATGCAGAGCAAAGCGAGCAGTACACGTGCCTGCTGCTGGGCGTGCAGTTCGCGCTGCCGCTGCTGGCGCTGGTGGCGACGTACGCGCGCATCGCGCACGCCGTGTGGGGCGGCCGCCCGCCCGGCGAGGCGCACGGCGAGCGCGACTCGCGCATGCAGCGCTCCAAGAGAAAAGTCAGTACGCACGATTCATAAGCTGACTTACTTATGTGCAGAAAATTTTCTAAATTCTTTTTTTTTATTTCAACACCATCTCCCGCAAATAACAGAATAAGATTAATTAAGACGGATCATGACCCTCATGAACGCCAGACTACATTAGAGGGTTTCTAGATACCCAAGGGCTATAATTATTACTTAGAATTTACAGTACGTATTTATAAATATTATACAGTATGGAAGATTTATTCAGTTCTGTCATAATTATCCTACTTTGAACCGGTCGGTATAAGAGACCCATTTTTTTGATAAATAAATGTACCCGGACAATTTCAATCACGGTTAATTAGACCCAAACTAAGATCTAAGCTAATAGTAATATGGAATCTAACTAACTGATACTACTACATATACATACACAAATACTTTATAAGAATATATAATTGACACCCAGACGTCGTCGCCAACAACTATGTCTTCACATATTGTTGACTCCGGGCGGGAATCGAACCCGCAACCCCCGACACAGTAAGCACTCTCACTGCCACTGTGCCAACGGGCTTGTCAAAAATATTTAAGTTTACAATAGTAAAAAAGTAATTCAAGATGAACACGACACGCTCCCGTGCAAATTATGAATCGCTTGGATAGTAGTACCTAACGCGATTCCGTGTCCGTGACCGCACTCTGCAAGAATTATGCACGTTTGGCTTGGTCTTTAAAGTTTTGACACGTACACAGGATAACCATTTTAGACTATTTATAGTATGTACAAGCAATTATATACAATTCCATGCTGCGTTTCCATTAAAACGTAGCGCATCTGTGAGAATGTCAAATGCGTTATTTGACAGTTTCAATGCGTTGTGTTTGAATATGCCCCGCCCAGCTCCGCTCTGCTCCAATGGAAACGCATTCTATTAAAGAATCAGTTATAGAAGTAATTCTTAGGTCCAATCAATCAATTCACAGGGTTTAGCAAGGGGTCAGCAAGTTTAAGATAAAGAAAATCATAGACAATTAAAAAGAATAACTGAAATTTTAATTTTTTACTGGAGTTTGAAGAATTGAGCCTCAGATTAAACAAGATGGCGAGTTGAGAGTAGCGAGTTTAAATAAAACGCGGATGTTAGGGTGCATTCCCGGAGCGGAGCGGTGCGGAGTGGTGTGGAGCTAAATTGATTAATCACACTGCGTTATGAAGAAATTTGATAACTAAAAAATTCAATGCGTTCTGATTGATCACTTGAGTTCCTCACCGCTGTCCTTTATTTCTAAGGAAACTCACCGTAACCGAATACCGAATTTCTCACTCGATTCTTGCCTACTAGCTGAATCTAAACGAAACTTTAACGAGGTTCATTTGTTTCTTAGATGGTGAAGATGATGGTGACCGTTGTTGCTGTCTTTACCGTCTGCTGGCTCCCTCTCAACGTATTCATAGTAAGTTAGTTTATTTATCCTACGCACACCCTCCACCAGGCCATACCTTACCATGGCCTATACGGGTGTCCCTGAACAGAGTCCGCGCTCAGGTGGGGCGTTGCAGATCCAATCGAGTGTCTAATCTATGTCTAGTATAAAAGTATGTTTTTACGCTGGAAAGTAAGTCCTAATCCTTTATAATTATCACGAGACAAATTTTATAAAAGAAAATGATGATACAATTTAAACCCTGTACTGACGTAAAATTATTTCATTCGAGTACATTACTCTCGTCTGTAGTCAATATACGTTTCGTAAGCAAATTATGAGTCAGCTTTTGAATAATAATTTTGGAATTCATGAATGTATTATTTTTAGTATTAAACGTTTCTTTAATATATAACTTGAGAGACATAATTACTAGGTATGTATATTTTATGTAAGTTTCTTTGTCAATAAACGTAGGTTCTTATATAATGTCAGTCGCCATAGACGTAAGAAAATGAAAAATCGTGGGTTTCCACTGGAATAACTTTTACAAACTGTCATTTAAGTTATGAAACAACGCTATATAATGGCCGGTTCACATTATTCCAGTCCAGTGATCCAGCGAGCTAATCCAGTCCAGTGCTGGACTGGAGCATATCGTTTACATTGTTCCAGTCTTTTAAGAGTAGCTGGATTGGTCCCCAAAACAATTGACTCGTATTCACTGTTCAACGTTTAATCTAGCACTGGATTGCAACTGGAATGGCTGTCTACACTATTCCAGTGGCGCTGGATTAGGTGAGCTGGAATGAAAAGTTGACGGTCTCTCCAGTCACTGGACTGGAATGCTCACTGGAATGGGTACATTCCAGTGTCGGTACACATTATTCCAGTAGCATTCCAGTACTGGATTGGATTGCTGGACTGGAATAATGTGAACCGGCCATTACACTTTTTAACGAACGTATGTTACGTTTACCAACAGTTTGAAACAACCACCCTCAATAATAAATGATTAGCATACAGTGTTAAATGTTAACATAAACTATATTATTAATAGGTGTTATGGACGGTCCATGAGCAGGACGAGGAGTGGAGCCGGTGGCCGGGCATGCCGTACGTGTGGTTCGCGAGCCACTGGCTGGCGATGTCGCACTCCTGCTACAACCCCATCATATACTGCTACATGAACGCGCGCTACCGACGCGGGTTCAAACAGGTAACGTGATGCATGGGCTCGGGTGTGGGCCGAGGCGGGGCGGGCTAGCCATGTGCCATACCCTGTGGTGTGATAGTATTGTAGCAATGTATTTGTCACCGTAATGTTTTAAACGCAGTTAGTTTACAATCTATCTCGCGTACCCCTTACAATTTAACTGTGAAATTGTGAATGAAACGACAAAGTTGTCACCGTATTATAAACATTTAAACTTTCTTCAGAAAAGAGGAGTACTTATATATTCGTAACTTCATAAGTCGGTCCCTTTTATCAAAGTTTTTATGTTTGTTTTTAAAGTTTATTCTGATAAGTCCCATAAAAATGTTTTAAATTAATACAGTTGCTTTCATTTGTAAGATGCCGAATGTACTTCAATTTGAGATCAACACAATCCCTGGTGATTTCTAAATCTTTCAAAGTTACGGGTTAATAGGGTGTAAGCGTTGTCATTACGTCTTTAAAGTTTCACATGATTACACTTTGAAATTATAGGTATAAAGTTTGAATGGGCGTATAAAGCTTTACTCAAAGGATTTATTAATATTAGCTTTATTAAAATTTGGTAGAAATGTAATTTGACACGAGTTTCACCCCGAAGTTATTTTTTTTATCCGCGTTATGCCCGTTTCCGCGGTAATTTCGGTTCGACTTTTACCTTCTCCCTGAATGTAGTTATTCATAACAAAATAATTATACAAATCGGTTTGGTAGTTTCTGAGATAGCGCGTTCAAACAAACTAAAAATCTAACTCTGAGTAAAGATAATCCTAACTAATATTATAAATGCGAATGTAACTCTGTCTGTCTGTCTGTTACGCTTTCACGCCAAAAATATTGAACCGATTTGAATTAAATTTGGTACACAGTTAGACCAGAGCCTGAGTAAGGACATAGGCTACTTTTTATTGCGACATTCCCGCGGGAACGGGTACAACGCGGGTGAATCCGTGGGGCGCGGCTAGTGTATATTCTTAGATATGGGCCAATGAATAAATATATAACATAATTTATTCAAATAATGAATAATAGATACAGAAGGTCTATCCTATTTAACAGTCGTATAATTGATATTTTACATTAACGTTCATATCTAACCCTTACCGAATTAATTAATTAACAGTCAACATGTCAGTCACAACAAAGACCTCGATCAATTTCTATTAGATATTCATACATCGTTCACACTGAGAATATTATTAGTAACAGAAGTGCTCATGTCATTGTTCTTAATATATTCACAGATAGATTGCTTACGTATCTATCAATTCAACTTTAAACGCTTGTAGGTGGAGTTTAGTGCTCGGAGATACGAGTATAACAAAATAATTGTTTATCTACTTACTACGTTCTTACCGTTGATTTTCATGTCAGGTCCTAATAAATATTCTTTTAAATATCAAATAGAAGATCAAGTTTTTAACCGACTTCAAAAACCAAATGAGGAAGTAATTAGGTCCGAGTTACTGATTTCATAAGTTTAAGCAATTTTAAGTTCAGTCTTCTGTGACCAAGGTTCCTGTTAAGGTTCGAGCACATTATGCCGGGCCGCAGCGGGGCGGAGCGGGCCGCAGCGCAGCGCAAAATGTTTACCTAGCACATTAGTGACGGGCCGGGTCACAGTGCATTGACGGATTTTGAGTTCAGTGTACTGCCAGAATTTGCATGCAACTGTACGTTATGGATAGCTCTGACGAAGAACTTTCTTCAAATAAACACGTGCGCGCGTGCGCACCAATCCGCTAGCTATAGCACACTGTTGACGGGGCGCAGCGGGGCGGGGCGGGCCGCATCGCACGGACGAGATCCGCCTCGCATTAATGCGAGCCGCTGCGGCCCGGCACAGTGTGCGATAATCTATACAAATTGTATTAAAGCGATTTGAGCGGATTTTTGCGCTCCGCCCCGACACGCTGCGGCCCGGCATAATGTGCTCGAACCTTTAAGGGACAGAAACGTCGGATAAAAATGTAAAATAAAATCGAAGTGTATCCGTAAACGTCAAATTCAAAATAAGACCGATTTTTAAAATATTCGAATTACTCCAGTTCTTTAAGCGTAATACACACATAGTGCGATCTCGCACCCGACCCGCACCCGCACTTGAGCTCTTGGCATTTATTTAAAAAAATGTCAAAGCTTAAACTTTTATGCTTATTATCTGTACCTATCTGATAATATACACTATTCACAAAAAATCAAAATTATTGTGGTTTGTTCTACGGTATTTTAGGCTAAGGCGACGATTACACGTAAAGTATTTACTGTGATCCATCAGTAAATAATGACGTATCGTGGTATTTACTGAACGTGTAACCTAATGTATTGATGGATGTCAGTATTTATTGTTGGATTTCTAGATTTCTTGATTCTGTCTGTAATGATGATCCGTCGGATTATGATTAAAAAAGGTGTTACTATTGTCAGAAGTTCTTCAAAGCAGGGTTCAGGCATTCGAAAATAATTCTCGTAATTATCCATTTCACCATGTAATTTAATTTCTGCCATTAAATTCAAATGTGTGTACCTTTCTCTTTGTTGTAACCAATTTTTTGCCTATCGCTTTCGCTTGGCCTTTTTATTTAAACTAAGTGCTAAAATAATAGCCACGCAACCTTTAATTTTGAGCTCTGTGGCCATTTTAGACGTGTAAACAGCAGGAGACCGGACACAATACTGACGTAATAAATACTGTACGTGTAGGCTGGTGTATTAACCCATTTAGACCGGAAACTATTTTTGTTAAAATGTTGTGTTTTTATTGCCGATATCTATCAATAGGAGTCTTATGATCAGAAAAATCACATTAAAAAAAATCTGTAATAAAAGGAGGGTCGTAGGGGGGCCGTACCCTATGTGGTACGGTAGGACTATACGCATACAAAAAGTTCGATATTTTTAGCAACTAATTTTATTCAGTTTTTGTATAATACATAATAAAACATTTTATTTTGATACATATTTCGCACTTGGCACATTTTGTCAGGCATAGTTTATGACATTGTCCACATCTTATCCGTTTTCCTTGCTCAGTATCGTGGTGTTCTTCGTCATCAGATGATCAAATGCTATTGATGGTGGACGAATAGGACCCGATTTTTGGCAATGGTTCATTTTATTTCAGATATATGTATAATAAGACATAGAACAATTTGCAAATCCATCTTCCCACCAGTATCTCCGCACAGCAGCCACGCAATTTGCTCAGACATGTCAATGCAAACGATGGAAATCGCGTGGAAATCCATAATTTGCCTCTTAGTTTGCTTCAAGCACCAGCTGAAGTGGCTAGAGGTTCAGGAGATCCAGAGGTTGATGAGGACGTAGCTTGTGGATCTGAAGAGCCCTTACAAAAAGAATCCAAGATTTATGGGTGAAATAGGCAAGACTTACCACCAAAGTATTCATTACGAATATGCATTCAGGGCAAAAAGTGGTACATGCCTCTAATCTTGCCTGGTCCACCTATAAATCTTCATCGGTCTGATCGGCATTAGCAGTTGCAGGTGGCAGTACGAAAATATCATATTCTTGCTCATGACTACTGGTACTCGTCTTCATCTTCAAAGTTTGTTGCAATATCGTGCAGAGTCAAAGACCTAGAATACAAATATATGAATGTAATAATAATTTTAGCAAAATAGTACCCAAGATATTAGTTTCCCGTGGGAATTGAAGGATAATTAACAGCGAATATTATGTAAAAAAGTAATAACCTTATACATACCAAATTCCATTTAAATAACTCCAAATTTTACAAAATATGTCACTAACCAAGTATTTTTCAAATGTATGAAATACTAGTGATTTTAGATGTCGTATAGGCCTACTGTACCGTATATGGTACACCTACTTTCAAACGGTATAATTCTTACAAAACTGTATTTACCGATCATTTTTAGTTGTTATAGTATTGACTATATTATAAACTTTAGGATATAACTAATAAATAATATTATTTACCAGAAATAATTCTGTAATTACCTTCTCGAAAACATTGCAATTATTTTTTCTCGACCCAGCTCCATATATTCACAAGTATTTTCAAAATTACTAGTAAAAACTATGTTTTATATTTTTTTACATAAAGCTAACAAATCAAGTTAACTAATAAACAAGTTAAACTTTAAAAAAAAAATATTAGCAACGAATTATATTTTTTTAAACTTACTGTACCCTATGTGGTACGGTAGGTCTAAATGGGTTAATCCATCAGTAAATACTGAAATCCATCAATAAATACTGTATTGACGGATCACAGTAAATACTTTACGTGTAATCGTCGCCTTAGAGTAAATGTCGCACATCATATTAAACAATCTGGACGTCACCTTAAGTAATAATTTGTTACAGGTGTTTAGCTGTATCCTTCGCACTCGGTCAGACACCCCGTCTCGTCACAGATCTAGTTTAGGAGAAGGATTACCAATGTCAGGTAAATTATTTACCTACTTTATATATATATTTATTTAAACCTATATTGTCGCACTACTGAGTAAAGGTCTCCCCCAAGCATCGCCAACCCACCCTGTCCTTTGCGAACACCCACCAATCGCTGTTCAAGGCGATTAGGTCGTCTCACCAACGCTTCCTCGGTCGACCTCGACGTCGCCTTCCTTCGATTATTTTTAAATTTTATGTTCATAAACTCTGCCATCCTACTGCAAGCCAAAGGGACACCTTTGCCATCCTACCACCGCTAATGCAGGTTATTTTCCTGCTGGTCTATTTCGTTCCACCTTTAATAACGCATATCGAAGTAGAAGAACATTCGACGGTATTTTAGAATAGTCCGTATAATTATTCCATATACTCCGCGTGTACATTATAATATGACTATTTTCGTTCGTTGTTTTAATATCTATGACCGCCCAACTGAGTGTAAGTAATGCGTTGCGACACAATTACACTTTGTATTAACATGGACATACTCGTATAAACACCTTGTTCACACTTTAAAGTTTTATTACCGGCGAGACCCCATTCCCCTGAGAAGTTAGTAATAAAATGTAGTCTTAAATCTTCTGTCCTAAAGACTACATTTTATTTCAACTCCTACTATTTTACGAAGTTAGATAACATTTATAATGAAATCACGGTCTATAATATTTTCATAAATCCCCCTATATTGAACCACATTTTCATGAATTTATTTTGGAGTTAGAGTTGAGTTTGTGCGACCTCAGTTTATTTCTGGTCTGAAATAAAAATTGTGACCGTCAGGTAAAATTGAGGTTTAAAATAGAAGGTTCGGGTTACGGCTTCTGGTTTTCAGTGGTGTGTTTGTGATTTAAAAGGGTTCCAACTTCCATAAATACCATTGACGTTATCACAAGGTGATCAACCAACAAAAAACAACACTTGATGGTTTTCTTGTCAAGTTTAAGTTCGTTCTTTACGACTGAACAAACTTAGTTACGTACAGTCCGGCAAGTATAACTTGGCGCGGCTATGCGCCACTGTGTTCAATGTCAATGTACTTTAATAACTGCTTCTCTTGTACCACTTTTTATCACTTTAGGCATGATGATAGCACAGTAGTTAGCAAAATATTCGCAACGATGTTTACTATGAACTCGGAAGTGTCAAAGTGAATTTTCAAGATGACCGTTTTAGTTCCTCAAATCGCCACCGCCAACTTATACTTGCCGGACTGTATCTATTTTCCGACATACTCCGACGCCAGGTTTGGATACTAATCTACTCTAACTTAGTACTTACTTGTTAACTGCTTTCCCCATGACTAAGAAATGATTAAGCCAACTCTATAACCTATAAATTAAGCACAGTAAGTTTTAAGTTATACACAATTTTCACCATTACAAAAAGTGTTCAATGGTTTCGAGAAACTAATTGTGTTTATCCATCGTTCACTGAAAACAGAAAGCAGTTAATCATAAATATATTATGAGAAATTGCTACTGACAGTCAATCTGTTTCTATATTGTGTGAAGAACAATCGAAACAGACCAGTCACTTCGCCGAAGGGTAATAACGGTTGTTTTGGTAATAACAGCCAATTAATTGGTTCAGCTCGATAGCACAGAAATGATTTAGATTTGATTCAGATACATATACAGCAGATATTATACCTATACAGCAGCGACTATCATCTGTCTTGCTTATCAGCCTTAGAAGAGATAGTCAGCGTGTTTCGGTTTGAAATTACTTTAAAAAACTGATAAGGAGGATCTATTTTAAGAATAAATTTCTAAAATTCTATCGATATATGAAAGGTAAGGTCAAACTAAGTTTATTTAAAACATAGTTTCTCTACCCGAGTGCTACACAAAGTTAACCACGTTAAAGTAAAAATATTTTACGGTAAATTTTTGAAAATCTCGGACTATTCATAAATACGTATTACCTACAAGTATGTAAGCACGGTGTTCACGACTAATGGCGTAATCACCATGGGTTAGTGATCTCAAACCATGCTAGAAAAGTAAAAAGCTTCGCTCGACCCGGGAATTGCAACCGAGACCTCAGTATTGGCAGGTGAGTGCACATACCACTAGACCACCAGAGGCGAAAGTATTTATATCTTTAATGCGATAGCGGCCTTTCCTTGGCCATGGGATGTGAAAAGCTAATACAAACAAACGTCTTATAATGTTATTTTAATAGTTGTTTCTCAACTGTATTCTCAAAACTAGGCCACTACCTTTGCAGGGTCTTTTTGTCCCTTCGACATGTTAATGAAAAAAGTTTCAATATTGAATAAAGGAGGATGGATGTTAAAAGTTTAGAGTGAGTGTGCGCTCGGACTTTTTCTTCCGAATTATGTTCTTCGTTTTACCTTAAGGTGTGGCTCTTCAGATTGTGAGCCCTTAGGGCCATATTTATAAACGTGTACTAAGAACTTTTTTGCTATCAAATAGTTTGTCACTTTTTGATTTATAACAAGCCCGTTAGCACAGTGGCAGTGAGAGCGCTTACTGTGCAGCTCGAGGGTTGCGGGTTCGATTCCCGCCCGGAGTCAACAATATGTGAAGACATAGTTGTTGGCGACGATGTCTGGGTGTCAATTATATATTCATATAAAGTATCTGTGTATATATATGTAGTAGTATCAGTTAGTTAGATTTCATAATACAAGCTTAGAGCTTAGTTTGGTCTAATTAACCGTGAGTGAATTTGTCCGGGTATATTTATTTATTTATTTTATATATGCAATTTTCTGAAGAGAAAAAGAGACAAAACACATTATAACAGTGTTTTTGTTTCACAGCGTTTAATAATAAGTTAGAGTATAATAACGTAATTTAAAACATAAACTTACATGTTTGTAAGAGTTTTTAATATTATTTAAATACGTTCACAAGATCAGAATTGCCTTTTTGAAATATAGGTACACTACAAAAATAGTAGATTGGGTACTTTTCGATTCCACCTCGGTGGACATACACCTTAGCTTAAATATAATAAGTAATTTGCCTAATGTGTTCGCCGAACTTATGTATACTTACTTGTTTAATCTACTTCGATCGCCAAACGTTCGTGTTCAAACTTTGTCCGGTGATTACCAATACCTACATAGTAATTATAAGCTGCAGTCATCCGTCGGCGACCCACTTATTGTAATTGCCTTAGTATCCCGAGGTATGCCTCTAGAATCTCTCATCTTGAGTTTCTATTCTTATTAAAAATACTTCAAATATATGTTATATTGTTTACGTTACCCTTTCTAAAGTTTGTCTATTTTACTTGAAAACTTTCGAATGTTTATACAACACTTGCTACAAATAATGCTTGAAAGTTTCACTCAGCCTTTCGAATGTAAGTATATTATACAATATTTGCAACATATAAGGCTTGAAATCCGCTTTTATGAAAATGGTGTTAGCGGTGCGGACTTTCAAAGAAAACATATGAATGAACGGAGTCTAGCGTGCGAACTTTAACTCTTAACTGTAGTTGTGGGTAAATCTTTGATCGCGTGTAAAATGACGGCGTCTGCTTCAGAAAATCATAATTAAAAACATAAAATTTTGTAAAAGTTATTGCTAAATGGTGATTGGTTAGTGCCTGATATACCTCGAGTTGACATTCCCCAAATAAGCGTACGCACGAATACATATCGCTTAAGCGAACTTATTGCTCAAGCGACAATCGATATGGTTGTGTTTGTTCGTCTAGGGGTACTGTTTAACGATCCTGCGTAAATAGGCAGTTTGGTAATGAAATTGATTTATTTTCCCATATTCTCTATTTGATGATTTGAATGATATTGGCACTTTTCTGGCGTACAAATATAAAGTTATTCGGAGTATAAATAGTACTATATACCTCTGCCCAGTAAAAGGTAGTACCGTAAGTATAATGCTCTTAATTAAAATTCAGGTTTCGACCTCGGGAGATTGAGCGTCAACCGCCATATTGAATCAAAGGTACATAATAAATTAATAACCGTTGATCTTATGACAAGACTTTTAAAAATATAAAGACAACAAACCTTCGCATATGTCTTGCATTTATAGCTTCATATTATTTTTATTATTGCACTAGCAGCGCCCCGCGGTTTTACCCGCGTTGTGCCCGTTCCTGGGGGAATTTCGGGATGAAAAGTAGCCTATAACCTTCCGTTTGAATGTGTCTATCCATTACAAAAAGAATCATTCGAATCGGATTGGTAGTTTCTGAGATTGTAAAGTTTGCTCTAAGCGGCTTAAAGCTTTAAAGCGGGCTTGTCAACCTAGACTCATCGAAGTATTTTTCATTACGTTACGACGACGAGTATACATTATATCAATGCCAAGAATATTTAATAAAAAATTAACATTCTTCCCGTTTATATAAGTCTTGTCTTTGTAGTGTCCAAGGCTTTTGGGTTATTGACCTAGGTATTTAGCTGGAGGTATTTTTCATTATGTTACTACTCGTACTACACATTATTGTCATCAGTTAATACTGAAATTATACTTACCATAAAAAAGGAAAAAAAAACGTTTTTAAGTAACAAATAGCTCGGCAAAACTTCACCAAAAAAAGTAATAAAACTATGACAAAAAACCGGCCAAGTGCGAGTCGGACTCGCGCACGGAGGGTTCCGTACTTTAATAAACGGCAAAAAATCATGTTTGTTGTATGGGAGCCCCTCTTGAATATTTGTTTTATTTTATTTTTAGTATTTGTTGTTATAGCGGCAATAGAAATACATCATCTGTGAAAATTTTAACTGTCTAGCTATCACCGTTCTTGAGATACAGCCTGGTGATAGACGGACGGACGGACGGACAGCGAAGTCTCAGTATGTAATAGGATCCCGTTTTTACCCTTTGGGTACGGAACCCTAAAAACCACGGACTTACTGTTACACTTCTCTATTTCGTGACAACAACCTTACGTATACTTTGTATAACACAATACTCGAACAATGTTAACACACACAATGAAGCTCATAAGCCGATTCCCTCTGCGTGTCAGCGGTTTAACCCGGGTCGACTTGATCGGAGTCTGCTCGGACCGAGTCCACTCGCGTGTCTTGGACTTGAGTTGTAACGGTAACATACTCGAACGTGGGCATCCAATTGGGGGGATCAGGATATATGTACATGCTAAAGCTCGGTCCGAGCTGACTGACCTGATTTGGATCATATCATATTAAATTATTTATATTATTTTAGAACCTGTTCCCACTTATCAGCTGTCAAATCCAGATTTTAGTACTTTCTAATTGAAGCAGAGAGCAGCTCTGTGGTGCTCAATTGGCCAATCATAACGCATTATGACAAGATTTTGGCAATGACAGTGTGTTGTTTGACATTTTCAATGTGTTGTGATTGGGTGGCCTTTGTTATTTCTAAAAACATTTTTATTTTTCGGCGCCAATACATGTCAATCTATAGACCGACAAATGTGATGTGAGCTTCGTATAATCCTTGGAATGCTTGGAATATAATCCAAGGCTTGGAACGTCTCGCTGTCGGGGTTCCGTGGACGCATCTCCGGAATTCCCATGTCCCCGACACAAGCGCCGAGGATGGAGACACAGCTGTGGTTTAGTGGGTGGATGCTATGAGCCCCGGTAGCGGGGGGAGCTTGTCCACCGGGTTGGTCTTCAACTGAAGCCTAGTTGCTTCTAAGTCTATCCAGGCTTCAGTCTTGGATAGACTTGGAAGTGGCCAACGCCGAAGTTGTTGGCATTGAGTCACACATACCCTGACTATTGGCTCCACCCAATAGTTGGGGATGCATAACAGGCATTCCACTTCAATAACAAAAAAAAAAAGGCTTGGAACGTCTAATTAATAACTTTATCTCTTTACAGAGATGATGGGAGTAAACGGGACACTACGTCACGGGAGCAATAGTGGTGGGAGTCGGATGAACCGAGTACCGACCTGCTCGTCCTGCGCGTCGGTCCGACGGGGGATGCAACACAACCACAAGCCCAGGGCCCTAGCGCCGCCCGTACGAGCGCTGTCTATAAGAACGAATTATAATTAGACAAGCCCACGGTCCTACATAAGAGCCTGCGCAACCTTGACTTGTTCAACGAGAATGAAGTTTTTAGTCAGTCTAACAAAAGTTGTTGGTATAGTTGATTTATTTCACAAGCGTCCTTAAACCATAATTATTGTAGTTGCAATGTGTATAGACACGTGTATTTGTGTGTGTAACTACTAGTAACGTTAGAGAGACCATTGTTTATATTCTTCATCGAGTGGATGGCCAACCTGACCAATCCTGGTGTCAGAGTTATTGAGCCGCCAAAGGCCTCTGACATGGCTCAAGTAACGACTATCCGTAGAAAGTAACCGGGACCGACGGCTTAACGTGCCCTCCGAAGCATGGACTCATCTTACTTTTCGAGCAATCAGGTGATTCAGCCTGCAATGCCCTAACCAAACTGAGGAAAGTCTCACAAAGATAATTTTGTGTGATATCCCCACCGGGAATCGAACCCGGAACCTCCGGGTCGTGAGCCGGGCGCTCAAACCACAAGACCACGCAGGCTGTTATTGTTTATATTCATTTGACGTAATGCACAACGAATAACTATTAAAAAAAACTTTTCTCCTTTTACTCAAACCTACTTTGCTGTTGCTTCTTCGTGATGCACACTAAGACAACTTACATAAGTATGGCTCAGAGGCGCTCGTGAGATAAAACAACTATATACGTTATTTTGTCTTATTATTTTAGCCATTACTGTCCCACTGCTGGGCAAAGGCCTCTCCTCTATCCCTCCATGCATGCCTATCCTGGGCCACTTCCCTCCAGTGGATAGGATCCGCAATACTGAACTGCGCTCCAGGACACAGATTATAGACGTCGCTTGCAAAGCGGCTAAGCTAAAGTGGAACTGGGCAGGCCACGTCTGCCGCATGTCTGAACAGCTGTGGGCAAAAACAGCCACTGAGTGGCAGCCAGATCCGGCAAACAGGCGGCGCGGCAGACCGAGGCGTAGATGGCGGGATGAACTCGACACATATCTCAGTATTTTGTCTTTGAAAATAAATCCTTGACGCCAAGAAATAATAGCGATATAAAACACTGAAACTTTTAATCTCTAACAAGAGATAAAAAGATGAGTTAATAGAAAGAATATTAAAAAGAACGGTGCAATACCCTATTGCCACGGTTGCGCTGTATTTGATAAAATAAGGACTAATGATAAAAGAGCGTAAATGTTGTAAAAAACTTCAAAATTACCGTTTAAACGTACTCTACCTACTCGAAAAATGAATATTCGGTGTAATCATAATCAGATTCACTTAGGTATATAGTGTTTTACTTTTTATAACATTTTATGAGGTGTCGAGATAACTGCGTGTGAAGCACCTACTTAGGTGCATATACAAAAAGTTGTGATTAGTTCTATTTACGTTCCTATTAAATTGACTCCTATAAACAATACAAAAGTGCGATATGTAACAATTGTGATAAATTACACAGATACTTACTCTACGTAGTATACTGAATGCTTGAACGTATGTCATATCGCAGTTGTATTGCGTGCGGCGACGTCTTTTTAATAGGGGCGTTAATAGTTGGCCTAATAGGTGGTTTGGTTAACCCTGTTAAAAGCAGAGGACTGACTGATTGTTATTAAAATTGTAAATAAGATAAAATTCTATTGTAGGAATAAACTTTTGTAATTGTTGGTTGATGTTCTTAATAATCTAACGGGCGGATTATTTCTATTTATCCTGAATCGAGCATTACGATTGCAACGAAACTGTATCCAGTATCAAGGAACTTATTAGAAATAGTAATACTCAAAACACAGAATGTACTCGTAGATAAATGTGTTTACATTACAGTGTGTTTTTTTATTTAGAATAAGTACAATATTCTGTAAATGTTCTCAATTTTCTCCAATGTTAAAAATATATTAAATACGTACAGTATGTACAAGTATGTACAGAAAAAAGCAAATCTATCAAACATTTTCTATTCTATTTAAATTGAGAGTACATAAATCGCACACCTTATTGTTTTCAGTTTTGACATATTGTTTAAAAAAAATCTAAGAAATCTATTTAAACACATTGTTAGCTTTACATTGATGTAAAAAACGCTTTTTGAGTACTTAATGATGATTTTGATACAAAATCCAAATTGTTGTAAAAATCTGGGTATTGAATAAATTGAAAAACTGAAATAAATTGCAAATAAGGCATATGATGCTTTTTATTCATAAGTAAGGATTAATCCCCATTGGATTTTATAATGGTCTTTAACTTATTTTTCATCGAGTCTATTTACGACGTATTGGGGAGGCGTCTCACTCTTCTTTTATAGCCGCCTAAAGGTCTTGGACACGTGCTGGTTCCGAGAATTTTTGATCACATTTTTCTCAAAGGTTTTTAGATTCTTAAGTTACGGTATAAGAATATTTATACTAAGCAACGTTGATACGATCTGAATCTGGAGCACCTGAGTGCACTAGATCTGAGTAGACTCTGTGTCTACCACATAAGGCGGGTCACAGATCACTATCGACGGGTCACTGATCACAGATAAAGAATCACTCAGCTGACAAAGTTGCTGGTATGCGGGTGGATTATTATTAAATGCTTCCAATGTCTTCTAAATCCGAAAATAGAGAATTTTCCATTAGTATTGGAACTTTTCCAGGCCTACTCAAACGCCCGATTTTAGATTGACATTTGATTAACACTCCTTTCATACGAGCGTTGCGTCAACACACAGTAAATTACTGGGACGGTGTATTTTTAAAAGCGCTAAGGGGTTTGGTATAAACTAAGGTTAAGCGCTTTGTGCGCTTTGAAATGCAATTAACCCTTTGTTAAACTTGAACGTCAGCTTAGCGAAGTAGTTCTTTTGTAAGTACATTGTAAAATAAGTTAGTTTACGTACATACAGGTTGTACAAAATAATATTTGTACAGTTCAGTGTGGTAACACTGAATACTGATGCTAAGAGGAAAACATTCGAGTAATACGTTATTTCGAAACATCAGTCGTTTCGATTTAATACGTTCTGATGTGTGATTGAGTGTTGAATTATTTTTACCTCAATTTTCATCATAGGAAGCCCAAATAATAATACTTAATACATGTTCCAAATGGAGTTTTCTGCTAAAATTATGACAAAACTTCGAGAGACCAAATGCCGTAAAACCTCTTAGCCTTTTTAGAGCACATTATTTTTACGAAAGTGCCATTTCACCTTTGGCATTTTATAAATAGAGAATAACTCTGTACAATATAGTCTATAACTGGCTATTCTATACTTAGTATTAGTATTAGTAGATACTATTCTATTCATATAAAACTAAAGAGTTTGATTTTTTGTTTGTTTGAACGCGGTTATCTCAGACAAAACATTAACAGACGAATTTCAAATGCTCATGTTGTATCATTGCTACGGATGGTGTAGGACATGCTACGATATAACGTAGCCACATATCGTAGCAAATCATAATAGTCGCAGTTGACGTAGCGCGCTACGTTATATCATAGTTATACAACATTTAATAAAAGTGTTTTATATTAGATTTGGAATTTGTTTTGTTCAAACATCTAAAATTAGTACCCGAGTGGATTCTGATGTGGAGTATTTCTTTATATTGAAATATGTGGATCGTAATAAAATAATTTCCGAAATGCAACTACAAAGCGAAGAAGTTCTTTACTTGGATAACGAGCTGTCCCGCGCCATGGTTCCATCAGTGATCCAATAGATGGTGCTAGTGTGAAAATTTAGTACTTCGCGCTTACCTACGTTATTTTCCCGGATTAGTGGGATCACGCCCATACATTATGGTTGAAGATCTGATCTTGGAAACCATGTCACCGGTAGAAAAAGCCACAAAAATCATACGTCTGTCGGTGACGTCAGGTGCTGAAACTCACACAATATCAACGACACTTTAATTAAACTATATTTCGGCGAATTGAAAATTTCTTGCTTGGAAATTTCTTTTTTTTAAGTATGTTAATGAGGGACAGGTACGGTTGCTACCTTCACCGTAGAGGTCTAAAATCTAAATATAGAAAAGCAGATCCTTTGTTGTCAATTAATACCTTTGTGATATTCATACATTGATTAAAAAATACATTGGGTCAAAACATCAAATAAAAGTAATTAGTACACGGTGTCGTAAAAGCGTATAATCTCTGACCTCATTTATACATCATGGCGATGGCCGTTGTGTTTTAATGTTTTTTTAACAAGCGTTAGCCTAGTGGCAGTGAGAGCGCTTACTGTGTCGAAGTTTGCGGGTTCGATTCCCGCCCGGAGTCAACATTATGTGAATAAATCGTATTTGTGCATGTATGTATGTATAAGTATTAGTATCAGTTAGATACATTCCAAGCTTACAGCTTAGTGTAATTAGCCGTGTGAGATTTTGTCCGGGTATATTTATTTATTTATTATTATTATTGATTTATGTTACTTTATATAAAGATGAATACAAACAAATAAAAATGGTATCCTTTTAAAGTTATTAAACTTATAAACATGTTTCAAAAAAAGGTTATGTGATAAACGAAGCCAAAAAATGCTAGTTTCATTAGTTTAAGGAAACGCTATTCGTATTGACGTAATTTTAACGTCAGTTATAAATGCTAACGAATATTATAAATGCGAAAGTTACTCTGTCTGTCTGTCTGTTACGCTTTCACACCAAAACTACTGAACCGATTTGAATGAAAATGGTACACAGTTAGTCCAGAGCCTGAGAAAAGGCATAAGCTACTTTTTATCGCGAAATTCCCGCGGAAACTGGTACAATACAACGCGGGTGAAACCGCGGAGAGCGCCTAGTGCACAATAAAAGCAAAGTGTATCCGTAAGCGTAGTTTTGATTAGAAATCAGTACTTATTTATGGTTTTAAGTACTTCATTAAAATTCAATCCCAAATAAAACTACGCCATATTTTCATCAAAATATTTCAGACCTGTGGTTCTGTTAACGAAATGTGGCTATAAAATGTAGCGCACAGTTTGAATGAACGATTTTGTCTGCAAACTGTAAACTACCTTGGCTCTACCTCTGCTCGCATCTACACTTTTTAAATCTAACGAACGTCGGGAGAGCACGCTATTTTGTCGGTCAGGTTGTTTAAATCATGACATTCCCATTATCCTTTTCTTGGTTAGAATAAGACCAATGACTGATAAATAATTATTTTACATAACAAAACACATGAAGTGGATAAATAATAAAATAAAAACCCACAACTTAAGTATTTCTCTGTTTTATCGAGAGCTATCAAGAAACTTCAAGTTTAGTTCAACAATCTATATTTCCATACTAATATCATAAAGAGGTAAAATTTGTAATTTGGTTTGTTTGTATGTTCGGGCAATCTCGGCAATTACCATTCCAATTTGAATAATTCTTTTTGTAATTGATAGCCGTATTCAACGGGAAGGTTTAAAGTCTATTCTCATATAGAAATTCCCAGAGGAACGGGCACAGCGTGGGTAAAACCACGAGGCGGTGGTAGTAAAATATAAAATTATAGATCTATTTCAACAAATAATCCTGAAACTGTACTCGAAATCAATTAAACTACTCAAGGCTTTAAATAAAGTTGACCCTCTGGAGCGAAGATAAGTGGTTTGAAACCCTTTCTATTGTTTTAGGATTTCTTCGAAATTCAATCTATGTGGTGATGAAAAATAGAACTACCCTTACTACCCTTGTTTACACTGAACAAATGATGTCTGTGTACCGGTTCACAGACCACATCGTTTCTCTATTAAACCTGTTTCACTTAACCTTTCGTACGCCGGAGCGAGGATCCAAGACAGACACAATTGATTTTCTATTGTTTCTGGAATCCCGGCAAACAAAAGGTTAATAAAGTTTCTGATGTTAGACTT
The DNA here is from genome assembly GCA_963082685.1 of Cyclophora albipunctata. Classification (NCBI taxonomy): domain Eukaryota; kingdom Metazoa; phylum Arthropoda; class Insecta; order Lepidoptera; family Geometridae; genus Cyclophora; species Cyclophora albipunctata. Next base: position 8,092,563 of record OY720121.1, on the reverse strand, counting down.
GTATATTTGTGAGTATAAATAATTAATTAACATCGGGTCACCCACACCCCACATGATGCTAATGACATAATGGCCTTTTAAAAAATAAGGAAAATTGGCTGGATAGAACGGCAAGACGAACTCGAAATAGATCTCATCAATTACAAGCTTACTCAAGGTTTCGTCTGTGTGGAAAATATTTAATTAAAGCATTTTAGAGCTCCGTTCATTTATAAATCGGGCACAACGCAGGTAAAACCGCTGCTAGCTAAGCTGCTAATTAGTAAATAAAATCAAATACTTAGTTCAACGAGTTAAACTCCTATGAAAAGAAAAACCGAATCCTTGTTTTTGACACACTTGACGTAAACTAAATTGAAAACCTCAACAAAACACTCGTCAGGTCAAAACAGGTCCCGTAGCCTTTGGCTTAGCGGTAAATATGTCATGGTTACATATACAATACGAGCTGCCCTTACCTAGATCCGATGGACAGCAAAATTATATAGAAGACTTTGTCCTTTGTCACTATTAAATATTCGATAACCTATGTATGTTGGAAATGGGATAAAGGCTTGCACAAAAACTTCAAGATCTTTAAGAATAAACTTTATGTTGATATTTGTTTTTTTTTGTTGTATATAATAGAATAGTTTAGAAAACAAACGTTATAATGTGTTATTAAGACGCTTAATAAAATTAAGAATTCTTGTTCTGTCCACCCAATATATACAAAGCATCCAAAACTAACTTTAAACCTCTTAATACGTCCAGGAAAAATGTGAGTCGATTTAATTTTTACCATAATTTATACCCCGTAATTAAATTTACTTCTCTTAATTAAAAACGTGAATTATTTGAATAACTTCGAAAATTAACGACGTGATCAGGAATCTGAAACTTGAACTCAATAAGTCGGGACGGAATTTTAACGTTCTTTAACATGGTGCGACGCAATTAACCCAAGTTATACCGACCATTATTACATTATAAGGGTGCGCTTCCATTGAAACAGAGTGGAGCTGCACGGAGTTCAAGTATTAGGGTGCCTGTCCATTGATGCGGAGCGAGGCTGCAGAGCGGAGAAACGGACAAATATTAACGAATAGGATTGCATAAAGTATCTGACCGGAAATTGTATGCAATCGTATTGTTTAATATTTGTCCGTTTCTCCGCTCCGCAGCCTCGCTTCGCATCAATGGACAGGCACCCTTACGAAAAGATTTTGCCAATGTCAAAGCGTTGTTTGACAATCAAAATTCGCTGTGATTACTGAATAGGGCTCCGGACCGGTCTGCTCAGTTTCTATCGAAACGCACCCCTAGGAGGCTGCTTTGGAATAAATTGAAACTGAAATTACTAGCGTTATTGTAATAGGAACAGTGCTTCGCGGTTTCATGTTAATGTGGTAATTATGTATTTTCCGGGAAATCATAAATTTATAGAGATGTATTTCCGGGAAATCATGAATTTATAGAGATGTATTTCCGGGAAATCGTGCATTTAAAAACAACCTACTATAACATTAAATAATTCAAATGTTTAAGTAATTTTCCATGATTGGTGGGTTCTACCTCCTGCGGTGCTGTCCCAAACGATGTTAATCGCCTCAATTACTTGGGCTCAATTAGTTAATTAAATTTATATACTAGCCGCGTCCCAGGATTTTTTTGTGTTGGAATTTCGGGATAAAGATTTCTGATTAAAATTAAAATGTATTATTTATTCCATGTGTTAATCTGATATACTTACCTAAATTTCTGTAAAGTTCAAATCGGTGCAGTAGTTTTTTCGTGAAAGAGTAACAAACATACATACATACATCCATACATACATCCATCCTCACCTCACCAACTTTATTTATAACTAGCAGCGCCCCGCGGTTTTACCTGCGTTGTGCCTATTCCCGTGGGAATTTCGGGATGAAAAAGCTTATAACCTTCCCGTTGAATGTGGCTATCTATTACAATAAGAATTATTCAAATCGGACTGATAATTCCTGAGATTACCTCGAACATACAAACAATCAAACTTACAAATTTTACCTCTTTATAATATTAGTATAGATATTAGTAGGATAACGTAATGATGAACTCTCACTAGCATGCCACTAGCATGCCCTGGTTAGGCGCACCTCGGTAGCTACTTGCATTATTTATCGACTTTTTAATATCTTGATAAGGGCACACCTGCATGATATGACATTCACCTTTTGATCTTAACATCATTAGAGCTTCATAGGCTGTTAACGGAGGCCGGTGGCCTGTGAGGTAGTGTAATTACTCTACGTTCCAGATTAAAAACACCTAGTCTGGGAATAACTCAAAGCTAATATAATTCTCGTTATATGAAGTAATCCGTTAAGTTCACAAACATGCAAATATAATAAAGCTGAAATTTACAGTTTTAATGTTGTTTGAACGCGGTATCTCTGGAAATACCAATCGGTTGGATTTTTTGTATCGGATTATTTCATTCCGTCATCTAAGGATTTTAACACAAGAAAAGCATCAGGCAATTGTTTTACTTAGGTGGCTACTGACCGACGTAACGAGTCATAATGTAACATTTACAAGCAACGAGCATTTGATTCACAGCAAGAAGCTGCTCGTTGCTCGCTGCGAGCGCCATGTTTTCCCCTTATGGACTTCACCAACGCTCAGAGTGTAACATTCCGAGTTCGACCGCGACCACTAGTGGTGTAATTCATTCGAAATATTGTGAAATAAAGGTAAGCAAGTAGTTTACCTATTTTAACTTTCTACCGCGAATTACCCCGCATGAGTAAGTTTACTATTTTCTATTGTCAGTACCCGGCATATAACGATTTAAAAAAAAACTGCTTTTAGATATTCTTTCTCGATTCGTACGCTGTACGGTCAGCCAAATATGTGGTCTACCACCCTACGGTTGAGATTCATTTGAACGTCATGAAACAACAAGGTCAATTTTAAACGTCATAACATAATTGTGCATAGAAAAGTCAACCTTAGCGATCGTTACATCTCGCAGAAACTTTTGTCAAAAGTGGTAGACCACTTTCTTGGCCGACCGTACATCGTTTTAAACTGTTAAGAGTTTGTTTATAAAACTTCTCAGAAATTCCTCTGCTCTTTTTCATTTGTTATTGAGCCGTATTTCCAAGAATGTACAATGGATATTCTGATGACAACTTCCGTGGAGCGGATGGATTATTTTTAACCCCCAATGAAGACGTCGATATCCGTGTGTATATGTTTGTGTGTATGTCTATCATAACTCTCAAACAGATTAACCTATTTTGATTGCGGTTTTTTTTCATTTGTAAGCCTCTTATCGGTCCATCCGTTTTATTTATATTGTAAGAAGAGAAATTGTACTAGCTCATGAAACATTCAACACGAACGATATGAAAGCTGTCACTTTAGGATTATGCTACTTTTTTTTTTAAGCCGAATTAAGGCTTAGTCGATAATTCACCGTCTTCGCAATAGCGATCACGTTGATTTACAATTATTAGACCATCTCAGAATCCTTTAAGAACCTTTCAGTCCAGTGTGACATCCATTCATACAATTGTAAGGAAAATCACTTTTCGAGACCCACACTCCACAACCAGCAGCTATGTCCCAGTGAAAGAAAGAATTTCCTCGTCGTTTTCTCATAAAACAAATACTCTAGGCGTTTCATGGACTTGAGCACAAATAGATTAGTCGATAATTACAGCAAAACAGACCAAGTCTTGCGCTTTGATGGATTTAGATGCAAATAAGTAGGAAAGAATTTACTTAGCAGAAGGCATTTTTCACTTAAAGCAAATAACTTATTGGTTTAGCCTAAGTTGGTTGCAAATTAAAGTGCACTTGGATTCTTTGTACATTTAGTTCATCAATATGGGCTTCAGCTTGGGCCCTAGGTAACGTAGAGCAGGTAGCCACGTTACCTAGGGCCCAAGCCCGAAAATAAACGGTAATTAATCATGAAGGAATTGATCATCTGTGACTGTGACGCAAGAGTAATAATATAAAGTTTTGATTTTGATTAATGGTTTAAGGATTTTGTGCCTACTTATTATATTTACAGAACCCGACAGCGCCCTTTGAAATGGTCGGTAAGATTTGATTTGTCGGAGCCTTAATGCCCGGGATACACGAGGCTAGTTTTTCAAGCCAGGATAGCAAGCTAGTGTCAGTAAGCTAGCAAGCTAGTACTTCTGGCTTCGTGTAGACAAAACTAGCTTCATTTCTAAGCTAGTAAACTAGTAAGGTAGTTGACAAGCCAGGACAGTTTTTAATAGGATGGAGTTCTATTTTTTAAGCTAGTAGCGCCCCCCACCACTGATTTTACTATCCTGGCTAGCTAGTACACATACTAGCTTCATGTGGCCGGCGAAGCTAGTTTAAAGTTGACTCGTAAGCAGTAACCACGCGTTTTGTTTGTTTTTCTCCGCGACACGTGTTTTATGATATATGAGATTTTAAGATGCCCAAACTAAGTACGGAGATTAATTTAAAGTTCGTACAACTGTACCGTGACCATGAATGTCTGTGGAACGCCACCCTTCCTAGTTATAAAGACAAGTCTAAACGTGATTCAGCGCTACCAAAAATGTGTGGCGAATTAAAGACTATGAATATTAATATGACTACAAATAGTAGAGTGCTTGGGGAGTTTGACCTCGGACTCCAATTACTGTCAATGTATTAATGTGAGATCTTCTGCATTATGTTTTATACATAAATTACTAAAAAGTTTACCAATTTTTTTTCGTTGCTTTTTTGTTTTTCTTAATTTGACACTAATTTCAAGAAATTGACAATTTTTCCATTTTAAATCAAAATATTTTTATAAAATATTCATAATTTAAGTAAAATACATTTTAGAAAACATCTTTCATAGATACCAGATAGTCAAAAAGGGCCGTAAAAGCAAGGAGCAGGTAGAAAAAAGGTGAAGGGGAAGGGCAGCGGCAGCTGCTCGGTACGGTTAGTCGATTGAAAAACGTGTTTCGGTACTGTTGTGTTCTTTCTGCTGTGCATATTTTTCAATTTAATAATTATTTTTTCAAGACGTTTCGATACATTTTTGTTAAATAAAAACATTACAATATCAAAAAAATTATTGCTTTGTAAAAGTATTTGTTTAAAAACAAAAGATTTGAATATATTGAGGTTTAATTCTTTTCTAAAGGGCACAGCCAAAAAAACGGGTGTTCAATTGGCATCTCTACCACCTACGTCTGATGCAGCGTTTGAACATTTGAAAAGAGTATATTTACAAGTGCAGATATGGTTAGGTAATAATATTTCTGTTGAAAATTGGGGTTGGAGGTACGTTTCTGATAAACTTGAACCAATACTGATGAAACAATCGCCAGCTCCAGATAATTTACTTAAAATGCTATTTTGTAATTGTAAAAAAGGATGTGGTAATGCTTGCGGATGTCGAAAAAGTGACTTATACTGCACTTCAGCGTGTTCACAGTACAATGGTGATAGTTGTTTTAATGCATCTCCTGTCTTAAAAATAAGTGAAGTAGAAGAAAGTGACGAAAACGGAATAATTGAAGTTTAATCATTTTTAAGCATGTATGAGAGGCGAACTAAATAAATATTTTTTATAAACTTTTTTTTGTTACACTTACGGCCGGTTGCACCAAAACTTTCATGTTACGAATTCGTAAAAAGTAACGTATAAAGTAAACGTATAATGTAAAACATTGTTGCACCACGTTTTAGCGATACGTTTTACGCTTACAATATACTATTACTTTTTACGGAGGTCAAACCCTGCTCATAACGTAAAAGTATAAGATTTTGACAAGTTAAAAAGAGTATGTAATAAAACTGACGTTTGTTTGCTTTCTTAATTTGTTTTGGTTTGGAGGTTATTTTATTTATAAAACGCATTTATACAACGTTCTATTAGAAATCACGATAAAGAAATTACCTAGATGTCTTCTACAAGTTCTGATAGTGACAGTGAAATTATTCGATATTTCACTCGACATCGTAGAAGAACAAATATAAGAGTAGACCAATTACTCATGGAAGACGGTTATTTTTTATGCCGTTATCGAATCAATTACTAATTGCATTGCGGTTTTATGCCACCTGCTCCATGCAGCAAGTTGTCGGTGACATCAACAGAATACATATAGCTAGTGTTTGTCGTGCAATATACAGAGTGTCTCGGGCTATAGCAGCATTAGCACCTTGATATATATACATGCCTCGTGACATGGATGAAATTTCTGAGGTCTGTAATGACTTTTATAGAATTGCCCAATTTCCAAGGGTCATAGGTGCTATAGACTGTACACATATCCCCATACAGTCACCAGGTTAGTAAATTCTTATACACAGAAAAAATATGGAAGCAGTAATTGTTGCTACTGCAGTTTTATATAACATCTGTAGAGACCTAAATGAAGCATGGACCTATGAAGATTCAGATTTACCCATAGCTGAAAAACCTGAACCATTTCATGAAACCTCAACAAGAAATGGAGTGACTGCACTGAATAACCTTGTGAGGGACTTTTTTACCAATTGAAATATTAATAAAGTAAAAAATGTAATGCATTTTAATGTGATTCATATATCAGGATTTCGTGATATTAAAAAGTATGATGAAATAAAACATAGTTTTATTTTAAACTCAAACATTTATTGCTTTGGCAGATAAGAAAATGCAATGGTTGAATGAAAAAGCAGAAAGCAACATCAGTTTTGTAATTTTTTGGTGTATATATATTTTGCTGGTCGTTGGAAGTTTTAGTGACAATCTCAAAATGTTCTTCGTATACTTTCATTATTCAAGACCGCTATATTCCCTGAGATGGTGTTATCACTATCAAACCTTGATGGTACACCTTCGACAGATTCGTGTCTGACTGTGTCTAGTAGAATGGCAGTTGTGTCATCCAATGGAGCAGGACCTTTGCCACCGCCAGTTTGCCTATGGGCTTTTTTATAGGCAGCTACATCCTTTTTGGCATTCCTTTTCATGTAATCCCATTTATTTTTAACTGAGTTACGCTCCTGCTAACTGAACATGCAGGAGTGCTATTAAATTCAACATTTATGAGCTGCCATGCATCCTCTATTTGTTTTGGAGTAACTTGACCTGTTTTTTTATTTAAAAGTATGTGCTTATATTTTTTAATCAAGTCATTCAGCAAACTCAACTCATTGTGATTAAATTAAATTTCCCATTAATGGTAAATATGTAGCTAGGATGAATTGATTCGTTCAAGCTATGTAGGTATTGTTAGTGCGATTTTGGAGTAATACGAAAGTCCTTATATCACTCTATTAATAAACATTTTCAATCACTGTTAATTTATCAGTTATTTGCGGCAAATTATCACCAATATTCATCAAAACCCAAATTTATACAACTTATAAAAATACAAAATACTAAAAACGTACATAGCTGTCACCCACTGACGCTGTTGACACTAGTTATCATGTCTTACCACATGTAAAATAAAATCTACCATGGCAGTTAAAAACTACTAAGGTAAAATAGTAGAATTAAGGCTTTATTTGGGTAGCAAGTAAATATACGGATACTTTGACACATATTTTTTTGGTGCAACGTACTTTTACGAATTCGTAATAATGACGGTATAGTATAACGTAAAACGTATAACTGAATTCGTATAAAAACTAAAATTTTGGTGCAACCGGCCATTATTGTTTCATACTATTGGCCGGTTGCACCAAAATTTTAGTTTTTATACGAATTCAAATATACGTTTTACGTTATACTATACCGTCATTATTACGAATTCGTAAAAGTACGTTGCACCAAAAAAATATGTGTCAAAGTATCCGTATATTTACTTGCTACCCAAATAAAGCGTTAATTCTACTATTTTACCTTAGTAGTTTTTAACTACCATGGTAGATTTTATTTTACATGTGGTAAGACATGATAACTAGTGTCAACAGCGTCAGTGGGTGACAGCTATGTACGTTTTTAGTATTTTGTATTTTTATAAGTTGTATTTGGGTTTTGATGAATATTGGTGATAATTTGCCGCAAATAACTGATAAATTAACAGTGATTGAAAATGTTTATTAATAGAGTGATATAAGGACTTTCGTATTACTCCAAAATCGCACTAACAATACCTACATAGCTTGAACGAATCAATTCATCCTAGCTACATATTTACCATTAATGGGAAATTTAATTTAATCACAATGAGTTGAGTTTGCTGAATGACTTGATTAAAAAATATAAGCACATACTTTTAAATAAAAAAACAGGTCAAGTTACTCCAAAACAAATAGAGGATGCATGGCAGCTCATAAATGTTGAATTTAATAGCACTCCTGCATGTTCAGTTAGCAGGAGCGTAACTCAGTTAAAAATAAATGGGATTACATGAAAAGGAATGCCAAAAAGGATGTAGCTGCCTATAAAAAAGCCCATAGGCAAACTGGCGGTGGCAAAGGTCCTGCTCCATTGGATGACACAACTGCCATTCTACTAGACACAGTCAGACACGAATCTGTCGAAGGTGTACCATCAAGGTTTGATAGTGATAACACCATCTCAGGGAATATAGCGGTCTTGAATAATGAAAGTATACGAAGAACATTTTGAGATTGTCACTAAAACTTCCAACGACCAGCAAAATATATACCTATACACCAAAAAATTACAAAACTGATGTTGCTTTCTGCTTTTTCATTCAACCATTGCATTTTCTTATCTGCCAAAGCAATAAATGTTTGAGTTTAAAATAAAACTATGTTTTATTTCATCATACTTTTTAATATCACGAAATCCTGATATATGAATCACATTAAAATGCATTACATTTTTTACTTTATTAATATTTCAATTGGTAAAAAAGTCCCTCACAAGGTTATTCAGTGCAGTCACTCCATTTCTTGTTGAGGTTTCATGAAATGGTTCAGGTTTTTCAGCTATGGGTAAATCTGAATCTTCATAGGTCCATGCTTCATTTAGGTCTCTACAGATGTTATATAAAACAGCAGTAGCAACAATTACTGCTTCCATATTTTTTCTGTGTATAAGAATTTACTAACCTGGTGACTGTATGGGGATATGTGTACAGTCTATAGCACCTATGACCCTTGGAAATTGGGCAATTCTATAAAAGTCATTACAGACCTCAGAAATTTCATCCATGTCACGAGGCATGTATATATATCAAGGTGCTAATGCTGCTATAGCCCGAGACACTCTGTATATTGCACGACAAACACTAGCTATATGTATTCTGTTGATGTCACCGACAACTTGCTGCATGGAGCAGGTGGCATAAAACCGCAATGCAATTAGTAATTGATTCGATAACGGCATAAAAAATAACCGTCTTCCATGAGTAATTGGTCTACTCTTATATTTGTTCTTCTACGATGTCGAGTGAAATATCGAATAATTTCACTGTCACTATCAGAACTTGTAGAAGACATCTAGGTAATTTCTTTATCGTGATTTCTAATAGAACGTTCTATAAATGCGTTTTATAAATAAAATAACCTCCAAACCAAAACAAATTAAGAAAGCAAACAAACGTCAGTTTTATTACATACTCTTTTTAACTTGTCAAAATCTTATACTTTTACGTTATGAGCAGGGTTTGACCTCCGTAAAAAGTAATAGTATATTGTAAGCGTAAAACGTATCGCTAAAACGTGGTGCAACAATGTTTTACATTATACGTTTACTTTATACGTTACTTTTTACGAATTCGTAACATGAAAGTTTTGGTGCAACCGGCCGTATTACTTTTTAATATTATATGATAGAAATGTATTTATAACACGATTTTGACACTACATTACTTAGTTAAGCTCGTAATCTTATATTATATGCCTTAATTTATTTATTTTATTATTAAATAAAAAGCAACGATTTTTAATTGGTAAACATTTTAATATACCTTATCAACAATACAATCCAACAGGTCTCATAATAATTCGTTGACAGTAATTGGATTCCGAGCTTTTTCAATTCTAGATGCTTAAGGCACTCTACTAAAAAGAGGTAAAAAGTAAAATTAAAAATTTAAGAGCAACGTATTCTCCAGAACTGACAAAAATTCAGTGTGTCAGTCGAATAGTGTTTTTTTTTCGCGTGCAGTTCATTTTGGACGTGTGGTTACCTCGGTCACAGCAATAATACTAGCTTAAAATAATATAGCCTCATGTAAACAGAACTAGCATATTCCAAGCCAGGTCAGCTAGCCAAGACAGTTTAGAAGAGAACTAGCTTGCTATCCTGGCTTGAAAAACTAGCCTCGTGTATCCCGGGCATAATCGATGTAATGTTTGTCGCATTGACACCACTACTGAAAACTCATGTAACTGAAATAATTTGGATGGAGATGACATTAACGGAACTAAATCAAACGCACAGATGTTTTATTTTACGAGAGAAATTGAGCCGTACTTGAGTAAGTAAATTTACATGCACATTGTAGCGTGCATCTTCATTCGCATCAAAATTTCCTTTCAAGTAGCGACATCTTACAAATTTCATTAAACTTTTTTTGATGTCATTAAAAATATTGAATTGGATACGTCTTTTGAAGCACTTTCATTGAAACATTCGCATCAAAATTTCCTTTCAAGTAGCGACATCTTACAAATTTCATTAAACTTTTTTTGATGTCATTAAAAATATTGAATTGGATACGTCTTTTGAAGCACTTTCAGGGTGAGTAATTACTTTTTCAATATCATATATAGTTTAGAAATACACGAGTGACATTACCTTAACGTTTCCACTGTATGATTGCCACATTCATAAGAAAGGTACTTTTTTTATTGAAATTTCCACGGGTAGGGTTAGTTGGTTTATAATCACTATAGTATAAAACAAAGTCGCTTTCCGCGGTCTGTCTGTCTGTCTGTCCCTATGTATGCTAAGATCTTTAAAACTACGCATCTGATTTTGATGCATATTTTAAATAGATATAGTGATTCAAGAGGAAAGTTTATATGTATAAAAATTACCGAAATTCCCACGGGCAAGGGCACAACGCCGGTAAAACCGCGGGGCGCTGCTAGTTAAATATATTTTATGGAATTACTAAGGAGTTCACAAACAGTTCCTTACTTTGAGCCAGATTTAAATAAGATAAATGCCAAGTCATTTAAAATAAAAGTGGCTCTAGAAAATAACGGCTTAGGAATATTAGCATCAATCATTCCAAGGCGAGCTTATCTTAATCCAGGTTTATAATTCAATGTCATACTATAACTTCGCGTCATTTATAGGTCACGAGTTGGCAAGCGGCGAGTGGGTGAGTTGGCGAGTGGGCAAGTTTGCGAGTTCCCAAGTTTATGTTTCTATGTGCGGCCCTTGTGTCCTTTTTTAACCGACTTCCAAAAAAAGGAGGAAGTTCTCAATTCGGATGTTTGTATTTTTAAATTTATTTTTAAGTAATGATTATTTATGGTTTTATTAATGTGGTTAACGTCTAATTGAGCGATGTAAGCTGCAGCAGAGCAAGTGTTGGCGTTGTTTGTCCGCAGGCAACACCGGTATGGCGACCGAACGTTGATATAAACAAGCTGCAGCTTAAATGCAGCTTAAATCTAGCTGCAGATCAAAAGGATCAAAAGCCTCTCCTTAACTAGAGGCTGAACTAGAAAAATCAAAATATCTCCATCATAAAAGAATCTTAAATTCAGAAATCGAATCATAAAATACGGTACCAGTCATCATGATTGCTGTAAAAACTTAATAGCACTTTATCAAAAGCAATATGAATCTTCCAATAATTAAAATTGATTCCGAAAATTGAGCGAGTCAGTTAATATTCCACAAACATTCATTTCCATTTTTTAATTTAAATACATTTTTTAATTTACGAAAAAAGAGTACATGTCTTCGGATGTTAATAATTTAAATTATTAACCACAAATAACATTATAAAAAAATAGATATAGTAATACGCGTTGGTTGGGTTCGCAATCTAGGTAACCTCTCCTAAAATAAATTGAGTATTTGGTATTAGTTAATATTCCAAATATTTTGTTAGGGTTGAGCCCGTTCCCGTAGAAATTTTCGAAAATCCTTTCTTAGTTTGCACTTGCGTCACTTGAAGAACCTTCCTGCCAAATTTCATGTTTCTAGGAGTAGCGGTTGAGGCTGTGCGTTGATTATCAGTCAGTCAGGACTTTGAATTATATATATAGATGGATAGCCATTAAACGGGAAGGTTATTGGCTATTTTTATGCCCTTAATTGCCAGGGAACGGGCACAACGCGGGTAAAACCACGGGGCACTGCTAATATGGTAATCGTATAACAGAGCCTGCTGTAAAGCGCTGCACGTTGATAGACTACACCTTCACTCCCACACTTGTCTATCAATTGAAGTCATCAAACACAAGCTTTTTTAAAATCTCAAAAGTTTATATTAAACTAAACTCAAGATTAGTGCGTGAAGCACACCAAAAACAAACACAGCTTTATATTAAGTATATTAATTCTTTACTCACAAGTTGAACTTAACTTATAAGCTCAAGTTTCGAAATGAAAACTAAACTTATTCGACGCAAAAGTGATTTTAAATTAACTAAACAGATTATCTTGACTCGTTGAGTTGGCTTCTCGGTGTTGTTATTAATATTTTAAGGAATTACATTTTCATTAAAGGAGTTCAAAATACGGAATCATGAAGTGATTATGGTACCTAATGTGAAATATCAAGGGCTTTTAGAAATCTATCAAAATTATTTTATTAGCTTTTAGATATCTGTACAAAAATATTACATTAATACGAGTATCTTTACATGTTTTCTTTATAGCTCAAAATGAGAGGGATTCGCCCAGCAGTGGGACATTAGAGACTTAACATCGCCTTAACAGTGATTTAAAGTGTTTTGTCTCTTTCGCTCTTTGGCAAATAGCGTATGTCGGAAAGGGACAAACCATTTTATAGCTAAAGTGCTCTTAATAAGCGTGGCCTTCTTTACTTTACTTTTACAAGTTCGATAATATTCCATTATCAAATTTCCTAGACTAAAATATCCGTTATGCACTAAATACCAGTACCACTGAAACATTTTATATATTTCACCGGGATTGTGTTCGTTCCAAGGGATTTTCAGCATACATATGTTATTTCAAAATCAATTTCTGCGATCTAGATCCGTTTTGAATGTTTGTGGCGTAATCTATATGTACATCCCTATTCATCCAAACTCTCAAATATTTTAGGATTAACCTGTTTGGATTTGGTAAAGCCTCAACGACATTAAGCGGGTTAACAAACTGCAAGTCGACGAGTTTCAAAGCGAGCTAGTATCACACACGCATGTCAGCGAGTGCTATTCAAGTAACCATTATTTCTGTCGACTTGTATAGTAACTTTGGTATAGTTATTGGGACCGGAAAGTATATCATAACCGATTCATTACATTAGCGTTGAAATAAGGAAAAAAAGGGAAAAAAAACTTGAGAGGTGTCAAGGGACACCCGGATGGAACGAAGTTTATTTATTATCAACAAAAATAATCATCGCGACACCACACCTTTCAATGCGAAATAGAAAGACGAAACGAAAATATCTAGCCTAGCTTGCTTTCTATAATGCTGGGGCTCCATTAGCGGGCTACGGCGAATATTCGTGTTAACACGATAATGGGGCCGCGTACATCGTGTCATCGCGAAGTATTCGGGTGAAGACGATGTAGCATCGGGGGCGGGCTACGGCGAATATTCGTGTTAACGCGATAATGGGGCCGGGTACATCGTGTCATCGCGGAGTATTCGGGCGAAGACGATGTAGCATCGGGGGCGGGCTACGGCGAATATTCGTGTTAACGCGATAATGGGGCCGGGTACATCGTGTCAGCGCATCCATTTTTAAATTACGACCTACGTCTCGGCCGCACAGTTGGGAATTGAACAACACAATCCGGCACGATACATCGCGTCAACTCGACACGAATCTTCGCCCGCTAGTGGAGACAGGAACATCGTGTTCGGGCGAACACGATGTTTTTGTCGCGACAACGCGACACGAATCTTCGCCCGCTAATGGAGCCCCAGCATAAAGAAATGAAGAAAACATGCGCGGCGCGCATGTTTCTCTGTCTGTCTCTCTCTGGCGTGCACATGTTTCTCTGTCTGTCTCTTTCGCGCATGTTTCTCTGTCTGTCTCTCTCTGGCGTGCGCAAGTTTCTCTGTCTGTCCCTCTCTGGCTTATAAAATGTCGTTACCATTTTTCCGTCTAGCCCCCTTTCGCAACGCGCGATAAGGAACTTCGTTCCAAAAAGATTAATGGCGCTTACAGCATATTAGTATCAGTGAGTTAGATTCCATAACACAAGCTTAAAGCTTACTTTCGGTCTAATTAACCATCTATGAATTAGTAGTCCTACTTCCTATCCTACTAATATTATAAATGCGAAAGTTTGTGAGGATGGATGTACGTTTGTTGCTCTTTCACGTAAAAATTACTGAACGGATTTGGATGAAACTTTACAGTAATATAGGTTATACATCAAAATAACATATGGGATACATTTCATCCCAAAATTCCCGCGAGAACGAACGCGAGTAGCGCCGCGGGGCGTGGCTAGTATATTATACGTATTATTATATTACAACAACCTGTTACAGATCACACTATAAAAAGCTTTATCGTAATAAAAATAACTCGGCGTGAATTATAGTATACTATAGATAGTATTTAATTATTCGGACTAGCGTTTTATTGGTCGTTCCAGGGAAAAAAACTTTATGGACCAATAAAATAGCCAGTCCTTCTAACTTAATAGATATTTACGAGATTCTCGTCCAAAGGTATTTTTCCTACTTGTTAACGTATAAAATAAGAGGAGAAGATTCGTGGAAATTACCAACAAAGTTATGTAATAATGGTTCAAACATCAATTACGGCTTAAGTCCGCTTGTCCGCGAGAGACTTCTGAGATAAAATTAATAAAACTTCATGGTATCATACTAATAATATAAAGAGGTAAAATTTGTAAGTTTGTTTGTTTGTATGTTCGGGGTAATCTCAGGAATTATCAGTCCGATTTGAATAATTATTTTTGTGATAGATAGCCACATTCAACGGGAAGGTACATAGGCTATTGTACAATGTACATCCTGAAATTCCCACGGGAACGGGTTCAACGCCGGTAAACCCACGGGGCGCTGCTATATACAATATACATAAAGTTATTTACACACATATATTAGTAAGGTATGTAACTTCTTAGAATAAGATTAGTGCGTGATAACTGTTCTCCGACGGACAAAAGTGCCTCGTCTAGCCTTTGTTTGAGTTACCAAAGTTACAAGTAATAAGAAGGTTGTTCGAGTATTAGTCGATCGTGTCTTTGTTTTGATAAAGATATTTAGATCGTACAGTGTAAAGAACTGTTCTACTCATATTAAAGACATATTTCTTGGCCTGAAGGGTTACACGATCCAGATTTATAATGAAGTAGCAGCAACCCGCGGTTTTACCTACATTATGCCGGTTCCTGGAGGATTTCGGGTCAAAAATAGCAAATGCCTTCTTTTTGAAAGTAGCTTTCCAATACAAAAAGAATAACCCGAATCGTACCGGCAGTTTCGAAATTAGCTCGTTCAAACAAACAATACAATCAAACTCTTGTATATATGTAAAGATTGAAAACAAATCTCGTACAGAACGATGTTCCTAAAACAAAGCCTTTTAGTCACAAAATATTTCGTTCAGAATCAACTGCTCGATTGTAACATTTGTGAAAACTATAATAGATAGTTTTCAAATGTCAAATTTTACTCCAATTTTCATTCAGATTTGATTTGATCGGGTTAGTAATCCTAGTATTTACGAAATATCTGGATAGCCAGGAGTAAAAACAAGTTGCTGATTACGTCTTGATTCTTACCACATAGAGAAATTACCGTATTTTAGATATCTATTTAAAATTTCCTACCTGAAAATTCTTGTAATTTTAAGTAAGTATTTTATTCGGAAACCAGCACCGGTAACATGTACTCGCAGTCGAGTGATTACGGCGAGAACATTTTACAATCGAAATATGTCATCTCTTAATACATTATGTTCACCTGGTAGATTGATTGACTTCGTTACTGTATAAATTATTATCAGTCGATATATACTTTACAGTACCGATATATACAGTATATACTTTACTTCTTACTATATACTCGTAGTTAAGTGATGACGAAAACCTTTACGGGTGCCGCGTTGTAGTCAGAATCAAGACATAAACAAATTGCGATGTAGACAATCATAGACTTACCCAATGCTAACTAAAAAGTCTCTAATAAAAGGCATATTTTTGTTCTTTTCAGTGCCTACTTCTCCATAGGTTTATTACCAAGCCTAAGTTAACATTATCAGAAGACTGTTAACACTTAGTTCAACGCCGTCTCTTAAAGTTGTACGACGTCATTGATTTCATGCCCACGCTTAAAAACATGAATTCACAAGCGTAGTCAAACAACTAGCCGAATAACAAGTAGCAGTGCTGGCGAGTTATTCAAATAATCTGAGGATTAAAAGTTTCCAGCAAATGGCATGCATAATCTGAGGATTAAAAGTTTCCAGCAAATATCCCAGAGCAGTAGTACCAATCAAGTGGAAATGTATCATTTTAAAACCGCGGGCCGAGGACCGCTCAACATTTATTTAGTATAGCGCCTTGTTTTACCCGCGTTGTGGCCGTTCCCGTGAAATCTTTGGGGAATAAAAAATAGCCTATAATCTGTCCGTTGAATTTGGGTATCTATTACAAAAATAATCATTCTAATCGGTTCACTAGTTTATGAGAATTGCCCTTACTTACAACCATACAAACAAACAAAGTTATAAACTTTACCTCTTTATAATATTGGTATAGACTGGCTGTTCATTCGTTGCTATCTATGTTGCACCCGTTTCCTTGGGAATTTCGGGATATAAAGCAAATAATAATCTTACTCTTGTATATTTGGCGTGAATCTATGCCCTATTAAGGTTCTTTGCAGCCAAGAAACTTAACTATTGTATAGCAGCCTGAATACCCTTCACAACGTGAATGCTCTCTAGCGTATCTCTATTGCTGGAAATCGCACATTTTTTTATGTTTTGGCGCTTGTAACGTAGTTAGGCTAACTTCTCGTGAAACTTGTGGGTCGGACTATGAACTCCGTCCGACTCAAGATAATCTACGATACTAACTATAATAAAGCTTGAGTTGGTTGTTTTGATTGTTTGTTTGAACGCGCTAATCTCAGAAACTACCAGTAAGGTATGAATAGTCCTTTTTGTAATAGATAGCCCTATTCAAGGGGAAGTTTATGGGTAATTTTTTATCCCCAAATTCTTACGGGAACGGGCACAACGCGGGTAAAATCGCGGGCCAGAGAACACAAATATAGAGCACACTGGCATACCAGTTACTAAGCTATTTTATGTTCATAATTACTATTATACGTGTATCAGATAAGTGTGAATTGGACATACAAATATAGGTTACTAGCATGCATACAGTCCGTTTTACATCCGTTTTACAGACATTATTTATTCCAACCTTATGATTTATAAATGTTATGAGTATCTTTCGTCTCCATATTACAGTATTAATTAAAACACGTCGTTTAAAGTATACTAAAACAAATAGAAAATCTTTCTCCTAAAGGGCTTCCCTTTTTTTACTATGTTAGATACTTACTCTTCTCTTACTCGATATTAGGCTGACCGGTAATCCAAACTGAGTGCGGAAACTACGTCACACGTAATTAAATCCTATGATGAGCGTCCAGTAATAAGCCAAGGAATAAACGCTTTAGTAGGAACTTCCCTTTGTAATCAAATATTTGTACTGAATCTTCTGCTGAGTTAGAGCGTTTTCACATTATCCGATCCGATATCGGTGTCGGACGCCGATCCGATATCGGGGTAAGTAAAATGTATGAAATATGATCCGATATCGGGCCGGACAATGTGAAAGACAGGTACTTATTTCATACATTTTACTTAACCCCGATATCGGATCGGCGTCCGACACCGATATCGGATCGGATAATGTGAAAACGCTCTTACTATGTGGTTTTCAGAGAGTTTAAATGTCAACAGACACTTAGACAGTACCTACGGTACTTGAAAGAAGGTATATAATACCATTCGATCTTTTAGTTGACATGACAAGCCCGTTATAGCCCAGTGGCAGTGAAACAAAAGTTCGCTCAGATCTCTCTGGATGAGGCAAACTTTAGACATAGACACATTTACATCACGATAGTTCAAACAATTATTGGTGTAAATAGTGCTATTTTCGACTAATTCGAGTACCTATAAAGTACAGACGTAACCATTAAATGTGCCATATGGCCATATGAGTTTTACTGAATAAGGATTGGAAGTAGTTGGCTATAGAAAGAGATACATACCTTTGTCCAACAGTGGGACAGCGAGGTTACATTACAAAAATGAACAGAAGCGTCATTCGACCATCTGATATTATCCCCATACCTATTCCGATATCCGGCCCGCAACGAAATACAGGAAAGGTGAAGGAAGGTTGTTTGTTCTTAAATAGATACTTGTTTGTTCAACCTTTTCCGAGAACCTGGCTTGAATATTTATCTAAAGACATGTCTACGTCCCGTCGCGCTATTGGCATGTTTTGTAACATTTCACTGAGTTCATTCATTTTGCTCTTAATTGTCTACCGTTCCTATAGACAAAGAACAGATCGATTCCTTTGTTCATGCCCATTAAAATTAAGGAGCCCCTTTGGGTGTTCAAAGATAAAAAGCAGCAACATTAGTACAGATGCCAATTGATTGCTAATTATCGAGCTATTGAACTTGTAGCTATAAACAAAAACGAAAACAAATAAGAATGAATGTACTTTTTCTGGTTGAATATACAAGCTTTTATTTTGATTAAGACCCGATTACAGAACATTGATAGTCATATGTGATGACTATGACGGCAAGAGTGAAAACGGTAGTCCAACCGATTATCATTTAGCGGACGATTGCAATTGACAAACAAATTAGTATTTCTATAGTTAATTTAACAAAAAAATGTTTGCTTCATAATTTTCCACGCCATCTATTGAGTACTCTCGAATAATATAAATCATCAATGAGTGAAACTAGAAGGCCTATTACAATTACTCAAAACTGTTTCCAACGTGATAAAAAGCTCTCCACTCCGAGCCGGTATGTGTGAACGGACCCTCACCGACTTCCGACAAGGGTTCTCAATTCGTCGAAATCATAGTGGTTGCTAATGCTCTGGTTTGGGATTTATAGTTTAAGGGACCACTAATTTTAAATTTAAGCTACGTTTACGAATACACTAAGCTTTTATTTTGTACCTTTCTCTGTCGTATCGGCACCTCTAGGAGCCGAGGCCACGGTTACAAAGTTTGATAAAAAGAAACAAAAGAAAACTGAGACGGCGGGTCATCGTATTCGGTCACTCCTTTCGAATCCTACGACTCACAACGTGCAGGTACTGACTAGGTAGTCGGTCTATCGAAACGAATGACGCGATACGCTTTAGTAACTTATAATTTCAATGAATATAGTTACCCATATTGGTAAATAAATGTGAATGTATTATCAGTAGTTCCATCCATAAAGCTTTTTTACGACTAGCCGTAACTATAGAATGAGCAAAGCTTAGGAGTCGTAAAATGCTTTACTGAAAGAAGTCGCACCCTTGAACGTATACAGATAAAAGCCAACCGATAACATACTAACGTATACTACAAGCAACGCGACGTAGTGATTGTAAAATGCATGAGCTAGGACTAAAGTGATTTCTTCAAAATTTGATTCAGCGTGCTAACATACTAAAAGTCATCGCATCTACGCGCCGGGGAGAGTATGAAAGTCCTCAGTTTTGAGTTCTTCGCATAATTTTTTAAATGATTCTAGACGCCATGGCTTACACGATCGGACAAAACTAGGTACATATATGTATATGGGAGGTTGCTATCAACTGGAAGCCACTCCCATCAGGAAATACCGATCTTAACGTGATTGAGCACATGTAGAATGCTTGTGGTAATCGTAACTATAGCTATAAGAAAAGCTGTTAAACTGTTAAAAATATTCCATTAAACGTGTTTTATTTCAAAGTTCTAATTTGTACTTGAAGAGAAATTGCATTTTTAAGTGTACTACTTTCGTTCGTTCTAAGTGCGTTCAGTGAAGTTAATAAAAATAAATTCTTTTGTACTGAGACCCTTTTCTCTCCGTTGTTTGCAACGTAAGTACGATTTTAATATTATAGCACGTACTAGCAAGGCCCCGTGGCCGGTGACCCGTGACGTTGTACCCGTTTCCCATCGGAATTTCGGGATAAAAGTGGGTACTTTACTGTGGGGACTAGTAAGGGTTTACTAGTCCGGTCTATTTAGACATTCATAAAAAAAGTATTAAGACTTTTATTGTGGAAGATTGCAAGAGCTGCATTTGTAGCTTGGATTATGAAGATATCATAAAAGTGAATTTCCGTTACATTAAACAGCTTTCTGCGAATTTATTACCCTATTTTGTAGCTAAATTGACGGGAGCATTACTCATAAATGTGAAACATAAATATTTTAATACGATTGATAATTCCTCTGTAGATGGCCTATGTTTTTGAACAACAAATAAATCGATTAAATTGAATCGAATTTCTAAGTTAAAACTTAGATTAAAACTTACTTTCCGGAATTATTACGAGAAGTAAACATAAAAGTTTCCGATTATATCACATAATAAACAGAAAGCAGTAATATCACATAATAAACAGAACAGTAATAAATACATAAAATGAAGATAAAATATTACAGCGCAGATATCGAAAACGCGAGCGGAAATGTCAAGGTGTGGTAGTTGCTTATTACAGTCATTTTCTTATTTTAACATATTTTCATGGTTTTTGCTAGAGCAAAAACCAAACATTTTGAAAACGGTAATTTAACGGCAGTTGGATAGATCCAACTGCCGTTAAATTACCGTTTTCAAAATGTAGACATAGTCGTCCAATATTATTGTTCATCCATCTATGGCATGTCGAAACAGAGTCGTGTCGAAATCGTGTCATGATGATGACACGACCGAGACGAGGCGGATGTGTATACATACATTCATATACATTCATTATTTTATTAGCTGAGTATCGTTAGACCATTTCGGAGGCCTTTGGGCGGTCTAAAATCTTAGACACCAGGGTTTGCCACTTACCTACTAGAACTTAGCTAAAAGAAAGTAAGTTAAAAAAATAGCCACGATGTCACGACTGCAGCGACGAAATGTCAAAATTTTCGGCGCGCTTACAGTGACGCCGACGCGACTTTGAAATGAGAACAATGCACAATGAGTTGTTGTTTCTTGGAAAATCTAGAGCCGCCGCATCGCCTAAGTCTCCACTTGGCTCTTACCTTGACTTATAAGAATGTGGGCGCCCCCTACGGATCACTACGGTTCGTTGCCCGAGAGCACTATAATAGCAGCGCCCTTCGGTTTAACCCGTGCCCGTCGGAATATTATTATTTATTTATTTGTTCGTAGATCAGAGGGCACGTGTTATTATCGATCCCGGATGTTTCAATCGGTCTTGGCGGAGGTCTTGTGGTCTTAACTCTCCGTCGCCAAGGTTTGTCCACTAACTTATGCGAACTCACTTACTTTTACCCCGTATTGTTTAAACAACAGGGCAAAGACCATAGGAAATCCTACTATCAGAGATAAGCGCCTTCAAAAACTAGTCATAAAAATGTCTACAAAAATGTCTTAATACGCAAGAAAAATTACATTGTGGTATGATTACTCATTCACAGCCGATGAATCACAAACGATGTTCAAATAGTCTGAGATACGAAATTTACTGAAATATAAATAACAAATTGCTTGGAATCTCTCATTTGATTGAACCCTCCCGTTGAATGTGGCTATCTAGTGCGATTCAAATTCAATCAAATCGGACTGAGAATTTCCGAGATTAGCTCGAACATACAAATAAACAAACGTACTAAATGTTACCTCTATATAATATTAGTATGCATAGACTTTACTGTACAGTTGTTCAACGAATGAACACGCTTAAAACGGTACATAGCATTAGAATACAAAGGCATTTCCAATAAGTATCAGTAAATCGAATACAGAATATCTGTAGAACTTATATTTACTAAAACCCTTCCTCTCAAGTTTGGGATAAGCTCCAAGTGGGCCGAAACGTAAAGACGGTATTTCATAGATGGTGCTTAATATTTGTAATGTTAAGTAATTCTTACATAGTTTGATATTACTAAACGTATTGGATTCTATAGAAAACGTATTCACAGAAGACAGCCTCAATTCAAAATATTTAAATGGAGCAAGTTTAAAAAAACGAGTTTTAAATTGATTTTGAAAAATTCAACGCGATTTTACAGTTGTAGAATAAATAGAGTTGAATACTAGCATAAAAGGATTAACAAATTCTTTATTAATAATTAAAGTCTCCTCGAAGGCTCGGTTCAGTTACGTGTTTTCCATATTACTTTTCTTACATTTTTGCGATCAAAGAAAAATCTAATTTTCAACCGGTGGCTGTAAAATTATTCATGTCGAATATTTATGAAATTCTGTACGACAGACAAAGCATAATAAGGGCTTGAAACTGCGTTAAGAGGGCGCCAGCTGGGCAACCGTCGTGGGCCCCGTCACGAGCGGGCATCCGCGCGGTTTCATACAAAAGTGCTACGTCGCGGGGACCCGCGCGGGCGTCCGTCACACGGAGGCGGACCCCGTTGCGCGGATGGACGTCCGCGCGTAGCACTTTCGTATGAAACCGCGCGGGCGACCGCTTAACGCAGTTTCAGGCCTTAGAGAATCGCTAACATGTGTTATAACGGGCAGGAAAGGATACTACGTTTTTATTTAATGTTTTTTTTGTAACACGGGTTCGATTTCACTATTTACTTGACAATTAAAAAATAAATATTCCAAGTAGATTGGGCAGTTTTTATTAATTGTATGTTGATTGACAGTAATGAAAATAAAACCATAATATTATTATCATAACCGTATAACCATTTTTAACCGACTTTTAAAAAGGAGGAGGTTTATCAATTCGACCGTATATATATATATGTATTTTTTTATGTATGTTTGCGGAAACTTCGTTGTTTACGAACATATTTTATGATTATTTTTTGTTCGATAAACTAAAATGACACACACACACACACACACCCACACACACACACACACAGACACACACACACATTATATCATCAATTCCAAAAGTTGGAGAAATGTTTTTGTTCCCATAGATAAAATTTTTAATTTTTGACTTTAATTTAACCTCTAATATTTTCGCCAAATCGCCTAACTAACAAGACTGGTTAACAGGGACAGCAGGTTGCTTAGCATCGCATCGTAACAGTAATGAGTGCAACCTTTGATACTTGATAGTTTTACTAACTAGACTCTATTAGAACACGATGTTGGCGTGTTCTACGTATACATCTTTTCACTATATAACATATTATAACTTTATGGTACTAAACTAATAAAACCAAACAATATTATATGAGTATACATCAGTTACGAAAGACTATTAATCTATTAAATATAATATAGCAAGGAAATACGAATATATTAATGCTCATTTGGTCACTATTTTCTAAGACCATCCCCAATCTCCATACACTGGTGTCCAATGTCCTTATCAAACTAAGATCGTACAAAATATTTGTCTATACTCTAGCAGCGCCCGCGTCGCGCTTTTACCCATTTTGTGACCTTTCCCGTAATTTCGGGATGAAAAATAGCCTACAACCATCCCGTTGAATGTGGCTTCCCTTTGCAAAAATAATTATTCAAATCGCCCAGATAGTTCTTGAAATGGGTTCCGCTATGGTATGGGACCGCTGTGGCACCTTCGCACAATACCTACCAATAAGTCCCGCTGTTTATTCCTCACAGATAGAGTAATTCAAAAGGAAAATCTTGCTTATAAAAATGCTTATTTGCAATTCATATTTATATTACTAAACCGCAAGGGAAGTGAGGAAGTGAGGGCACCAGTTTAAAAATAACTGTAACTTCTCAAAAGCTTTCAAAAACTTTTAGTCTTAAAATAAGTATTAAAATATCATATTTTACCCAACACGAAAAATCTCTTTAATAAAACATGAGAATGGTTTCTAAGGTTATTAAATCAAGGCACAATATTTTTTCTATCGAATACCGAACACAATTACATTTCAAAGGCACGCGCGAAAGTTCTATGAAAAACGTTTGAGACCACAAAACGAAATCGGGGCCGTGGCGGTGACACTTGGCCGAGAGATTATTGAGTTTCAATTTATTCCGTTTGAAGTACCTACTTACTTATTGATATCTGAGAAACTATTCTATAAAACAAATCCAATCTCTAGTTATGTACAAAGGCAGCTTTAGGCCTAAGATGTATAACTACATGTACACTAAGACATATACCTACGTTTTATTTACACCTTTCATAAGTTTTAGTGATTTCTTCCCTTATTTTTTCCTTTTACAGAATATTTGTAATAAACATATGCCTTTATAAACCCTGCAATTAAGTTGATTAGGGTGACGGTTATTACCTAAAATCGCTCAAAGAATGTCCTAAAAATTAAAACAAACGGAAAGAAATAATAACATTTCCAAATGCAATAACATTTCAATGAACAGTTATACATTCGGTACTATCTGACAGCTGTTTAGATCTCACGCCTGTAAAGCGCCCACTGGTGGTATTAGAAAACCATATTACGTATGATTAGTTTCGGCCCCTTAACAGGAACCGTGGTAAAGGGGCCGAAACGTCTAAGTGAAAACGCCGAAGTGTATCCGTAAACGTAGTTTCAATTCAAAATGAGTAGTGTTTACTTAAACTTAAGAAACCAGTAACGCTTAGCTAGGCACTCTAAGTATTGGTAAGATAAGATAATATGTATATACTAGCAGCGCCTCGCGGTTTTACCCGCGTTGTGCCCGTTCCCGTGGGAATTTCGGGAATTTTTTTACATAAAAACCTTCCTCTTGAATCACTCTACCTATTACAAAAAACCGCATCAAAATCCGTTGCGTAATTTTAAAGATTTAAGCATACAGACAAACAGACACGAAACAGAGACGACTTTATTTTATACTATGTAGTGATAGTGATATATCCTTCTTTGTCTTTGTAATATATCCTTCTCTATCTGCCTCACCTTAACTATAACTTTTTATTGACCATAGACTTATTTTATGCAATATTGATAGAATAATCGATATTCCGTTGTCTATTACTTCATAAGTAGTCGAACAGATAAACGCCAACATATTCACTATTAGTTAGATACTAAACTCGGCCAGTCGTATACCACATTCATAAAGAAAGCTTGTCCATTACATATTAGAATCGATCAGTTTTTAAGATATTGTGCGTAAAAGAAACTAAAAGTCTTTAATTTTTTTACTAAGTATACAAGTGTATTAAATAAACAAATACAAATCTTACATTCACGAGATAGAGAAGCTACCTAGTATTTAGCTTTTTCATGTTATACGTAACGTAATTTAAACGTAATTAGCAGCGCCCCGCGGTTTCACCCGCATTGTGCCTGTTCTCGCGAGAATATCAGAATAAAAAATAACCTATAAGCTTTCTATTCAGTGTGGCTATCCAATACAAAAATAATCATTCGAACCGTACTGGTAGTTTTTGTGTTTATCATGTTCAAACAAACAAAAATCAAACATTGCAGCTTTTTACATTACTAGTATCTTTTATTATATGAAAATGAATCGCAAAATGTGTTGGTAAGCGCATAACTTCAGAACGACTGCACCAAATTGGATGATTCTTTTTTTAATGTATTCCTTATTGTCAGGACAAGGTTTATAAATAAGATAAATAAGGAATAAAAATCTCAAAATTCCCACGGGAACGGGGCACAGCTTAGATATACATATTAAAAAGCTCACTATATTTCGTGTTGGAACTGTATCAATTGGCAGAACATTGTACAACTTTACTAGCTCAATATAACTTGCCGGCTAGCCATTTATTCCCTCATGGCACGAAGTACCTACTTAGTTAGTGCAAGTAAACAAACTTGTAAGTGCCCCGAACGAAAGAACTCGTATTTTTCAGTTCATTGAAGTAGAATACTGAAAATATAGCAAAAATTGTGTTTCCGTTCGGTTTGTGTACGCACTTTTCGCCTAAAAAAAACCCTCTTTTATACTAATACTAGCTGTCCCGGCAAACAATGTTTTGCCATAGAAAAATTTAGGGGTGGACTACCCTTAACAGGGGAATGAAAAATAGATGTCCGATACTAGGACCTACCCGATATGCACACGAAATTTTATGAGAATCGGTCAAGCTACAGTACAACTATGATAGTTGTACTGCACTGCTAGAAACACCCCGCGGACTTACCCGCGTTGTAACCGATTCTGATGTGAAATTCTGTATAAAGGTGTTTGATAACGAATCTTTGGCTATTTAGAGATCATATTATCAGATTACATTATCACATTTTAACCCTTAATAATTTAATAACGGTTAAGAAGATAATCTTACGGAATTTTGAAATCCTTCTTATCAAATACGCTAAAATAACTGTGTCTCAATATTTCAAGTATAAACCACTGAAGATAAAACGATTTGTAAAATTTGGTTCAGATATAGATAAGTTTGATAGACAATAACTTATCCCCGGCAATGGGTACAGTAGAATAGTAAATATGTACATACAGTATGCTACCTACTTACATTTTTATTGTTAATTGTCGGTTCTACTGCTCAAGGGTTGAAAAGGAATTATTTACCCCGGCCATTACCATTGTCTCTCATTGTATATTTATCTTAAGCAAATCGCCCGGAGCGTGAGCAAATCTGCCAATTTAATTGTCACTTACTACACTTATATTAAACCCGTTTCACACAGCAAGCGGGCACGGGCCGGCGAGTCGGTTGCGGATCGGACGCAGTGTATCGATGTGGTTGTGTTCGGATGTGGCATTGTGTTCCTTGTACATTTGTTACATGGGGTTTTGTACAAGCCCGTTGGCAGTGAGGGCGCTTACTGTGTCGGGGGTTGCGCGTTCGATTCCCGCCCGGAGTCAACAATATGTGAAGACATAGTTATTGGCGACGACGTCTGGGTATCAATTATATATTCTTATAAAGTATTTGTGTATGTATTTGTAGTAGTATCAGTTACTTAGATTCCATAACATAAGCTTAGAGCTTACTTTGGGTCTAATAAACCGTGTGTGAATTTGTCCAGGTATATTATATTATTATATTATATTGAACGCCAATGAGAGTGGGCTACGAGCCTATCGAATCAAGAATGAACTCACACAACTGACCCGAACTTAACCCGAACCCGGCCCGCAGGCGACCCGCGTCCGCTTGCAGATTGAAACAGGCATGCTAGTGGCTAAAAAGACAGTAAAAATCTCTCTAATAGTAGTTTGGCTATTTTATTGGGATTTTTTCCTGAAAGTTTTTTAATTGAACAGCTTAGGAAAAACTAAGAACTAATGAAACTTTTCGGATTGGGCAGTGTTGGTTTTGACTGGCAATGGGTTTTACCTGGAACATATAAGTATTATATATATATATATTTCACATGAAAATTGTAAACTAATAATTCCTTGAATACCGTATTCGTATTCACGTTCTATGTCCGGTCTCAGGAATTCAGCAATTACAACCTACACAAACCAAAGACATTCGCGTAGTAAAAACAAACAAAAAAGTAAGTCATCTATATATAAGTTAATAGGTGATTCTCAATTCGCATGTTCGTTAAAAAGTTCACGATTACGTACGTGTTAAAATATCTGTCAAAAATAAAGCGATGTTTTATCACATTAATGTCTGCTAAAGTACCTAATTCTGGGTGCCAAAAGATAGCCACGATTTTTCATTTTCTCACGTCTGTTTAGACTGACATTTTGTGTTAACGTTTAGTGACGCGTAAGCGTAAACTGAGGCAACCCACTCTAAGTCGAGCAGGTAAACAATCTCCGCAGATATAAACCTCTCTCGTCTACGCAGTCATATAAGGGTTGAATGTGTTTGATTACACTCCCTCGATGTTTTATTTACGTTAAACGTTCCCTCGCTCTATTTCCGTGTTTATTTTTGAGTGTTTATGGAGCTTTGATGATAAACCACACGAGTATATAATTTCTACACGAGTCTGTTTCGTCTATTTTTAGAGAAGTTGTATGAAGCATGTTGTATAAATAAGTGATGAATGAAGTATTTTGTAGTCTAATGTATATTTTCTGTTTTGTAAATCAAAGTGAGAAAAATCCAATATATGTATTGATATCGAGGAATAGCAATCATTATCCTACTTCTGATATCGGGAACATGTCACATCAAGATAAGCACGAGCATTATACGGTCAATACAACATCAGATATCTTAGGATTCGTCTTGATCTTGAAATAATAACTCACAGGACTTCATTACAATGACATTGCTTGTATTTTACACACGATCATCATGGATTACAGATTACAGTTAGGATACGTCTAGATTCAATTAATTGATGGAACCTAAACGACCTCCCTACACCCCATAGTCGTCCTGTCCACGCCATAGAATCTTTTCCTAATTCTATACTCGATAAACTCGATTCGCAATACGATCGTGATGTCGTCAACACATTATTCTATCAGTCCACGTTTCCCCCCTAATCACAATCCAACCATCTCCATTTCCCGCGTAAACTCTAATATCTTCCCTCCTTTTCATATCATAGACTATCATCCCTCTCTCGAACAACCATCATAGTGCTTAACACAGTCTATTCTCATACCACAGACTACACTATCATAGTGCATAACACAGTCTATTCTCATACCACAGACTGCACCACGAAGGTAGAACTCACGTCACGGAATAACAACACTACAGATTCCATCAGTCAGCTGAATTTACAGACTACTCTTAAACTTCGATAGCTTGATTATACTTCCATCCCCGACATATGCATAGCAAATAATAATGACATTTGCACCCTGTTTTAATAATATTTCCATTTTTGTGTTGAATGAGTTTCATCTCCATGTAGTGCTCGTGGCGTAGTTTGACTAAACGATGTAAGTTCATTGCGATTGTTAAGCAACGTGCAGCTCGGCCCTTACTTGGATTGGTGGCCGATTGTGGCATTTCTATCTGAGCGCTACCGTGCTGCGGAGGGCACGTTACATTGTCGGTCCCCGTTGTTTCCATCGTTAGACCATGTCGGAGGCCTTTAGGCGGTCTAAAAACTCCAACATATCTCCACAGATATTGTATTGTACTTATCTCCACATGTATGTATTGTAACTACGTTTTTTACAATTGTTCTTAATTTGTTAATAGTAATCTAAATATTACAGAACTCTCCAAAACTTGTTGCTACACTGTAACGCCGGCTCATACTTCCATGATCTTTTAATTTAAAATATCGGTAAAGCAGTTCAGAGGCACTCGCTTAGTTCGGCTTTTATTGAAACTATTCAGTTTCATTATTAAATGTGTTGTTGAGACAAAATTAAAGTTTCATGCGAACGGTGTAATTTTGTTATTGCAAGGAGAACAGTTCTGCTGGAGCTATTTACCAGACGATAATTAGGAACTGGCAAAGTCAGGAATGTGGGATATTAACCGGTAATTAATTATGTATGTATGTGCGGTGAATGGAATGGAACAGAAGAGTGAATGAAACAGGGTGTGAATGAGTTAGAGAAAGGAGTGAGTAGACACAAATATGGCGATACGAACGGTGATTTACGGTGAATGTGCGATGTGATAATGAAAGTAAAAATAAATAGTAAATTAAGAAATACCTACTTTTATTTTGCCATAACGTCCCACATGAATATTTACAGGACAAATTAACACTCGGCTAATTAGATCCAAACGAAGCTCCTAGCTTGTAATATAGAATCTAACTAACTGATACTATTTCATATAGATACCCAAATACTTTATAAGAATATATATACTAAATTGCCATGCCCTGCCCTGCCAACGCCAACAACTATGTCGACACATATTATTGAGTCTGGGCTGGAATCGAACCCGCAACCCCCGATACGCTTAGCGCTCTCACATACCACTGTGCCAACGGGGTTGTCACTAGCCATCCTACCCTCACCCTGAAGACGAGGAGATCTGTACCCATACGAGGAGATTGATAACTATGTAAGACACCAAAATAAATCAATATTGGTTCATAAACGGGCGACAGTGGTATGAATAAACAAACATAAAAAAACCATTTGTAAAACAGGGATAGTTTTTAATTAGAATGACTTTTTATGTTTTAAGTGTATAAAAATAACTAAATCTTAAAATACTATCAAAGAATAACTGGCTCGTGTTGTTGCAATCTAAATTTTATTAATTACTTAAAAAGCTTCGCTCAGGTTTGTGTTTACCTAATTTAATTAGTTACGTGCTGAAAACTGGCCCGCGCTACAAATAAGTATACATACAGCTCTTGTTAGATAGACAGCAATTTTCTTAGACGTTTTTCAATCTGACAACAATTCACTTCTTTGAACAAACTAGTTTGAGACTGAATACTGTATGAACTGTGCAATGGTCTGGACGGACCGTACTTGGAGAATTGACTTAAGTTTTCAATTAAACTAACAAAGTTTGCAAAACGTATTCTAACTAATGACGATACAGATAGCGTGTTTATAGTCGTTTCACCACTAAAAGGAATTATGGTTATTCTAGCTGTAATATATCAGCATACGAGCTACAGTTCGTAGAAGTTAGGAATTAGGTAAACAAATTGAATAGTTAAACACCTGTTTTCGATTAATAGCATATTTTGATTTATTTTATTGAATAATTTAAAATATGAGCCAATGAATCCGAAATAGCAAATACATAAACTGACTGTCTAGTAACTATCATCTGATATTAGCATTAGGTATGTAGCAGCTGTTGATAATGATAACATTGACAGATGTAACTTTACATAATATACAATCATCAATGAGAATATGGTACCTACATAAAAATAGGAAATAGGTGGAAGATAGATATCATTTCCAAGTAAATAATTCTCGTACTGGTTCTGGCCTCAAAGAAATTCCTGATAAATGAAATTAATGGACTTTTTGAACTTCGAATTAGAACTTGTCACTCGCTTATTTGATTACTGTAGAGTGAACCATTTTGCGTCCGTTATATCTTTCATATATTATTATGTACATACATATTATGATTTTTATCATACGACTAGCTGTGCCCCGCGGTTTCACCCGCAGCGCCCCCGTTCCCGTGGGAATTTTGAGATTTTTATTCCCTATAAACCTCACGGAGCCCGAGACCTTTCCAACGAATGCAAAACCGTGGAAATCGGTTCGTTCGTTCTGGAGTTATAGCGTCAGGGAGGAAAACCCGACTTATTTTTATATAGTAGATTTGCATTGATAACATCTTGAAAACATTATTTTCACCTCTTGTCATGAAACTTATTTATGGAATGGTGTTTTGTAATCTTCTTCTTCTTCATCGAGTGGATGGTCAACCTGACCAATCCTGGTGTCAGAGTTATTGAACCGCCAAAATCATCTGACATGGTTTATGTAACGACTACTATCCGTAGAAAGTAACCGGGAACGACGGCTTAACGTGCCCTCCGAAGAACGGAATCGTCTTACTTTTCGGGCAATCGATAAATAATATAATATTTATGTTTTGTAATATTCAATATGTTCATCAACTTATAAAATTGACAGTACCTTAACATTTTTGTAACTGTTTTTGAAATTGGTATCTCCAGTAAACAGACAATATCATCTCGACTTTTATACAGAATTTCTTGGATTTCCGAAACAAGATAAGTGAGTTAACTAGTTCCGTATTATTGAGACGAAATTCCTTTACCACGTAACATAAAACATTCGTATTCGTACGTGATATGTATGGTTGAAAAAATCAACAAGATATACGAGTGTTTATGTAAACAAGACGATTCGTTTCCGTTCCTCTCTAATAGAACTAACTATCAAAAGATTTCAAACTGTTTAGTTGTTTACAAATATCTCTTTGAACTAAAATTGAACTGCTCGATACACTTGAAACTACGTTAACGGATACACTTTTATTTTACACTAGCAGCGCCCCACGGGTTTACCCGCATTGTGCCCGTTACTATAGGTATTTCGGGATGAAAAATAGCCTTCCCGTTTAAATGCTATCTATTACAAAAATAATTATTCAAATCAGATTGATAATTCTAGAGATTAGCTCGAACACACAATCAAACAACCTTACAAATTTTACCTCTTTATAATATTAGTGAGGAGGACATTACAGGCTTTTATAATATTAGGAGGTATAGATTTTCATCTGACGTTTCGGCCCCTTTACAGAAACCGTAAATTTAAGAAACCAGTGTGCTCGATACACTTTTTAAATGGCGGGATTGTCGGGTGCGGATTTATTCGAACTTCGCAGTGGCAGCTAACTTTACATCGAGGTTTATTTACACTTGTCCGATTCCTTCTGATATCGACAAAAAATATAGGGTTCGAATAAGCCAAAATATATATTTTTACATTTAACTTTTCATAAAGTTCGACAACAATATCGCCTTCTGTGATATTCGTTGCGCTAGCGGGGAGGTGAATATTTTAACAAAAGTGTGACAAATGAATCACTACATAGTATAAAACAAAGTCGCTATTTTTGTCTGTTTGTTTGTCTGTATGCTTAAATCTTTAAAATTACGCAACGGATTTTGATGCGGTTTTTCGTAATAGGTAGAGTGATTCAAGAGGAAGGTTTTTATGTATAAAAATTCCCGATATTCCCACGGGAACGGGCACAACGCGGGTAAAACCGCGGGGCGCTGCTAGTATTAAATAAAAGTATTGCCATGTAATTTCCCAGTGCTGGGCAAATAAATGCCTCTCCTCGTCGAAGATATCAGTACAGTGAGGAGGCGCGGCTAGTTTAGAATCCTATCCAACGAATCCTACATCACTACATAGTATAAAACAAAGTCGCTATTTTTGTCTGTTTATCTGTATGCTTAATTAAAAATCTTTAAAATTACGCAACGGATTTTGATGCGGTTTTTTGTAATAGGTAGAATGATTCAAGAGGAAGGTTTTTATGTAAAAAAAATCCCGAAATTCCCACGGGAACGGGCACAACGCGGGTAAAACCGCGGGGCGCTGCTAGTTAATATTATAAATGCGAAAGTTTGTGAAGATGGATGTATGTTTGTTTCTCTTTCACGCAAAAAATACTGAACGTATTAGGATGAAACTTTACAGTAATATAAGTTATACATCAGAATAACATATGGGATACAGTTTATCCCAAAATTCCCGCGGGAATGGGTACAACGTGGGTGTAACCGCGGAGCCCAACTAGTTAATGATACTTTCAAACGCGAATCCCCGCCCGAGTCGTTTTAAAAGCTGGGCTCGCACTTGGTTGACCTAAATGTAAATAGAGTACGTCACTTCTGACACGGTAATACTATCTAACCAGTATTCCATCTCCATTTAAATGGCCGAAACGCGAGTTATACCTACGCGCTTCGACCGTGGTACACTCCTGGTACGCAGGCAGTCGCGACTGTGCCGCAGTGACGTACGGACGGTGTGTTGATTTTTTAAAATTGTTTCACTACAAAGTACCTACTCTACATATTTAATAATGACGGGTAGTTCGAATAGAATATATTGTGCTGTATTTGGTTGTATGAATTCGTCATTAACACATCCAGAGATAACTTTTTTCATTTAAACTAAACATATAAATTGTAAAGTAGATGCAGGTATCTATAACCAAGTAAAAGATATTCCTTTTTCTCCACTTTGTCCATGTTTCCCAAAACAATTTTTAATGAAGCTTTATACTAGAATGCGGATTTTTTATACCTTAAAATTTAATAATAAAGCGTTTCGTACGTCTCAGTCGAGGCGCAAATATTTTTCGGTCGCAAAATAACATTAGTTATTCAATTATAAACATGTTTTTTTAATTAAATTTACCATTCACAAATCATCACGTAGTTTAATTGAAAACTTCCTAAGGTAAAGTCACCCAATTCCGTGGGGTTCTAAAATTGGCACTTAATTCCGCGGTATTTAGAAAATCCCAATTTCCTAATTATGTCTTTGTTGTATCTTAATGCAAATATTTTTATTGAATCCAGTGTATATTTTTACGTATTAAAAATATAGAAAAATAACACAAATGTATTAAAAAGACACAATAAAAGGTCAGTATTGCGTCAACGGGTGGTCGAAGCGCACGCTTCATACAATAGTGACCCTTTGCAAGTAAATGTTTAGGTTTTTTAAATAGTGTTTTTAATACTGTTTTACTATGTGGTGACTAGTTATTTGTGGTCCACTTGCTCGAGACTTTATTTTTTATGGGTAAGTACTAACCTTTTCTATTATTTTCTTAATAAATTAAGCTTAAAATTTGATTTTAAAATAACGTGGCATTAGGTTCCAAAATTTTTAGTCGGTTCCCAATTCCGTTGTATTACCACGGAATAGCAAACTCATAAGCTTGGTTTTGTTTCTTGTTTTTTTGTGTTGGTTATAAAAGAGTAGTTTTTACTTTTATAAGTACTTAAAGCAAAAAAGTCAGTTGGTACTTGAAACTAATTCCGTGGTATACTTTTAGTTTAATTTGAACAATAAAAAATGTTAAATCGTAATTCTTTTTACGAGTTTTGTTAATTTGTTGTATGGAGAACTGATGCAGGTAATATTAATTTAATTACAAATTGCCTGTGTAAATGAATGCAATTTTGTAGATGATTAAAAATATATTATAAATAAAAATTTATCTGTATGAAACATATTTAAAAATATATATTTATTTAACACTCGGAAATAGGAATAGTGTTTTCAAAGTTTGAAATCCAATTCCGTTGCACTATGTAACTGACTGCAACGGGATTGGGTTGTATGAGCACCTAATTCCGCGGTATAATATAAGAAAATCACAGGGTGTTCTTTTTTATGTTTAACAATTTGTTCAGATAAACAATAGCTAAAAACACTTTTTGTCTGTGTATCGAATTAGTAAATTATGTGATACTAAAATATTCCCTTTACATTTTTTATACTCGGATTTAGGAACCACATGCCGCGGAATTAAGATTTTTAACGCGGAATTAGGTGCTTCGGACTTACTTCATTATTTATTTTTTTTAAACTATAAATCAATTTAAAATAGATTTAACTTTAATTTAGTTTGGTAGTCAAAAGAATACCGTTTTTAATGACACCAGATAAAGCACTGTTAAGTTACAGTCAATACTTCATATATTATGTCTTTCCTTGTTATGTTGAAAATACCACGGAATTAGGTGACTTTACCTTATTCAATTTTAAGCAGGTATTTTAATTGTTTACATAAAAAAATAATTACAATCACAAAACTAAATGGAAACACAAAGTAGGCAAATATAATTGACAAGCCCATAAATGACAAGCCCGTTGGCACAGTGGCAGTGAGAGCGCTTACTGTGTCGGGGGTTGCGGGTTCAATTCCCGCCCGGAGTCAACCATATGTGCAGGCAGACATAGTTGTTGGCGACGACGTCTGGGTGTCAATTATATATTCTTATAAAGTATTTGTGTATGTATATGTAGTAGTACCAGTTAATTAGATTCCATAACACAAGCTTAGAGCTTACTTTGGGTCTAATTAACCGTGTGTGAATTTGTCCGGGTATATTTATTTATTTTATATATTTATAATTAAAATGCTGGAGGGTGGCAGCCCTAGCGCATGTCTACGTACCGCGCGGCTGAAGGTATTTAACTCAAGGTCACAGCCGAGTTGGAGTACTGTTTAGATAGTATTACCGTGCTTCTGATTACATGCGGTCGGAAAGTTCGAGACTTTACTTGTTGTTTCTTTCTATCACCCAACAATGTGGTTTGTATAAAGTTTTGTAAACAATGAGATGCTTATAATAAAAATGGTAAAAGCCTTTCAAAAAGTTCAACTTGTCTCAAACAAGGAGTGATTGTGAAAATAAGTTATATATATGTCGGAGATGGACGTATAATCAAGCTATAGAAGTTTAAGAGTAGTTTGTAAATTCAGCTGTCTGATGGAATCTGTAGTGTTGATATTCCGTGACTGAGGTCTACCTTCGTGGTGTAGTCTGTGGTATGAGAATAGACTGTGTTTAGTCTGTGGTGTTAAGCACTATGATAGTTGTTCGATAGAGGGATGTGAGCTTGTTTTTGTGGTCTGTGGATGTGAGTCTATGTTAAGTAAAGATGGAATATATTGGAGTTTATGGGAAAATGGAGATGGTTGGATTGTGATTAGATTGGAAACGTAGATTGGAAGAATGATGTGTTGACGACATCACGATCGTATTGCGAATCGAGTATAGAATAAGGAAAAGATATTCTATGGCATGGACAGGACGACTATGGGGTGAAGGGAGGTCGTTTAGGTTCCATCAATTAATTGAATCTAGACATATCCTAACTGTAATCTGTAATCCATGATGATCGTGTGTAAAATACAAGCAATGTAATTGTAATGAAGTCCTGTGAGTTATTATTTCAAGATCAAGACCTAGAAATCCTAAGATATCTGATGTTGTATTGACAGTATAATGCTCGTGCTTATCCTGATGTGATATGTCCCCGATATCAGAAGTGGGATAAATATCGCTGTTCCCCGATATATATAACAAGTTGTTGCTGTGACAGGTATGAAATTTTTTCATGCATTTTTTACAACTTTGTTTAATTTCAACGCCTCGGTGTCTAATCGTATGTGTACTCGCCGTCCAAGACTGAGGACCCGGGTACAATTCCCGGTTCGAGCGAAGGGTATTTCCTAATTTTCCAACATGTCTCGGGTTTGAGATCACCAACCCGCATTTGGAAAGCGTGGTGATAATGCCTAAGCTTACTCACTGTACTGATATCTTCAGTGAGATGAGAGGCCTTTGCCCAGCAGTAGGACATACTTTTAATACTTTTTATTATAATATGTATTAGTATTAGAATTTAGAATGTAAGTTACTGTATTGTACTTTGGTATTAATACTGGAGGAGGGCGTTGGTATACGCAACACAGCTCACGCTATCGCGTATATCATCAATTCCAAAAGTTGTAAAAATGTATTTTTTCCCAAATATATAATTTTTATTTTTTTATTTTTTTTTTATTTTTTATTAGCAATGGGATTATATTGTAAGCCATCTCTTTATTGTTTTACCTCCCCGATATTTAAATAAATAAATAAATAAATATACCCGGACTAATTCACTCACGGTTAATTAGACCAAACTAAGCTGTAAGCTTGTAATATGGAATCTAACTAACTGATACTACTACATACACATACACAAATACTTTTTATAAGAATATATAATTGACACCCAGACGTCGTCGCCAACAACTATGTCTTCACATATTGTTGACTCCGGGCGGGAATCGAACCCGCAACCCCCGACACAGTAAGCGCTCTCACTGCCACTGTGCCAACGGGCTTAAAACCTCTTAAAGCCTTCTATCCAAAGCTTACTGTGACCTGACAAGCTCATAACAGTCAAAGTCATCTCTCCAACGTTTTTCCCGCCGCCTTTATCCCTTTAACCTACCAAAGTAATTTCAGTTCAGTTCATAAACACGATCTAATAAAAACAAATATCTCTTACTTACATAATAGAGAACCTTCGCTTGGATTTTTAACCGAATTAACAGTTAAAAACTATCAACGTTCAGATAAAATATGCATCAACTGTTTTGGAATGCAGAGCGTATACATTTGTCTGGATATGTGAATTTCACTATTAATTGAAACGTACGTTAATGTCATTATTATTTATTTATTTAAACGGGAACTTACGTGCGTACAGATGTAGTGAATAATCCTTTCCTTTCGTATTTTCTCGGAAATGTTCGTTTTTGTCTTACTACTTCACTCGCACTCAGTACCCATCGAGACAACAGTTTGACATTTGACATTGATAAATAAAGTATGCGATTTATTTGATACCTACACGTAATTTAATAATTCAGTAATTCATAGACACATCGGCACCATTCGGGTGTTATCGTTGTTCCGAGTTTTGCCGATAGGAAAGGATTATTCACTACATCTGTACGTAAGTTTCCGTTTAAATAAATAAATAATTATGAGAATTTCGTTCAATTCGTATGAAATTCCAGTTTGTTTCAATGAGCATTTTTTAATTCAACTCTTTGTATGCTTCATATATGAAAGTAATCACTTCAGCCTTCCGTAGCTTCATAAATTTCGATTCGAATTCAAAAAACGCCTTTAGAAGTTAGAAGATATTTGGTATCTTTAAAAGCTACATATTTTCGGCGATCCCAATAATCTATCGAAGATTTTTTTATTTATTAACTTTCTTTCACATATTTTAATGAATACTGTACGAGTATGTCTATTTTAAAGATTATTAAACGATATTTTCATAAAAGGGAGTTTTGTCGCGCAATCTAAATTAATCCCTGAATCTTAAACTATACGCCATAATTATGGTAATAAGATTAATTATCATTTCATTTCATTTTTGACAAGCCCGTTGGCACAGTGGCGTGTCTGAGCGCTTACTGTGTCGGGTGTTGCGGGTTCGATTCCTGCCCGGAGTCAACAACATGTGCAGACATAGTTGTTGGCGACGACTTGTTGTGTATGTATAAGTAGTAGTATCAGTTAGTTAGATTCCATAAAAAAAGCCTAAAGCTTAGTTTGGGTCTAATTAACCGTGTATGAATTTGTCCGGGTAATATATATTATAATACTTTATAATTACATATATTAATTAGTTTTCCTAGTGGCACCAATTATCACGTTATGAAACCTCTTTATTATTTCAACATAGGAAATGTAATTATGTGACAAAATGTGTTATTATATTAAATACAATACGTCCATTCGCAGCATACTCGTATTCGTAGCATTCGTAGCACCGAAGACGCGTAGCAGTTCTACGAATTAAGCTCTTTGAAAAAGTATGGACCAACAATACTCCACTCGATGAAGAATACTTTTTACAATGGTATCATTTAGATTTATAATTCCTATTTAACAAAGACCCTTTTATAATTCGTTTTCAGTTGGGTTTCAATGCGAAACATAATGAAAATTGTGAAAGTTTTTAATAAGAACCCAAAAACATTTTTAATCAGCTATATTATTACCTTTTATTAAACTTGGCTTGGAGAATAAATAAGAGGAAATACTTGAGTAGATCTTTACAGTAATCTCTTTAATTTTAAAAGGCAACCGGACAATTTTTTGTCTTTGTTACAAGTCAAATGATAATTATTTTTGCTCTACATAGTAGTGTCACGTGGTATGCCTACTGCCCGTGAAGAATTACTTCGACAGGGTTGGCCACTATCCTGTTCGAAATGTAATGAATGACTTACGAAGTAGTATATATAGTGTATTGCAGACTACTCACATTTGTCATAATGTGTGTTATTTTTTTGTAAAAAGTAGGTTCTAGTAGGTAACCCTGGTGTGAAAGTTTAAACCGCTCAAAGGCCTCCGAAATGGTCTAACGATTGCAACAACTGGAACCGACAATTTAACGTGCCCTCCAAAGCACGGTAGCGCTTAAATAGAAATGCCACTATCGGCCACCCATCCAAGTAGGGGTTGAGCTACACGTTGCTTAACAATCGCAATGAGCTAACACCGCTTAGTCAAACTACGCCACGAGCGCAACCTAAATTTTCGAGTAACAAGTGCAGTTTGTTGCAATATTAGTTAAGTTTAAACTATCCGTACCTTCTGTTGACTTGTACCCAGACATATACTACATATTAGAGACGGAGTATTATTAATCGTACACAAGCCGCGTTCATTTGTTAATTATTTCTGTGAATTACGAGAACGTAGTAATTTGTTAACGCGTCATTACGCAACAATGAAGAAGAAGAAGAATGACAAAGAACCTTATTTTCAGTATAAATGGAACGAAATGATAAAATTATTCAAAGGAAACGAGACCTTCTAATAAAATTTAGCTGCTAAAGGAGCGTGAACAAGGTGAGCTAAAATTAGTAAATAAAGACAAGGTAAGTGTATACGTCTGTAGAATTCTACATAATGTAAGTTCCTTTATATTAAATTTATTTATTTTTTTTTTAAATTAACAAAGTTCTTCAAAAATATCTCAATAACAGGCAATTACGTTGTGAATATTTACGATATTAAGTTATATTACAATCTTCAAGTTTGCAACATCATTATTTTAATAATAACAAGCTCTCAATAATATCACTTTCATTCAGGGTAAGAAATACATTCATACTAGAGATAAAACAAGTCTATTTACCCGAAGGTTTGTTATAAACTAGCTGCGCCCCGTGGCGTTGTGCCCGTTTCCGTGGGATTTTAGGAAAAAATAGCCTTTCCGTTAATTGTGGCTATTTAGGGGTGGACTATTGTTAGGGTTAACATTTAGGTGGATGAAAAATAGATGTTGTCCGATTCTCAGACCCGGGTAGGTCTGAGAATCGGACAACATCTATTTTTCATCATATGCACACAAAATTTCATTAGAATCAGCCAAGCCGTTTCGGAGGAGATTAACTACAAACACCGCGTCACGAGAATTTTATATATTAGATTAACAGAAGCAGTACCTAAATCTTGATCTAAAATTTTTCCTTCATCGATTTCAGTCAAAGACGTTATACTAATAGGATTTGTGTTCAGAGTGTGGATACGTTACACAAACATACATATTTGATCTTGCTCTTACGCGACAGAAATATATTAAAATCCAAACAAAAAGGATGTTCAATATGTTCGTCCCTGCCAATAAATACATCCCACATAATAATTCATTTGTCAACGAAGCCGACAATGCGGGATCAAAGGAATATCCTCCTCCAACTTCAATTCGTTATCCGATAGCGCCTTTTTTCTGACGTGTTTTAATAAAAGATTCGAATTTCAACTTATTTATTCTACAATTTTATGGAAATGCGTAGCAGAAATCGTGAGACACAGAATAAGCATGAGTATGTAGTTTGACCATGGATTTAA
The DNA here is from genome assembly GCA_963082685.1 of Cyclophora albipunctata. Classification (NCBI taxonomy): domain Eukaryota; kingdom Metazoa; phylum Arthropoda; class Insecta; order Lepidoptera; family Geometridae; genus Cyclophora; species Cyclophora albipunctata. The sequence goes on along the minus strand of OY720121.1, from coordinate 8,051,556 downwards.
TATTGTATATACTAGCTGTGCCCCGTGGTTTCACCCGCAGCGCCCCCGTTCCCGTGGGAATTTTGAGATTTTTATTTCTTATATAAAAACCTTGTCCTGACAATAAGGAACACATTAAAAAAAGAATCATCCAATTTTGTGCAGTCGTTCTGAAGATATGCGCTTAGCAAAAGATTCAGCAATTCATTTTTATATTATAGATTAAACATTATATTAAATCCATGAGTTAGACTAATCAATGGTCTAATCAGGCACGGAAAACTACTTGACAATTCGAAGTACTTAATGCGTGATATCAGGTATCGATATAACTCAAAATAGAAGTACCAACATTGGACGAAGTACTAACATTCCACTATTAATAAAATAAATATTCGCGTACCTTTTACCGTATTATCAACATGATGATTGTTTACCGATATTATTTTAAAGTGAGGATATGCTTATTTAGGCGTCCCCGGTGTTCGGGTAAACACCGGGGTATGTAGGACTCGACCCGACCGCCGTCCCCCCATCACAGGGATCATCCACGGGGCAGGTAATACCCACTTAAACCGTCACTGTGTTGCTGCGTCAGGCCGTAAAGTAGGCGATGCCGTAGGTCCGGCTTTCGCACTCGCAAATCTGAGGATTACATACTATTACAATAGTGCACAAAGGCTAGCTTAAAAGCTTAAATTTGACCTAACTAGCCGTGTGTGAATATTTCCGGGAATATTTTTTATTTAAGAATTATGGCACTATGTCTTTTACTATTTCATTTCTCACAAAAGTAGCCAGACTGGATTTTTAAATCAATGCATGGAACTTTGTTACATATGTGATACGACACTTTTTTGTACTAGGTATTTGCGTCGTATTACATAGCGACGCAGTAGGTCCGAATGACTGTTCGTTCGCATTATTCGAACTTGAATAAATTATTTTAATGCCACAAATAGTTTAGGTGAGAAAAGCTTTTAGAAACACTATATCATATTCATTAAGTCCAGTTAATCATTAACGCTTTCGAAAGTACAATGATACTTACTTTTTACTATCTTCATCTTCAGACAAAAGTAGTTTGGACTGGTTATGTTATACTTTAGGGTCCTTATTAATAAACGTGATGTAACTTACACACTGTATTTTGTCTCCTTTGGTCTTCGGAAAATTGCGTAGGTATGTCAGAAACTGACAAACCATTTGATAACTAAACTGTTCTTAATACGCGTTTATCATTACTGTACAGCTTAATCCACATCCTGGTATAATATTCTACATCTTCTAGGACATTGCATGGCCGAGCCGGCGAGTGCGCCTAGGATTTGTCATTGAATTTAGGCCCACAAAAAAACAATAAATAAATAATCAGAAGTATATTATAAATAAAGGTATCACGAGTACTTGTACAATTGTTACAAAATCATGGTACAAAATACAGAAAAGTCATAATTTAACGCACCACTTGATTTAAGTATAAAACGATTCAACATGACTCCAACTGATTCAAATCTGCTTGCTCAATGAGATGCAGACGGACTTGGTCTCCATGTAGTAGTCCAGGGCGTGAAATCCTCTGTAAAAAAAAAACATTAGTGTTGTTCCCGTAAGAATAGTTCTTTGCTTTTTTCCCTGATGTGTATCTTAAGTTTAACAATCTCTTTGAAGATATTTAACGTCATTCATTTCGACTAGGTTAGTGCCTCCGACATGGTCAAAGTAAAAAATACCATTAATTCCAGTTAACGATTTCGTTACAACGACAATAAAACTAAACGATTTATAACAAAATATAAGGTTACCCCTCGCGCCCAATGCCTGACTCCTTAAATCCACCGAAAGGTGTCTGAGCAGAAAATTGCAAGTATGTGTTGACCCTGAAACAATATAAAAATAAAACATTACATTACAGCTGTTTTTTTACCAGAAGAATTAGGAGTGTAGCTGAGGTAGTGAGTTCTTTTGTTTCTATCAATTATATTACTAGCACACCTCCCTATCAACATATTAAATAGACAAGAAATATATGCAATCAATCGGTAAACCACTAGTTATCACGACCGTTACAAAACAGACACACGCTAACATGAACGCGCGCCTACACGTTTTTCATAGCAAACGTCGACTGGCATTACGAGCTGTGTTACGAGACTGAGTACTTTGACCCTTTTTAAGTGTGTGCGCCTCTGTTTTGTTTTAAACCGACTTCAAACACCGAAGGCGGAGGTTCTCAATTCGGCCGGTATATATATATATATATACTAGCTGCGCCCCGCGGTTTCACCCGCGTTGTACCCGTTCCCGCGGGAATTTCGGGATGAAAAATAGACGTTGGCCGATTCTCAGACCTACTCAATATGCTCACAAAATTTCATGAGAATTGGTCGAGCCGTTTCGGAGGAGTACGCGAACGAACACTGTGACACGAGAATTTTATATATAAGATATTTTTTTTTATAGTATTGTATTGTAACATCTCCACTTACCAGACAACTCCGCTCTCGATGTATTTGCTGAACAGAAGAGCATTGTCTATATTTGTGGTGAAGATACCAGCTGCAAGTCCGTAGTTGGTGTCGTTGGCGCGGTCCATCACTTCCTCTAGGGTGTCAAACTTGAGAATGCTCTGGACTGGCCCGAAGATCTGTGATAAATATGTGGTATGAAAGATGATTGGTATTTAATTCTGACCCGTTGTCCAACGTTCGAGACTGTAGTCCTACTGTGGTCTTACCGCGTCTCATTGCGCAGAAAAAGTTCGTAAGTACGTCACTGAATAAAGTGATTACAAAGAAACTTTATTCTTTATTTTCTCACCTCCTCCCGGGCGATGGTCATGTCGTCGGTGACGTCCGCGAACACGGTGGGCTGGATGTAGTTGCCGGTGGTCCCGTGCCGCTTGCCTCCCACCATCAGCTTGGCGCCTTCCTTCACTCCAATATTAATGTAGTTCAGGACCTTTTCCCTCATTATTTGGTCCACCTGAAACAACAAATGATATTAATTGTGGCATCTCTTGGTCAGTACTCGTAATTATCAAAAAAAACTGCATAACAAATGAAGAAAGCTGATGCTGAAGAAAAATGGAAGAAAGGGTTTCGCTTTTGATTCCTACCTGGATTCAACAATATGTGCAGATATAGTTGTTGGCGACAACGCGCTGGGTTTAAATTTATATTCATAAAAAGTAAGTACTTGTGTTTCTAAATGTATTAGTATCAGTTAGATTCCATAAAGACAAGCTTTGAGCGTAGTTTGGGTTAATTAACCGTGTGTAAATTTGTCTGAGCCGGTTTTAATTATTGAAAGCATTTCTTTTCAATGATCGTCGTTGTTACCTGAGGTCCTAGTTCAGTAGTAATGTCATTAGGAGCGCCGATCTTGATATTCCTCGCGTGTTCGGTGGCTGCCTTCACGAATTTGTCGTAAATACCAGCTTGTACATACAGACGGGAAGGCGCTACGCAGATTTGTCCTTGATTAAGGAAAATTAAAGCCGCCCCAGGTACAGCGATATCCACTGAAATATAAAATATAACCCTCGATTTAAATATTAACTAATAAGCTTGCATGAAATGTTAACCTAGTAGGTAGGCCATATGCATTTAGCTTTCGCCATTTGCATAACATTTAATAGCCTAAATAACTCTTTGAACTCACAGTCGGCGTCGTCCATGATGACGAGCGGGCTCTTGCCGCCGAGCTCGAGGGTGATCCGCTTCAGGTTGGTCGCGCCGGCCGCCTGCTGGATCAACTTACCCACCTTTAAGAAACAAGACAACTTTAGTTTTAGAGCTCGGAAAGCAAGCAAGGCATAATAAGCAGAGCAAGGCCCTAGGTACCCTATACCCACATACTCCTAGGTACTGTACATAGAGAAAGATTTATTGTTATCACAGTATTATAAATTTAAGGTCAATACAGGTTATTAATGAAAAATATTTTTATTTGTAGCATATTCACGTACATACGTAAATAAAACTGTCACTGAAATTATTTTATCTCTCACCAAGTATTGTTGATATTTTCATGAATTCCCCATATCTGAATGTTATCTTAATTCCATTCGTCATCCTTAAACATCAATTCAAGAATCTTGAATACTAAAGGAGTTATAATTATGTATATTTAACAAGATGTACCTGCGGAGATTCAACTCTAAACTACTCGAGGTCATAAAGCGTCATATTCTATGTTGTATCAATCATAAGTATTTACCTCCAGGGATCCAGTGAAGGAGATCTTGGCGACCTTGGGGTGGTGCGTGAGCGCGACTCCGGCGTCCTCCCCGAACCCGTTGACGATGTTGACCACGCCGGGCGGGAAGCCCGCCTCCCGTAGCAGCGCGCCCAGCACCAGCGCCGTCAGCGGCGTCTGCTCCGCCGGCTTCACCACCACCGTGCATCCTGACACCAACCACTCACGTTAAGTACCTATATCTCAATAGTATACAAAGGTTCTACTAGTTATTACTAACGTTAACGTATAAGAGTGAGTCTGTACATACCAGCAGCTAAAGCAGGGGCCACTTTGTTGATGAACATCCTGATGGGAACATTCCACGGCAGAATGAGGCCGCAGACTCCGATGGGCTGCTTGGTGGTGTACGAGAACAAGTTTCCCTCTGTGGAAAACAATGTGTGTTGTAGAATCTATCTACCTAGTATTAAGATGGAATCAACATAAATTTAAGAGCAAGGTTCTTGTCGGTAAACCAGACTTCTCCATCTATTCATTTTCAGTGCCTTCACATCTCTGTACGACAAGACATACACTTTTTTTTTAATCTGACTCATGTAACTGATACTAGGCCTTCCCCTACCTCGCTTCCCTTCAACTTTACCTTCCATGATGTTATTTATGTATCTGTCATGTCGTATGAGATGTCCTATCATCTTCCCTTTCCTATTTTCTATTATCTCTAGTAATGTTCTAATCTCTCTCACCAGTTCGAATACATTTTCATTTGTCACTCTTTCATTAAATTGAGACAGAATATAATGTTAATATAAAACAATAGCTAAGGACTTGTTATGTTCATATTTTGCTTATATTTTGCGTGAAACAGGAATCTTCTTCTTCTTCATCGAGTGGATGGTCAACCTGACCAATCCTGGTGTCAGAGTTATTGAGCCGCCAAAGGCCTCTGACATGGCTCATGTAACGACTACTATCCGTAGAAAGTAACCGGGACCGACGGCTTAACGTGCCCTCCGAAGCACGGAATCGTCTTACTTTTTGGGCAATCAGGTGATTTAGCCTGCAATGCCCTAGCCAAACTGAGGACATTCTCACAAAGGTATTTTTGTGAGATATTGTTGTCCCCACCGGGAATCGAACCCGGAACCTCCGGATCGTGAGCCGGGCGTTCAAACCACAAGACCACGGAGGCTGTTAAAATAGGAATCGTCTTACCAGAAGGAAGAGTCTCGCCATGATACTTGTCAGTCAAACTCGCAAAGAATCTAATGATTTTGCCATTGTCAGCTAAAAAATCAGTGCAAGCTGTTTTGATAGTTCCATTGTTATAGGATTCCAATTCAATGAGGTAGTCCAGGTTCTCATCTACCAAATCGGCAAACTTGTTAAGCAACTGGGCTCTTTGCTCCGGCTCCATCTTGCGCCATTCCGAGTTCCTGTGGAAGGCTTTGGAGGCAGCTTCCACGGCCGCGTCGATGTCAGCCTTAAATGTAAGGTGACATAGTTTACAACTAATATGGTTGATAGATACAATAATAACAGTCGCTGGAGAAATTCTTAAGTGCAGGGAAGAGGATTAGGACGCAATGAGTTCATTTACTAACTTAGTTAAGTTACCCTGATTGATTGTTTGTTGGTGATTTAAAATTCGCAACTAATTTTCAAATGCAATGGCAGTAGTCCTTCGATTATGCTTTAATATTCTGAAGTTCATAGTTCATTTTGACTTACCTTGCCTCCTTCAGCCACTTTGGCGATCACAGAGTTGTCATGAGGGGAGTACGTCTCAAACGTCTTCCCGCTCTGAGCGTCCACGAACTCATTGTTGATGAACAGCTGGACAGAGGAAAATATTAATTAATAAACTATGTCGTGTATTCTTTTATTATACTTTTTCAAATAAAATAAAACATGGTAATTTAAAAGCTTATGTTTGGAACTACTTGCTCAATCAGCCAGTGCAGACAAAATATTCTGATCAAAGTGCTACCAGACTCTCATTAAATATTTTCAACCTATAAATTCTGACACTCGAGTGTGGTTCGATTATTTAAATGAGACCCAAGAACAAGTTAGAATACATTTACTGACAAAATGTTGAGACAGAAATTAATATTTTATAGAGGATTGGATCAATGATTTCGAATCAATATGCATAATACCAACTCATTGAAAAACAACACTGATTAGATATAGGTATTATATAAAGAACATTTTTGTAATTAAATGACTTGCAAAATTCTATATAATAAATAGGAAATCCATATTTATCTAGAGACGCGGCCAAGTCAAATCTTCAGCTGAAATCACTTTTTTACAGACTTTCGTAGGCGATGCCAACAAAGACGCATATTCTTTATATACAACTTTACTCTCATTACGTACACTCATTACATATGCTATAGATAGATTTAAGTTGCTTATACTATATTTTGTACAATGCCTCAAAATTGAATCATAATTTAATGCTGAACTTTAAAAAGTAACACTCACTTTTGTATATTTAACTTCAACACCCATTTTTTATGTTCGTACTTCTTCTGTGATCGCACTAAACTGATTTGAGCGCTCTAGAAACACTCCTTTAATAACATTTGATAGCTGAAATAAATTTATTATCAATGAGATTGCCAACATGTATATGACCACGAAGATTTTATCAGCCGTGACTAGGCAGTAGATATAAGCATAGCAGAATTTATGTTTTTGTGATTATCAGAGACATATTTCCCTAAAATTGTGGATTTTTATATATTCATTCAGATTGAATGGATTAACAAACTTAACTTGGTGAGTTCTATAGAAGTACATTACATTGTTTTAACTCGTCGGTTTCTAGTCAAACATGTCATTCAATTTCTCCTTATATTATGCCATCAACTGCTGCAGCTTGTAAAATTGCTCATTCTAAACTAGACGACTGAGTTTAGAGATCACTAACTCGCAAGCATAATGATTACGCCTAATCCTCCCTGTACTAATCTATTCTAATCCTTCTGATATCTTCAGTGATATTACAGGTACTTGCTTATGTAATAAAAAACAAGTTATCAACAATCAATTTTTATCAAATTATCAGATATTGTTAGATATAGATCATTGATTAAAAAGTAATTTAGTAGCCTGTAATGTCAAACTGTAAGACAAAGGACTTTCGTGTCAATGAAGATATCAGATCAGAGTAACTTAAAAATAGGAGAAAAGAGGCATATCGACTTAGCTTGCTTCCTACTGCGGGTTGGTGATCTCAAACCCGAGCCATGTTGGAAAAGTAAATCTGATCTATGCTTCCGGATTTCCGGAGAGATTTGAACCCACAACAATCCAAGGCACCTGGTAATTGGTATTATTGAAGAAAGAGCTCGTTTTATAGATGATTTGACGTCACAATTCAAAATTATATAAACTAAACCAAACATAGAAATTAAACAAAGAGTTATTAAAAAAATTACATTTGTATTATTCTTAATGTACCTAATAACACAGTTGTTACACAAAAGTTAAATGCTATAGCTACTGTTCCATTTAGGATATGATATGACATAAATGATGTAGTAGTTAAATTATTCAAATCTGTTTGTTCAATGAGATGCAGACCGACTTGATTTCCATGTAATCGTCCAAAGCATGGCATCCCCTGTAACAAACAGATCGAATCATTGCATAATCTGTGATAATACACAGATATAAAAGGAAAACATAATTTGAATATTCTAGTAAAAGACCTAAGGACAATGTTTAACTTGGAGGTAAACTAAAGTTTAAATAATTCAGTAGTATATGGCTTAAAAGTTTTCATTGTCGAAATTCTTGATTGTTTGTCGGCAAATATCAGAAATTATAATGTAGGTTTAATTAATGTATTCAAACTGGTTTTAATAGTATGAGCCTGTAATGTCCCAATGCTAAGCAAAGGTTTCTCAGCTCACTGAAGATATCAGCACAGTGAGGATTACGCGCAATCACCGAGCTCGCCTAATGCGGGTTGGTGATCGCAAATCCGAGCCATGTTTGAAAAGTAGGAGACATGTTTCACTTGACCGGGGAAATGAACTCGAGACCTCAGTCTTGGCTGGCGAGTGCACATGGCGCAAACAATAAATTTAATCTGGACAACTGATGGAGAGCATCATCATGTTATTGGCCTATATTTTATTAATACACGTTTATCTCACCCTTCGCGTCCAATGCCTGACTCCTTAAATCCACCTAATGGTAAATCAATAGGAAGCCTCAAATACGTGTTAATCCTGAAACAAATAAAATCAATTGAGTGTAGCTGATATTGTGGTTATTATCATTTGTTGAATACGTAATGTTTAAAAACTAGCTTTGATTAATTTAGATCACAAAAAAACGTTACGTTCCAAGGATATGTTACTGTGGGCTATTGTAACTTCTGACCTCAAAATGCTATAAAGACTTTTGAAGATAAGTCTACCAATGACTTCGATGGGTTTTCCCTAATATCTACTTGTTCCGATGGAAATGAAGTGGCACCGTGGTGTCCGTTCGATCGCTTTCAATCACCTAGTTTCTTTGAGATTTATATGAAACAGTAATGTAGTGTCCTGTCTAAAGCTTTGCGGTCCACAGTCTGTCCTTGGCTTGTCTATGATTAGGGCCACTCAAATCAATGACGAAAACATCTATATATATTTCACTGGCTGTCCTTAAATAAATAAATCTCCTTACCAGACTATTCCACTCTCGATGTGTTTACTGAACAGAAGAGCATTGTCTATATTTGTGGTGAAGATACCAGCTGCAAGTCCGTAGTTGGTGTCGTTGGCGCGGTCCATCACTTCCTCCAGCGTGTCAAACTTGAGGATACTTTGGACTGGACCAAAAATCTAGAAAAAGAAAACCGAATTCCGAATTACAATGCATAGGTAGATAAGTCTTAATGGCCTAGTTTTCGGAAAGTTTAACTAATTGGTAGTCTTTTCTTTCATTTTCCTCTCATATTTGTTAAAAGGTCAGTATACTCCGTTTTCTTTCTCACCTCTTCTCTGGCGATAGTCATGTTGTCGGTGACGTCCGCGAACACAGTGGGCTGGATGTAGTTGCCGGTGGTCCCGTGCCGCTTGCCTCCCACCATCAGCTTGGCGCCTTCCTTCACTCCAGTGGCGATGTAGTTCAGGACCTTGTCTCTCTGTATTTGGTCCACCTGAAATATGATACAAAAAATATTATACTTAATTATACTAAGAAGGAAACAAGTACAGAGGAAAAATGAACACAAACAGGAACTAACAGGAATTGTTAGATAAAGTTCTTCTGAAAGGAACTATAATGCTGTTTATAATTATTTATCAAACGCTAGTCTTGTATCGACAAATATTGTATTTATTTTTCACGGGTATCGGTTCATTATTGACTATTAGGTAAAGATATATCTTACCTGAGGTCCATGTTCTGTTGTAGGGTCATTAGGAGGTCCAATCTTGATCTTCCTCGCGTGTTCGGTGGCTGCTTTCACGAATTTATCATAAATACCAGCTTGTACGTACAGACGGGACGCCGCTACACACACTTGACCTTGGTTGACAAAAACTCCCATAGCCGCATAAGGCACAGCGAGGTTCACTGAAATATGAGAATAACCTATTTAAGATATTCATGGCGATAACAGAATATTTATACAAAACTGGGATTTTAGAACGGCATAACAGTAAAAGTACATGATATGAAGATCTTAGTAATGATAAAGCCTGGAGATGATTCTGATCTGGATGATAATACGCTGTCTAACGAAGAAGTGTGCCTCAGAATGAATAAGGAGCAATATGAACTCACAGTCAGCGTCGTCCATGATGATGAGCGGGCTCTTGCCGCCGAGCTCGAGGGTCACCCGCTTCAAGTTGGTCGCGCCGGCCGCCTGCTGGATCAGCTTACCCACCTTCAGTGAGAGAATTTAGTAATGCTAGTTTAATTATATCAAAACAGTCTTAAATAAAAAGATTTAAATCAACAAAACTGGAACACAATTTTAATACGAGTATTTAAGTACCATTTAGTTTTACCTCAACTGATCCAGTGAAGGAGATCTTGGCGACCTTGGGGTGGTGCGTGAGCGCGACTCCGGCGTCCTCTCCGAAGCCGTTGACGATGTTGACCACGCCGGGCGGGAAGCCCGCCTCCCGCAGCAGCGCGCCCAGCACCAGCGCGGTCAGTGGCGTCTGCTCCGCCGGCTTCACCACCACCGTGCATCCTGACACCAACCACATATTTAAGGGTCTTGTTGGCATTATAAGTTAAAAGACACTATTTTTATTCTTACCAGCGGCTAAAGCTGAGGCCACTTTTTTGATAAATATCCTAACAGGACCATTCCACGGCAGTATAAGCCCACAGACTCCAATGGGCTGCTTGGTAGTATACGTGAACAAGTTACCCTCTGTAGAACAGAAAAATACATGTATTTGTTGACACGAACAATCACCAAGAAAAAATTAAATGTTAATGTTACAATGGACAGTGAAATCTATCTTGTTTCAGTAGCTCACCTGACGGAAGAGTCTCGCCATGGTACTTGTCAGCCAAACTCGCATAAAATCTGATTATTTTTCCACAGTCTGCTATAAAGTGAGTGCAAGTTGTTTTGGTCGCTCCGTTATTATATAACTCTAAATCAATGAGATAGTCCATGTTTTGATCAACTAAATCTGCGAACTTGTTGAGCAACTTGGCTCTTTGCTCCGGCTCCATCTTGCGCCATTCCGAGTTCCTGTGGAAAGCTTGGTGGGCAGCTTCTACAGCATCATCAATGTCGGCCTAAACAAAAGAGAAAAATATAATTTTGGAAGCCGCGCGTTTACAAAGGAAGATAAAGTTATGTCATCTCCACTCTTAAATTTTTGATAAGAATATGGTAATATGGTTGACTCACCTTGCCCCCTTCAGCTACGGTGGCGATCACCGAGTTGTCATGCGGGGTGAGGGTCTCAAACGTCTTCCCGCTCCTAGCGTCAACGAACTCATTGTTGATGAAGAGCTGGACAAAAAAATAAATACTGGAGAGATAAAAATAGTAGAAAAAAATTAAAATATACTAGAAATGTAGGAAAAGATTATTGTAGAATTGCATTTATCATTTCACTAAGCTGCACGCTTAGTGAAAATAGTGAAAAATAGCAAATTTTTAAGTTTTTTTACGTTTTGTGAATAAATTATTTGTCCTGAAATTTTCAAGGGAACTAGTAAGTTGCAGTACAAGAGGAGCTAGACTATTCTATACTATATAGTTTGTTTGATAGTAGGGACTACTTTCAGAAACTACCAGCCCTTTGAATAATACATTTTGTCACGGATAGCCACATTCAACTGGAAGGTTATAGGCTATTTTTGGACACTGCTAATTTTAAATATTACAAGGCATTTATTACTTATGGTAAATTTTAAGAAAACGGAAATTATTCAAATATTCATTGCTCCAAATCAGAAACAATACAAAACGAGGATTAGTTCTAGGATATCCCAATTCATTTCTTTACAATATTTAACCCTTAATTGTTTAAAATGCTCTAAAAAGGCGACCACAAACGGACACTCACTTTTGTATATTTTACTTCTACTGCCATGTTAAAGTGAAAACATAAAGTTTACCGGCCTTCTACTATGATCGCACGTAACTGAGTTACAAACTCGACCGACGTTCATGTATAACTAGAGTTAAAAGTATCGTTATCAATGAGATAGCTACACATTGAATAACACGTGATTTTGTAAACAATACACTCGAGCTTATCATTAGCGCAGATAATAATACCTCCAATGCGGCTACGAGACAAAACATGTTCAATTGAATGACCTTAACCCTTAAATTGTTTCTGTCCGTTCTATAGGACGTGAAATAAACACACATTTATGTGTAATTTGAATTGATTCTCGTGCACTCTATATTCTGCATTTCATCTTTTCTAATCGTACTAATTTTAGAAATTCGATGATTAATCAAAAGCGGCCAAATAATTATTTCAAATATCCATGCGGCATCTCAATATTCTTTTGCTTTGTTGAATATAATATAATATAACTTTGTTGAATATATAATGCTTTTATTTTGTTGAATATAATATACTTAACATTTTTCTCTGTATATACAGATAGCCCTTGATGTCCATTTTGCAATAAATCTATAACTTGTGTTAGTCATTTGTAATGGACATTACCAGTTAGTTAGTTATTATTCCTATTCTGTACACATCTGTTATTCATATCAGAAATGTACTCTGTAACTCTAGATTTAATTTTTTTATATGCAACACTGTTGATGTGTCATTAAATAAATAAATAAATGTTTTTAAAGCTGACCTTTTTATCGATAATATGTAATACAAGATAGCTTGAGGAGAATAATATATTTGTGTTTTCTACTTACACATCTTTACCTGAAATTGATAAAGTAACAAGGATAACATTTTGTAATCAAGGATACACATTGACTCCACCGTACTAAATAAATACAATTTCTGTGGTTTCACTTATTTATTAGGTTTTGTTTTATAAACAAAAGTAGTTTTGATTTCATAATTTAATTTTGATAAACAGGAACAGGAAACCAACGGGAAGATTTTGTGGCTTTTTCTTATTATTAGTAATTTTTATCTTATTAAAGGTTTCTTAATTGTATCTTTAATGTAGCTAAAACACTGAGGTTTCTAAAATAAAATAAAGTTTTCTATAAAACACTTTACAATATTATAAATAGGCTAAGTGGCAATGTCTTTTGTATAGGACATTCAATACTTGCTGAGTAGTTGCCAATAACAGCTCTAAGTGACATCTGAAAACTCTGAAGATACGTTTATTTGTAGATTTTATTTTATTTCTTAATTTACACCTCACCAAACGTAAAATAAAAATATTTGATCATATTAGCACCGGACGACTGCCAATTTAAGGGTTAATAATTGTATTGATATCAAACCCTGTGCTTCTTCACTTGGCGAATCTGATTAAGTTTGTTATCAAACATCTAAGTAAGTAAGTACTTCAAACTCAAAGTGGTCCATTAAATGTATATTTAACTAATTGACGTAATTTTTCACACTTTACAAGTCAAAACCACTAATTAAATCTCTGCTACGGAAGCGTTTGACGTCTCTGAGTATGGATGAAGTATGTAAACGTGCTATAAAACGAGCTAAATATCAGAAATTAAACAAAAAATACAAGTCATCGTTTTATTCGTCAATATTATAGCTAGTTACAATGAAAAAACAGAGTAAACGTTCATAATTTGACTTCCGCATAAATTTAAATGAAATGATTCAAATCTGTTTGCTCAATGAGATGCAGACTGATTTAGTTTCCATGAAATCATCCAGAGCATGATTTCCCCTGTAACAAACAAAAGTAATACAAATTTGTGCCTTACAATCACATACACTGATAATAATGGTGATGATATAATAAATTGGTAAGCTTCAGTAAAATAAGATACAAAATATAATTGATGATGATGTTGGACAAACTTTAATGAAGTAAATTGGAAATCGATAAAAAATTCAAGTGGTCATTAGCCTTGTCCAAACAAGCGCTTTTTAACGATGCGTAAAAAAAATACGATACTTATAATTTTTTTAGTAATATCTTTAGCGCTTACCTCTCGCGTCCGATGCCTGATTCCTTAAATCCACCGAAAGGTAATTGAGGAGGTAACACGAAGTATGTGTTGACCCTGAAACAAGTATGAGAAAAATATCTTTGAAAAACATTCCTAGCATATGCCTTTCGGGGACAGATGCTGCCGACACTGAACGGGCCATAATTTGGAGATGAAGAATATTATAGAATTCCTATGATAGACCTGCAATTACGAGTAATTGCCGGTTTTACGTATGGATTGGATCGCAAAATGGCGCGTAATGATCCCCTCAATAGAAATTGGAGTAATTCCTCTCTCCAAGCATGATATAAAAAAATAATCCATAAAGCTGAGCGTCTGTCGACGGCTGCAGTGTGGTAGCGACATTGTGGTAGCGGCACGAAGCCTCTGATAGGCTGCCACCTGAGAAGCACGCGGCAGAATTTTCAGCTCTAATTTTATCCTCTGCCTGGCTACATTCCACTTACCAAACGACACCGCTTTCCACGTGTTTACTGAACAGCAAAGCGTTGTCCATGTTCTTGGTGAAGATGCCAGATGCAAGACCGTAGCTGGTGTCGTTGGCACGTTCTATTGCTTCCTCCAGGGTATCAAACTTGAGGATACTCTGAACTGGGCCGAAGATCTGGAAGAAAGAAGGTCCAATGAATATATGAATTGCAAGACGTAGACTTAAATAATTATTTCGTTTATAAATATAGTTTCTTTCATTCCACCGTGGTGTTACTCTCTCACCTCTTCCCGGGCGATGGTCATGTCATCGGTGACGTCCGCGAACACAGTGGGCTGGATGTAGTTGCCGGTGGTCCCGTGCCGCTTGCCTCCCACCATCAGCTTGGCACCTTCCTTCACTCCAGTGGCGATATAGTTCAGAACTTTGTCTCTGATTACTCGGTCTATCTTTAAAATTATGACACAATAGAAAATATGTACTAAATCAAAATGTTTGTTATTTTAATCCAATTGAGTCTTTCTAGTTAATAGTTTGACTTAATACTTCAAGCTTGCATTATGAAAAGAAAAATATTAAACTAATGTGGTCTTATAAATGTTACTTGAGGTCCATGTTGTGTTGAAGGATCTTTAGGGGCTCCAATCTTGATATTTTTCGCGTATTCGGTGGCTGCCTTCACGAATTCGTCGTAAATGCCAGCTTGTACGTACAAACGGGACGCCGCTATACACACTTGTCCTTGATTGACAAATACTGCTGCTGCTGCGGCTGGTACCGCTTGGGCCACTGTAATGGAAGAAGGAGGTTAGGTAAAAACTGGAAAAGTACGGTGGGAAACCACCATCTGACTGATGATATATCTTGGGACATAGTCTCTCTCGAGCACATTGGCCGTTCTTGTGTCGCCATAAGAACTTTTGTGATTTGATTTGATCATCGGTCTACGATCTTCGGTACGTGGTACCTAAACTACGTCTTCAGAGACGTGATCCCTATTGAAATACTGACTAGCTTAGTGGGGGCGGTAGAAGAGTCACCCTCACTGCCATTTAAGATCAACTAAGGACTCACAGTCGGCATCGTCCATAATAATGAGCGGGCTCTTGCCGCCGAGCTCGAGAGTCACCCGCTTCAAGTTGGTCGCGCCGGCTGCCTGCTGGATCAGTTTGCCCACCTTCAAGGAGAGAATTTACTAATGCTAGTTTAATTATATCAAACCTTTATTAAATAAAATTATTTGAACAAACAAAGCTAGGTAACAGTCCATTTTTATATGATCATACTAGTATTTATGTCCCAGTTACCTATTAAGTTTTACCTCAACTGATCCAGTGAATGAGATCTTGGCGACTTTCGGGTGGTGCGTGAGCGCGACTCCGGCGTCCTCCCCGAACCCGTTGACGATGTTGACCACGCCGGGCGGGAAGCCCGCCTCCCGCAGCAGCGCGCCCAGCACCAGCGCCGTCAGCGGCGTCTGCTCCGCCGGCTTCACCACCACCGTGCATCCTGACACCAAGGAATTATGTAAACTCTCAATTTTTATCCAAGCAGTAGTGAGCCCGCTCGAAGTCAACATCTTGCTAATGATACAAAATTCGTCACACGAAAAAATATAAGATAAAATGAGTTCTTTCTTACCGGCGGCTAAAGCAGAAGCCGTTTTACTGATGAACATCCTGATAGGGACATTCCACGGGAGAATGAGACCGCATACCCCGATGGGCTGCTTGGTAGTGTAGGTGAACAAGTTACCCTCTATGGAAATAATATGAAGTTGTTTAATTATATCGTTCGAAGCTTCTGCTTAAGAACCTAAAGGAAAGTTAGTTTACCTGGACAATAACCATTCAGCAGTGTGGAAAAATTCAGTGTAGACGAAAAACAGCTATTTAAAAAAACGAATGATTCGATTTGAACTTACCTGATGGGAGAGTCTCTCCATGATACTTATCAGTCAAACTAGCAAAGAATCTGATGACGCCACTAGTACCAGCCAATAACTTGGAGCATGTAGATTTGATAGTTCCATTATTGTAGGACTCCAGGTCCACTAAGTACTCCAAGTTTTCGTCGATCAAGTCGGCGAACTTGTTGAGCAACTTGGCTCTTTGCTCCGGCTCCATCTTGCGCCATTCCGAGTTTCTGTGGAAAGCTTTGGAGGCAGCTTCCACGGCCGCGTCGATGTCGGCCTAAACATTAGGTTCATCAGAATGAAAACACCGGCTAATGTTAAAGTGGGTCATATCTTGTTGTATGTTTATCAATGTTTTATCAAATGCATTTGCATGATACTCATTTGATTAAACATTGCTATTTTTAAACCACTAAATTTCTCTTCAATTTAATTTAAACTGGACTGGCAGCGCCCCGCGGTTTTACGCATGCCTGTTCCCTTAGTAATCGAAATTAATAATACCTTGCCTTTAAATGCACTACAAAAGTAAATTTTCAAATTCAAACAAACAAAAATAATAAAAAACAACTCTTGAGATTTATTATATTTAGTATAGATAGATGTTCTTGTATGTAATTAGATACAAATAAGTAAACACAGTTACAAATATTAGTTCACATAAAAATGTAACGAGCTCCGCATTAACTTGATGCTGTAGTCACCAAAAATACCATTGAAAGTGTGCTGAAAATGTATGTAAACCTCATACTACCATTGACTCACCTTGCCTCCTTCAGCTACGTTGGCGATCACCGAGTTGTCGTGAGGGGAGTACGTCTCAAACGTCTTCCCGCTCTGAGCGTCCACGAACTCATTGTTGATGAAGAGCTGGACACGATGAAAATATGAAGAAGATAATATACTGAACGCCAAAAGTAAATAGCATACTTTGAAAATCGTTATTGCTCCTAAGGTACAGAATGTAGAGTTTTGTATTCAGAATCAAATTATTATGGTAATTAATTAACACATGAAAAACCATAGAACAGGGTCAAATCCAAATCTTACAATACTGAACACTGGATATTCATCAATGGCGTTTCTAGAAATGTTATTATATTAAAAATAAATCACTTACTTTGGTATATTTAATTTCAACAGACATGATGTCTTTCCTCCACTACAATCTGAGTAAAGTGACTGCTAGTTGATAAACAAGTTTTATAATAACATTTGATAACTTGTATTTATGTAATAAATATGTTATCTATACGATAATTTGGTGCCGCGGACCACTGTTGTCTACTACAGGTTTAACATACGGATTAAAGTGAGTATACACAAAGTGGTCGCCCTCCTCTCCTAGTGAAAGGGTCACCCCCTGTTAGGAATTGGATTTCGCAAAATCCTTTCTTAGTGCTCACTACATCATGAAAGGAACACCTGTACCTGCTTTACAGCGGGAACGCGTACAGTAGGTGAAAACGCGGGGCGCGGTTTGTCACCTATAAATACGAGTAATTGCCAAGGACTTATCCCACAGAAATACGACGAGACAATGTTTATGACACTTCTCAAATTCGCTTTACAAATATTGCCCAATGAAGCTAAAAAACAACCCGTAAACGCACTATGTGTCTCTTGCGCTTTAATGACGAATTAGTTATATATTGAGGCCAAACTTGAGGGTTTTGACTTGAAAAACTAAAACCATAGAAATAAAAGAAGCAAATATTGTAACGTGTTTATGATGAAACATCAATAATTATTTTATTTTAAAATACGCACAGGTCAGAACTATTGTTCCCAAACTAAGGTAGTCATGTCAGTCATCATTTCACGTATAAAACGATCCATTAATCAAATGAATCAAATCTGTTTGTTCAATGAGATGCAGACCGACTTGGTTTCCATGTAATCCTCCAGAGCATGGCATCCCCTGTAACAAACCGATCGACTCATTACATAATCTGTGTATAGATATTAGATATAAGGCTTTATAAGACTTCATCGGTTAAAAAAATCTGGATTTTAATTTTCAGCAAGTGTCAGAAATTGTAAAGATTAATGAACCTCATGCGTTCAAACTGGTTTTAATACATAGTATGAGTCTGTATTGTCCTAATGCTGGGCAAAGGCCTCTTAAATCACCGAGCTCACCTAATGCGGGTTGCGGATCGCAAATCCAAGCCATGTTTGAAAAGTAGGAGACATGTTTCACTTGACCGGGGAAATGATAACGAGACCTCAGTCTTCGCAGGCGAGTGCACATGCCACTAGAACGCCGAGGCGTCAAACTTGTCCTTACCACTCATAGTAAATTTAATCTGGACAACTGATGGAGAGCATCATCATGTTATTGGCCTATATTTTATTAATACACGTTTATCTCACCCTTCGCGTCCAATGCCTGACTCCTTAAATCCACCAAATGGTAAATGAACAGGAAGCCCCAAATACGTGTTAATCCTGAAACAAATAAAATCAATTGACTGTAGCTGATACTGTGGTTATCATCATTTGTTTGAATACGTAATGTTAGGTAAAGTCTTTCTTCACATCTCCTTACCAGACAATTCCACTTTCGATGTGTTTACTGAACAGAAGAGCATTGTCCATATTTGTGGTGAAGATACCAGCTGCAAGTCCGTAGTTGGTGTCGTTGGCGCGGTCCATCACTTCCTCCAGCGTGTCAAACTTGAGGATACTTTGGACTGGACCGAAAATCTAGAAAAAAGAAGACTACCGAATTATATTTATAGTCTAGTTTTCGGAAAGTTTAAATTTTCTTTTCTTTCATTTTCCTCTCATATTTGGTAAAAGCTCAGTAATCTCCGCTTTCTTCCTCACCTCTTCCCGGGCGATGGTCATGTCGTCGGTGACGTCCGCGAACACAGTGGGCTGGATGTAGTTGCCGGTGGTCCCGTGCCGCTTGCCTCCCACCATCAGCTTGGCGCCTTCTTTCACTCCAGTGGCGATGTAGTTCAAGACCTTTTCTCTCATTATTTGGTCCACCTGAAATATGATATAATAAGATTTTACTAAGAAGGAAAGAAACACCGAAGAAATTAACACAAACAGGAACTAACAAGAATTGTTCGATAAAATTCTTCTGAAAGGAACTATAATACAAGTTATATTTTTTGTCAAACGCTAGTTGCGTCGATGTATGTATTTATTTTTCACGGGCATGGATTTATTATTGTCTATTAGGTAAAGCCATATCTTACCTGAGGTCCATGTTCTGTTGTAGGGTCATTGGGAGGTCCAATCTTGATCTTCCTCGCGTGTTCGGTGGCTGCCTTCACGAATTTATCATAAATACCAGCTTGTACGTACAGACGGGACGCCGCTACACACACTTGACCTTGGTGGACGAAAACTCCCATAGCCGCATAAGGCACAGCGAGGTTCACTGAAATATGAGAATAACCTAATTAAGATATTCATGGTGATAACAGAATATTTATACAAAACTGGGATTTTAGAACGGCTTATAAGATAAAGTGCATAATATGAAGATCCTGGTATTGATGAAGCCTGGAGATGATTTTGATCTGGATGATAAGACGCTGTCTTACGAAGAAGTGTGCACTGAATGAATTCTTACACAGACACAAAATAAAGAGTAATATGAACTCACAGTCGGCGTCGTCCATGATGACGAGCGGGCTCTTGCCGCCGAGCTCGAGGGTGATCCGCTTCAGGTTGATCGCGCCGGCTGCTTGCTGGATCAGCTTACCCACCTGCAAGTGACGAGAAACCAATAGTGTTAAACTACTGATAGGATAGGATAGTATAGAAATAGACAAATACGCGGAATGAATACATCGAGTGGTTATTTGTGTACAAATCTGCAAAACTTCTTTCGTACATATTAAATGTTCAGCATATTATATACCTATTAAATACATATAAGAACCAGTAGGTTAATTAAATAAATAAATAAATAATTAATATACCCGGACAAATTCACTCAAGGTTAATTAGACCCAAACTAATTATTATTGAATAAGAATTCATCAGAGAAATAATATGTTATTGATGATTTGCATATTTTTATCGAGCGTGCGAATAAAATCGTATGACATGTCATTCACTTGTAATGTTATTTCATCATAATTAAATAATAAAATCAATCAATGATGTAAATACTTTCACGGTCTCTCGCGGTTCAACAGGCTTATCGTTCTCGTACCTGTTTTCGTGTTTGTTTTATGATCAAAGTGTTCCACTGCTAATAAGAATAAATAACTTAACCCTTTACCTTATAACGTGAAGAAAAAGTAGATTTACCTCAAGTGATCCAGTGAAGGAGATCTTGGCGACCTTCGGGTGGTGCGTCAGCGCGACTCCGGCGTCCTCTCCGAACCCGTTGACGATGTTGACCACGCCGGGCGGGAAGCCCGCCTCCCGCAGCAGCGCGCCCAGCACCAGCGCCGTCAGCGGCGTCTGCTCCGCCGGCTTCACCACCACCGTGCATCCTGACACCAACCACTCACGTTAAGGTCTTACTGACATAACAAGTAAAAAATAAAAGGGTTTGTTCTTCGTTCTTCTTTTTCTTACCAGCGGCTATAACTGGGGCCACTTTGTTTACAAATATCCTAACAGGACCATTCCACGGCAGTATAAGCCCACAGACTCCAATGGGCTGCTTGGTAGTATACGTGAACAAGTTACCCTCTGTAGAACAGAAAAATATATGTATTTGTGGACACGAACAATCAATATGCAAAAATTAAATTTTACAATGAACAGTGAAATCTATCTTGTTTCTGTAGCTCACCTGACGGAAGAGTCTCGCCATGGTACTTGTCAGCCAAACTCGCATAAAATCTGATTATTTTTCCACAGTCTGCTATAAAGTTAGTGCAAGTTGTTTTGGTCGCTCCGTTATTATATAACTCTAAATCAATGAGATAGTCCATGTTTTGATCTACTAAATCTGCGAACTTGTTGAGCAACTTGGCTCTTTGCTCCGGCTCCATTTTGCGCCATTCCGAGTTCCTGTGAAAGGCTCTGTGGGCAGCCTCTACAGCATCATCAATGTCGGCCTAAACAAAAGAGAAAAATTTAATTAAGAAGTGCATTGTTTAATATATCGGTGGTCTCAATCCAGAAACGGCTCTGACAAAGAATAACACTGTTGTTTAAATCCGATAATATGTTTGACTCACCTTGCCCCCTTGAGCTACGGTGGCGATCACCGAGTTGTCATGAGGGGAGTACGTCTCAAACGTCTTCCCGCTCCTAGCGTCCACGAACTCATTGTTGATGAAGAGCTGGACAAAAGATTAAATACTTGAGAGATAAAAAATACTACAAAGACCTTAAATATACTAGAAATGTAGGGAGAAGATTCCTGTAGAATGGCATTTATTCTTTCACTAAACTCCATCTTCCTAAGTGTGGCTCGTCTACTAGGCGGGTGGCCATCTGAGCACTAGCACGTTATATTGTCGGCTCCGGTAGTTACAATCGTAAGACCATGTCGAAGGCCTTTAGGTGATCTAAAAACAAACCAGTGACAGGGTTGGCCACTCAACTACTCGAATTTAACTTACCCCTGCTGCCTATTCTACTTAATTTTCGTTTTGTTGTGAATAAATTTGGAAAGAAAGTAAAGAAGATATGTATCGAATTAAAAAAAACAATAATAGATCCTAGTCTTTGACTTACTCTTTGAAAAATCGAGAGAATATTGATAAGGACTTTAAATTGTATTTATATTAGTAACTATTAGAATTCAAAATTAATGGTAGGAAATTTAATTGATAAGGACTTTAAATTGTATACCATTACGTATTTAAATTTAAAATTAATGGTAATAAATTGCTTAATCTAAATTAATTTGCAAATATTTTTTTAATAAAATATACATTTCTAAATTATACAAAGATATCCTTCAATGACACACAAGATACTGCTCAGTTCCGCCGTTCATTGAATCTGTTCCCGTGGCATGTTTCACAATATTTTCGTCTAAACCCTTTCACGGTCTTCAACAAATATTTGATAAACATTATTTTCTAAAATTAATCCATCTGATGTCGAGATTGGCATCACATTTTATGATACTTACCTTTATTTTCGTATGAGTAAAAGAAATGGTTATAATTACGAGTAATAAACCCATGAAAATTGTACAAAGGAAAATGAATATTCATTCATTTCTATTGTAATATTGTGCAATAGATAGACGTTTTGTAATTTTGTTCATATAAGTGGACTAGCAGCGCCCCGCGGTTACCCGCGTCGTGCCCGATCCCGTGGGAATTTCGGAAAAAAAAATAGGATCTTAACCTTTCCGTTGAATGTAATAAAGAATTATACGAATCGGACGGGTAATTCCCGAGTTTAACCCGAACATACAAACAAACAAAATTACAAACTTTACCTCTTAATATTATTAGTGTAGTATAGAAGTATAGATAATTCTTGGCACTATTCATCAAATTTCAAAGATATTTTTTACTTTTAATTAGGAAAGTACTCCTGTTTGCCCTGAAATTCTATGTGGAGAAGTAAGTTATAGTACACTACGCGTTATAAGACTAATTTCAATATACCGATAACCACAAACAAAACGTGAATTTTGTAATAAAATAAAAAAAACGTGAATTCTTTAAACATTAATTTCTCCTAATCACAAACAATACAAAATGAGAATTCGTTTTAGAATAGCTCAATTCATTTGTTTACAATATTTAACCCTAGATTGATTGAAATACTCTAAAAAGGCGACTACAAACGAACACTCACTTTTGTATATTTTACTTCTACTGCCATGTTTTCTGATAACCGGCCTTCGGCTATGATCGCAAGTAACTGAATTTCATACTCGACAAACGTTTCTTTACAGCATTGATGACTAGAATTAAAAATACTGTTATCAATGGAATAACTACACATTAACATAACACGTGACTTTGAAGACAATAAAGCCTGAAACTGCGTTAAGCGGGCACACGCGCGGGCTCCGTCACGAGCGGGCACACGTGCGGCTTCATACAAAAGTGCTAGGTAGCGGGGGCACGCGCGGGCTCCCGCGCGGGCGTTCATCCGCGCAACGGGGCCCACCTTCGTGGAACTGACGCCCGCGCGGGTCCCGCGACGTAGCACTTTTGTATGAAACCACGCGGGTGCCCGCTTAACGCAATTTCAGGCCTAAACTCTTACTTATCATTAGCACCGACATTAATATTTATTCAACTTGCAGTCCAAAATTCCAATGCGGCTACGCGACAAAACATTTTCAATTTATGAGCCTGTTAACTGTATTGATATCAAACCCTGTGTTTCTGCCCAAGGCGAAACTGAATAAGTTTTTAACAAACTTCTAACTATGTATGCCACACTCAAAGACGTCCATTAACCAATAACAAGTCAAAACGACTTATTAAATCTCTACTATGGAAGCATTTGACGTCATAAGTGCGGAGCATGATTTCCCCTGTAACAAACAAAAGTAATAAAAAATGGTACCTTATAATTACAGACAGATGATAATGGTGATGATATTATAAATTGGTAAGTTTTAGTAAAGTAAGATACAAAATATAATTATTTGATAGTTCTGGACAAACTTTAGGGTCAACACTGCGTCAAGCGGGCGCCCGCGACGGTTGCCGAAAAAAACCAACTCGTCATAAGGCCTTGCCCAAACAAGCGCTTTATAACGACGCGTTAAAAAAACAACTACGATAGGTTTTTTTTATTTTATTAATGTCTTTATAGCTAACCTCTCGCGCCCAATGCCTGATTCCTTGAATCCACCGAAAGGTAATTGAGGAGGTAACATGAAGTATGTGTTGACCCTGAAACAAGAGCGAAAAAAAAATATCAGTAAAAAATCCTAGCCGTCACTGAACGGGCCATAATTTGGAGATAAAGAATATTCTAGTGTTCCTTACTATGATACAGGATACTATGCATAGACCTGCAATTTAAATACCGAGTGCCGGTTTTCCCCCTAATCCCCAATGATCCCCTAATGGAAATTGAAGTAATTCCTCTCTCCAATGATGACATACAAAAAATATCCATTATCCTCTTCCTGGCTACATTTCCACTTACCAAACAACACCGCTTTCCACATGTTTACTGAACAGCAAAGCATTGTCCATGTTCTTGGTGAAGATGCCAGATGCAAGACCGTAGCTGGTGTTGTTGGCACGTTCTATTGCTTCCTCTAGGGTATCAAACTTGAGGATACTCTGAACTGGGCCAAAGATCTGAGAAAAGGACGAACCGAAAGATGTAAACTTAAATAATTATTTCGTTTATAAATATTGTTTATTTAATTCCATTCATTTAATCTCTGAACTTTTTTGTATCGTGGTGTTCCTCTCTCACCTCTTCCCGGGCGATGGTCATGTCGTCGGTGACGTCCGCGAACACAGTGGGCTGGATGTAGTTGCCGGTGGTCCCGTGCCGCTTGCCTCCCGCCATCAGCTTGGCACCTTCCTTCACTCCAGTGGCGATGTAGTTCAGGATTTTGTCTCTGGTTGCTCGATCTGTCTGTAAAATTGTGACCCAAAACGATCTCAAAAAAAATATGGACAGAGTCTTTTTCGTGAGTAATTTCACTAATATTTCAACTTTGCATTATGAGAAGAAAAAGTAACTAATGTGGTCTTATAAATGTTACCTGAGGTCCGTGTTGTGTTGTAGGATCATTAGGGTCTCCAATCTTGATCTTTTTCGCGTGTTCGGTGGCTGCCTTCACGAATTCATCGTAAATACCAGCTTAACAGACGGGACGCCGCTATACACACTTGTCCTTGATTGGCGAAGACTGCTGCTGCTGCGACTGGTACCGCTTGGGTCACTGTAATAGAAGAAGGAGTGTAAGCAATAGTTTAAAACTGGAGAAGTAGTTCGTGTACATATTAATCTATTTCATACGGTGGGAAACCATCATCTGACTGATGATCTTGAGTTCTCTGAAGCACATTGACCGTTTCTCTGTCTACCTGTAACTAGGAACTTTTGGTCTTCGGTCTATTGGTATGTGGTAGCTAAACTATACATTTTGAAAGACGTGATCTCGATTGAAAAACTAACTAGCCTATTGGGGCGGTTGAAGAGTCACACTCACTGTAATTTAAATTTAACCCAAGACTCACAGTCGGCGTCGTCCATGATGATGAGCGGGCTCTTGCCGCCGAGCTCGAGGGTCACCCACTTCAAGTTGGTCGCGCCGGCCGCCTGTTGGATCAGCTTACCTACCTTCAAGGAGAGAATTTACTAACGTTAGTTTTATTATATCACAACATTATTAAATAAAAGATTTGAACAGACAAAACTACAACATAAATATTAGTATGATCATTTGATCGTACTAGTATTTAAGTACCATTAAAATATACCTCAACTGATCCAGTGAAGGAGATCTTGGCGACCTTCGGGTGGTGCGTGAGCGCGACTCCGGCGTCCTCCCCGACCCCGTTGACGATGTTGACCACGCCGGGCGGGAAGCCCGCCTCCCGCAGCAGCGCGCCCAGCACCAGCGCCGTCAGCGGCGTCTGCTCCGCCGGCTTCACCACCACCGTGCATCCTGACACAAAGGAATTATGTTAACTCAGGTATTTTTTATCTAAGCAGTAGTGAACCTGCTTGAATCTAATAAATGTTACCGATGTGCAAAAATACGTCATACGCAAAAATTTTGGATAAAATGAGTTCGTTCTTACCAGCGGCTAAAGCAGGAGCCATTTTACTGATGAACATCCCGATAGGGACATTCCACGGGAGAATGAGACCGCAGACCCCGATGGGCTGCTTGGTAGTGTAGGTGAATAAGTTACCCTCTGTGGAAATAAGATCGCGTTGCTATATCGACCTGAGCTTTCATTGAAGAACTTAAAGGAACTCATTTTCTAAAGCTAACTCATTTCGTAGACATTGTGGATTTTGGTAAGAGAAAATGCAAGGTTAAAGAGATATTCAAATTAAAGACTAAATAAATTTCTTTTTTTATAGATACTATGTAAACTGAACTGATTATGAAAGACTGCAACCACTTATTCTTGTAGACGACAAAGTTTTACGGCTCTATATAAATACGAATGCCTCGATCAGAACTTACCTGACGGAAGAGTCTCTCCATGATACTTGTCAGCCAAACTAGCAAAGAATCTGATGACGCCACTAGTACCAGCCAACATTCTGGAGCATGTAGATTTGATCGTTCCATTATTGTAGGACTCCAGGTCCACTAAGTACTCCAAGTTTTCGTCGATCAAGTCGGCGAACTTGTTGAGCAACTTGGCTCTTTGCTCCGGCTCCATCTTGCGCCATTCCGAGTTCCTGTGGAAGGCTTTGGAGGCAGCTTCCACGGCCGCATCGATGTCGGCCTGAAAATTAGATTAATCGGAATATAAAACAACTGCTAATGTTAAAGTGGTTAATATCTTGTTATCGTGCATTTGATAGAGCGCCAGGCACGCATAGTGCGGGTGCGGGCTAGGAACGGTCACGTGACGTTGTACTCCTTGTATTTGTATGAAGGGACCCGTTGCGGGCCCGCACTCGGCCTGCAGCCGCACTATTTCGAAATTACTGATTGAAAGTCATTTTAATTAGATTAATATCTAATGAATGTACGTGTATTTTGTTAGATTGTAGGTAGATACAAATAAGTAAACAATGTTACAAATACAAGTTAACTTAAAAATGTAATGAGCTCAGCATTATGCCGGAATCCGGTCGTCAAAAAAGATACCATTGAAAGTGTGCTGAAAATGTATGTAATACTATAAAATACTGGATTTAATAATCTAATAATATGTTTCACTCACCTTGCCTCCTTCAGCTACGGTGGCGATCACCGAGTTGTCGTGAGGGGAGTACGTCTCAAACGTCTTCCCGCTCTGAGCGTCCACGAACTCATTGTTGATGAAGAGCTAAAACAAATATGAAGTACCTACTTAATAGTAAATAAATAATCTCATAGTCTGAGCACAGTGTTATGAGCATATTCAAATAAGATTGTGATGAAGAACTATTTTGATGTTTGTTCTTTACTGTATGGGTGTTGTCTTCGCATATTGTTGACTCCGGGCACACCCGCAACCCCCGTCACAGTAAGCGCTCTCACTGCTACTGCGTCAACGGGCTTGTCGATATGTTATTTATATGTTATTGTATTAAAAATAAATCACTTACTTTGGTATATTTAATTTCAACAGACATGATGTCTTTCCTCCACTATTACCTGTGTAAAGTGACTGTTAGTTGATAAACAAGTTTTATAGCATTTGATAACTAATATGTTATCTATTCGATAATTTCGTGCCGCTGATCATCCGACAACTGTTGTCTACTCATAGGTTTGACATACGGCTTAAAGTGAGTAAGTATACACAAACTAGCAGCCGCCCTCGCTTCGCTCCCGGTGAAAGGGCCACTATTATATCTCTTATGTATAAAATCCTCGTGTCACAGTGTTTGTAGCTGGACTCCTCCGAAGCGGCTCGACCGATTCTCATGAAATTTTGTGTGAATATTGGGTAGGTTTGAGAATCCCTTTAAATGTTAAGGGTAGTCCACCCCTTAATTTTTATATGGCAAAACAACGTTTGCCTGGGCAGCTAGTTATAATATATATAACACTAGCAGCGCCCCTTACATTTAAGGATATCTAAAATAATGATTTGCAATATCACCTATCAATACGAGTTCTTGACAAGGACTTATCCCACAGAAATACGACGAGATAATCTTTATGACATTTCTCAACATTCGCTTTACAAAATATGTTGCCCAACTACAACATTTATATTCATGGGAGAAAACAAAACACTGCCTACACTTGTATAATAATAACCATCCACTATTCAAGCTGTACAAGCGGAAGGTAATAAGCTACTTTTCATCCCAATATTTCCAAGGAAGCGAGTGACGTAGTTATAAGTTAGGTGAGTTAGCACATTATAAAATAAAGCGAGTCTATATTTTTCATTATTTTTTAAAGGTAAAGGTTGGATTTTGATAATTGTTATCTAAATTGATGTCATTATTGTAATCTTCGTAATATTTATCGTTTAAGAATTCAGTGATATAGGAGCAAATACATGTGTAATGAATCATACATTCAAATTATTTAGGCGCAAGACACAAATAGCGACGGTGCCGCCCGGTGTCACAGCGGTCGCCTCGGCCCACAGGGCGCGCTGAGGTCCACAGTGGCCCAGTGTGAAACCTTTCATACAAATACAAGGAATACAACGTCACGCGACCCGCAACCCGACCCAAAAACAACCCGCACCCGCTTTGTCTCCTTCGCATTAATAACAAGTCAGTTAAATATTGGGGGCAATACTAAGTGATTTTACTTGAAAAACTAAAATCATAGAAATAAAACAAGTACCTAAATGCAGAAACATTTATATGATGAAATATCAATAATTATTTATATTTAAATACACAGATAAGAACTATTGTTTCCAAATCACCACGTGCCACCACAGTCACCAATTATGCACTTTCATTTTACAAGATCCATAAATAATTTCAAATGATTCAAATCTGTTTGTTCAATGAGATGCAGACCGACTTGGTTTCCATGTAATCCTCCAAAGCATTAACTCCTCTGTAACAAACAAAATTGATCATTATTTCAATTAAGAGAATGAGCAGCACAGAAGGTATTCTTATAATCTAAGAAGCTACATATTTGAATATTGGGACCAAATAGTCAAACATTGCAGTCAAAATTCTGTAGTCAGCTTCCAAAGAATTCAATAGGTTTAAACTTAAGTCATGTATCTTACCCCTCGCGTCCAATGCCTGAATCCTTGAATCCACCGAATGGTAATTGGGGAGGTAGCATCAGGTATGTGTTGACCCTGGAACAAACACAAGTAAAATTACACAAAATGTATGATTGCAGGTGTTCAAAAAATTCAAAATATACTCATACTGTATTTTAAGCTACTCCTTGTAAAGTGTACAGAATTCGCGTACGAAAACAGAGCAAAAAGCCTGCCTGGATGTAGGCCGGATTAGTTTTTGTTTCATTTAAGATTTAAAGATCATAAAAATCTTAACTTACCAGACAACTCCGCTTTCAATGTGTTTGCTGAACAGAAGAGCATTGTCCATATTTGTGGTGAAGATACCAGCTGCGAGGCCGTAGTTGGTGTCGTTGGCGCGGTCCATCACTTCCTCCAGCGTGTCGAACTTGAGGATGTTCTGGACTGGCCCGAAGATCTGGATGAAAAGACGTTATTAATATCGGAGATCAGAGTGTTCATATAAAGTCCTGTATTAACAAATAAAACTGTTAAACATTTTGTTATCTCCGAATAATTTGGTTTCCAATTACGACCCAAAATCACTTGCCACTTTTAAAAACCCGCCACAGTGGGTTCTCTCACCTCTTCCCGGGCGATGGTCATGTCGTCGGTGACGTCCGCGAACACAGTGGGCTGGATGTAGTTGCCGGTGGTCCCGTGCCGCTTGCCTCCCACCATCAGCTTGGCGCCTTCCTTCACTCCAATATTAATGTAGTTCAGGACCTTTTCCCTCATTACTTGGTCCACCTGGAACATTATTGATTATGAAGACAGTTGTTTTAATTTGTACATAAAGAGCTTTATCCAAACCCAGACGAGATTCCCATTAAAAACTGACAATTAAGGTAATACAGCTCAACAGCAACTGTGACTACACCTACGCCTTTGCATAAACTCCAATAGGCATGATAAATGGCAAAACGTTTGTCCAAGGACTTGTGGAATGTGATTTAGTAACTATGTGTAAAAAACGGCAATAACATAAGTTTTTGAATTCCTTCAACGAGGTGTAACGTATATATTTTTACCTGTGGTCCATGCTCAGCAGTAGGGTCATTGGGACACCCAATCTTGATCTTCCTCGCATGTTCGGTGGCTGCCTTCACGAATTTATCGTAAATACCAGCTTGTACGAACAAACGAGACGCTGCTACACACACTTGACCTTGGTTGACGAAGACTGCTGCAGCCGCCGCAGGAACAGCGATGTCCACTGAAAGAGTAGGGGGGTATAGTATTCTTATCTCGCATTGTCCTGTACTTATATAGGATAATGACCAACCAACACAAGTTGGGTCGGTTTACCCACGTGGCACCTTAATGTGCAGATAAGAGTTAGCTAATAAGAAGTAGGGTCCACCCGCACAACTTGTGGTTATCATATGAAGACTGTTTCTATTATGCAGTATATATATTTGAACTCACAGTCGGCGTCGTCCATGATGATGAGCGGGCTCTTGCCGCCGAGCTCGAGGGTGATCCGCTTCAGGTTGGTCGCGCCGGCCGCCTGCTGGATCAGCTTACCCACCTGCAGGAAACATAATAATAACATAATCCTTTTACAGACACATAATAACAATAATTATCTTTTTCACGCCCCTTTTCCATGAGAATTTTTGGGTAAATAGTGTTGTTACGTAGTATTACGAAAACCTATTGGAACACAGTGAGGCTTTAGTAATGTATAATCATCCGGCTGTACTCATCCCTGTTATTAAGTTACGGCGGCCGGTTTGAGTCTCTCATGCTACGGTCAACAACACAAAGACTACTAAACGTTGACTGAGCATTTATAATATTAGTAGGATGTTGGTTAATTTTTATCTTAATTAAAAATTACCTCAAGGGATCCAGTGAAGGAGATCTTGGCAACCTTGGGGTGGTGCGTGAGTGCGACTCCAGCTTCCACCCCGAACCCGTTGACGATGTTGACCACGCCGGGCGGAAAGCCCGCCTCCCGCAACAGCGCGCCCAGCACCAGCGCCGTCAGCGGCGTCTGCTCCGCCGGCTTCACCACCACCGTGCATCCTAGAGACAAAATATTGATGTACTCGGAGCTTTAGACCTCAGGTCTAAGAAAAAGATAATTGACCTAAACTATTTGACGTTTCCTCGAAGCCCGTTAGACAGCCAAAAAGTTCACTGTCCACCACCACACTTATAAAAAACTTGGTTGTCATTACCAGCAGCTAAAGCAGGAGCCACTTTGTTGATGAACATCCTGATGGGGCCGTTCCACGGCAGAATGAGGCCGCAGACTCCGATGGGCTGCTTGGTGGTGTACGTGAACAATTTACCCTCTGTGAAAAATTACAAATTATGAGTTTGATTGATATCTATTTCCAGTAACAATATAGAGCTAAAACCCATAATGTGACACAAAGCTTTGTGTAGGTATTTACATCGAGTAATATTATGTTATAATAACAAAAAACAAATAAGGCTTTTTTCTTATGTACGCGAATATGTCTCGTTCAATTTCAAGGTCTCAAACAGGTTTTATTTTTAAGAGTAGTATTTATATAAGGATCTGGTTTTTTGTTTTACTTACGACTAACTAGTGACCTATGTTAGTTTGGATGGCCCAAGTTTTGCGTCGACCCAAGCTGACTGTATGAAAATATTGAATTCATTAGTTTTGTATCGTACCTGAAGGCAAAGTTTCTCCATGATACTTGTCAGCCAAACTCGCATAGAATTTTATAATTTTACTGCAGTCAGCTAAAAAGTGGGTGCATATTGATTTGACGGTTCCATTATTGTACGACTCCAATGCATTGAGGTACTCCATGTTTTCATCCACCAAATCTGCGAACTTGTTGAGCAACTTGGCTCTTTGCTCCGGCTCCATCTTGCGCCATTCTGAGTTCCTGTGGAAGGCTTTGGAGGCAGCTTCTACGGCCGCGTCGATGTCGGCCTGAAAAAAAATTTATAAGCTACTGTGTCATTGGCGTCACCAGGAAACCAGGCTAATCATCCTTCAGTTCACAATCTCTTGAGTTAACCAAGAATTCGTATCTGTTCTCCTATCAAGCTACTCCCTAGATCATTAGCCTTTTTCTCCTAAGTCACCACGACGCCCTTGCTAAGGCTGTGAATTCTTTACAAAGAATCTAGAGTGTGAGAGAATTAATACAACGCTCTGCCATAACCATATCCAAAAGCAAATGCCTCAGATTTGTAGACAGAGCAAAACGCACTTTGTGTTTATAATCTGATTAACGTTTCTATCAAAGTAAGGGTAGGTAATGAACGAACGACAATGCGTGATAGTAGGATGGGTTTTCAACACGAGTCATGGTTTTATAAAATTAGTAGCGTTAATAACTCCGTGACAGGTATTCTGATATTTTAAAGTTCATAATATGATTGCCTCACCTTACCCCCTTCAGCCACTTTTGCGATCACTGAGTTGTCATGAGGGGAGTACGTCTCAAACGTCTTCCCGCTCCTAGCGTCCACGAACTCATTGTTGATGAAGAGCTAAATGGGAATAACATAGAGTCATTATAAAATTTCATATCCAACAATCGAGTTGACCTTTATGAAGTTTATTATTTTTAACCGACTTCCAAAACAAGGAGGAGGTTCTCAATTCGGATGTTTAAAAATGTATTATTCACCTAGACACCATAAGAAAGTGATATTCCTTAACATTGAACGAGTAAACACGTTGCAAGTTGACGCATTTAAAAAAGTATCGATTGTTCGGTACAGAATAAAATGTTCCACTCATTCAAAAAATCATTACCTATTTTCGACTAACAATTAGTGCAGTTTTTGTTATAAACTTTAAAAGAAATACTCACTTTGGTATATTTTACTTCGACAGCCATGTTCGATCCGTTCGTTAGCCAGCGGTGATCGCGCGAAACTGATTTTAAAATGTTTATAAACGTTTCTTAAATAGCGTTTGATAACTTCAATTTGAAATCCTACCTCAGAGATAGCAACCCACGACTAAAACTGTATCTCTTTTGACTGGGAGATAAACATATATGGTTAAAGTAAATACCTATCTATACTTCTCGTACAATGTAATAATAAGGTGAACAGTTTTATTTTTGTTTCTTTGATGGTTTGAACGCGGTTATCTAAAGAAACTATTAAGTTTGATTAGATTAATTATTTTTGCATTGGATAACTACTTATAAAACTCGCTCGACCATACCGCCTAACGTGTTGATAAAACACTGAATACCCAATACTGACACTGTACGGAACCCACGAACAATGATGTAATACTGAGCCAAACAGTTAATTCAATGGTAACTTTAGCCACGAAGCTAGAACAAAGAGGAGTTGCCCTAAGCAACGTAGCACTGGGATTCAACTCGGTCCTGACGTTGTCATGGTGGGCGGAGCCACTTAGGCTCCGCCCACCTGAACGCTGTAGTATGCTATCAGCGTTCCTCAGGTGCACATGTGACGAGACTCGCAATAAAAGTGTGTTTTTTGCGTTTTTAACAAGAAAAGGATGAAGTGTTGTGTTTTACTATGTCAAAGTTACTCAGACAGACGTTCTGATAATATGAGTGGCATCTCATTTCATGTGTAAGTATTTTTTTCCCCAAATAAATATAAAAGTTCTAGAACATTCTCAGCTTTCAGCGTTAAAATTCTACTACTTGACACTAGATGGCGACACATTTCGGAAGAAAATACATAAGTTTACGTATAATTTTGCAGTATTATATTGTAATAATAATACGTAAATACTAAAAACTGTTATACACTTAGTCCTATATACCTTTTAGTAGCTAAAACAGTACTTTTATAGTTTTTATTATTATATTATTAATGGGCCGCCATCTATCGTCAACTAGAATAACTATTTTAAACTTCAGAAATATCCAGGGCCGTACTCAGATTTTTGTAAAAATTTTACCAACTAATTTAATTAAAAGTAATTTTAATTATTTTTATATGTTCGTTTTAGATTTCCATCCGACGATAATTTAAAACAGCAATGGATTACAAAACTTAATAGACCGGATTGGACACCAACAAAATACACAAAAATTTGTTCTTGCCATTTCAATGATGTCTTATTATAGTAGTTTATGCAACTGTCATATAAAGAAGGGTGTACCCGTGTTATATGCAGTTGCATACACTACTTTATCTTCACTAATGCAATTAATCAAACAAAATTTTAAAAACAAAACACATTGCGAAACATTAAATTCACGCGTACGTGTATTGTCACAGTGAACTTGCCGCCATTAAAATCTAACCAATGAGAGCGCAGCTGCGCGCGCAGGGCCGCAGGGCGCGATATTATAATGAGATTTTACGATATCGATGTGGATATTATAACATCATGTGCAATTGCTTAAATTGAGTGTTTTAGTTGTCTGCGCTATAACTGTAGTAATTATAAGTCAAGTATTGGAAACATAAATAGAATGTCACAACATTAGTGTAGATAAAATAAATAAATAAGTACATTCATGTGTTATTCTGTATAATCTATATTACTGTAAAGTTTCATCCAAATCCGTTGCGTGGTTTTTACGTGAAAGAGCAACAAACATACATCCATACATCCATCCTCACAAAATTTCGCATAATATTATAGTAGGATGCAACAGTCTAGAAAGTGCATTTGACTCGCGTTTGTATCGATACAAATGCGCGTTGACGGCGCGTATAAAAAACGTCGTGTGCAAAGGCTCTTATTTTATTACAAGCTTTTATTTAGTTTCACCTGTCTCGATGTTTGTGTGAAATTAAATCTTGCAAGTTAAATTTGGTCCACTTCCCGGTTACCGATTGAGCTGAAATTTGCAACACATCTTTGGTTCTGATGACAATGCAATTAATTAGTTGTAGTCGGTATTGTTATTAATCTAAAATGGCCGCCCTAACAAAATGGCGGTGTACATTTTTGTCGTTATTTATATTCGTGATCGCGATTGCAAAAGAAAAAAATGTAACATGCTTTTATTTAACAAAAATTGGGTACGTGATAAAAACGCAAAGATTTAATACAAGGTGTAAAAGATACTTAGGTATCTAGATAATTAGGTATCTACGATATTATTGTGACGAAGACAAAGAAGCTTAATTTTTTGTTAAAGGTTGCAATGTCAGTGCATACATTTATTATCTTGTTTTAATTATTATTTTATTATTTTAGTTCATTTTATTAACAAATAATAAAAGATTGTTTTAAAAAAAAGTCTTTTCATTTGATTTATTTCCCTATAAAATTTTTTTGAAGCTGAGTTTTGAGTTCTGAGTACGTCCCATCACATTAAGACTTTTGACACCTAGTGTGAAGTAGCTGAACTACGTAGTAACATCAACATCAACCTAAACTAGTAGTTTTGCTATTAGCCGATAGATGGAATATTGAGAAGTGGGCGGAGCTTAACACCACCTCAGTGCCCCCTCACCCCGCAAACTATCACGCGTCGTTTCATAGGGAAATTGAATTACCACACCTCCTCTTTGTTTTAGCTTCGTGACTTTAGCAGACACCAGACTCAATGTTATGTTGTTCTAGTGAAGGTCAAACATGTGTGTGTTTTGTTTTATAAATATACGGCCAGAGATACTATATACAGTTTATTTAAAGATACATACATTTTTATCTTGCAATTAAAAAAATATAGTATACAAGTTATTATAGCATTCACTGGTTATATATATACATATGTACTTAAGCCCCTCCCAGACGGGCCATACTTTTGATGAAATATGTGGCCACAAAATTGCCAACTATATCCCGGCAATACTAAAAACATTTTAATGCAGCATATGGCTGGAAAATGTTTATCTCGGCAATATTTCTGATGCAGTATATGGCTCAATATTTTGTCTTTACATGGGCCACATAAAGATGTAGTGAATACTCCTTTCCTATCGG
The DNA here is from genome assembly GCA_963082685.1 of Cyclophora albipunctata. Classification (NCBI taxonomy): domain Eukaryota; kingdom Metazoa; phylum Arthropoda; class Insecta; order Lepidoptera; family Geometridae; genus Cyclophora; species Cyclophora albipunctata. The sequence goes on along the minus strand of OY720121.1, from coordinate 8,015,736 downwards.
CAAAACTCGGAACAACGATAACACCCGAATGGTGCCGATGTGTCTATGAATTACTGTATTATTCATGGAATTAGTAAGTACTACCGTACAACTTACTAATTCCATGGTATTATTAAATTACGTGTAGGTCATGGAATTAGTAAGTACTACCGGTAGTACTTACTAATTCCATGGTGTAGGTATCAAATAAATCGCATACTTTATTTATCAATGTCAAATGTCAAACTACCCGTTTGACGATGTTTCCATGGGTACTGACTGAGTGCGAGTGAAGTAGTAAGACAAAAACGAACATTTCCGAGTAAAACCGAATCGCGACAAACTTTACGTAGCATGAAAAAGGGACGCACTTATGCCGTAAAGCGAGACAACAATAAAAGTGGCTGAGAAATATTGCAGTATTTTCGATTGCGAAGCGAACTCTCCGGCCATATTGCCGAGACCCTAAACATTCATCGGCCATACTAAAAATATGTGACAACATATCCGGGATATGCTAAAAATATTGCAAAGTGTTGCAGAGTCTGGCCGTAAATGATGGCTGATGATGCCGGCCACACTATTGCAGCCACACATTTTCGTGAAAATATGGCCCGTCTAGGAGCCCCTTTACATTACTATTTATTCAAAATAGATATCAAATAAATACAGACAACGATTCTACCACACCTACTTACATATCAAATTGTGTTTTTGGTAGGCAGTTTTAACTGTACCATATTATGAACACCGAAATAAATGTATATGGATATCGAAATATAATAAAAATGTATAAAATAAATAAATATAAATACTAATCACTACATAGTATAAAATAAAGTCGTCTCTGTTTCGTGTCTGTTTGTCTGTTTGTCTGTATGCTTAAATCTTTAAAATTACCCAACGGATTTTGATGCGGTTTTTTGTAATAGGTAGAGTGATTCAAGAGGAAGGTTTTTATGTAAAAAAAATCCCGAAATTCCCACGGGAGCAGCTCCCCACGATTTTACCCGCGTTGTGCCCGTTCCCTTAGGAATTTCGGGATAAAAAATAGCCTATAATCTTCCCGTTGAACGTGGTTATCCATTACAAAAAGAATTATTCAAATCGGATTATTGGTTTTTGAGATTAGCGCGTTCAAACAAACAAACTCTGCAGCTTTATTTTATAACTAGCAGCGCCCCGCGGTTTTACCCGCGTTGTGCCCGTTCCCGTGGGAATTTCGGGATAAAATATAGCCTATAGCCTTCCTCGATAAATAGACTATCTAACAGTGAAAGAATTATTCAAATCGGTTCAGTAGTTTCTGAGATTAGCGCGTTTAAACAAACAAACAAACAAACAAACAAACAAACAAAACAAACTCTTCAGCTTTATAATATTAGTAAAGATATTAGTCTTGGCAGGCGAGTGCACATACCACTAGACCACCGAGGCGTTCATATTATTATAATTATAATATTATTCATTAAAACATAGCACGATCCCAAATTGTCCGACCTAAAACGACTAGCAGCGCCCCGCGGTTTTACCCGCATTGTGCCCGTTCCCGTGGGAATTTCGGTAATTTTTATACTTATAAACCTTCATCTTGAATCACTCTATCTATTTAAAAAAATTGCATCAAAATCCGTTGCGTAGTTTTAAAAATCTAAGCATACATAGGGACAGATAGACAGACAGACAGCGGAAAGCGACTTTGTTTTATACTATGTAGTGATAATCTGCCGCAAAACGAGTCGCAATCATCACATAATGTAAACAAAACAGGCCACCTTATTGATATTGAATCTGACTCATACTTTCCACGATTGAACCTGCCCTCTGAAACCCAGTATGAAAAAATGTAAACAAACTATGGTTATCGCCAAAATAATATAAACAAACCATAATTATCGCTAAATGCAAAACAATCCACATAATATGAAAACAACATATATTTCGAAAGTAACACTCATTCATTAAATGTACATACACACCAGCATGCAGAATGCAGCGACAATTATATTAAGTAAGTCTTAGTAATGTCCCACTGCTGGGCAAAGGCCTCTCATCTCACTGAAGTTATCAGTACAGTGAGAAGGAGTTATCTATATAATTATATAGATATAGGTATAACTATAAAAAGCTGCTATATAAAAGTATTTTTGATTTACCCGTACAATAATTACATTATGTATTGAAGATAATATATTACACAATATTTTATGCATGTTTCATTCAATACTGTGGAAATGCCAGTCACGATGACTTAGTAGTAAGATAAGTTAAATATCTACAAGCGATTATATCGCATTATACATCCGATTCGAAACTTGTGTTTGTACGTTAAAAATGTATTTATCTACACTAATGTTGTAACATTCTACTTATGTTTCCAATACTTGACTTATAATTACTACTGTTATAGCGCAGACAACTTAAACACTCAATTTAAGCAATTGCACATGATGTTATAATATCATTATAATTTAACATTATAACATCATTATAACGCGACCAATTAACCTGGCGAGCCTTATGTCAAAATCCTCATACTAGTTGTATAAAATTTTGATATTAGGCTGGCTTTTTAAAATAGTTGGGCTAAACGTGAAAACTTCGTCGAAACTACATACACAAAACTCTTTGGTAAGATCTCGCTCGCTCCTGATTGGCCCTACGCGCAGCTGCGCTCTCATTGGTTAGATTTTAATGGCGGCAAGTTCACTGTGACAATACACGTACCTACGCGTGAATTTAATGTTTCGCAATGTGTTTTGTTTTTAAAATTTTGTTTGATTAATTGCATTAAATAGTGAAGATAAAGTAGTGTATGCAACTGCATATAACACGGGTATTAAAACACTCGTTACTATTATGAAACTCGCTGCGCTCGTTTCATAAACTCACACTCGTGTTTTAATACCCTTCTTTATATGACGTTGCATAAACTACTATTACGATGAACACAATAGATAGGAATTTTGTATGGTAATTTTTTGTGTCGATTTTTTACGGGAACAGGTACATCACGGGTAACGCTGTTTTGTAACATATCTATGTAAGTTAACTGACTTTTGATTGGTAGAAAATAATTAATTAAATTAATAAAATGTAATAATTATATAATGAACACCTTTGGTCCTGTGACCAATTAAATACTTAATCGATGATAAACAATACAGGTTACTCATAACAAGTAGTACCAATAGGAATATTAATAGTCCTCAGTTAATCTGAAACTTAATATGCAGACGGTTTCGTTGTGGTATCGATCTAAGCTAATAAATCTGGAGATATACCAAATACCATAATTATCATATATACGAAAAGTGTACCTACATCACTACATAGTATTAAACAAAGTCGCTTTCCGCTGCCTTTCTGTCCCTATGTATGCTTAGATCTTTAAAACTACGCAACGGATTTTGATGCAGTTTTTTAAATAAGTAGATAGAGTGATTCAAGAGGAAGGTTTATGTGTATAAATTCCCGAAAGTCCCACGGAAACGGGCACAACGCGGGTAAAACCGCGGGGAGCTGCTAGTCTAAATATATATGGCGTCGACTGTATTGTGTATTTAAAAGAGAGTACCAATCTATGTTAATATTTATTTCAATTTGTTTAACGAAGTAAATAAACCCTTGTTATACGCTTAGCAAACATACCTTATCTTCTTTCCCATACATTAACGATTAATTTGGAGTGTTTATCTACCTATCTCATTGATGTTTTTATTCTTGTCATCATGGGCGTAGCCAGGGGGGCTTGAACCCTCTAGCCCCCAATCATGGGAATAGCTGGGGGGTTCGTTTTTGTCCGCACTCCGAGCTCGCCGTATTGATATACATATGATTTAGGTTAGGTTGTACTCGGGACCTTCTAGCCCTAAAAAGTTGAGTATGGCTGCTCTATATAAAATAAATAAATAAATATACCCGGACAAATTCACTCCCAAAATATACGAGCAGAAAGGTATATTTTCGAACCTCTAGGCACCTTGGCCGAATTGTGTCGTGTCACTACACACTTGCTCGTACCCCCGCACCTAAAACCTAGCTACGCCCTGCTTCTCATCAATTTATATTTAAGCAGCACAATTCGGAAAATAAATGTAGTATCACGAGATCATAGTTGAGAGGCGCACTTACAATGGCTGCTGAAATTAAATACACCAAAGTGAGTGTTTTCATTAAAACAGTTTAAGGATTAATTCCTTTCCAAAGTGTTGAATCAAAGAGTTGTAAATAATGTAATTGTGCGACATTATGTATGTTCTTCAATAGTACATATCTTTCTCTTCATTTTTAATTCTCGTTTTCATTGATTGTGAATAAATTCAGGAAACAACTTTACCTATCTTAATTTTAAAAAGTGTCAATGTTTTTTGATTCAAGTACCTACCTATGTTAATTAATTCAAATTCAAATCATTTATTTGCGTAAATAGTTGTTACATCTATTTACAGACCCAAAGGGTGTGCAAAATATAAAAATTAAAACTAAAATATAAAAATAAAAAAACTAAATACTAAAATAAACTATTATTGCAGTGTATTACCAAAAAATATAAAATTTTGCAGTGTTAATTATTGCAGTGTATTACTAAAAAAGATATTTTTTTACCAAAATTAATGTTTTCATAAACTCTAGTGCTATGTGGATATTTAAAACACCTATAATATAATTATACGAGGGCGGGTCAATAAGTCCGTGACTTTTTGAATTTCCGACCTCTTTACTGAAACAATAATACTGGTCCCGTCAACAGGCATCTGTAAGTTGACTCCTCTGAAAATTTGAACTTGCTGCGTCAGTTAGTTTGTGTTTTACAGCTATCTTTATCAGACTACTCACTAATTTGACGAGAAAATGGACAAAAGTGAATTTCGTGTGCTTATTAAGCATTATTTCTTGCGAAAAAAAACCATTACCGAGACCAAGGCAAAGCTTGATAAATACTATGGGGACTCTGCACCATCGATTTCCATGGTAAAAAAGTGGTTTACTGAATTTCGTTGTGGCCGTACAAGCACTAAAGATGCCGAGCGTCCTGGACGCCCAGTTGAGGTCTCTACACCCAAAACATTCGAAAAAATTCACGATATGGTGTTGGCCGACCGAAGACTGAAAGTGCGAGAGATTGTGGAAGAAGTAGGGATCTCGCATGGCTCAGTGGTTTCAATTTTGAATGATCACTTAGGCATGAGAAAGCTGTCCGCAAGATGGGTGCCGCGTTTGCTCACAGTCGACCACAAACGCAATCGTGTAACAACTTCACAGGAAGGTTTAGCATTGTTTAATCGTAATATGGAGGAGTTTTTGCGCCGTTTTGTAACCGTGGACGAAACGTGGATCCATCACAACACACCAGAGACCAAACAACAGTCAAAACAGTGGGTTTCCAAGGGTGAATCGGCGCCAAAGAAGGCCAAGGTGGGATTGTCGGCCAATAAAGTTATGGCGACTGTTTTTTGGGATGCACGCGGGATAATCCACATTGACTACCTTCAAAAGGGAAGAACAATCAATGGGGAATATTATACCAACTTATTGGACCGATTCAATGACGATTTAAAAAGAAACCGACCTCATTTGGCCAAGAAAAAAGTTCTTTTCCACCAAGACAATGCAAGGGTGCACACATGTGCAGTTGCCATGGCCAAAATCCATGAATTGGGCTATGAATTGCTCCCTCATCCGCCCTATTCTCCAGATTTGGCTCCGAGCGACTACTTCTTGTTCCCAAACCTGAAAAAATGGCTTGGTGGAAAAAGATTTGACTCCAATAATGAAGTCATCTCGCAAACAAAGGCCTATTTTGACGACCTCGACAAATCATATTTTTTGGAAGGGATAAAAAAATTGGAGAAGCGTTGGATAAAGTGTATAGAGCTCAAGGGAGACTACGTTGAAAAATAAAATATATTTTTAATAAAAAAATCTGTCTTTTATTGCAAAAGTCACGGACTTATTGACCCGCCCTCGTAACTATTAGGTTCGGTTCTTGAATCTTAAAATAACTATTGAAAGCGTAACGAATATTAAGATTTCAAGGATATTGTAATTGTTCTAATGAAATGGTCGTGTCGTTTGAATTCCACTATCTAATTATACTTTACATTTTCCCGTATCCAGCTCTTCATCAACAATGAGTTCGTGGACGCTAGGAGCGGGAAGACGTTTGAGACGTACTCCCCTCATGACAACTCGGTGATCGCCAACGTAGCTGAAGGAGGCAAGGTGAGTCAATCATAGTATGAGTCTTACTATGATCAGAGTCAGAGATCACTAGGACATGTTGGAGAAGGTAAGCCCATCATGAGAGATAGAGATGACTTTTCTGTAGTTATATCTTGCCTTGATAACATCATAGCAATGTCTAACAGCCTTACTCAGAGACGTCAAATGCGTAGGTAGTAGAGTTGAGAGTGACTGATTTTGACGTATAATGTATCAAAAACACTTCAAATACCTGTACTTAATTAAGTGTCAATTTGATGAACGTCTCTGAGTGCGGCAGTAAGTTATATTACTGCCAAGTTTCATCACAATCTGTTTAATATTTTTGCTTGAGAGTAACAAACTTTCAAAACATCCTATACTCATAAAAGCTAATGGCTAAAGTTCTTATTATCTTTAATGATTGCGTAGGCCGACATCGACGCGGCCGTGGAAGCTGCCTCCAAAGCCTTCCACAGGAACTCAGAATGGCGCAAGATGGAGCCGGAGCAAAGAGCCAAGTTGCTCAACAAGTTCGCCGACTTGATCGACGAAAACTTGGAGTACTTAGTGAACCTGGAGTCCTACAATAATGGAGTGATTAGATCTATGAACTCCACCATGTTGGCTGAATGCAGTAGGATCATTAAGTTCTTCTCCAGTTTGGCTGATAAGTATCATGGAGAGACCCTTCCTTCAGGTAAGATAATGCAATGTTTGACGTTGATCACTTGTTCTAAAGCCGTTACTGTAAAAGTCTTTTTTAAACCGTTGCCGTTACTGTAATCAAGCGGTTTGTTTTCAAGAAATGATCAACCACTACTTCATCGATATTTATGTACATGAACTTAATAAGGTAGTTGTTACGTTACTGAAAAAAATATCCTCCACAGAGGGAAACTTGTTCACGTACACCACCAAACAGCCCATCGGAGTTTGCGGCCTCATTCTGCCGTGGAATGCTCCCATCAGGATGTTCATCAACAAAGTGGCCCCTGCTTTAGCTGCTGGTAAGAACTGACTCACTCTCATACCTAATAACTAGTAGAATCTTTGTGTACTATTGAAATATAGGTACTTAACGAGAGTGGTTGGTGTCAGGATGCACGTTGGTAGTGAAGCCGGCGGAGCAGACGCCGCTGACGGCGCTGGTGCTGGGCGCGCTGCTGCGGGAGGCGGGCTTCCCGCCCGGCGTGGTCAACATCGTCAACGGGTTCGGGGAGGACGCCGGAGTCGCGCTCACGCACCACCCTAAGGTCGCCAAGATCTCCTTCACTGGGTCTCTTCAGGTAAATCTTTATGATACATACAACTTGGAATACGATGCAACCTATGCTTGGAGAGTTCAGAGTTTGTAATACAGTCGGAATAATAATCTGAGTTTTCTTTATTAGAAAGATAGGTTATAATAAAACTAAAGTGCCTGTCTTATCTCCTGCAGGTGGGTAAGTCGATCCAGCAGGCGGCCGGCGCGACCAACCTGAAGCGGATCACCCTCGAGCTCGGCGGCAAGAGCCCGCTCGTCATCATGGACGACGCCGACTGTGAGTTCATTGTTTCACACAAGTGAAATAAAAGTACATAGTCACAATTTTATTTTCAAGTGTTAAAAATTATACAAATCCATAAAGCTATATTTATATTTCAGTGGACCTCGCTGTACCTTTTGCGGCTATGGGAGTTTTCATCAATCAAGGACAAGCCTGCGTAGCGGCGTCCCGTCTGTACGTACAAGCTGGTATTTATGATAAATTCGTGAAGGCAGCCACCGAACACGCGAGGAAGATCAAGATCGGCCCTCCTCATGACCCTACAACAGAACATGGACCACAGGTAAGACGTACCTCAATAAAGTCATTTTGTTGGTTCATTGGTATATCGTGTTTGCTGCATTATGATTAATGCTTGCTTGCACTGTTACTGAAACACAACTGAGTCACAATCATTTAAATTCACAGAATTTTCTGTATTCAGGTGGATCGTATAATGAGAGACAAGGTCCTGAACTACATCGCCACTGGAGTGAAGGAAGGCGCCAAGCTGATGGTGGGAGGCAAGCGGCACGGGACCACCGGCAACTACATCCAGCCCACAGTGTTCGCGGACGTCACCGACGACATGACCATCGCCAGGGAAGAGGTGAGAGAACCCATTGTGGCAGGAGGTTTTGATATAAAATGGAAACCAAAATTATTCGGAGTTATTAACTCTCTCTATCAAATAATTTTAACAAGGTAGCACAGAACTAAAAACGGACACTATTCTTCGATATTAATAACGTCTTTTCATCCCAGATCTTCGGGCCAGTCCAGAACATCCTCAAGTTCGACACGCTGGAGGAAGTGATGGACCGCGCCAACGACACCAACTACGGCCTCGCAGCTGGTATCTTCACCACAAATATGGACAATGCTCTTCTGTTCAGCAAACACATTGAAAGCGGAGTTGTTTGGTAAGTGACGATATGAGATGTCGATTTTTTTTTATGTAAACCATAGAACTTCTTATCCAAACTTTTTTAGAGTCACAGGATTATCAATTTACGAAATCCCTGTAGCGTTCTACTAAAGGATATAGACGAGCTTCCTAATATACAAAGCGATTATTTTGTAACAATGATTGATTATAGTTTCAGGATACGATAACATTTGTTGTACTTGTTTCAGGATCAACACATATATGCAGCTACCTCCTCAAATGCCTTTCGGTGGTTTCAAGGAGTCAGGCATTGGACGCGAAGGGTAAGTGTTTCTTTTTACTACCTATAGCAAAAACATATCATAGCTAATGTCTATCTTAAAAAAGTAAGTAAAAAGTATTAGCGTGTAATATCCCACTGCTGGGCAAAGACCTCTCATCTCACTAAAGATATCAGTACAGTGAGGAGGATTTGCCATAATCACCACGCTTGCCAAATGCGGGTTGGTGATCTAAAACCCGAGCCATGTTTGAAAAGTAGGAAACATGTTTTCGCTCGACCCGGGAATTGAATCCGAGACCTCAGTCTTGGCAGGCGAGTACACATAACACTAGATCACCAAGGCATTTAGTCTTCATTTCTATCTTACGGGAGTTAAAATGTAGACTAATGCGGTCGATTGTGCAGTCAACGACAATTCTTTCTGAAGAGAAAAGAGGTTTAGTGTTTTCATTCCAAGCTTATCACGTCAGTGAAACCTTTTCCTCAATGAAACTTGTCTTTTGAAAAAGCTCATGATTGTTTGAATTCTTGTAAGAAAAAATAGAATATACTACACCTATTGTTGACCACACTAGATATATCTAGTTAAGTTGGCAATTACATACTGATTGTTTCTCTAATTTCTAACGTAGGAGAGATCCACAACTACAGAAGTATTTATAAGTACAACTAGCTGCGGCCCGCGGTTTTACCCGCGTTGTGCCCGTTCCCGTGGGAATTTAAGAACCGCTCAACCGATTTTGTGCAAATTTCACATAAACCATTGTATCTAGTGTGAGGCAGGATAGAAAATTAAATATTTTCAACATTCTTCTTACAGACGTAATAGGTATAACTATAACATTACTGGTTTCATAAGTTTTAATAATCCCTTTTATTTTTCCACAGAGGCTACGCCGCTCTGGATGATTACATGGAAACCAAGTCAGTCTGCATCTCATTGAGCAAACAGATTTGAAGAAGATAAATGAGACTAACTATTTGCCACGAGAGGATAAATAATGGAAATTAAGTAGTATTTATAGTAACAAACATGTAAATTTTCTTGTCTTATCTTATTTTAATAATTAAGTATAATTTTATTGGTTCTAATTACATAAGTACACACCATAATGTGTAAATACCTACTTAGTAATCTTTAACCCAAAAATAATTACATGGGTAGGTACCTAATCTACACAATGGCTGCCAATGGTTGTCCAATACGTCATCAATAGAATATTTAAGCCCAAGTTGATATTCAAAACAAAAGAATTCAAAACTTCTTGGTCTAATAGCGGATAATCCCCTGGTACTGGTAGGTTTTGGTAATGAAACAATGTAGGTAGTTATACATTAAATAAGTACTTAATTATTATAATAATAATCACTACCGATTTGAGATTTGATTACATACGAGTAGATACTAGAGATATCATTGGTTCTAGCGACCCACTCTCGTTTTAATTCCTAGATAGAACGATGTGATATAGACAATGACATTACATAAAAATACATCGATTAAAATAGGTATCTAGGTACAGGTTACATAAAGGTACACTCATGTTAAACAAATAAGTACCTAATAATTATACCTACATAGATATGTCGGTTTGCTAAGAAAGACAAACTACTTTGCTACTCGACAGAATTCTGTTACGTAGTAGGTACATAGTTCTATTTACAGGTTGTTCCTACACAGATACATAATTATTAATAGTTGCACATTAGAGACCTATTTACACGAACAAGTCAATTAGTTTTAAATTCTTCTTCTTCTAAACTTAAGAGCTGGGCTCTTGTCGATGGAGTTCCTTCCACTTTCCTCTGTCATCTGCCATCCTCTTCAGCTGTTCGTACGACACGACTTTTGCTCTTTCCTTCAGTTGGTCTGCATATGCCCTTCTTGGCCTTCCTCTTTCTCTCTTTGCCTCTATGTGTCCTTCTGTTATAGTTTTTATAAATTCGTCGTGTCGTAAAAGATGTCCAAACATCTTTCCTCTCCTGATTTCTATCGTCTTTAGTATTGCTCTCTTTTCCCCTATTAGATTCAACACTTGCTTGCTTTTCTTTTCCGTCCAGCTTATTCTTTCCATTCGCCTCCAGCACCACATTTCAAACGCCTCTAGCCCTATCCCTTTGGATCATGGTCCATGTTTCGCTGCCGTAAAGAGCTATACTCCATATAAATGTTTTTATTAGTTGTTTTTTGATGGATCGAGATATTTTGTTTTTATATAGATGTTTTTTGGTGTTAAATGCTGCTTTGGCCATGGATATGCGGGTTATGATGTCTGTAGAGCTTCTGGAATTGTTTGTGATGACCTAAGTATCTGAATTTATTAACTTCTTCGATTTCGTTATTGTTGAGTGTAATTTGATTATTGGTTGAGGTTCCGGGTTATTGTCATAGTTTTTGTTTTGTTTATGTTAATTTTTAGTCCTATGTCATTGAATGCCAAATTTATTGCTGTTATTAGTTTTTCTAGTTGTTCTTTTGTTTCTGCTAGGGCTGCGATGTCGTCGGCAAAACGGATGGTGTATATTTTTTCGCCGTTGACTCTTATACCTCCTTCTCCATACTCTGCTATGGCACTGAGGGCGCTTTCGACGAAGATGTTAAATATTATGGATGAAAGGGGACAACCTTGCCTAACTCCTTGTCTTATTTGAGCATATACTGTTTCATCCCCGGTTTTGATTATAGTAGTTTGTTGTTTGTATAGTTTAAATATTATTCTTCTGTCTCTGTAGTCTAATCCTATCTTTTTCAGGGCTTTCATCATTTTCTTCCAGTTAACTTTGTCAAAAGCCTTTTCTAAGTCGATGAATGCAATGTAGGTGTCGAGTCCAAAGTGTATTCTGCGATTGCTAATGAGACGTAGAGCAAGAATGGCTTCCCGCGTTCCTTTTCCTTTTCTGAACCCATATTGATCTTTACCAATATGTTGCTCGGCTTTGAGATGCAATGCATGCGGTTTTGTATTATTTTTATCAGAATTTTTGAGGCGTGACTGATAAGACTGAGAGTTCTAATGTTCTTCGCATTTCATGGTAAGTATTTTGTTTTTTGGGTAATGGTACAGTTTTGGTGGTTTGAAAATCGTTTGGTATATGGTCTGTTAAATACGTTGATTGGGTAAGGGAGAATATTTCATCAAGCATTGGCTTGCATACAGCATAGGTATTTTATAAGTTCTATTGGAATGTCATCTTGTCCTGCTGCTTTTCCATTTTGTATGCAACTCTGTACTCTCAACTCTCAACTACAGAGTTGTAAATTACTATTTGGTATATCGTCTGTGTTTAAATATCTTAACACAAGCTTATCTTGCTTTGATTGGTGAAGAAGATGATTGAATCATGATGACTTTACACATGATAAAAGGAATATTATCTACAAATGTAGGTAGGTACGAAAACAAATAGGTAGGTAGTTTTACTTTGGGAGCTTCGGGGCGACTTTTTAAAAATTAAAAATTAATTTAATATTTTAAGACAAGTTTATTATTGAGTAACGTACAAAGGAATGAATTTTAAATCTAACTTAAAGTTCTACTGGGCTCGCAGGCCGCCCACAATGACCGTCTTATCTCTACCGGGTATTCGAGCCAGACGCTCAGTCAGCTATTCTGGTGAATACAACAGGGCCGGACTCAGGTCGCATGACTTCTCCCCCCTGAGATTCGAGATTATCCGAATTTACCTGATTCGGAGAATTTCGAAAGTTACATTTATAACCTAATTTTATTAATCTAATATAAAACATAACTCCTGCAAAAACTGCTATAATAAAATATAACCCAATGGTCCAAACACTGACACTATTGACTCTCACTATTTCACTTTCACTATTGGTATCGAACTTTACGGAATTCGTTATTTCTTGTATGTTATCCAGATTCATTTCTTCTAATTCTACTGGTTTTCTCTGTTCCGCCTTTATCTCGCTGATGTGCGGTAGGTTTACAGTTGGCAGTTTTTCGTAGTTCAAATTTGTTGTCCGATGAGGGCGTGATTTTAGTGAGTATTTGTCTATTTTCACTTCACATGTATCTTCTGTAGTAACGATGTATGTTCCTTGGATAATCTCTTGGTTTACTTCGTTTTGACAAAAACTGCGAATTATTGTCTTTCCTTCAGAAAATACGATCCATTTATTATTTTGTAAGCGCTGGACAAGGACACCTTTGTATTTGACAGGTATCAACTTACAGGAAGAGATGTTTTTAGCGAATTGCATCAATTCGGAGATGCACGGATCTTCATTTATTTTATCCAGGTAATCTTCGAAACAGACGAATTTGTTGTTATCTGTTCGCTGGCACGGTTTGGCTAGCGGCTCGGAGATAAGTCCTTTCACTATGAGGTAAGGATATTTAGGAAGGATAATGTATGTCATATGATCATGGATAATAGGGATAGGATACAATTTATAGTAAGTATATGTTTCTTTACATACTAATGGAATTTCCATTACGAATGTTAACTGGTTTTCTTTGATAAAAGATTTTACATTAATGTATTGTTCAATTTTCACAAGATTTTCAGGCTCAGCAGGGAAAATTAATCTTTCAGTAAGTTCAATTTCTTTTAGTAAAATTAATAAGGTATCAGAGTTTATTATAGAATGGTGTAGGGTTTCAAGCTTACTGAATGACATTGCTGTTTCTACTTCATTTAGCTTTATAATTATAATTTGAAAATTGTGTAAAATCATAGAATACACATTAATTATTATATTATTCAAATAATGAATCTTTTCTGTTTCTTTTGCTTTATCTATACCATTCTGAAACTCTTTCATTCTAAGATCAATTTGTATAACATTTTCTCTAATTTTGTGTGTGGTGTTATATAAGTTTTTAACTACTTCGGAGACCAGGGTCAGTTTTTTACTCAAAAATTCTTGTTTTAACTGAGTATTTTCTATAAGCTTATCGTATTTAATCGCATCTTCGTTATCTAGGTTTCCAGAAATAAGTTTAATAATCGAACCCAATGGGTTGACAAGACCTCTTTTGGTTCTATATCTAGGAACTATTTGTTTAATCTTATTTATAGTTAAGTTCATAACAAATTCGGTTTGTATTTTATAGTCAGAAAATATTTGATTATCTGTAACGGAATTACCTCTTATAATTCTATTAAGGTCACTTAATCTAGCTATATTAATGTTTATATCGTCGCAAATTAAATTTAAATCTAATCTTTTAATAATTGTCCATTTTTCAGAACTTATAACAGCTGTTCCTTCCTTTATAGGCAAAACACCTGGATTTCCTTCAAGGGGGTGCAGCTGAAGGGCCTGGTTTGCTGCGGCTAGGACCAGCCACAGGACTGTGTCGATTCTGTGGAGGACGTTTAACATCTTTAATGGGGATCCTAGATACGCGATTCTTTGTTGCTATTGTCACTACATTTCTATCTACTTCACCTATAACTTTACCTTTATTATACCTAGGTTTATCTTTACCTCTTCTTACATTCGTTCCTCTATAAAAGATGTCATCATCTAGTTGAATATTAAAATCGGTCTCACCGCCGCGCTTATTTTGAACATTTTCTTTTAATTGCAACATTTTATCAGTTAAATATTTGTAAAGATATTTAGTTCTTTTCTTATGATCTCGAATAAGTACTTGCATATATTCTTTGTCGAAATTTACGTTAAAGGGGCTTGCTGATTCGGTATGGCCGAATACCACCTCAAAAGGTGTAAGACCTGTTACTGAATGGATACTATGGTTATAGGCTAATACAGCAAAGGTCATAACTGATGAAGCGTCTGTTAACTTTTGCTCGTACTTAGCCAGTCTATATGTCTCTATTATAGTAGAGTGAAATTTCTCAATTAAACCCATTGAATTAGGGTTGTTTGGGGTTCCTAAATGTAACTCTATTTTATAAAAATCTAGAAGTTCCTTAATAAGTGCGTTGTTAAATTCTGATCCTGAATCGGAACTTAGTTTACTTGGGCATCCATAGAAAGAAAAGTATTTGATAAGTGCTCTGACTACTTCTGGGGCAGATTTGTTAGGAATCTCGAAAGCTTGACCAAGTTTACTAAAAGCGTCAATAATTGTTAAAAATGTTTTACTTTCAATTGTGAATAAATCTATAAATATCTCTTGGAAGGGTTTGTTTTGGGTTTGTGTTAATTGAATCTTAGGTTTGAGTGGTTTTCTGTCATATTTTAACTTTTTGCACGGTTCACATGCATTAATGATTGCTGCTACCGTTATGTCCATATTGTGCCAAAAATACGTGCGCTTTATGTGTGTTACAGTCTCTTTGATACCCCGGTGGCAGTTTTTACCTACATGATATTTCTCTACAATTGCTTTCTGTTCGTCCTCATTTTCTACGTAAACTACTCGCTCAGTACATTCTAATATATTAACGGTTCCCTTTTTAAAAAGTGTTAAAACAGCATTAGTAAATTCTAACCTATGCTGTGGGTCTTCGAAATAGATAAAATATTTAATTTTTGTACGAATGTATCTTTTCAAAAAGTCTTTTATTAAATCAGGTCTTTCTAATGGTAAGTGTACTTCCAATATTTTCTGTTTAACATTAGAAATATTTTTAACTGCTATTTGATCTCTGAACCAAGTATATACCAAAATTTGGTTTGGTTTGGTATCTATTGATTCCTTTAATATTGGAATTCCTGTAGAATCCATATTATGTGCAGAGTGTACTGTTTCTGCTCCTACATGTGATTCTGACTCAGAGGCAGTAACAGTTCCGCTTGAAAATTCAGTGATTGGAAAGGGTGAGCGCAAACGTTTGGGGATGCTAACGGTACGCTCAGAGTCCGATGAAAGTGATATGGGTTTTTCCGATTCTGATGAAATAGAAATTGGACTATCTGGCTTTTTCTTTGCTTTTCCTTTCTTTTTACCTAATTTAGTTATTTCTTGTGTAATTTGTTCACAGTGCCTTTGTAATTCTA
Organism: Cyclophora albipunctata; assembly: GCA_963082685.1. Lineage (NCBI taxonomy): Eukaryota > Metazoa > Arthropoda > Insecta > Lepidoptera > Geometridae > Cyclophora > Cyclophora albipunctata. The sequence continues at coordinate 7,999,915 of OY720121.1, read as the reverse complement.
AGTCTTTTTCATCTACGTTTACTTTTACTGAACTATTATCTTTAGCTCCCTTTCTTAATGCATTGATCTTAACCCTCGACAACGCATCGGCGTTTGTGTTTTGACGTCCGTTTTTATAAATAACGTCATAATTATACTCCGCTAATCTTAATCGCCATCTCGTGATCTTACTATTGGGTTCTTCGAATGAATGAAGCCATGAAAGTGGTCTATGGTCGGTGTAAATTGTGAACTTTTTACCATATAGATACGGGCGGAAATGTTTTATAGCCCAAATTATAGCGAGTGCTTCTTTTTCAATAACGCTATACCTGCTTTCCGCATCGTTAAGTGTTCGCGACGCATATGCCACAGGACGATCACTTCCTACCGATCCTTGTGATAATACCGCGCCAATTGCATAATTGGAGGCATCGGTTGTCAGAATAAACGGCTTATCGAAATCTGGGTATTGTAAAAGGGGTGCGTTTGTTAGTAATTCTTTGCATTTTTCGAATGATTCTATAAACTCTTTATTGATTACTACTTTATGGTTTTTCTTTAGACAAACGGTTAAAGGTCGTGTGAGTTTAGCGAAATCCTTGATAAATTTCCTATAGTACCCTACTAAACCGAGGAAACTTTTAATCTCAGTTTGGGTTTTTGGAAGCGGAAATCTCAAGACTGCATCTATCTTGTCATTGTTAGGTTTTAGCCCATCACGCGTGATTGAGTGTCCTAAGTATAGAACTTCTTTTCTTAAAAACTCGGATTTATCTAGCTGTACTTTTAGATTCACTTTTCTGAGTGTTTCGAATATTTTACGTAGTTTTTCTATGTGTTCCTGAAGACTCTTAGAGAATATAATAATGTCGTCCAGGTATACTAAACAATGTAGCCCTATTAGTATGCGATCCATGGCCCTCTGGAAGGTGGCAGGTGCCGTTTTTAGGCCAAACGGCATGCGTAAAAATTCAAAATGCCCTTTTTGAGTGCTAAACGCGGTTTTCTCCCTATCAGTTTCGTCAATTTCGATCTGATGGTAGCCACTTGCTAAATCTATTGTGCTAAAATAATTAGCGTTTCCTAATTGGTCAAATAAGTCTGATATATTCGGCAATGGGTATTTGTCATCGGTAGTCAAGTCATTTAAACGTCTGTAGTCTATCACCATTCTGTACTTTTTCTCTCCCGAAGCGTCCAGCTTCTTTGGCACAAGATGTACAGGAAAGTTCCAAGGAGAAAAAGACTCTTGGATAACATTTTCACTTAGTAATTTGTCAACTTGTCTATTAATTTCGTCATTTATCTTCTGGGGTTGTCTGTAAGGTCGTATATAGATTGGGTCTTCGTTTTTGGTTCTAATATGGTGCTTTACTTTGTTTGTAAAAGATAAGGGTATTTTATCGCAGTAGAAAATGTCTCTAAATTCGTAACACAAGGCACTGATTGCTTTATTTTCCTCAGTGTTCATGTGTTCAAGTCTTAATTTCTCTAGGTTTTCTATTAAATGGTCATCGATGTCAAGGTCGTTATCAGGTACCGTATTAGCATTAACTTCACATTTATCAGGTGTGTATGGAGTAACTGAAACTAATTTGTTTATTGTAAAACAAACAGGTGTTTCTAAACTATTTTGTATAAATGTTTCAGCATGACCATTTTTACAATTAACAAGTGCAGAAGGCATTCTAACACCAGGTTCAAATATATGGTAATTAATAATTCCAGTACCATTAGCAAGATTTGTCGGTAAAGTAACTTTAGTCTCGGTACGTGGTTCTAATTTAATTGTAACTTGAGGATTATACACAAAAGGGATTTCAGTATCGCAAGTCTTTAAAATCAAATTTTTCATGTCAATGCTAGCGTTAAGTTGTGATAATAGATCAGATCCTATAAGTCCGTCATAGTCTTTGTCTACTTCGTAAATATAAAATGTGTGTGAAACTATAGATTTAAATGTTTCAGGAAGTGGGGTGTAAATTGCCTCATTATGTAAGCTTCGAGCATGTGTACTTATTACCTCAAATGGAGCTGGGAATTTATATTGGTTATAATATTCATTCGCCTTTTTAGGGCTGATAAAGGAACGAGAGCTGCCTGTATCAATCATAAACTTAGCGTTGATTTCTGGTAAGTAAATGTACGGAAGTTTTGCAACATTTTCGCAATTTAAATTAATCAATTCGGTCGATCTATATCCGAGGCTATCTGGTAAAAATTTTCCACTGTCTCGTTATTTACCTCATGTGTGTATTCCGGTACTCCACAGTTACCGTTATACAGGTAGTCATCTATGACTACGTCCTGCTCGTAATAATCTTGATCCGTCTCATAGGGTGAGTTTACGTGTAACTCGTTATGGTGAGCCTGATTTCGAACTGGTAATGCTGTACGCATAGTAACATCGGTGTCTACCTTTGGTTTATTCTGATGTGTTGGGGGTATCCCGAATTTAAATTGAGTCTGAGGGTTGACATTTGGTCTAAAAGATTGTCCAAACGAAGGTCTATAACCTTGAGGAACTTGTTGGTTCACAAATTTAGGCTGATTAGTAAAACCTTGAGGTCTAAACTGATTATGTTGCATTCCAAATTTGAATTGTTGATTAGGCTGTTGCTGAACATGAGGGCGTATTTGATTCGGTATACCAAATCTGAAACCCTGATTTTGTTGTGAGTTAGGGGTAAAGAATGGTTTAAGACCAAACTTCTCTACATAAGGGTTACTCGTAATAGCTGAAGGCTGTGAAGGGTTTTTATTCATTAAAGGTCTCATTATTCTATTGCGCGACTCGTATTGAAATTTAAAATTGACTTCTTCCAGAACAATCCTGAGGGCATCTTCCAGTGTGTTAGTACCCTTAAGTCTCACTATACGAATAAGATCTTCCGGTAAATTATATAAAAATACATTAAGTGCCATATTGTCGTAAATAGTGATTTTACTTCTCCTAATGTGATCATCGGTGATTAAATTAACTTTTGCCAATAAAGAGCTCTTAACCTGTTGAATTCTGTTACAGAAATCTAGATAAGATTCGTTAGTATTAATTTTTAATGTCTCTAGTTGGATGGCTATACATTCTTCCGAACGCGGATCTCCGAAATGTTGGGTTAATACAGATTTTAATTCGGTCCAGGATTCTATGTCTGGGCGCTCACTAATTAAGTGGGCCGCTTTGCCAATTAATTTGCTCGACACTACATGAAACACATATAAATCCTGCGCCGGATTGTTTTCCCGTCTATAACACCTTATAACATATTCACACTTCTTAATATATAAATTTAGGAGCCTTTCATCTCCATCGAACTTAGGTATAATAGATGAAATTTCTTGTGGAATTGACACCAGTTGTGGTTGAGTCATTTTACAATTTAACTTAATTTAGTTGAAACTTATTAAAATAAAATTGTACACGATGTACGCTATAGATAATTGCCTATTTTCTGTGCAATTACCTTGAAAAGTTAACTAATAATTATGAGGTGATTTTGAACCTCTACAATCTAGTTAATTTAATAGGAATAGAATATGAATGGAAAAGGAATAGTGAATTTGGACTACTCACAAGCCAGCCATAATCCTCCAGTGGTGATTCCTCTGCAGTTCACTAATATCTTTTTGCCCGTCCCGGAAAACTTATTTTCTTTGGTTCGAGGATACCGAACACAATTTGCCCAAAACCCGATTTTTGGAGTTTTTCACTAAGCAACACGGTTTACACGGTATCCTACCGGCTGCGCCAGTTTTACTTTGGGAGCTTCGGGGCGACTTTTTAAAAATTAAAAATTAATTTAATATTTTAAGACAAGTTTATTATTGAGTAACGTACAAAGGAATGAATTTTAAATCTAACTTAAAGTTCTACTGGGCTCGCAGGCCGCCCACAATGACCGTCTTATCTCTACCGGGTATTCGAGCCAGACGCTCAGTCAGCTATTCTGGTGAATACAACAGGGCCGGACTCAGGTCGCATGACTAGGTAACTAAATAATAGAACACACCTTCATTACGGACTATTGAACGACGAACTATGATAATACAATAAGCAAAAATAACAAATAAAAAAGATTAGGTAGGTTAGTATAAGTTTTACTTAAGTACCTACCTTTTAAGACGTTAAAGTAGTACCTATCAAAACATCATTAGGTTATCGCTGCCACCAACGAGCGGGCCAGTACATACGAGTATAACTCAATGCCAAAAACAAAATCTGGCATCAACATTATACCTTTACGGTATCTACCCATTACACCGTATCATACCATGACCGTGCTATGAATGTGTCAGCACCGGCAAAATATTCTCATCGAGAATAGTCGACGTTGTTGGTTGGTGACGGAACGGTCTATTGAGCATAGTCCCATACTTTTCAATACAAAGAATACTTTTTTGCCTGACACGTTCATAGCACGGTCATGGTATTATGATACGGTGTAATGGGTAGAGGCCTTTATTCGCAAAATAAATTAATATGAATATGAACATTAGGTGGGCAGGTATTTCATCAAGTACCTACTCGCACCCTTCGCGGAGGAAAGACCAGTATTACATGCCAGTATAAAATATGTTAATAACTAGATATCTAAGATCGTAAGGTTGATCGTCCATATCTACTATTTATTTATGGAAATTATTAGTATCAGCTCAACGTTGCATAATGCATACATTGCATGCTTGCACTGCACATGCTAATGTAATGCAAATTGAACATACATCCAGCATCACAATATCACATTGCCTTTAGATATAGAAGATGTATAGAAGGGTCAGAGACATCTAGCGATAGAAAAATTAAGAACTTTAAGTTAATTAAGAACTTTTAGTTTAATTACATTTATGAACCTCGTTCGTATCATGTTATGTCATTGTCACTATTCAATCTGTACTGTCTGACTGCTGTCACTGTCAGTCAGCTGTCAGTTTATTAAAAGTAAACAAACCACGATTTATTCGCTCTCCTAATTTACAAATTAATTATTGAATACATACTTGAAATTAGTTAGTATCAAATAAACCAGTTTGAAATGCCAGAACTACTAGGCGCTAACAAAGAGTGATTTGTTTATTAATAATTTATTATTAAACCGAGAAAAATGGAAGAAACACAGAATTTCAATAAGTTTGCATTAACTTTTCAAAACAATTTGGTAAGTTTATATTTTTAATACCCAAAATATACAATTTTGATTCAACAATGACCTCAAAAGTATGTTTTCATTAAGTTCTTTATAATTCTATTTACTATAGTTGACATCTGCCTAAAGTTAGGTGTGTAAACCTAATTTAAGCAATAACTACTCTAATTATTGTTATCATAATAATATAACAATATTATAATCTAGTATAATAACTAGATTTGGAAAGTATGAATACAATTTATTTCTAGGTCACCTTCAATATCTAACTTACAATAATGATTAATGAGCATCTTCTTCTATGAACTAACAAATTATTATACTATTCAAACAGGTAAATATTATAAATAATATTGTGTACTGGTCAAAACAGGAATTAGCCTGTAATGTGCCACGGCTGGGCAAAGGCCTCTCATCTCACTAAGGATATCAGTACAGGATTATACGATTAGGAAAATTGTGCACTAGTATTATACATATAAATAAATAAATGCATACTTATTTTTTATATATTACTTACATGTTTCAAACTGCCTAATAGTCACAAAATAAAATGCAGAAAACCATATAGGTAACACATTCAATGAAGGTTCGTAAAAACGCTTACTGTGTCAAGGGTTTTTATTTCTATCCTTGTCAGGAGTTAATAATTATGTACAAATACATTGATGCCTGCAAGGTCAGGGTATTAACATTGTATTCATATGGATAGAGTATATGTTGGTGAACAACAGCCAGCCTAAACCTAAACACCTAACAGCCTCCGTGGACTTGTGGTTTGAGCGCCCGGCTCACGATCCGGAGGTTCCAGGTTCGATTCCCGGTGGGGACAATTTCTCACAAAAAATCTCTTTGTGTGACTGTCCTCAGTTTGGTTAGGGCATTACAGGCTGAATCACCTGATTGCCTGAAAAGTAAGATGATTCCGTGCTTCGGAGAATTCTTATTTAGGGCTAACATGAGTGTGTGCTTATTTAATTGTTTCAAACTTTGAATTCTATTCTTGCTCCTAATTGTTCCCCAGTTTTTCACTACTCTGTTGTTTAACTACTTGGGAGCTTAAAATAAAATAAATATAGTATATTCATTGAGTTGAACTAGCCTCGTAACATAAATACCATTTGTAATCTAATTAGGAGCAAGACTTATGCATTCATAGCTTAGGTAATATTCCATAGCCTAGATAACACTCAGTGTTCAACAATGTAGCCGTAATCATATATGTAGTTGTTGTTGTCAAAATGGCTTTCAACATACCAATACCAAAAATAATATCAGGAAATTTTAACATAATACTTAATGTGGGGATTGTTTTTTTGACATTTCTAGAATCCTATCTCTTTCCAATTGCTCTTATAAAGTGGTTGGTTCTTGCTTCAAAGTACAGTGGAATGATAAAGTGTAATAATGATAATAAGAACAAGGGAAAAAGGTTTAAATATGAACTAGAATTAAAGACGGCTTCGAAAAAAAAAATGGTGGTTTTTAATGAAATATCACATGTCAGTGTTGTGTTGGAATGTGACCGTGCACAGGTAATTGGAAAGTTATCGAAAATATTTACTTTCCTAATGTCCCATTGACCCCAAGTGTCCTCAGCCACACTCATGGTTCCATTAGTCCATAAGTGTCATCTGCCCTCAAATGCAACCTGTACCACGGGTGACACTGCAGCTTGCAGTTGCAGTCTACTTCATACCTGCCGTCGCGGTCTCCTCCTGACGTAGCTGCGGCTGCGGGCAGCATGCTTAGACCAAATACCGCAGTGTCTCCGCGCTTAGAATCACAAAATAACCCATACCATACAAAACGTTGTTATTACAACATAACATATTATGTGAAGACATAGTTGTTGGCGACGACGTCTGGGTGTTCATTATATATTCTTATAAAGTATTTGTGTATATTTGTGTATATATGTAGTAGTATCAGTGAGTTAGATTCCATAACACAAGCTTAGAGCTTACTTTGGGTCTAATTAACCGTGTGTGAATTTGTCCAGGTATATTATATTATATTATTATATTATATATATTATAACTAACTACGACATACAATGTCAGAGACCTTTAGACGGTCTAAAACTCCCGACAGCGTAGGTCACTGACCTGTTCAAAATGATTGAATTGAAAGCTTTATTATATCCGTATGTTAAATGAAAATTCTGACGCCAACATCAAAATATAACGGGGTGTTAACTGAGGAAGCTGTTAATATCATGGAGTCGGGTAGCTCTAGGGGTAATAAATACAGGCCATTATGGTAATAAAATGACCCTCAATAAAAATAAATCCGGTATCAAAAGACTACACCCCCGTATAAGAACTCGTAACGAACGTTACTACTAAACTTTATTACTTAAGAAGAAAAGTATATTAACCTGGAGAGCCTTACAAGTATTACAGTTGTAGGCAATTCTGTTGGCATATATGTTAAAGTAAGTGGGAGTAGGTTAGTGGCTAACCCTGGAGTCAGAATTTATCTGACATGGAGTCACGATTAGATTAACTCGGTTGTTGACGACAATTTCTGAAGCACGGTAGCGCTCTAATAGAAACGCCACTTACCCATTCAAATAATAGCCAAGCTGCATGTTGCTCAACAATGTCTTGAGGCATGAACTCATCTGCCAACTTTACTGCCACTTACTGCACGTAAAGTAATACCATGTGAGACGCTTTTGTTAGCGATATCTCTAAATTGGCTATCTTTTTCTGACCTATTATGTTTTTGTGGCATGTTTAAATGTTATTGTCGTAATGTTTTACGAGATCTCGACGGGTTTTTCTTTATAATTTAATCGTTGGTATTAAATTGCCCACGGCTTTCTTTGTGTCTCGTGTTTCTTTGTTACAGATTTAGATAGTAATATTTACTTAAAGTTTTATGTAAAAAGCGGTTATTGAAATCTGAACCTAAAGAGAAACCAGTTAGATCATCGTCTAGTTTTCAATTTCATTTGTATGTAAAAAACTAACATATACCTAACTATTTACGATTCTACTAGCGTTCAACCCGTGGTTCAACCGTTCCCTTATGAATATATACTTATAACTTGGTTTATTGTCTAATAACGTGAATTTCGTATGTTGCACAATATTTGCGCGGTTGATTAGTTAGATACTTTTTACGGCTTCTAATTTGGCGTCTTCATGTCTTCCCGTTGGCCCCAACGCGACTAGGATTACGGTTATAGCCCATACCGTGTCGTATCTTGGGGAGACAGCGCGTCTTAGTAACAGGAAATTATGAACCTCATTCCAGTAAATTAGAATCTACATACTCGTAAATACGAGCTTACATGTTTACCTACTTTATATTCTCGGGTACGTTTAACCCATTCCTGTGGGATTTTCGGGAAAATGTACTTGTTACAGGTTATAAAGTAACTGTACACTATACTTAATGTAGGTATAGGGTACTGAACTAATCAGTGAGCTAGTCAGTCAGATACTATTTCCTTCGCGTGAGATTTTTCTGAAAGATATTTCAAGGTTTGTTTTTATGCTATTTTATAGTTAAGTTACTGCGGGCAAGACTGCAGAAGGATTCCACCGGCTTTACAGAAGATGTATGGACCAAAAGTCAGATATTTGGACTTGAGGTGAGTATCATCTATTTAAAATGAGCTGCCAAATGAATTACTGTTGTGATCAGAAAACACTATTGTACACCAAAATCACTGTTCTAGCACGTAACTAGCAGCTGATCGTTTCGATACAAATACATACGTTTTCAACTTTAATTTTACATTGCATTGCGTCTGTAATTGCGTGATCATTGAGTAATTTTGGCATAGGTAGTTTCATTTGATCTAAACAGTTTCAAACATGATGATTTATTTCTCAGCTACAACAGTATAGAAACAGTGAAAGGCTTGGAAAGCTTCCCGAGATTGGAGGAGTTGATTCTAGACAACAATGAACTCGGAGACTCAATGTCGTTTCCTTATCTGCCGCGGCTGAGGACTCTCTCACTCAATAATAATCAAGTAAGTAATTTATTGTATTATGACAAGAGACATTATTAAAATGAAAAACAAGAGACATTATTAAAATGAAAACGGGAAATGTTGTAAGAGTTATTTCCACGTTGAGGTCAGTTATATGAACTTAGTAACCAGTGTATAAGCTATTTCTTTGTTTACAATTCTATTGGTGGATTTAAAGTTCGGATGATTCCGCTTCGGTAGAGAGGCAGCCTATTGTTTTAATAAATAAAAAAGTAAACGTCAAAAATAACTATAATGTGGCCAATCCTGGCATCGGAGTTTTTAGTCCGCCTAAAGGACATAGTCTAACGAACAGCCGGAACCGTAACGTGCCGAACGTGCTCTCTGCTTAGATAACCTATCCTACTAATATGATAAATGCGAAAGTTTCTGAGCATGGATGTATATGTATGTTTCTTACTCTTTCACGAACAAACTACTGGACCGATTTGGATGAAACTTTACAGTAATATAGGTTATACATCAGAATAACACATGGGATACATTCTATTCCGAAATTCCCGCCGGAACAACAGTACCTAGCTCTTAAGACTGCGTATCTTTTCCCTTCTTATCTATTAAGTACCTATAGGTACTTGTTTAACGGTTCTAGGATTACAAAACAAAATATGTCTGTTTAGATTATTAAATAAAGATAGGTCCTGCTCGACCGGTTTTATTATCTTTTAATGATAGAATACCTATTAGTTAATGACCCCTCATAATGTACTATTTGTATCTAATGTCGTTTTCTTATCTAGGTTTACCAATTTCTGTACAAATATAATATAGCTAAAGAGTTTGTTTGAACACTTTGAACATTGAAACTATCAGTCGGTTTTTGAAGACATTGTTTGGTATTTGTTGATTAAAATTTCAATTACAATATATTAAATAATAGACACACTACTTATGTACCTACTGCGTATTGTATGGGTAAACAAATAGCATAAAGATGATCTCAGGCGAAGAGCAGAATTATGTCTACAGCAAAACGGGTCACATTTTGAAAAACTTTTAATTATGTTTAGTTTAGGTTGTAATTGTTTAGATGAAATCTTTTTAATTTATTTGTCACCTTGTTTCCTTGTAAGAATTTAAACGCTAAATGCAGAGTAGAATCAAAGTATAATCGTTATCAATTAACAATTGTATGTTATCATTACATACTTCACGAGAAAGTTATCCGGTCGAGTGTGTAGGGTGACCACACGACCTAAAAAAATTTTTTTTTATATCGACCAAAATTTTTTAATGTACTCTCATCCTCTACTCTAATCCTTAATTAATAGGCAAGTCTTATGTTACTTTGTTGCTACACCATCCCGATGCCACCCTGTATTTGTACCTTGTAGATCAATAACCATCCAATTTTCCTTCTCCACAATTTTAGATTACCTAGGTACACCTAGAGTATGGATTCTGTGATCTAAGTAAACCATCCAACTTTACTATAACCTTCACCATTTCAGATCACCGATTTGGACGGTCTAATCGATAAGATATCGTCGTGTTTCCCTGCCCTGACTTATCTGAGTCTGCTGAGCAACAAGGCGTGTCCCAACGAGCTGTCTGACCAGGACAAAGATGACTCCGACTATCAGAGATATAGGTTCGTATCAGTTTATGGAGATATACTTTGAACGCACTTCACTGGGTTACGTTTGTATCAGTTTATTTATGGAGATGTTCTTTGGATTCATATCACACCCAGTGGGTTTATCATAACATATTCAATGCTGGCAACCCGCGTCGACATTACTGGTACCTAAATGTTTCTTAAAATTAGCCAAGCTATAGTCATATTTGAAAAATGTTGACCAAACCACCGTTATATCGTTCAAAGTCAAAGTCAAAGTCAAATATTTTTATTCAGTTTTGGCCCTATAAAGGAATTGAATTTGGGCCATAAAGGCTCTTTTGAACGTACCGTTCACAAGAATCTCGATCGTTAGCAATAATATTAGCATCCTGGTTAGCTGAAATTTTGTTTGCATACTACAAACAAGTTTGGTTTGAATAACAATGCACGATAATGACAAAATACTTATTATTATTTTCAAAGACTTTTCAACGTATTATTTTACAGATACTTCGTATTATACAAGTTGCCTCAGCTCCGGTTCCTGGACTCGCGGCGCGTGTCGTCGGCGGAGCGCACCGAGGCGGGCACGCGCGGCGAGTTCATGCGCGTGCGGCGCCCCGCGGTGCAGCCCGCGCCCGCCGCCCCGGTCGACCGACCCGCGGGGAGAGCCTTGCCTGTGGACTTTGGTGCTTTGGGCAAACATAAAGGTAAAGTTCATTTTACACTACAGAGTAACAATATCGAGTATATGGTATTCCTAGAATAAGTTGGAAAAACGCAATCGGGATACCCTAGTGTAAAATTCAAGGAGTAAAATTATTTCCGGATTAGTTACTCTCGTGTAACAATGTGTTTGGTCGAATCCACCCTTAATGGCATAACATCACTCTGTAATCTGTAATTTCCTCGAAATCTAAATCTATCCCATAGCGTTGATAGTGTCAAAACTTACTTCCTAACTTTATTAGTTTATGATTTAAGCCAGGCGATAGAGCTTCCATCGAATGATAATATTAATAATCCAGTCATTAAAACGGGAAAATGGAACATGAGTTTTTAAGGACATATTCCATGTCCCCGAAAACAGCTAATATAATTTTTTTTTTTTTAAAGAAATTGCTATCTTTTCTGTCTTTGTTTTCTATACCTACTTATTTTCAGGAGCCTACGGAAAATGTCTTTACAGTTACACAGGCAAGCATTCAGAAGGAAACAGGTTCATTTCGAACAAAGACTTGTAAAATATAGATTAAGAGGTAGTAAACCAAGTACAATACGAATTTAATACCTAATTAGGATAGTATAAGGTATAGTTTGGCGGACCAAAAACTCCAGGTTTGGCTTACACCAAGAGATGGTCAACCGTGCCAGAATTAGGGTGTTTCCATAGGAGCGGCGATTCACCAATCACAACGCATTGGGACTGTCAAACATCGCATTGTCAATGTCAAAATCTTTTCGTAATGCATTGTGAGTGGTCAGTTCAACTCCGCTCAGCTTCGAACGCACCCTTAATTAATAGATTAGGTTATTTTAGTCTATGTGTAATGTTTTAACCCGCCTTATAATATTCCATTTTAACTTGTTGTTACATTGTATGTTTAATTTGAACAGTATCGGTAATCTAGTTCTTGCCAGACTTAACCCTTAACCCGTAAGAGATATTGTTAGGTAGGTACCTACTCGTATTTTTCTATTTTTCCAAAGTACTAATTTTTGAATGTATGTTGATATTGTAGCATTGTATGTTGATATTTTTGTAAAATGATTATTGTATAAATGCATTTATAGATTTTTTTTATTAAATGTTTTGAAGTTTATAATTTGTTTTGTATTTTCAAATTCCTATGTACAAGAGGACGGATACGGTTAAGGCATTATAGAAATACAATAAAATAGGGTATATTATTTTCATAAATTTATTTTATATTATAGTGAATTTAATGAATGAACCAATATATAAATTGAGGAATGTATTATGATGGGAGGTACAAGATACATAAAAAATAAATTAAGTACTAAAATATTTAAAAATTATCTTTTTATCCTACATCGTTAATAAAGATTTATTACATAAACCTCTTGTGTACTTTGAAGCTATATTATTATGTACATTAATAAAGTTACATAAAAACATTTGTATAATATTTACACTGTAAATTAAATGCAAAAATATTGGCTTGTTTTTACATAAACAGATTTAGGCTTTCGATAGTTACCTGATATTATTAGATGATAACTGACATCATTTATATAAAAAACGTTGATGGTAATGATCTGAATTATATATTAGTGTTATTAATTATTATTTTCTAGTAAATTTATTTAAATAGCACAATACAGCCTAGAGGCTTGACTACAAAAATCAGGTACAACCCGATATATCTAAGAAGTCATATGTTTACGAATACAGCACAAATATATCTGTTCCTTTCAAAATGCAATGAAATTAAAGATAATTGGAGTTATTTTTCTGATAATATAATACCAAATAGTTGAAATATCAATCAATATTTACGTTTGGTACATACAAATGATTATATAATTCATTAAATTCAATTTAATTGAACTAGCATTCAATGTTAGCCACTAATTTCTATTGAGCAAACCTAGTTACCGGGCACATGTCAATAATTAAAATGCGATAAAACCTTTTTGGGTTTGGTTAAAGCAACAATATTTTGGAATGATAAAAGCATAATGGTACAAAAATATGCTAGTAAAGACACAATTATTACTGTTAATGTGCTCGAAAATTAGCTATGATTTTTCCCATAATTATGACATTTAGAAGCATATCTGTGTATAAATTATTGGGATACAAAGAATAAGAACATAGCAACCAAATGAAGTTATCACAACACCTCTCAACCGCAAGTAGTAGTATAGTTTTGTGTGACCAATTGAATAATTTGTGCATTATTAAAGGCGTCACAATGAACAAATTACGTTACATATATAAATAGTTAGGCGTGAAACTATCAATCACATGATCTATGACTACGATCTACAATGATTTACAATTTTAGTTATTTCTTATTAGGCCGATATGCACTGAACTTACCACCCAATTCACTAGCCGAAAAGTTTTGAACATAGTATTAAACCATTGATTCGATAATTATACAATGAATATGCAATATCCTTCGAATGCTATTATTATTAGGTACCTTTATTATGCGATATTATACTAAACTAACTAATTATACATTTTTTCATAAAACATCTATAAACGGTCTGTCAATAGTCAAGTAAGTCCAGTGCTTATTGGGGTTTATTGACAATAATTTCATACGGAATATCAACCACAACCATCAATTATACAATACAATAATTAATTTAAAGCGAAAAGAAATGTTTCATGTTTATAATAGAGCAAATATATGTTCTGTTACAAGCTCATAATAATATGAAATACTGAGATATGTTATAAAAAGGTACACAGACATTAAAATAATCATATTATGTACACATAGAAAAATATATTAAACATTCAAAATATTTATCTTGAAAAATACAAGTTGGCTCTATACCGTTACATGTTTCATATGAAACTTTGGTTAAATTCATATTTTACAAGCAAGTTATTACAAAAGCAATAATAATAATTCATTTACAATACGAAACAATTGTTGAATGGAATGTACGAATCACAAGAACATTTAGTTCTCAATGGTAATGTTTTTTATCAGGGATAGTGATAAGACACACCTGATAAATCTTAGCCGTTATACTTTTGGATCGTAATGCTCGCTACGCGCTGCGCAAAAACTGTATGTACTTCTTATAACCTTATACAGGTATCACTATACATATTACACACACTCATCATTCTCATAACTCACAATTTGAATTGCAAAAAGTATAATAACGGTCTCGACCATCTATACTAGAATTAGTGCAATTTCAATTTTCATGGCACAAAATTTTGTAATATCCGATATATTGTATGGATTTATAAACTAGTGCAAATGCAACTCCGAAATGTATTAATGTCCTGACGCGAACATTTCCGACTTCTATCACATTACGTTACATTTACAGAATCTTATTTAGACATGAGTCTAATTTGACTAATACTTACATTTTAATTTAATAATTACTGAACTTTTTCTATTATTAATCGTCACAAGCATAATTTAATAAACTAGAACAAAAAATATTACTGTCAATTGGCGTCGGACAAGCTACACTGCAGTTCCAGTCAACACAAATCACTGCTTCACGGAGACGTTGATTGAAATCCCTTTTCTGTCCGACACACGTAAATATAAGTACAATTAATTCACCACAGTCAATAATAATAAAAAATCATACCACATCAATTTACATAAACAGAAAAAATGTTTAAAAAAAAATGCATTAAAAAACAAAAACGATAACATTACATAAAGCTTCGAATATATAACGTGTTTATATATAAAATTGGCGTTTTTGACCCGATGGTGTTTCACTTCCACTGTACCGTATCGACATTCACTGTTCACAATATCACTACAGTGTAACTAAAAGTACACGTAACTCGAGTATTCCCTCGAGCCGGATCGGGCGCGCGGATATGAGCCTAGCGGCCCACGCAACAAGGGCTACACTTGCGTGATACAATGCGCCAGCTTCTCCAGCTCAGCCTCCAGTGAGTGTCGCTTCTCGGCCTCATACTTCAGTTTAATGTTTAGTTCTTCTATGGCTGATTTGAACATTGAATTTTGTACTTCTAATAGTTTTTCCAAGTTTGATATCTGTAAGGAGAATAAATAAAATAATTACTAAAGTAAATTGGTACTAGAAAACTTTGCTTTCATTTTTCATTATTTGTTTTGTGGCAACTCGTCTTTGGATTTAGATTTATGGAACACTGCTTTGGGTTTGCTGCGAACCAGAAGTGGATAGTACAAACAGGTCAAGAGTACTATTGCAGAGGTTACCGTAGATATCCATAAGACACCATAAAATAAATCAAAACTCACCCTATGATTTAGTTGTGCGATCAGCGCATCGTTACCCTCAAACTTGCCCACTGACAGCCCTCTTCTCTCCCTCTCTAGCGTGCTCATTCGCTCGCTCTTCCCGTCTCGCTTATCTTCTATCTTTGTCCTTTCTAAAGTGGTAGTTTTATCGAACACATTCCCCATTACTTTAACTTCCATTTCTGTTGTTATTGATTTGTCTGATTTTGGTGATTTGTCTGATTTTGGCGATTTGTCTAAGTGTATTTCAGCGCGGGCGGAAGCGTGAGGAGGTGACGGCGCGGGCAGCTTCTTAACTTCTTCAAGCATTGAGACTAGCGTCCGACCTAAGCGACAGTTAATAATGATTATGATTAAAGTAGACTTAAAGTTCTTAAGTTTGTTAAACAGTTTGTTGTGACATGTGATATGTTTGTTGTGACACACGTGTTGTCAATGTTTAATGATAATAATTGATATAGTGAGCCATGTAATGTAATGAATTCATTTAAATGTGTCATATCATAATATTGATCACATCTATCAATTGTATTGTCGACTACTGTAGTCCTGCCTGTTACATAAAACAAGTCTAGTATAAAATTAAATGATGAAAGATCAGATCAGTAGACTAGCGTTAATGCATAAAGCTTGTAAATTATATGATATTCCTTGAACCAATTGTATTATATTTAGTATAGTTAATGTAATAAAGCTAATTAAAGTACTGACCGGCAGCGGTGGGTGAATTTAGCAAATTCTCCGCCGTTTGCGCCTCCTGCTCTTTGGATGTATGCACTGTTTCCTTCTTAGAGTCCAGAGAGTGACGTATTTTTGTCTGGTAAGAAACAATACCAAATTATATAAACCACCGTATATATTAGTCGATAGATACCACCATATATATATTAGTCAATAGATAATTATATATTAATAAATACATAGTGATTATTCGTTAATATCTTTTTGTCTTATATTTCCCTTATTTATTTTTGAAATGTGGTTGACAAACTTTAAGCAATCTAGCATTATTCAACAGTATTTCATTAGATACGCAGAAAATGGCTAAATCAATTTACGATATTTTATAATCCGATTTTTCTTAAATTCATTAGCAATCCATTTAGTATGACTTGTTGAGAATGACCGATTTAATATTTGGAAAGGAAATTAATTACCCTGTTTACGTTACCACAGTCAGTAACTGTTTGATAAGGCGTAATTACTAATTTATAAGTGATGTAATTTGACTATAGTGTCGTCATACCTCTTCGAAGGTGTCCAGGTATTCGAGTACAGATGTTCTATTGGTAATTGACGACGTACTCTTCGACATTTCCATGCTTGTTGTTCTTGTTTTTTCTTCTAGACCGCATTCTAAAATCCTATAAACACGAATAATTTCAATTTGAATAAATCGCCCGCGTACTTGGTGTTATGGCTAAGTGAAGAACAGATAGAAGTGTTAGAATGCATAAGTGAGATATTTCACATAAGGGCGATATTCGGTTGCACGTTAAAATGACCATCATACCTACATTAACAAAATTTAAGTTCATTCTGCCCGAAATAAACAAAAACAATTTAAATACAGAAGAAATAAACTTAAGGGGTTTGAAAAAGACTACGGTTAAAGTAACAATCAGTTTCTTATTTCTTTAGAAAGTAAAATTTCTCAGGATTATTTTTCAACCCTTATCTGGTCATACACATATGTACGTGTCTAATAATTTATTGTTAAATATATTTATACTAAGTGTTTTAAAGTTTGCAATTCCAGTTGAATAAACCAAAAAAACTGAGTATTGAGTGGTAGTGTACCTGTCGGTGCTGCCGGCGGCGCGAGTCTTGTCGAGCCCCGTCTTCTTGGCCTGGTTGAGCTTCAGTTCCTCCATCCACGGCGCCTTGTGCTTCTCCCACTCGCGCGTTCGCGGCTTTATCTCTTCGGTCGCTTTCTCAGCAGCGGTCTTCTCAGGTTTCTCCAGTTTGTCGGTTTTTTCTGTGATTGTTTAGATTTGTTTTATATTTGTCTAGAAATTAAGTTGCAGGCGATTGTTTTCAAAATAGGTGACTGGTAGTAATCAAAATTATTAGAGGACTTAATTTTGAATTGAATCTACGTTTACACTTCGCTTTTATTTTACATTTTTTATCTGAAGTTTCGGCCCCTTTAAGGCCTGTAACTGCGTTAAGCGGGCACCCGGACGGGTAACCGTCGCGTGCACACGCGCGGGCCCGTCACGAGCGGGCGCGGGCCCCGTCGCGCGGACGCAGCACTAACGTATGGAGCCGCGCGGGTGCTCGCATAACGCAATTTCAGCTCTAAAGGAAACGTTGTCACAGATGTCCTGTAAAGAGGCTGAAACGTCAGTAAGCAAACGTAGTTCCAATATAAAATGAGTAGTATTCGCTTAAACTAGAAACCAGTAGAGTACATAAATAAGTATACACTAGTACAAGTATTAACAATATTTTGTTATAGTCTTAAACTATCTCGGCAACAAAATAATGATTGCTTCTATAATATCAGGAACCATCAAGTCAAGTATAGCTACATCAAAGAGGGAGCTATTCTCACATGATCGGGCACAATGTAAGCAAACCGCGGGGCGCTGTCGGAATTACATGAGTGTTACCTTCATGGCCATTGCTGAGCCCGATCAGTTGCGGCGTGTCGTCACGTAGGGCCTGACTCGGCGGTCGGCGGCGCGGCGCTTTTACTCTGTCGACATTACATATTACTTTTTAACTACGATCAAAAAGACAACATTACGAAAAAGTTTTTCGCAATCCATTTAATTAAAAGTTATAAAATACTTTTCGTAATCAATCACGTTTATATGAACGTTTATATGTACAAAAATAACCGGGCACAACGCGGGTAAAAACGCGGGGCGCTGCTAGTTATATTATAATGCATTGTGATTGGTAATCAATTGAGCTGCACACCGCTCCGCTCCGCGGGTCTTTAGACCTTTAGACCTTCGGGTCCTTAGTGATGTTCACTTCCGCTGAACAAACATCCAAACGTCAAAAAGAAATGTCTGGCTTATCTCACCTGCCCGCTCTCGGATCGCTGAGTAGCGTGGTCCTCTCGATATGATCGAAGGTGTTGTTCTTGCTCGCCGCGACGCCGTCGGGGCGGTCCCACTCGACACTCGTACTGCTACTGCTACTCGATACTGTTGATGAGGGCTTCTCTCTGGAACGGGCGAGAGTAATGTTTAACGGTAACACCCCGGTGAACGTGTAAGTTGACTTTATAGAGAGTTAAGAGGAGGTGAAGTAAATATGGGGTCGGGAAGCGGAAATCTGTTTGTTTTTATGTTATCTTTAAATAATGTTATTTTGTACTTTCATCGATGGACCCTGTGAGTCAAACTGTTATCAAATTGTCTACTTTTGCAGAACTGAATTAAATAATTTTATTTTCTGACTAGATTACGCCTTCTGAGATTCATCCCTTATTTCCCACCTTATTACAATTATCCCTTTTTCCATTTTTGATTAAGGAAATCTCTACAAATCTTCAGGCCTGGCCTTCAAAATAAGTAGTAAAAAAATACATACTTCTCCGTAGATATCATTTTATTCTTGAGACCGGTGAAGAGGCTGCCGACCGCGCCGGAGCCAGGAGTTGGGCTCTTTTTTAATGGCACTGGGGGCTTCTTTAACTGAAAAATTATATAAATCAAGAAGTAAAAATAATATCGAATAAAGTATGAGTAGCCTGTAATGTCCCACTGCAGGGCCTTCAAGCAGGACGATTACACTCTCAATAACTAAAGTTACAAATAAAATTGTAATATCCACACTTGCCACTTACAGTAAGTAAAGTATTAGACAGTAATGGCCCATTGCTGGGCTAAGGCCTATCATCTCACTGAAGATATCAGTACAGCGAGGAGGAGTACACTTGCAACTTATCACAATTGTATTGGTGACCTCAATATAAATTAAAACCAATGTAAAAAAAAATCAGAGAGTGAGATGTCATTTTCCTTTAACGGACATGGTATTATTGTAAACCGATTCGTAGCTTACCCAAGTAATGATAGCAGTTAGCTTAACCTATTTAGATTTAACCTTTAACATTTTATCACACAGCTTTTAACTATAACTGATAAGAATTTAATTAACCTAATAGGATTGGAACTTAACTGATAATTATTAATTAACCTAATTTATTGAATATCTTTATAAGA
The DNA here is from genome assembly GCA_963082685.1 of Cyclophora albipunctata. Classification (NCBI taxonomy): domain Eukaryota; kingdom Metazoa; phylum Arthropoda; class Insecta; order Lepidoptera; family Geometridae; genus Cyclophora; species Cyclophora albipunctata. Next base: position 7,980,062 of record OY720121.1, on the reverse strand, counting down.
TATCCAGTATTTTGACATTTGACATCCTTAAAAATGTAATGACATTATAATACGATAGAGGACGTAGTGTTTACAGATTATATAAACAGTTTAATCTATACTAATATTATAAAGCTGAAGAGTTTGTTTTGTTTGTTTGTTTGTTTGTTTAAACGCGCTAATCTCAGAAACTACTGAACCGATTTGAATAATTCTTTCACCGTTAGATAGTCTATTTATCGAGGAAGGCTATAGGCTACATTTTATCCCGGATTTCCTACGGGAACGGGCACAACGCGGGTAAAACCGCGGGGCGCTGCTAGTATGATATAGTCCAACGATTGAAACAACCCACCACTCGACAGATCAAACCAATTTGATTTGCCCTCGATGCACACCACGACAAAGGCTTCGTCTACGTATTGTCTCTTTATATGATGAAGATTATGAAGAGAAGACATAATATGACATTGTCTTTGGCGTGCATAGAAGAGGCATTGTTTAAGTTCCTAACATTCACGATGCATTGCCATATTTGCCACCGTTCAATCTAAATACGCAACAATTTACTTAATAGTATTTAAAAACATACGCAATTTGTATACATTACTAGCTGTGCCCCCGGTTTCACCCGCAGCGCCCCCGTTCCCGTGGGAATTTTCCTTATTTTTCTTATATAAAAACCTTGTCATGACAATAAGGAACACATTAAAAAAAGAATCATCCAATTTCGTGCAGTCGTTCTGAAGTTATGCGCTATAGCAACAGATTCAGCGATTCATTTTTATATTATAGACTAACGTATTACTACGGGCTTTTTCGCGGCACAGAAGGTTGTTTTAGTAAAGGCAACCTGACCACGGGTGATGCAATCCACTCGAAACCTCAAGAAATCTAAGTAAGTGTTTTTACTTACTAAAACAACCTTCTGTGCCGCGCATAAGCGCTAATAAACACTTCCTACGCTGGCTTTCCAACAAAGTTTAATTGACAAAGTGACTTACTTGTCCCTCAACTATCGCGTCAACAAATAGTTCATTGTGTATAAACTTATCCGCTTCACTCGTCGAGGTTCTGGTCGAATGTGTGGTCAGTTCTTTATTCAGTGAGGTTTCTTTCACGCTGCTGAAACATTTCACATTGATATTTAGTATAATATAAAATGTAATTTAAGAAAAATGAGCAAAAGTACTGTTTTTTGTCCGCCACTTTTTATTTCGACATAGTTTGTAGAGCAAAGCATAGAAAACAATAATAACATGAATAAAATTAAATAATATTGCATAAGATTTTAATTAATTTTCTATTAGAATAATGCATAGAATATAAATGCATACATTCTTTTTTAAACTATCACGATATGAACACATTATAAACACTAATCTAAACGGGACTTAATCGCGATTAAGTCCCGTTTAGATTAGTGTTTATAAAATGCATACATATAATTAACTAATTATTGTTTGAATTTCAATTGAACGGATTTTAATATTTTATAAAATTTCCTGATTTTAACCCTCAAATAAGGAAATTTTATGACTAACCTAACCTACCCAGGTTAGTCAAATCTTATACCAACGGGTTATGTACGACCCACAACCATCGGCATTACCCGTATATAGAAAACATATCGTGTCAGGAAACACATAGTGTAATTCAGACAAAATATTCACAATAGATGTCAAAATCCAAATATTAGTCAGATCTTATAACATTAAGGTTATCTCGATTATTTAACGTTATAAAAACAAACTGGTTTAAATATTACAACAATAATAAACTAGAATATCAGTCTATAACGATAAAAGAAGCAAGTCAAACATATGCGTGTTCGTCATAACACATATCAATTATGTAATTAAATAATACATAATATTAAACATAATATTAAATTATGTAATTAAATAATACATTAAACATTACTTAACTATTGGTGCGCTACGATTTGTTTAGAGAAAAAAAAATCTTCTGTCGCATTAAATGGCATAAAATTGGCCATATTTTCTCGGACCTATAATTTACTAGACAATTTACAATAATTTGCCGATACTATTTAATATTTCGTTGTTAGGACAGAGGACAGCACAAAAGATGGGGTAAATGAATCCAAAGACGATTTATTTTACGACATTTTCGTTAATGGTCATATTTTTTTGCCCTATTTTAGTGGTCGTAGCGTCGTATTCATAATATTTATTTGAAAAAAGAAACTTGTTTAATTTTATGCCGCCACAGAACCGATTCTGGATTTCGAATAGACGAAACTTTTGGAGAAGATACTTTCTAAACCGATATACTAAGGAGGTTGAAACCTTAGACCTATAATAGACTATAAGTCAAGATTAATGCAAATCCGTCCACGCAATTTAGCATAAAACAACACCAAAAGATCCATCAATTTCACAAACTTTCGCATTAAAAAAATTAGTGTGACATAAATTGGTATAATTTTTGCATACGATAAGATCAAAATTAACAGTGTAAAATGTGTGTTTATAGAATAGTTATCTAACGATTGCGTTGAAGGCCGATGCTGTAATCACTTGATGATAACAGTGGTTTGGACAAAGCAAACTGGCTGGACCTCATTAGGGCAAACACTTGTAACGGAATCTAGAACATCTTAATATTATACTACAAATGGCCCAGTACAGTTTGTTAGACCTAAAGTAAGTTTAGCCTTCTGACTTACTTATTCTATTGTATATTCTGTATTCAAATAGATTTGGTCAGTTCTAGGCATTATACGCAAACAGAAATTAGGTTTCACCTTGATAGCACGATTGTCATACTGAATCTTAACGCCCAGACAAAGCTCAATCTCACAAATATTAATAAAAAATATACTGCAATAGGTAATAATAACCTTCCCAAATTCCCAAGTGATCAAGTGAAGTGATGATTCGTTGCTACCAACGATCACAAAATAGAGTTGAAAGCCAGTTTCCATTTTTGGCGGTTTCTTTGTTTAGCTTTGGGCCAACTCTACAAACACTCAACACAAAGGTAAATTGAAACGGATCACATGATCCGTTGGGAATCTCCCTAAATAATCTTAGTATGTATATTATTATTATTATATTAGCCTTGGGTGTCCCATTGTATTAGTATGTATCTTACCCTATTTTATTGGAGATCTGTTCTATGACGGTCTCTTTGACATTGGTTGCTTTCTCCGTATATTTATTCAGTACCGGGTATATCGACGGCGACTTCTGCGGCGGCCGGTCGGGTTTCTCCTCTGATATAGATGCCACTGTAATATAAAAATGAGTTTAAATTAGTATGATATATCCTACTAATATTATAAATGAAAAAGTCTAACTGACACCCAAGTTTTATTGAATCCGTAACTGAATATCAAAGAGTCTATTTGGATTCACAGTTGAATAAAAGTATTCAGATTTCAAACACAATTTGGTTGTCAAATTAAACCTTTTTTATTTAATAAAAATAATAAGTATACATGGGACTAATGGACACACGGTTAGTAAGACATAAACTAAGCTCTAAGCCAATATCATATACATTACAAAGACTGAAAACAGTACCATAATCTTATGTAATAGAATATCAGGAATTCTTTTATACATACTATGATGCTGACAAAAGGAAAACATAAACGAAAATATGTGTAATGTGTGGGTCGGTCGCCAACACCAATGTCGTAGTGACAATTAACACAATTTACAACTAACGGTACAGTGAAATGTATCAACTTATGGAGAGACGTTTCATAAGATCACTATGAGAAAGAAGGCCTTTGCTCTACTTTGAATGTTGACGTATGTTAGTGTAACGATAATAATGTCAGTGACGGAGGCTTTGAACTCGAACTTACACTACTTAAGGCGGGTTGCTTCAGCTTACGGTCACGCACCAGTAAACGTTAACACAAAATGTCAGTCTCAACAGACGTAAGATATGAAAAATTGTGCCTTTCTACTGGCAGCCCGAATAACTTTAATAGACTGTCATTTAAGTTATGAAATAACGCTTTGTATTTAATAGATATTTGACAGCGTAAAAAATAGATATTTGACAGCGTAAAAAACTTTGAAACGTTCGTATGTTACGAATACCAACCGTTTGAAACAACCCACCCTTAGTTTGATATAAGGTATCTGAAATAGGTTGCAGTGGAAGAAATTATTTTAACTTTACTTGCAACAATTAATATGTTGTTATATATATTTTAAAGATACTTTTACTAAGAAATTTATATAGATAGGGAGATATGCATTGGTTACCAAAAACTCTACGCTAGGTTTTTTCTGGGATGAGACTGACCCAAGGTTACTAACTATACTGAAAGTCAAAGAACTAATTCAATATTGTTTATCGTTTAATTTGATATCGCATAAAATATCGATGATAAATCAATTAATAACACACAGTAAAGTGAATACAATGAAAAACATCGTTATCATATCAAGCTGATGCGATTTTGTACGATTAACACTAAGGTCTTTATTGTTTAAATAAAAAATGCAGACTTCAATTTTTATTACTTCAGGATTTTAATAGATACGAATAAACTTAAAAGTACGTACCGAATTGAGGTTTTCGCCTTCGGTTTTGAAGTCGGATAAAAAGTTAGTAGTATTAATTGGGCTTTTGAAAAAAAAAATGATTTTTTTATGTATTTTAAAACTTTATTATTAATAATATTGATATTTAATGCAAAAAACTTAAAAAAAATATTTTTTCAATTAATTATAAACAATTAAAAATTGAATAAAAATCACGTGACTATAAACGCGCCATAATTGGTCACCGTGGTTGTGACGTGATAATGTATAGCTATTTAACCATAAGTACGTACAGCGTTTACGGCTATTACACGTGTAACCGAATGGGGCTATACATTATGACGTCACACCGCGCTCGGGTTTGTTCGGGAGTTGTCCGAGTGTTTTCGGTACTGGATTCAAAAATTAATTTTTATTTTGAAATAACTTTTGAATTATTGCGAAAAAAATAAAATAAAAATAGTTTTGTTATAAAACTAATATATAATCTTTCCATTTATCACAATTTTTTTTTTTTCAAAAGCCCAATTGTCGATCCCGGTTGTTACATTCGTTAAATCATGTCTTTTAGTCGGTATAAAAACTCCGACACCTAGATTGGGCACTACTAACTTCTTACTGTTTTAAAAAATATTGATAACCTGACTACTCGACTGAATTTCGAAACTAACACAAAGTGATGATTTATATTAGAGCTGATTAGTAAACGTTATAGTCAAAGTTTAATTAAATGCAGCCCAAAATAGTAACATTCATATTAATAAGTACATCGTTATACAATAGAAAGTTATCTAACATAAAAAATACGAGGCTTTAAATAGAAAATAATATAAATATGTTACGTTGTTGTACTACAAAATAATGTAAGTTTCATACATATTAATGTGCTGCATTGAAATATAATCTGCCGTTTTTTTAGGACTTTACATATGAATACATTTTTATTAAATATTTCGAGACAATTTTATTTTAAAGCAAGAAACATTTGTATTTTGAAACAACACACTCGTTTACTTTTTAAAGAACCTTTTTATTAATGATATTGATTGATAAGGCGAGATATCATACCAGTTGTTTTAAACAATTGCATTTTATAAAAATAACTTGATATTTTATCAAGCAATAATATGCAGTAAAATGCAATGTTACCGACTTCAAAATAGTACGAGATTGTCATTTCAGAAGTTTGTATTTTTTATAGTATAACGTTCTTAGTTTATTCTTTAGCATTGATAAAGCATGTCATTTGATTACATCAACATCTTACTTACATAAAAACTATTTCAAATATTGGTTAGTGCAAAAAATATTTGTCAAAGTTAGTATAATATTGCTTTAACTAGGCTTTGAAGATTTTTGTTTATTTCACTCCTAAGTTGTTAGAAAAGGACAGACATATCAGAACATTCATTTTACAATAGATTACACCTTAGTACCGTTTATTTATTTACCATGATGATGTATTCTCTCACCACATGATTGCATAAATAATTAAATTCCAATAAACTTGATCATCACTTATTAATTATGCATACAAACAACACTTAATATAACTTTTTTATATACATACTCATCCGAATTTTATATAACTTTTCAACACAGATTTTTTAAGTATTTTGCATCTCACTGTACTTGGCAATATAAATATACAAATGATGTAATATATGAAACACAAAGTACTGAATAATTCCAAAGCATCCCACAGCTAGACAACAGGAATATCACCAAAAAAAACCAGTCAAAAAAAAAACACTTAAGAACTCATAATCACTCACTTTCAAGTCCCATTTTCGTTTTAAAAGGAAATATAATAATAATTTAACGTGAGGCCATTAGATTACACCAACACGATCGGCTATGAGGCAAGTGGTTATAAAAAGACTCGAACGCAAGGCAGTCGGTCGGTTACGCAAAATCACGACTAACTAACGCTACTGGTGGGCAAAAACAACCTTCATGAGAAATGTCAATAGCAAAGCATTGGATACTTAGTACTTGGTAGTGGGCGGTGTGTTTACTAACGTAATGGCCAGCGGTGTCTAGTTGTAACTATGTAGTTTAAACTATGGGAAGTTTTCTAGCAGTTAACAAGGACATCAAAGTATTTTTTTTTCAATGATGATTATAAGTAATATTCTCCTCGCTGTACTGGAATGACGAGCCTTTTTTCTATATAACTTTTTGGCTAATCTATTTTTAAAGGAATCAAAGTTGAGAGATGGATTTAAACTGCATCGAAAATGCAGCGCAAGCGTTTTAAATGCTATCCATGAAAATTTGATTTAGTTGGTATTGAGAACTTCATATTTTATTTAAACTCAACTTATCATCCTCACCTTTTCCCATTACAAACTAACATATAATTTTAAATAGTGTTCTATTTGGTATGACATAAAATACCATTTTGATCGAACTACTTTTGTTCCTTAAACTTATTTAGGTACTAAATAGATTTAAGAAGGCTTGTGCAAGCCGCCCTAAGTCGTGTCAACAGCAAACCTTATTTCCTTTAGCCGTTCCCAACAGCCCTAAGTGGAATAACAGAAGCGTTTCATTTTCTAAGTAGTCAATTAGTAGCTAAGCTATTTTTTAAATACCTACCTAAAAACATGATCTTAGTCGGTAAATAAACTGTAGAACAGAATGCCGGGGTATTACGTAATAAATTTACGTACTTAAGTAGTGTACTTAATCTGCGTTAATAAGAAGTATAAATAATACTGTTATTTTTTAAAGCGGCCTCTTGCTTTGTCTATACCTAGTTAAGATACATTACTTCCTTCTGAGCAACTTAAATTGGTTTAAGTAGTGGCATTAATTTGTGTAATTATATAAACTTTTCACCAAAGACAATTTTCTCTCTATAGAGGAAATGTTTCAGTGATGGGATGAGAATTGAACTGTATCAGTAAACCTTTGTCGTGTACAGAAGTACTAACTTCTGAAATAAATTTTTCAAGTACATCAGTGTTGGTTGTAAAATCGACCCTATTCGTATTCATTTAAAGACTCGTAAGAATAAAAAAAAATAGTGTAATTATCCTCGCTATATCTTTCAATGCGTCGAGACAATCAATAGATATATTCATCAAGTTTCGAAACAGTTATACAAGAAATGAATAAAATATTATGAATACATTATTGATACATGCTTCCCACATGCAATCCCACACTAGAAACGTTGAAACTCGCATACATTTTTGAGGCTCACGCATCACATAGCGCCTTAAAGTCCTTTCATAACATAATATTACTCGCTAGCAGTGTCTCACGGTTTTACCCGCGTTTGTACCCTTCCCCATAGAAAAGTCTGGATGGAAAGTACAACAAAATCTTACGCGTGAATCACCCTATCGGTGAATCCCGTACGCAAATCTATTGGATGGAAACAGAAAGACGCGAGAGACTTGAATGTATAGAGTGTGTACTAAACAAACGCAAGTCCTACTAACATTATAAATGCGAAAGTTTGTGAGGATGAATGTATGAATGTATGTATGTTTGTTACTCTTTCACGAAAAAACTACTGGACGGATTTGGATGAAACTTTACAGTAAAATAGGTTATACATCAGAATAATACATGGGATACATTTTATCCCGAAATTCCCGCGGGAACGGGTACAACGCGGGTAACACCGCAGGCGCGGTTAGTTAATCATAATGAGAAGTTTATTTTCCTTGAATGACGATACAATCAGTTCGATTTCATTGTGAGTACAATAGGGGATTTCTTACAATCAGTCCAGTCAACATATGTATTAGTGTGCATATGTATCTAATCCAAAAAGGACAATTCGTCTTTATCATAACAATAATTTTGAACGGAAATTGTTTTCCGGTGACTACGTGCGAATAATATTTAATTTGTAAACCCAACTTTTATTAGAGTAACGAGATAAGGGAATATCCCTGTATTATTAGTTTTATCCCACGGTTTCATTCGCACTGAACAACTTGTACATTTAAGGGTAGAATCACCCCACTTCCTTTCACAATGGTCACTAGTGACAGAATTAAATTGTATCTTCAGTTACGATCCACACACAAATGATGATAAGAGTAGAGTACTGTTTCCAATCCACTTTTACGCTAGAGTGTAGCTAGAGTATATTACACATGAGAGCACGTTTTAACAGTCTTGCCTATAAAGAGTGTAATATTAATTAGTATAAAAATAAACAGACTTTACTTCATAAGTTCACGGTCAAAATGACGTCATGCTTAGATTCCATCTATTATATATATACAGAAGAATAAATAAAATATTAATTTTGTAAAGGAAGTTATTAAAGGTTCAATCATTCCTTGAAGAGGTCAAATATATGTGTCACGTATATTGATTAAGTTATTTGAAGTTAAAACAGTTATTATTTAACGAAGTATCATTATAGGTACGAAATGACGTTTCATTAATAAATTATATGATAATTATACAATGAGGATAAAATGAGGTATAAATTGAGTTACTTTCTTTTTTGGAATGATACTAGTATCTAAGCTCAAAAGCAAGTAGAACGTAAGTAGAAGTCAGTTAGTAGTGTCCATAATTTAAGGTATCAGTTCGCTTGAGACTGCAGACTTCAACACAAGCGGTTAGCGAACATTGCCTTGCAACCTGCATCACCACGCGTACAGCATCTACAGATTGAAGGCGAACCTTGCAGTTAACGTTGGATTGCCTGCATTTAATATGTTCCAAATATCGTTAAGTCTGATATGCCGCTGTGACAAAGCCTCCGCCACGGACAACTTACCGCATTTAAAAAATATTTTTAGTCTGTATTGTCCTGAAGAGCAAAGACATCCCCACCATATTTCCATCTTCCTCTATCGAAGGCATACTGAATACCCCTAATAATCTACCTACCCTATAAACTACCCAAAACATCTTATAACCCTTAATATCAAACATCTAGTATTCAACTTACATGTATTATGTATCAGTTGCACAAAGTTGTCCGGGAACAGTCCAACTCGCCCATTAAGTTCGCCTCTCCACCACCCGCGGTCCGGCGCATCTTTGGACACTATTGTCACGATATCCCCTTCGGCTAACGTGAGTTCGTCTTCGTTCACCGCCGTGTAGGGGAAGAGGACTCGGCATTGTTCTTTCACTGAGGAGTAGGGAGTTTGGTTAGTTTATTGGCAGTAAGTTGTATGAAACATTTGTGGAACTATAATAATGGCTTGAAATTTGTCAGTGCTGGCTTCGATCAACAATACACAACTAGATATCGGGTCACGTACAAAATCAAAGCTAAATACTGTCCGCGTGAATGACGTGTGACAGCTAGAAGAAAATAAGAACCGAACTGAAAAAAAAGTTTTAAAACAGTTCGAAGTTCAACCTAATTACAGCCATGACACCTAGCAATAAAGTAGCAAATCTTATTAATAAAATAAGTGAGAATTACGCCTCACTTTTCAAATGAGGCGTTATTCACGGAGACGTATTTTTTGCGCCGACCCGACATCTAGTTGTGTATTGTTGATCGAAGAGTGCTGGGCTCACTAAGAATAAGTAAACAGTACAACTGATTTTTGCTGCTCTCTTGGCAAAAATTTTTTATTATCAAAGTGTATTAGAATCCTTACTAACACGTACTAATATTATAAATGCGAAAGTATCTCTGTCTGTGTGTCGACGCAGTCACGCCTAAACTACTGAACTGATTTAAATTCAATTTGGAACAGAGATAGTCATGAGCATGAGAAGGACATAGGCTACTTTTAATCCCGAAATTCCTACGGGGACGGATAGGCTGCGGTCGGAACCGCGGGGAACAGCTAGTGATTATATAGTTATAGAAACTAAAAGTAATAAATGTCATGTTCCATGACTTTATTTATATATTGAGATATTAATATTAATGCAGAGTTATTAAATAATTAAAATTAACTAACTACTATATGACTAAATTATAGATGTTTATCAACTTTACATATTAATTATTACATTTATGAGGTTATAAATGCAGTACACAAATAACTACGTAAAGAAAGTTCTGACTAAATCCTGAAGAGGGAAAAGGTTAAGATATAGGGTAAGAATGAAATAAAATCACTAAACCATTTTCCTCTTCAGGAGCAATCGTCTTCGGGTGGAAAATTGACGACTTTGGTCCACATTTTAGAAGAAGTTAGAAAAAATTGATAATACATACGTGTATAATTTTGAAAGAAATACTCTCGTACCATACTAAAACCAAAGAAGCTAAGAACATTTGAGTCTAGGCAATCAAATATTAATGTAAACCCTTATCAATGGCAATTAAATATCAAATATTAATGTATACTATTATATTCTGTTTTGTAGACAAATTTAGTACACGACAAATAATTAATACAAAGTTGAACATCTACATTCCAGACTAGAGTATAGATAATAGAGATAGACTAAAGTATCTAATACCAAATATACTAAGTACGAAGGTGTATATCCCACCACCATCGTCATTGTGTTTCAATTCGTTTACGGGCTTGGGATCGACAGGGTCGAGGCGCAAAGGGGACCGGCCATCGTACCGATACACGTTATGTTCGCTGCGTTCGTCGTAATTGCGTTTGAGTTTAGGCTTAGGTTTGCTGCCTTCGTCGTACTTGCGTTTGTGTTTTGGTTTACCTAATAGGTGATAAGGTGATAAGTCTAAAGGTAATCTATAAATATTTATAAAAAAAAACCCCTCCCCAAAAGACGTCTGTATGTTTCTCCAAAACTACTGAATGGATTTTCACCAACATACAGTGATTGAAGATGACGGTATGTGACTAATTTCTATAGGGACAACGCAGGTTAAACCGCAGGTACTGCTAGTATTGTATATTAAAGAGGTCATAGGCGTATAAAAGTTTTAAGGTTTAAGGTATTGGATATGAACCCACTTTCCTTGTCTTCTGCGGGTTGGTGATATCAAACCAGTCACGTTTTAAAACTAAATTGTTAAAAGGTGTTAAAGGTTAACATCTAACCGTACTTAAACAAAACAGTGATGATTATAAGAGCTTGACACTGCTGCGTTGTCTAAATTATTAAGAAGGCAGTAGATAAATAAAGGTTAATGTCCACTATGTAATGAATGATACATAACTTTGTATGGGAGTGTCATAAAAAGGTTAATACATTACTTATAACTTTGACAAAGACCTTACACATGAGACACAGATATTAACAAACGAACTTATGATTATACAGCAATCGTAACCATAAACAAAAACAACCAGCAAACTCTGTTAACAAGTTAAAAAGACAAGACTCTTTTGTAACGTTTTTAATAATATAAAACGATTTATTCCATTAATGTGTCCTAAACAAACAAAGAAATTGTCACAACATACTTAAAACTAGTCATGTATTCGTTATATGAATGTATGTATTGGTTTTTATAATGAATCAATAGTTATTGAAACTAATCTGTGTGGTATATTTCATTCTTAGAAAAATGATGATAATTTAATATATAAATGATTGAAGCGATTGTGTTGTACGTATGTACGTACAAGGAGTTTGTAAGAATACATTAAATTTGATCTGTTTAGAGAATAATAGTCCTCCAAATTTCTGTACAAATTTTAACTACAGAGCTATCTGATGTCTGTTTAATTTGATTTAATAGATTTTGGCTATAGTGCAAATTGGAGGGAAAAACTAATAGTTTTATTTACGATTGGATTGAACACCTAATAGAAGAGATATATTATTCTATTATCTTAATAATCTATATATCTATGATATAAAAATGAATCGCTGAATCTGTTGCTAAGCGCATAACTTCAGAACGACTGCACCAAATTGGATGATTCTTTTTTTAATGTGTTCTTTATTGTCAGGACAAGGTTTTTATAAAGAAAAATAAGGAATAAAAATCTCAAAATTCCTACGGGAACGGGGGCGCTGCGGGTGAAACCGCGGGACACAACTAGTCTTTAATATATCTATTATTTTAAACATTATTTAACCAAAACGGATGCAAATCTAATCAAAGTTTTATCTAGACAATTTCCGCTTTCTGAGTCGCTGGCTTTCATAAACATACATTACATAGACGTAAACATATTTTAAAACTTAACTTAAAACTCCGTGATTTTAAGATGGGCCTTGTCAAAAACAAAAATAGTACCCAAAACAGGGCAACAAAGCGGACCAATTGTCGCTTGTTACCGTTTAATCGAGTTTAAACGGTTAATCGTAACGTGACACACAACCGCCCGCTAAGAATGAGCAACCACTCACGACAGCAAACAATGAGTCAACGAGTTAAATGAGTTACTCGTAAAACAAGTTGTAAACTAACTCTGATAGATGCAACTGATTCAACAATGTGATTCCACGATGTAGTATTTCAATCTGATTTCGACGTAGATTAAACGAACTGAGCAATTTAATGCTGCTCGCTGTTTTGTCGCTACTTTTCCATGCGAGAGTTAAATGTGGCGTTTTCCAGCCGCAGACGATTCCTTCTGAAGAGGAAAAAGTGTTTTCATTCAATTCTTACCCCATCACTGAACCCTTGTCACAGGGGAAGAAGTTGTCTGGTTGAAAAATCGGCCGTGAGGTTTGCAGTTTAAATCTCGTAAGAAAAAATAAAATATAAACTAGCTGTGCCCTAGGGTTGTGGTACCAAAGTCATAGGAGGTTTGGGATAAAAAGCCTACTGCCTATGTCCTTTCCAAAGATCTATCTAAAATCGGTTCATTAGAATTGACAGAGCTACTTTAGCACTACAATATTAAAAATATAATACTAATGTATAACAGATGAATCTTTACCAAAGATGTGGACCCCACTGGATGGAACAAGCACGAGAGAGAGATGTGTGGAAAGGGTAAGGAGAGGCCTAAATAGGTAAAGGCTATTTTTTTTTTACAGATGAATAAGGGTGCCTCTCCATTGATGCGGAGCGAGGCTACAGAGCGGAGAAACGGAAAAATATTACCAATAGGATTGCATAAAATATCTGACCGGAGATTTTATGCAATCATCAATGGACAGGCACCCTAAACCTATATATAAATATAAGTATTTGGAGGACAAATTCACATACAGATAATTAGACCCAAACTAAACTCTTACTCTGAGTTTTTGTAATGGAATCTAACTGATACTATTACATATACATACACAAACACATACGAGTATATGTCTATTTCGATAATTCTAGCAAAAGTTAAAAAACCTGACAGCTTTATTATTTGTATTCATATCTATACTAATATTATAAAGAGGTAAAGTTTCTAACTTTGTTTATTTTTTTAAGGGCTAATCTCTGAAACTGCAGGTCCGCTTTAATAATTATTTTTGCTTTGGGTAGTCACATTCAAAAGGAAGGTTATAGGCTACTTTTCATCCCCCGATTTTCCCACGGGAACGGGTATAACGCTGGTAAAATCAAGGGGCGCTGCTAGTTCAACATAAACGGCGTTCCATATTCTATATCATTAATAAATATGACATTCAAACGCACGAATGAAAAGTCGAAACTTGACTCAAAATGTAGGTCAAAATGACTCACAGCTCATTCAAGCAAGTCATGTTGAACGAATAAAGTAAATAAATCCTACACAAGCAGGCCCTTGTTATGTTAATCGATGTTACGTTTACAAAATAACAATTTGTTATGAATATTATATTATACTAGCAGCGTCCTGCGGCTTTGCCCGCGTTGAGCCCGATCCCGTAGGAATTTTCAAAATCGTTTCTTAGTGTGCACTTACGTCTCTTGAAGAACCTTCTTGCCAAATTTCATGTTTCTAGGTGTAGCGGTTGAGGCTGTGCGTTGATTATCAGTCAGTCAGTCAGTCAGTCAGTCAGTCAGTCAGTCAGGACTTTGAATTTTATATACAATACAGATTGCTCTTAGTTAGTAGGTAGATGTGAACAATGAAGGGTAGAGTCCGAATTAATCCGAGAAAACATTATGGCTTCTCTAAGTCGTAATTCTTAAATTAAATATAAAGTTTAATATGACTTTGTAAACTTTTACGTTGACAATAGAAGTATTGTTTTAGATATGATGGATGGATGTTTATTAATACCTGGCACACATTTAGCTTTGCAAAGGGCGATTAAGCCGTATGCTCTACCATGCATATTATAAAACAAATCTGGTCTGTCTGTATGTAATTGATTTGCTCAAGAACTACAGAACGGATGTTCATGAGGTTTTCATAAATATACGTAGAGTAATTTAAGAGAAAGTTTTATGATTCGTTAACTTTGTCTTTTAATGCCGAAATTCCCACAGGTACAATGCGGGTAAACTCGCGGGGTACCTCTAGTATACAAAGATAGCATACCATGTGTCACACACACATGTGTGTGTCGGGCTATGAATGAAATAGTTTCTTTTGTTTAAGGAAGACTCGACCCAAACTGAACGAAAGCATTTTAAACAATATTCTTATACTAGCAGCACCCCATGGTTTTACCTGCGTTGTAACCTTTCCCGTAGGAATTACGTGTTTTTTTTAATACATATTGATCCTTCCTCTTGAATCACTCTATCTATTTAAAAAAACCGCGTCAAAATCCATGCAGCAGTATTTGAGTTTATCGCGAACAGACAGACAGACGCGGCCGGGAACTTTGTTTTATAATACGTAGTGATTTCAATAAAACTCAATTGAAATCGGTAAACAGATTAATTCTACAAATTATGATTGAAATGCGCGCGACAGCATTCAATACGGTATTTAGCACGAATTCAATTCAATGAATTGTTTTCGTAATATGTTATTGAAATCACTTTGATGCACTTTGGGTGGTTAGTAAGTCTGTTGTTTCGACTGTGAGAATATTTGTATGAAGTCACGGTGTGATTAAATAGTTAAGCTACAGGATACATGCCACAAATAACCTTTGAACCTTTCCGGGATAAAAATCTCTATTTTCCTCTAAATAAAGCGAAAATTGTCTTTTTGTATGGCAAAATGTATGGGCGCGATCCCGTTAATACAGAAATATCCTTCGCGTGTTTTATCTTGCATCTCAGCGCAATTTTTAAGTGCGAGTGGAACCGCCAGGAACAATATTGGTATAAAGAGATTTCTTATTTACTGATAGCATAGTACTTAGATAATATCCAAACAAAGGTCTTCACATCATATTAGCGATACAAAATAGCTGTCTTGTGTTTATTAGTATTGTTTCCAATAGGGTAATCCTTACTAGCAGCATTATTAATATTACTAGCAGCGCCCCGCGGTTTTCCCCGTTGTGCCGTTCCCGTGCGAATTTCGGGATTTTCTATACTTATAAACGTTCCTCTTGAATCACTCTATCTATTAAAAAAATAAAAAAATCCGTTGCGAAGTTTTAAAGATCTAAGCATACATAGAAACAGACAGACAGCGGAAAGCGACTAAGTTTTACTCTATGTAGTGATATTGTCTTAATAATAATTGTGACTGTAGACGGCTGTACGAATGAAATGGAGCCTAAAATCTTAGTATTCTCATATGTAATTCAATTTCTTATATAAATACTAGCAGTGCCCCGCGGTTTTACCCGTACCCCGTTGTACCTGCTCCCGTGGAAATTTCGGGAAATTTTGTACATATAAACCTTCCCCTTGAATCACTCTATCTATTTAAAAAAACCGCGTCAAAATCCGTTGCGTAGTTTTAAAGATCTAAGCCTACATAGGGACAGACAGACAGACAGACAGAAAGACAGCGGAAAGCGACTTTGTTTTAAACTATGTAGTGATATTCTTCCTTACGTTCCTGAGGATCTAAATCCAGCCCTGGTCTCAGACAAACCTATGCTCATGTCTAGTAATAAGATGTAAAGTTCGTTCTGACTAAGCCATGTACATATAAATAAAGGGGTTCTCACCAGGTTTGGGTGGCAACGCGGGCGCTTGCTCGAAGGGCGAAGGCGCGTGGGGCGGGTCCAACATCACGACGAAGTTCGAGGGGAACACGCCCACGCGGCCTTGTCGTCTACCCTGCCACCAGCCTTCTTCCACCTTGGGAATACAGGAGGATAAGTACTACAGGACATAAGGTTACGTATAGTAAACGGGCTGCAAGATGCGAATGATAGACGATATGATACACTTACTCATAAACGCTTTATAACTTAAACACTGTTATAGATAGTCTGTCTCTTTTACTCTTTGGAAAACAGCGTATGTCGAAAAGGGATAAACCAATTGATAGCTAAAATGCTGTTTCAGGGTGTTATGGGGGTTCAAAACATAATCGCATTGATTATGTTTTGAACCCCCATAGATTTCCTTAGTTTTCCCCTTAGTTTTAGCGAGCAATCGTTCATTCTCGCGGTAAATGTGAACATTTGTTCAAACATGTTCATTGAGCAATGATCAGCTGGAATCAACGGATAATTTATAGTTGAATAAAAACATTGCGTTCTATTGTATGCGAACATCGATAGAAATGCGAACATTTATTCAAAACACGGTATGCGGTTTAATTAAAAGTATAGTGCTATGTCGTTGCTTACTACTTTTGATATGATTGGATACCAGACATAGCATATCACAGCTGGTGAAAAGCTTGGTAGCCGAAGGGAAGAGCCGATGCTGAGTTTCTGCACAATAGATGAGTCAACAGCACGGACAGGTTGTTACCAGCACTTTTCGCCGGCGATAAATGCCGGTGACCACCGTTTTTTTTTATTATATGCAACAGCAACGGAAAATACCTTTCGCTCGCTGATGAGAGACGTCGTCGATTGTCAAAAGATAAATGATTACAACCATCGTGTTTGTATAGTGTTAGTAAAGTTAGTATTATAAGGTCTAAAAAAATGTCCTAGCGATGACATTCATGAAGTATTTGTTGTTAATAAATATTTACTCAACAGCAAGATAATCAACGTAAACAGATAATAAATTGACGGTAGTAACTTTTTTTAAATCTTTATCCATTCGAGACTGGAAAAACCAATCATCAGGCAACTGATGAAAGTCGTAAAAACTTGGTCGAAAAAAAGGGCTCCAGACATTTGCCCCATCAGTTCTCCACCTGGTTTGGTAAGCGCAGTCCGCGTGACGATAAGCGACACTACAAACAACATTAAGAGTGTTTGGTATACAATTACCTCTCCGAGTACATCCAGCACGTCACCAACGCTAAGCGGCAACTCGTCCGGGTTGGCGGGCTGGTAGCTGAACACGGCACGACATCGGCCCGACACGCCTCCGACCCTGGAATTACCAGCTCTGTTAATCATATTGTAGGAAAATTGAAGTGCTCAAGAGTACATTTGCTCATTATATTAGTCGTATATAGTCATTAGTCAATAACTCAATCGTTATTAATCTGCCAGTAAGTTAATAAGCCTGTAATGTCCTGCAAACGGGGGTTCCTAAAGGGATAAGAAATCACATCTTGCTGAAAATATCAATACATTTAATTGAAGAGGCATAATCACTGCGCTTGCCTTTTGTGTGTTGGTGATCCATCCTTCACGCCAAGTTGAAATAGTACATTTAAATTGTAGGGGATGATAAGAGTTTAAGATGTTCATATTAATTAATCTTTATACATTATTGGCATTTATAATTAGGAGAAAGGCTATGGTTGGTCTTGTACTATAGTACTCAGTTACTGTTACTGTTAGCCTGTATCCTCCCTGGCCTCCCCCCCATGCCTCCAGTCAGTACGTTAAATAATTCATTTTATAACATGGCGTGTTTATCTGCAACCAAGTAATTCAACTGAAGAACTAATGTTATTTATTAACAACCACATTAAATACAAAACTAACCAGTAACAGTAACACGTACTTGATTCATATAAGATACATTAGATTCACATAACAGCTGATGGAGAAACTATGCTTACTCAGTAAGTACATAATTATAGTCTAATTAAAACTAAATTAAACTCAAACTAGGTACTTGATAGAATTTATGACAGAGGAAACGTCTTATAATGTAACTAACTATACTATGTATGAAATGTAACTAACCAATCTGAGATTGTAATAAACGAGCAGCGCCCCGCGGTTTTACCCGCGTTGTGCCCGTTCCCGTGGGAATTTCGGGATTTTTTTTACATAAAAACCTTCCTCTTGAATCACTCTACCTATTACAAAAAACCGCATCAAAATCCGTTGCGTAATTTTAAAGATTTAAGCATACAGACAGACAAACAGACAGACAGACACGAAACAGAGACGACTTTATTTTATACTATGTAGTGATGTATAATTAAGGTACAAATAACTCCCGGGGCTATAAAAAAGCGACACCCCAATCACTGATGAGTAAAAGTAACAGTGTATTGAGCTATCAATACATAAGTTATGTTCGCTTAATAAGATACGGTTAAGTTTATTAAACTGAGAGAATATGTTAACTTAGACAGCTTTGCTTGATCAACTCAATGTTGGATATGTAAAGTTGTAACATATTTCGTGCAATAAGTTAATATCAAATATATTTCTATTATATATTTCCTCCTCACTGTACTGATATCTTCAGTGAGATGAGAGGCCTTTGCCCACCAGTGGGACATTACAGGCTCATACTTTACTTTTATATTTCTGAGAAACTTCAGTGCCTACCAGATGTTAATAAGTAACTGAGTACTTTAATTTACTAAATTATAAAGAAGTTGAATTTAAAAGTTACTACGAAATCCTATACTGTAAAAAACTATGTGAAAATTGTTTGAAACGTGTGCATATTAATGCACACGTTTCCACGCCACCTATGAGGTAGTGTACTTAGCGCGTTTTTTGGAGTCCGAAACCACTAATAATATAAAATGGCGATTCTAAAAAATTTTTTGCCTCTTTGTAGTGTTCCAAGTATACATAAATAAACTGCACAAAAAAAAGCTTTTGATAATTTTAATTTTCTTCAGAATAAGTAACAATCGTATAAAAGTCACTACTGCATAATCGTTTGAATAATTATAGCTATCCTCTTATTTTTATAAGATAAATAAATACCGTGAAATCGTCAAATTAACAACTGCACGTTTTGCGTGCAGTTATTTTGCACTGGTATCACCTTTGTTTACAAAAAATATCCCGAACTTAGAAATACACTATAGACCCAGAAACTCCGTACCCTAGGGAAACATAAATAGTTCCCGTAACACACACAAAGTAAGACAAATTGAAACTCTATTATTTATCAAAACAAACCTTATATTGGTCGAGATTATATTGCCAACGCTTTCGAGAATATATAAAACTTAACAATTTCTGACAAAACAATAACCTAAAAAATATAGAAGTATATGAAATGTCACCGTAAGGGACACAGAGTAAATACTAACTGAAAACGGACCGGTTCCTATCAACTTATCTTCGGATGATAAGATAGCATGTACGTACAATCATTATTATTCCCACTAATCTGCTAAATATTAAATTATAACAAACTACATTTTAGGGTGAGTTATAAAGAAATACGTGTTCAGTAACGATACAAGAATGAGTGAGACTTAGAAAGTCTTGCGGTATAAAGATGGTCGAAGCAATACCTCCGCGTCTAGGTTTCAATTCCCGTAGAAATGTATATTTCACTGATGAATAAAATACATTTAAGGCGAGGATATGTGGCGCTCGGGCAGATCTGAGGTGGTGAGGTGCGGGGCAATCAGCGGGGCGCTGCCCGCGCGCCCCGCTACAAAACATCGCACAAAGCGCGCTGAATAAATTAAAATTACCGTTGAAACTTTTTTATTATACCCTTCGATCAACAATGCACAACTAGATGTCGGGTCGGCGCAAAAAATACGTCTCGGTGAATAACGCCTCATTTGAAAAGTGAGGCGTTATTCTCAGTTATGTTATTACTTATGTTAGACTAAATTATGATTCAAGTTTGCATTCATTCTCAACAAGCTGGATTTTTGTGCAGACCTTGAATACGTAATTACAAATGATATGTCAAAAGTCCCTATCGATCCCGCTTGTGCGTGGTTTTTAATTCGAGGTCAAAGGTCACAAATTTGCGTTTTTTGCGTATATCTCTGAAACAATGAGAGCTACCGAAAAATGGTACACACAAAGTTTGTAGATCGTAAAATTGTCTACAAAAAAGATCTCAACACTTTTTCTTCTACGGTGCACAGTTCTCGAATTATGGCTATTTTAAACATAGAAAATACGAATATGCACTCATACGTGGCCAGTATAGATATTTGAGTTTTGTGATAAATACAAGAAACAATAAGAGAGTGCAGTTATCTTGTCTCCCTCCAACATCTGCTTCTGCTTATCAACACTTATTTCGTGTGTTCTACCAAGTGCAAGTGTGGCTAGGCAATGATCTAAATCCTGAAGATTGGGGCTGGAAACTGATGAATAATAGTTTGGAGCCAATACAGACTTTACTGTCACCTGCTCCAAAAAATTACTCAATACAATTTTTTGTAATTGCAAAAAAGTACCTAGTTAATTTTAATTAAATTAAATTTTTTTTTAAAATCATCATAAAAATAGTGTCCCATTACATTACTGGGGAAACCACGTTAAAAAAAAGCGCCGTGTACACTACTTCAGAGGTGGGGCGGAAATGTGTGCATATTATATAGTCGAAAATACGACTTTCCTGCGGTCTAAAGTCACGATATCTCGAAAGCGATGCTTTGTAGAAGAAAAGTGTTGAAATCTTTTTTGTAGACAATTTTACGATCTACAAACTTTGTTTGAACCATTTTTCGGTAGCTCTCATTGTTTCAGAGATATACGCAAAAAACACAAATTTGTGACCTTTGACCTCGAATTAAAAACAACGCACAAGCGGGATCGATAGGGACTTTTGACATATCATTTGTAATGACGTATTCAAGGTCTGCACAAAAATCCAGCTTGTTGGGAATTAATGCAAACTGGAATGTCTATTTTAACTGGAGTATTTCCTAGTAGTATGTGTAGTATGTAGGTAGGTACATTCAATTAGGCAATATGAAGTGTAGGTATTTTTATGACTTACTCGTTTTGTGCATGAGTTGGTTGCACGGGAACAAGTTCAGTTAGTGTTATTGGTATATTATCTGACTGTTTATTCTGACACCTAAAAAAATAAACAAGGCTTTAAGTTACTAATTTACTCTTTGAAACTTTACTCTTTGACCAGCTTTGACTATTTATTTTACTTTGAGCTTTGACTATATTTATTAATTTTACATACTTACCTAAACATACCATCATGTTTTTTTACCTTCCTTTTCCGCTTCCTTGTGCAACAGTTTCTGATTTTATTGATACTTTATTTTACCATGATGTAAACAATAGTCGATTTTATAGATGTGAACTCACGAAGCAGAGCGTCCGGTTCACAACCGTACACTACGAGCTACGCTCGTCGACTGAAGCTAGTAAACAATCTGATGCGATGCCTGCGTTCCATAAAATAAGGTTGAGATTTGTGAAGCAAGACTCAAGTGCGTGAAACATGGCGGGCGAATATTTCGTTTTATTTGAATTCTTTTGCGTTTTTATAGAAATTGGCGGGTCTAATGAAAAATGTAACTGATTTAGAATCTAAGTGAGTATTAGGAAATTGATATTCCAAAAAAAAAACGATGAATATCGCTTCAAATAACGAGATCTAGGACGAGAAAAAAATATTTTTACATATTCTTGTGCATCTTATTTCTACATTATTATAATGAATTTTAAAATTCTACTCGATTTAGTATTTTATTGAGGATATATTCTTTTAATTGGTATTTTTATTTTTTTGATAGAATCTATAGAAGTGTTAATATTTGATCGTCAAAGTAGCGACTATGCGCGTTATTTTCACATATCCTCGCCTTAACGTAACTACATACCATCTGCCTGCGTACGTATAAAGTAACGACTTCTAAGAAGTACAAAATATGGGATCTATGCGTTATTCCTCTACCTGTACCATGGAGTATAGAGCATACCTAGAGAGACTGCTTATACGAGTATCTATATTAATATTATAAAGAGGTAAAATTTGTAAGTTTGTTTGTTTGTTTGTATGTTCGAGGTAATCTCAGGAATTATCAGTCCGAATTGAATAATTCTTTTTGTAATAGATAGCCACATTCAACGGGAAGGTCTATTTTTCATCCCGAAATTCCCACGGGAACGGGTACAACGCGGGTAAAACCGCGGAGCGCTGCTAGTCATCAATAAAGGTAGGTACCCCATGCTTATGGTTATACGAGTAGGTATATACCCCCACGATTATAAATTAACTAGTGACCCGCCCATAACACGCTTTGGTTAATCAAGATTAGGTACGTGTATTTATCCCAGAATTCATAATTCTGGGATAAATATAATACTTCTCTTGTCTATTGGTTGGTGAAAACTGTTCAATTCAGTAGTTTTTGGGTTTTGCGCTAATAAACAGACAGAAGCACGCGGTAAATCACTTTGTTTTGTAAGTATACATGATGAAACAGTAAACAATGCATTTTCATAATTATAGGTTTCTCTATTGACATGGCTTCAAGATTGTAACTTTGTTTATCTACACTAATGTTGTAACATTCTACTTATGATTCCAATACTTGACTTATAATTACTACTGTTATAGCGCAGACAACTAAAACACTCAATTTAAGCAATTTCACATGATGATATAATATCATTATAATATAACATTATAACATCATTATAACGCGACCAATTAACCTGGCGAGCCTTATGTCAAAATCCTCATACTAGTTGCATAAAATTTTGATATTAGGCTGGCTTTTGAAAACAGTTGGGTTATACGTGAAAACTTCGTCGAAACTACATACACAAAACTCTTTGGTAAGATCTCGCTCGCTCCTGATTGGCCCTACGCGCAGCTGCGCTCTCATTGGTTAGATTTTAATGGCGGCAAGTTCACTGTGACAATACACGTACGCGTGAATTTAATGTTTCGCAATGTGTTTTGTTTTTAAAATTGTGTTTGATTAATTGCATTAGTGAAGATAAAGTAGTGTATGCAACTGCATATAACACGGGTATTAAAACACTCGTTACTATTATGAAACTCGCTGCGCTCGTTTCATAAACTCACACTCGTGTTTTAATACCCTTCTTTATATGACGTTGCATAAACTACTATTATATGTATACCTATAATATACACATACTAGCAGAACCCGCCGTTTTACCCAAACTTCGGAATAAACTAAGTAGCCGTCCTCGTGAATCTATCATTATCTATCACTAGCCGTGCCCCGCGGTGTTGTACCCGGGTTGTACCTGTTCCCGCAGGAACTTCGGGATAAAATTTATATCATGTGTTATTCTGATGTTTTATCTATATTACTGTATAGTTTAGTCCAAATCTGTCCAGTAGTTTTTACGTGAAAGAGTGACAAACATACGAGTATATATACATCCATCCTTACAAAATTTCGCATTTATTATATTAGTAGGATAGGTATCACTACATAGTATAAAATAAAGTCGTCTCTGTTTCGTGTCTGTTTGTCTGTTTGTCTGTATGCTTAAATCTTTAAAATTACGCAACGGATTTTGATGCGGTTTTTTGTAATAGGTAGAGTGATTCAAGAGGAAGGTTTATATGTATAAAAATTCCCGAAATTCCCACGGGAACGGGTACAACGCGGGTAAAACCGCGGGGCGCTGCTTTTAACAATATAGTTAAGTTAAACCAGTTGCGGCTCGTTGCACTACTTTCGCTGTTATCCGGTAATCTTGAGCAGATCAACCGGATGTCATCATGTACAGTCGAGTTAACTTTTCAATTAGGTTTACGAGCCATTAACTACGAATATTATGGAGATTATGTCATAACACAATCATATAAAATGAAGATTAATCTTACGTAGTGTGTGGTTATGTGTTTTATGTTTATTGGTTACTTTGCCTATAATAAAAGGCAGAATAAATAAATACCTACCTATAATAACTATATTTGTTCCAATCGTAAGTAAAAGTAAGTTCGTGAAGGTGTCAAGAGTTTTTAGCCCGCCTAAAGGCCTGCGACTTGGTGTATCGATTAAAACAACCGGGACCGACAATTTTACGTGCCCTCCGACGTACGGTAGCGCTCAGATAGAAATTCCTCTATCGTTCACCAATCAAGGTAGGGGCCAAGCTGCACGTTGCTTGATAATCGCAATGAGCTAACATGGCTTATTCAAACTACGTGAATATAAATATATTACATTTTAAATCGTGAATGAAATAGATGAAAATGATTGATACATTTTCCCTACCATTATATGTAGTTGTAGTTATAAACAAATAAATATACAAGATAGTCAATTACCTATTTTCCGCCAACAAACAGTAAAAATATATTCAAAATGTTTACCTCAAACCACTGGAAATCCAGAAAATCATCCAAATATACTTCCCTAATACTTTTATAACCACAACTTTATCCACACACGTTTGGTCAATACAATTATATATATATTATTTTATTTATTTTAAATCCAGCAATCACCTCAGCGCGACGGAACAAGTTATACTAAATCAAACGAGATAAAATAAAACAGCGGAAAAGTGTGTCGCAAAAGAAACTCGGACAAACTCTACATTCACGTTGATTATTCACGGAAACCTGTTCTTAAGGATTGCATTGAGGATATCAGATGGTGATAATACACGTAACTGACATCTATTGTGCTGGGGACTATTGTTTATTGGGAAATGGTATTTGTTTTTTCTTCAATACGAAATGTTAAGTAAATAAGTTAATTCCATTCATTGATAGATCCATGGTAGATAGTGTCTGTCTAGGTATATATAAATTATCACTACATAGTATAAAATAAAGTCGTCTCTGTTTCGTGTCTGTTTGTCTGTATGCTTAAATCTTTAAAATTACGCAACGGATTTTGATGCGGTTTTTTGTAATAGGTAGAGTGACTCAAGAGGAAGGTTTTTATGTAAAAAAAATCCCGAAATTCCCACGGGAACGGGAACAAAAAAAACCGCGGGGCGCTGCTAGTAAATTATAGACTACTATATTAAAGCTGAAGAGTTTGATTTCCAATCCGAATTGAACAATTATTTTTGTAATGCATTCTACTGGAAGGTTATAAGATATTTTTGATCCCCAAATTCCCACGGGAAGGGGCACAACGGGGGTAAAATCGTGGGCCGCTGCTAGTATTTTTATACGGGCTATATCAATAAAAAATTTTCTTCTAAAACCAAAGTCCTGAATTTTGTAACCCACACGTTGATTTTCACTCGATTCCAAGTAAAATTATCGAGGTGAACCGTATGTGAGTACAAAGCTTAAAAAACAACAATACCTAATATAATGGTGTTCGCCTTACGACAAAAACACGTAGTTTTTTACAGCAACAGTGTAACTAAGCAGGTATGTAAATAACTTTGTGAAATTCTTTGTGATAACGCGATAATATCGTTTCTTTTAACTGGTACAATTTGCATAGAGATGTACCAGATATACGAATCTAATGTTACGAAAGTATGTCATATTAGAGCTAGATTCTAGGAAGTCTAAATTATAAAGGTGACTATGAATAGAAATTATATCATTTATGTTATGGCTACGTGTGCTAGTGACATAGCGCCTTTCTACCAGATCTCTACTATGCTACGCTTCGTAGATACCAAGTAGTATATTTCTGGACACTTTGACCGATGGTTTTAACGCGGTCTCTCGGTAAATTGGAGGTTTAAAAGGTTTACACCATAGTTGGCCCTATACCTACTCGTACATACTTCAGAGATCAGTGTTTGGTTACTCAGTTGATTGTTCAGGCAGGTTTTGGCCAAATGATTTCAAGTATTACGTATAACGATCGTTAACATAAATGGAGATACATAGTACGAGAGTAGTAACTTTGTAGCCTACATTTGTTGATAGTCCTTGTTAAGAGAAACCAAAAACTGGTCCAGTAAACACATACCCCAGTTTAACTTTAAACGAGTGTAATAAAAATGTTTTTAATAATAATAATAGCGATTAATAAATTATTATGTTCGATAAATACTGTGTGAAAGTGTACGTAGAGGTTATATAAATCACAATAATGCTCATGAATTTTGATGGTTTTAGAATGAAGGGTTTGACCACAATATTATGAGAAACAAACAACACAGTTAAAGATAGGCCAGTTGTATTTATATTTTATTGTATTCAAAAGAATGTACATATTTCTTTTAAATTACAAAAACAACTAACTAACCAAATAATCAAAAACCTTTATATTCATGACTACACAGGGAATACAAACAGATTACTTTATATCCAAAAATCTGATATACAATATTATTTACTCAGATTTTGTGTGTTGCGGCCTTTCATTGTATAGATCTGGAAGAAATTATTCTCATTTAACATTGTTAGATTAATTAGGTACTTACTTTGTATTATTGGAATCCGTGAGCAAAGACACGAAGTTATCAGGGAACATGCCTCGCCGCCCCTTCAGCTCCCCGCGCCACCACCCCCCGGACAGTCTCTCTACATCCTTCAGAACATCACCGGGTTTGATTGACAATTCATCGGGCTCCGACGCTTCGTAAGTGTAGTTAGCAACACAGGACACTGTTGACAAGGGGTATTATTAGTATAGTACCAAATCATATATCATTTATAACATCTATAGTATAGATTGTATCTCTGATAGATAACATAAAATTCTCGTATTGTGGTCTCTGAAATGGCCTGACCGATTTAAATGAAATGTTGTGTACATATTGGGTAGGTCTGAGAATCGGTCAACATCTATTTTTCATACCCCTGAATGTTGAGGGTGGTTAAACTGTTAATATGTATTTAAAAATGAAACCCGTTCTCCTTGGTCGCGGCATCACGCGTGAATGGCTGGACCGATTTCCACGGTTTTGCATTCGTTGAAAAGGTCTCGAGCTCCGTGAGGTTTATAGGGAATAAAAATCAAAATTCCCACGGGAACGGGGGCGCTGCGGGTGAAACCGCGGGGCACAGCTAGTATGTATTTAAAAAAATAATTTATTTGACAAAACAATGTTTGCCAGGTCAGCTAGTACTAATAATAACTTTTATTTGTATTACTAATCTATAGGATAATGAGTTGGATTAAAAAACAATATTATTATATTATAATCAAGAGGTTATAAGCTATTTTTATCCCAAAATATGAGGGTACCAATGTGCTGTTGCTAGTTGTTAATAAACTAAATCATATTCTTTATTAATTGCCTTTTAAATTTTTGATAGACTTACAGTTTGCAGTCTTTAGATGAGAGGGAAGTGTGAATATTTCAAACTATGAATTTACTCCAACAACATCAATAGTTATTCAAAGTAAGTAGCATTCAGACTTTATCAAGGATTCTCATTCAATACAATGACAGGTGAGGGTGTGACAGTGTTCGCCTAACATGAATTGATACTATGACTCTTATAGGAATACTAATGAAGCTATCAGTTACTGGATACTTGAAGTGAAATAACTACAACCTATAAAAAAACCGGGCAAGTGCGAGTCGGACTCGCGCACGGAGGGTTCCGTACTTTAAATAAAAACCGGCCAAGTGCGAGCCGGACTCACGCACGAAGGGTTCCGTACTTTAAAAAATGGCAAAAAATCACATTTGTTGAATGGGAGCCCCTTGAATATTTGTATTATTTTACTTTTAGTATTTGTTGTTATAGCGGCAATAGAAATACATCATCTGTGAAAATTTCAACTGTCTATCACCGTTCTTGAGATACAGCCTGGTGACAGACGGATGGATGGACGGACGGAGGGAAGGTGAAGTCTCAGTAATAGGATCCCGTTTTTACCCTTTGGGTACGGAACCCTAAAAAAAGTAAAATTGCTTTGAATGTCAATGCTTTGGGGCCTATGGTAAAAACGATTTACTTTTTACTAAAAAGTAATGACTATAATTAGGTTAATGGTATGCCAGTAATATTTATAAGGTTAATTTGTGAGAGGTGAATATTAAAGAAACTAATATACAATGTGTTTTAATATGATTAATTTAATCTCAGTTAAACCTAGATTAGCATGTAAATCAAGTAGGAATATTATTTTAAGATTTTATAAACTACATTATTTATCTTCATCTATTCAGGAGAAGAGGACAGAAGAGACCTTTAGTCCCAGTAGTGGGACATTACAGGCTAATAGGTTTTTTTATCATTTAAGATTTTCATTTCAATATATCATCCTACTAATGTTATAAATGCGAAAGTTTGTGAGGATGGATGTATGGAAGTATGTTTGTTACTCTTTCACGCAAAAAACTACTGAACGGATTTGTATTAAACTTTGCAGTAATGTAGGTTATACATCATAATAACACATGGGATTTATCCCGAAATTCTCGCGGGAACGGGTACAACGCGGGTGAAGCCGCGAGGCGCGGCTAGTACTTTTCATATATTTCATATTATCTATACTAAACTAATATTATAAAGAGGTAAAATTTGTAAGTTTCTTAGTTTGTTTGTTTGTATGTTCGAGGTAATCTCAAGAATTATCAATCCGATTTGAATAATTCTTTTTGTAATAGATAGCTACATTCAACGGGAAGGTTATAGGCTAGGGTTATATATATTTTTATCCCGAAATTCCCACGGCAACGGGTACAATGCGGGTAAAACCGCGGGGCGCTGATAGTATACCATATTAAACAAAGTTCTATGTCCCATCTGTATGACTACATGATCATGATAAGACTTGGAAACAACTGATATTGAATTTTCAACAACAGATATGAGATAACTAATTTTTAGATGAAATTGACGAGAACTCTATACAGTAGGTAGTTGTTGTTACAAATAAAGTGAAGCAAAATAAATGCTTTAATTACATGCTTCAATAAATAAAGTAAAGCAAAGTGAGTGCTAGTAAATAATAAAGTTATGTTAATAATAATTTATACCTTTAATTAATAAACTATTTATTAAAATTAAGTAACATAATAAATATCAATTGACCTCTATTGGAAAACAACTTTGCGCTGTCACCTACTTTCAAAAAGCAATACTATCTTGAGTTTTGACTAAGTTAATGTTGATATGATAATAAAATCACCTCTGACGGTTTGTTTATATGTATTTCGCATGCATATGACATCACAACATACAGGTGACTCATACACTCATAGAAAAATACAAAAAATCTAAGTAGGTCCAACAAACATTCTTATAATTGCGGAAGAATTAATATAGTTTATATTGATTGAAGATAATGTATTTTTCATGATTTTAAGGCATACTATTTTAATTTGCAAATATTATGTACACAACAAGCAAAACAGGTGAATTTTTGTCGTGTCAGACGTATATTTCGGTATGATAAAACGTATGCATTACTATAATCTAAATTATGAAACCCAATGTTCACTATAATTGTTTGGGTCCGTTTCGAAGGTTCATTAATACACACGTCAGTCAAACTTTTGTCGCAAGACGGGCAAGATACAGTTATTCATACACAAACATGAATAGGCCTTCTCAATCTCAAGAGACAAGGTACTCACCCTTCTGATTTTGATTAGCCTCCATTTCAGACATTTCACTAAAATCACATCATCACCTTTAACACAAAATATCAAGCAATTAAATGCACACACTCACTGCACTTACAAATTTAATCTAACTATTTTAGAAAATAATAAAAATCGGAGAAAAAGCAAGCGTGCAGATTTCTCTGTTTTTGATTAACGACACCATAGACAATATCGTGATTTTTATTTTAGTTCGAGTTGGTTTTAGTCTATGACGTAAAGTTGCAACATGTCATTTTAGATTACCACAGACAACGAAATGTCATACACCATGAAGGAAAAGGTCTGTACAGTTTACTTCCGTGATTGAAACTGAGGAAATATTAACATGATTTTTAACATGATTTTCAGATTATCCACGGAAGAGCATTAAAACATAACATTATTATACTTTTGGGAACACTATCCAATAGCGGAAAAATTTGGTGTTTCGGTTGCCTTTGGATCCTTATAAAACAAGGTTGAATCCTGAAGAGCCTTGCTTGGTATTAAAAAGCGGCCAAGTGCGAGTCGGACTCGCCCATGATGGGTTCCTAGCAGCAAGTAACATAATAATATAAAAAAACTACATATTCTCGTTTTAAAAAAAATCGGTGGAAGTTTGCATGCCATAACTTTCATATATTTTTTTTAGTTTTATCATTATCTTATTTTAGAAGTTACAGCGGGGGGGACACATTTTTCCACTTTGGAAGTACCTCTAGCTCTAAGAAAAAAATGATATTAGAAACCTCAATATCATTTTAAAGACCTACCCATAGATATTCCACAGGTCCCATACCTATCTTTTGATGATTTTTTTAGTTTCAGTTCTAGTATGTGGAACCTACTAAATATTTTTTTACACAGACACTGACAGACAGACAGACATGACGAATACATTAGGGCTCCGTTTTTTGTTATTTGGCTACGGAACCCTAAAAAGGGTCCAAGAAATGTCATCGCACAAGATCTTAGCATTCACTCCAATTTAAGTTGGTGGAAAAATAATGCCTCATACATTTTTTTCCACAAAGCTTCTTTCACCTATGATAGCAGAATAGGCCTGTCTGGTGTGATCCAGATTTAAGATTGATAGAATTTCATTAATTAACATTAATCAATTTATTAATGAACCATATGGATAATTCCACTTTCATAGGTATCTTTCATACCAATAACCGTTGGAAATTGTATTTGAATTGTTACATATTATTGGTCTGAGCACCTTATGAAAACAACACTATAATAATGAAATTGATAATTTATTGCAACTCTTTCTACTAATAATAATGTACAGTTAAATAAAATCTAATTCACTTCAAAGCACCGGCACTGTCAGGCGGGATTCCTAGTTCTGCATCGGTCCATTCACTCGGAGTCACAGCAGGCCATTCACCCTGGAACAAAAAATATTCCCTTTATTATATGGCAATAGGATAGCAACATCTTAGATTGCATAAACTTTAGACATTGATAAGATGGGAGTTTCAGGGGGTCAGGGGCTCCTAGGCGCTGTAGAAAGTTCATTATGAACACTTTACTTAAAATTGAGGGTCTCATAACAATGCTTTCAATTAATACTAAAAAAATGCCTCCAAAAACTGGGATCAACTGCTTTACATGCCCCTACGAAGCATGGTAGTGCTCAAATTGAATTGTCTCTTTCAGCTGTTCTACTATGAACATTGTACATACAATCTTGCATACAGTCTCTATTAGACAGAGATTTTTTTAGTGGGATGTTGATTATACTCACAGTGACATGTTCATATTCTGTGAAAATATGCCAGAAAATCCACCACCAAGCTAATGCTCCAAAACCTTCGGCTAGAAAGATAATCTTTCCTTTAGGTATAGGTGGCGATACTCGGTAGCACCATTGTCTGAAAAGTTTTAATCACTACATAGTATAAAATAAAGTCGTCTCTTTTTCGTGTCTGTCACACTGTTTGTCTGTCTGTATGCTTAAATCTTTAAAATTACGCAACGGATTTTGATGCGGTTTTTTGTAATAGGTAGAGTGATTCAAGAGGAAGGTTTTTATGTAAAAAAATTCCCGAAATTCCCACGGGAACGGGCACAACGCGGGTAAAACCGCGGGGCGCTGCTAGTTAATATTATAAAGAGGTAAAATTTGTAAGTTTGTTTGTTTGTTTGTGTGTTCGAGCTAATCTCAAGAATTACCAGCCAGATTTGAATAATTCTTTTTGCAATGGATAGCCACATTCAACGGGAAGGTAATAGGCTATTTCTCATCCCGAAATTTCCACGGGAACGGGCAGAACGCGGGTAAAACCGCGGGGCGCAAGGAGTCAATGATATTGATATTTCATTTCATTTCATTTCATACTGTTCGGAGGTGGTAAAATATTAACATCAAACAACGATAAACATAGTTTTCTTAATTTAGGTAAACATGTACTAAGAGTACAGTGCATTTATTTATGTTACGATTAATTTGCAAAGGTTATTTTTTTTACACTTGTATGACATAACACCTTACCCATGGCCTGCGTTTCTTTTAGCTTGCTTTACATTATCGGCTGCATTTTTAAAACTCCTCAGCAATAGAGCTCTTGAAGCCAATGTTCTAGAGAACATTTTTAATGATAAATCCCCCCGACAATGGTCGAATTGTTAGTATTTTGGATTTGCAAAAATCAGTGAATTGTTATTTCCTAAAAAATCAACAATTCTCAAAGAGAATATTTTGAACAATGACTTTTCTAATGACATTCAACATTGATTGACACATCATGAAGATAATTTTGACAGTACATAAAAACGATTTGATTTTAATGAAAACTGTCACGGTCAAATTTCACTGACGTCAAATTCTATGTCAGTCATGTCAAATTGAATTGTACATGAAATATGAAAAAAAACAAAATAAATAAATAAAATAACCTCAATTAAATTTATATAAATCAATACCTACCTAGCCGACTAGAAATGGATCTAGAGGATGGTTTCGACAATTTATTAGCTGAAATAAGTGAGCCAACTTCACCGAAACAACAAAAAACTGACAATATTCAATCTTCCAATGCCGGTATGTAAACATGAACAATTTTATTTAGCACAGCCAGCCAGCCAACCTTAACTCCTATACCCAAATCAGAATCACAGTAGCAATAATATATAAGTCATAGTGATATGTAGGTATGTTTAGTTTAGTTTACTATAATGTCAATTAACAAAAATGTGATAAAATATTTTTTAATATACCTATACAAACATTAATCAGGAAAAGTCTAAGCAAAGAAAGCCATTATATTCTACTAGCAGCGCCCCGCGGTTTCACCCGCGATGAACCCGTTCCCGAAGGAAATTTCGCGATAAAAAGTAGCCTATGTCCTTTCTCAGGGTCTGGACTAACTGTGTACCAAATTTCATTCTAATCGGTTCAGTATTTTTGGCGTGAAAGCGTAACAGACAGACAGACAGACAGAGTTACTTTCGCATTTATAATATTAGTTAGGAAGGATGAAATTGTGATTTCAGGATCATCAAAAGATGCTGTTACAAAGCCTGCATCTTCTAAAACCCATTGTGTTCTTGTCAATCAAAACCAGGTACCATTTTAATTTATTTTATAAAGTTGCTATTGAAATTTACTGCACTAGGCATCTCTTACCATTACCACCAATACATACACTATACTTACATATTTTCATTTCAGAAAGGCAATCCCGTTTTAAAATACATAAAGTGTGTCCCATACGAGTTTGATGATATAATACCGGACTATGAAGTTGGTAAAACCATATGTTTGCTGTTCCTGTCTCTGAAATATCATAATATGAACCCGGATTATATTCATAACAGATTGAAAGAACTGGGAAGGAAGTATGAGCTTAGAGTTATGTTGGTACAGGTAAGGTTATTTTATTATTTTATATATATATTTATGTTCCCGTTCCCGTGGGAATTTCGGGAATTTTTATACATATAAACCTTCCTCTTGAATCACTATCTAATAAAAACAGACAGACGCGGCCGGGGACTTTTATTTAATTCAGTGATAACCGTCTTGAATGTGTGTCATAAATGTCATAATAGCGCAGTCGGGGCAGACATTTAAATAGAAAAAATTCCGGGGAGCGATTTTCTTTTTTTAAACGTCGGGGGGGTGGTTGGGAGTATAAATCTCGATTTTCGAACTAATCCCGGTAGAGGGTTCGCCGCCATCTTGTTTTAAAGTTCAATTTTTTCGTTTTTCTGAAATAACTCGTTAATTTTCAACTATGCAAAAATGGTTATCCAAAGTTGTTGGAAATTTAATTTTCCACAAGTTTGGCCATTATCATTTTTACGCTAGGATCAATATTTGCAGAGTTATACTACCAAGTTTATCGAAAAAATCGTCAATAAAACTCCGAAAGATACATACCTGAAGGACCCTTCCCAGGTACAGCTACATAATATACGTACTTTTTTTTGGATGTATACTAATATTAACGCCTCGGTGGTCTAGTGGTATGTGCACCCGCCTGCCAAGACTGAGGTCCCGGGTTCAATTCCCAGGTCGAGCGACAATATGTTTCCTACTTTTCATACATGGCTCGGATTTGAGATCACCAACCCGCATTAGGCAAGCGTGGTGATTACGCCTGAAACCTCCTCACTGTACTGATATCTTCAGTGAGACGAGAGGCCTTTGCCCAACAAGTGGGACATTACAGGCTAATATAAAAAAAAAACTTATATTGATCGTGGAGTGAAAAGTGCGAGAACAAAAGTTGAAGAAAATAAAATTCCACCCATTACGATTTTTTCGATAAACATGGTAGTATAACTCTGCAAATATTAATCTTAGCGTAAAAATGATAATAGCTAAACTTGTGGAAAATTAAATTTCCAACAACTTTGGATAACCATTTTTGCTCTAAAGTTGAAAATTAACGAGTTGTTTCAGAAAAACGAAAAAATTGAACTTTAAAACAAGATGGCGGCGAACCCTCCAGCAGGATTAGTTCGAAAATCGAGATTTATACACCCAACCACCCATCCCGACGTTTAAAAAAAAAATCGCTCCCCGGATTTTTTTCTATTTCAGGCTAGTTTTATGTCTACCCCAACTGAACTATAACATAACATAATATACAATCTTAAGACGACGTGAGTTCAGCGCTTAGCTACTACGGAGGGGGTGGGTGCGGGGCCTGCGGTCCAACCGCGGGCGATCTCCCGCTCGCGCGTAGTTTGCGCGCTAAGTTTGAATATGTCACTCATTGAGATGCCACAGTGTAGTGACTACAGTAAAAAAAGCCTATCAAGCAAAACTAATCGTAGATATTACGAAGGTTAGTATTATATTGTAGGTAGCCTTGGGAAAAATAACTAAAAAGAGATAAAAGGTTTAAAAAAAATATCGGTCTTATCACTGGGTGAAATCATTTTTATTGTCTAATATTACGAGCAGAAATATTTTAAAGTGGCGGTGTTCATACACGTTTTAACAAACAACAGTAAAGTACACATTAACTGAAAAATATGAATATCTACGTATTGTTAGGTTTCAGTGGCGCCACCTTCAAAAGTAAAAACAAATAAATATATTGTATCATACCTCTTATTATCACTCCTTTTATTTAGGACTAGGCAGATATTATAAATTTCCACCGGCCGCCAAAAAATGTGCATGCCACCGAGTTCATAAGCCCCGTCTTAGGAGACAAGTCTTGTCCTAGGTATCCCCACTACCAACATTGCAGCTGTATAGTTGTTCTGCTGATATTCTTATACTGTGACACAACATATTTTTTTGTTTTTTTTTTTCAAAGCAATAATCTACTAAATCTATAATACTCCGGTCAATTTAGACATTCGAGGTTACATAAAGTCCCAACAAGCTGAAAATCAGGAAAATTGTTCAAAACATAATTATAAACAATGTGTAAAAGTTCCCCATCATTCCCGTGTATGGATTTTTTTTTATTCAAAGTCAAAGGTTAAAAAAAAGTGTTTTTCGCAATTTTCAGCAAAACGGTAAAATTTATCATAAAAGTACCTGAGAAAATAAAAAAGCTTATAAAATTCTCTATAACTTTAATTCTATCCACTTTTTCCAGATTCCAAACCGTTATTGAACTACACGCTCCAGAAATGTAAAAATTAAGGACCTCGGGCAGGTAACTATGGAGCCTGCGCCAATGCTCAATAGTGACAAATTACCTATGTCATTTGAAAGGTATTAAAGAGTTGTACAAGTTACTCCTTGACAGTTATATCGAAATCGACGGCTAACTCGTCGGCTAACGGTGTTTTCTCTCAAGTTGTGTTTAACTCTTCAAGACCTTTCAAATGACATAGGTCATGTCACTGTTGAGCATTGGGGCAGGCTCCATAGTTACCTGCCCGAGGTCCTTAATTTTTACATTTCTGGAGCGTGTAGTTCAATAACGGTTGGGAATATGGAAAAAGTGGATAGAATTAAAGTCATAGAGAATTTTATAAGCTTTTTTATTTTCTCAGGTACTTTTATGATCAAACTTACCGTTTTGCTGAAAATCGCGAAAAACTCATTTTTTTTTAATAAAAAAAATTCCATACACGGGAATGATGGGGAACTTTTAGACATTGCTTATAATTATGTTTTGAACAATTTTGCTGATTTTCAGCTTGTTGGGACTTTATGTAACATCACTCTCAATTTTTGGTTTAAATTGACCGGATTATAATTCAGACAGTTCTTATTTATATTGAAACCTTATTTTCACGCAACCGTCATAGTTCTATATAAGGCGACGATTACACGTAAAGTATTTACTGTGATCCGTCAATACAGTATTTATTGATGGATTTCCGTATTTACTGATGGATTAATACACCAGCCTACACGTACAGTATTTATTACGTCAGTATTGTGTCCGGTCTCCTGCTGTTTACACGTCTAAAATAGCCACAGAGCTGAAAATTAAAGGTTGCGTGGCTATTATTTTAGCACTTAGTTTAAATAAAAAGGCCAAGCGAAATCGATGGGCAAAAAATTGGTTACAACAAAGGGAAAGGTACACACATTTGAATTTAATGGCAGAAATTAAATTACATGGTGAAATGGATGATTACGAGAATTATTTTCGAATGCCTGAACCCTGCTTTGAAGAACTTCTGACAATAGTAACACCTTTTTTAATCATAATCCGACGGATCATCATTACAGAATCAAAAAATCTAGAAATCCATCAATAAATACTGTCATCCATCAATACATTAGGTTACACGTTCAGTAAATACCACGATACATCATTATTTACTGATGGATCACAGTAAATACTTTACGTGTAATCGTCGCCTAATTTGTTGCTTACCTTATGCTTCTTTCGGAATATATTTCTTTGAAAAGTTTCCGTTTTGCCAATTTTGATAGGACCTTCTTATTTTTTGTATTTCCCATTTTCAATCACACGCTAAGTGCAGTAAATTACAAGTTATTACTGCGAAAAAAGTTTTAAATTTTGCATCTCCGCGCTCCAGCAAATATTTGGCATAGGTCCGTCCTCCACAAGCGCTTGAGCGCGACTGATCACGCCCCGCGTCACCCGCAACACGGCAAATTCTCGATTTTTTTTAGGTATTTTGAAATTGTGTTTAAGAATGAAATGAAAGGTTACAAAAAAATACCTAATGCCCTAGCTCATGCTACGACCTATATTATAGTTGTTTTTCTTTGGGAAAAATCTGTTTATTTTAGCCATAAAATTATTTTTAAATTAATAAAAGAGGCAACTTTGTGATTTTTTTCTATCGAGGGAAATTAATCCAATCGTGTACTGAAATACCTTTGCCACTAGAATATATCCTCAACTTTAATATATAGTTTTTTAGAATCAAAATTGTGACAATTTATATGAAAATAATTGGATGGAAAAACCGCGTTTTGCGAGTTGCTGAACTCACGTCACCTTAAACAAAAACATTGCTTCGACTGGTATTTACAAATATCAGCACAGATAAATTGAATTAGCACACATTTAAAACCTATATAAAATACAGATTTAAAAGCTGGACTTCCCACATTCATGGTAGAAATTGAATTTCCCACCAAAATATATACCCCGACCGGAAC
The DNA here is from genome assembly GCA_963082685.1 of Cyclophora albipunctata. Taxonomy (NCBI): domain Eukaryota; kingdom Metazoa; phylum Arthropoda; class Insecta; order Lepidoptera; family Geometridae; genus Cyclophora; species Cyclophora albipunctata. The sequence continues at coordinate 7,942,076 of OY720121.1, read as the reverse complement.
CGTGGTAGGTACCTCACTCATCTACTTTAAGCTTTAAAAAATCGATAGATGGCGCTAATAGCGCCACATTTTAGTTAAATCAAACTTCTACAGATGGCGTTGATATTCTTAGTAGTTCATGCCCCTTAGATGGCGTGCACATTTTAATGTCTACTTCTATCAAGAGATGGCGCCACATAGAGCTCGATGCAACCTCAATATTATGTTTTTTTTGTGAAATGAGTTCGTAATATGTGATTTTTTTAGGTAGACCTCAAGGACCCACACACACCACTGAAGCACTTAACCAGAGTATGTCTATTGACAGATATGACGTTAATGCTTGCGTGGAGCCCCGAGGAGGCTGCCAAGATCATAGAGAACTACAAGGTCTTTGAAAATAAACCGCCAGATAAGATCATGGAAAAGATTGAGAATGATCCTCACCAAAAAGTAAGTAAGAAACCCTTTATAAACCGACTATAGGCCTCTTAGTATGCTGATCTTACATCTGGAACCAACATTTTAACGTGCGGTTTAGCATGGCAGCGTTCTAATGAAGTGACACTACTAAACAATGGTCCGCTCATAGAAATATGTAGAGGCTGATAATGTAATTGGATTCTTTACATTGACAAAAGGGTTAGATTAAATTAAATATTGTCGAGCATAGTAATTAATCTGGACTGAAGAAAGCTTAAGAAACCAGTGGCAAAAAATCTATTTCACTCCATTAAATTGCATTTTCTGCTAAACGAAATCAGTTATCGTGCTTGTACACAAAAATAACACAGACCCTAATTACCATCGAATCTGTTTTTCACAAAACAAACACATAGAACCTTATCACTTTTCAGATTATAAACGCGTTATCATCCATAAAACCTGTTAATAAAACCGATGCGATGACTTTAATCACCACATTCGGGACGTTGGAGAATATCATTAAAGCCACGGAGGGTAGACTAGCTGAATGCCCCGGGTTTGGCTCGACTAAAGCTAAGAAACTTTTCAAAGCTTTACATGAACCATTCCTGAAGAAAAGCGAGAAAATTGAGAAGAAATCGGAGGAGTTTACTGGAGATATTAGTTTGGAAGATATTGAGGCGATTGAATGTGAAATACCGAGTTAATGAACAGAATGTGTACTTATTTTTATTATGATACCTACTCACAAGAGGGACTGTCAATTTGTACCCCTAAATCGAGAAGAGTGGCGGGATTGGGAGGCCTTTGCCCAACTGTGGGACGATACGGGCTCACAGTAACAGTAGCTACCGATCAAACTCTGAACATGACACTACGAACTCACGAAATGCGAATTCTCCTTTGCTATATGATACGACTAAATTAGCTTAATAGCTTTGATGGAAAGGAACCATGTATCTATAATGTATATAGCTTACTATAGCAGTATTGTATTTTGAACTGTAAAGGGGATAACCCGCTTAAATACATATAATAAAAGGCTATAGGGGGAGATGGAGTAAACTAACATTCCCTCATCATTCCCGACAAGTGTAAATAAGATCTAAAATGAAGAATATTAGCTATCTTAGTTAGTTTATAGATAAAAATTCATATACATATTAAGTGTATCGTGTGTATCATCACCTAAACGCATAAAGGACCTTTTTTTAGTCTATGTACATTTTAAGACATACATTATTGATTCAAGTTTAATGTTTCAAAACTACTCTTTTCTTAGACCAGGAGAGGTTAAAAAGCAATGTAATTTTTTCTATCTGAATAAATAGTCATGTTTCCAAGCGACTAATCTCTACCGTTCGTAACATAACTAACACCCAATAACTTCTACTGTTTCCAATTTACTAAACCATAATCTATTTTTTAATCAATAAAACCAGTTCAAACCAGAAACTAAATTAGTTTTTTTTTCAACTTAAAAAGTTTAACTATAGTATCCCATTACTGTGGTCCAGAGGGATAGTGAAGGCGCGAGTTTTTGCCGCGTCCTGACGTAGCGTCTTAGCTTAGTGTAAGTCAAGTTCAAAATAAAACGAACCGACGAACAGCGCCCAACCGGCTTCGAGAGTGGTTAGACGCGTACCGTGCTCCGACGCCATATTGAAAAACATTGGCGGGAAATATTGTTTTGATTTGAATCGGCGAAGGTTGTTAATTTATTCAGCCCTAGAACTTTTTTCTTTTTCTATGTGGACAGTGCTCTAAATCTAAAATACGAACTTACTTTTTTCTGGCTAGTGTTCGCTAAACTTTTTTCAAGTGTTTTTAAAACTTTTTGTGACTAAAACCTACGTGATTTAACGTTTTATGACAGGATTAAAATATAACAAAAGGTGTTAATGAAAAGGTGTGAATTGTTTGCTTTGAATTAAAGGATCCTACAGAGTGTGAATTCTGGATTGCCTTTTCTATGTAAGTGTGAAGAATAAATAAATAAGTTTTTATAAATTAGCGTAGCTTGTAAGAAATATTGTAGGTAGGAAGATATTTTTAAGTGCCTAGTTATTATTTATAATTTTATTTTATTGCTCTGTTATTCATTATAAAATTATTCATATTTAATTTTGGACAATTATTTTAGTTTTATCATTCGTACTTAAATTATTAATTATATCATTTCGGCAAAACATAAATAAATGAACGTGTGAGGTAGACACAGTTCACAGCTCCACAATTTAACACAAAACCTTTTATTTCGAAGTCGCCAAATACATCTTCAAAAATGTTTTACAAACGCTGGACTAGAAATTCTAGAATCCATATATTAATATCGAGTATTGGCGGAATCCAATAGAAATGGCTACCAGTTTCCTCTAGGAATAGACTAGTTTTGAATATTAATCGGATTTTTATTGTAAGAAGCTTGTATGGAAGTAGTTTTACCGATCTATAGGTATGCGTTATTATTAACAGAGCTATTTTGGGCTCTAACAATTTATTATAAAAAATAATGAGATATTTTCACTGTGCTTATATTTGGCGAGTCCTTTGTCCTGTAAGACAAAAATAATTTTATTTCAGGCTTCCTTTACAAATACTATTCCGATTCTATTTCAATAAGAGTCTTTATAATGTGAAAAACTTAGACACATAGAGATATGAGATAAGTTCTGATATATAATCGTTTAAAAAATAATTGCCTGTTGTATCCCACGGCTGAGCAAAAGCCTCTCATCTTACTGAAGATATCAGTACAGTGAGGAGGATTCGGTGTAAACACCACACTTGCCTTATGCGGGTTGGTGATCTCAAACGCGAGCCATGTTTGAAAAGTAGGAAAGACGTATAAATAAAATTAACTAAAATATCAAACAGTATTAGGTAAGCATAATATAATAAATAAATAAATATACCCGGACAAATTCACTCACGGTTAATTAGACCCAAACTAAGCTCTAAGCTTGTAATATGGAATCTAACTAACTGATAGTACTACATATATATACACAAATACTTTATAAGAATATATAATTGACACCCAGACGTCGCGGCGTGTCGTCGCCAACAACTATGTCCTCACATATTGTTGACTCCGGGCGGGAATCGAACCCGCAACCCCCGTCACAGTAAGCTCTCTCACTGCCACTGTGCCAACGGGCTTGTCATAAAGATAATACTCTTCTCATAATAACAGGTATCGCAATATACATGTAATAGATAGGTACTAATTCTAATCCCTACGTTTCTTAATTACTATTGGCCAGCGCAATAATATTATTGCTTCGGGAAGAAAATATCGCATGCAAAAAGTAGTAATGATACGTTTCTAACAAAAAGTAAGTATATTCTTGGAGTAATTTGCAGTCCAGGTGATGTAGGCACGAGCTAAACAGGTGGTTACTACGTTTTTTACTCGGCGAGTCTCTTGATAAATGGTACGGGAGATGCGAATTCTGGGTAATTTGGCGCCATGGCTATAAATAAAATAGTTTACGGATCATGTTCGCACATTGTTGTTTACACCAATAAGAGAGTTTTAGCTTTATGTATATACTAGCTGTGCCCCGCGGTTTCACCCATAACGCACCCGTTCCCGTAGGAAATACGGGATAAATAATAATCCTATATCCGTCTCCTGGTTCTAAGCTACCTCCCCCTTTCAGCCAAATCGGTTCAGCCGTCCTCGAGTTATAAATAGTGTAACTAACACGACTTTTTTTTTTTTAGATTAGTATATATGTTACGGCTAACACCCGAAGTGCGGCTACACCTAGTTCTAACCGGCTAAAACTAGGTGTAGCCGCACTTCGGGTATTAGCCGTATGTCATTTTAATGAAAAGAGAGAGTTTAAACATGAAAAAAAAAAATAACCCTAACCTACCGAATTACTTACTATTCGGTAGGTTAGGGTTATTTTTTTTTTCATGTTTAAACTCTCTCTTTTCATTAAAATGACATATATATGCACCTAGTTCTAACCGGCTAAAACTAGGTGTAGCCGCACTTCGGGTATTAGCCGTAACAAATATATATTAGTATTATTTAACATAAATAAGCTAAAAAAAATTATATTTCCCGTACCTAAGTTGGTTTTCTGTGTTCTTATATCGAAAAATCTTAAACCAAGTATTAAATAACAAATAAGATTTTTCAGGAGAGCCAAAAAACGATTTTTTCTTTTTATTTTATATCAGTTTTTATTTTTATTTATATTAGATCAGTATTGACATATAGTAACCCAGACTTATTGTCATATTATTAGTAAGTATCGAGCGAACCTCGTAACTATCACTTTCCTCAGAGGCTAACCGGCTCTGAGGAAAGTGGTAGTTACAAGGATTTGCATCTGAGACATGCTTCATGACTAAACAAAAAAATTAGCTTTACATCCACCACAAAATTTACCACACATGCTAAACACACACACACACACCTTAATTTACTTCAACCAACACAAACACACGCAAGACCGATTTCCCTACATTACCTCAATTGCTTAGACTGTCAACAATTTGTTGGGACAGGCATTTGGAATCAATGGCCAGCTTCACCGTTAGATAAAATACACATGTTATATATACTGATTCAGTCTATCGTGTCGTGTCATACATACATATCTATTAAAGTTATATATATGTATGTATTTACCTACCTACTGTTTATAAACTGTTCGTTATGTTAGTAACAACCAATTATTTCACAGACGATATTCATTTTCTCAGCTATTGATATGCTTAATTTAACCCGTGACTTCGTTTAGCAATTTAATTTATAGTTGTGTTATGGTATAAAATGGTATTTAATTTAGATATGTTTGATCTGTCTGTATATTTACAGGTTTATTGAATTGGAAACTTTGATGGAATTTAATTTAACTTTTTTATAACAGACTTTTAAAACTGAAATTTTTTATCCGTTTGCATTTTTTCGTTTCGACTGGTTTTCTTCCAAATTACTCCATAGGTAACTTGAATTAACTTTTCAGATATCATCCAAACACTTCACAGATCCCAAAGTGGGTCGAAGAACCTCCAGACTAGATCTGAGCCCCAAAACATGATATACTAAACATACTGGTTTTACTGATTTTTGTACTGGCATTTTGAATTGAAACTACCTATTTTTTCTTTGATTTGACGTTTCGGCCCCTTTACAGGAACCGTGGTTTCCTAACCACGCCGAAACGTCAGATAAAAATGTGAAATAAAAGTATACGTAGTTTAAATTCAGAATAGTGTATCAACGTTAAGTATAAGCCTGTAATGTCCTACTGCTGGACAAAGAACATAATTATCTCATTGAACATATCACAGTTAGACAGACAGTGGTACAGTGAGATAGGACATTACACGTAATAATTCATATCTAAGTAATACATTCGAGATCGTAAGATTGTACACAACACTACTGAGTAAGAAGTCTTACATTTCTAGTCTGCTATCGCTTTTACAATCGGTTTCTAGGCTAGTTCTAATTTAGTAAGTAGTTTGCTGTCTCTCGGGAATGTAATCAGATTAGAGATGTTTTCTAAACACTCCATTTAAATATACTGGTTGTAATAAACTGTTACTGCATATTTAAGTCATGTAAAGTTGTAAGATAGTAATAAAAAAAACAAGTCTGTTATTTTTAGTTGTTCTTTGATAAAATCTTTTTATGTACCTATCCAAATTAATAACATTTTCTGATTATTTAGAATACAGACTTCTAATTCTCCTTCTTTTTGTTTAACTTTTTCTTTTTTTTTGTCATCTTAGGAAAGAAACTTATATATGAGCTTAGATAGACAGAATCCACGTGTATTATTCTTTTTTTATTCTTTACCCGCGTTGTGCCAGTTCCCGGGCGAATTTTGGAAATTTTTATACATATATACCTTCCTCTTGAATCACTCTATCTATTTTAAAAACCGCGTCAAAATCCGTTGTGTATTTTTAAAGATCTAAGTATACATAGGGACAGAAAGACAGCGGAAAGCGACTTTGTTTTATACTTTGTAGTGATTTTGGTCGTTTTCTAACATCTAAATCGCAAGCTAGGTACCACAAAATTGTTATTGTTACCTATGACACTGTTTACCGTGTCTGCTTTCATCTCGCCATGGCACTCACGACCGACTAATCTAACTGATCTGCCACAGACAGACAGACAATACCGCGAGAACGCAGCGAAACTATAATAACATGCGAACCAAACTTCATAAGAGTTCTTAGTGTTCACTTGATTGCATTTTCTTTTTAGAGTTCTGTAGTAAAAACAAGTAATTTCGAGTAAGCTAGTGATCAACGTTTAACAGTATAACGGTTTAACGATTGGCAACCGGGACCAAAACGTGCCCTTCGAAGCACGGTAGCGCTCAGATATAAATGCCACGGCCTCCCATCTAAGTAGATGCCGAGCTAAAGAGTTCTAAAGTAAGTACAATATACATTTTTCTTTCGTGTCTTAAAATGTAAACTAAATGACTGATTCCCCAGTATAAGACCGACATACATAGTAAAAGGTTAAAGGTAAAAAGTTGTTTTATTCCATTACCCCATCACTTCTTTAACTGTTTTCTTTTAAAGAAGGAATTGTCTTTGGTTGCAAAGTTGGCCGTAATAGTTTACATTTTAGGACTCTTTCGAGACGAATAATTTGTACTTAGCTCCATGACCAATTTAAACTATTATATTTTTTCCTAATAATCTATATGTATATTGTTGCGGAACCCATCAGCTAACAGTCTTGCACTTTACTTTTTTCATTCTTTAACACCTATTGTTATACTTTCTTCACTTTTGTTCATTAGTAGATAGCTAATTTGATTCGCGCTTCTGCGAGTATATCATTATGTATCTCAATTAGTATGTTTTTATTTTAGAGACTAGTCTGTGAACTATTGTCTGTGAGCGAGTATTGTATAGGTAAAAATATATTTATGACTCGTGTAAGTAAACATACAAGACGAACTTACAGCTAAAACACTGATTTAAGAAGGTGGTTACATCAGTTACTAAATATGTATATAACTTTTAGCTAGCGATTCGCATAAAATACGATTACTCAAGGGACCTATCTTAAAAATTACAAGACTCGCGACTAGAAACTGTTATATAAATAAAACGAGCCGTTATATAATAACACCTATCTTATTCAAAAGAAATAAAACACTACGCTGTTAACGTCCATTAAAAACATAAAATACGATTATATATAAAATGCATTTGTTAAGCGTTAACGTTAACACGTTTTATTGAAGTGTAAATTGGTATTCAAGAGAAATATGATTGGAAATATATTTCGGGAGAGCTATTCCTTGTTACTTTGTGGTCGGTTGGCCACATCCAGTCCTGGGCCGGCTATTGTGTCTGGACATTGACGGATGGTGGTCATTATTGGACACAACATTGTCACTATTAAGTTTGATGACACAAAGTTGGTGTAGAACTTTGATGGAATGGACTTACAATACAATCTTCATGGTATTTATGTACGCTACTCCGACTGGCTCAGTTTTCGGGATTATATTAACTGTGTAATGTGTGTTTGTTGGTGGTCTTTGTGACAAATAGACGAACGTTTAGATTTAATTGAATTTTATATGCATTTTACTATGATTTCTTTTCACTAGATACCGTTATAAGACGTGCGTACGTTGGTACTTCTTGATGCCTTATCTCACTACGTTGATACGTAGACTAAAATTTAAATAAATAAATAAATACATCCGAACAAATTCACTTGGTTAATTCGGACAAAAAGTAAGCCTTAAGCTTGTATTAAGGAATCTAACTAACTGAAAAGAAAACAAGCTTAACAATAGCTCAATGTAAGCTAAAACAGATTTGGATTACTCAAAATCAAAGATATTCAAAATAATTAGGTAACTTAATATAAGAGGGCATTGATAAATTACTCATTCAAAGTACTTAAGCTGCATACGTCAATAAAAATAGCCAGCAACAAATTCACATTTGTAAGTATCTAACTAAGCCTCACGATCGATAGCCAGCGTCTACAAAGTGTTCTAATTACGTCTAAGTCGAAAACTATAACGAGAGATATAGGTACCTATGTATAATATATGCAAAGCACGACGCACGGCGGACTCGTGCCGCGGGTCGGCGACTCGGAGGCGCACGCGCAGCCTCCGATTTTGCTCCTTTTGTTTAAAGTTGCGTACACACTGACTCGACTACGTTACGGGTGGACGTTGGCGCTCTGTGTGTGTGAGCTTTGGGTTATTTTCCCTTAACGTAAACTCGAATAGTTTAGTAGCCAACCCTGTATGAGTTTCTTGATCTTTTAGGGAACTATTTGGCCGGTTATGTATATCATATATTTAGTTATGTATTTAATATTTTTGTTTGTTGTTTTTAATCTTGAATTTGTACGTTAAAATTTTGGCGACGGTAGTAGAGCTTTTTCAAGCTCAGAATCAAATCATCCCGCTGATGATAACAGTAGTGGATAGTGGGCACATGAAAATCACATAACTACCTTTTCAAATTACAAAACTTGAAAATTCTCTGTGACATATTAATCTAGCTAACATGGAGAACTTTAAATATGTCAATGATGCTAATTAAGCTTCGCATTTTCATCAGGCCAGCTGTAAAGTGGCTTGCCTTTCGACGAATAACTAAATTCTCTGTAGAGCCTGCATAGTGGTCAGTGTTCGTTCACTCGTTCGATCGGCCATTCTGAACACAGCTTTACTTTGTAATCAACTTTGTTGTATGTGTGCGTGTCTTTCAACACCGTAGCCACACGTGTGCTTTCGAACTTAAAGCTCGAAGCTTCGTCCCAATAAAACTAAACGGATTTTATTCAAACAACTCTGAGTAGGTACGTAAGTTTTATGATTCTGTTGTAAAGGTAGTTGTACAGTTGGAGTTAATGATCCCTATCCCACATTAGATATTATTTTTAAGGAAATGTCTGGGAGATACATTTCTTATGATTTTTCTGATGATTTAAATAAATAAATATACCCGGACAAATTGACACACGGTTAATTAGACCCAAACTAAGTTCGAAGACTGTATTATGGAATCTAACTGATACTTCTACATATACATAGGTACCTACACAAATACTTTATACGAATGTATAATTGACAGACGTTGTCGCCAACAACTATGTATTGTTGACTCCGGGCGGGAAACGAATCTGCAACAACCCCCGAAACAGCAAGCGCTCTCAAATGCCACTGTACCAACGAGCTTGGTTGTGCTGAAACATGTCTTGAGGATACATTTCTTCTGTGCTAGTTACAGATCTCTAAGATACGACAAGAAATCACAAAAATTTCATCATAAGCCCACTTATTCTTTCGTACCTATTCGTATTGAGGACTCAATTTTTTGCTGCTTACAAATGTCTGATTTCTATCTATCCGTGTCACATGAGGTCAACATCACGTCAAGCGTACTTGCTACACAGTTACATGTACTAAAGATCGCTTCTGTATATTTTTAATCATCTCATTTGCTTGAGGCGATCTTGTCCGACTTGCAGCGCGATTGTGAAAAGGAATGTCTATACATTTTTAGCGTGAGCTTTGACACATATTGATGTTCAGTTTTGATTATGTAGCACAGAGTTTTCTACCCTCTAGCGTAAACCTTCTACCTTTATCTACGGACATATCATTTTGACAAAGCAGATCTAAGGGTTCTAGGCTCTAGCTCTAGATTCTCTATGACTCTATGGGAAGATCCCCTAGGATTGGTGCGAGGGAAGTTCTATATAGAGGACGACGAACGGTTGAGAAGCCCTGGACTAGCGCAAAAACATAACCAGACAGACAAAAGCTTCAGTTTTAATTGTTCTTCCATATAATATTGCTGTCCGGATATGGGTAACTGTAAAAGAGAATGTTATTACCTAACAACTTAAGTTTAACAACGAGCATTTCAATTCTCTGATGGGGCCGGAGTGATTGGTTTATGTATTTGGAAATTCTAGACTTGGAGAAGGTACTAGCAATTATTTCTGCTATACGCTCAGACCCAAATAAAAGTTGATTAAAAGACAGAGTGATGTCTACATTCAAGTGAAGCCAGTTTCGTATGTTTGCTCCATGTGATTTCTTAAATAGAACAAACCATATTGAGGTGTAATTTGGTTATGAAAGTGTGCGTCAGAGTAAATTCAATTATCTTCTACCATTAAAATATATGAGATCCTTTTTGTAATACATTAAGCTTTCTGTAACACTACAATGCTTTCGTTTGTGATGGAGCTTTTAAGTTATCAGAACGTTATGTTATGACCCACTCGAAAGTAAAGTTTTTATTCAAGTTCGTTCCCAAACCACTTGACATTCCGGGTTCAGTTTTTGCACTCTAAATGTAGGTATGATATTATTTCCACTAACACTTGTGGTTTAGATAACAGTTATGAGAAAGTAGTTTTATACAAAAAATATGGTTTATAATGAACACTTAAAAATCAATGAGTGTAGCTTGCAATAAGTTATTTAGTTATTTTTAAATGTTATTACGAAAGCGTTTAAAAACGATATTCTTATTTTGAAAAATCCTTATTTCACGTCTTTTGTTTGGTATTGAATTTTAATATTTGAATAAATGTAGGGTGTTGATTGGGTAAATACTTTATAATACTTAGGCTCAATAACTCTGACACCAGGGTTGGTCAGGTTGGCCATCCACTCGATGAAGAAGAAGAAGAAGAATGTAATATATTACTACTATTGGTGTATCTTTTATCTTTTTTTTTATGTCTGGTCATAGGCGTAGATACTCACTTACCACGTGTATCTACCCTATGTTATAGATATAAGACCATCACTTTACTACTCAATAAAAAGAAATAGTAATAGCATCAACCCAAACAGTGAACAACCAATTTACCTATCACTTGAAAAATGCCATCATTTCGATAAACGATCGTGACTTTTCAATAACTACAGCAGTCACAGTCTATACTCTATAGTCTATACTGTTGACCGATTGTGTTCGAATTACAAACGTGTCATTATGTTTTTAACTTTTTAAAACGTTTAGGATTGTCGTCTGTCCTTTGTTTATGGTTTGTTTGTTCCTAATTCGATAATTGAGGATGAGTTGACCTTTTTTCGTTTTTATTTATAGGCTTGATCTATAAATGGAGGTTCTCTTTCGTATTGGTAGGTATAGTTTATAGAGACTTTTTATTGACAGTTTAAGACTAAGATTTATAAGTAAAAAATGGTAGCATTTGTAATTAAGTTGTTTGGGTCTCTACGTGCTTTTAACTTTAATTATTTAGAGTTTAGGAATATAATTTAATCTGCTATTGATCTATTATCATCAGCCATCCATAACTACTTTTCAATCATTCTGCTTTCCTATCAGGAAAGGTACCAAAACCGGTTCGCTTTACATTAATTTCTTGAACCCAATATGCATTGATGGATCAATTATCGTAATTGAAGCCTTTGGAGAAAGCCCGTGTATCGGTTAAGGTCGATTATTATTATCGGTTACGAAAAAATGGAAATTGTGTTACACGATACATCTAATAGGTTATCAGGAATAATGGAATGCGTCAGATTATCCACTTAACTTTATTTAAAAAGTAGAATGATGTGATAATGATGAATAGATAACGTAATAGAAATAGAAGAATATTCTCTATAGTATTCCTTGTCATACACCCATCCATTATCTCTATGCTCTGATCATAGAATCAGCGTTTTGTTTTACTTCAAACCTATATTTGGAAGAGAACAAGTTCCTATAACTTGGACAAAAGGTTCTTTACGATACCTACCTACTTTGTCAAGAAATAGTTTTGAAATCCTTTGTTTAACAAAAGTTGTTTTGAAAGCAGACCAATTGGGTTAAAAAAAAAGGTTTACGTTACATTTTATTCAAAATGCCTCAGCCTATAAATCTTTACAGTCCTACAGTCATACGTGCAGCTCACATGCAAACATAACGCATGTGTTAAATTCTGCGAATCGATGTTTGGGTTCATGCATGGCTGGCGTGCAATAAACGGTTATTATTGCCGGAATTTTTATGTTCCCAATAAGATATATAAGTAAACAGAGGCAAGCGATTTAGGGTTTACGTCTTGAGTTCCTTTAGTGTATGCGCTATTTGGGTTTGGCTATGAAAGTAAATCTTAAATCACAATCCTTCCTTATATAGCTCTACCTTATTCAAAACTTATTGAGTCACAAAATTTATGTAAACTTATGTACCTACTTGCAAACCGCCCTCGCTTAGTTAGGTAATCAATGTTGCGTAAAGTTTTCTCCTAGGATTTGTGAGACAAAAGAAGTCCAAAATCTTCGAAGTCCGTCAGTAAAAAGCGTAATCTGTTAAGCGTAATTTCTGTAGATAAGCGCGAATATAAAGACACACAGACGGCGCGACGGAAGAATGTTTGAAATGCTACATTTAATTATATGAAATTGTTTTATTATAGTCGCCATTCCTAACCATCTTATTTCTCAGTAAACCGACTTTGCACATCATTTCCTAAACCTAAACACATCCGCATACCATAAAGAGTTAGGAAATATCAATGTTTGCTCCAGAAGCATCTGTTTAGTTCGTTGTTAGCTACTTTCTGGTACCAACTACTATTTTGTAATGGTAATGTGTACGTGCTCATTTCTCTCCATGTTTCTAAACAGTTAGAGTAAACCCGTCGAGAAAATCTATTTTCGTTCAGCTGTAACTGACACTTCCGATTTCATACATCTCTATGCTTAAAATATAGGTTAATTCATGGTTTACCCAAACATTAATTAAGAAATAGAATTCCGTTGGATTTTGTGTAAAATTTATGTAAATTTGGAAGATTACTTTCTTGGTAGACGTACCTAACTATATTTGTTGCAGAAATACTCAATTATGGTAAAGTATTTTGAAAGTTCACTCCTTAGAACAGTTTTTTGTTCCTTACAAACTTTGAAACTTTTTTTTCGCTATGATAATCAAATATAGTAGTTATCTGTAAGGTTTTTTACAGTAGCAGAATTAATTGGTAGAGTTTATATATATGTTAAGTTAGTGCTCTACCTACCGTTACTCTAATAAAATCTAAACTAGCTTCTGATTGGTAGAACAACATGTAAGAGTTAGTACCCTACAAGCTTCATTACAATTTCATCCACAACTTTGAAGGCTTTAAAATTTGATTGCAGATGGAATTCTAACTATGGGTGGTACTGTTTACATTTAGGGGTATCAAAAATGTGCACACAAAATTTTATGAAAATCGGTCGAGCCATTTTGGAGGAGTTTGGCAACAAACACCGCGACACGAGAATATTATATATTATAAGAGATAGATAGAAGTATACTGTATAATCTACTATGTGTTGAATGCAAACGTATCACCTCTGTTTAACCCTCGGGCGTCGCGTCGCCAAGAATGCGTCGTCTGATTGCCTTCGGTCATTAGGGCCCGACCACATTACTAGGAGTCATATAACGTAAGTTTTTGTCTCACACAACTCTTCCTTATATTTTACATTCTTTCGTAAATGAAGGCAATCTAACTGGCGGTGACATTGCTATTACACAAATTGAAGCTTTGAATTCTGGATATATTCTAGGAAGTATAAAAAACTATAAGGATATATTTTTTGTTTCTAATTAAAATACTTGAGTAATGCTCTGTAATGAATGTATAGTGCGTACCTAATGTCATAACCGAGTTAGATTTATATGAGTTAAACATCTGTTGAGATTACAAAAAACTTTATATTCCCATGACCGTCGTGTTGGTAGATATTTGGAGTGGTTGGAAATACTAATGACCTCATGATATCTCGAGAGATAAAATCTTATAAGGTTGTAAGTATTGAAGTAAATTGGAGGCCTGTAAGAAATTACAGTACAAAGGCCCCTTGATCACTAAAGTTTGGTCGTTAAAATAAGTTAGTAAGGTCGCCTAAAGGCCTCTGTTATGGATCACGATTGGATCAACAAAGAATGACAATTTTACGTACTCTCCGAAGCACGGTAGCGCTCAGATAGAAATGCTATCGACCATTAATCCAAGTAGTGGTCGGGTTGCATGTTGCTTAACAATCGGAGCTATCAGTACTAGAACCCTTGACAGGATGTCGGCCTCTGACTGAAGTTATCAGGACAGTGAGGCGAATTTCACTATAGCCTTTATTACGAATGATAGTTGAAACTAAGTCGAATGTTCTTTGTTTCGTTCGAGCCCGACTCATTGTCGACACAATCACAACAATAGCCACGAACAAGACCAGTGAAAGGTTTCCGCCAATGTCTAATTGCGCAATTAAATATGAAAACGCCTTATTAACCCCGATGTTTCAATTACAATAATGAGAAATCACAACTGGAGCCCGCCTCTGATTGTGTTGCTGTGAACTTGTACAATTTCAGTGTTGATATCTCTGATGGTATCGCGACTAACATCATAATTTTAATTGTAGGGAACATGAGAAAAGTATTTTAAGACTAAAATGACGAAGGGCGTCTCATTGCGAAGTTATTATTACCTTACCATAGTTAAAGAAACGTACTAATTGGGCTTTGTTTAGAAATGTTGACTATGTCAACAGTGTCATTTATTTTTAAGAGTTAAAGTATATGTTTTTTTTAAGTACCGATATATAAAGTAATTTTACTTTATACATAGGTACTTAATTAAGTTAAAACTAAATTAAAAACGATTCCTTCTGTATAGGAAAGCTTTTTAATTATTCATTCCATTCTGACCTACCACGAAACCTCTCTTATCTACAGAAGGAATTGTCTTTGGTAACAAAATCGACTTCATGAGTTAATATTTTAACTCCTTAAAAATAAATAAAACACACACATCATTATTTTTAGTAAATAAACTTTAAAAGCAGTGAAGTACATATTCACAACAATGTTTATTAAATAAATTTTTTCCTTCGTTTCAGCCAACAATGTGTGGCCGCCATAAATCTGGAACGTGTTATCAAAATGGCGCCAAATGATTGGTAATGGCGGTCGCAATGGCGTCGCAGTGCCTCCATGATGGTGAACTCCGACCTCAGCACTCGAGAGACGGCTCGAGGGACTCTGGCATATTTCACACTACGAAAGGCCTGTGGAACGCCCCCGGCCTTAACAATTGTTTTCTGAACAGCGCTGTTCAGGTAAGTTTTCTACATTACCGTTAAATTGTTTTAGGATAAGGAGGAAAATGCCAAAACGTGGAGCAAAAGCAGAGTAGCATTAGTTACTTTGTAATGAAATAGAATTCCGCAATCTTAATTAAAAAATTGCCGATTTGATTTGCGATTTAACATGTTAATAAACCAAATACAGTTATCTAAAATTGCAAATGTATCAAACATTTGCTATTATTATAAGATAAAATTTCTGAACCGTTCGCTATAGTTGCATGACTTGTGAACGATTTTTTAAGGAGTTTCAGTTCTCGATTCATTTAATTCCATCCTTCCTTTTGTTTGTACAGACAGTCGCGAAATTCCACAAACCACGTCTGCAGTGTCATATATGGCTCTGTAAGCAAACACCTCATGTTGACAGTGGGCGGACCCCGAATAGACAGACACGCCAATAGTCCAACGATGAGATAATCGTTCTTAAAAGCGCGTCATAACGATTTTTAATAATGTTTGGCGACAGCCACAAAAAAATTACTTAGAATTTTTAATAACTTATCTCGCATCGCAAGCTAACGAGTTATCCAATCTTTATCTGTCGACCTCTTGACTCGAAAGTTTTAACTTAAAACTTAATCCATTTTTAAGTTGACATAAATATTATTGAAGATAAATTCTGAGATAAACGACGCGCATTAGTGCGATGTCAGAGGCGTGAGGCATTATTTAGATTTCATCGGGTAACCGAGGAGCTTATTCCACAATGAATGCTTAAAGTATTTCATCAAGATTGGGAGCTTTCGACGTAGTTTTAATGTGAAGCAACATTTTGGATTTTTTGGTGATTTGTTACGTTTTAACTTAGGTATACAATTTGTTCGTTGTTCGAGTTAGTTAGAAACTTTTCACCATTTTCCTATAATTTAGCGTTATGTTACTGTTAGCCCATATCGTCCCACTGTTGGGCAAAGGTTTCCCTCCATTCCCGCCACTCTTCGTTACTTATCGTTACGTTACTTGAGAAACATGATATCTCGTTGCAATTAGCCATTGTGGAATTTAGATAGGAATACGGATGCCTGAATTTGTCAAGTGAGTATTGTAAGTTGAGTTAGAGTTGACTAGCATGCTAGCTGCTCGTAGATAGAGAAGAGTAAGTGAGCACGCGGTGGTTAGCTAGTATGTCAGCTACCGCAATATATTCCGACCTCTCGGCTTTTAAAAAGCTAGGCATACGAGATAGTTATATCTATATTTTTCACAAGCTTTCATGTGGGCAGTTAATTTAATATTTCTGTGGTCACGACGGTCAAACCACACCGAGACAATATAGTTTGGTGACATACGAGTAACGGTGTGTGCCCGTTTAAGCTACCATCTTCACAATTTACTAAACCAAAAGAGACTCAACATTGTTTGAAATAAAGGTTAGTTTGGTTTGGTTGTAACCGTAGATTATTAGCGTTAGGGGTCGTGTGTTGACATGACTTCTAATAGAGGAACCTGTTTCATGTTTATCGAAGATTTTATACAAATAATACGTGACGTGTGGCGCGTCTCTTATGCTTATAAATGGACGCCTATTATTTATCGTTACTTAGTAAGTAACAGTAACAGTTTAAACTTAAGGACTTTCAGACAGAACGCCTCAGTTCAGAGAGCATAAATTTCATTTATCATCGTGTTAAAAAAAGTTTTGCGTCATTGAAATGATGTTGATTTTCTGTCCGTCCGAAAGAGTTTTATGTTCTTTTGTTTTTTAAACTGCCTTTACAGAAGCACTTCTTTTTAGTTTATCTTTCCCATAAGCACTTTTGCTGCAACACTTTTGCTCAACATTCAATAGCATAGCAGCAGATTCTATATTCCCTTGTTTAGTTATACAAAGATTTCACTTGAAACAAATCCTTCTTTATTATCTTAGAAAGTTTTGAGACAATTTACGAGACTTATTCAAATAAACGCGTCTACATCTGTATTGTTCGTTCGGATCAATCGAATTGTTTGTAGACGTTCGACTATGTTATGTTATATCTACGTGGGATTGTTTTCATATGCTATGATCGTTTGAAGTGTAAACTTAGACTCGCTACCGTATCATATCGAAGCGTATCGTATGTAGTCGGGAAATCAAAATGCTATGCACTTTAGTATTTTGTTTTATAGTAAACAATAGTCGCGCCCGGTGATACCCCCGTTGAGGTCGTTTCACGTGAGAATTTCAGGATAACATATAGCTTTCCTTTAGAATGTACCCATCAAATACAAAGAATTATTTTAATCATACTGGTTGTTCTAAAAATCGTGTCCAAATAAACAAAGTAATTAAACTTTTCAGCTTTATTATATTACGTACTAGGCTATTCAATAAGTTATCGTACTTGCTTGTCAATGAAGCTTTGAATTTATAATTTGATAAAATACTTTTTTGATAAAGATTTGATTAGATAAAGACATGTGGATTTGCATTCTGCACCACGCATTTCACATTTTAAAATCAATCCGGTTCCCAATTTTACTCATACATAATAGATAATATATATAAAAGAAAGTCGTGTTAGTTACACTATTTATAACTCGAGAACGGCTGAACCGATTTGGATGAAAATTGGTGGGGAGGTAGCATAGAACCGGGAGACGGATATAGGATACTATTTATCCCGTATTTCCTACGGGAACGGGTGCGCTGTGGGTGAAACCGCGGGGCACAGCTAGTAGATAATAAACCGCGAAAGTTGTTTAATAATAAAAACTATAAGGTCTCTATTATCTATGCGCATTCCATAGAGTGAAATAGACTTTCGTTCAAAACGGTTATTTTCACAAAAGACAATAACATCCTTGTGATTATAGATTCCAGTCACACCTACAAAAGCATAAATATCAACAAATTAACTTTCTCTACACACTTCTACAAATACCTACAAATACATTCGTATGTATGTATACTTAATTGTATACCAACCTTCATGTAAGTCTAATCCGTTCCATTTTACACGAAACTAATTATAGATATTAGAGAAATGAAAAAAAAATGTATGAAGAATGTAATGACGCGTACAGACGTATCTCGGGGCCCGGCATCAAAGTTCCATTAAAAAAGCCAAGCTATTAAAATACCAAGCCGTGGCACGCGAAGACAGTAGTTAGATGAAGTCATAATAATTCGTTTTTTAATGCTTTTATTATATTTTAATAGGAAACTAATTTTAATATTATAAGTGGGTTTTAAAAGCTTAGAATAAATGCTCGTTAAATGTTTTCGTTTAAGCTTATCTATTTTTAAGAACTACTTTATACATAAATTAAATAAACATTTTGGCCAAATTACATATTAAGTTATTTGTGAAACTAAAATAAAATACTGTCAGCAAATGAAATTATTGAGCTTGAACACTTAAGCACTATAACACATTATACAACTTGAATATTCTCGTTCGAATGTTATATGATTTTTATTATGACAATGTTCTAACTATGCTCAGTAAGTTTCGTGGGTCAACTGTACCTGTAAGAGTTACAGTACCTAATAACCGTAATTTTAATACTCAAGCTAAATTAATAGCTACCTTATTTTATAATAGTAATTTTATTTCACAACTTAAATAGCTCTTACATGTGTATAAGTTACGTTAGTAGAGTAAGGGCCTTATTCATTCACGCTTATTACAGGATTTTAACTATCTATACTAATATTATAAAGCTGAAGAGTTTGTTTTGTTTGTTTGTTTGTTTGTTTGTTTGTTTGTTTAAACGCGCTAATCTTAGAAACTACTGAACCGATTTGAATAATTCTTTCACTGTTAGACAGTCTATTTATCGAGGAAGGCTATAGGCTACATTTTATCCCGGATTTCCTACGGGAACGGGCACAACGCGGGTAAAACCGCGGGGCGCTGCTAGTCAAATAGATACCGATATACGCTATTTTCCAAGGTGCAAAAGAGACATAACATTTTAAAACAGTATATAAGCGTTTATGAATAAGGTTGTTATTGTATTAACAATGGCTTAAAACATTTCAATCACCGCATTTAGTTCAGTGACACATCCATTGTATAATAATTGTAATAATTTACGTAATTTAACACGTTGGGTCCTTTCATAACACCTTACGTAATGGCGTGAATTTCTTCGAGTTTTCACAATTAGACACAGAAAATTACGCATGGATAATGATTGCATGGCACGAGACAAGTATGTGGGAAAAAGGAGCAAAAATAACTTGGGAATAGGCGACAAGGCGACGAGCTATGATTACTAACACAGCAATCAGCTTGATGGATTACCAAGAAATACGAACACGTGCACAGAGCGAAGTCATTACTCTAAACAATTTTACATTCTGTACAAAAATAACATTGTTCATGTTCAAATGCAAAATAAAGCGACTGTGTTACGTGTATGTATTATTTTGGTAGTCGTTACTATCACGATTTAACAATTCCACCTAATTTAAATTCATAGAAGTGTAATACTAATCGTTTTTGTGTGTATTTTTAAGTGGTTTGTAAATAATACACAGAATATTAACCGAATCGTCCAAGCGTAGGAATGGTGGTATGTGTAATAGCTCTTAGGTTCCCATAAAAGGTATATCATGTCTAATTGGAGCACGCAATAGCCCTATTAATCTTCTCTTAATAGAAATAAAATTACTTCATTGTTTATCAGTCCTGAGGGTTCTTAATTGAATTAAACTTAAACGTTCGTTAACCTTCCGGCTTAGTTTTAGATAATGTAGGTATCATCAGATATGTTCGGGGGCGACCATTTTTATGAAGTACCTACCTAAAGCGATTTCATTGAGTGCTAGTAATTTCGCTCAGTGTAATCATTCTTTCCTTGTGAATTTGCTGGTCACGCCTAAGCAACTGTAGTAGATACCTACATCCATATCTAATTGTATGCATTTGTTGACGCTCAGAATTTTCAGCTGTTATACCCAACAAGTTCTTTAAAAAAATACCAACTGACTTACATAACATTGATATGGGGCAATTTCGAATAACACCGATGTTTAAGAAAAACAATTTCGAAAATAAGACCATAATTGACAGGCTTATACCAAAACATAACAAAAGAAACATTTAAATTCTGAACCTTATTTTTAAATCAGTTAAAATAAATATTCAAATTGAGAACCCCACATTAAATGGCCGACCACCAACATCTCCACTAGTACTTACCTATTTACGTTACACTGTGCACTTTCCGAGATAAGCGCTTTGTAAGCCTTTGGTTTAAGATAAAAAGGTCGTTACTCCTTTATGGACGTCGGTTGGAGCCACTCAGTTCGGAACTAGATAAGATTGTTGGGTCACACTCTACTCTATTGTTTACTGTTGTTATCATTTCCTTAATACATTTTGTCGGTAACGTGCTGAAACCAGAGCCTTTAATCAGGCTGTTTTACCTCCTTTGTTAACTTCTTTATCTTGTACAATGTTGCTTATTTAGTAAAAGATCGTTGAGTCGCAAGTGACGTGGCAGTACCATCCGATTATTTTGTTAAAAAGCATTAAACATTACATTTTAATTCTTTTACCCGATTTTTAAATCGCTAGTCGTCGTTGTCCATAATGTCCATCGGCTACACCGTGACATTTCGGTTTATAGCGTCCTAACATTGTCAAACTCGTCTTCTTCTTCTTCGTGTCGATGGCATAAAAATTAACTTTTTAAATGAGCCCGCTCCAGTGCTTCGCTACCCCTACGCCCTTGTCATTGGCGCACAAGAGGTCACTCAATGTGTACTGTGTAGCTTTCAGAGTTCGAGGTGCAGATCAGAACGTGCTGCATGGTCTGTTCGGGCGCCCCGCAGTCGCACTGGGTCTGACACGGATCTATCATGTCAAACTCGTTAAATTACCGGTACCGATTGTTTCAACTGTTAGATCGCTTCCATGGTGCACTCTGAAGCCACTTAACAATTTCCATTTCTTCGATAGAAGAATTCTTCAAAGTATCTAGCATATTTTCTATTCTTAACACATAATTCTTTAAAAATAGAAAGTATACCAAACTCCTTTCAAGTATTCACCTTCGTGGTAACCATTTTACTCAACAATATCTAACGTTCTCTTGTTGCACAACTCTCCATAATAATATCAGACCGCCATCTGGTATAATATAATAACGCAATTCCAGGCTAGTCCATGAAATAAACCTGATTTTTTAGTTTACATTACCTGCCTGCATCGCCCGTTAACGTTTGTTATGACTAAACGGCCTGCTTCTGTCTTTTTGTCGTTTTAAGATGTGGCTACACTGAGAGCATTGGCTGTTATTGTAATCAAGAGTTCAAATTCGATTTTGAGCTCCTGACTGACTGATGAACATCATTTGGGTAATGTGATAATGTAAATCCGATCGGTTCTTAAGTGGTAATCAATGGTGGTAGTGCATGGCTAGTTTTTTGGATGCATTTATAAGGATGTCCTCCTAGTATAATAAAAGGGAAAGTTTGTAAGGATGCTGTTCTTTCACGCAAAAACTACTGATCATAATTGAATGAAGACAGATGAGAGTCTAGAATAAAACTGGTGAAGGGTACGAAACGGACGCTACTAGTATATACTATGAATAAAGATTACATATTCAATAGAATTAAAATCAGTCATTTGTTTCATTACAAATATGTATAAACCTCGGTCTTTCTTCGCTACGGAAATGTCGGGAATCACTGCAACATTAGTTTATGCTCCCGGTGTGGAAGCATCTTAAAAGCAGTTTAAACGAATTGTTTGAAAATTAACTCGATATAAAAGGGATTCCGAATCAAAGAAAACTTTAAAGAAAGCTCGTTTCTTGATTGCAGATGTTTAACAACCAAAGAAATTGTTATTACTTTGGAGAATCTTTGGAATGGCTTTCAAGAGTAATTTCAAAGATTTAACGACATATTTGTATCATTAAGAGGATTTTTTATTGTTGTTTTTGCATTTTATAATGACAGTTTTTTTATGTTGTTAATTAGTTAGTTTTAGGTGGATATAAATTAAACTACAGTTAAAATTTACACAGATAAGAAATAATGTGATGTTGTCATAATGTCATAATAAATGTATATTTAGCCAAGCATAATCTAACTTTTCTAAGCTAAGTAGGTACCTATACAGGTAAATCTTTACCCTTTACTTAACAACTGCATTAACATGGATTATGCTTAGTCAGAAAGTAGAAGGTAATAAGAAAGTGTTAACTAATGATTGGTATCGGTTGTTTTAATCGTTAGACCAATTCGGAACTATAAGACGTTAGTAACTATTTATTAATCTGTGCTATAAGGCGGCCTAAAAACTACGACACCAAGGTAACCTATACGAACTACATACTTTAGTATCTCTGAAACAGGTGTTACTATCATCAGCCTATGTTATTAATACTTAAATTAAACAACCTCACCGTTGAGACCTATATTTTATAAACAACATCGTAGTGTCACTAACACGCGTGTCCATATTCCACGATACAACGAAACCTAGTCTTCCTTTGTCACAGAATACTTACCAGTAAACTGTACAGGTAGGTCTGTTCAAACAAGTCACTTTGTACAGGTGTCTGCTTACACAATATACTGGCGATAATGGACGAGCACAAAATATATACATCCAGAAACCTCTCTGCGTTTTTAAACAGTCGCACAAACACATAGATGCCCGCTACACGAGTTTCGTAAGATGTCAAACTAATACTAGAAGATTATGTGCTACGAAACACGTGTAAGCATGCGTCTATGTCTGTGTGTGTTTAAAGTTGGGCTTCTGGGTGTATTTATTTCTTGTTGTAAGTGCTAAGGGCTGTTTCATAAGAACAACGCGCCTTCCAGTGTTTGCTCTGGAGATGGCGCGCGGCAACTCATCGGTTAATAGATAGGTGTAAATTTATAGCACGTATAGGTAAAGAAGAAGAGCCTTTGTTGGATCTTAGAATTGAAGTGATCGAACGCTTTTATAAAAAATTGGCAAATATTCCATGATTTGGACTGGATTTTGCTGATATTTTACAATAATTTCAGGATTTTAAGTTTTAATTTTACTCCAGCCTCTCTGGCTAAGTAAAAAAACCTGTCTGTACATTCATGTTTCCATCTAATGTCTGAGACGAACTACACCACATTATGCATCGTGTAGACAAATTGTGCAATCCATCAGTACCAACAAACTAGAACGAATCTAACAACAATGCCAACAATTTCTTTGATACTTTCCTTGTCAAAACACGAAGACAAATGCAACTCGATTAGTTTTAACTTTCAAGGGCATCATCTCCCGAGATTAACGAGAATAATGGCTGACTCGCATTCTTTCAAAATATTTTTCGTGTTGATAAATGTTCTATTGTAATAAACACCATTTGTTATAGCTTGAAGGTGTTATTATGATAGCAATATATAGGGATAAGTGATTCTTTGATTTATGTTATTTATTTTTTAGTTTTGTTGTTGGCTTCTGTTGGTTATGTTTTGGCTTGAATTAAATCTCTACTTAGTCCTCATTCTCTCACATTGAGAAATTATGTACTCAAGGAAAAATAATTCATGAACATTTTATTTATCAGTTCAGTTCAGTTCAGAATATTAATAATTTCTTATTTAAATGGACAATGATGTATATGTATGTATGTCGCTGTACTCGACAGCTTCTGCTACAAAAGGTAACCTATTTAAGGAGCAAGAACGATGCGAGAAGTGTGGGTCGAGACGCGTCAGTGGCAGATCGCCCTAACTCCTGAAGAAAGGTAATTATATATTCAACGTACGTATAATTTAATAACAAAACAGAATATTAATTCATAAAGTACCTATTATTTATACTCTTCTGCAGTCCCAACTTCCCAAGGCTAGAGTCACATGGAAACAAACTACCTACCTTAAATTTTAAATATGTATAAGATTATATCGTGACGATTTAAATCTAAGTTCAATGTAAATTGCTAGCACATTGAATCAGTAATCAATTTAGTATAACTCTACCATTCTTGTGATGTGAAAACTACGGCGAGTGAATAGAAATGACCATATGAGGACTTGCGTTACATAACAATTGTTATTTATTTATTTATGATGTTGCCAGTAGTGCCTTCTGAATGAAATAGAGGTTATTGACTTATGTTCATGATTTTAAAGTACTATTTTAGTTTTTCGAAAATGAGAAGTATTTTTGGATGCCAAAAAAATTATGAAAATAAATTAAGATGTAACATTTTTAGTCATATTATTATGATAGTAGAAATAAAATTATGTTGAAATCACATACAAATTTAAAAGAATATAATGTGAATATTTCCTCCGAGACTAAAAATGTGATCTGGTCAATGACCTTCTTGAAATCCTTCAAAAATTTTACACGAAAACTGCAAGAAACATCTGGCATAGCATTTAAATTCAAATATATAAATCAGCAATAACATTAAGGTTATGCGTTATCTTGTCAAAGCCATAAAAGAGATGGTTATAGTTATGTCAATATCTATGGAAGTGTGGGCTTCAGATTACGTAGGCTGCGCGTGCGACGCCTCCGACTTGTCTATGATTATTGTGCTTCTGAATAGGCACGTGTCTATGCTCTGTTTGTGATTGTCTTTGGTAGTATAAGAGAGATTTTTGAAGATTAATGCGTTAATTTCCTTACGATTGTGTGAGGAGAGATGAAAGTGATAGACGAGGACAGAGGACGTGGATAAAGGAAAGAGGTTAAGGAGAGAGAATAAGTGTAAGTTATGGCTGTTATTAAAGATTGCCATTCTGCCATTGGATAGATGTGAATATGGTTATGACACGTTCCCTTACATTTTGACGGGACTCAACCGAATAGAGATGCCGATTTGTTCATCTTTATCTTGTATTCCTACGTAGAAGGTATTTAGGCTCGGATGAAACTGTCCTATCGCTTACTCTTTCAGACTGCTTACCTATACTATACTACTTTTATAAACAGGAAGATTATTAACCTAGTTAACTAAATGTATAAGCTCGACTCCAATGAATAAGGAAAATGAAGTATGCGCAATCTACAAAATGTTCACACTAGCACCATCTATTGGATCGCGAGTAGAACCGCCGCGTGGAACATCTAGAATCTAATATAATGTACAAGCTGAAAGAACAGTGAACAATATATCTAAGTACATGCGATCACTAACCATTGCGAAGTATCCTATCCTACAATTATTATATGCGAAAGTTTGTGAGGATGGATGTATGTATGTTTGTTACTCTTTCACGAAAAAACCACTGGACGGATTTAGATGAAACTTTACGGTAATGAAGATTATACATCAGAATAACACACGGGATACATTTTATCCCAAAATTCCCGCGGGAACCGATACAACGCGGGTCACACCGCAGCTAGTCTAATAGAATTCAAGCTGAAAGAACAATGAACATTTAATGAACAATGAACACTTACATGCGATCACTAACTATTGCGGAGTATTCTTTTCATATATTTTTAAAGAAGTTTTTTAGTTCTCTTAATCGCTAGAATCAACTGCGCATTTACAACTATTGCTTACAAAACTAATTAGATAACTATCTTGACTACTAAAAGTTAAACCATTAAAAGGCGAATTTTCCAACACATCTGTTTACGTTAATTGACACACATCTGGACTGGTATAGGCACCTTTCGATATCTAGACAATATTTCACAAAAGACACGTGCCCAAGACTAGACGAACAAAATGTCAGCGATGCAATTAAAATTATAATGAGACCTGCCTTTAAACTTCTTTTTTTTATTTAAGCTTCTATCTAGTAAGTTTTGAATTGGATTAGAATTTGTTATAGTTAAGATATTAAATTAACATGGTAACTGTTTTACTAATTTAGCTATTTACAGTAAAGGTGGTCTTTTTATAATTTTTTAATCATTAGTGAAACGCATCTTGAGTTAGATTAACAAAGTTTTTGTGTGTTTGTTGTATTCCAATCTACATGAAAATCTATTGCATAGCTATCGTTAAATAGGCCAAGATTAAGAAAGAAAACTAATAAAAATCTAAACAATAATTAAATTAAGGATGTTAAATAAAAGTAACAAAAAAAAAAGACGTGTGGCACTCGGGGACTGCCGCGGTGAAGCTATTGCATAGCATTTTGTATCAACTTATGCAATTATATTTGATATATTTGATATCTCTTCTCTCACCACCCTCTCTCACCCCCTCTCTCACCCCCCTCTCTCACCACCATCTCTCACCCCCTCTCTCACCCCCTCTCTCACCCCTCTCTCACCCCCCTCTCTCACCCCCTCTCTCACCACCCTCTCTCACCCCTCTCTCACCACCCTCTCTCACCGCCCTCTCTCACCCCTCTCTCACCACCCTCTCTCACCACCCTCTCTCACGCCCCTCTCTCACCCCTCTCTCACCACCCTCTCTCACCCCCCTCTCTCACCACCCTCTCTCACCACCCTCTCTCACCCCCTCTCTCACCCCCCTCTCTCACCCCTCTCTCACCACCCTCTCTCACCCCCCTCTCTCACCCCCCTCTCTCACCCCTCTCTCACCACCCTCTCTCACCCCCTCTCTCACCACCCTCTCTCACCCCCTCTCTCACCCCCCTCTCTCACCACCCTCTCTCACCCCCTCTCTCACCCCCCTCTCTCACCCCCCTCTCTCACCACCCTCTCTCACCCCCCTCTCTCACCCCCTCTCTCACCACCCTCTCTCACCACCCTCTCTCACCCCTCTCTCACCACCCTCTCTCACCCCTCTCTCACCACCCTCTCTCACCCCCTCTCTCACCACCCTCTCTCACCACCCTCTCTCACCCCCCTCTCTCACCCCCCTCTCTCACCACCCTCTCTCACCACCCTCTCTCACCCCTCTCTCACCACCCTCTCTCAACCCCTCTCTCACCACCCTCTCTCACCCCCCTCTCTCACCCTCTCTCACCCCCCTCTCTCAACACTCTCTCACCCCCCTCTCTCACCCCCCTCTCTCACCCCCCTCTCTCACCCCCCTCTCTCACCCTTCTCTCACCCCTCTCTCACCCCCCCTCTCACCCCTCTTTCACCCCCCTCTGTCACCCCCCTCTGTCACCCCCCTCTCACCCCTCTCTCACCCCTCTCTCACCCCTCTCTCACCCCCTCTCTCACCCCCCTCTCTCACCCCTCTCTCACCCCTCTCTCACCCCCCTCTCTCACCCCTCTCTCACCCCTCTCTCACCACCCTCTCTCACCCCCCTCTCACCCCTCTCTCACCCCTCTCTCACCCCCCTCTCTCACCCCCCTCTCTCACCCCCCTCTCTCACCTCCTCTCTCACCCCCCTCTCTCACCACCCTCTCTCACCCCCTCTCTCACCCCCCTCTCTCACCCCCCTCTCACCACCCTCTCTCACCCCCCTTTCTCACCCCCCTCTCTCACCCCTTTCTCACCACCCTCTCTCACCACCCTCTCTCACCCCCCTCTGTCACCCCCCTCTGTCACCCCCCTCTCTCACCCCCCTCTCTCACCCCCCTCTCTCACCACCCTCTCTCACCCCCCTCTCTCACCCCCCTCTCTCACCCCCCTCTCTCACCCCCCTCTCTCACCCCCCTCTCTCACCACCCTCTCTCACCACCCTCTCTCACCCCCTCTCTCACCCCCTCTCTCACCCCCTCTCTCACCCCCTCTCTCACCCCCCCCTCTCACCACCCTCACTCACCCCCCTCTCTCACCCCCTCTCTCACCCCCTCTCTCACCCCCTCTCTCACCACCCTCTCTCACCCCCTCTCTCACCCCCCTCTCTCACCACCCTCTCTCACCACACTCTCTCACCCCCCTCTGTCACCCCCCTCTCTCACCCCCCTCTCTCACCCCTCACTCACCCCTCTCTCACCCCTCTCTCACCCCTCTCTCACCCCCTCTCTCACCACCTTATCTCACCACCTTCTCTCACCCCCCTCTCTCACCCCCTCTCTCACCCCCCTCTCTCACCACCCTCTCTCACCCCCTCTCTCACCCCCAACGCACAATCGCACACAACGCCGTGTCGAAGACTGCCGAACTGAAACGACGTTAGACGATGCACGGACTTCAAGCCACACCTCCTTCCCGTCGGATCGGGTAAGCGTGAGGTTTTTTCGTTACGGAAATTTTGGATTTGGTCCCCGCGCTCAAGGCCCGCGATAGAAGCTATGCAATAGCTTAAAAACAAAGTATTAGTGTAATGTCCCACTGCTTGGCCTCCCACTGAAGATATCAGTGAGCATATGGCTCGGGTTTGAGATCACCAACCCGAATTATGCAAGCGTGGTCCTCCAAAGCATAATATGTTTGAGCAACAAATTTATTTGTAGATTTAAATTGGAACTCGTAAAACTTTTCAGTACCTTAGTAGTTTTATTTTAAAGTAATACTTATTCCTATCCATAAATAACAAAACAAAACCGCAATGTTGAATGCCTACGTTTTTTCTGACTACCAGCTGCACCTGTCTTCACCTGTCATTCCTCCGCATACGAACTATTTCCGAGAGTCTTTTTTGCGCGATCAATACATATTGATGACATCACTCCCTCAGGAAAGGGATAAACCACTTTACTAAACCGTTTCTGATTGATTTTAGTACTTTTTTTGTGTCGACTCTCGTTTGAGTGGCGCTTATGGAATTTTTAATGTTTCCGTGAGTTGAATGGGTGAAAAAGAATGTAAAGTTGACTTAACGCAATTTGGAGACATGAAATGCATAGTAATATATACTTTGACACCTAGATTTGACTCCTGAGTGTTGTCGCTTTAGTTTTCCATATAGGTACCTACACAGTGTTTGACTTCTTATGAGATAATCAAGTTTTAGGGCCCAGCTTCAAGTCCAAAGACATTACAATCCAAATGAGATATTTTTCGCTTTACTTCTAAGTATTATATCTATAGATCAATCGTTATGTTAGTAGGAGTTACATTTCAATAAAATAGCCATTAGCCATGAAATAAACTAACATACTTCAAAAGATGAAGAAGAATTGGTTTCAACATCGCTGTGCCAAACAAACTTTAGTTATAGATTAGGTATATTGGGGGTATAATAAGTCAAAAACTTAGTAGTTATATTTAAAGCTAAAGCCACAGTACTCAGAAGTCATTTAAAGGTGTCAAAGTAAATATCACTATGCGCTTCATGTCTCGAGATTGCGTTAAGTCTATTTCACTTTGGTTCCAAAAACGTTGTACAGACATCGCACCGCAGACATCTCTTAAACTAGAAGGCGTCAAACCGCAGACGCCAAACTTACAATACAATAGGAGGCGCAAAGTGGGCGCAGTGTTCACAGTAGCTTCACGGGTCGTTGGGTTCGGAAGGAACCTCGTGGGAACCCTCGGACCCTCACCTGCAGCGAGCTTAATTACTGAACCCTACTTGACACGATAAATACTCGTATGTTATCAATTTAATTACATACGTTCAGATTTGACAGATCGTGTGGCAGGAAATAAATTTTGGGTAAGAAGTATCTTGTGTACAGGTGAGAAACTAGCGCCCGAAAGATTGGTCTTTTTTGTTTTGATTACACGGCTCTTGTTAGGAAAGTAGATGCGTTTGGAAGGCTTGTTATTATACGTATTCGACAAGTTTCGAATAATTATCTTGGTATAGTAACGTGCTTTTGACACGTCAAAGATTACGACGCTATAAGTAGATGTCATTACTTTGCTTTGTGGAGGATTTTCGACCAAAGCTATGCTATACTACGTGGCTATACTACGTTTAATATAAGTAAACTCAGTTAAAAAGCATTAAAATAAAGTTTAGCGTAGCACTTGTCTTTCAAGGCATTCTAAAACTACACAACAATAGGTTAGTTGAATAAAAAATTGCGATTTGTAACAAAATAATAATTTAATATTTCACTACCTACTTAACCTTACTTTCCAAACTTTTCTGTCTTAACCGGTAACTAATAACCGTACCTGCGGCTGTAAACGATGCAGCAAAGAATAAAACGTACAACACACCTAAATATTCATTGAGGATCCCAGAGATTAACGGACTCACTACCCCTGTTAGAGACTTAACACTATTCGTAGCTCCTATTATAGTACCCCTTCTTTCATCCCCTGCCCTTCTAGTAATCATCTCTAAATGCACAATCCTACAAACGGTAGTGGACACAGCCAAAGGAATTAACAACGCAATAACCCCATAAATATTAGGTGCTAAAGCTAAGCATATTAAACTAACAGTTACTGTAGAAAACACGTGAAGGTTTCTTTGTGTGAAATCCTTATCATTTGAGTACAATTTGTTTATATAACCGATCGAAAAGTTACATATAGAACCGGTAACTGCTTGGATGGAGAATAAGTAACCCATGTTCTTAGGAGACAAGCCGTGATGAGTTTTTAGAAATATACTAAAGTTGCTGAAGTACAACATCAGACACATTGTTATCAACAGTTTGTACAGAAATATGTCCCCGAATATAGTCCAGTCTATCTTGTAGAACTCGTCGATGGATTCCTTCAGCGGTTGTTTGATGGAGTCCAGTAATGTTGGTGCTACAGTTTGTTTTACTGTCTTGCGTTCCTCTTTAACTTGTTTGTCGGGCAATGAGTTGGTTAGAACTGAAATAAGACAAGTGGTTTCATTTAACTTAGCAATTTAGAATATATAAGATATATTACAAGTGGGGATTCCTTTCTTAGATTGATTATTATTTATTATTATACTTATTTTCAGCCTGACTTGTGCTCACTGCAGGGCAAAGGCCTCCCTACCCTCTTTCCACCTTTCTCTATTGGTTGCTAGACTGCTTAGATTGCTTGAAATATTATTTATTTAAATTTTAAAATGTCCTCTTGTACAATATGTTATAAGTACGTATTTGTTTCTTAGTGACATTGCTTCAAACATGATTTGTTATTTTAATTTTAAAATGTGAAAAATTGACAATAAAGCGTGAAATACTTACAATATTCATTCCTATCCAATACATGCATGTAACTCACCATAATTTATCGAGTATATAACTCCCATGAGGGATGTGATGATGGTAAACCCATTCGCAGGGTATGCTTCCATTATATACCCCGAGATGATTGGTCCCAAACTCATCCCCAGACCGGACAGGGCCCCCAGTCTCCCGTACAATACTGTCTGATCCTGTTCACTTTGAACATGGTCTGGTGTCAGAGCCTTAGTTAACAGTTGAACTTGTTTAGTTAATCCTGCAAATATATAATTTCGATTAGTCCGCCATCAAATAAAAACGATTGTTGTGGGGAAGGGTGATTGCTGATAAAGATAGATAAAGTTGATTTATTTTGTACCCGTTCCCGCGGGAATTTCGGGATAAAATGTATCCCATGTGTTATTCTGATAATATACTGTAAAGTTTCATCCCAATCCCTTCAGTAGTTTTTGCGTGAAAGAGCAACAAACATACATCCATAAATCCATACATACATACATCCATCCTCCCAAACTTTCGCATTTATAATATTACGAGTAGTAGGAAGTAGGATAGGATAGGATTTAATCTGAAAATATTTCATGATACAAAAGTACCAACTAAATTATCTATTAAAAACTTGGTTTACTGCTGTGACATGGCATGATGATTTTAAACAAATAAAGTGTATTAAGGATTTTAGGTTTCATTCAAATTATGTACAAATTGCAACGTTGCACAGTCTATCTAATATATAAAATTCTCGTGTCACAGTTTTCGTTGCCATACTCCTCCGAAACGGCTTGACCGATTCTCATGAAATTTTGTGAGCATATTGAGTAGGTCTGAGAATTGGCCAACATCTATTTTTCATCCCGAAATTCCCGCGGGAACGGGTACCGTGGTTGAACTCCTCTGAAACGGCTCGACCGATTCTCATGAAATTTTGTGTACATATCGGGTAAGCCTGAGAATCGGACAACATCTATTTTTTATCCCGAAATTCCCGCGGGAACGGGTACAACGCGGGTGAAACCGCGGGGCGCAGCTAGTATGTACTCTATTTTTTCTTACTTGTCCTAAAATCGAAGAAGACTACTTCTGAAGAGAAAAAAGGTTTAGAGATAGGGTAAGAATGAAATAAAATCACTAAACCATTTTCCTCTTCAGGACCAAATATGAAAAAATAGAGTATACATCACCACCTTTAATTTTTGTTTTTTTATTGTTTTTAGTACATTTGACGAAGCGATTCAATGTCTTCCATCAAATCCACATAAGATAAAGATTAAACTAATGGAATAACTGAAAATCCTCACCTAAAATAACTCTTAAAGTTAAGAACACGAATACTGAAGATGTTATGCCCAAATAGAAATACGAGCACAGGACACACACCAGGCATCGCAGGAGCATTGGTTTTCTACCCCTCAAGTCGCTTAAACTTCCCTGTAATTAAGTATACGTTCGAGTAGGTTAGTGGCCAACCAAAAACCAAAAAGTTTTTAAACCGCCTAAAGGCCTCCGACATAGTCTCACGATGCCGACTAGTGTCGTTTAAGTCGATATAGAAAACTAACAGCGCCCCGCGGTTTTACCCGTGTTGTGTCTTGTCCCGGAGAAACTTTCGGGATGAATAGCCTTATAACATTCCGGTTGAATGTGGCTATCCGTTACAAAAAGATTCAACTCGGATTGGTAGTATCTTGGATTAACGCGTGCATACAAAAAAACGGAACTCTTCAGCTTAGTATAGATAGAATTAGATCCTATTGAAGAGACATAAAGTTTCTTCAACATATTCCATTCTTTATAGCACAGCAGAATATCGCTTTCTAGCTGTTTATATAAATAGGGAAATAGTAAAAATTGATATCAGGTCACAGTTTATGCTACATTACGTGGGTTTTCCTTTCCACTATCAAAGCGAATAAAACGTTTTATGGGTTATTATGTATGTTTATCGAAAAGGTGTTAAAAGTATCACCATTTGACCGTTTGCCATAATACGTGATAGTAGTTCATTGTTTTGACTTCATTGAGATATTGTTTCATCTATACTAGCTGAAGAGTTTGATATTTTTGTTCATTTGAACAAGCTTATCTGGAAGTACAGTCACGAGCATTAATTTGGGACCCACCTAAGGTTGAATATCGTGTATAATTTGGGACCACGAAGCTAGAACAAAGAGGAGTTGCCCTAAGCAACGTAGCACTGGGATTCAACTCGGTCCTGACGTTGTCATGGTGGGCGGAGCCACTTAGGCTCCGCCCACCTGAACGCTGTAGTATGCTATCAGCGTTCCTCAGGTGCACATGTGACGAGACTCGCAATAAAAGTGTGTTTTTTGCGTTTTTAACAAGAAAAGGATGAAGTGTTGTGTTTTACTATGTCAAAGTTACTCAGACAGACGTTCTGATAATATGAGTGGCATCTCATTTCATGTGTAAGTATTTTTTTCCCCAAATAAATATAAAAGTTCTAGAACATTCTCAGCTTTCAGCGTTATAATTCTACTACTTGACACTAGATGGCGACACATTTCGGAAGAAAATACATAAGTTTACGTATAATTTTGCAGTATTATATTGTAATAATAATACGTAAATACTAAAAACTGTTATACACTTAGTCCTAAATACCTTTTAGTAGCTAAAACAGTACTTTTATAGTTTTTATTATTATATTATTAATGGGCCGCCATCTATCGTCAACTAGAATAACTATTTTAAACTTCAGAAATATCCAGGGCCGTACTCAGATTTTTGTAAAAATTTTACCAACTAATTTAATTAAAAGTAATTTTAATTATTTTTATATGTTCGTTTTAGATTTCCATCCGACGATAATTTAAAACAGCAATGGATTACAAAACTTAATAGACCGGATTGGACACCAACAAAATACACAAAAATTTGTTCTTGCCATTTCAATGATGTCTTATTATAGTAGTTTATGCAACTGTCATATAAAGAAGGGTGTACCCGTGTTATATGCAGTTGCATACACTACTTTATCTTCACTAATGCAATTAATCAAACAAAATTTTAAAAACAAAACACATTGCGAAACATTAAATTCACGCGTACGTGTATTGTCACAGTGAACTTGCCGCCATTAAAATCTAACCAATGAGAGCGCAGCTGCGCGCGCAGGGCCGCAGGGCGCGATATTATAATGAGATTTTACGATATCGATGTGGATATTATAACATCATGTGCAATTGCTTAAATTGAGTGTTTTAGTTGTCTGCGCTATAACTGTAGTAATTATAAGTCAAGTATTGGAAACATAAATAGAATGTCACAACATTAGTGTAGATAAAATAAATAAATAAGTACATTCATGTGTTATTCTGTATAATCTATATTACTGTAAAGTTTCATCCAAATCCGTCGCGTGGTTTTTACGTGAAAGAGCAACAAACATACATCCATACATCCATCCTCACAAAATTTC
The DNA here is from genome assembly GCA_963082685.1 of Cyclophora albipunctata. Classification (NCBI taxonomy): domain Eukaryota; kingdom Metazoa; phylum Arthropoda; class Insecta; order Lepidoptera; family Geometridae; genus Cyclophora; species Cyclophora albipunctata. Next base: position 7,907,241 of record OY720121.1, on the reverse strand, counting down.
GCATAATATTATAGTAGGATGCAACAGTCTAGAAAGTGCATTTGACTCGCGTTTGCATCGATACAAATGCGCGTTGACGGCGCGTATAAAAAACGTCGTGTGCAAAGGCTCTTATTTTATTACAAGCTTTTATTTAGTTTCACCTGTCCCGATGTTTGTGTGAAATTAAATCTTGCAAGTTAAATTTGGTCCACTTCCCGGTTACCGATTGAGCTGAAATTTGCAACACATCTTTGGTTCTGATGACAATGCAATTAATTAGTTGTAGTCGGTATTGTTATTAATCTAAAATGGCTGCCCTAACAAAATGGCGGTGTACATTTTTTTCGTTATTTATATTCGTGATCGCGATTGCAAAAGAAAAAAATGTAACATGCTTTTATTTAACAAAAATTGGGTACGTGATAAAAACGCAAAGATTTAATACAAGGTGTAAAAGATACTTAGGTATCTAGATAATTAGGTATCTACGATATTATTGTGACGAAGACAAAGAAGCTTAATTTTTCGTTAAAGGTTGCAATGTCAGTGCATACATTTATTATCTTGTTTTAATTATTATTTTAGTTCATTTTATTAACAAATAATAAAAGATTGTTTAAAAAAAAAGTCTTTTCATTTGATTTATTTCCCTATAAAATTTTTTTGAAGCTGAGTTTTGAGTTCTGAGTACGTCCCATCACATTAAGACTTTTGACACCTAGTGTGAAGTAGCTGAACTACGTAGTAACATCAACATCAACCTAAACTAGTAGTTTTGCTATTAGCCGATAGATGGAATATTGAGAAGTGGGCGGAGCTTAACACCACCTCAGTGCCCCCTCACCCCGCAAACTATCACGCGTCGTTTCATAGGGAAATTGAATTACCACACCTCCTCTTTGTTTTAGCTTCGTGTTTGGGACCCACCTAAGGTTGAATATCGTATAGCAAACTTACGCTATTTAGAGCTAATATTTTATCGTAATATCAATGTCATATTGTTTACCATCGATAACTTTACGTTTCTATCAAACTAAAGTTTCGACCTTATTGCATTATGAATGTTCTAACAACATTTGATGGAAATGGGTCCCAAATTAACGCTCGTGACTGTACCAGTCCGATTTTTATAATTATTCTTGTAATAGATAGCACATTCAAGAGGAGGGTATAGGCTTTTGTTCGCAACTCTGACGAGAACGGACGCAACGCGGGTAAAACTGCGGAACGCTATAGTTGCTTTACTGAAATGTCATAGGTAGAAAAAGAATCCAACTAAAAAGCTAATTTCTTTATCAACGTTAACTAAACAAAAACAAATGAATACTTACTATGATTGGCGCTGATACTAGTTGACTGGCGGAGTACAGAGATCCCATGAGTCCTAAACTAATATGGCTGGCTCCTAGCGAGAGGAAATGAGTGGCCAGCTGGGGCATCACCAGGCCCACTGACATCATGTCCTGGAACAAACAAAATATGGTTGAAAGAAAAACAAAGACAGAAAAGGCTATTAACTCTCTCTCTCTCTCCCTCCTCCATCTCCGTCTCTCTCTCTCTTTCATATTGTCTCTCTCTCTCTTCCTGGCTATGTGTCCCACAAGGCAAGTAACTCGATGTATTATTAACAACTATGTTGAACTTCAAACGGCTCCAGCTCGGGTTTGACGCCAACCCGCAGTAAGCAATCGTGGTGATTAGGTATATGGCCTGCTGTCCCCGCAAATCTTGTCCCCGTTTACAGGGACAGCGGTACTTAAAATATGCTAAATCCTCCTCACTGGTCTGATATTGTTAGGTGAATGAGAGTTTTATCCCCAGCAGTGTGGGAGATTTCAAACGAATACATAACTTTTACACTTAGCTTGTTTTTCCTATGAGTTTAACCATGCCCTGCAGTGGGACTTTACGTGCTAATACCTCTTTATACTACTTAAGGTCACTTCAATAATTGTACAAAATGAGAACTTTTAATTTTTATAAATACAGGAACAGCACAGACTCTTACTCAACCCGGAAATATGTATATTGATTGATCCAGTATGAGTAATAGTTGCTTAATCTTAAAAATCTTCCGAAATGTCTTCCCTCCGAGATTTTACCGCTTATCCTTAATTAAACTCGTTTTTAAATCGCTAGTCGTTTTACAAATTAATCAAGAATCAATAAAAAAATGTACTTATACGAATACTGTCCATTGTATGATCTATTAAATAACAAAGAATTCATCTTATCTTTTCAGTTTTACGAACTAACTCATATCACAACTGTGTTTGGGTTTGACAAGTATGTAGGTATTTGTTTGTTATCAATTGCATTATCATTGATACGATCTATCACTGACTACAAGTAACTGTATTTACTGATTTGCTTCCGCTTCACTGGGTTAGTACAAACAATTTCCTCAAAGAAAAATACTCTCAATGCTCTTGATATGAAAGACTAGCAGCGCCTTGCGGTTTCACGCGCGTTGTGCCCGTTCCCGTGGGAATTTCGGGAATTCTTATAAATATAAACTTTCCTCTTGAATTACTCTATATAAAAAAACCTCGTCAAAAAAAAAACGTCAAAATCCGTGTTTAAGTTTATCGCGAAGAGACAGACAGACAGACGCGGTCGGGGATTTTGTTTTATAATATGTAGTGATAACATTCCTGCTTCCAGCTTTCCCTTCAAGAGGCATAGTTTTGATTCCCCGTGTCCCTATACTAATATTATAAAGACGTAAAAATGTGTAAGATTGTTTGTTCGTTTGCATGTCCGAGGTAATCTTGGGAATTAGCAGTCCGATTTGAATATTTCTTTCTGTAACAGATAGTCACATTTAATGGGAAGGTTATAGGCTATTTTTCATCCCAAAATTCCCATGGGAACGGGCAGAACGCGGGTAAAACCGCGAGGCGTTAGTATTCTATAATGCAACATAAACAGTTTTCTCGCAATCGCTATAGTAACATGCAGTGACGAATGAACCTCAAAATCACCGACGGTCTGACCTTGGTATGATTATGCCGATGTCGAGATTGTATGTGTACGTTATTTGTTGATTGTAAAACATATACTCTACTTGTATGTGTTCCTAGTAACACTACAACTGTGAATTTGTTATTTATATTTATTTACAGACTAGCAGTGCCCCGCGGTTTTACCCGCGTTGTACCCGTTCCGTGGGAGTTTCGGGATAAAATATAGCCTATAACCTTTCCGTTGAATGTGGCTATCTATTACAAAAAGAATTATTCAAATCGCACTGATAATTCCCGAGATTAGCTCGAACATACAAACAAACAAACTTACAAATTTTACCTCTTTATAATATTAGTATAGATGGAGTCATTGTACTCGTGTTTATAAGTCTAGACTGACAAAGCCATTGATACTTTATCCACGGCAAGACTTTAGAAAAGAATAAACATATTAAAGTTTATTTAAACGTTAAGAACGTATATGCTGGAGTTCTAGATAGACATAAAAACTTTAAGTATTGCTTAGAGACCATTTGACCTCTACTTACTAACGACATATTGAGGTTATATCTCAACGAACTTATTTCTTCTTATAACATCACGATGTAAACTACATTTAAAATAAAAACTCAACTCTTTAAACTCACCAACAAACTAACAGTCAACAGAATATAAAGCGGCGGTATATTTAACTTAAACATTTTGACTTTTTAACACTTTTCATTCACAAACCACAACCGAAATCACTGAACTATACTGCTATTTCATCACTTTGTTTACACTGTGAAAAGGTGCTTATGTAAAGTATTCATTGATAAATTGTTGATAAAATAACACACGTGGTGTCCGAACTCATAACGATACTGTACTGGTTGTGTATGTTTTAGTATCAGCTGTAGTTTTTGTCATGTACGGTATTAAATATAATCGAAGTGGCAAGGTCATTTAGTTTAAAGACGATTTTCACGTTATTTAAATGTTATAATGGTGACAGAGCAGTAAGTATCGGCATTTTTATCTTGTATGTTTTTATCTATTGTATGTTAGTAATGATTTATTAATATGTTTACTCATTGCTAGTTATTAGTGAGCCCAGCAGTGAGAGCTCAATACTGGTTTCTCTCATACCAGTAATTTCTTATAGAAAATTTAAATCATTTTATGAAAAAGATGTGTTTATGTCATTTTGAACCTTAATTTAAACTACGTACGACGTTTAGAAGTATTCTACTGCTAAATGATCTTATCAGATGTACCCACTCATAAACTCTATACGTGCGTTGATAAGAGAACGATAAGCTTTTAACGCAATACTAATATCTCTGCTCATTCACTTCTGTTCATTATAGCGAATTTTCAGAGAAATTAAATATATAAAAAATATCTTAAAACGTGTGGGTGAGAAATTATGCTACGTTGCTTTTCAAAATTTGACACTGAAAGTAGCACATCATAGCTCTGGCGAAAAAAGAATAACGAAACATATCATGACTCATCACTACATAGTATAAAACAAAGTCGCTATTTTTGTCTGTTTGTCTGTATGCTTAAATCTTTAAAATTACGCAACGGATTTTGATGCGGTTTTTTGTCATAGGTAGAGTGATTAAAGAGGAAGGTTTTTATGTAAAAAAAAAATCCCGAAATTCCCACGGGAACGGGCACAACGCGGGTAAAACCGCGGGGCGCTGCTAGTTTAGTATAAAGAATAGCAACAAAGCATATTATATATATGTATATACCTCTAATTGAATGACTAATTGAATCCAGTAACCATACTCAAATTCTTCTTCTTCATCGAGTGGATGGTCAACCTGACCAATCCTGGTGTCAGAGTTATTGAGCCGCCAAAGGCCTCTGACATGGCTCATGTAACGACTACTATCCGTAGAAAGTAACCGGGACCGACGGCTTAACGTGCCCTCCGAAGCACTTACATACTCAAGTTATTTCAAAGATGCATTTCGAAAGCCATGAGTAAAAATATTAATTGATATTTAATAGCTTCTTTGTTGATAATTCTAATTGTTATTAACAAATTACTTCGCACGATATTTTCCTATAACACTGTATGTAAGTGTGCATTTCTCTTGTTTCCCACAATTTATTAATAACAGATAATCACCGGTGAAATGTCTCCGTATCACCTATATTATTATTACGCGATTACGTTTCCGACTTTAAGATAATGTAGGAAGTGAAATATTACTGTTTTTAGTTAGATAACAGATTTCCGGATATTTAGAACACACACGGTGACTTGGGAATGAAATTGGAGTGCCATTACGTGTTTGAGCGCTTGATTGGAAGTAAATTGTTTGTTTACTTTGTCGTGTGTATTGTGTGATGCTTTAAAGTGGGGAACATTTTACCTATGTGTTTTTATTTGGCTGATGTCTAACGGTTTTTTGTCTTTATATTCACAGTAAAATATATTTAGTAAAACTGTTTTCCTATCACTCTCAAACAGTGGATTTGACTTGCTAAACAACTTATAAATAGATTTGACATTTGAAATAGAATATGATCTTTCTCACCATAGATACTATTGTAACTTTTTTCACTATGGAGTCTTTACTCGATATAGAGGCAATGGCTTAATTTTCTATGTATACATAGAGTACATACTTTTTTTCTATAATTTAACTAGGGTAAAATTCCCCTATTGAGTGCTACGAGACATTATCCGGTCCGATGCGCACTTGGACACACTTGTACCGTCAATGGGGTAAGCGTACGACTACACGCTTCATTGGACTGCCTTACACTTAATTATAGTGAGGAAATTAGGTCGAACACCATAAAAACTTACTAATTAGTTTCCTTTCATTGAATAGTTTTTCTTAACAATTAGTTATGAATGTTTTGTAATTTATGCCCTTAACATTTATGTTTCTCGAGCAAGTTAAAATCTTAAACAAAATACGTGTATTGTAAGAGCTAGTAGAAACGTTAAATATGTTTAAGATTGTAATCTTACCAAAATAACTAATTCATATTCTTAGGTGACGACTTAGAAATGAAAAATTAACATACACTGCCTTTTGTAATAGGTTCCTAATTAATTTTAAAATGAATTAATATGACAAGCGTAGGCGAAGCTCACAAAGGCTTTGTGACCGTTGCGGAGTGGGTTATTATGCGCACTGAACCAAGAACTACGACCTGCGGTGAGTCACCCTCCTTGGAGGTTTCAGACTGTCGCTATAACTAAAGAAAAAAAAACTCCATTGTTCGAATTTCGATTGTTAAGTTAGTCAAGTCGATTCCTCATGACTTCACCCTACTCTTATATTTTAAACCATGGCCTTCTGGATTTTATTCGAAAGAGGATTATTCGTGACATTTACAACGTTTTAGTCTTTACGATTACGCACGGTTATTAAAGTTTCTTTGAAATATTAATACGTTAAGGACTTTTTTGTTAATGCTTCGACTGAGATGAATGTTTATGGAGCATGTTAAGACGGATAACTGACTTCTTCTGATACATTGCGGGTGGTTGAAAGTAAATTGCCGCCGCTAAAAAAGAGCTTTAAATATATTAAGAAAAAACTTCATATAAAAGAATTGAATTTTGGATTCGAAACTAAACTTTTCTATGTCTAAAAATACAGAGTAGACAAAGCGTCCGACTTTAAAACGCTTTAAAAAAACTAAACTAGGTACTAATTAACAAATATTAACCTGCAAACTTTACCACGAAACTTACGTACAAATATATGGGAACAATCAAGTAATCTCAAGAAATGGAGGGTTACTTATTTTGTATCAAGCCGTGTGGGAAATTCAGCGAAGCGCGTCCGTTCCACGGTTCTTGAGCTATCTAATTACTGGTCAAAGGTCTCACTTGACCAGGGCGCAGCTACCAGGAACCCAGGAACTAAAGGATGTTCCTAGAACGCGACATTTCATTGTTAGGATAATGTCTTATTATGGTCAAGGCTCCATAGATTTTTCTCGCATTTAATTTGATTCTAAGTATTCACACAGTACCAATTGCAAATATTTCCTGGATCTTGAGAATGTTAGGCTATTGATAGCTCGACAATTATTGACCCTTTCTAATTATAGTTCACTTATTACTCGTAGTAGTTCGAGTGGTGGCCAACCCTGTTGTCGGATTTTTAGACCGCCTAAAGGCCTCCGACATGGTCTGACGATTGCAACAACCGGCACCGACAAATTAACATGCCATCCGAACCATGGTAACGCTCAGATAGAAATGCCACTATCGGCCACCCATCCAAGTAGAGGTCGAGCTGCACGTTGCTTAACAATCGCATTGAGCTAACATCGCTTAGTCAAACTACGCAAAATAACATAGATACGAGTATGTGTCATTTGATATTATTTGTTCATTGGAGGAAATTGTTAATTATGTATACTTTCTTCACGAAAGCGCTGTTTAATATAAAGCTACTTCGCCAAAAGCATCAAAACAAGAACTTTGTATTAACATTAAAATTAAATGCAAGGAGTTATAAGTATAAGTGTGGGACCGCGGTTTTCCCTCACTTCCCGCTCTATGTTTTTGTGGTTAAGCAGTAAAGCATAAAATGTAATAAAACTTTCTTTTATTACTATTACAGACAACGTAATACTCTATCACTATTACTTACACTTAACGACTTAAGAATTAACTTTAAGTGTTAGAAATTGGTGATAAATTTTTATTTGATTATTGGTTTTAATAAGAGTAGGGGTTCAAGTAATGATCTATCTATATGGTTTCACTTTTAGCTAAAAATCCTTATCAGCTTTCTTCTATTACTTAATATAAAGTAAATAAAGACACTTTGAAATCCCTCAAAAATAAGTAAATATCATACTGCGCACTGCAAGTGAATTACAGAATGATAAAATAGAACACGATTTCTTTTCTAAACATTTATAACTCTAGATAGATTTATATATTTCTGTTCTATAAAAGTCAAGTCAGACTTCCCTGTTCAGACTCAACTTTTTATCAACTCTATATATAGACATGGTAGTAAACTTTTCCATAAATATACCATTGTAGTGATCCATATTTGTAGGACATTGGCGATGTTTTCCCGCGCGGCGCCGGCGCAGCCACGCGCTAAGCCAACGCGACCGTCTCGTGGGAAATTATACGTTATTATATCTTACCTGGTTCAGGTCAATTGATAGAATGTTTTATTGTGTGCGAGCTATCAGCCTACTGTATGGTGTTAATTTGATAATAATATAGCAGCGCCCGCGGTATTACCCGCGTTGTGCCCGTATTCGTAAGAATTTCGAGATGTAAAATAATAGAGGCAATATAACACCCAAATATTCATAAACCTTTGACCTTTCAATCGTGATTCAAATAACATTAAAAGCAATTAGTTCGTCTTTCAGAAGTGTATTTTGTTCAAATTGCGATAGTTTTCTCCAACAAATTGAGTTAAATGGTTCATTAGAGTTTTTACGATCAATTTAGTTCATTGGTAGAGCAAAGGTCGATAGCCTTATAACAATGGTGGTTAAAATATTTCGCGCCCACTTTTATAACTAAACATTTTAGATGTAAATGAATAACCTATTTGGGTTGTAATATGTACAGAACATCTTTAGTAAATTACTAGCAGCGCCCCGCGGTTTTACCCGCGTTGTGCCTGTTCCCGTGGGAATTTCGGGATGAAAAATAGCCTATGACCTTCCCGTTGAAAGTAGCTATCTATTACAAAAAGAATTATTGAAATCGGACGGATAATTCCCGAGATTACCTCGAACATAACAAACAAACAAACAAACAAACTTACAAATTTTACCTCTTTATAATATTAGTATAGATTAGGGACATAATTATTATGGTGCCTGAACACAAGAACTGTGCCATGGCGTCTCGTACTACGCTTGGTCCACCCCCATGTCGGGAGAAAGGGCCGCCCACTGTTAGGGGAGGAATATCGCAAAATTGCTTACCACCTTATTCATAAACGATATTTAACTTAAACAGTGATTTAAAGTGTTTTGTCTCTTTCGCTCTTTGACAAATAGCGTATGTTAGAAAGGGACAAACAATTTTATAGCTAAAGGGCTGTTAATAAGCTTTTTGAATAGGGCCCTTAGTGTATACCTATACGTACATTATGAAACCGTATACCAAGTTTCAAGTTTCTAACTACAGTACTTTCGGCTGTGCGTTGATATATAAGTCAGTCAGGTTTGCCTTTTATTTAAATACTAGCAGCGCCCCGCGGTTTTACCCACGTTGTGCCCGTTCCCGTGGGAATTTCGGGAATTTTTTACATAAAAACCAGAGATGTGAAAAATAGTTTAATAAATGTATTTAAATACAAAATGCAAATGCATAGTTGTTAGCACTATTTCAAATCGAAAACTAAATAGTTTTAAATAAAAGTATTTAAATGCAAAATGCAAAATACGTACTTTCAAAATAGGTTTTGAAAATAAAATACCTTGTTAAGCTTATGCACTTATTATTTTTATTTAACTGATTTTAAAACTAGTATTTGTTCAAAGTTTTTCTGGCTCGCATGGGCCGCAATGTTGGCATTATTGTTCTAGTTGACAATAACAACACTACGATCTCGATCAGTGCGTTCATAAATAGAGTAATCTTGGATTTAAGAATGAAAAAAAAGAATGAGAAATTTAAGAATTATGTAGTGATAGCATCGTAATGTAAGACAGTGATGGTGATGTCCAATATTTATATCAATCCAACGTAGCATAGGATAGGAAAGCTACAGCGAAGTCTCCATTAGTCATAGAAGTCATAGAAGAAAGTTCAACATATCTATACATATAATAAAATTGTAGAAAAGTGCTGTCTGTACATTGAAAATAAAAATGAAAAAAATAGCAGGGGTTATTGTTATGTCGATGTCGAACCCAAAAATGTAATCAACTTTTTTTTTGTCTGTTTGTCTGTTTGTCTGTTCACGCTAATCTCAGAAACGGCTGATCCGAGTTGGATGCGGTTTTCACGAATATATTGTGGTATGCTTCAGTTATGCTTTAGTGTTTGTTTCATGTCAATCGGTTCATAAATAAAAAAGTTATGTCAAATTGAAGAATCACGTCGAACACTATTCTATGCTTATATAGGGTCATTTCGCCAGTTCGCGTCCATTTAGTGCAGTTGGCAAGTTTGAAGGAGAAAATAAAAATGTTCCAGCACTAGTTTCAATGAAAAATTTATGTAATGTGTTCATTATATAGTCTATTATAGGGTTCGCTTACAGTTTTGTTCGAAACTACTTGTGTTTTTTTTATAAATAGAAAAACTTCAAAAATAGGCGTCTTACCCACTTTGCGTCCAAAAAATCTAAATTGCGTCCACCCATAGACCATTTTGCGTCCACCAGCTAAGAAAAGGAATGTAGGGGTGATATTTTTAGATAATGTAAAGAAAAATTGTATTTTAACAGATTCTTTAATTCAATTAAGATTCTCAAGAATATTTCGTTAGGTCCACGTCTGGTACATTTTCTTTCTCAGATTCCACATCTATCGACTCTATCGTTTCCTGTGTAACTTTTATACTCTTTTTTTTGTTTCTCGTTCTTGATCTGCGCTTTATCTTCGTAATACTTTCTCCATGCAGAAAAAGATATGGCTGCTGGAGTCCTTTGATTATTAGGTTTCCTTGCTTCTTTAGAAATTCAGGCAGCATTAGGTGGGTTTTAAATGGATCACAGGTTTTTTTGGCTTGAATCGCTAACAGCTGCGGAAGATGGTTGTACCTACTAGAGATTTCTTTAGTTGCATCCAATTCTAAAATATTACTATTTCGTTCTATTGATAGTTCCATAAGAGACCTCTCGGATTCAGTTTCGATAGAAATTTCTGCAAAGAAAACTTCAGCAGGGAGAGTGTTATTAGTTTTAACTCATAGTTTTAATTTTTTAAAAATTCATATTAATTTATTAAATTATAAAAGATAAGAAATATATTTTTTATTATTTGAATTTAATGAAAAAATGGACGCAATTTGGTACAATACTATTTCCTTGTAGGTATAGTTTGCGTCCACATGTGATGAACGGTTTTTATTTTTAATTATCTTTTTCTACAATCATAATAACGTGGACGCAAATTGCTCATTACGATTGCATGATAATAATACATAAATAAAAAATAAAAACAAATTCCCTTTTTTAATTTTATCACATAAAAATAAAAACTAACTAAATCATAAATAGACGAGTTCGCGTCCATTGTGGTCGCAAAGTGGAAGTTTTAGAAATTCGGTGTAGTAATTCGCGTCCACCTTATTTTAACCGTTAACTTTTAAAAAAACATGCAAATACATAATTAATATTACTCCTTTTTTCATGATTTATGTCTAGAAACAGCTGTGTATTCTAAAATACGCATAAAACAATAAAATACTTACCACCAAACGCGCCCCTGCTCACTATTTTTTTGCCAACATTTCGCGCGTTTGCGCTTCTTTGTTGAAGAACGGAAACTAACTATTTTTTCTAGACATGATTGGTTTAGCTCACAGAACTTTTGTCTATTTCTATGTGCCTCTTATACGATTAGGTATTAGCGGTAACGACTTTTCGGTGATTTTGTGTGTTAATATACCTATTTTCGAGAATTTTTATAGGGAGGTCCGAAAAATGGACGCGAATAGGGCGCTGGACGCGAACAGGCGCAATGACCCTACATAGGCACCATTAATCTCCGCAACTATTTGACGGATTTGGTTGAAATTTTGTACCGACATATTTTAGAGCCTGGCGCAACATAAAGACTACTTTTTACCGCGGGAAAACATCCGTTTCCCATGGGAATCGGTAGTTTATTGTTTTTTTAACGCCTGTTCCGGTCAACGAACGACGTCGATCATTGTTACTAGATAGGTAAATTACAATCATTAATAGAATATGTTATAGCTACTTATTACCTTGGAATTGACTGGATTACCATGGGAAAAAAATTAAAAGGGCTCATCTAAATTAGGTGAGCCCTTTTAATTTTTCAAAATCGTTCAAAATCAGGCCGCCGGCCTTGCCGCCGGGTTCGTGCCGTCGGGCCGGCGGCTTTGGTGTGTAGACAGCTTTACAATTTTGGATTGGGCTGCGGGCCGCAAGTGACGTGTCTGCGGGCCCGCAAGTAGTAACTAAAATAAAATAATAAATTAAAGGACCTTGGGATACTATGGAGCCCGGGCCCAATGCACAACAGTGACACATGACCTATGTACAAGTCACTCTTTGACGGTCATAACGAAATCGACGGCCAACTCGGTGTTTTGACCACCGAAAAAAGAGTTGGGCTTTGTTATGGACCATAACCGTGTTCTCTCGCGCTCAACAGTGACATGACCTATCCCAATTGAAAGGAAAAGGGTCCTCTTTTTGTGTCGGTTTAATAAAAAAATGTTTTAAACTATATTTCACGAAACTTAATGTGGCAGACTAAATTCCACGCGAGCGAAGCCGCGGGCAAAAGCTAGTATTAAAATAAAACGCTTACCTAATGTCTAATAAGCTATTAAAAATCCAATTGATTGGGCGTTCACCTGTCGTTTCGTATCAAGGGATAATCTTGGTAACACTAGACATATTTTCATTTTAACTTGGCCTTTAATCAAACCAATTTTCTTTTTAATTAGAGCTCTATGTAAACTGGTTGGATTGGCTATTTACATTTTGGAAAAGACCCATAAACCACGAGACGTCAAACCGGATTGAAACTTATGTATCTGTGTTATACTCGTACTATAGTCTATAGCCTGTTATACTGGATGTGTTATATTAATTGCCATTAAATCCACTTGGTGATATATTGGAATATCATTCACGAGCGATTTGGGGCATTCAGATACGAGTATCTTAATAATTTATAACGCGTTTAAAATGTATTATTTGAATATGAGATCTCTCCATGTTATGAATTCGAATTATGGGCATTCGATGAGTTTTTTTATGTTTCTATAATTTATGGCTACCTATTTTGTTTAGATAAAATATGATACAAATATGAATATTCTCCGTATTTAAGATGTGTCATTAAATTTATCTCTTACTCATACATATTAGGAAGCTAAATTTAAATTTGAAACTTATGGATAGGATAAAAATTTCATGTAATCCGAAAGCAGTGACAACAAATTCCCACCACAGTCACTACATAATATGATGAGACCATACGTAGAAGACATAATTATCTTGTGGTAAATTATTTAGTTTGACCAAGCAATGTTAGTTCATTGCGATTGTTAAGCGACGTGCAGCTCGCCCTCTACTTAGATGGGTGGCCGATAGTGGCATTTCTATCTGAGCGCTACCGTGCTTCGGAGGGCGCGTAAAGCAGTCGGTCTCCGTTGTTGCAATTAGACCAAGTCGGAGACCTTTATGCGGTCTAAAACTCCAACACCAGGTTTGGCCACTATCTACTCCACAAGAAGAAGAAGGAGATTATCTATTAATTTTTTTTTTTCTGCAGTCATTCAAAATTCGAACATCGCAGAACAACCATCACTAACCCATATCCCTTATAACCACAGCTTATAACTAATTGAATATTTTATCTGTGTGTTGATCTTTACGGTCATTGTCTTAGTTCGTAGTTTCTGTGTTCTGTGAATGGCGCGGAGCGTGAGAATCGCGTGTCGTTCTGTTTGTTATGACACCCGCCGTTTACCTAGTACCGCTGATTACTGGAAGGAAACGGACTCTTAACAATATTGACCAATAAAATTGAACAAGACTTTTCTGCGTAGTGATAGTTTTTGAATGGTAGAGATTATTTGATGTATTCCTAATTCCTGTTACCATAAATTGCAGTAAGTACTTCGCTCTTCCGTGCATAATATGGTTTATTTTTACATTAAACGTTCTATTAATAAAGACGTGATTATTATTCTCTTTGTCTGTATGTAATATTTTTGAATCTGTTTTCCTGGCGAAATAGGGTAAAAGGTTGAAAGGATTTTACAAGCATAATTTATGTTGACTATCTAAATATGGTATGTCAACCATCGAAGCCAGAAGGTGTCTTGTAAATATTACTCCTGAGCCACTAACGAGCAATACGCTCGAACGGTCCATAAATATTGCGTTAACTATTCGTGCAGGCGCTCAATCTTAAAATATATCCACTTTATTTTTATGTTTTAAAGATTTTTTTTGAGTATAAATATTCACGTAGTACATTAATCCATACTTTATTTATTATATGCGATTAGTGCTATTCATAAATATGCAAGTACATTTACAATATCGTACTCTAGTCTACTTCATTGCATATTTTGTAACTTATAAAGCTATCCTTTTTCTTAAACAATAACCACAAAGGTTGGTATTTTGGCCTAGACTAGATCAATTAATATATGTCTTTTAATATTTGTTATCAAATCTAGACTATCTTATAAAACTTGTCTATATCTGACCGCCATATTTAGATAGATAAACATTTAACGGTGAAAAGGTTTTCGTCTCCCAATTTAAAACTGGTTTGAAATATACTACGACTTACTACTAAACTAACAATCGCTTGCGTAGTTTTAAACGTATACCATAATATGCTTTATAACATATGCTATTCAGATCAATTTCCCTTGTAGGTGGTATTGTTTTGGTTTCAAAAGCTCCAAGAGTGAGAGAGTAAGGAATATGTTCAAACTGAAATGCTGTAAGAGTAAAAGAGACGGATATATTTATTTAAATTAACCGTTTGAAGTGTTAAAAGTTAAGGCTTTCGTGCTTTCATCATCGGCTGGAGTTTTCAATAGTTATTGTTTTTGAGTTTAGAACACGAATAGAAATAATAATGTTTGGCTTTCTAAAAGATTTTAACTTTAGAAACAAATAGGATTTACTGAGTGAGACTTATATAAGATTACTTTAAATGAGGTTGAGTAAAGCTTTCAGTGAGTTGAATAAACTATATCAAGGATACCTAGATATCTTTAGGAGTTATGGCCAAAACGCTAGTCTTTGCTCTTTCTATAATTTTTACTCCCAAATGTTTTGTTTGAATTTTTTTGACCAATTTTGTAGTTCAATTAATTATCCTTATTACTTAACCTATTAATCCTTATATTATAACGTATTATGCTTTACATTCTTTGTATAATAAACTAAAACAAGAATAGAAAACTAATTTATATGATAACATCGTAAATCGATTACTTAGATCGATTATGATCTTTCCAATTAACTTGAAACCTCTTTAGAATTAATCTTCTTACAAGTTTTTTTTTATTTACAAAGGGTTGGAATAGGAAGCGTGAAATTTAAAAAAGGAACAAATGACAAACGGAGGATTTACGTTACGGAATGCCGTTTTTAAAAAAGTAACAAAAGATATTTTATTAAAAGTACATTGATTGATTGGTTACTGAGTTTCTTAGGTCATAAAAGAGTTTTTGTTGAATATGTTTACTATTCTTGTTGTAGACTACAGTTATGAAAAGGATCCCTAATATGTATATTAAAAATAAATTAATATGAAACTACAGTAACAATTTATGAAGTACGTTAATTACAATATTTAACAAAAATTTTAATCATCATAGCTTCAATTCAGTCTTGAACTCCACACTCAAATAAGTATTTATCACTACACCGCAAGAGTCTTATTAAATAAACCAAAACACAGAACCGTTGAACTGTTTATTGCCAAAAACCCGTCTATCGTTCAACATACAAATAGATAAATTAAAAGTGGTGTACTCATTCCTAACACTTACTACTGGTAGAGTTAGCAGTCGCCCAGAAGGCTCTATTGCTATACATAAACAGTAAGTAAGATCGAGAAAGTTTTTAGGTTTTTAGACCGCCTAATGGCCGACAATCGATTTTTATGTAAAATTATATTATTAAACTGAACTAGTATCGCGTATGCTGTTGCTATAGGCGTTAGTTTACATTGAGTAAGAGTTTACCAACTGTGTGAGGTTATGCCGCCTTCTGATCACCCATCCAAGTATAAGCCGAGCTACAGGTTGCTTAACAATTGCGATTAGTTAACATCGCTTCGTCTCGCTTTATGATACTAGTAGCCTACAAAAAGTAGCCTAAAACCTTTCTTTAATATCGTTATCATCTATACAATCAAATCTGGAAGTTTCAGGAATAAGCGCATAAAAACAAACAAAAATCAACGTCTTTAAGCTATCTCTATATTTGTACCGATATCTCAAACTGGTCAACTATGAACTTTACTCATAATACTTAGTTACACCATGCGTATGATCTCGGGCAGTGTTATTAACGCGATTCCTTCTACATTCTTTAACATCGAGAATGTGGTTTTATTTCTATGGCTTATTATAACTCGGCTTCTGGCTGCTCCCGATAATTCAACTTGAATTAACTACATATATACACTATAGCTTGTAAGATAAAATACTAACGGGGTTCTTGTAATGTAGGTTTTATTTATAAAGGAAAAAGACGTGTCTATTTATTGAGACCCCGTTTTAAAGGACTTCTTTGGCGACTTGCTTATATTTTGTCAATTATACCTTCTCCTGTCTCTCTCTCTCCCATCGGCTATACATTAACCTTTGATGTTGATATTTTAAGAATTTTATATGCTCTTAATGTTAACACCGCTCCTTAAACGAAACAGATTTTTAACCGACTTCAAACACGGAGGAGGTTCTCAATTCGGTGGGTATTTTTGTTTTTTGTATGTACACCGATTACTCTTAGTGCATAGTGTTTGAGTTTTTTGGGCCACCTAGCCAATGCGTCTAGTGTCATTTTTAAATCCCAATTTTCACTTTATAATGATTTGATTTCGATTAACATACAAATAAGGTATTTCTCATTTCAAAATATATGTAACAAGCAGCGCCCCGCGGTTTTGCCCGCGTTGTGCTGATCCCGTGGGATTTTCGGGAATGTTTATACATATAAACCCTCCTCTTGAATAACTCTATCTATTTTAAAGAACCGCGTCAAAATCCGTTGCGTATAGTTTTAAAGATCTAAGTATACATAGGGACAGACAGACAGACAGACAGACGGCGGAAAGCAATTTTGTTTTATATTATGTAGTGATAATGCTCCAAAAAGTGGCTTTCATTCTAGGGTAGAGTAATTTTAACCTAATAAGATACTGATATTATTAATCCAATTACCTTAACCCTTATGTTATTAGCTCCCATTATTACCTGATAACTATACGAGATCGAAAAAGTGTTTGATCATAATTGGGTGAAATTACCACCATTAGGCACGAAAGGGTATAAAGAAGTTTATCTACACTAATGTTGTAACATTCTACTTATGTTTCCAATACTTGACTTATAATTACTACTGTTATAGCGCAGAAAACTAAAACACTCAATTTAAGCAATTGCACATGATGTTATAATATCCACATCGATATCGTAAAATCTCATTATAACATCGCGCCCTGCGCGGCGCGCGCCCTGCGGCCCTGCGCGCGCAGCTGCGCTCTCATTGGTTAGATTTTAATGGCGGCAAGTTCACTGTGACAATACACGTACGCGTGAATTTAATGTTTCGCAATGTGTTTTGTTTTTAAAATTTTGTTTGATTAATTGCATTAAATAGTGAAGATAAAGTAGTGTATGCAACTGCATATAACACGGGTATTAAAACACTCGTTACTATTATGAAACTCGCTGCGCTCGTTTCATAAACTCACACTCGTGTTTTAATACCCTTCTTTATATGACAGTTGCATAAACTACTATTACATTTCTTACATACTACGAATTATATAAAAAAAATTATGAAGAATAGGATTTTGTACCAAGGTAACAGGGATAGTATTTTAAAAGAACTTGCATATTAAAACAACAAGTACTATTAGAAAAGAGCTTGGGTAACTTATTATATCGAGTAGAAAGTTAACCAAGTATGAATTCTTGTCTAAAAATCAGAGATTTTTATTCACTGCCATGGTAAGGAAGTGGGTAGTAAAGTAAAAAAGATTTTATTAATTAATTAGCCTGTAATGTCCCACTGCTGGGCAAAGGCTTCACATCTCACTGAAGATATCAATACAGTGAGGAGGACTAGGCATAATCACATCGCTTGCCAAATGCGGATTGATCATCTCAAACCCGAGCCAACATAAAGTAAGAAACATGTTTTCTCTAGACCCGGGAATTGAACCCGGGACCTCAGCTTGGCAGGCGAGTGCACATACCACTAGACTAGCGAGGCGAAGGCCTCTCATCTCACTGAGGATATCAGTACAATAAGAAGATCGCACATAATCATTGTTTCCCCTTTTATTACGGTATGCATTGAAGATATGACGCAAAGCTCACTTTAGCTAGTAAGTCACTTATAAATATAGCTTGTAAATAAAATATGCATTACTACCAGTCTTATATGGACAAGGAATTTAAAGGCACCTGTTTTCAGTTTTTGTTTTCTTTGCATTTTATATTACAAGGTTGTGTTGGTCCATGAAATTTAATGTACTTTTAATTTTGTTATTATTTATACACGTGTTCAAGTTTTATCTAATGTTGTACATCGTGAATGAAGTAAACTTAATGCTAAATAAATATTGTACATTAAAAAATGGTCAACTCTGACACCAGGATTGGTCAAGTTGACCATTCCACTCGATGAAGAAGAAGAAGAAGATTGTAAATTAGGAACCAAATTTGTGTTCATTTCTTTGCTAAGTGATGTTTACATAGTCTACTTTAAAATTAAAGTCTAAGTTGCCTAGTGGGTTGATGATCTCAATCCCGAGCCATGTAACATGATCTGCTAGTTTGTCACGTGTTAGTACTTCAGCCACGGGCCCAACAGTACATAGAGCGTGAAGATATTGTCTATGAGTACTCGGAAGGAAAATGTTCTTCATGGTTGACGCCTTCAAGCAAAAATGTGAATCATGTAGTCGCCACGTGGTCTGGATTAGTTACTGGTACTCTGCTTATAAAATTATAGTTGATATGTAGTTAGACGAGAGGTCTTTGCCTAGCATTGGAGTATTACAGCCTAGTTATTGAGTTAGGATAACTAGGCTAGTACTAGTCAGCGCGGATTACTTATGTCAAATTGTTTAAATTCCCATTAACTTAGTACAAAAATTTGTCAAATTCACCCTTATACGTGTATGGCAGAAGGTTGAAGTTTCGTTTAAACCCTCAAAAAGACTTTCTGAACACCGTAACATCTTTAAAAACATTTATGTCAGTACCTACATATTTAATCTCACGTAACAATGTGCTAACTGACATCTGCAAGTCACATTAGCTCATGAATTAATTTTTAACACTTTCCTTTCGAGTTGCTAGTTTTATGTATGTTTATGTATTGTTTATGTACGTGAACTAATAAAAACAATAATGGTTTATGACTTCAAAAACATCTCCCATTGTATAAGAATATTAAGTAAACTAATGATTGTTTTGCAGTACCACAACTAGTTAATCACCAGCACTGACCAACTTTTTAATAAATATTTAAAAATACTCTATTTGTCCACTGACTGACTTAATAAATATTAAAAACTAAAGCTACTTGTATTGAAACATAAAACAGCAAGGTGCCTATCCATTAATACCTTAAGCGTATTAGATGTGTCATCGTGTCATACATTCGTTAAGATGAAGAAAAAAACGTATGGGGCTATAGAAAATGGAGTTTTTATTCAGAAGGAACACCTGCTTATACCCAATATTGGAGCAGGTATAAAGATTATACTTTTTGTTAGATGCCAGCAGATATTATTCAAACGTGTTGTTTTTTATGTCAAAACAGCAGTTGGTGCATGTTGTTGAATAGTAAAATGTGCTAAAACTGTTTTAATGCTTATTGGATGCAAAGGCTTGTATTGGGCTCTTATTACACTAAGTAAATACATTGCAATATTGATATAATGAAGTACTTACCAGTGTTTATGTAAGTGATATCAAGAGGAAAAAGCTCGTAAAGATATATCTTGGACTAATGCATTATTAATGTCAATTAATGTATCAAAGCACCTATATAAAATTAATAATAAGTAGGCACTTTCCCAGTTCCCACACAAAACAACTTCCTTAAATTACTAAAATCTTATAAAAAACATAACATGACAAATCGAGTCTGCTATTACCTAGAATGTATAACTCATGACAAGTTTATAATAAAGGCAATTATTTTGATATTTTCTCCCTTCATTCCCATGATCCTGAGGGTCTGAACTCAACAAAATGGCGGCAAGACAACCTTATCGTAGCAAGCGTGGTAACGTTGTTTTAGTTCTGGTTACGACCACTGGCGGTCGTGGCGCTAGCGTCTCCACTACGTATTATCGAAGCAGCACTCCCACGTTTGTTCTCTCATAGTAAACACTGCTTGCTTACGCGCCAGTATATTCTATTCCCATGGACATTAGATATTTGTAAACAATATGAATGTGCGTGCAAATATAGTGTTGTGATAGTGACTGTCTGGATTGCGACTGAAAATGACTAAGGCTAAGATGACTCGGAGTAGTGCGTTGTACCACAGTGCTAAGGTAAGAACCTTATTTTAACCGTATTTTAATTATCATTTTGTCAATTAAAGTGCCTTTCATTTTGAAGGGTGATCTCTCAAGAATGTTATTTATACGTAATGCCCTTCACTCACTTGGTTTTGTTTGTTTCTACTGCATAAACATAATAATTTCTGTATCAATATTTTATCGCTCTCGTGTTAAAATTCGTAAAATGTGCCTGCAATTTTGGCGAAGTAACTATGAATCTCTGATTATAATTAATTTACTAAGAAACGTGATAACAAGAAACCAACGTGTTATTTTACTTAAATGTTAAATACCTACAGAAAAATCTAGTAAATCCGCATATAATATTCGTAATCTATACTATTAATATTATAAAGCTGAAGAGTTTGTTTTGTTTGTTTGTTTGTTTGTTTAAACGCGCTAATCTCAGAAACTACTGAACCGATTTGAATAATTCTTTCACTGTTAGATAGTCTATTTATCGAGGAAGGCTATAGGCTACATTTTATCCCGAAATTCCCACGGGAACGGGCACAACGCGGGTAAAACCGCGGGGCGCTGCTAGTGTTATATAAATTCCAAGTTTATTGTCTGTTTTCCATTTTAAACTACATCGTTTATATTCAGATAAGTTTGAAATTATGTTCCCTCCAAAGCATTGTATATGTAATTTGATCGCAGCCGGTTTCTCGGAGTTGGGTCGTGGATCTCGATCCCTCCTCTCCCTGCTCCCTGCCTTCCAACTATAGCCTTCGTGCCTCCAATTTAAAATAACCGATTGCATCTCACACAGAACGCATGAAAAAATCAGACACACCCTAATAATACCTGTATGATTCCCCGAACGAATTAAAATGCTAATAAACATATAAGTATTCGCAATGCTAACTAACATTCGATACTCAATTAATTCTAAATAGTGTAATTAATATGAAAAAACTTCGTCTACTTTTTACGCATACTACGCTTCTACGCTCGGGAGTAAAAGACATCAACGCGCTCTAGAGCGAGACGACGACATCCAAATCTTGTTTTCGTACGCGTGCGAAAGAGATAGAAAGTGACTTATAGTCATTTTGTTTATAGCTGTACGTAAATTATATGCTGGGATTTATACAGGTACATTTGTATACAGGTAGTGGGCATTGCACGGATGGCCGGTCTCCCTATTTGAAAAGGGATGTGCCATTACAGGGCACGATTTGACCAACGTTTAAATTGAAGTTTTAACTTTAAACTTTAGGGTCTCGCCGTTTCGGACGGTGAGTGCTAATGGAGCATGAACAAAACCGCTCTTTTACTTTACTAACCAAGATTTAGAATGTTATTAGCATAGAGCAAACGAATGTACGATGCCTATTTACTCGTAGCATTTAGGGACTCTATATTCTAAGTATCGAATCGACCTATGATCTCATAAAACAGTTAGGATAGTAATCAAAAGCAATTACAATCTGATCCTTCATTAAATTGGAGTTAAACTATAGATAATGAATGGATTGGAACATTTTGGCGGTAAAAAAAGTAAATTGGCTCCGATGTGTTCTTGGAAATTGGGCACACTCTCTTTAAACGGGTTTGGATCGGTCATTCGCATTGGGTTTTCGACTTGAAGATTTTTTATTGCTTATATTCTATTCATGTTTATATGTGTTACCACTAGATAAGTTTACGAACCTGTACCTACTCTATACAAAGTTATGTTTGCATGTTTATTGAGAATGATCTTCAATACAAAAAAAAATATTTCGGAAAGGTAATAGAAACACTTATAAGTTGACATACAAACAGGACCATTTTATCAGTAAACATCTAGATACTAAATAACCCTTCATGATTTCGCAGTTTCTTCAGAACCTTAATAGCGCAAAATAAATGGAAGATTTACTTAAACTTACTTTAAATAAAAAACTACATTTACCCAGTTTTACCAGAAACCAACATCCTCAGTCTCAGACAATCTTCTCATTGACACAAAACCTGAGACTGCCCGCGCAGAAATTATACAAATTATTGGTTACGTCTGCAACCGGGATAAATGATGTTAAATTGTAATTTTCATAATTGTCCACTACCGTTAAGGAGTAGTTATTCAGACATGTCTCTTGAAGTAGGTGAAGTTAATGTTACAAATGAAACGAGTTGTTCATTGATTGATATGTTAATATATCTTGGTTATCCGGGTATCTTTGCGATCTGTTTTTCCTACATTTACTACCGTTTAACATTTTTGCGATAGTGTAAGAAAATTATACTTGAGTCTCTTTTAAGAATCAATCGCCTTAAACTTGTTTTGAAGGGAATTTCGTTTACGGAATATTAACCTAACATGTCCTATTATCAACTATCTGAGATTCACAAACACAACAAATCTTTTCAGCTATTTTCACATACAGCCATTTTTTTTAAAAAGAAGACATTGCGTCAATAAAATAATGTTTAAACAAAAAAAATCCTAGCGTTAATAAAAAAATAGTTAACTTTCTTTAAAGTCACGTACACAATTATATTGTCAAGTGCAACAAAACGTAAACAGCTATCTATGTACTATGTGTTCCGAGTAATTGACAACTAATATGCAACAAGTAATGTATCACAACCGCTGACATAAGATTTAATATTACTAACAATAGTGCATTGTTTGATTAAAACATGATACCTAAGTAAACCTTTTAACCTAAGTATATTTTTATATACTTAGGTAAAACATTATGCTTGTAGCTTCTACGCGATTAAGAAAAATTAACACTATCAGCGTAGAAATATAGTGTTAATAGGTAGTCCTTACGCGTAAAAGAAAAAAAAACAAAAAACTATAACTTCTCCGTTGAAGACGGTTATCCCTACATATTATAAAACTAAGTCCCCGGCCGCGTCTGTCTGTCTGTCTGTTCGCGATAAACGCAAATACTACTGCACGGATTTTGACACAGTTTAAATAGATAGAGTGATTCAAGAGGAAGGTTTGTATGTATAAAAATTCCCGAAATTTCCACGAGAACGGGCACAACGCGGTTAACACCGCGGGGCGCTGCTTGTATTAATACAAAGGACGAGCTTGAAAGTTAATTGAAAAAGATCTTTGAATCTTATAATAACGATTATCTACTTCCAAGCTGTCAAGCTTCACCTCTTTATAATGCCGGACTACCATACATATTAGCATAGACTAGAGATTGGTGAAACATTTAACCGTAAACCAGCTAACCGTGTCCCCAACACACTTATCTACGGCTCCAATACATACTTTACCTAATTGCAAGTAAATTAGTTCGTCTGACCATCTGATTGTAGGTATACATGACTGGTGATTAGAGTTTAACTTGTTAACTACGTTACGGTCAGTTAAGACGGGTCTTTGAACTCTATAAGGTTAGTTTGTTAACTAAAAAGTTAGAATAGGCTAGAGGCCAAGCCTGATATCGAACTTTTAGACCGCCTAAAGGTATGCAATATGATCTGACGATTTAACGTGCACTCCGATACACGGTAGCGATAGAAATGCAACCATCGGCCACCCATCGAAGAAGGGGCCGACTGCATGTAACTTAACAATCGCGTTTAAGTTAATATTGCTCAGTCAAACTACGACAATGAAAACGTCGACAAATAATCGCACATTGACAAAGTACCGAGTGATTGTAATACAATAATTAACTAAACATGTAATTTAATTACAATATTTTGCCAATAAGATATCCGTTATTAACAAATTGTAATATGATTCATTTTACCAAGTGACGTAATAAAAACGTAACTGATTATGTAAGTCATAGGTAATATCTAATGAATGATAGATAAATTATATAATCATTAGTCTATGATTATATATCCATGGTATTAGCTATAGATAGCTTAACGGAGCGAAGTTTGATATCTTTACATACAGACAATGTCGAAACTTGATTTACTTTCCGAGATATTTTTATTAGTTTACTAAAGTGAGCTCAGTTTATTAGGACCGATTGTAATTCTGTAACTTTTATATGAAACTAGCTGCGCCCCGCGGTTTCACTCGCGTTGTACCCGTTCCCGCGGGAATTTCGGGATGAAAAATAGATGTTGGCCGATTCTCAGACCTACTCAATATGCTCAAAAAATTTCATGAGAATCGGTCGAGCCGTTTCGGAGGAGTACGCGAACGAACACTGTGACACGAGAATTTTATATATAAGACTAGCTGCGCCCTGCGGTTTCACCCGCGTTGTACCCGTTCCCGCAGGAATTTCGGGATGAAAAATAGATGTTGGCCGATTCTCAGACCTACTCAATATGCTCACAAAATTTCATGAGAATCGGTCAAGCCGTTTCGGAGGAGTACGCGAACGAACACTGTGACACGAGAATTTTATATACTCGTATAAGAAGATTACTTATCTAAAAAGTTGATAGGATATAAGTTCTTTGTTTAAATTAACGTCATGACCTCTATGGTGATTATTAATGACGGCTTTTTGCAATAAAGCTATAAGGCGTTAACTAAGGACTACTTTCTTCAATAAAGTGATTACCTAATTCATTGCACTATCGCTATAGGAGTGGCATTTCCGCCGAGGAAGTGCACACACTATATTTTGATTCAAATGTCTGTTTCCGTTCGGTCATCATTGACAACACGCAACCATTATTATATTTTCCCCTGTTTTTGATAATCATGATTTTCCTCTTTCATTTGGTTAATGCGTTCATTTTGCTCACGAGAGGTTTGATTTGTGTGGAATGGAAGCTCTGTATTTAGTTTTTTCTTTCATTTAAATGTCTATTATTTTATTTAATTCTTTTGCCCAGCAGTGGAACGATATAGGTTGAGGAAAAAATATTCTACTATTCTATTACTGCTACCTATCTCTTCATTGTCAACTTATCTACAGCATTTTTTTTAATTTATTTAGTACTAAATGCCAAATGAAAAGCTAAATAACACTTAGATGTGGTATAACAGCAATAAATACAACTTATAAATAAATACTTAACGAATTCATTGATAATCCTTATAAAGGTTAAAACAATTTGCAAAAAAAATCTAAACTTGTTTTCCTCAAAGCTTATCTCAACGCTTAATTAAGAACACAGATAGAAATATAAAACAGAATACATAATAAACTTTGCAATTTTGTTAAAAGAATAAATCGGCAAATTCAAAGAACAAACATAACATGAATCAGATTAAAGACCGATTAACACATAGGTACATAGTAAATCGTGTGAGCTGCGATCTTCCCACGCAAGGCAGTAGGCGTCAAATCGTACTTTTTACTCTACATTATAAATTCAATATGTTAAACGCATCACTGCTCTCCCCTGCTCTAGGCAATGCTTGAAAAACGTGTGTAAACTGACCCTTCTGTACAACTCTTCTTTAAAGATCGTAATTAAACCATTCATTTAACACCTAAGTAAGGTAATCTATCATTTACAGCTATTTCGCAAACATTGATCATTGAATCGCATTGGTCATGGTGATTAGGTATTCTCTTTTTGTAATTTGTGTAAATCTTTTTTAGGTTTCTTAATTTGATTCAATTAATAGATTTATTTTATGACTTAATTTAATGTCTTCCTTTCGTTGATTTGATTTTTTATAATTATACGTAAGTACTTAAATGAGAGAGTTTTTGAGGATGTACGGATTATTCACGCTAAAACGGATGGACCAAATTTAATATTGGCACATACTGAGTATAAAATATTGATTTAGACAAAGAAGTCTTTTTATCCCAAAGTTTTAAGGGAATAAATTCATTGCCAAAGGCACGCTTAAACCTATAACATACTACGAGTAAAGTCACCACAAATCGTACACCTAATAAGAAATTAATTAAAAGCAAATGTTTAATATGAACACAAACAAATGTACACATATGTTTAAGTACCGATACATTAAGATAACATTTAAAATAAGTACACAGTGAGTATTCGAGACTCGTCCAAGTACCGTTACGTTGGCTACCCATGTCTCAAGAATACACTTTTCGACATTTAACTTATTTGTAGGCTGCTATTATTCTTATTAAGTTATTTTTGTTTTGCTGAATGAGGTGACAATTTTCTTCATTATCTGCTAGCATGGTGTTACTTTTATCTTTAATTATGACATTAAGTTTGACTTGTTATTAGACCAGACCTGATGGTCCATGACCACATTGTAAAATATATTATTTGGTACATGGTACGCATTATATGTTTGTAATAAGGCTGAAAATCGCGCGCATTATTTTGTTTTTGAAATTTATTTAGACGTACGATATACATTGTACAATGGATTTGTCTCATGCAAGCTGGGCCTGAATTTACGAAGTTTACTTCTTTAGATACAATAATAATGAGTCTAGTTTGGAAATAGAGAACCGAGATGAAGAAATGGAAGGACTATAATGTCTTCAATAAAACACCAAATAATGTTATTTGTGTATTTAACTTTGTAGTTAGACCAACCAGTGATTATATTAATAATTAGTAGGGTAGACTGAATGACAAATGCTTATAATTAGAAACACGCGGGTAGTAAGTAGGTAGCATATACAACAGATACATAACCAATATGTACTATACTTAACCAACTGACAACCATTGCTCTATCTATATTCCCCTAACATATTTTTATTTCTTTATTTATTCATATACATTTTTATTATATTTACACAACACACAACAAACATGCAAACAAGGCTATATATCTTATCAATTCAGATAAAAACTCTTGTTCCGAGAAGTGTATTTCGTAATATATATCTCAAAGTTCCATTAGCGAGAGTTTTTATCTATTTGTCACGAGCCTTTGTAAACGTAGGCTGTGTACACACAGTCACTGTCAGTCTTTTAGCGGAGATGGTATAAGTTTTAGATTATGCAGTTTGTGTGCATCGGGTCTTATAGTTTCTTTTCTTAGAAATATAAAGGTACTTACTTACACTTTGAAGACACCATCAAAGTGTACATTTGTTTGTTATGTTATTTAGACTACAATAGATAAAAACTTAACGATGAAGTTTGTCTGTTTTGGGGTCAATTTTGTTAATCAATTGAGTTTCAAGTTATGCTGGACTTTATTTTTCTAGTCCGCTTAATAACATACTCTGCTAAAGAATTTACAAGTAACACTATAAACAAGTCTAGTGTAACAGTTTTAAAGGTACGTGACTCTACCAACCTACTGGCAAATGGCAATCTATTCGGAGAAAGGAAAATAAACTGTAATGACAATGAATTACGTTTCATTTTTGCAAAAATAAAAGCAGTGTCAAGTGTTTAACCCTTCGCACATCTGGGCTTCCGTTTTGACGCCATTTTTTGAGTTCCGTCATAAAAGGATGCGCTCATTGCATCCTCATTAAACGTTTTTTTTTTGTATAAATCTAATAGTTTAATATGTCCTGAGAAATATGTTCATATTCTCATGGCAATGGGTTAATATATGTAAAGCACAGATTAAGGGTCTCGTCACCTACGTTTGTGATCATCAATCATATCAAAAGAAGCACAGCAACGATCATATCATAAAACTAGTCGAAAGTCATTGTTAAACCTAGCATCGTTCGGAATTTTAATCCAATTTAAACATATGTTAAATATTATTACTGGCTATCCGCCAAGCTGCCAATTGTTTTTAAAATCGGCTGAATTAGTGACAAACAAAAAATATCCACGAATCCACTACATAATTTTAATACATTGATTCACACATTTCGTTACACATTGTCACAGACTTCATTCATAAAAATATTTATTTAAATAAAAAAGGCAAAAACTTGTTCAAAAATGAAGTCATTATGGATTTACCCGCCATAAAAGTATCGTGAGAATCAGATTAATATCAATATTTATACCACAGACCTTGAGGAAACAAGACTAGATTTAAAAATATGTTCTCATCTTTGGACCATGTTCATATGGTCTAAAAATACCGACATCAGGGTTGGATAAGTGGGTATTAACCGCCTTATTATCGAAATTTTAATAAGACTTCCATAAGTGGTCTTAGATATGTACTTCAAAGCTGAGTCTGTGTTTGTAATTTTCTGACACCTAATAACCGAAGAAAACACCAGTCACTAATTGAGGAACACAATTCAATTCAAATCTTATTGCTTATCAAATATTTACATATTAATAATTCGTAATGTAGTTTCTATCAACACCTACCAATAACACTACCCAACATTTAGATTGCAAGCGAAATTTCATAGGATCGTTTTATGTGTTTAACTGACTACAAAGCTAACCCTGACTATACAAGAAGTTCGGTAAAGGGCAAAAAGGTCAAAAACTGATACGAAATAATTATTCCGACTGGGTATATTTTGTTGCATCTGTTTCAAACTCGTTGAGCACACCTGCTTAAAAAACAATCGCGAATAATATGCGATGCGCTGCAAGCCAACAGGTGATCACAGTAACTTATGGCACATGAATTCAATGCAACATCTTTGTTGCGGACGACGAACCCTCTCATTAAACCCCCTTGTAAATATTGTAAAACTATTGTAAATAAACCCCGTAGTCAGTTTAGCTTAGATTCTCTCTTTTAATTTGTATAGCGCTATCTCGCTCACTCGCGCGTGTTAATTTAATCATTGTATGTACAGCAAGTTGCGGGCACTATTTGTGTATATATTGAGGCGCATTTCGCCAGTAAAGGTGGACCAACAACGGTGCTCGCAGCTTGCTCAAGAAATCTGGAAGAATACACAGAATCAGAATAAAGAAGTCTTATTTGTTTATTGGAAAGTTGGTGTTTGATTCAAGAAAGAAACCCCTCGTAGGCAGGCAGGAACTACACTACACGTACAACACCAACAGTTTATGGTCCTTCGAGCCGGATAGCAAGACAAGAATCCGTGAAGACTTGAAGATCTGCAGAACAGCTCCAGCATTACGTCACTAGTGGTGCCGTCATACCCTAGTGAACGTAATTGTCACTCCACTGGCGTGTGACGTCACGGCCCCGCTACACGGGTCGAGGTTCCAGTGAAGAGGCGCAGCCGGGCGTTATAAGAAGAAATATCTTCGAACAGGAGGCGCTGGGTTGTTTTAAGAAGATATTCCAAGGAGGATTGAGAGCAGCTGGGCGATTGAAGCATCATCGGGAAGCTGACTGAGTCAACGAGGACAAGACGTCGCTTCAATAACGCGTGTTACGCGGCCCGAGTACTACTCCACCTAACGGTGTCAAACGGGGTGGTACTTTGGGTTAACGTCTACCCAGACGGTGTGGTGTTGTGCGGCGCCACCAACCTGAACAGGTTGAACAGCACCTGACGCCAGTACGTTTATAGCCTGGGTCGAGGGCCGGACTGTAGGCACTGCTGACTGTGTCCGGACATTCCAGCCGGACATTTAGCACCTCGATCCTTGTATAGACCACTGCTGGGCAGACCCCCCCTACCTCATCCCCCCGCATTCCATCCCTGAAGGAGCATATCCCGGCTCACCCCGGGCCCTCCTGACGGACTGTTAGGGAATAGGGACTGTTAGGGAACGTTAGGGACTGTTAGGGGCGTCAAGTGCCAATTATGCCCACAACGAGGAGCCCACCACGAACGAGGCAGCGGACTGCGGCGTCATCGACGCCATCCACCACACAGCCACCACCATCCACGTCCACGGAACAGCACCGTCCACCGCCGACCACAATGCCGACCGGGCTTGGTACGTCGAGGCCGTTCACCACAGATCGAGCACAGCATGAAGAGGACCAGCCGCAACAAGAGGTCACCGAGAGACGACGAGCGCCCTCAATCCAAACTGTGAGATCAAACACAAGTGCAACGGCGCGCATTCGACAAGCGGAGTACGAAGCTGAGGAGAGACTAGCGAGGATACGGAGGCAGCAAATGGAAGTCGAGGCATCACTCGTACGCAAAAAGCTGGCAGCTGAAGTTGCGATAATTCGAGATGAGACAGACAGAGATAGCCGCGCCGGGTCAGACAGAAACAGCGATACACAACAGCGCGTCGATGAATGGATGCACCGGAGCGCGCCCCGTGCCCGCAGGGAACATTTTGTTGCACGGGGGGAGCGCAATAAGGAGTATTTTCCTCCGATGAGGAGATACACTGATGGAAGACAGGAGCGCACACGTCAAGACAGATCACCTAGCTGTGGAGGGGTTATCGACCATCGAACTACGCGTAACCGGACTCCGAGCCGAGAAAGGGAACCGCGGCGTCACAGGCGATCGCACAGCCGGGACGGGATTGATCGATTAGCCGATCGTTTGGAGCGTATGACGCACAACAATCGGCCGTCACGACAAGCGCAAGATCTACCATCATTTTCGGGAGCCCTGAATGAATGGTTGCCGTTCAAAGCTGCAATGGAGGAGAGCACCGCCATCTATAACTTCACGCCTACTGAGAACTTGTGTCGGCTGAGGAATAGTCTACGGGGGGAGGCGCATCACGCCGTTGCTCAACTATTACACGTAGCCGCGAACCCAGACCAGATAATGTCAACTCTGGAGCAATGTTTTGGGCGTCCAGAGATCATTATGGATCAAACTATCAACAGTTTGAAGAAAATGCCACGCGTGGGCAACACGGCTAAAGAGATGAACCGTTTCGCGTTGAAAATACAGAACATCGTTACCGCATTGGAATGTTTGGGTAATGAATCAATGTTAACGAACGAGTACTTGATTCGCCACACATTAGAGAAACTGGATTATAGCACCCGCCGACGCTGGTGCGATTTTGCAGCGGAACGAGGACGCGCACGGGAGCCGCAAATGATAACTTTGGCTCGCTTTCTCATGCGAGAGGGAGACAGAGGATTACGTTTCCTGCATGAACCGGACACGCAGCCTACATATATGGAGCGGCCAACATTGGACAGGCGGGTCAAAGTTAACAAGAAGTCAGCCGCAGTTTTCGTCACTATGGATAGCGAAGCGATTAGAGACGAAGTTTGTTACTGCTGCGGCGAGAAACACGTTACAACGAAGTGCCACAAGCTGATAGCGATGCCCACTAGTGAACGTTGGGAGTGGGCAAGGGAAGCGCGCATGTGTTATCAGTGCCTTCGAAGTAAACATCGGCGCGATAAGTGCACGAATGCACGAAAATGCGGAATCGACGGGTGTAAGAGAACTCATCACACATTGTTGCATAGCGATAGCAACAAGGAGGCTAGTGAGCGAGTCACCGTGTCCGCCGTTAACTTCAAGGGTTCGAATACGTTTGGGAGAGCTCTATTGAAGATTTGTCCGGTAACTCTAAAGACAGATACCGTTGAATTGGAAACCTACGCGTTGTTGGATGAGGGATCGACGATTACGCTCATAAATGAGAAGTTGGCGCAAAGCTTGGGAGCCAGCGGGCCGCAGAGATGCCTAAATATATGTAGCGTTACCTCACAACAAAAGGAGCCGGCGAGCCGCGTAGTACAATTGGATATTAAAGGACGACAACAAGATACCTACCACCGCATGACTGCGCGGACCGTCGGTAATCTCGTTTTGGGAAGTCAGTCCATTAATAAGGAATCGCTCAACAGACCGCACTTGCGAGGACTGCCTATCGAGGACATTTGTTACGAGAATGTCAAGCCACAGATTCTGATTGGAGCAGACAACTGGCATCTCATAGTCACGCGCAAGTTAATGGCCGGGCCGAGGAACGAACCCGCTGCATCGCTCACAGAACTGGGGTGGACGATACACGGGGCGGCGCCCCGCCACGTAGTCAAGAACGAGCAGATTTATCACGTCAGCGAGCCAAGAGTGGATTTACACGAGCTAGTAAAGGCGCACTTCGACATCGATTCAATAGGGATAACATTGCAATCGAGACCGTCAGCAAATGACAAGCGCGCGCTGACGATATTTGAAGCCACCGTACGCCGCACCGGGGAGCAGTACGAGGTTGGTTTACCATGGAAGAGCGATGACGTCATACTACCACCGAGTTATAATATGGCGTGGACTCGCTTGAAAGGAATTGAAAGAAAAATGGATCGTTCAGAAGCATTCAAGACCGCATACACCGCACAGGTTGAGAGTTTACTGGAAAAAGGTTACGCCTCGCTATGCGATAACCCCGAGGAAGGAAATGCACGGAATTGGTATTTACCTCACTTCGCAGTAACAAACCCGAACAAGCCGGGGAAAGTACGTATGGTGTTCGACGCGGCGGCGAAAGCGAATGGAGTTTATTTGAACGATATGCTGTTAGACGGACCGGACCTGCTTCAAACGTTGCACGGGATACTGTTCAGATTCCGCGAGGGGCCCGTAGCCGTGACAGCCGACATAAGGGAGATGTTTCTGAGAGTGAAAATCAGAAAGGAAGATCGCGTGGCGCAGCGTTTTCTGTGGCGCGGAGAAGACCGCCGGAACCCGCCACGCAAATATGAGATGAACTCGATGATATTCGGAGCGAGAAGTTCGCCGTTTTTAGCACACAGCGTGCGCAACAAAAACGCGGAGGACAACAAGGAAAGTCACCCCCTCGCCTACACGTCAATCACGTCAAGCCACTACATGGACGACTGGGTTGAAAGTTTTGACGACGAGAAGACCGCAGCGCGAACAATGGCCGAAGTAATCGAAGTACATCATAGAGGAGGTTTCGAGTTAGCCGGCTGGGACTCAAACCGACCTAATTTATTGCGAGATATCTCATCAGATAGCCGAGCACGAACTCCAAAGGAGCTGGGAGCGAACGCGCACCCATATGGGAAAACGCTGGGAATACTGTGGCTACCAGATACCGACGAGTTGAGTTTTAACACTGCTTTGCATAGAGTACCCGATGACGTCAAAACTGGAAGACGAGAGCCCACCAAACGCGAGGCTCTAAGTACCGTCATGTCTCTATTCGACCCGCTGGGATTGATAAGCCCGTATACGATCACGGCGAAGATTATACTTCAAGGTTTATGGCGCCTGAAACTTGGGTGGGATGAAAAACTGCCCCCTGAAGTATGTGAAGTTTTCAACCAATGGCAAGCCGACCGCGAGTACATCGAGCGTCTACGTATACCGCGCTGTTATCAAACTGGGAGAGCACAGCAGAGACAACAACACGTATTCTGTGACGCCAGCGAGCTAGCTTACGCCGCCGTCGCGTATTGGCGTTTCAAGAAGCGTGACGACACAATCGAGGTGTCCCTGATTGCGGCAAAAGCAAAGGTGGCACCAATGAAAGCTCAAAGTATACCGCGTATGGAGTTACAAGCGAGTTTGATCGGCGCCCGATTAGCGAGAGATATTATCAAGGAACTTAGAAAGGCACTAGAGGCTTGGAAGCCTACAAATAGAGATTTTTACCTCAAAAGGAGAATTAGCTGGAAGTTCATTGACCCGGGGGCGCCTAATCAAGGAGGCGCGTGGGAGAGATTGATAAGGACGTTCAAATCATCTCTGAACACTATTCTCAACAGAAAAACTGTACGGGAGGAGGTACTGTCAACATTGGCCGCCGAGATCGAATACACGATGAACGCGCGACCATTGACTCACGTGTCAGTGAGTCCCGACGATCCCGAGGCACTGACCCCCAACCATTTCTTGTTGGGTACTGCAAACGGAATGCCTCACATTGGAACATACGACTCGGCGAACAGGCAGGTGTGGAAAGCCGCCCAGGGGTTGGCCGACGAGTATTGGAGGCGATGGACGCGGGAGTACCTGCCGACATTGACAGCGCGAGGAGAGTTACATCGAGACACCGGGAACATCACGCCGGGAACAATCGTCCTAATCGTAGACGGAACGCTGCCCAGGAACGTATGGCCATTGGGAAAAGTCATGGAGACGTATCCGGGCCCGGACGGTGTTGTGCGAAGCGTGGATGTGTGGACAAAGGGTGGCATTTTTAGACGCCCTGTCGGGCGTCTAGTCGTCCTGCCGGTGGAGAAAGGCTGCGGGGACCTGCGCCGGGGGGAGACTGTTGCGGACGACGAACCCTCTCATTAAACCCCCTTGTAAATATTGTAAAACTATTGTAAATAAACCCCGTAGTCAGTTTAGCTTAGATTCTCTCTTTTAATTTGTATAGCGCTATCTCGCTCACTCGCGCGTGTTAATTTAATCATTGTATGTACAGCAAGTTGCGGGCACTATTTGTGTATATATTGAGGCGCATTTCGCCAGTAAAGGTGGACCAACAACGGTGCTCGCAGCTTGCTCAAGAAATCTGGAAGAATACACAGAATCAGAATAAAGAAGTCTTATTTGTTTATTGGAAAGTTGGTGTTTGATTCAAGAAAGAAACCCCTCGTAGGCAGGCAGGAACTACACTACACGTACAACACCAACAATCTTGAACACACTTTAACACTGCAGTACACGCGCCCTAATTTTGTAATGTTTTACTCGCGTGGGGTGAATATTAAGACCATTTTAATTTATCTCTTTTGAGATGAATATGGTAAAATATCAAATAAAATGCGTTTAAATATTGTAATGTATTTATTTTTTACTCTAAATAATATGGCACTTTATAAAATAATTAAATGAAAATAAAAATAAAAATAAAATTTAAAAAAGGAGAAAAATCTCATGGATTTTTCTAAGACTCCAGATATTATCGGTTCTTTATTATTGTTTTTAAATATTTTTAATTATTTTGATAACAATATTGACAAACTAGGACTTGATGGTCAGGACAAATGCATTTATTGCATGTTTTGCAGAATTTTGAAGCAGACCGATCACGTGATCTTGGACAATAAGCACATCGACCACTTTTTCCTATTCTTTGGACATTCCGATCTGGATTTGGTTCAATGTTACCGCCTTGCTGTTTTAGGAGAATCTGAGCTTTAGTTCTTAGTTCGCGTGGAATATTTTGAATACCAATTCTAAAGTTTCCAATTATACACTCCTCTTCATTATTTTCTTCATCGCTAGGTGCGATATCGCTATCAACCTCGACATCTTCTTCTAACCAGGCACATATCAGTTCGTCCATAATTACTACAAATCTGTAATAAATAATACTCAGAATATAGTAAAACATACAATAGTCTTATAAAAACTGCAAAATATCTGAAATAGATGATTAATTAAAGCAATACTTACAAGAAACACACCAAATCGATCGTGATAATTTGTTACGCCGATACTCGCATGGGGTGAAATTCCGTCCCATGCACTTTCTGGCCTTTTTTTTTGCCACTTGCGCCCGCGTCGAGTGCCGGCAGCGCACTGACCTTGAACCTTATTAACTTGACTAGGATTACACTTAGCGACGCGATGACTAGTCAAATATTTTAAACAATATTGGAGAATACATTGGTCTGGGGCGAATATTCACCCCGCGCGTGTACTGCAGTGTTAATAGATGTTTGGGCCGTTCGTTAATGTTAACTGTATTTTTATGTCAATGAAGAAGTTTTCAACGAGCTGTAATTTCTATTTTACAGCTTGTCAATTGATTACTTACTTAACACACAATTGTATTTTTACCTCCTGTTAAAACTAAAGAAGGTTATCAATTCAAGTGAATAATTTGTATCGTATGCGTCAAAGTATATCTGGGAATTTTAGCGCGAAATAGTAATTCCTCATAATATGATTATATATCTTTCATATATATACTAGCTGTCCCGCGCGGTGGTTCCACCTGCGACCCAATAGATGTCGCTAGTGTGAATCTAAACCATCCAGGGTGCCACCCAAACGCATACAAAAAATATATATTCAAATCGGTCCAGCCGTTTAGGAGTTCAGTGACGTGCACACGACCAGTAGAATTATATATACATATAAATATATATATCATATCAAATATTAAAATAGATGGATCTATATCTATCTATATATGTATCTTAATATATTATATTAGATAGGATCAATCTATCTGCTAATTTTAGCGCGAATTAATAATGACCATCTTCATAATCTTATCGCCATCTTATTCTATATTTAATATTTTATGATATTAGTAATATTTATGTCTAATTAAAACGTATAAAATGTTTTGCATAACATTAAATATGATGTTTAATATCACGTCGCGACATTTGTGGGCGATTAAAACGGAAATAGTGGGCGGTGGCTATTATAACGAGAGGTAGTTTTAAAACCCACTTGGTTATGAAAATGTAGAGCTTTGTATAACGACATGCATTTTAAATAAAAGCAATATTAATAAATATATTACTTTCGTTGGGAAATACACTTTAAATTAGATCAAAACATTTCAATTATAAACATAACATTGTTAGACATCCATTTACAAAATACCATCTTAAAATAAGTATTAACACCAAACCATTTTAAACTTTAAAAGATAAGTAAAAAGTAATTAAGTTCGTGTAGGTTAGAGGCCAACCCTGGTACAGGACTTTTTGACCGCCTTATGGCCTCAAACCTAACGATTGAAACAAGCGGGACCAACAATTTAACGTGCCCTCCGAAGCACAGTACCGCTCAGATAAAAATACCAGATGAGATGGGTGGCCGATAGCGGCCACCCATAAAATTAGGGGGTGAGCTGCACGTTCCTTAACTACAGCAATGAATTAACATAGCATACCAAAAGTACGCCAATTGTTGTCGAACCATTCAGGAGTAATATACAATAGCATCAATTTCTAAAGACAGATGTCAGAAAAGAACCTACAATTATAATTTGTATCTTTCAATAATAAGATGTAAACACTGAATTAATTTTATATATAGCCTTTTATTGGCATGTGGCAACACTGGAGCATAGTATTGGCCACTTCGTAATATGGGGGTGTTTTTTGCCATGTCACATGACACACACCTGACGCCTCTCGTGCTACGAAACAACTTATGGCACTCATTGTAAGTCATAGGCCTTAAGGGCAGTAGCTTTAATTATTGGTGACAGTTGGTGGATTTAGGTTAAAAAGCAATGAATTTTAGACAGGTTTATCAGCTTTTTTGTCTCGTTTCGTTACGTCTATTATTACAAAGGGACACTCACTATAATTCATTCCAAGCTTGTTTTTAAAACATTAATAAGACGGGTACCTAGTTATTATTAATAGCTCTTATACCTACTGAACACCTGAAAACCTTAGTACCTGAAATATAAGGATAATTTTAGGTTAACATGAGGTTAAATTCAGTACTGATAAAACCCCAATACATCAATCTGCTTCAAAGGACAAGTCAAATTGTCCGTTTCGGTTATTTAATTCGTTAGACCAAGTCAGTGCCCTTTAGGAGAACTAAAAACATCAACACTGGCAAGGCATGATATATGCAAAGACAAAAGTTTTATCTTCGATTTTCGTTTTTTTCGTTTTTAATACCTCTCTCTTTCTAAGTATATGAAGAAAAGAGACAACAGATAGAAGAGATTATATAAAACAATAACTTTGTCTATGCGTGCATCTTAACCTAGAGTTGACCACTTACGTAAGAAACAATACTGGTACCAAACTGTATCACGATATTAACACTCCTTTATCTCTTTCAGGTGTTGTGGCACCTGGACATCTTCCGCCGCAGTTTCCGCGAGCTCTCCGGCCACGCCTGTCTTGGACCCTCCTGCATTTTCTGCGCACTCAAGGTATGTCACACATCTACTTATATGGAGCTGGTTTGAATAGTGCCAGTTGATTGGAAGAGGGTAATAAGGCCTTGAAGGGTCATCATGCACCACAGCATTATTTAATGTTCTCTGCACACTTAGTCTAGTCACTATAAAATGTTATACATACCTACTTTAAACCAAATATATATTATTTTTATTGTCAGTTTTTGTAAGGAGAAAAATATCATGATACTTAAAAAGGTTACATTATACTTGGAATACCTTTTTATTCGTACTTCTGATAGTAGCTACAGGCTATAATTTAGTTTGAATAATCTTCAGAGGCCTTTGGCGGCTAAATAACTCTGACACCAGGATTGGTCAGGTTGACCATACACTCGATGAAGAAGAAGAAGTTATCTTCATATCAAAACATGTTACTTTAATGAATACGTTCTTGCTTTGTTAGTAGAAAAACAAAAATCAGGTTTGTTACAACTAATTAAAAGTATTTTTAAAAGTTACGCAACAACACAAACCTAAACGAGACAGTAAAAGTAGTAAAAGTTGTCTCTGATTCTCATTTGAGATTACTTAAAGACAAAAATGTTCCAAGTTTAAACTCGTGGTCCAAAGTCCGAGCGTCTACAAAATGGACCCAAGCTTCGAACAAAGAGAAAGAACAAAAGTTTGACCTCGGTTAGAGCACGAAGCCTACGAGAAACGTGACCTTTGTGAACAATAGCTAGTCTATGCGAGAGGCACACCATAGATAATATTTGGTTACAAAGAAATGTTTAGTTTATACTTCCATAATAATTATTATTCAGCTATTGTTTTTGAACATTATTAGCTTACCAAACATTACTTTGAAAATATGTATAGCGAAAGAACTCTATAACCTACTTGAATCTTGAATGAAAGAACTATTATGTCATATTATCACTGTTATACGAGTATCATCTTCATAGAACGTG
This sequence comes from Cyclophora albipunctata, assembly GCA_963082685.1. Lineage (NCBI taxonomy): Eukaryota > Metazoa > Arthropoda > Insecta > Lepidoptera > Geometridae > Cyclophora > Cyclophora albipunctata. Next base: position 7,868,432 of record OY720121.1, on the reverse strand, counting down.
CAACATGTTCCAATCTTAAAATAGCACAGCAAAGAGTTCCTAGGCTGGGTTAAACTCTTTAAACTAGACTGACTGGTTCAGTACAAACACTCCAAGACCGGGTACGTGATTTAGATATCCACAGTTATAGCCCTCCGTGTCTAGAAATTAATGTTTATAGTCCTTTGTTACCTTCCAGGATTTACTGACTTTTTCTCAACATAAACAACGAAACATAATAAAAAGTAAACATACCAGGGTCCAGGACAAAGGAATAGGTTTGATTTTCAAATAGTGAACGTTAGCCATTTGGCGCCATTTTCCGCCAATCGCAACTTAGGTCAATGCGAGTATAACCTTAACCTGAAACCTCTTTTGTTTAAAATCGTTTTGAAACCTTTTTCAAAATAAGAATCGTGCTTTAATTTGCATCGTTATTATTTCTGCTTTTTACTACTTGCCTAATAACGTAGGCGATAATTTATCTTGGCTTATTAAAAGCCTATTTTTATTCGGATATAAAACTTTATTCTTCACTTGATACGAGATAGATAACAGTCAAATGGAGTTTATAACATTTTAATTGAATGTTGATGGTTATTGCGTGGGTTGATTTTATAGTAGACACGTTAAGAAACAAGAACTTTGTTATAGTTTTGTTAAATTATTATACCCTCTCATGTTACTTTGAAAAAGCTTTAGCTGGTTATTTTTTAAATAACTTATAGGAATCATTCTCATGTTACTCACTCGTGGTATATACTCCTATCCACATTGCCTTATTATTTATGAACTTTTCCATACTTTAATAGGAATCAATCAGTGTTAATGAAAAATCAATTAACCGATTATGAACAGTTTCGAAATGTAAATATTACGGAATATTGATCGCAGTCACCCAGCGCGGCTTCTTCCAACGATTTCATACTTGATTTGATCTCTTTTCTTCTGGAACCATAGACACTAAACTGTTTACTATAAACTTTATAAAAAGAACTATTTAACATAACTAACTTAACAAAATACTGATATGTCAATAATTATATATTTTAAATCCGTTTTAAAGTTAATACATATTATATTATTGAAGTCAAAACAACTTTTTTTTTCATCGATTTTAGTGTAATTTTTCAATGATGAAATACTCTTATTTCTATTGTCTTTGCTTCTCTGTGTATGAAATGTATGATAGTACCCATTAATATTTTCATTAACCTAGTGACGTGGCTTATTATCTCGTTATCAATTTAAATGCAAAGAGGTAATTAAAACTTTTACTTTGTACCGCCACTTTCGTGTAACGGTGTTTGATCGTTAAGATGGAGAACACTCTTAGTTCTTGTGTTTAAATCTGCTTGGGATTGACCATTTCGGTTCTAACTTAAAAAACTAAAATCTATGCTATAGAATAGTCCATATAATTTCTTGTATCAATGCCTAGAAAGCTCTCTATTAAACTAAAGCAGACTCGGGTTAAATTTTTTAACGTGACAACACATCACAATAAAATTGACACCTCTTTAGGCTCTATATTACGATTTGGTGAAAATTTAATCGTTTAAGTTATTGCATCTAACTATTTTATGGGATACTAGCTGACCCGGCGTCGTTTTTCCATATAAATTATATAAAAAAATTAAGGGGTGGACCACCCTAAACATTTAGGGGTATGAAAAATATATGTTGTCCGATACTCAGACTTACCCGATATGCACACAAAATATTATGAGAATCGGTCAAGCCGTTTCAGAGGAGTATTTATTTATATACCTAACTGCATTAGAAATCATATTTATATTATTATATTACATTAGCTCGTGATGTAGGCACGTTTCTCAGAACCGTGTCACGGCGGTACGTGCTCTGTACTCGGGTTAACTGGGACAGACAATTACCTCACATTATGATTGATTTCAGATTGAATTAGGTGTTTAGACTAACAGCTTTACTAATAAAATAATTAGCGGTTTATCTATAATATAAAAATGAATCGCAAAATGTGCAGTCGTTCTGAAGTTATGCGCTTACCAACGCGCATAACTTCAGAACGACTGCACCAAATTGGATGATTCTTTTTTTAATATGTTCCTTATTGTCAGGACAAGGTTAAAAGGAAAAAATAAGGAATAAAAATCTCAAAATTCCCACGGGAACGGGGGTGCTGCGGATGAAACCGCGGGGCATAGCTAGTAATATAATATACTTAATATATAATTTACCCGGACAAATTCACACACGGTTAACTAGACCCAAAGTAAGCTCTAAGATTGTATTATGGAATCTAACTATCAGTAAGAGTATTAATAAGGAACACTCCATAAAAAAGATTTTTTTAAATCCAATTAGTTGCCTACACATTTTTTTAAACTCTTTCTCCAATATCCTTACGAGAATTTGTTTGGAGCAATGCCGGGAAAATTGTAGTGCTAGAAGTACACAATAAAACAATGTTTTTATTTTTTATCAAATAACGATAGTTTATCAACTGCTAAGATTTAAGCGGGTTCATTCGCACAATAACACATAAACTCCTATAGAAAGGTACGTCAATAACTAATCCAATCCATACATTAAGTTTAGTTAATTATTCCCCTAAACAAATTTATTTCTAAGAAAACGTGGCAACAACACAAAACATCCTTTCTTTTATAAAACACCCACACCATAACACATACTGTACAATAGATACACACACTATCCCACACGCGTGATGCACAAAATCTCATGGTCTTCTTTGATTGGTGGTAAATGTATCATTTGATACGTCCATGGGGTAGATCACGCGAGAACGTGCCTCGATCCTCGACCATGATTGGGTTGTGGGCTCGGGTACTGGCGACTACGGTAGTCGTTACTGAGAATTAGAATTTGGATTAGTAGAAGAAAACTTTTTTGAAGTTCGATTTTTGAATTTTGAATATTAAAATGATGGCAGATTTCAATCAGGTGTCAGTCATTAAATGTGTTAAAAATACTCAGTAATTTGATGGACAAAGTTATTTTTGGTACAATGATTTTATAATCAAAACCCTCATCCATATCTGTAAAATTTTGCGAGACTAGTACTAAGTATCTAACACATAAGGAACAACAGAACCTTCTTCTCTAAAGTCGGTTAAAAACAAAGCTTCCATCCCGTCATAACAACAAAAACAAAACACAATCATAATTTCAACCCAACTTGTGGGTCAGTTAATTCGAACCAGCATTTATCTCGTCAACACAAAAAGGCTTTTGATTTCGGTTGTACCCCATACAACTATACATACATCCATACATCTATATTCTATAAGATGGAGGCTGATCGCACGCGCAGCTGCGGAACCGGTTTCGGACTCTTGGCTTCTCATTTACACCAAGTGTGCTGCGTCATACTATCTGTAGTTATAGAGTAGGAAATGTGATGAAGAAATTGTTATCTTGTGAAGAAACTGTTAGCTTATCTATGGTACTACGAGTATGGGATAGAAAAACATACTTACCATTAATAATAGATAACAAAATCTATCACGATGTACTAAGGTCTTTGATCTTTGAGGCGCCAAACAAGTATAATTTGTAATGATACTTCTATCGTTAAGGATAGTCTAGGTAAACCACATTATACAATTTTAGTTATAATTCAGTAGTTTTCAGAAAGTAGAGCATCGGTAAAAGTCATCTTCTACTACTTTACCTCTGCCTAACTTGAACTGTGCAATAATCATCAGCTCAAGCTATCAGTATACCACTATTGTCTCCCCTCCCTCTCCCATTACCTCTACGTCTCTGTGGCTTGTCTTTGATCACCTTTCTCTTGTTAGTCTGTTACGATATCTATTAAAGGATTACAATCTGTTAAAGCATATGTTAAATGATTACAATCGTCATTTAGCTTATGGCGAGATTTCATATAAGAGTCCTTTACATAATACTGAAGATGCTTAGCAATTGGTAAGAGTATTCTATTGATAAAATCCGAAGTCCATTAAATAAACTTAGCAATTGTATCTAAGTATGATATATAGCACGGTGTCAATGCCCTATTGTGTGGGAGGGGATTAATTAGTTGCTGAGATTTGATGTCTAATTAGGCACGGTAACGTTAAGTTTTATTCGTGTTTAGGTACCTACGAGTATGTTCATTTGTTTGATGATGATGAATCTATTAATTGCTTCTCTGAACAAATTAACCTTATGAAACCTTTACGGGCCTAGTTCCTCTAAGTTTTTTGCTTACTGTCCCAATGAAGAACTTGGGCGGTGTGAGCTCTTTTATCGCTCAGCGAGGGGGTGGCAAAACCCAACCCTCCGTGCCTTATGTGTTTAGATGACCTGCCTCAAGGGACATCTCAGAGATGAGCTCAAAAGTATGATGAATGATGTCGTTGACAATTAAGTCTACCATGACCGAGACTTCAAATCGTATTACAAACGTAACAGCGTCTTTAAAGGTTTCTGGTCGAACTAAATTGTTAGTTTTGTAAGTATTATCTGAAGTAACTTTTTGCCCGATTGGTAATGTTTACCTAAAGATACGAGTTTTTCTATAAGTTTGCGCGATGGTACAAATGTTAAGAACGACCATAAAATATTGAACTGAATAGTATTACGACATTTATTGTAAGAGCGGTTGTAATAAAGTGTAACTGATTGCCGTGACATTACGTCGAGACTCAATAGTCTGGTCTAGTCTAGACTATTTTGTAGCATTTCTTTCAATAAAGTATTGAAGTAGTCGTCTAGGAAAAAACGTGTAATTATATAAAACGTAGTATAAAATACGCTTAAAAGGCCCTTGACCCAAGTTAATTATATTTTTTGCAATGAGAAACATTTAAGGTTAGACAAATATTTTGAATAGTGTTCACTTAAACTTAAGAAACCACTAAACAAACATTTTCAATTCACCTTCAAACCGAAGACAACCGAATCGAGATGATTGATTAATCATACTAATATGAATATCTCATTTTACCTTAGATCATTCAAATAAAACCAAATTGAATCCATCTACAACCGTAGGTAACTACACTACACACTTCCAGTTTACGTTAATATCGAGAGGATGTTATTGGTGCATTCAATACACGTTTGCCTGTTGGACATTACATCCTGTGTATTGTGGGATCAAGTAGACATAGACTACAGACTGCACTCTACACGGATGTTTTGTGAACTTTGGCGAATGGTGTGGTTCAGTATAATTTATACATGTGAATGATATTTTATTTTGATGGTGGTATAATATAAATGGGCAAAAAGTTTAGTTTAAAAAAGTTTTTACTTTGATACAGTCTTACTGATAAAACAGATATAGTTATGTATCATATAGTTATACTCAGTATCAAGAAACCTATTGTGTGTATAATTAACAAATTGTGAAGATAAATATCAGACGCTACTGAGTATACTCTGACGCCATATATCTGAATAACTTCTTAAAATCTTAGGCCCAGAGCAATAACAATACAAAACAAAATTAAATCACAAATATAGAGCTAACTTTTATGGCGCTACATCGTGGGCGAATAAAAAAGCTTATTAACTGTAATAAGAGATTTCTGCCAGAAGCCTATTATTACAGGAAACGATCTTCAAATTGGTCGTCTGCCTACTCTTTCTGTGGGCTGAGACCTTGGCCAGTGACTGCCCACATTGGCCACAGCCCCAGAGTACCCTGGCGTCTATTTTAGAAAGAAACTCAACATGTAGGCAGACAATTTATTTGATTTAAATTGACCGCTTCTGTGAACGAATAAATTATGGATTTCAACAGGTTTTGTAGGTATTAAGAAATATACAGATTTATAGTGCTTTGTGGGTTTTAGTAGAGTCGTTGGAACGAAAATGTAAAAATTAAAAAAGAAACCGTATACTTAAAATTTTAATAACAATGTTATCATTATTTTCATATAAAACAATTAAAAATCTGACTTTTCTTGTATTATTAAGTCTTGTTAAGCTAAATTGATATATATAAATAATAACATTTACTCTGTGCAGCTTATATTCCCACTAATAGGTCTCCGCTCTGCTCTATAGAAATATAAAAAACTAAACTTGCACAATAATAAAACCTTAAACGTGAGAAACCTCCCCATAAGGTCCGATCATGACGCACCATAAATGTTGCGGAAGCTTGTCTATGCGTCAACTCCTACGCAACTGCGCGTGCGCCGGCGACAAAGAAACGTAACTATAGGCGCCGTCACGCCCCCGTTATACTTACTACTTGATACTTACACTTTTGTGAGTAACATGGTTAAGATGTATATTATCTTACATATTATTCTTATATATTTATACGTATGTATATATCGGTAATCACTACATAGTATAAAATAAAGTCGTCTCTGTTTCGTGTCTGTTTGTCTGTTTGTCTGTATGCTTAAATCTTTAAAATTACGCAACGGATTTTGATGCGGTTTTTTGTAATAGGTAGAGTGATTCAAGAGGAAGGTTTATATGATTCCCGAAATTCCCACGGGAACGGGTACAACGCGGGTAAAACCGCGGGGCGGTGCTAGTTGAACATATAAAAGCGAGTTTACTAATAAGTTGTTTATTACACTATACTTATGTATTTCCTATTAAAACATGTTATTTATGACTACCTAATGACAATATCAATAAATATGATTTATAATAATTATACTTGATTTTTAGGTGTCAAAGTTCAAACTACTGCACCGCTTTATTGAACATCGTACGTCTTATATCGTAGGCGTGGGATCATACCATGATTTGAATGTCATAACTTCTATATTAAATGTCAAATTCTAACATTATATAACTATGTATTAAGCATAGATAATAAACTTTGTATGAGGTTTTTAATGAAACTTAAATTAATTATGATTGTAATTGTATTTTATGAAAATTTTTAAAAGATGTTATAAAGTGAGTTTTTGTCCGAAAGTTGAGGTTATTAAGAAAAAAACGTTAAACGTGCAACGTTAACGTTTAATTGTAACGTGCAACGTTAAATGCGTTACATAAACCATTTAGTAGGGATTTTAATTTACAATTTATTTATCACAAAAGTTATCTAAATAATATTTTATGAGTTACTCAAATAATCAACATTAATATTATGCTACACCGCTCCTAACTTCTAAATAGAATATTACAAAATAAATAATTAAACTCGCATTCCATTCAATTAACGTACAATAAAGGAATTTATTCAAGTAATATCTATCATTACATCGTCAAAGTGAATTCAAATTAATGGAGGTGTTTATCAAATTTCCACCTTATTACTTGGTAATAAGGTCATTGCGCAAACGCATGTCGAACGTCTTTTGCAAATGACATTAATGTCAGTCATATGAATACAATCGATTTATCATGAAGGAAGGCTGTTGGGAATTACTTGATGTTTATAAAAGCATTTATGTAGTTATTAAAATTAAGTTTAATGTTTGATGTTTAATTTAAAACAATGATTAAACTATCTATGGCACTTAGTTACCACCTTTGCGTATGAATCTCAAATATTTTTCAAAATTATTGTTTATTTATTAACCTATGATGTATTGTTAGATAAAAAAAGTACGGCAGGTATCTTGAAATTGGCAAACAATTGATAAATGGTACTATGGAAGTAGTAACTATTTATTGATCTATCTATGGTCTGTGAATTCAAACAGTTCTTTTTTCAAAATATGCTTCAATTGTTATTCCATAAAAGAGTTATATTACCATATACGACTTAAAACCTTTGTGGCTTCAACCTTCAACCCGCGGAGAATGGTCAGACAGACCACAGTTGGAATTCTACCTAATGGTCTCAAGTATTAACTTGATTATCGCCTCGGGTCTATCATTACTTGGACTGCTTTGATTTGACCTGTTGTAACTGTTTATCATAGTTCTTGGGATTGCAATTTGATTTCAAAATAAATGGGAGTTTAACACCTTGTTGTGGAAAGGTAGACAATAAACATTAGATTTTTGAGACAGGTAAAACAATTCGATATTATATATAGGTACTCGTTATTTGTCTATCTGTATTTTTTTAATTTAAATTAATGTTACAATATTAAATTGTAAAAAAAAATATTTAAATACTTATATTTTAATTGCAATTTTCAATTTTTCAATTTATGATTTAATATTAAAGGTTAACCATAACCACATTGATTTAAATCCCTTGTGTTGTATTGCCTGTTGTGCTTCTTTATATGACCCATGCAATATTTTATTCAATCACAACCATGAATTATGTAGCTGGATATCACATACCAATGCATTAATGTAAGTACTCCTATCGCAATTACTATTGAACATAACATAATGTAGTCATTATGTTATGTATTGTTGCAACATAGCACAGAACCTGTTATCGCATTATAAATGCATCAAATACAAGCACAATAAAAATCAATTAAAAACATAAATACCATTTCAACAACTAAGAATGTTCGCCAAAGTTAATTACAAAATCAAACTTGCCAATAAAATAAATCACCTCGAAACTTCCATTTAATACTTAGCAACTGAATTCTAACGGAAACCGAACAGTTTCAAGTAAACTGTCGCCGCACAATAACAAGTTCGGCAAATAAATCAAGTGTCGGGTACAAGGGACCGCATTTGGGCATCGAACAGGTTGTAACTTACAAGTGAAATGTACAAGTGTTTGCACAAGTGTGATTATGTAGGACGAAACGCGAACGATTTCTCATTTGGAGACAATTTGGTTAATGAGACGAATTTGGTGACGTTGACCTGTTACTTTCTTCTTTTAAAAATGGAGTATTGTGAAACCTTTTTGTTTTCGTTTTAACCTTTTTCGTCTACATAAGGAACCATATAATTAAAACTAAAACAACACTTTTATGTTACAACACTGGCACGGTTATACGAGAACAAAATATAAGTATTAGGACGTTGAATTTTCCTTGACAATCTTCCATTTTTGACAAACCATTTGATAGCTAAAATGCTGCTAGTAAGCGTTTATGAATAAGCCCTTATGACTGTGATTTACGCGCCTCATTTACCAAGAAACCGCTTGGTGGTCAACTGGGCCCGCAGAGCACTGAGCCCGCAGGTTCAGTTACCCACTCCGTTTTTTTTCATAGGTGACTCGACCCACACTAATCACACGACTACTATTTACCGATAAGGGCCTGCTCAGCCCACAGGTTCTGTCGATAAAAAAAAAATAACCCTAACCTACCGAATAGTACCTACGCCCGCGCGGCGGGCTGAATTGACTCTTAGGCGGTAAGTAAGCGGGCAGGGTTAACCCTTGGGTCGAGTCGCCTCTAAAGAAAAAAAAAAGGTCAACTTAGCCCGTGGGCTCAGTGCTCTGCGGGCCCAGTTGACCACCTTGCGCAAGAAACCATCAAGAAACTAATAATATTGTGAGCAACAACAACAATTAACTGCCTCCATCTATCAACTACCAATAACAGTAACTATTTAACCTTTTATTTAACAATCGTGTGAACAAAAAGCAGCTATTGTAGCATGCAGTCTATGGCCCTAATGCTTCCTCCGACCGTGTGCGTTCACTAAAGATTTTATTTTCTCTTCTTCAAATTAAATATTTTCTTTGTTGTGACTCACGTCTGGATGTAACTTTAAAAACAGCTCCCATAATTAGTTCCGCCCGGACAGTAATTTGCTCAAAGGGCAGACATTTTGGTTTTAAAAGAGGGTTATTGACGTTATTGTTGTTTTTGCTTTGACAAATTTTGAATTCAAATTCATAGACTATTATGATTTAAAAGTAAGTCATTGTATTACAGGCCAATAACCTCTCATCTAAAGGAACAGAACAGAAGATATATACAGTGAGGAATCTTAACCGTAATGATATTGTAATATAACTTGGTTTAAACTGTATTATAATTAAGTTACTACCGCGGTAATTTCCGTATTGAAAACGTTGATACGCGTAAAAGTAACCAACCAATCTAGTTAGTCACATTCTTATCGGTGTGCGTCATCAGTTTCTCGGTTAAGGCCCATCGCAGACGACAGACTTTTTGTGCGATCGAGTCTGCGGCGCACAAAAATTCGGTCGCGGATTGTCGCGGATTTTTGCGCGTCGTGTGCGTTACTGCATATAATTACATAGGTTCTATTTTCACAGACTAAAAAGTGCGTCACGGATAGTCTGTCGTCTGCGATGGGCCTAACTCTGCAAAGCTAAATTCTTATTTCTTTTGTTTCAACAGTTTCTTTCTTCGAAAGGTTATGACAAGCCCGTTGGCACAGTGCTTGAGAGAGCGCTTACTGTGTCGGGGGTTGCGGGTTCGATTCCCGCCCGGAGTCATATGTGCAGACATAGTTGTTGGCGACGACGTCTGGGTGTCAATTATATATTCTTATAAAGTATTTGTGTATGTATAAGTAGTAGTATCAGTTAGTTAGATTCCATATTACAAGCTTAGAGCTTACTTTGGGTCTAATTAACCGTGAGTGAATTTGTCCGGGTATATTTATTTATTTATTTATCCGCGATTTACATGTTCCCGGAGGTATTTCGGAATAAAATTAATCCCATGCCTTAATTTGAGGTGTAATCTATATTACTGTAAAGTTTTATACAAATCCGTTCAGCAGTTTTTGCGTGAAAGAGTAACAATGTTACATACGACCTATCAAACTATACTAGGAAAGGAAGTAGGGTAGAATTGTATGTCTATACTGAAAACTTAGGGTTTTGATAGAATAACTCTGAGTGTAGCAAAGAGGTTTCTATGTCTATGGATTATGTCTATGGGCTATGGAACTATCTCTTTCTAAGTCATCACCAGCATGCCTAACAAAACAATTACCCTCTCATGTGACTCATGCTATTTTTATAAAACTTAACAGCCGTAAACAATCTGCAAACTGAGGTCTGCCGACCTCCTCGGTATGTGAACTTATCCATTTTTATCATACGCAGCAATTTGTTAAATATTCAATGTTGCATGTTGCAATTTATTTATGTATTTTACAAAGTTACGCTGCGTTTTCACTGAACAGTTCTGAGCGAACATTGGCAGAACAGCAAACATTTGCTCAAAACAACATGTTTGTTTAGAACACTAAGTGAAAATACGGCTTTAGCGCATGCTTTACGTATGAAGCCTTGTAATGTCTTAAAAATGCAAAAAGATTTACCTTTTAAGTACATTTAAAAAGTAAAACAGCTGTCAAACGTATGATTTGTCTAAAAAAGTAACTTAAAAAGAACTTACAAAATATATTAGTTTTAGCTGTGTATAAACTTTGTAAATCTATCAGAAAATTATTAAAAATACGCATTATTAGTCAACCAAATACCAGGCAAACAGAAGTTCAAAGGAGATTAATTAAATTGTGGGAACTAATCAAAAATTACCCAATCAATTAACTTCAATGTCATAAACACAGTTATTTATGTTATTAGTGATTGTTGCAATAAACCGCGATTGCTTTCGTCTTTGACCTTTATGTATTGAACAAATATCAATACATACTACGTTATCATCTGTGCCATCAATATCAAACGGTACATACTATGTAATTATCTGTGACGGTAACTATTGGTTCCGAAACATTTTATGTGTGAATAGAAATAATTGACAGCTTATTGCAAAAAGTTAAAGACTCCTTTAAAAAGCAAAGCTCAATTTAAACGCGGTCTTTTAACCTTTCAACAACTTGTCATATTTGATGATGAGTAGATATGTTTTTGTCGAAAATAGATTTATAATGTTTTGGATCATCTTCAACAAGCTTTTGCAAATAGGCCTTTGCCCTGTAAAAGGTTCTAATAGAACATTAATTGAGACGTGTTTTACGCTCCTCGTAATTACATTATTGAGCTTTCCTTAACTGGCCATCTAAGACAACGCAATTGCTTCCTGACACATAACTTGTTTAAACTTAATTAACGAAAATTACTTGTCTCTTATCCTTAAAATAACGGTACCTAAGGAGTAAGCATAAAACCCGTTATTTTATCCATAACATAACGTATAAATACGTCAGCATATTGGCGTAGTACGAGTACATTACACTCAGTCATCAATACTGTAAGGAGAGAGTCATCGTGTTACAAGAGATTGATATAAGACCGGTATTATAACCGCGGTTTGAACTATCTTGGCATTATAGGTTTGCATATTAAACCTCTTTTGTCATGGAAAAAGCTTTTGTTAACTGGCCAATCAGCAAAGCGAAGGTTTTATATTTTGTCTATGGAGCTAGATTGCTCCACAGCTTGGCATTATGAGTTTGCATGCTAAACCTTTTAATCATATAGAAAAAGAAATAAGGATTTTCATTTCGATTAAAAAAAGAATGAAAGATTTGAATTTTGAATCTAGAATTCCACATGTTCCTTTGTCCTTTGTCCTTCTTCCGAGATATTCTATTGTTTTATTGTTAGTTTAAAAAATAAACCAACCTTCTTGGATCAAAAGATAAACTTTGTGAACTAAAACTGTGAAGTATAAAGTTTAATAAAAGGACAATGCCGTAAGCCTAAATAAGCTTTAAGTTTAACCGCCTATGCAACCCTATTGTCTCTCCTAAATTCGAAGTAGATAGAATTCTAGTATTGCAAAAGCAATCGGTCGATGATCTAGTCAAGATAATAACGCTGTTCAAGTCTGCGAGATTAATTGCCTGCAGTTCAGTGCCCATGTTGGCCTTCGGTGCTTAAAAGTATTGCGTTACTGTACGGTCTTAACACGCGGTATTACTTAATTTAACTCAGTTACTAAGTATGTGCTTAGATGACAAAAAAAAATTTCAATGTCAATGTCGACATTATAAGTTGTTCTTTATAGTTCGTCAAATCTATACAAATACTATAAAAAGGTAAAGTTTCTAACTTTGTTTGTTTGTTTGTAAGAGCTAATCTCAGAAACTACCAATACGATTTGAATAATTATTTTTGTATTGGATAATTCCATTCAAAGGCAAGGTTATATTTATCCAGAAATGGAATGGGCACAACGCGGTTAAAACCGCGGGACGAGGCTAGTGTAGACAATGTAGTAAATATGACGCAAAGTAATAGAGCTTTGTCGTAGCGTATTGTAGAGCCTTAATTCCTCTACTCCTTCTGTTAACTCTATGATACTCGTATCATAAATAAAGCAATGACACTTGAATTCCGAAACTACTCTAATAAAATTTATTGCCATCAACTTGTCGTCAAATAAATATATTTAAAGCTGCTATTTATATGCAGAGTTTCAACAGAGGACTTTAATCTCTCTGCTCTAAGTAGGAGATACGCAACCGGACTCCCGTACGACCGACGCCATCTTCCCTCTCTGTCGTACACTAGCCGCGAAGCCTTCGTGCGCCTGCGCAGGCTGTCGTTGCGGTTACAACTCGCACTAGTAAACGCCGACTCATTCTCGAGACTACACGTATATACGAACAAAAAAAGCGCGAATTTAAAACCTTATCAACAAATTGGATGTTCTCTATTGGATTAACACTAATAAAGTGCTTCGTTAGCAGTTGTGTTTGTTTACGCGAGTGTTGTGATACTATCTAATTTAGTGATTAGTGTTTAATCCAGTGAACGGTGTGTGTAGCATTGGAAGCAGTTTCTTAGTGTCTTACAGTGAATACTGTAGCTGTTAGCCTTGCGACAGCTGAGGGAGAGCTGCGGGCCGAATATACAACTGTTAATTTATTTAAATGTGTCTGCGACTTATCGATAGGTACCTAAACATTCAGGGTCAACTCCGCACAAAATGTATGGCAATATGTGTACTTGGTAGCAATGTAACAGCACTATGTCGCAGGCCGCGGCATATTGCAACATTTCATAGAATAACTTGCACTGTAGGGTCGTGTCTAATCTATTTCTCATTTGTTTTCGATAGCGATTCTTTGGCTCTATTTACTTACATTACAGGTGCGAATAATGGCATAACTATTGTTTAGTTATTTCAGTTACAAGTAACGCTTGTGGAGTAATTCCACTCAGCGATGTTCCCTTTTTAAGATTGTTAAGCAACATGTGGCTTGACTACTGAGATGGGTAGCCGATATTGGTATTTCCATCTGTACGCCACTATTATAATGTCAGGCTCGTTAAATAGTCGTTCCCGGTTGTTTCAATAGGTAAACCAACCATGACATTTTTGCGGTCAAACTCCGAGGGTTGGTCACTTCTTGACGTTTCTTACTTACCTGCATGTAGGTAGAAGTCTATTCGCCAAACCGCAAGCCCACGCGTTCACTTTGTCATAAGCTCTCATTGTCCTCGGTCCAATTGCAAATCCCTCCTACAAGTAACCGAGGGAGGTATAATATATGGAAATAATTAGCCTTGTTCCAACCACAATATAAATTAGGCAGGTTACCATTTCAGTACGCCACGCTTGTTCGAATGATGGAATGACATATAAGAAAAGGTCTTTGTTCTCTAAAACAAAGAAGGAAAATCAGAAAAGTAAGGAACGTAATTACTGAGTCAATGACCTCATTTTGTTTATCTTTGAGTCTCAGGAAATAGTGATCCATTTAGGTGGTCATAAAGTTGCTAAATCGTAGGAGGTCTTAAGAAGAACTCACGCAGCAAGAGAATTAAAATATATTAGACTAGTTTTGCGATTATCAAGAGATTACCATAAAGTGTTATTTAGAATGTGGCACGATAAATCAAGGTTTATCGGTTACCCAATCCTATATTACTATCGTAATTCAATTAGAGGCTGCGCTGAACGAATCGATTCCAGACAGGACGCAGATTAATGTAGAGTTACTATCGAGAAAGTTCATCGAGTTCAATTACTCGCTTAGTTCCTGTTTTTATTTCAAGGATCGAACAGTTTTATCTTCCATTAAATAAGTATTACGCTGGCTTCGTTCGCTACGACTTCCTTTTAGATTATGGGCTCCTAGTACCTTATAAATTGTGTTATAATCCATGTTACGTTATTACTATAAGTTTTTATTAGAAGTACCTAAGTAGCAGAACTTCCATCATACCTATTTGGCTTACCTCCTACAACATCATAATCTCCTAGTACTTTTTAAAAGCCGTGTCAAATTGAGTATCAATGCAAAAACCACTCAAGGTAAAACAGGTCTAGCAGATCAATTAATTTATAACAGTAAAGTTGCAAGATGTTCGAATGGAAATAGATTGCTTCCTATTCGTATTATAACATTA
Source organism: Cyclophora albipunctata (assembly GCA_963082685.1). Taxonomy (NCBI): domain Eukaryota; kingdom Metazoa; phylum Arthropoda; class Insecta; order Lepidoptera; family Geometridae; genus Cyclophora; species Cyclophora albipunctata. The sequence continues at coordinate 7,853,338 of OY720121.1, read as the reverse complement.
TAATTATTAATTCATCACGCGCTATTAAAGTTCATCGTTAATACTCAAAAAATATCATACAATATTATGATTTATAGACCTTTTTGTTGCAATAAAATCGTTTAATTCTCAGAAATTATCAATAAAACAGATTTTACTTAATAAATGGAAAAATATTGGAATATATTTCCAAAAATTTACAGTCCATTAACTTTCGAACCTCTGAGGTGGTTATTCCAGTACAGAGGTCGTGTACACTGCAAACGTGTTTCACATATACCTACTTATTGGCCAATACGAATGATATTCAACGCGATCATGACCTCATAATTCTTATAAGTTTATTTTTTACCTTGAGGTTTATCCATACGTGATCGAGTACAATAGCCACAATAGGTCTACGCGGTTTAAGCTAATGAAATCCTTTAAACTGTTTTGACATTGTTGTAGCAAAACACCATGTTTGGTACTTTAGTCAGTATACGTATACTTGTACTTACTTCAAAGTTAAAAATAGTGAAGTGGAAGGCTAAACTATATTAATTATGTAAGAAAGACAGCCAACCTCACTTATCTACTTATTGTAATCTACCCATCAGGCAATCTACCAATCTACCAATGAAGTCAAGTCAAGCCAAGTCATTCTACCAATCAATTCAAATTTCTAAGGATATGAATTGATTAAATAACACAAATAAATATATTTGCGATCAAAGAACTAAAAGGTATAATAACCTCAAAAACATTCACAGGGATTGACTCAGTTTGGTTCAGAACAAATTATTGTAGTTAATAATTCTATAAGACAAGCCTGTACTACCATTTGGGATATTGCAGGTTAATTCAAAAACAACACGCAGGGGTTCCTGTGTGTTACTCAAATTACAAATTACACCTTAGCAACGCTTGCGATATTTACACGTGTTCTAATACACGTGTGTCCAATGATGTCCATATTGTATAATTGCTTTTGTTTTTCGTTGGGGTGGATTGCAACTAAATTGGTCAAAGCACCTTTAGTAATGATTAACATCAATAGGGTAACTTTATGGAAACAACAATATGATGTTACTTTTTGTAGAGTTTTATTTTTATGTTTGCACAGCTGGATTAGTCATAATATGCCACTTGTCGGTGCCTTCAATTTACATGTATAAATTAAATGCTTTTTGGGTATAGATGTGTAACGAAGGAGATATATTATGTGTTTATCTAGTAAAACGTAGACTTGTTTGTCTACTATCTCTAATGTTTAGTGAAAAGGCCAGTTGAACAACGAGAACTTAGAACTATCCTATTTCCTCATATTACTACAAACGAGTTTCAAAAACATGAAACTGTTACGGAGTTTTCTCAGAAAATCGTGAGTTGTATCAAGTATCAAGGCAAGGTCTTGTCGCAACAAGTAAAGCCATCTGATATATTCAGATCCGCCTCTTGAATAGCCAAATTCAGTGTTTATGGCGAAACGGTTACGTAAACCTACAATACTACTAAACCTTACATGAAATTTAAAACAATGACTTTTATTACAAGTTCATACGCAATATTTTGAGCGCATTATTTACCTATGGATGGTTAATAGACTGTTACTAATGGGAGGTTGTATTGCAGATTGTGTATCATTAATTTATTATGAGAACTTTACCTTATGTGGACTAGTTTTTTATATATAATTGAATTGAATCAAATTGATTTGAATTTTCAATCGTGTTTACTAAGTAAGTACATAAGAGGCATTTAAGCAGTGTATAAACTCATATACTAGCGTTGTTCTATCTACTCAACGCCCCTTTTTCATATTTATTTAATATTCATCTTTTATTATAACTTATGAGTTTAATTGAGTGTATTTAACCGTGAGTGAATTTGTCCGGGTATATTTAATACTTTAATTATTAGCGGATGGTCTTTGCATTGCAGTAATGGCTGTTTATAATAATAAATTATTATGAGTGTAGACGACAGCATACTTTGAGTACTAACTCCACATACAACAATAGTATTAAACAATCTACTGAGTAAAGTAAAGCCCAAACCAACGGGATCCAACCGAAAAACAACGCCTATTTTCAGCCCGGCGCCATTTTGATTTTCAAACTTGGAACAAAAAGTAATGTATGTTACTAAAAAGCCGTGATATCATAACAATATAATATATTTTCTCACACTTGCGGTGTAACTGGATCGACTCGCGACGATGTGACTGAGACCGTCTCACGGTAGAGACGCTTCATTGGATTTTAATTAATTGATATTACATTATCTATCGTTTCCTATATTATTTTACGTTTACCGTAATGTGTTAAGAATATTGTGGCGTTTTAGGATTAAGCAGAGATTATATATAAATAGATGTTTTTGGCAATATTCGTAGCTGAAGTTAAATTCAGTGAACCATTCTGGAAAATTATGATGGATTATATATACTTACAGAAATATGATCTCTTTCTTAGAACATTTTGAATTATTTATTTGTAATAAAAAACTCATATTGGATTGCAGAACTAAGTATTTCAACAGTAGACATTATCTCATCAAATATAATACTATCCTGATTTCGTCAAAGAAAAGACATCAACGCGAGCGAATCAGGTAGTCCACTGAACTAGTTTATAATTTATCTTGTTATTTTCGTTAACAAGATCGCAACGAACGTTCTAGAACAAAATAATATCATGCATTTAGTCTAAAATATTACCAAACTCGATTCGTCTCATTCATAAAATCCGAGTGCAAAATTATCAAGAGCACGATTATTTAAATGCGTGGGCGCAGATTTCGTAGCGTTTTTTCCTTATGAGGAGTCCTAACGGGCCCGGTTCCAAGAACACATAATATTGTTAAACCTTTTTTAAGTATCGGTTATGTTAACCGTGACCACGTAGTGAATGAATCAACAACCAATATAATTAACTACATTAGCATATATCCGTGTTGGATGCGACAAAACACAGGTTTTAGTGTGAAAGGAAATTGAATTTGTTACTACTGGTTTACAAGTTATCTTACGTTTTTGGTGACAAGACTACAACTAACTTCACTTTCTTATACAACTCCTTGTTTCACAAGTTTTCTTTCTTAAAACTCTTAAGTAATCTGTGGCCATGACGTCATCGATTTTAAGAATCGCCGAGACGGAAAACTGAACATTTTACAACTCCGACATACTTACGTTCTGACTCATGAGAAAGTTCATTCATATGTGTAACTAATACTGGCCTCGATAAACGTAGAGTCCTCAGAAAGGTTACGTATTACTACTTAGTGCCAGATAAAACTGTGTGTGGCCGATTTTGTTTTTAATAAAACGAGGAAGGATATTTTCCTTTCACTCACATACTTGCCTACCTCCAACTCCAGGTTTTATTTACTCATCAATAAAGGGCCGTAAACCTCAGAATACGTCAAGTATGCATGGTCCTACATTCGAGCATCCCCTTAGAATTCTTGAGATATGAATCATGGAAATATCTTTGAGGTGACTGGTGATCGTCCGATGTATGGTCGGCGTGATTTATTAATGTGGTAATTAGGGAATTATTACTAGCGAACAAGTAGTTTATGAGTGATTTGTCCTCAATTATGTTGGAACGTAATGATGCTGACTCTGTGAGCTTGATTCCTTATAAGTAGGATTTAAACAAAATTGCAATAAGGTATTTCATACGTTTTACGTTAAAAAAAACAACTTAAAAGAAGCTTCGGCGAAGGCGTTTTATAATATTTGTATTGTTTAAAAAGTAACCAAAAACATGATTATTTTTTAAACATCTGTAAACCACATTTAGCACGTGTTCTCAAACGTAATCTTCTTCCAAAGTTTCGTAACTTTAAGTCCTTTTATCACCATTGAAACATAAACAAAGCCTATCTCCATAAAAGGCTGAGTGAGATAGATATTAATACAAACGATTGTGTTAGAAAGAGAGGTCCGAGGACCCACGTGGGTTAAGTTAACAATAGATTTAAAAAAGTGTGTACCTGGAAGGTAGAGCGTTCGCCCCCGCTCGGGACAGATAGAGTCAGTTTTATTGAAAGCCTCCAAGGCGCCGTGCGTGCGTCTTTCCGCCCGCCTTACTACGTTATTACAATCTTAATTTATCATAAATAAAGTCTCGTTTATAATTAAAAACTAGTGATATGTGTCTTCTATTAACAAGTGCCTAATTAATGCCAGGATAATACATTAATACAACAAGTGTTTCACCACCTGCTACGCCCGGTGTTTTCGCGCCCAATCCTACTATTATTATTCCACAGAAATAGACGGAGTCGTATAGTTCTTTGAATAGACATTTCTTCGCGTACCGAGTTGAATTCAAATGAAAAATAATTATACGTGTTCAGGTTACATATTGCCATATATTGCCATTGTTTGCGTACCTGTGCTTATGTATATTCGTTTCGCAGCCATTGTCTCCGATCACGACAATGAAATTAAACTAAATTGACAATGAAACCAGTGTTTGTAGTATGATTGGATTGATGCTGGCGAGATGATAAAATTCCGGTATAAACGAAAGGAGAATAGTGATGGGGGGAGTAAAAATGCACCGACTGCAGTCATTCAGAAGCAGAAGATCGAAGGTCTTCGGGACCGGGAGCTGTTGCCTCCTAAGGATATGCTTTTGACTGGATCTCTGGCTGGAGTGAGGCACAACACTCTGCCGCGGTCCCGCCCGCCGCCTGCCGCCAAAAATGAAGGAGCCGAGTCTCTGCTTAGCCCCACAACATTGTCTTTGTTTAGAGTAAGTTGATATTTATTTATGATCATCAATTGTTGTTCTGTCATGAATTTAACAAAATAAATTACGTTATTTGCATTGCAATCTACATATAGAAACAGCCATGCAATTTTATGTTTATAAAAGAATTCATTTCTCTGTCAGGTCAAAATACATATTTGTTTGTATTCTTTCATAATGTTAAAATGAAGGTTGATAATTTCAACGTAAAACCAAAAAATCTAGGTAAAGTTTATCACACCTTCCTACATGACTGTCCATCTTCATCAAGCGAATACAAGTTGAAAGTATGACACGTATTCTCTTACATAACCTTTGTTTAGTTATTACCATTCTGCATTTATACTACTTTCATATAGTAGGACTTTTCCTGCTCAACAAAATGTATGGGCGCGAAACCACTAAATCTTTGAAAATAACGTAAATTCGATCTACAACATTCTCACACTAGCACCATCTATTGGATTGCGGGTAGAATCACCGCGTAGCAGAACTAGTAACTTAATTTACATAGAAAACATTAACAAAGCACCCAGCGAACCCAGTTCACAGCACGACCCTGTATAATACATCAGTGTAAAAGACATCAACGAACGCTAATGGAATCGCGTCGTTACATCAACAGTAATTTGTGCAAACGTTGATTAATTCGCGGAATACTTCCAATGTCCACTGCATATTGAACGCTGACATTCATATGCTAATAAATCAAGGAAATAAATGGCATTTTAAATGGCTTCTAACGTGTTGTACTTTTCCATATAAAGTGAATACAACTTAATAGTTGGTTGGAACTTTATGGGTAGCTCAGTTGTTTCCAATCATTTTCCTATGTAAATAAAGTAAGTAATATATGTCTACTGATTGATGCTTAATAATAATAAATTATTTATTTATTTCATGCTTCGGATATGAAGTGTAGTATGATACTTTTTAGTTCGGTTATTACCTATTAGACTACGAAATATATTTATACCTTATTAGTTCGATCAAAGTTAAAACTTTTCTCTTAATTTTAATAAAATAAAGTCACGTTCAAAATCCTACTTATATTATAAATGCGAAAGTTTGTGAGGATGGATGTATGTATGTATGGATGTATGGATGTATGTTTGTTGCTCTTTCACGCAAAAATTACTGAATGTATTTGGATGAAACTTAACAGTAATATAGGTTATACATCAGAATAACACATGGGATACATATTATCCCGAAACTCCCACGGGAACGGGTACAACGCGGGTAAAACCGCAAGAAGCTGCTAGTTTTATATAATCTGAAAACTGGCTTCTGAATATCAAAGTTTAATGAATTTCTGAAAAATTTACCCTGTTGATCATCATTTGCACAACTCAAACCCAACTTTTACAACCCTACCTTTTACAGGGTAATAAATAAAAATACCTTTAACGATTACTCCTGTACGGTGTAAAACCTACCTCCTTGGCGACACAAAAGGCATTATTTTGTATGCGCATACGCAGAGCCTCCTCCGGTGTAACGTGCGTCCTGAATTGTCTACTGTATGGTAAATAGTGATGTGCCACGGCCGTTATCGATAAAATACTTTTTGCATTTTGTTGTCGATTGTTCATTTTTCTCGTGCTTAACAAAAAAGTTTTAAAGTAGTACATGTACGGAATAGGAAAAGAATAATGTTTTACCATACAATAATAATAGATAATAGGCTTTGCGTAAAACTTTATATACCATTGACTTACGAGTATCTATCTAATCCTAAGTTCAGAGTTTAAAAAATACAAAGTTGTGCCCACTTAATATAGACAACGAAGTGATCCGATATGCGTTCTTTTGTTTCCTTTTGAATAACAGAACCTCTAATATGTTGTATATATATATAGTTTAATCCAATCCAATATACGTACCTACCCCTTCACTAAGTAAACCACGATACATACATATTATTAAAACAGCATTGTAATGTTATTGTTTTACTTCAGTAGCATTCACAACACGTGCGTTCAGATTTGGCTCGGACATCACTATTTACAATTGTTATGCAGCGAACATACTTATTTTAAAGAGTTAATAGAATGGCTTTAGATAGGAATAAGCTTGCGAGATGCATATTGAAACATGTAGCGTTAGTATTGTTTGTAAAGAATTAATCTATACGAATATTTTTAAGAGGTTAATTTTTTTAATTTTGTTTGTTTGTACGTCCGAGAAACTACCGATCCGATTTCAATAATTCTTTGTGTCATTGATAGCTAAATTCATTGTATACGTTATAGGCAATTTTTCATCCCGAAATTCTTTCAGGATCGAGGACAACGCGGGTAAGACCGCGGGGCGTTGCTAGTATTGAATAAAGTGCCTTTCTAACGCGTCATTTGATTTGATTGGTAGATTGGATGCCACTATCACTTTGTTTTTGCTACGGTTGATAATACAAGCGTAACAATACAAAGATCTTGTGAAAAGGCACCCAAGGGCCATAAATGTATTACCAAAAGTAACTGGGGTGTTCAATTGATATTAAGCGTATTATACTGTACTTTCATTGCACAATATTTGATAGGCTATAAATATTTGTAAGGGTTGGCCACTAAACTACTGGTTCCTCAAGTTTAAGCGAACAGTACTTAATTTGACATCTCGTTTTTATTTTTCATTTTTATCTGTCGTTTCGGCCCCTTTACAGGAACATCACTACATAGTATAAAATAAAGTCGTCTCTGTTTCGTGTCTGTTTGTCTGTATGCTTAAATCTTTAAAATTACGCAACGGATTTTGATGCGGTTTTTTGTAATAGGTAGAGTGATTCAAGAGGAAGGTTTATATGTATAAAAATTCCCGAAATTCCCACGGGAACGGGCACAACGCGGGTAAAACCGCGGGGCGCTGCTAGTATTAAAATAAAAGCGAAGTGTGTCCGTAGTTTCAATTCTACTTAACTTACTCACTGACTCAAGTCTAAACTTTCGCTTCTTCTATCTTCTACATCTATATTCGTGAGTCAAGTTCAAATGCATCTGTGTGGTGTAAAGCTCATAGGGTACTCATTAACAGTACACACGAGAACAGTTCTCACATTTTGAGTACAATGCGTTTCTCACAAGGTGTTCTCATAAATGTGGAATATTTTTATGTGCATCGGTTCCGGGAGCCATTGTTCGTGTTCGTTTTAATATGTATTTGATATATTGTGTTAATGATAACACGGTGTACTGAGATTTCTAACCGACTCCAAACCAGGAGGTACCCTCTCACAGTCCGTTAGTCCGTGTTTAAATCGTACGCTTTATAACATTTTATATCGAGATATTCACACTTATTTGTATCTACTCTTATTTTTACACTATCACTACATTGTATAAAACAAAGTCGTTTCCGCTGTCTGTCTGTCCCTATGTATGCTTAGATCTTTAAAACTACGCAACGGATTTTGATAATCCCGAAATTCCCACGGGAACGGGCACAACACGGGTAAAACCGTTGGCCGCTGCTAGTAAGAAATAATAAAGACCGACAGCCGATCGTAATCCAGATCCAGCAGCCAATAAGTCGAAATAATTCTCTTCCTTTTCAGTTTCTAATTTGTACTATAACTTATGTCAGAGTAATTAATTCTGTTTGTATCGATCTTGTTAAAGATACATGGCAAGTCGTCAGATATAAAAAAAAACGTCCAGTTAAAAATATTAAACTAGGTATGTAATTACTAATTACCAATCTTATACGTATGATTAATCACACGGAATTAATCACAACTATTTGACGTTGACCTTACTTTTATTAACCTATTTTAGAAGTATGTATTACGTGATGAAGGTATTACTTAATTATTATTTCAAGTTCGTTTTAAAATCGAGCTTAGAAAGTGAGTGTATATCGTGCAGCGGAAAACACGCCGCAAGCTGCGTCCGCCGCGCCGGGCCACCGGAAAACATTATTTTGATAATTCCTTTGCTTTAACAATCGAACAAAATATTAATCCACGATCCTTGGGTTATATAATGAAAGGTGCACTTGTTGTTTTCCTGTTACGATTTAGGGTGATACTTCAACATGTGTGCCTTTAAAAATAAAAAGCTTTTTGAAAGTAACTGCAATGGCTTGGGAAGTTGTTAACTGCAAATAGGCATGTATAAATAATTAAATCACTTTAATTTTATGGAAATCCTTGTTTAAGGTACTATTTCTACTTCTTGTGCTTAAACCAAGAGCCATTGTGAAATTTTGTTATATCATACAAAACGTTTTCATTTAAAAAGAAATATAGAATAGTAATGTTAACGAAAACAGAAAACATGGTTTACTATGTCCACGTTCACGGGTACGAGTAACGGTTGCGAAACGTAAAACTTGAAGATACGAGTTTGTTCATCAAATCGCCCAAGAGCCGAGAGGTCACCGTGCTTCTGACCTATACCTCGCCTCGAACCGTGCCATACTGGTTCCAAACCGGTTACCCAATACTCAATCTTATAACCATCACATTAAAATTCAACGTGATATATTCTGATTTTAAACTTTCTTCGAACTCAAGAAATGGGTTTTTAAAGCGCGCCTTTTTCCTTTTTGTGTGTTGATTGGTCAGTTTAAAAACGATCATTAATTTTAAAAGTGGAACTTTCTTTTGATTTGTAGGTAGAGATTGTCTAAGCTGAAATGACGCGCCCCACTACTTAATTACTTTATTTAGATGTGTGAGTGTAAATATTAATAGCGGCACTTCATCTGTGTGGGAGCGCCAATTATTGATTTCTATATGCACATGTCGGCCGACTAGTCGGGTGATAAATCCGAAAACGCTCGCTCTATGGAGCAGCGCCGTCACTTTGTATGAAACAAGACGTCCTCTCCTCTCGCGCGTTCACGATCAACTAAACTAGTTGGACAACAAATCCGAGAATTGCACTTCTTAGCGAGTACGGCGAGTACGGCAACTGAACGACCAATTATAATTGCATGTTTATGTGTATTGCGTCCATATTTAAAATTTGCTAGTGTGCGTAAATGCGGAGGTGGGGCGTGTCATTTCAGCTTGGACAATCTCTACATATTGGTAACTAAGTAACTACCGGTATAATGTAATTGCAGGGCTATACAAAATTAATGCACAACCATTGCACAACATTGAACGTCATATTTTTCTCCTTACACGTTGATGATATCAAGGAAAACGGTTTCAACGCATAATATAGAATTTTCCACTCAATACCAACCCAAATATTTAAGAACATTTACTTACTAACACAATCTAACAACGACTGCCTTTGTCAACAGGAACTCTTCACTCAGCTACAATGGTCAGCGGAGCGCGCGCCGGCCGCCGACAGCCTTCGCCGCGCGCTCGGCGGCGGCGGCGCGCGGTTCCAACTCGGATGCATGGCCGACGCCAGCGAATGCTTCGAGCATCTGCTCCTCAGAGTCCACGCCCATCTTGCGTCAGGCAGTGGAGATAGAAGAGAAGATGACGCCTGCAGAGCACCCCACTGCGTGCCTCATAGGAAGTTCGCTATGATGCTGGTCGAGCAGTCAGTGTGTGGCGCTTGTCAGGCTACATCTGAACCTTTGCCGTTTACTCAGGTAATTATCCGTACAAATATTGGCTGCCAACACTGGTCTCGTGGCTCTTTGATCGCGTTATGTTTTAAAACATATTTACACTAAAGTTATTTAAAATGGTGTTAGTTACCTGGTACCCTTTCTAGTTCTTTGCAAAAAACTTCAATGTTATCCGCGAAACAGACGCAGTCTTCTCTATCTCTTCATATCTTGCAATCCTTATATGTGTGTTAATCGTGTCTATCTTTTGTTCCAGATGGTACACTACGTATCGGCCACAGCGCTGACAGCACAAGCGGCTCTCGGAGAACATGGCGATAGCTTCGGCTTGCTGCTGCGGAAGGCTGGAGGCATGGGCGACATCAGGGACTGTCCGGTAAGTTGTCTTACCATGTTACTATTGGATTAAGCTACTTTTTTAGTAAGGATACACTTGTGGACGTTATGGCAACTTTCACTAACGTACCTTCATGTTTTTCTTCCAGAATGCATGTGGAGCAAAAATCCAAATATGTCGGACCCTGATGAACCGGCCCGAAGTGGTATCCATCGGCATGGTATGGGACTCGGAACGGCCGTCAGCTGAACAAGTTGCCGGCGTATACGCGGCGTTAGGCACCGAGCTGCGACCGACTGACGCGTTTCACGCGTGCGTCGACCGCGCTTGGGCCGACCACGCTACGCACCGCCTTGTTGGCCTCGTCACCTACTACGGGAAACACTACTCCACGTTCTTCTTCCACAGTAAACTTAGACTGTGGATATACTTTGACGACGCTGACGTCAAAGAAATAGGACCCGAATGGTCGCAAGTTGTGGAAAAATGCCGACGAGGGCGTTTCCAACCGCTCCTGTTGTTGTATGCTGCCACCGATGGCACTCCATGCGACACACGCCACGCGCCAAAAGACGTAGTGCCATTCCCTGCGCCGGAGCCTCGTCGGGCCATCACACCCGCGCCAGACCGCCCCGCCAACTCTACCGCTCGCCGTGCCATCACTCCCGGTCCTGATATAGACAACGACTACGTCAATCGAAAAGCTGTTGAAAATGCCATGGAAGGCTTGCAGCAGAAAGCTCGTAGGGCGCATCTCGCTCGTAGCTTAAGTACAGGGTCGGCTTCTGATTCCCAGGAAGGATTGCCGCGTCCGAGGAGGGATTCGGGTAATTGGAGCGGCGACCGGAATAGTGCTTCGTCTGGGTCGTCGTCGACGGCGGACAGTCCGTATATGTACGGACGCGGCCGCGGGCCTGGGTCCGTTCCCGGCAGCCCTACGCGAAAGGGTGAACTCTCTAGTGGAGGCTCTTGCGATGCCGGCTACGACTCCTACTCCCTTTCCTCGACCGACAGCATGTCGTTACAACAGGGACTACGGCATAATCTGCAACTAGCACAAATTCCGCTATTCATGGAGGTAGATCGTCTTCTCGAAAACTCCAGAAACGCCGAAATGTCCGGAGACTATGAAACAGCGCTTATGTTATCGGACACGGCCGCGTCAAAGGCTCGTGCAGCGATGGAGGCGCCGTATAACAACCCGCATACTATTGCGTATGCGCGCATGAAACATAATGCGTGTGTCACTCGCGTTCGGTTCCTTCAGAGAAGGACTAATATTTCGAGGATAGCTGAGCCACCACAACCAGCTCCCGTACGAAACAACAAAAGTGGCATCGAATCATTTCCTGTCCCGATTGAGATATATGCAACCCTACCTAAAAAGAAGGGCGGGAAAAAGTCTCCTAAGGTTGAAGACGACATTGAGACGTTCACAAGAGAGCGTCCACCTCGTCACAAGTCCAGGGATGAAGATAAAGTAAGAGAGAAACGGTCAAGAAGCGAGGACAGAGGACGGGCGCGCAAAGACCCTCCACCCGCCACCGAGAAGAAAGAGGAGCCTACTGACGACAAAAAAGCCAATAAAAAACAACACAAAATTCGTAGAAAACTTCTCATGGGTGGTTTAATAAGAAGAAAGAATAGATCAATGCCAGATTTGACTGAAGGCGCTGACGGTAACACCGAAGCACCTAAAGAGAAAAGAGTAGCATCAGTGGATGACGCTGAAGTTGGGAGGAGAATGAGTGAAGATAAGACAAACCTTAGTGGTTATCTATCAGAAGGACACTTGGAATACTCCGCGGCCAGTGGAACCAACCCCAATCTTGAGAGAAGTAAATTGATGAGGAAGAGTTTCCACGGCAGCGCTGGAAAGATGCTGACAGCTGCTAAAGTTCCTCCACCACCCCCACTACGTACCACTTCCCAGTTGACCACAAATAAATACGGCCAACAGGAATCAAACAACCAACCAGAAATGGATGAGGATGGTGGATTTTCAGAGCAATATGGAGACGAGCCGCAATCAATGCCTTTCTTGCATTCTTACGAAGATAAGAATACAAGTCATTACGACAGCTTCGATAACTCGACGCAGAACTTCCACACTGTTGTCACAAAGGCCATGATTCATCAGGAACAGAGTCCTATAAAGAGAGATACGGTTCAGAATATGCCACTTCCTCACAATATCCAGAACTTGAGCAATAGTTTTGATAATGGGGTGGATGTTGTAGATTGCGCGATGCCAATGAGGAACTCTCCTCAAATGTTGGAACTCCCTCCGTACCCCAGTCCAATGAACTCTGTAAACCACTCGAGACAACCCAGTGAGGAATTCCCTCCTCCACCCTCGCCTACTAACATGCACGCGCTCATAGACGAAATCAACAGAATAGAGCAAATATCTGACCATCAAAGAAATGCCAACAATATGCATCAACAGTTACATTCAATGTATGCAGTTAACGATGGAAGGCAAGAATTACACGGAGAAGCGTTCAATGCCCATCTTAACGATTTGAATGAGAAATTGCAAGCTCATTTGACAAGGTTGAAAAGGTCAGGGTCACTTGAAGGTCAGCTGTCGAGCTCTAACGATGGAGACAAACATCTCGATAATTACAACAGTGTTAGAAACATGGCGTCAAGATTTGAAAAGACGAATCCGAAAATGTTAAACAATACTGAAAGGAACAGCGTTGCTCTTGGCATGGGGAGCAATAGAAATGTTCTAAACTTGTCCACGCAGCCTAATCTCTATTCAAGACGGACGTCGTCTTCCTCGTTAGGTCCCAACCAGTTGGATGACGATTCCTACGAACAAAAGATGAGTAACAACACCTACGGAGACCGTTCGAAACCTAAAAAGAAGTCGGTTTCATTCTGTGACCAAGTCATTTTAGTGTCAACCGCGGAAGACCAAGAGGACGACAATTACATCCCTAATCCCATTCTTGAGAGGGTACTTAAGTCTGCCATGATTAAACCTGAGATGACAACCATGCCCCTACAATCGGAGAAGCCGTCCCTTCACCGCCAAGACTCCTTCGACAGCCAGTCGTCCAGATCGACGATTTCTTCGCTGTCTCAGCACTCCGTAGCGAACAACGACTCTGGACACAATGATTACGTCCAAATGGCTTCTAATAGCTACCAGTCGTCGTATCAGGCAGCACAAGCGCGTATGCAGCAACAATATAATGCGCAGAAAGCTAACGGAGTGTATGGAAGCAGTCCGCAGCAAGCGGTGGTCCCGCAGAGTGTGGCCACCAGTCAGATATACCAAGCAGTGCCCTCCAGCCAGCACGCCACCAGCCCGATACCCTACAACCAGCCGCCCGCAGTCTACACGAGCCAAAGTAACACGAGCCCACCGAACTTTAGTGAAACTCCCATCAACAGACTGCCCGCAGCCGCGCAAAACAAGCAAGCGAATCTACCTAGAACCGTTCCTAACACATACCCGCACCCACCGAGCCAACTCCATCAAATGAATCAACCAAATAACACCTACTACCACACGTTACCGCAGAACTCCCAGCCGGCGAACCCGAACGGAAACTACCCTAACAGACAGTACAATCAGTACGTTCAGAACACATCGCCGGCGTATCAAAGCGTGCCAACTAACTCACCTTCGTACATGAGCTACCACAACCCACCGACAAGCTACGGCAGCTCAGAGTATTCTAGTCGCTACCCCTCGCAGGCGCCGGGCGCTCACGGCGCTCCCTCGTCGTACCAGCGCGTGCCTCCGCCCCACGGCGACCTGCCCTTAGATAATTACAACTATCAGAACCGACCGGCCAACTACTACGACAACAACAGCGTAAACCAGAGAGTGCCGGACTCCAGGCAGTATCAGAACCCGTACCCGCAACAGCGGCCGCTTTACAACCAAACTCCCACTGTGGAGGCCGCGGCTCCTGATCACGGGTACCAATACCAGAACGGGTACAACCCGTATCAACACATGCCGCCGCCGAAGCAAATTCAGAAGAAATCTGTATCCTTCGAACCGGGGACGAAAGGGGGTACCGACTCCCCTATACCCCCTCAAATGAACCCCCCCTATCAGGGTGGGGACATGTCCAACATCCACGGGGGCGCGCCCAAACTCCTGTGTAATCTGTGCCGTAAGAAACTAGTTAATTCTCCAGCTATGTATTGTCCAGATTGTGATTTCTACATGTCTAGATTTAAGCCCAAATCATAGCAATAGGCGATAATAACAGCCTTAAAAAAATCTCAAATGTACAAAATTTTGTTCTATTTAGTTATTTCATACATTTACATAACTTGTTTGTACAAAACTAAAATTATCTATTTTAGGTAAGGTATGTAGAGTTATATCCAACTGGATCTCAATACAATCATATTTGGTATTCATAAGCTTTTGTAATTAATTATAACAATACAGAGATTATTATATGAAATTACGTGCCCTGTATGATTTGATTAGTTCGTAAGGAATTTGTCCATACATGTTTTTTTAATAAATTGTCTATTTAAATGCTTGTTACTTTACTTGCCTGGATGCTAATAACTACAGGTGATTTTTATATTATTATCAAAAATAAATATACATTTAATGAGAAATATGTGTTTTATTTCTTATAATGGTAGGTTCAATGCCATGAGTATTCTCGAATCAAAACTCATAAATATTCATATATTCACTTGTTTTATTTTATTGATAGAAGAAGAAGACTAGACTAGACACAATAAAACTATATCTTAACTAATATTATAAATGCGAAAGGAACTCTGTCTGTCTGTCTGTCTGTCTGTTACGCTTTAACGCCAAAACTACTGAACCGATTTGAATGAAATTTGGTACACAGTTAGTCCACAGCCTGAGAAAGGACATAGGCTACTTATACTTTTTATCGCAAAATTCCTCCAGGAACGGGTACAACGCGGGTGAAACCGCGGGGCGCTGCTAGTCCTTAAATATATATAACACGCTTCTTTTTGCGTCGGGAAAAATTCATGGCATGGTGTAATTTTATATTACCGCCATCTAGCCATAAAGCTTCGAACTATAATAGCAATCAATTCAGTTACAAATTTGACGGAGTCAAATACCTAGTAGGATATTGGTATTTTAGTACAACAACATTTCTAATAGATGGCATTAGTCATTTTAGTGCTGCCACTACATCCAATAGCAGCAAAATTTGGTAGAAAATTGTGAGTAAATAGAAATAAATTATTTACATAAATTCTTTTACCACTGTCCTGTTAATGCATTTTAGTATTACCTATCAATTAATGTAGTTGGCCAAAAATATTATTATTTTTCTTCTATAAACTTTAAGAGTTATCAATAGCAAGTAATTAACATTATAGGTAGATACCTAAGTATTTCTAATATGATTAAATAGATATAAGTTTAAAAGATGATATAATAAAGAGGACATTTCTACCAACAAATAGGAATAATGTTAATTGCATTGCTATGGTTTATGTAAGATTAAAGATAGGTATTAGTCTTTAGGTCATCTCTTGTCGTCGTTAAGATCCCAGTAGTAAGCATAATATTTCCTTGAAAATTTTTCATACTAAAATATCACTAAAATGAAAACTTTGGGATTGGTATCAGTCATGTAAATGGCTCATTAATAAAAAAACGGTAGAAAATTCCAAACGATAATGGTAGTCAGTTCCAAATTGGCAGTTCTACGTTGGCAACTTGATTTGGCAGTTTCCTAATGGCGACCGTCGTCGACGGCTGACGGGTCGTGTCTTACAACTGTCATTATTTATTTGTAATATTAGGTGTAGGTTCTGTGTTTACGTAAACATGACGGGAATTTTGCCCACTTACCAACGTTTTGTGAATGGAGTGCCGGTCCCGTCCATATCACGGCGATCCTTCCGCCTTCGAGAGAAATATTTGATTGCATCTGTACTTTTGACATTTGGAATCGTGTGGTTAGGAGCACTGTTTTACTTGCCAGAGTTCAAAAGTTCCAACAGTGTAAACGACAGTGTTTACAATGTATACAAGCGTATTCAGAAGGCAGGTCCTGAGCTTCTGATGCCGCCTCCGCTGGCTCAGAACGATGTGGGAGACTTCCCAGTGGTGGGCATAGTGCGTCACGGAGACGAGGGAGACGACCCTCACATAGTGCAGGACAGGAACCGTCTGAGGGCTAAGATCGAGGAGGACATGGGCATGAAGGTGCTCGAGAGACCTCAGTTCGACGCGGCGCCCTCGGTATCCTCATCAAAAGGACCCAGTAAACCCCCAGTCGATGCTATAGAGGAGCCCCAAGTGAACAGTAAAGCTGTGAAGAATGCTTCACCATCGGCGATGAAGGGGGAACAATCTGACAAGTATGAAGTTGCTCTCCCGTCTAACTCTGATCCTGAGCTGCAGCGGAAGATGGAGAAGGTTAAAGAGGTGAGTCTTTATCTAAAATACATACAAAGTCTTTAAATAAATACTTTACTTTCTATAAGTTAATCCATAAGTTCATCTATTGATTCTGTTAAACACATCAATTGTTCAATGAAAATCCAATCATCACCTACATTCCTTGTCTCAATTGATCTATTATTCCTCGTCTCTATAGTAATGTTCGGGTTGAATTAACCCTCAGCCTTGACTCGAGGAGGCTCCTTCATTGATGTACACTCACACATAGAAGTTAATCAATACTTTCTACATTTTATAACAGTAGTTATTACAACTGACTTTAATAGTTTGTATGTGTGTAAATTTAACACACACTTTAACACTTTATGGTTTACACCTTCTTGTTGAATCTTTGTTTCCTCTTTTATTTCTTTTGGTCTTACTATGGCCACTGTTATAGTCACATTTCCTTTATTAATTATTTGTTACTCTCCGAAACAGGTGATCACATCAAGAATGCCATAAACCATAAAGAAAATCTTTCAACCAGAAGATACTGAAAAGTATTATATAGTTATCAAGTAGATATTTAAATAGAAAAAATACCTCATGGGTACTAAAAGATATGCAATAGTTTTATTAATAATAACATCATCCATACATATCATCTAAAATAACTCTTATGTGTACTCTTATTTCTTTCATAACAAGTTTTGCCTCCCAGTTGTTATTTCACATTACAACCCCATTAAAACGGACATAGTGTACGGTCAGCCAAATATGTGGTCTACCACCCTACGGTTGAGATTCATTTGAACGTCATGAAACAACAAGGTCAATTTTAAACGTCATAACATAATTGTGCATAGAAAAGTCAACCTTAGCGATCGTTACACCTCGCAGAAACTTTTGTCAAAAGTGGTAGACCACTTTCTTGGCCGACCGTACAAACAGTAACTGCCACAACATGCAATTCCTATTTCAATTTTTAATCGCCTTACAATCATACAAGTTACAAGTGTAACAATACTTAATGTAGCTGAATGAAGGTCGTTCATAATTATACCTACAACATGAAACGGGCTTCGCAGCGTAGTGTACAAAAACAGATTATCTGATCGGACACAACAAAGATAATAGGCAGATGTTAGATTACCTAGTTATGTACACAATTTATTTCAAACAATGGTTAGGTTTTTTTAAACAGATTGAAAGATGTATATTATATGCCAATTGTGATGCTGTTATAAACAAAACGCCAACAAATGTTGTAATAAAAACTAATTTAACTAGTGTACTATAGGCATAGACTATAGGTGCTTTATTTGTTTGAGAGTTGTGATTTTAATTGAAAGTATTGACCCTCTTATCTATTGAACATTGAAATTTTATTGTTAGCACAGGCAATCCAGACATAATATACTTATACTGTGTAATAGGTAAGGCATACAAAAGAATCCAACACAACTAGGTATAGTGCCAAAATAGTAACTCAGACATATTTTTCAAAATCCTTTCATCACTATATAATCAAGGTACCGATGCGTCGGAGTGCACGTTAAATTGTCGGTCCCGGTTGTTTCAATGATCCGACTACGTCGAGTCGGTAGTCTTTAGGCAGTCTAAAAACGCCAACACCAGCGGTAGGCCACTATCCTAGTAAAACTTACTTAACAAGAGTTTATTTCAATTTTCACTGTACTAAGTACTAACTATTACTTTACGATGCATGATAGACTAAACTCGTGTAACTTAAGTATTGCTTATTCTATACCTACCTATTAGCTATACCAAGCTATCGGGCCACGAGTCACGACTCCACTAAACATCTAAGTTCGATGGACTTTTCATTTCGAAAACGGTATGACACTAATATCGTCTAGTATAGACTAGATTCTAGATTGTTAGTGGTTTTACGCACGCCACATGACTAGGCTAGCGGTATTACCTTTCGAGATCCTATATTTATGATCTAGTTCTTAGTGATATATCTGAGTATTACATTTGAAATACGCATCGAGATTTACTCAACTTTGAGCCTGTTCCCGTGAGAATTTTACGATAACAGATTAACTACAGTAACTATGGGTTAAACCAAGTTTACGGGTTCATAATTAATCTGACGTAATGTTTTAGCATATAATACAACTAGCAGCGCCCCGCAGTTTTACCCGCTTTGTACCCGTTCCCGTGGGAATTTCAGGATGAGAAGTAGCTTATAACCTTCCCGTTGAATGTGGCTATCCATTACAAAAAGAATTATTCGAATCGGATTGGTAGTTTCTGAGATTAGCGCGTTCAAACAAACAAACTCTTCAGCTTTATTATATTAGTATAGACTAGCAGCGCCCCGCGGTTTTACCCGCGTTGTGTCCATTCCTGTGGGAATTTCGGGATGAAAAATAGCCTATGTTACTCGAGGATAATGTAGCTTTCGAATGGTGAAAGAATTTTTAAAAACGGTCCAGTAGTTTTTGAGCCTATTCATTACAAACAAACAAAGTTTTACTCTTTACAATATAAGTGTAGATAGGTATAGCAAATATCTGTCCATCCATCCTTTACAGAAGTGAATTCTGTTTACACTCGTAATTTCGTAATACCTAGTTGTACATAACCTAGTCAGTATGCATAATTGCACATGCGAAAGCAAATACTTTGGTAGATAACCAAAACAATGCGGTCTGGTACTAATCGTAAATGCGTAACTTTGTGTAAAGGACATTGACTTTACAAACTAGGATATACCTAATATACATACAGTCATACAGGTAGATATGATGTCATATTTAGCTACCTACTTGATTTCGTAATTTCTTGTTGCCCTAGAAGAGGCATCTAACGAGAAAGGAACGGGTCTTAGAGAGCTTGTTATTAAATAACTAGGTTTAGTACCTTTTAACTTATTCGTACATTCTTCTTCTTCCTTAGAAGAAGAGATTCGTACATTAAAAAATTAGGTAGGTACCTAATTAATGTGCCTTTAGCAGCTCACACAATAAAAGAGCAATCAATACGTACGTGAAGTGTACTTTAAAGTACATATCATCGTTCTTCATCGAGTGGATGAACCTGACCAATCCTGGTGTCAGAGTTATTGAGCCGCCAAAGGCCTTTGTCAGGGCTCACGTAACGACAACTATCCGTAGAAAGTAACCTGGACCGACGGCTTAACGGAATCGGCTTACTTTTCGTTTCGTTTACCAGATACGATTGAAAGTTTAATCTATTTAACATTTATATAACTAGGCAGGTAATCTCTACTAGTAAGATTCATCTATAGGCGGCCTAAAAACTGACACACGGTTGGCCACCTACTCGAACATATTGATCTTGAATCTATAATTTGGTTCGTCTTCTCTAGTGTCACGTGACAAACCACGGAGGGCGGTCCATCCCTTATTCTTCCGGTTTGCGGTCACCGCCGAACCCGTCTCGCTCATGATGCCCAGCGGTTATCCGACCCGCTTACAACTATGTCGGTGTCTTAATATAATAAAGCTGACTTTTTGTTTGTTTGAACGCGATAATCTATGAAACTACAAATCTGATTTAAATAAATATTTTTCTAATGGATAACCACATTCAACGGGAAGGTAAAAGAATAGGAAGGAAGGATAGGCTATTTTTCGTAACGAAATTTCTATGGGAACTTGCACAACGCGGGTAAAACCGAGTTGCGGTGCTAGTATTCATCTAAAACGGATTGTCGTTTTCAGATCTTAAAGGTTCGTAAAGAGATTCGTAAACTATAGAGCTCAAAGACAGTAAAGTTCGATTAATTTTGAACTAAAATAGTTGATTATCTGATCCCTGTCTAGTTGTCTATGTATAGATAGTAAATATATAAGATTAAGGATCCCGTTTTTATCCACCAAATCATAAGAAACTTGACATTGGTACTTACATTAACTCTACAACGTCCTACGGTAATTGTATTTATTAAACAATGAATTTAAAATGCTGATCTCTGAGGAAGTCTGATTTTATTTTATTTTTCAGTCTTATCAGCTTTATTACAAAGGCACATTCATATAGACAGCATAATAATATGTTTTTACTATTCTATTCCCTAAATTCCTACGGAACACGTACAACCTTTTCTAAGTAAGATTCCTAGCTCTTTTGTTAGTGACCTTATAACCTAGACCCTCTTCATAGTTTATTGCGCCTGAGGAAACCTTTCATTTACCAAAAGCCCACAAAATTGTCAAAAAATCTTCTAACAAAAATGTGAACGACCTCGAACAATAATGTTCATTGTAGAATTTGGTAAAACCTGGTTCCATCTCATTGGTTAATAGGGTCATTTCGCCTGTTCGCGTCCAGCGCCCTATTCGCGTCCATTTTTCGGACCTCCCTATAATAATTCTCGAAAATAGGTATATTAACACAGTAAATCGCCGAAAAGTCGTTACCGCTAATACCTAATCGTATAAGAGGCATATAGAAATAGACAAAAGTTCTGTGAGCTAAACCAATCATGTCTAGAAAAAATAGTTAGTTTCCGTTCTTCAACAAAGAAGCGCAAACGCGCGAAATGTCGGCAAAAAAATAGTGAGCAGGGGCGCGTTCGACGGTAAGTATTTTATTGTTTTATGCGTATTTTACAATACACAGCTGTTTTTATTCTTAAAGCATGAAAAAAGGAGTAATATTAATTATGTATTTGCTTGTTTTTTTTAAAGTTAACAGTTAAAATAAGGTGGACGCGAATTACTACACCGAATTTATAAAACTTCCACTTTGCGACCACAATGGACGCGAACTCGTGTATTTATGATTTAGTTAGTTTTTATTTTTATGTGATAAAATTAAAAAAAGGAATTTGTTTTTATTTTTTATTTATGTATTATTATCATGCAATCGTAATGAGCAATTTGCGTCCACGTTATTATGATTCTAGAAAAAGATAATTAAAAATAAAAATCGTTCATCACATGTGGACGCAAACTATACCTACAAGGAAATTGTATTGTACCAAATTGCGTCCATTTTTTCATTAAATTCATATAATAGCTTATAATATATATTTTTTAACTTGTATAATTTAATATGCATTTAAAAAAAAAACTAAGAGTTAAAACTAATAACACTCTTAAGTTGAAGTTTTCTTTGCAGAAATTTCTATCGAAACTGAATCTGAGAGGTCTCTTATGGAACTATCAATAGAACGAAATAGTAATATTTTAGAATTTGATGCAACTAAAGAAATCTCTAGTACAACCATCTTCCGCAGCTGTTGGCAATTCAAGCCAAAAAAACCTGTGATCCATTTAAATTAAAACCCACCTAATGCTGCCTGAAATTTCTAAAGAAGCAAGGAAATCAAAGGACTCCAGCAGCCATATCTTCTGCTGCATGGAGAAAGTATTACGAACATAAAGCGCAGATCAAGAACGAAAAACAGGAAGCAATCCGAAAATGAAAGAAAGAATAGAGAAATAGAACAGGAGAGAGCTCGAGAGGTTCAAAAAATTAATCCGAAACAATAAAAAGATTATAAAAGTTACTAGGAAACCATAGAGTCGATAAATGTGGAATATGAGAAAGAAAATGTACCAGACGTGGATTAACGAAATATTCTTGAATAAAGAATCTGTTAAAATACAATTTTTCTTTACATTATCTAAAAATATCACCCCTACATTCCTTTTCTTAGCTGGTGGACGCAAAATGGTCTATGGGTGGACGCAATTTAGATTTTTTGGACGCAAAGTGGGTAAAACGCCTATTTTTGAAGTTTTTCTATTTATAAAAAAAACACAAGTACTTTCGAACAAAACTGTAAGCGAACCTTATAGTAGACTATATAATGAACACATTACATAAATTTTTCATTGAAACTAGGGCTGGAACATTTTTATTTTCTCCTTCAAACTTGCCAACTCCACTAAATGGACGCGAACTGGCGAAATGACCCTAAGTTGAAATGGAATAACAACGCACATTCATTATGCATACTCGGTTATCAATAATTTATGTTAAATTTGCTCAGGTGTAAGAGACAGACCATACTAGCCTTCTATCTACGATGAATTTTAATATCTTTCAAAATATTTGTTTTGGAATACACTTACCTATAGTTAGTTAGTGAGTGAGTAACAATAAATATTTATTGCATTACTAGCAGCGCCCCGCGGTTTTACCCGCGTTGTGCCCGTTCCCGTGGGAATTTCGGGAATTTTTTTACATAAAAACCTTCCTCTTGAATCACTCTACCTATTCCAAAAAACCGCATCAAAATCCGTTGCGTAATTTTAAAGATTTAAGCATACAGACAGACAAACAGACAGACACGAAAAAGAGACGACTTTATTTTATACTATGTAGTGATACTTAGTATCTCACTCACACTAAAGCCTAGTTCGCATTAAGCTAGTAATTTAGTCTAGTAGCGAGTAATTTAGTAGCTAAACATGTCTGAACACCAAAAATTTAGTCTAGTAGGTTAGTAAGTAATTAAGTCGAGTCGATCCATTTCATTCTATTTTTGACGGGCGAGTAGCACCCCCACCACGCGTCCGTTCTCACTAGTTCGCCGGCTAAACAAGTCCGAACCTGTCGAATTAGTCGAGTACATTAGTTATCGCAAAAATGTCGTATAGACTGTTCATTTTATAAAACACCCACTTGTAAACTGTACTCGAACGAAGTGCGAACGATTTTGGGGCAGTAGCGAGTATTTTAGTTACTAAACTACTCGCTACTCGACTAAATTACTAGCTTAATGCGAACTAGGCTTTTCGTTTTAAAGTTTTAATTTAGTTATAATACCTACCTTTGTTTTTATATTAAAACAGTAGATAGCGAGGTAATGGATTCGTTCCGTTGAAATACTAATTCAGGTAAATAATATTAAAGTTGTTGCAATAACGAAGTACCTAGTTACGTTTATCACATTATATTATCTAGGTACCTACTAGTTGTTTCGCGCGGTGTGTCCATTTTAAAGTTTTAATTTAGTTATAATACCTACCTTTGTTTTTATATTAAAACAGTAGATAGCGAGGTAATGGATTCGTTCCGTTGAAATACTAATTCAGGTAAATAATATTAAAGTTGTTGCAATAACGAAGTACCTAGTTACGTTTATCACATTATATTATCTAGGTACCTACTAGTTGTTTCGCGCGGTGTGTCCACCTACGATCCAATAGATGGTGCTAGTAGGAAAATGATGTACCTACCTATGTAGATCGTACTTAGGTTATTTTCCCAGATTTTGTGGGGCAGGATAATCTCCATCTTTATAAACTAAGTAAAGATAATTACCTAGTACTTGCATGCCTAGTCCTATTTTATTGAAGTAAAAAGCTTGTTTTACTTACTTTACCTTTTATACTAGTGTAAATATTTCCAATGGTTAAGCCGCATTTGGTATATTTATCGTCGTTTTAAAGGAAATCTGAATACAAAACATTAACCACAATCTTGGTATCTAATTAAACGCTATACTTCGACAATCCGTACATGGGCAAATCCTGTGTTTGTAACTCGTGACTGCGGAATGTAGACATGTACCTAAATACTAGACCACATACCATCTGTCCATGATCGGAAAAGAAAGACAATTACGTAAAGACATTTTTTTGTAAAATCGTACATTAAAATTGTTTAAATCCCGAGACCTCGACTGAACGTACACCCAATATGTTAAAAATGGGTCCATATTGGCTCAACTAAAGTTCTTTACCCGAAATTGTTCTTCCTAACGATTTGTAATCCGAATGATCACTCTTCCTAAAATTTTTCATCCTAAAGTTTTCATTCATACTATTTGTAGTGCTACCGGCGATGTTCATAACACTCATGTTTCCGAAAATTGTAATTAATAATATCATTAATGTAAATATATTTAAACTCCTACTGTTTTTTATCATAACGCTTTAAAGGAAAAGGTTTGTTTTTAAACTATTTCTTGTGATTACAAAACGGTTCCCTATCCATTTGCATAAAAACTTTAGACATAATATAACATGGCATAATTTTGTTGTAGCGCTCGCCGGCCGCTGCCGCGGCACCGCTCGCTTCGCTCGCTCGGCTCGCGCGTAGTTGGTCACAGTTCTAACCTAACCTAACCTATAAAAAGAAATCTAAACAAAAAAGATATGACTTTGAATAATAGTATAAAAGAAACATGAGTGTTATGAACATCGCCGGTAGCACTACAAATAGTATGAATGAAAACTTTAGGATGAAAAATTTTAGGAAGAGTGATCATTCGGATTATGAACATTAGAGACAAAGTAGTTAGGAATTGTGATTGTTAGGATGAAAAATGTTAGGAAGAACATTTTCGGATTTCCAATTATCGGAGTTGAAAATTTAGGTGAACTTTGGCGCACCCGTTAAAAATACTTTCCATCGGGTCATCTCTAAAACAGGAAAATTAGGAAAAAATGGTAATCCCAACCCTAGCCCAAGAGACACCTCAACAGACTACAGACACGTCAACTTATTACACTTATGTATCTTTTTGCCTCGGGGTTAAAATACTTAATTAAAATCGTTTCTTAATCAAAATCTTGGAGTCAGTTACAATAGCACAGACGCAGTGACGGTCACTTGCATTGGACATGTCAAAACTTATAAAATAAACCAAAGGTTGGGTCTAAACTAAAATCTAACACAACACCCAAAATTGTGCTTCTGAAATGTTAAGGCCAACCCTGCGTTAAATCTTAATAAAGGTGAAAACAGTACTTTCTAGCATTTCCAAATAATTTATGATCTTTAATGCAAAAGTCTTTTGTTAGACGGAGTTGTACAAATATCCAATCAGGCCTGTATTATTTGGGGCGCAATGGGTGCGCGTAAATATTTGATCAGACACAGGCTGACAAACACCGCTCATTTTAGTGCTTTTGTTTCATTCCGTTGTGCGTGACACAATATAGCACTAAATATTTACAACAGTCCCGTACACCTACTTTGATATTTCTGTTCGTCTTCTGTGACAAAACACTTCGTTCACGTTCCGGTCATGGTTCGGAAAGCGTAACGAAATAATTTCTTTGTTGTGCAATTTTGAATAATTCACTAATACGCTATAAACACCAAGAGGACATAGAATAATTTCACACTTCAAGTGTGAGGCTGGTGAAATTGTTTTCGATTAACATATTCACTATAGCTTTTCTTAAGTTTACTTGAGTCGGCAAAATCTCCATTCGTTCGTTATTTCGAAAAGAGGAAAAGTTACAATCTGTATTATTAATCAAGGCTTTAATTTCTTAAATACCTTTCGAGTGCTTTAATTTCTTAACCAAAATGGGTATTACGTATACGTAATATTTGGGTTCAAATGAAATGGGATCAGTTGTGCACGTAAGTAAAATTAGTTTCGCAATTTTATAAATTTATTACGTGTCGTATTGTATGTAAAGAGGCTGAAATTCTTCTAAGCCACGTCTGTACCCGTTCCCATTGTATTGTTTGTTTGAATGATGCATTATTTCATTATTTTATTGTAATATTTCGTAGAAGGCGAGGGTGACAAAAAATAACAAAGCGTTTAAGTTGGAAACGTTAAATGCGACCGTTTGCAAATTAAATAAAGGACTGCTATGCAAACCTGTTCGAGACGGCACGCGGTGTATTGAACACGTCCGGGAAGCGATCGATGTTTGCATTTCATAATTAATATTATTTCCCATACTATATTTACCAAATATTTACGTACGAAGCAAGCAACGTAAACATATTTGATATTAGCAGCGCCCCGTGATTTTATTCGCGTTGTGTCCGTTCCCGTGGGAATTTCAGGATAAAAATAGCCTATAACTTTCCCGTTGAACGTGACTATCCATTACAAGAATAAGTAATCAGATCGGACCGGTAGTTCCTGAGATTAGCCCTTACCAACAAAGTTAGAAACTTTACCTCTTTATAATATAAACTAAGTATAGACAGGAAGGTGCATACCTTACCTAATAAGGTATACTACGTAACTAAACCGCAAAATTTGCCGTGTAATACTTTAAGCAAAACTCATGTACAATAGTTCATTGGTTAGAAACCACAAAACGATTAAAATGGAAGAAAAAACCAACGAGAAATGATCAGAAATAGTCTATTTCATATTTGTCAGTTTGTGAGGTGGGTGTGAGAGCGAACTGCGTTGGTAACGGTAGAATCCGCGTGCTTGGAGACGCTGACCCCGACACACATTCGAGGTATTCCGAAGAATTACAAGTGACGATCAAACGGTATAGCTCGGGGACTGAGATTCTCAAAGTATGGAAACGCCATGCAACCTACAGCTAGTCATCAAATATTGAACGGGCGCTTCCTTTAAACATAGGACTTTGAATAACGCACTGGTTATCGGATTTATTATTGACAACATTGAATATAGTCCTTGTTATAATAAGTAATACCCTTATGTGTATTTTCTTGGATGATGAAGTCCTAGCCCATTTTTTCACCCTGAAAATCGGAGGTGACATAAATTCCGGATTTCTTTCCGGAACTTTAGTTTTGCTGTCGCCACCTTATCTTTGAGAACCACTGCTCTAGACAGAGAATTGGAGACAATCTCGATAGTGATTCACGACGCGTCAATACACACACTTTCTCTACATTATAATCTTTTTATTACCTTTCAATCTAATAATAGGTATCATTCGCTATAATGGCATGTGCAGCAATAAATTACTTTAGCATGGCACAATTGAAACTTATTTTTTGGTGCGTGATCTATTCTTTTGTATTGCCACGCAGATGATGGGAATTACATTTTTTAGTGGCAACTATATCATCTTAATTTGACATAAAGTAGTCAATGGGTTAATCTATTTCGCTGTTATTTCGGTGCCAGTTTGCCCAAATTGGTACGTTTTACGTGAGTCAGATGTAGGTATATTGGGAAATGATCATGGAAAGTTTCACAATGATATTAAGTACCTTAACTCCAGATTTAAACCATCTACCTATTAGCTGTCATTAACCGGGATAGACTTGCCCATTCGAGGCTTAACCCATCTCCATGCCAACCCAGATGCAGAAATTTTACAGTCCAGAATTTATCATCCTAAAACCAATTTATATTGAAATATTGATCCAAAAATATGTGAACTGAATATACACATTGCTCACGGCTACCATGGTATGTTGACTAATATTACTTTAATTCCCTAATTATTAAGTTCATACTATTCTATGTTAACAAAGCATTGTTAGCAGGTAATATGAATAACTCTTAACTATTTTACAAAAGCTCAAACATAATATTCATGAATTTCACTCAGAAATCTGAGAAATACTTCTATCTATTGTTTGAGTTTTAATGTGAAATTAGTTTAGATAATAAAAGTAGCTAACAATAACGTTATGAAATTTATCTAGCTAGGTAGTTATTTAAGAAGAGATTATATTAAGAGCAAAGGTCGTTTAGTACGAACAGCTGAAGAGAATGGCAGATGATAGAGAAAAGTGGAAAGAACTCCATCGACAAGAGGTCAGCTCTTAAGTTTAAAGAGAGAGGTAGTTATTTAATAGGTGTTTTAGGTATTAGGAATATAGTTTTAAGTAGTTTTATTCCGTTATTTTAAACCGAAACGAAGTAAATTCAAGTAGGGTAGTGGTCAACCATGAAGTATGAGTATTAAAAAACCTTAAACCTCCGACATGGCCCAACGATTGAAGAACCCGGAACCGACAATTGAACGTCCCATCCAAGCTGTGCTCGAGCTGCATATAGCTTAACAATATCGATTACTTAATATATAGCTAACTAGCAGCGCCCCGCGGTTTTACCCGCGTTGTGCCCGTTCCCGTGGGAATTTCGGAATAAAATGTAGCCTATAGCCTTCCTCGATAAATAGACTATCTAACAGTGAAAGAATTATTCAAATCGGTTCAGTCACAGTAAACATCCAGTATTTTAACTCCATATAAACGGCCGAAACGCGAGTTATACCTACGCGCTTCAACCGTGGTACACTCCTGGTACGCAGGCAGTCGCGACTGTGCCGCAGTGACTTACGGGCGGTGTGTTGATTTTTGTTTTTGGTTGTATGAATTTGTTATTAACACGTTGTCCATGTTTTCCAAAACAATTTCTATTGAAGTTTTTTATTAGAATGCGGATTTTTTATACCTTAAAATTGAAAAATCAAGCGTTTCGTACGTATCTGTCGAAAATATTTTTCGGTCGGAAAATATTTTTCTGTCGGAAATTTAGAACATTGTTATTCAATTTTACACATGTTTTTTAAAATTAAATTTACCATTCACAAATCATCACGCATTTTTATTGAAACTTCCTATTCAATTTTAAGTAGGTATTGTAATTCTTTACATAAAAAAAAATACAGTCACGAAACTAAATGGAAACACAAAGTAGGCAAATATAATTAAAATGCTGGCGGGTGGCAGCCTTAGCGCATGTTTACGTACCGCGCGGCTGTAGGTATCTAACTCAAGGTCACAGCCGAGTCGAATTACTGTATGATATTTATACTGTGGTTCAGTAGTTTCTGAGATTAGCGCGTTTAAACAAACAAACAAACAAAACAAACTCTTCAGCTTTATAATCTTATATATAAAATTCTCGTGTCACAGTGTTCGTTCGCGTACTCCTCCGAAACGGCTCGACCGATTCTCATGAAATTTTGTGAGCATATTGAGTAGGTCTGAGAATCGGCCAACATCTATTTTTCATCCCGAAATTCCCGCGGGAACGGGTACAACGCGAGTGAAACCGCGGGGCGCAGCTAGTATTAGTATAGATTCATACCTGTGAAAAATATCGCCAATTTACGCCACAAGCGCTACAAATAAATACGCCGATGTTTAATAATGAAAATTTTGTATTTAAAATCGATTTATCACGGGAGGAAAATAAGTAAAATGCAAAATCTTATGTACAAAAGTTAACAGTTGCCCAACGTGAAAAAACCTGTTTAATTTATCACGCTTAATTATAAATGCAAAAGTTAATAATAATATTGTGTATGTAATTAATTTAATTGTAAATGAATGAAGAACGAAAGTTTCGTTGCTCTCACCCAACTAACATGGCTGGATGGATTTGAGAAATAATTGACAGAGAACAGTACATTTATATGTATTACTAGCCGCGCCCCGCAGTTTCACCCGCGTTGTATCGTTCCCGCGGGAATTTGGGGTTAAAATGTATCCCATGTATTATTCTGATGTATAACCTACATTACTGTAAAGTTTCATTTAAATCCGTTCAGTAGTTTTTGCGTGAAAGTAACAAACATACATACATATTATATATCCATTCTCACAAACTTTCGCATTTATAGTATTAGTAGGAATATCCCTTAATTTCCATAGGAACTTGTGCATTGCTTGTTCCTACAGGAAAAAGAAGCTCGGGGCACTGCTTAGGTTTACATTATCTATTGAGATTTTGATAAGTGCCCTAAACATCCAGTCAATTAGTACCTATGTCTTTTAGATAATTGACAATGTCCTTTAGCGAACTATTGTTTAACGCTCCTATTACATCTTCTAGCTAATCAGGTACATTGTCACACTGTATTTATTATTTAGGTCGTCGAGCGGCAGCAATAACAAACTTTCTTTCTTTATTCGATAAAAACTTATCGTTCTTTTGAATCGAAAAAAGGTAACATGCCAGTTTTAACTTACTTAAAAATACAAAAGAAATTATGTATATTCAAACGATATTATAATGCTGGCAACATTTTTAATATTATATGTACCCTGTTTCTATACCGCCAGACAGTTGACAAATGCCACAAATTATCCTAATAAATGTGTCGTGTGTGTCATACGTCAAGTCGCTTTGTAACCCGGGCACGCATAAGATATCGTGGAAAGCCAGTATTTAACTTGCCTGAATAAGTACCCCGTAGTGAGAGTTCCATTGTTTCTGTTACACTTTACGGTTCGTTAAACTAAATAGACTGTGTACCTACTTACACTGCACCTTGCCCGATTTGCGACGGACGATTTGTACCAACTATTAGTGCTACTAACTATTCTGTCCTGCCAGGTATTTTAATGGCCGCCCCACCGGCGATATTGTCGCCGTATTTTCTCTCAATGTACCTATTTGTTGGGAATTTATCGTTGCATAAGTAATTTATTTGATTTGAAACAGCAGCCGAGATGCGGGCTCGGTTAACCGCTAAATCTGCAATAAAAGGCTTTAGCAGTGATGCCCACAGAGACAAAAGTTAGCGGCAACTTGACAACACAAATAAAAACACGACTACGACAAAGTTAGAGTTGTTGAGAGCAATCCCGCCAATTAACAGGGGCTTACGTTGTTTTATTACGTCTAGACTTCTTTGTTTTATGATTTAGGTTCTTTAAATAAATTATTAGGTCTTGCAGTAGTTATTGGGTTGATTAAATGTGTTACGAGTCATCGGTGTATGGAGTCATCGCTGTTATTTGTGGCAGCTAACCATTGCAGTGACGCCGCGCCGGTCTGTCCTCATGCCTGGTGTAATTAGCAAACGCGCCGCCGGAACTCTTTCATTGCCCTTAATGTGAGCCCAAACAGATCTTCGTCATCCAACTGTCTCGGTACAAACAATCACGCATTAGAACTACTGCTTTTTACACCACCAATAATTAAATACATGGTTGGACGAAAAATAAGAGGAAGTACTTTACTTTTTGTGTTTTATTCATTGTTCAGCAAAGGAATAATTCCGAAATAATGACCCCAATACTAGTGCCTAATCATCATAATTAATTTGGTCCACTTAACGCAGCACATCGTCACGTTCGCTACTCGCCTTAACTGTTGTTGGATCAGTTGAGTGAATGTTTTAGTAGTCACATATAGTTAGTTTAATAACTTTATTTCGATATCGAATCGGTGGCTAGATGTCGATCTAACTTATGATTATTATCTTCCGCCGCTGACCGCAGCGCCCGGACCCTTTGTCCACTCCATCTTAACGTGTCAATGAACCGTCTTCTCAGACACATTTTGAGACAGACTAATGGAATCTGTCATTTTGTTTGAAATACCAACTATATTGTGTTCTTTACAGTCCGTAGAGTTATGGATCTTGTGTCGGATTGAGTAATTTTCCGTTTTTTTGTTCAATTTGTATGTTAAATATATTGTTGCTTCAATTAAATTAAAAGAAACTCGTAAATTGATAAAACATGTGTGTTAATTGACTATTAATATTCAGGAGCGATAATAATTGCTGCCAAGCAATTAACTAGTTGTAGAGCCTCATTATGTTCTATGAGTTCTTTAAGTATTGATCAATAGCGAAACATGTTCTCATGAGTAGAATGCTTCGAGACGTGTTAATGGACCGCACACAATGAATTCCCTTATAATGTAACCTCCTTCAATTTACCTTAATATTCCTCTATTCTCCGGCGTGCGAGAGGCCTTTGCACTACTGGAGAAAGAGTGTCACCTTTCTTTGTTCTAAATTCAAAATATTAAAGATAAAAATAACAAGTTTAGTAACTGACCAGTAATTTAAAACCATTCCATATATTTTAAAAAACGACCCTAGTAACTACAGGTCCGATAAACCACTTATCCTATTACAGATTTAGAGTCAAGGTTGATATCTTCCACGTCCCACTTCTCGCTAGTTTCTCTATATCTGTCCTATTTGTCTTGCGGCGTGGAGAGGTCATCTATCAAGCAGATGGGGGAATAATGCGGTGGCCAATGTGTTCTGATGTTCGGTAATGTGCGATAATGTTGTACAGGGGCGGTTCCGCATCGCATCCATAATCTGCTGTCTCCGACACAGGATACTTGACATTTTATATCTCTTTTTCGGGTATTTGGATCACGACGAACCACAAATGTTACATTTAGGTTTTTATGCTGGTAACTAGCTACGTAGGTATGAGGTTGTGGAATAAATAAATAAATATAAATATACCTGGACAAATTCACACACGGTTAATTAGACCCAAAGTTAGCTCTAAGCTTGTGTTATGGAATCTAATTAACTGGTACAACTACATATACATACACAAATACTTTATAAGAATATATAATTGACACCCAGACGTCGTCGCCAACAACAATGTCTGCACATATTGTTGACTCCGGGCGGGAATCGAACCCGCAACCCCCGACACAGTAAGCGCTCTCACTGCCACTGTGCCAACGGGCTTGTCAAATAATAAATCTACACAGACAAAATCACACACGTTTTGTTAGACCCTAACGAAGCTCTAAGCCTGCTTTATGGTATCTAACTAACTGATAACTAAATGTTCGTTATTATTTAAAGTATTGATGGAAGATGATTTTTTTATTTAAAGAACGTCTTTGATTATTTCTGCAGAGTCCAATATGGATAAAAACTTATTATTTTATCATAAACCATAACACAAGTCTCAAACAAAAATACTAGATACTATTTCTAAATAAAACTGCATTGACAACAAAGAAAGTAGAATATAACGTCGGTGAATCCATTGAATAGAGGGAAGGGATAAAGTCTAAGGAAGTCCGTGATTGAGAAACTTTATCTGAAACAGGTTTCCTTTGCTACCTACTTGTTTATTTACGGAAATGGGATAAGTAAACGTATCAATTGTTTAATTTATCGAATGGACTCCGTAATGCGATTGTGTTTATAAATCAATTGTATTGCTTTAGGTCCACTTTAAATTTGGTCTTCGATAGAAGGGAATGTGATTGTGCTGTGGGGTAAAGATACTACGGTACTGTTTCTCCGGAGACATTTGTTGGGAGAATTTATTCTAAAATGTTAAACGGGTGCGATGGGTACTTAGTGAGCCGGGAGTGCAGTGCTCTTAGCTTATCTGCCTCGTTTGTCCTCCGGGAAGCTCTTTATTCCCGATACGGGCTCCTTTAGCTCGGGCTCCAACATTTCTTGCTCCCGAAACGACAGCTTTACGACTATATCGCACGTCAGATACTGCGGATCGTTGTACACACTGTAAACTGAAATATTCATGTGTTTATTCAACACATTGTTGTACATTATTAGGTGTCACATGTATTGTGCATGTAACGCTATTTGTCTAGGGAGCAATGCTCTGGAAGGTACCAAGCTCGTGTGTGAATGTTTTTTGACAAAACTTTTGTGATCGTCAGTTCTTGTTTATTTATTTAATAAACGTGTTCGTGTTACGCCGCGGTTTACAGTTCTCGGAACTAGCTGTCAAGTATTGAAACAAAATGGTTAACTATTCTGATACGTCAGACTCGCTCCTAGTTATCGGTGATTAATTTTATATTTGCCTTGTTTCAGGTAAGACATTAAAGCAGAGCAACATAATGACCAACAAAACAACATTTTACGGCAAGCCGAGTCCTAATTCATTCAAATTTATATTTATTCTTCTTTTATTGCGCCATTGTGGCAATTCGCGATTTCCGCTCCTCTTGTAATATTTTCGTGTGCTCCCTTTTACGAGGCAACATAAAAAACATCTCAAGAGCGGCTGTGTTCGGTTGTTCCCGTGATACAATGGTGTGGCGAGCGGGAGCCGGCGGTCTCCCGTCTCCCGTGAAATATGAAACTCAGCGATACCTAATTCCTCCGGCCATTTTCCCAATGGAAAAATTCACTCAACCAGCAGCCGCAAGCGATTACTCCTCTTTAGGTAGTGACACGCGGAGGGCCGGCGCCAAACGAGACCACATAAATAATCGAGAGCTTACAACCGCCCGCGCGGCCCGAGCCCACTCGTCTGTATCAAACGAACTCCGCTAAATCTCTAAATGTAATTGCTTGTAAAAAATAATGCAAAGGCTCTTTACAAATCTCGGTGACGTCAAATCTGCCTGCCTCAAAACCAACGTTAGCAGAACATTGAACACATTAAGCGATGAACCTCAGTGCCTTGTGTTCGCCATGGAATAAACCACGAGTGTAATAAATACAGGATACTTTATTAATATATTGATGATTGTTCTGTCAAATAAATGGTAGGCTTCACGAGTGAAATAAATGACTACTGACCACAATGTTCACTGGGATCAGTCCGGACGGTACAGATAAATATTTTTGGTACATGATTCATTCGCATTCCTGATTCATCTTTGTCATTCTCTCTTCAATATTCTACTCGACCAAGTTCTGCTCTTAGAATATTAAAAATATTACCGAAATATTAACGACAGTGGAAAAGTATATTGCTCGGAAATTATACTTCTTTATTGACGGAGAACTAAAGGAAAAATATAATATGTAATGTTTGTTAGTCCCAAGAAATAGGATAGTAAATAAGAGTTCATGAAGCGAATGTAAACAATATAATGCTTCTAGGAACAAATATGAAATTTCTTTTTGTTCCTCTTTCATACTTTTCGATGCTCATATTCTTGGTGGATATGTAATAAAATATAATGAATTATAAGCGTTATATAGTATCGTTTGCAGAGTAAGCTTAAAGTCTAAAGTTTTTTTAGATATTTATTTGTAGATAGCGCAAATTTTCTCATCCCACATTAAATTGGCCATTAAATGAGTGAGTAAGTAATAATACCTATAATATATGGTGACTGGATTACGTTTTCACAGTCACATAATAAATTAGTTTTAATGGTTTAATCTAAAGTGGTCCAGCTGTTAACCGAAGTATAGATAAAGTTAGTCGATATTTTAGTTGGAAAATATTGTAGGTACGTCGTCTGCGTATAGAGCCTACATTATGTCGCAGCCCACCGCCTACTTTGTCCTCTAGCCGCGTCCCGACATCTAACTTCGTTTAACAGTAAATTGATTGTGTCTCCGAACACTGTACGTTCCTAAACATTATGAATATCTACTATATTGTGGACTTTATTTACGCTACATATTTTGTATTTGTACGTAGAATGTGGGAATTTCTCTCATGTTCTGTGAGAACGTGTCTAAGTATAAGAAATAGGTCGTTCCCTCGGCGGGTTGTTGCGAATATCGCGATAAGCCATCACGCCGCGGTTACGTCCCGTCAGGGTGATTTAACCGTTGAACATAACGTTCTGAGAAATCCCGATCTCGTTATGATAGTTTTCACATCGGGACCCCGAGGGCAGCGCCCTTGCTCCCAAACTTATCGTGGCAGATACCACGGCCGCCCAGCCTCCGTGCGATGAATTAATTTGCCTCCTGCTATTATATAAACTACCTAGATCGCAGTTAAGATACACACCAGCCTTTCACTGTCCCTAATGTAAGGTATCGTTATTCAGCAAAATGATCACAAATTTTCGGTTCATTTAAAATTATTATGATATGCAAATTTAGTAAATGCGCCCGACGATCCGACAGAACTTGAATTGTAGTCCTGTCTGCATTTCAATTTCAAAGGCTTTATCATCGTTGGCGATAGCTATGATCTATCGAATACAATGCCGGTATTCGACGTGAAATGTAGTGCTTGCCTGCCAAATTTATGACGGCATAACAACAAAGAGACAACTGAGATTCAATAGGCCACTGAGGCGGGCGTCACCTTAAATCTTGCCCACAAAGGCTGGACGCCTACTCGCATCCTATTTGCCTTATGATATAATGCCTACTTGATATTTTATATTTCAAAAGTCAAATGGTAAAATATAATGTTCTAGCATAATTCACAAATCTCGTAAAAGTGGAGTTATGATACTCGGATGCTGGGTTGGAAATGATGTGAAAGTGAGTCTTTAATCAATCATACACCGACTGAGGGTACGTTCTGCATGTGGTAGTAAAACTAATAAGTTTGCAACGAGAGTCGATTGTAAACAGCCGGCTTATGTAACAGAGTTGCGGTGTTCAGTTACGTTTTGAGCTATTACTACTAATGTTTCAGCTTTTTCCCGCGGTTTGTGTTTGTTATACCTCATTACCATAAATGATACAATTTGAAGGCACTTGTTCGCACGCGCTAATGTTGCCGAATAATTTCGTGTAACATTTGTATAGTTAGAAATTGAGTTAAAGCACAGGCTCATTATTCATTTATCGATGTACGTGGTTTAATCTGCTTTTACGTCGACGTTCGTGATTTTATTAGCGTCATATAAAACGTCGAACGGATTAAATTTGTTGTGAACGTTTGTACATTGTACTACTGCTTCTGTAAATTATAAAAATTCTTTCACATAAATGAACAGTTATAATACAGTTACTATTATTCTTTAAGATTTTGTTCTCATCTCAATATCTCTAGATATTTACATAACATCCATTTATATCTATTCGCAAAGGAACCAAAAACAATCAGTAGCAAATGTTACATGTATCCAATATCCAAGGAAATGAAACTGAGTAGATAGGTGGGGACGAGTATATTACAGAATGCGT
Source organism: Cyclophora albipunctata (assembly GCA_963082685.1). Lineage (NCBI taxonomy): Eukaryota > Metazoa > Arthropoda > Insecta > Lepidoptera > Geometridae > Cyclophora > Cyclophora albipunctata. The sequence continues at coordinate 7,816,123 of OY720121.1, read as the reverse complement.
GTAGTGTAACCGCTTGGGGCCGGCAGTGATGAACGCCGCATGCCGCTTACGATCCATCATCCCAGCGGATTCCTCGGCCAACGGATGCCGCACCAGGTTTTTGCTGACACCCAACCATACGTCATGCGGCCGAATAAATCCACACCGGCCTTTAGTTTATCCACAGCAAAAACAAATCAAGTTTCCGCTTCGACAGCGGATAATGGACGATAAAGTTTTCGTTTAATTTCGCCGGCTTTGTTTCAAGATGTTTAATTTTGATAGCGGTAAGGTTTGTTTACATTTCATAGATGTCTGTGCTGTGACATCGATCAGTGAGTCATTATGTTTGATGAGTCGGAGGGACATATTGTTAGTTAAAATTTTCGTAAATGGGTAATATTCACATGTCTGGTGTTAGTGATCATCAACAGGTACTCGTATAATATTCAAGCACGACAATAAAGTTTTCGCAATAATAATACCAACAAGGCACCAAATTAATAAAATAAAGGATTTTACCTTGTTGTAAGCTGTAGTCTGCCGCCTGCCAAGACTAGGGGTTCAATTCCCGGGTCGTGCAAAAACATGTTTCCAACTTTTCAAACATGCATAGGGTTTGAGATCACAAACCTGCACTAGGCAAGCGAGTGATTACGACTAATCCTCCTCATCGTACTGATATCTTCAGAAAGATGAGAGGCCTTTGCCCAGCTGTGGGCCATTGCAGGCTAGTACTACTGCTAGTACTTGCAAGCAATATGAACAGATCGTTGCTTCAATAGAATAGGTGATACTGTTTAGTCACACGATGGATTCCCCTCTGTGTAGCAAAATACCACAATCTGCATCTGCAATCTGCAAACCTTCTAAAAACTCAAACGTCAAGTTTAGTACTGATTGAAATGTTTCCATCTTATCGTATAATTTCAACTCCGCGATATTTGTTTTACGTTATCTTTAAACCAATTCGTTTTAAATTTGATTGAACCCATATTAAATATTCTGTCAACATTTAACAGCGCAATAAATTTCGATATATTATCGTGTTGTTTTTATGCGGCAATTCATTCATCTGTGTTCGACTCATCGAACCTTCTTCGCATTGATAAAAGCTATAATTAAATGCATTCGTACATAAAACATTACCTCCTGAAGTGAAGTGTCTTGTTTCGTTTATTCGATTATCTTCATCGGCAAATACTCGCTCATTCCGATTTGCTTTAAACCTCAGTTTACTTTTTAAACGGTTGTTAATACCATCCTTTGTGTTTGCAGTTTTTAATTAAAAACGTGTGTTGTACAGTTGTACATTGGTTACGGTTGGCATACAGCTATTTAATATATTCGAAACTAATATAACAGTTGGTAAGCGTTTCTGATTAGATTACGAAAGGCATATCGATATGTCAGAAGTTTCCTGATTTGTGCGGTGTTCAGCTTTCATTATTAGGCGGCACGTCGTAACTGCCGAATCGCTGCCGCCGCGCCGCCGCATTCGCTGCTAGCGGCAGTGATTGATGAATCGTGTGAAGTTACACTGTATTCACAATCCGACCTCTGCTCCTAATAAAGCCGATGCTCGTTCAAACCCAAACACTTTAGAACACTAACAAATTAGTTTTTACATTGTATACTCGTATTTTTTTGAACCCGAGCTCGTTACAAAAATGTTATTCGCTCTCCGTGGGCAACCAACATTTACGATGCACTATAAAAACCCACGTTTAAAGGCTTTCAGACGTATTATTTGAAAGTCTAACTGTTGAGATACGTCGTCGTATGATTATTGTATACAGTACGGTTGCTATTAGGAGCACGTTAGCTGGTGATGGGTGACAATAAGCTATGTATTGTTTGAAATGGCTCGGGAGCGTTTCCCGTGTTCGTGATTACTGCTTCAGATATGTTGATGGCTCAATTAGTGCGCGGGTGGGTCCCCGCTGCCGCGGGGTGAGCCATATTGCCTGCGCCTCTCGCCACTCCGCCGCGATTGAATTCTTGGCAAACAAACCCGAATCTCGTATCTGGAATGCTTTGAGCTGCTCCTCCCTCACACCACTCTATTATCTCTTAGTATAAGTATGACTAAGTACCATGAGCCAAGAACGCTAAGCGGCCTCACGTTATTATATTAATAAAAAGTTTGGAGAATATTAAAAAGTCCTTTTGTAAGATTCATGAGATAAACTGTTGCGGAAGTTCCTCTTTATTGTTGCACGAGTCGTCCCGGCGCTAAGTTTATTGACCATAGCTAACTTAGCTCCCACCCATCCCGAGTACGCCACTTTGAGTAACTTAAACTTGGTAAAAGCTACGGCCTGGGAGGCCTCTCTTTCTCATTTTATTGCCAAAGTTACCCCATACGTGTCTTAACAAGTTGAAAATGTAATTTTTCAGTGTTTTCAAGTAGTCGTCGGCGTCGGTTCGGGTTTAGCAAAATATTCGACAAAGCTTGTTAATTTGAATTTCAGATGTCCGTAAAGTGCTTAAATGTTAGTGGTGGAGTGTAGCATCTGTTGGCAGGGTGCCTGTTTTTAGGGATTGCGGCTCTCAGCGCGAGCCGCGGCCGCCGCGCCTGCTCACCTCTCGGCCAGGCTCGCCTCGCTGCCTCCTCCACGCTTGCCGCTGCCTGCTATTTGTCTAAATTTAGAACTGTGAACGTCACTACCAGATACGCCCTTATTTCTTTGTTTATGTCCACAGCTATTGTTGTATTATGTGCATGATATAATGCAATGCATCTTGACAATATGCTCTGTGCAGACATTCACATTTTTTCACTACGAATAGAGTGATATTTTATGATGATAATAAAATTAATCAATTTCTGTATGTACTCTTACGTTATAAGTATATTTGCAGAGGCTGTTTTATTGGATCTCTTTGCTTGATTTATTTCTTTCTTCCCTCGGCGTGGGTCGTTCCTCGAGGATCGCGAGCGATGATTGATCGGAGTCAGGTCGACAAGCTATTATAAATAATGGAAGGAAAATTCTCGTGACATTTGCTTTAATTATGAATCTATCTTCTTTTATTAATGCTTAATAAGGTTTCAAATACTTTCGTACGAAAATTGTTTAATATTATCTTTGACATGATTTGTTATTAGATTATTTCGAGTAAAATGTAATTTCGAGAAGTTCAACATTCACAAAGTTGCACTATAGAATTGTACGTATAAAGTATCTATCAGACCTATGTCAGGATAAACTCGATCCATTATAGGAGCCTTAAAGTTTCTTAGGGGACTGCTGCTAACTTTAAAGGTATTCGGCGAATGTCGAAGTGTCCCGGTCCTGAGGGAGTTGTTACGTGCCTGCATGCGGCGCTCGGGGCTCTCGCTCGCGCACCTATACAATACCCTTTATGGACGCCACTCGTGAGTCTCCCACTGGCTCCAACGAACGTTTCTCCTTGATTTATTTACAACATATCATCGATTGAAGGTCTAGACGAAATGCTTCGTTATGACGAGTTGCAATAAATATTAATGTATTATTGGTTTCTATAAAAAAGATTTATGTAAAGGAAACTTTAAGGTAGAGCATGGATGGAGGATGTACTTGTATAACATCGACTGTGAGAGTGGAGTTATTCGTTAATGAGTTGGTCGCGTGTTGTAATAAGTTAGTACAAGCGAGGTCGTATTTAACAGCGGGTATCTTCATTGAATTTGCATGATCAGCGCAGTTGAGCAGGGGACTGTTCCGAGAAGGGCATCTTTCACAACACATCAAGGGAATGCTGACAACGACACGTTCTAATAGAAAATTTTCATATTCATAAGGGCGTAGAAAATTTGCATATAAAACGAGCAACTTCGCCACACCGCTCCCTCTGCCCGTTGGTTCAACAACCCTGTTTTCCATTCTCTCTCTTGTAAGAAGTCGCGAAGATTTTAGTTTGGGTACATTTAAGACATAGTCACTCCAAGACGTCCTCTCTATTATGTAAACTAGATTTCCACATGATTTAACTTTGTTTACTGAAGAATTTTTCCAATGTAACTGGATGAAAGTCAGCATCCCACGTCTCTTTAGCATTTATAGCGAATACTTTTCAAAAGTATTTCCTTTTGCGCAATAATAAGAAAACTTTGATTGCTGTATTCGAACTTTGATTTAGTTTAGAGCATCAAAAGAACTCATCTAATGTTTACTCTAACAATTTCTCGTCGTGATTCGAACTTTAACTTGTTAATGTACTAGCTGGTATTCGTGACTTCGCTTACCATGCAATGGGTTTTAAATATGGTCCATTTTACTCCTCTATCTGTGTAATAACTTATGTGCGAGAATCGTACCCAAAGCTACACTTACTGTGAAAAACACACGTACCACACATACAAAACGTCGACATTTGTAATAAGTTATGACATTGTGTTAACAAGATGTTCTTGTGCGAAACATAATTGCTACTCGTAAACGGAAACAATATTTTGTGACTCAATCTTGACTACATTAACGTCGTTTGGCCCTCGCGTATTCTCGCTAAGAGCTTTATTTTTGTAACAGCATTATGCTAGTCGGCTTTAATAATCTTAATGCGTTACATCTGGTGAAAATATTATCATAGTTAAAACAATATTGCGAAAGAGATTTCGTTTGTAAACATACCTATAGTTAAATAAACTATGCCATTGTCAGACGGAGAAAACAATCCATGTTTTCATTCATATTCCCAATAATTCAGTAGTAATAGATACAAACACAAACAGAATTTATTTATTTTTGAATTGTAAATGTTGTCTATAATATTCCGAGTGTTGGCGTGTTTCCTTTCGTTATCGCTCGTGAGCAACAGCAGCGAGAAACGTGAGCCGTGATTTATTGAATGTTAAAAAATGTACACCTAGCGGATCCTTGGCCGATGTTTATATTTGAGGCCGTTGACCGATTGTTTTCTGATTCCGCAATTTGCTCAGTAATACCCTTTTAAATTCTCGATTTATTGATTCAAGAATAGCATCAGACCAGGTCCTACCTCTTCATATTAATGTCGTCTAGTGTACGTCCATTGCCAATCGTTGTCAAGTTAAAATATCGCTGCAGCTACGTCGTAAAAATTGATTTATGGTGTAGTTGAAGTTTAGAGAACAATTATAACGATCGCGCTATTTCAGTAAGCTTACATTCACTCTGCATAATGTCTAGATTTTTCATGGAGCATGGGACAGATGAGAATAACTGGGCGATGTTGGTGTGTGACCGCGAAGAGTGTATCTGGCACACACTTGGATTGGAATTGAAATGAATTGTTTGCGGAGACAGCCCGCTACTGGATTATATGCGGTTTGCTCCCAGCTTTACGTAAATTGGATCTCGGATGAGATGTCTTTTTCCACCGACCTGCATTGATTCTATCTACTCGCTGTCGATGATGACATTTTAACCGCGATGGAGAATAATAGAATATATTTCTTTCCTTGCATACGTTTCGTAGATCTTGATTTTAGATACGAGACTATCTAGTCTTTCAAACGCCAGCGATTGTCATCGGCCGACTCCGTGACTGACGTCAAATAATCAAATATTTTTTTTCGAGAGCGGCTAGCAACTGCTTTTAACTTTGCATACTCATATTTCATTTACTTTACCTTTCAATTTAATGGCACACTTACACACAACATGTATACGCGCGTATTTTTATTGGCATAAGCAACTTTTATTACATTCACCAGATTTTTGCAAATAAATAATAATTCATAGATGATGGAATTAACTTTCATTTTTATAGCAACCGTTAGTAGTACCCAATTTTTCGATATTAACTAAATAAATAATTTGTGAAATTCCCTATTATATATCACTTTCCTTCGTTGGTGTGATCACTCTACACTTACCAAATCATTTTATAAACACTAACCTCGGTTCGCGTGAAATTCTTATTGTGCAATAACAATGCGATTATATGCCTCGTGACTCTACAAAAGATTTTGTCTCTCGATTATAACTCGAACATAAATCGCCTTGTATTTATTATCGATGCGAATACAGAATCTAGTCGCGGTACGGATCGGAATTTATTTATTTTGTCTACGATGGTGGGTTCGATACCGATACAACGTGGAAACAAATATAATTTGTGGTTTGGATTGTTCGATGTAGATTTGTGGTAATAAAGTTTGATAATGACTTGTCCAGTCCGAGTGAGTGTTCAGGTGGGTCGAGTGGCGGGTGTAGTGGGTGGTAACGATGTTCAATTGTGTAATTACATGCGGAGTCGTGGCGGCGAGTGGCCGGCGTCGGGTGCTCGAGCATGTCCCGCCGCCCTGAATGGATCCTACGTGCCCGCTGCTAACTTAGCCAATCAAGTTTCGGCGCGATGCCATTTGTGGCGCGTCATTAGCTCGCTATTTTTGCTGTTCACACAAATACTTCCCGGCTACATTAAAATTATTTTAAATCCCTTAACGATCAGTAATTAGTAAACACAACGAAGCTATTATTCCCACTTTAGAAAGAACTGAAAGTGGAGTGATTAAAGAAACAGGCGTTGCCGACTCGAACGTCGTCCATAAATGATCAAAGAAGTAAATAAATCGCGCCTATTGTCTTTAGAAAATACGCTTTTAACGCTAAAGTATTCGTTCAACCGAAAACACAATTCGTGAGAACTGCCACATGGATTGTTAAAAAACTTGAAACAGAACCTGATATTATTATCATTCGTTACTACAGATTTGGCATCTGGGAAATTCAGGACAAAAAGTAACATTTGTGTCGAGTAACATATCTACCAGGCATTATGTCGGTTGACAATGCACTTCTGACATGCCGGGGCTTTTGTCGCGCCCTGTACCATCAATTAGTTTCTTATGCAGGTCCGCCGCGACATCCAAATCATGTTTTACTGCATTGAATACCCCTAATTTATATGGCGACAACGTTATTTATATGTTTACATATCAAGTACCTATATTCTCAGTATTTCGTCGTACGGAATACCTTCGTAAATAAATTAGGTCCATGTACAGTGGCATGATTCGTCCGAAGAAAGAGCCCTCGCAAGAGGTAAATCAGCAATTTCTTTGAGTGTCGCAGAATAGCATTAGGTTAACCCCGCCGCGCCGCCCGGCTTTGAAGTAGCATTGCCTTTCGTCTCGTCGAGAGCTCGCATTGTAGTATTTTTCTTGGAAAAATCTTTGTCTTAGAAAACGGATTAGTGGGAATTTGAAAAGCACTGCTTTTAACCTAGTTTGATTTCAGTAAAGTAACTATATTTATATTTAACGACTTCTTTGGTTTACCGTTGTTTGCTCTTCTTACAATTATTTTTGATGTTGTTTTACCACTAACTAATGCGCTGTTGTACTTTAGTAATTTACTCCTGTTTCTTCCACAAACGAGTACATTGTTATTAAATTGTTGTTTGCACTCGCCGTATGTTGAAACTATTCTCACTTCTATAGTTAAATATGGGCTATTGTATTGTGAAATTACGATTATGTAAAAGTTTACATTACGTGCACTTGTGCAAATAAGTTAATACGCATTCATCCACAATCCTTCTGAGGTTCTGTTTTTTAAATTTTTCATTTATAAATGTACCTAAATTACATAACTTTGAGTAATTTGTAGTAAGTAAACTACAGATACCTAGAAGTTACTTGCTTATGTTATTTTGTCTTCTCTATTTATCCGAACGTAAAATCTCAACAATTGTGAATTAAACAATTTCTAAAGCGGAAAAACTTGTAAACGCAAAAGTTTCGCTCCGTTTAGGAAGTCGACTCGGTTGAATAGAAGCCATGCAGAAGTTGGTGATTCCGATCACGGGTCGCGGCGACCGAACGGGGCGTGTATTACGAGTACGGGTACGGGGAATATTGAACTAGGGGCGGGCGTCGCGGCACCCGCTGCACCGCGAAATATTCCACATTCATTTACCGTCGTTATCTATCTATAAATATAAAATTCAAAGTCCTGACTGACTGACTCACTGACTGACTGACTGATAATCAACGCACAGCCTCAACCGCTACACCTAGAAACATGAAATTTGGCAGGAAGGTTCTTCAAGTGACGTAAGTGCACACTAAGAAAGGATTTTCGAAAATTCCTACGGGAACGGGTTCAACGCGGGCAAAGTCGCGGGGCGCTGCTAGTATATTGATATAACTAGCGCGCCCCGCGGTTTTAGCCGCATTTTGCCAGTTTCCGTGGAATATAACATAGCCTTCCTCTTTTTGGCTATCCAATATAAAAGTAATTATTCAATTCGGAGTGTTAGTTCCTTGAAATAGCACGTTCAAACAAAGTCTAGCTCTATTTTATTACTTGAATGGGATCAAAGTATTAAGTATCATCCTCTGGAATATTACCAAGTGTTTCGTATTTGTTGCACGCAAATGTAATATTTGGTGCTATGATTGCGACGAAATGTTTTTATTTACTCAACATGATGAGAATACTAATGATTGAATGTTTTTCCTTCGTTAACGTTTGATATTGTTTTTTATAGTTCGTTAGCACTCATTTTGGGCTTGTCTATTTGTCATAAAATAATTGGCCAAGTATATAAACTTACTTCAACAGAAGCTTTTAAAGTATAAGTACCTTACCGGTCAAGAAATGTAACAGTGATGGATTACAGTTTGTTAGTTTAGGCACTGTTGACCTAAACAATATCTAGGACTTAAAACGGTCTAAAAACTCTGACGTCTGGGCTGACCGCCAACATAAGGTAAACTTACAAGCAACTTACTGTAGATCTAAACTCATTTCTGAAACGGGGCATAGAGTACAAAGAAAACTGTAATGAAATTAAATCTGAGTGGTAAAGACAAAAAGGCTTGATATATTTTTAGCTTAGTCACATGTGGGCAAGTCCGCCTTTCCCGTGTACGGGGTCTGTTGTCGCCGTCATCGGGGCTAAGCGCCCTCGTTAAGGGTGCCTCTAGGACAAATAGAGTTTTATACCGTCCGCAGCATCGCCATTGTAGGCGGTCGGACCCACGTACTCATTACATTTTGCAACCATGTTTTTTATTACGCCAATACACCGCGTAATTGCCCTTTTACATGCTATCTTTTCAGTTATAAAATACTTGCTGCGCCCCGCGGTTTTACTAACATTGTAGACTGTAACCTTCCTCTGAAAAGCATTTATCTTTCATTAGGTCAGGAGATTAGCGTTTAAACATACAAACAAAAAATCAAATATTTCAATGTCCGTCTTTATCATTTTAGGTATAGACTATGATGAACTTTTCGGCCCTTTTTACAGTGTTCAATATTCACTATCGGAGGAATAGTGAATAGAATGGATCGGTTAGCCAGACACAGTATGGCGTAGCCGAAACACTTTAAGAAGTACTCGAAACTTTGCCAATATCTACTCCCAGTCGGCCCCGGCATCTATTCAAGAATTAACGCAAGACGGGGAACGTTCCTGTCGTATTTTATACTTTACACCCGGCTTACCATCCTCTCCCCATATATTAGCAGGATTCAAAATGTTTCACACTATTTGACGTTTATTGCCAATGTTATTGGAAGGCACTTTTTGACACGTTTTATGAACTATATTTCATGATTATGGCAATCTTTTCATTGTTGACGTTAAATCATATTTTATATATTATTTATATTTTTTATTCATGATAAACGAATAACAGGTAAGAACGAGCGTGCTTATTTTAATAGTATCGCCGTATAATAATGTTAAATACGTATCCAGTATAATGATGTTTGTGTTTAGTTGGTGTTCGTGATTAAAACGTCTGTAGAATGGAGCGTGGAATCTATGCAAATGTTTATTTGTGCCCACCTGGCTGGACGGGTCGACGGTCGACGGGTATGCTCGACCCGTTAATGCGATTACTCGCCAAATTCGTCGAGCACTCAACAGTATTTTGCAGCAATGCATCCGCCATATAAAAACGGTACTACGCCCATAAAATATTAATAAAACCAGGTGATACCATTATAACGTTACGAGTTTTGGATAACGGACGGATTTAGATGTTATTGCACTCGGTTTACGGCTATTCTATACTTTTTATAGTATTTTGATAATATGGCGGTAAAATGTAATCTATGAGAGTGTTTCATTAACTTTATTAAGCAATACGTTGAATCTGATCCCCAGATTGCACCTTCCGAGTTTTCTCGTACAAGACGGATCCTTTTTGGAACTTTACGAATATTGTTTGCAACTTTGTCTATAGATAATGAAATCTTAATATTGTTCATTCTTTTCCGTGTTTTCACTTAGTTCTTCATAAATATTGGCTCTCTCTTACCTGTCTGCAGCCAAGCAAAAACGAAAATTATTCATAGTTTGAACATAGACTATATAATATTACTTAGCAGAAATTACTCAAACTAACGCAATGATGGCACGTAATGATCCGTTGTTAATGTTTACAGCAGTAGTTATTGCTAGCTTAAGTAATAATACAGTGTTATGCTTGTATTTTAGTGGCTGGGTTTCGGTAAAGCAGCGCATTTCTTCCGAAATGCACAGTTCCTTACATTTAAGCCGCCGCCCGACCGGCTTAGCACTCCTTGAATGAAGGTTTACACAAAAGATAAACTCCAACGCCCGTCAGCTTCCCTAAGAACTAAACCCTCTCTTATATTTTATAACTTTGCAAAAATGCATTTTATAGACAAATAAGTCCATACTGTTGATGATATAACTTAGCTTTAAGCAATACAGATTAATGAAACTGGCAAAGACGATAAGACAATCCGCCTTATCAAATTAACATTTTTATTCCGAAATTGTTATTTCTATCTGCAACCACATTAATTCAAATCTTTATTTAATGTTAATCCCGAATTTACTGAATTTCGTCGTTGAAGCGGAGCTTTTAATGGCTTTTCGCTGAAGTCATTAGATTTTGAAATACAGTGCGTCGATAAAGAGACCGGGTTAGTTTACGGACACGGCAGGTGCTAGTGTAGTTAATAGTGTTATATGGGCACCTTGCAGTCCAGGCACTTAATGTACCGACCAATAGCCACTTAAATCTCGGTTAATATCCTATTTTCGTACTCTATTCCTTATACAGGCGTAGAGCATGTAGAGATTTTGCTGCTATTCCAAAAATCCCACAACTTGATTTATACTCCGATGAAAAATGCTTTACTATAGCACAGTGAGTATCGATCGTAAACAAACCAACAACGTGGAGTACTATAAATTACTTTATTGAACACTGTGAAGTGTACCGCAAAAGCGGAAACGCTCCGGTGTTTGCGTTCCGCGCCTACACGTACTTCCGTCTATGCCGTCCCGAACAAATAGAGCGGTTGTATTGCAGCCTTCTCAATGGGCATTTCATTGGCTGCGCTTACATGCAACCATTTATATATTCAAATGAGCGCGGAACACAATGCGGTGCTGAGCCTGACGCCGCCAAATCCATACCGCAGGCTATCAGATTGTATAGATAGCACCAAATATAAACACCAAGCTGCGGATCCCCTGCCGCACAATATTGATGATCTCATTATTTACCCAATGTCTTGATCGCAATCAAACACTGATCTCAATGGCCCGATACCGGTTTAATTATTCACAGTGCAGTATATTCTTCCATTTCTTTTTTGTTAGCATTGTTACATCACATCCAATCCTGACTTTCCGTAATCTTATCACGATCCAACAAAATTGATGAACGTTTCCATTTATCTTGAGGAAGAAGGTTTCCTCAGTTCCGTTTCATGCTTATATATTAAGGTTTACGTATGAATGTGCATCGCGTACGTATTTGAGCGCGTTTTCCTCACTTGATCCAATGGTCTGTGTGAAGGTGTGTGAAAATATTTCTGTTCGCACCTGCCGGCTCGCACGCTAAATGCTCACCTATAAATGCCTTCCAGTCACATTTTCTTTTCCCTCTCTGCCACTGAAACTATTCCTCTATATTATTTTATTGTAACTGTTTGCTATACCAATTTTACGGTGCGAAATACGAAAACTACTTTATTCTGTTTGACTCTTAACCCAAATTCAATGTTATTTTACTCAGTTTATGGCGTGAAGGTTTTCTACTTAGATTCTAGGTATTAAAGATTGTGGGTTTAGTGATTTAGTAAAGCGAGGGAGCGGTGGGCTGTCATATTGTCGCCGTGATAATGATAAATGTGTCCCTCGCGCTAACCTCTATCAAAAATATTTTCCGATTCTCCCTTGGGCGGGGTGTGTTTCCAGTCCGTGCCGCTAAACAACGGACAAATTTGCATTGTTCCGTGGACAAACAAACCCGACTCAATACATATACAAAACCCGATTTTTCCGGAATTCCGTGCAACTCGGTTTTACGGCTCGGTTTGCATTAATTAATTGCTTTTGCGTCGTCATACTTTTTAATATCTCTGTCTCGAGAATGATTTATTTTCCCCATGTCACATTTGGGCCTGGAATCGGCGAGAGAATCTTTCGGTCGAGCGCCTCTGTAATGGACATAAAACACGAGTGCGCTCAAGGGTCCGACATTATTGGATATCGCTTACAAAGATCCCATGTTTGTCGGCTGGCCAGTCGACGGCTATAGTAGTGTTTTATTTGTAGTTGGTGGGAATTTAAGAAGTATAGGCAGGGTACTTGACTTTGCAAAAAAACTTGGGTAAAGTGTCCTCTTCCCTCATTGACAAGTAAACAGCGACAGTCCATTAGGGGGTGCGGAGAAGCGGCCGGCTCGTAGATAACCTTATCCGGACAAATCGAATCAGGGTTATCGACACATTATGCTGATTCTCTGTGATTTAATAAACGATGCCGGAGTTATGAATAACTTCATTACTAGTTCTCCTTTTTTATTCTTCCTTATAAAACCTGTTACCTAAAAAGGCGTAATAGACGAAGTTCAATAAAATCTCGGTAGTTCCAATTCGGTGAGAATTCAATCAGAGTTGAGGTTTAGTGGCGGAACAAGCGGTAGTTAAATGGATAGTTTGGCGGCCGGAATGGCGATAAGTCAGTGTGAAGATGTGAGCGTCGGAAGCGGTCTTATGGTGCGCCTGTGAAGGCTATAACAGTAAATCTGGAGGAGGTTCGGATTTACGTGGGGCCGGCGATCCGCGCCGCGGGCCCGCTTCCACTTAATTACCGCCCGTAGAGATTAGTTCCCGCAGCGCCAATCCCGACACATATTGCTCTCGTTCCTTACTCCAATGTACTCCAATACCCAACCTTGATATACTTGATATAACGCCCAAAAATTTTGCAATCCTCGCTCCCATATTAATAAATAGAATATTTTCGCAATATTATCAATATTAAAATTGTGTAATATATTCAGGGAGATTTCTGAGCAGGTGTAACGTTTTTATTAAATATCTTCTCAATATGCTTTTTGCATTATTTCCAAAGTGCCTACATTCATGTATGCAATAACATCTTCTCAAGCTTTAATTAAATGCTGACCTGATGTATCATCGTCCTTGCTCATTGTATAATGAGTGCAACTGCATAGATTACATGCCCTAATAATGGTGGACAAAGGTCCCTTTATAATCGTTTTGGCCTACATACTCTTACGACCGACGAAATGACTCCACCTACTTAAACGCTATTAATTACTTAATCTAGATCAGCCCATCTAGCATGACAAAGCGACGGGTCGTACCGTAACTAATATGATAAACACTACGTGTCGATTGGTTGAGTATTTGGAATTTGAGGTTCTACCAATCAGCATAAAGTATTTTGTCGTGTCGTGTCTTATCCCATAGTGGAATAATAAAATGGACAGTATTCCGTAGATTCTGTGGGATAAGTGATATCATTATGGCTTCATTATGGGATTGGGATGACTTTTCAATCTTCAGGTAACTTCAGAGAAATAAGCATGATTTTGACACCGATATCTGACAATTATATAAATGTCAATTAAATTAATTGATCGCAAGTTTAAGCACGGAAATCGGATTACTTCGTCTTCATTTACGCTGACGTTGCTGGCTCTCCTGCGTTTACTCATTTCTTTGGAGATTGTTCTAAGAATAAGCGTCATCGTTTTTTTATCTGCAACGTAAAATCCCGTAATTTTCCAATCTTGACCTAAATATTTATACTCTTGAGAGCAGGACCGAGGATAAATAATATTGATATATTTTTCATCATGGAAATATATTATCTTTATTACTCTTTAAACGGGCCTTTTTATCAATTTTGTTTATGGTAAATACCTAATGGTTTTCGAATTTATCACTATGCTCGAATTCATTAGGAAGTAGGTACAATTAGCTTATGTAACAGATACCGGAGTATTTTGTGGAATTCATTTATTTATTTTGTTTTCATAATAAAACAAACAATAAACTTATTTATTCACTCTTTTCACTTGTGCACTTTTATACTTTTAAACTAATTATAATATCAGATCGAAGTAAAACACGTCTATCTAGTACAGTATCCAACCGGAAGCTTTTTATTGGTCAACTTTCAATATAAAGTACAAAGTTATGAATCACTAGCAGCGCCCCGCGGTTTTACCCGCGTTGTGCCCGTTTATTTGGGAACTTTGGGATGAAAAATAGCCTATAACCTTCCCGTCGAATGTGGCTATCTATTACAAAAACACAGCGTACCTAATTGATTTTAAAAACAAATGCACTCGCAACAATGTTTAACTGCAAAATATAGAACTACCGAGTTATCAAGAGCCAAGACTTGGTAATTCCTCTGTGGGTCGCGAACTGGGCCACTGGTCCAATGCATAATGTAAACAAACTAACTGTCGACTGACTCTTGTTATTGTTTATATCACTTGACACAATGCAAATTAATGTTAAACTGTTTGAGACGGTGTGAACTAGGCCGGGAACTGTTTAATAAATATCACAAATTTGACTTACAATGTCTTTCTTACGCGTTTGATTTCCTTAAATTTTTACCCTCTGAAGAATGAATTGTTCATGAATCAATCAATCATATTGTTAGGGCGCCGGTCCACCGAAGCTTTGTTTAGTTACGTTGGTACCCACAATCATATTGAACGTATCATAACTTAACATGGTGATGAGCACCAATCGTTTCAAACATAGCAAAGTATATAGCATATCATAACTTCAGTTGCTCCTGGTTTACATATCTTAATAACTTTATCTCTTGCTAGCAGCGCCTCCCGGTTTTACCCGCGTTGTGCCTTTCCCCGTGGGAATTTTGTGATGAAAAATAGAATATAAACTTCCCGTTGAATATGTCTATCCGTTACAAAAAGAATTATTCAAATCGGTCAAGTCGTTTTTGAGTTTATTTATTACAAACATACACACAAAAATACAAATCTGTCCTCTTTATAATAGTATAGTGTAGATTAGAAATAATCCAATGACTACATTATTCAAAAAAATTCAAGAATAACTTATTTTTACTTTTAAAATAAAAATTGACCTACGTACTACTGGTAAGTAATCAAGCACTTCAACCTTAACTTACTAAACAAACATTAAATAATGTCAATCTTTCGATGTGGCAAAAAAATTCAAATATTTATCGTTAAATTCCTCCTTCTTTATCTCATTGGAGTGTTTGTAAATCGTACTCAATACAATGTGATAACAACGATAGGTATTTCGGATCACTCGTGTGTAGTGTCGAGTCGATATCAATTCAAACTAAATGTCAGTTCTTAATCAAACGGCGAAGTCGCGACTAGTCGCGCTCTCCATTCTAACTAACATAAATAAAAATATATTAAACAATAAATAATAATAACTATTTCGCTATTTTCACTATCCGCTATTATAGTAATTTTTTGCTCAACACAAAATGTTACACTCCCTTATAAAATAACAGTTACGCTTATAAAAAGTGATTTGTTTCACTCCAATAACTATATGCAGATACGATAAACCCTAATATTTTTACATATATTTTTACAATCGGATCTAGTGTCTGTGCTGTGATAATGTATTCTCTGAAGCGTCTAATCTTCATCGCGATGGTTTTCACTTTGACTACCATCCTCTTGTTGAGGTTATCTGACGTGGAAACCAAGTCCACCTCGTACGAACACCCTGCCGGAAGAAAGGCCAGGGAACTGAGGATACCAAAGCTACCTCACGAGACCAACGAGAACAAAATAAGTGATATTATCTCGTTAAAAGACAAAAGGAATCACATTAGACAGGTCTGTAAAACTATGTTGTTAAGTTATAATAATATGGTTTTAAATTTCCTGTTGATACTATAGTCATACTATGTAAAATAATACAATCACTATGTTGATCAACAGAGCTGGTTTCCAATAATAATACATAGTAAGACATGTAAACAAATTATTCATTGCAGTATTATAAATTAATATTATTATCGTAATGCGCATATGAATAAATTAATTAATGAGTTATAATTAAACTTTAGTTTAAAAAAATAAAGTTTAGTAAATTATTTAACCTCAACACCAACGTTGAACAATAATCGGTTTAATTTTCCGCTCGTTGTTTCAAATAATGTTCAATCTTTCATCGTTCCGTTCAAAAGTGTAATTGGTTTAAGTCGTCAGTTTTTCCGAGTCATTGGCGATTTTCTGGCGGAGCTGCCGGGGCCTAATAATAATTAATGGCCCCGACGAAAGTCCGATATCCTTTCATTAGTGTCCCGCTGCCGTCGAGATTAAAACTTGGTCACGGCGAAGCTTTCCTCTTTTTAAAAGACTCCGTTTATAAACCGCCTTTGAGATGTGAAATGTACTCGCCGCTTTATGAAGAAATATTCGTTTGCGTCACTAGTTCCCATTGAGAACTCGATGTCAAAGTAGTTTTATATGAAGCTTTTTCTATCATATTCGACCGCTTATTAAAAGTTTGGAAAATAACATTGGAATTTAAGTTTTAATAGGCGGATTATGGTTTGGATCCAATAGAACGGGGATTATTTGAATATTAAATATGTAGATTCATAACTTATAACATCGTACATATTAACTTAATGATTACATTTATCATATTTGTAGCATGATTCCTTTGGAACTGTTTTTAAATCAGATTATTCTGAAATTAAATATCTGGCCACCGAAATCGGAGTTTTTAAATTTGGAATCAGTACACCTAATTCTCCTCACTGTACTTCTTCTTCAGTGAGATGAGGGGTCTTTGCCTAGCAACTGGACGTTACAGGTTAACTTTACTTTTTGTTTACAAAACTCTTTCCTCCCCCAGATGATGCACCACGCTTGGAACAACTACAAACTCTACGCTTGGGGTAAGAACGAGTTGAAGCCGATTTCCAAGCGAGCGCACCTGTCGTCTGTGTTCGGGTCTGGTGACCTGGGCGCCTCCATCGTGGACGGACTCGACACGCTCTACCTGATGGGCATGATGGAAGAGTTCAAGGAAGGCAGGGAATGGGTCTCGCAGCATCTGCATATTGAAGAAATTGTAAGTATTGACGTAGAAGAGTAGGTTAAAAATGCTAATGGGTTTAAAGCTATCAGCATGAATGGATAATAGGGAAGGAGTCTAAACACCAGCTGTAAACATTAAAAAAAATTGCAATTGGTGCCAATAATTTATTGAAAACTAGCAGCGCCCCGCGGTTTTACCCGCGTTGTGCCCGTTCCCGTGGGAACTTCGGGATAAAATGTAGCCTATAGCCTTCCTCGATAAATAGACTATCTACTATAGAAGAATTATTCAAATCGGTTCAGTAGTTTCTGAGATTAGCGCGTTTAAACAAACAAACAAACAAAACAAACTCTTCAGCTTTATAATATTAGTATAGATTGAGGTTCGAACCCTTTTTGCGTAGTAAAGGTTATACGGATTATACCCCAAGTGTGACTGAATTTTTCATACATATCTATAGCTACGCCCGAGGCTGACGCTATGATTTTTTGACACATTTTTGACCAATGTTATTGTACGCTAGCCTGCGTTTCACGAAAACTAGTTACTAATGTAAAATCTACTAACAGACGGAATTCTCATCGTTTCCCAACAGTTTTTTATCATTGTGATAACATTGACGCCTGACCCTTCATTCTTAGTAATTCTTATATCTTAATACAAAGTTTTTTACAACATATACGTAATATAAAAATGTGGTTCCTTACGTGAGCAAGCTAGACGCATGCCGCGAATTACAGACACAAATTAAACGCATTCTCGTTTGTACCTGGAAGCACTGAGGCATCACCGTTGAGAAAGATAACTTTAATTTTAGTATCATTTAAGTTTTACCCAAACTTAAGATGTTTGCACTTTGCAGTGATTACCTTCCTTTGGCAAGACATGCTTAGTACTTACTGTAATACCGCGGAGTCCTTAATCTCAGTCTTTTAATAAACTATCTTTTGCCAAATAACTTAAAACGTCTACAAATTGATGACCCCAATAAATCGCGATGGCCATTAAGCGAGTCGTTGCATCCGATTTGCGATTTCTCTGCGTTATCGCGACGTTAATGCCTCGCGGGTCGATAACGTTTTAATTGAGTTCCGATACACGAGTTTAAACCGCTGTTTATATTATATTATACGGACATATTTTATCCGATTTGCGCCGTAATTTTGGTTTGTTTTTGCCGCTTTTTTCGACTGTTATAGCTTCGAGTGACGTTTCTTAGTCACATTACCATAACGCCTCGGCGGTCTAGTGGCATGTGCACTCCACTGCCCAGACTGAGGTCCCGGGTCGAGCGAAATCATGTTTCCTACTTAAGAAACACATGGTTCGCAAGCGTGATGATTACGCCTAATCCTCCTCACTGTACTGATATCTTCAGTGAGATGAGAGGCATTTGCCCAGCAGTGGGACATTACAGGCTACTTCTTACTTACTATTTAGTATTACTACTAATTCCAACTTTGTAGTATTCGCGGTTACCCGCGTTGTAGGTGTTCCCATGGGAATTTCGGGATTTTAAGGACTAAATAACCCATGTGTTTTGGAGTTCTTACGGGAAAGCGTAACATACATCAAGACATCATCACGAACTTCGGCAATTATAATATAAGCAGGATAAAACACATTATCCTCAAAGTATTGCTGGCAACTTCAATAGCCGTTGCCTTTGAGCAATATTTCACAAGTTTAATAGTTATTACAAAATATATTGACTTGTTGAAAATAGACTAACATACTTTTAACGTACTTATAGGTACATTTGATTTCAAGTACTTATTTATATTACGTATTTTGTGTTGAGTACAACACGTGGTGGATGAAGTACTCCTATCATCAGTGTTACTATGACGCGATAATCAACATCAATAATAGCTATTTAGTCAGCGGTAGGTCAAACAACCAAGAATTGAATTTTGATATTAATATGACGCTGACCTCATTTAGACCATCTAGTCAACAAAAAGACTATCCGCTGTATTAAATAACCCTTTGAACCTTTTAAACACAAAACAATATCATATTTCTTTTGAAATAGTTTAATAAATGAGTTTATTAAGAAAAAAAGTGCTTTCACCTTGCAAATTGCTTAAATTTTATTTTTCTTAAAAGTCTCTAACTACTAAAGTCTACTAAGAGTTCGTAAGTGACTCATTTTTCAACCAAAGACAACGTCCATTGAGGAATAGGGTTAAGTGATGGGGTGAAAATGAAATGAAAACATAAAACCTTTTTCCTCTTCAGAAGGAATCGTCTTCGGCTGGATAAATAAATAAATATACCCGGGCAAATTCACTCACGGTTAATTAGACCCAAACTAAGCTCTAAGCTTGTAATATGGAATCTAACTAACTGATACTACTACATATACATACACAAATACTTAATAATAATATATGTTCTCCCACGTAGGTAGTCCACATTTCAACTCTGTAAGAAAAAATAGATTGTAACTAAGATGGTCTTAACATACTAAGAAAACACACAATTGCTTCTTTAAAGTACTGTATTTGTATAACACTTTAAATTCAATTCTCTAAAATCGGATAATAAATAAAGTTTTCTCGCAGTATACTGTTAGAGTTGACCACACAGAAGCGGTATAAGTTTCTTTGCACTCAAAAGCATCGCCTCCCCGAGTATTGAACGGCACCCTTACAGTGCACAACTGAAAAGTCTTTCATTGCTTTGTAAAACCTGCTCTGAATGGATTTATTTTACTGGAAACATTTTATGTTTAATACTTATGTCGCGTTCAAATAAGTGTTTTGTTTTACTTATGTTTGGATTTATGTTTAGGTATATCGAGTCCCATGTGTTACTAAACAATCTAAAGTTTAAATAGTAAGTTACCGTACTGATATATTCAGTGCGATAAGAGACGTTTGCCCAGCAGTGGGATATTACAAGCTACTAACTACTACCGCACAGTAGGCTAGGTATGTATGGTTGCAAAATATTGAATAACGTTGGCGGACGCTACTCATATTGAATGT
Source organism: Cyclophora albipunctata (assembly GCA_963082685.1). Classification (NCBI taxonomy): domain Eukaryota; kingdom Metazoa; phylum Arthropoda; class Insecta; order Lepidoptera; family Geometridae; genus Cyclophora; species Cyclophora albipunctata. Next base: position 7,795,842 of record OY720121.1, on the reverse strand, counting down.
AACTATGTACTCGTACTAAATAAACAGAATATATCGATGTAAGTAACAACTTATCCGGAGAATAATTCCGTAGTATAATTATGACGTTTCTTATCATGCACAGTATAATTTTTAATAGTATTTTTTTTTTGTACCGAGCTCAACTTTAGGCCGTAACTGAATGAGAATCAGAATAAACTTCTTTAGAGCGGATTGCACAAAAACTCTTAAATCAATTTAGTACCTAAATATGTTTAAGGCACAAAAGCCGTCCCTTCAAAACTGAACTTTATAGTGCATCAAATAGGACACCATTTCAAACGAACGTCATTTGTATTTTAATTTAAATAAGTTTAGGCGCTAAGTCAAATTAGGAATCTTTGTGCAATTCACCCTTAGTCTTTTACTTTTACTGTTAGCCTATAACGTCACACCACATTCAAACAATTCCAGGATTCAGATTTATCGGTATTCGAGACTACAATCCGCTTCGTGGGCGGTCTTCTCTCGTGCTTTGCGCTGACCGGCGACTCCGTGTTCCGTGATAAGGCGGTGGAAGTCGCCAACGCGTTGCTGCCAGCCTTTCAGACACCTACCGGCCTGCCGTACGCGCTTATCAACCCTTCTACTAAGGTAAGATATATAATGCTAATGGAATAAGAAGTGCTTTGAGAGGAAAGCTACGTTCGCATTATGCATTACTATGGGTTTTTTCGCACAAAAGATTGTTTTACCAAGTAAAAATACTTACTTTAATTTCCCGACGTTTCGAGTGGCTTACACCACCCGTGATCGCAGGCGGAATAATGTGTAGATTTTTTTAAGGATACGTTTGTTATGGAGCGATGCATCTTATACAATTTACTTCAAACTTCAAATTCTCAAACATTTTATTAACTCTTAGCAAAACAATTTATATGAAACTCTTCACAGAGGTCTTTCTTCTTTCCTCAATATAATAACAAAGCCGATGTCACCCGACAAAAATCAGGATCCGGCAGACGATCACCAAGCATAGTGATTACGCCTAATCCTCCTCACTGTACTCATTATTTTCAATGAGCGTAGCGTTTACCCTGCAGTGGGATATTACGGGTAATTTATCACAGACAAAGGCTTACACAGTATAATTATTTAAGCATTAATCTGTATTGTGTAAACGCAATGATAACGCTTAGTTCTAATTGTATGTATTAATATTTTCAAAATGAAATTGAAAAATATCAGGTTATTTAACCTTCAGCTAATAATAGACCAAAGCTGTAGAAAACAATTTGAAAACGCTCCCAAAATTGCTAATTTCCATCTATTTCAATAGGGTATTTCCATTTCATACTAATAACGTACGCGTGCATACAAATAGTTTTACAGCCGAGCGCGCACTATTGTGCTGCAGGATATACGTTTATGTAATGGACATTACATAATGTGTACAGTTTTAGACTGAAATAATAACCCATCGATCTCTGGATAGAGATTAGAAAGAGATTCTAGGGTAGTTTCTATTTTGTACTCTGTCACACTAGTTTGGCATTGAAGTTGTAATTGCGACCAACTTTGCATCGGTAGTGTGTGACAAAGAAAACATTATATGAAACTTAAAAAACACAAACGACTTTAATTAAATTTATATCGGATCACCGGTAGATGTTTTTTATTAAATCGCTTCCAATCGAACCTCCATTTTTAAGTCTTTTGAAAACCGAAACTAGCATACCATCTCTCTGTCGATAAGTCGCTAGGTAACTATTTCAGCCTAGTACTGTACTAATATCTATCTGTATAGGTATTGTTTCGCAACAACCACACCACTATCATTTAGTAATATGGCAACGGGCGCAATGTCAGAGGTGAATGGAAAAAAACTGGCAATTTTGTTTGCGCCAATTTGTTACACAAATATTGTGATTGCCTATCGTTAGATGGGTTAATCATGTTTGTGACACTTAAGTATTGTAGGTTAATGGCCGACCTTGGTATCGGTAATTTAGGAAGCAAGGTTTTTAGCGTGGTCTGATCACACTATAGAAACACCACAATATGTGTTTATGTGTCTTGACTGATAGATAGTAAATGCATCGTATATGTTAAACTAGGTTACTTGGTTGCTGCTTAGATGGATATATTGACAGGATTTATTATAGATCTCGGTTTTTCAAACATTTGTCGAAAACCTTTAAGTGCTTCTAGATCTGAGAACAAGAAAAACTAAGACAAGACCGTTGAACTTGTCTGGAATTACACAAAGATTAGTTCATGAAAAACCTTTTCAAATGTTTGTTCGACTTTTATTTCATCAATATTTTATATTTTCCAGGCAAGCCGCCAGTACCACTGGGCGGGACCAAACAGTATCCTCTCAGAGTTGGGCACTCTGCACCTGGAGTTCAGCTACCTGAGTGACGTCACCGGAGACGATGGTAACATACAATCATATCTAGTAATAGTCGTGTCACACGACACTGAGCAACGAAATACATGCTAACTGAAATATGGATTATCTTGCAAAGGCATATAGTCCATGTCCAATTTCCATAGTCCAGGCACAATCCTAGTTTCAATTTCTAGGTCAAGCATAACATTTTCATACTTAGATATTCACAATTAGACACTGATACCTTTAGAGATATTCATTAAATGGATACTTAGCCAACTGACGTAATTTTTAATACATGACAATATGTCAAAATCATTCATTAAATCTCTGATAAGGAACCATTTAACTTCTCTAAGTACGAGCGTAAGTAAGTAGTAAAAAAAACAACTTCTACTCTACAGCCATACATTTCAATGACAGCTGAGACATCTCAATCATCGAAGCTTACTCTCAACTAATAATAAAACCTCCGTGCTTGTGTTCCAGTGTACCGCAACAAGGTGGACGTGATCCGACAGACGTTGAACAACATCGAGAAGCCCGGCGACCTCTACCCGAACTTCATCAACCCGCGCACCGGCCAGTGGGGCCAGCGTAAGTTAAGAAAATATCACCTAACTCCACTGATATTAATACCTCACTAGCAGAGACCCTCGTGCCCCTTCCTGTGGGAATTTCATGATGAAAAATAGCCTAAAACCTTCCCGTTGAATGTGGCTATTCATTACAAATAGAATTATTGAAATCCTATTGGTTGTATATGAGATTAGCGCGTTCATAAACAAAAAACCCTTCAGCTGTATAAATATCAGTATAGATAGCGAATTCAGACATGCACCTTCCTGATAATGAATGCATGCAAATAGGGAGATAGGCCCACCGGTCCATACCAATTTACCCAATACCCCAAAAGTTCGCTCTATGTAATTCTTACCTAGCTTTCTATGTAATAACCGCTCAATATAACGTTGTAATTAGTAATATCTCGGACCCGTTGATTGCAGGCCACATGTCGCTCGGGGCGCTGGGCGACTCGTTCTACGAGTACCTGCTGAAGGCGTGGCTGATGTCGGGCCAGACGGACGAGCAGGCGCGCCTGATGTTCGACGCGGCCATGCAGGCGGCGCTCGACAAGATGCTGCGCACCTCGCCCTCCGGCCTCGCCTACCTGGCCGAGCTCAAGTACGGACGGGTCATCGAGGAGAAGATGGATCATTTGTCCTGTTTTGCTGGTCAGTGAAATATTTATCATACCATCTCTAAGATAAATATTTATTTTATTTATTTTTATGTTTATTATATCTTCAGTGAGATGAGAGGCCTTTACCCAGAGCAGTGGGAAATTACAGGCTAATACTTAACCTTTTACTTTTTTTACATCTATATGTAAAGTTTATATCAAACTAGGTGAGTTGGCGGACCACTACAAAAGTTGTCTGAACAAATATTTCAAGATCAAAATTAGCCAAATCGGACCAGACGTTCTCATATTTTATTTTGCGAGACAAACGAACAGCAATCGGTTTTTTATATAAATACCAGCTGTGCCCGCGGTTTGGGATCTCATTTATTCTGTCAATTCTTACCGTTTAAACCTTCCCTGGATTACGACAAACACTTCAAAATCAAAATCAACTAAATGGACCTTAAAATCATTTTGAAAACTATACAAAATCTTTTCAAAAAGCAATTTTCTAGCTATTCTTTGTGCCTTTGTGCTTTGTGCCGTTGTCATTGAAAAAATGAGAATATTATGTGCTACAAATATTTTGACGTATTGTTTTAATTTTTGAAATGTGCAGGCGGCATGTTCGCGCTCGCGTCCACGTCGCTGGACAACTCGCTGGCCGACCGCTACATGGACGTCGCCACCAAACTGACGCACACGTGCCACGAGAGCTACGCGCGCTCCGAGACCAAACTCGGACCTGAAGCTTTCAGGTACATTGTTTTCATCATTATCATACTAGCCGCGCCCTGCGGTAAACCCGTTCCCGTCATATTGATGGAGCTATAGAATCACGCTGTAATTATAAAAAATCACTTCATAATGACAAGACCCTTGCCGTTCCTATCACAGATATGTCAAATAAACGTTATATATCGCTGTCACAACAATGTCAAAGTCAACTAAATGTCATATTTGTAATTGACAGGTTCTCTGGCGCGGCCGAGGCCCGGGCACAGAAGAGCAACGAGAAGGTGTACCTGCTGCGACCGGAAACCTTCGAGAGCTACTTCATCATGTGGCGGCTCACCAAGGAGCAGAAGTACCGCGACTGGGCGTGGGAGGCGGTCGAGGTGAGGGCACATCACTAACTGACACCTTCATCATACATTACATATGAAGTAAAGGATTTCAAAGAACAAATTCTTTACTTTTATCACCGTGCTTCGAAATGCACGAAAAGCAGTCGGTCCCGCCTGGTTGTTTCCATGTCGGTGGCCTTTAGGCGGTCTAAGAACTCCGGCACCAGGGTAGGCCGCTAACCTACTCGAAATTAATGAATGAACCTATGAACCTCTGACACTAAATAAGAAATATTTAAAAAAATATAAGAAAGTGATAACCAATTCCGGATTGTTTCAATCCATGTTGGTGATCTAAAAACTCCCGACACTAGGTTCAGTCAAAAGTCAAAACGTATTTTTTAAAATTGGTAGTAACAAATGCACCTTGTTCGTATTCGCAGGCGTTAGAGAAGAACTGCCGAGTGGACGGCGGGTACACCGGGCTCGTCAACGTGTACCACCAGAGCCCGCAGGGGGACGATGTGCAGCAAAGCTTCTTCCTCGCTGAGACACTCAAGGTAACACTCTATTTCTATAGGTTTATTATTAATATTGACTCGTCGCCATTGTTAAGTATCGTATGCTAAGCAATATTAACTACGCGATGTCGACTTTTTATAAATCTAAAATTATTTCGGGGCTCTTATTGGGTAAAAGCCCCAGGCATGCCAATCCCATCATGCCCCGAACCTTAAATTACAATAATGGCGACTGTGCATTGTGCAGCATGTCTCTGATCTGTATCTGACCGCTTCGTTCTTCGGAGGGCATTATAAATTGCTTGTACACGTTAATCCAATCGTTAAACCATGTCAGAGATTTTGAATAGATAAAACCTGGCGATTTCTGGTAAGATCGCCAGATTGACTAACGTAATCGAACTTACTTTTAGAGCAAATAATGTTGTTTGTCTTCTCTTTTCGAGCATGGCTTGGGTTGATCACCAAGCCGCAGTATGCAGCGTGATGTTTACGCTCAATACTCCTCACTGTATTTGATATCTTAAGTGAGCGTAGAAACCTTTGCTCTGCATAAATTCCGATAACATTCTAGTACATACAAATTATTGACCAAAATGTCATATATTTCAGTATCTCTACCTAATATTCGCGGACGACTCTATACTGCCGCTAGACGAATGGGTATTCAACACCGAAGCTCACCCATTGCCCATCAAAGGAAGGAACCCACTTTACAGAGCCGCTGAGAAACCGATAGTACAACGCAATGAAGAAAACAACCTCTAATATGTTAGTATATTATACTGATTTATTTATTACTGAGGTGCCAGGGAAGTAAGTGGTATTGTATGGAACTATGAATAATGGTTCTCCAATGATTAAGTCAAATTAAGTCATTGACAAGAGATGTTATGATCAAATTCTTGGGTTGGTTGATCGAAAATACTGATTTCAAGAACTCTACCCATTAAGTATTGTTTAATACATAAATTATCTTGTTGAAACGAAAAGGTGAATTGAATGGGGGTAAGATTAAGAAATTATCTCCATAATATTTCTGTATATTGCATAACAGCTTCATATTTATCCTACCTTTTGTATTTACAATAACAGCGTACGCGAACTTCACTGGCACCAACTCTAGTTTTGATTGACATTATTTTGACACATGTCAAAATATAACATTTCTGTAGAAGTGATCATTGTGATCATTGTGAATTGGTTTGTCGGCAGCTATAAATAACAAATGGATGAAATGGATATTGTCAATCAACAAAAAAAACAAAATTTAACAATTGTAGCGTTTTGTATAAAAATTGTACAAGTTTTAGAAAACAATTTTCAAGCTCCATATTTACCTATATCTTGAGGTGACTATATCTGCGATGGTTATATCTTAGATATATCTTGATCTTAAGATAGAATAAAATACTGAATAAACTTCTCAAATAATATGATATTCAACAATAGTTTAAACTTCGTTTAAAACGTCTATTGTATATAGCATTTCTTTGCTTAGGTAATTATTTATTGTTATTTCGAATATCTTAATACAATTATAATTATGTTGATTCGTTCGAAATATGAGTGAATAGTGTTATTTATTCATGTTTTAAAATCTACTTTAAATTGAGATTATCATGATTGAATTTCATTTGAAACAGTGTAACTGCCTTAAGATTTAGTTCCAAACAATAATACACTTTTTTGTTCTCTAAATATCTAACAAAATAAAACTAAAATACTTTTACGAGAAAAACATATTTGATAATCCTTTTTAATAATGATAAATAAACACAATATAACCTAATGTTAACGTAGGTTTAAAATAGGTATTGAATATAGTGCAAAAGTATATACAAAATATATTAAAATCGTTCGTATATTTCAACCGATTTTGTATACGGCAGATCCTCTATAAAATTATACTCAGACTAAATGAAAAGTTAAAAAAGAACGCCGTCAACAATAAAGTGAAGCCGCGTTAAAGGAAGTGCTACACCATGCCACCATATACATATGTCCTAATATGGAGGTGTAATTTGGTTGTAAACGTGATTGTGTACGCACGTGACACAGGGTGTAATTTTCCATGCTTCAATATATTGTTCACAGAGTTCGGTCTTCTTACGTGATCTGAGATAATCTTATTGCATTTAAAGTCCCACTCATATAATATCGTGTGTCAAGGCGTGTCATCATTGTTGAATAAGAAAATGAAGGTGTTTGATTGCTATGAGACGTGCTCAAGTCAATTAGCTAATGGGAAGGATTGGACATGGGGTTGTATCAAAAAAACATCGGTTAGTCTATCATATTTTGTACAGTTATAATTTTATTTATTTTTATCCTTTTCTTACTTTACATAATATTTAACATGACATCCTTGTCAGTGTACTTATATCTAGGGTCTTTGCCCAAAAGTAGAAGATTAAATGCTGATATTTTTTTTACATATTTTGGTTTTAATGCTACATGAACTTATAGAAACCAAGAAACAATGGATGCAATCTACCATCAGTATTCATGTACGAAAACAAAACCCCGGTCCATGTTAGTGTAACTATTAGGAATGTTAATTTATGTATTGTAAATAAAAATGACATAGATATCCTGATTACAACGTTCTTACATAACTATAATTTACATATCTTATTTTGCTTTTAATTAAAAAAAAACCATCTACTTTCATTTGTTAAAACAAGAAATTAACTTAACCACTTATTCCCTTTTTTTCTATACGGTTAGATTTTTCTAGTATCATAATAAATCTAGATTTTTAATGACCAATCTGTATTATTTTGGGCATTACGTAATGGAGGAAGAATGCACAAACGTAGTACACGAATAAATAAACTTATCAATATTATAGGTTTAGCTAGAAAAGCTGTTTATTTTTTAATCTTCGATCTTTATTTTATTCTATGTTAAATTATATATTCCTCCATTTGTTCATGGTATTTTCCTTTCTTTGTTTTTCATTCGTTGTTTATATATCAGTGCGTTACATTTACTTTTTAATGAAATGATGATTATAATAATGTTATTAATTCCTACTATAATTATTAGGAACCAAAAAAATATTGAAAATTTTGTAAAAATCTATATTTTTTTATTTATTTTAATTTAATTGCGCAGTGGTGGGCTAGCATCGGATCTCTTATTTATGTTACGTCTCTAATAATGTTTTTAATTCATCATTTAATTTGTATCATAATAATTTTATTTAGCTGACATATCTTTAGCAGTAGCATAAAATTGTAACTTAAACATAACTGAAATGACTATTTTGAATATAGACTGGCCTACACTTCACTTAAAGTGTAATAAAATTATAAATTGAAGCAATATATATATTTTAAATTTTACTTTCTAACGTTACATAATATTTTATATATTTTTTTTATTATTTCGTGCACCTGTTAATAAAGCATAAACGAAACTGTCCCTTTTTAAAACACATTTTATTTTCTTGTGGGCTTGGCAACAAAAAATCTATCAAATTGTGGTATTTCAAAATTACTGTTCATGTATGTACCTCTTACATAACATGACATATATCAACGAGTATATACTTTGATAAAAACCAAGCCTAAATATTAAATTATTTTTAGAACTTATCAACCTAACATAATACTGAGATTAAACATATATAAATAAACAATGTACTTTGTAAATTATGTATATAACGTTAGTCATAGATGGTAAATAAATAAAGATAGCTTTAGATATCAGTGTCTAGGTAAATTGTTATTTTTATTAATTGTGCGTGTGTATGTTGTAATTTATACTTACTTTATCTGATATTTATTAGCTGAATTGATACTGCCGCGGCGTTGTTTTAAATAATATTAATATGTTATGTCTAGTGTGGATTCCTTAATACTGAAACGTCACTTAGGACTATTTAGCACTGAAGCTACAGTTTGGACCTAGTTGCCAGGTTTACAGTGTCAAACAAAATCATTACAAGTTGATAACTTAGACACCAGTTTATCTTCAAAGGGTCCCCCCTTTCGATATAAATTAGTGGCTTTGGTGAAAACATTAAAGACTCATAAAAGATATAAGTAAGTGGCGATGCGGTATTAAGATATTTGACCACTATTTTAGATAAAAAATGTAAGAAAATTCTTATGAAATACGTGTTGTAAGTTGAATTTGTTTTTGAAAGAGAAAGGTCTTGTATTTCGTAATAATGTAATCCAAAATAATGATTATAAATATCTGACAATTAATTTCAAAGCAAGATTATAATATTTGACCAATGTTTTAATTCGAACTTACACTATTTAGTAAAAATAATATTTTTGTCTAATCATTTTGTAAATTGACTCTAGTTTCTACTGAATTTTGGTTGCACATGTATTTCGATTTTCGTCCTATTTTTCTATATGCATTTATTTTATGCAGTTATACTCTCATTATGTTAAATTACTTTCTTATCAATTTTCACTGAAGATACCCGCGTTGTACCATTTCGCGCGGAAATTTCGGTATGAATAGTAGCATAAATTATTCATCTATGTGGTTTATTATATATATATAATCATCAGCGTTGCTATATTAATATAGCTTTCTTTTAGTTTTCTCAATATATCTTCATTTATATTTTCTCCATAATGTTTGACCGTTTCCTCGATGCGTGTGCAATACCAACGTAACCTAATTATTATGATTAATTATATTTATCAATGTTGTTACTCAATCTTACTACTGCCTGTTGAAAATGCCGTGTAATGTATGAAGTTGTAGCATTTTAAATAATAATGTACATTTTTCGGTTATTAATAAAAAATGTTTACAAATAAAAGCTTGTTTTTATTGATGATTCCCTTTTCATTTTATTTTACAAATTAAAAATGGCTACGTAGAATATATTTCTTCGTAACATGGCCGATTTTAAACCACAGACAAAGGCTTCTAGCCTATAGAGGTGAAGTGATGATGGGGTAAGTGCGGTAAGAATGGAACTCACTAAACCTTTTTCCTCTGTGAAAGTATCGACCCATCTTTATTCTTTTTCCAGCGGGAGTGGAAGTTTTGGGATTATAATCTCTTTGTTGTTATCGGTCGGTTGTTATTCTCAGTTTCAGTTCGGCACATAGTTCATAAATATGCCAAATTCCGAAAACATGTACGCCTGTATGTTTATTGCTTTACGGTAAACCGTGTAATAGAATTAGATGGAATTTGGCACACACACTGTTTATAAACATCACATTCATAACATAACACTGTTAACTGAGTATATTTTGTTAACGTAATTTCCAAGAAAAACTAAACAATCGCATTCTAAATGCAAAATTAACTATGTATACTTGTCAGTATAATAACCTATTATCCACTGAAACCACTGAACCTATTATCATGAATTTTGGTATATAAATCAGACCTTGAAAAGGAACTTAGAGTACTCTATATCCCGAAATTCCCAGAGGAACAGTTCAATACAGGTGAATCCGCGCTTACCTTATTATAGTACATCAGAGATTATTAAAATGTCTTCTATCCATATTAAAACGTTGTAACTTCAGTGAAAATGATGTTGCTATGCGCGTACTATCATATACCTATAGTTAGATACAATAAAAAGGTTTAATAGCCACCTCGTCGCATAAACAGGGCGTCGAAAGGTAACGAAGCTATAAGGCTGGGTAAATGTCGCGGCATGATTGTCGCTCGACTAACATTTGCAGAAAACACCCAATTTAGGGACGGCGGCCTTGGCGGCTATACCGACGCTACACTCGTATTATAGCGTTCATATAGACGAGGGGGCTATTTTATAGTCTAGAAAGAGCGGTTGAGGTTTAGCGGTTGCTGCCCTTTTGATAGAGTAGGGAGTTTGAGTCCAGTATAACATTGCTTGCGTAATTTGGTTGAAAAATTGTACTAAGTAAATTGATAGGTGTTAAAATATATTTGAAATAAAAAATATTGGAGATCGTTTTGTAACTAATTAGGCGATATAGATATAGTCGATCAAGTTGATGGTGTAGTTATCATGTATCTATAGTACCATTTTTTATTAGGTATCGCTTTCAGTTTAGGTAATAAAGTAATTTCAGTTCCAGTGACTAAATAAGATTTACGAGTCAACAGATTTGATAAAAGTTATAAATATTTATGGCTAATAAATAAAGAAACCTTCACCCGTTATTAGAATCAACAAAGCCACCCCAAACCCAATAAATTACCTAAAAAACTGAGGGTTAATAAGGGTAATAATATTAATTTACAACCTTGTGATTTACACGTAATAAAACTCGTTTTGACAAACATTGTTTCAATTAGTGGGGTAAGACAATTTTCTTTATGGGGTCGGGACACTCCCTGTCCTCGTTTCAGCACCATCCCCAAAGGGTGGTGGGGTTGAAGCGGCTTCAGGACCGCTGAACCACTGATAGGAGTTACGGACTCGGCAGGGAAACCACGCGACTTCACTACGAATTTTCGCAACAAAATTTTTCAGCACTAACACCTTTTTGCATTAATTTAGTTTTTTTATAAGAATACCTTGTTTCCTTTTTTAAATTCTAAAATGTGCTGATAGTGGTTTTAAGTGAAACTTTTGAATTAGGAATTAGGTAAAGATGGGGAAACTCCTGTTCGTGTGGTTGGTCGCAACTTCTTTGGCAAGTAAGTTAACTTTGATCTTTTTATTTATTAGTTTTCATAAACAAACAAGTTTAAGCAATTTTCAGGAAACTTCAGTGGATTTTTAAAACTTTAAACGTTTCTTAACTTCACTTTCTGTTCGTTCCGGCACAAACTTTTTCACCGAACATTTGACAAGGAGAAAGAAAGTCTTCCTCCTTCTGTGTCTTCCCTGTCTATCAACTTACTTTGTAGTTTTATTATTTTTGTATTTTGCCAATCTTTAATTCCATATTTTCAGCCCCTACACATAAATTATATGTGATAATTACAACTATGAACCACTAACTACATATACCTATTTTGAACTTCGTAGATATAAAAATCGTAACCTACAAATTTGTGAAACATTGTATTTTAATAATTAATTGGGAGTTTTAGAAATTCTTTGTCCTTAAAAAAGACCTTCAACTATCATATATTGAAGAGCAAAATAGAAATGGATATAAAGTAAAAATGGATTAAATCAAGTTTAACTGAAAGTAACCCTTACATATTTATGTAGTATTCCTATTGATGTGACGTTAATTCTCCAACCCCTACGTTTACCGTATGTTTAAATTATAATATGATATTCAATATGATTAACTTTAATGCAAAAGGGTATTCCTGTGTTTTCCAAAGATATAGTCACTTCCTCCCGTCAGGAAGCTTTTGAGGTCACTTCCGGGAACCGAACGCGAACGAACTTAATTGAACTCCTGAAAGTTTGGACATTATATTTTTATACAAAAACTGGTTCGAAAAATGCATTAAAATTGTTTTAGCTTGTCTGAGCTTTTAAATAACATAAAGTACTATTAGTTTGAAATCTTCTACCCTCATTGTACTAATTAAATCTTCAGTTAGAAATCCTAGTCACTATCGTACTGATATCTTCAGTGAGCGTAAAACCTTGCCTTGAAAGCATCATAGCAGTTATCTCATTGTATGGACATTATACTAGATTTTTTTTAAATGTATAATATCAACGTTCTAGACATAGACGTTAATAATAAAATATCAAAATTTTGGACATATTCAATCATAGGTCTCTAGATAATCTTTACAAATGTGTATTTTGTAAGCTTTTGTAACGTTTATCTGCCGTAAAGTACTACCAGCATAGATTTTACAGATTTAGCGATTGATACCCAATTTAATACGAATTTAAAAGTTTCAAACGAAGTGAAAAATATTCCACGTTTTCGAGGCCATTTTACTAAGAAGGTAATGTCGTTCTTATTGTACTGCTTGATATCTTAAATGAGATGAAAGGGATTTGCTCAGCAACGAGACACAGTAGTTTTTTTCTTTATAAACTATCCTCGAAGAACCAAGGTCTTTCACTCATTAAAAATATCCGTAGTAACAAGGAATAAGCATAATCAGGGTTTCCTACCTACTGCGGGCGAGTAGGTAATGCCAATGTCTGATATGAAAAGCAATAAACGTAGGTAAGTAGTTTAGAACCGCCTTTTTTGCTATCTCTTTATTTCCAGGTCGGATGTTAACTATGAGATATAGTTGGTACGAAAATAATTAAATAGGTATCTCGAAAATTATAAACTTTATGTTTTGGTCTTCCACTTAGTTGACCGACGTTTTGTGCCCACTAACTTACAAATGGAGAAAAGAAATCATTCGACATCAAAATCGAGTAAACTTTAGCCATACTGGTTGAAATAAAATCCTTCTCTAGACAAAACACCTCTAGTCTAGATTAATTTCAATCTAGAACTTCATCAAACATTTATTACCACTACAAGCTAGGACTATAACTTACAATTATAATCATAAACCAGCTCTCCGCTACCTGTAAAAGGATCCAATAAAAAAAAATATGATTATCAAAAAAAAAGAGAATCAAATTGTCGTTACCTGATATCCGTTGTTCCCACGAGTGAGAAGTGCATCCCAGGGATAAGAGAGAGATGGATGGATGTGTGATGTCTCCCGGGGCCAGCATGGGTGCGACCGTGGGAAATATGGGGCGGCCGTGTTCCTAGTACATCAGGAGTACATGACTGGCGAGGAGGTCGGCGGTACGAGAGGGTGTTTTTGACATTTTGTAACTGGGTATATATAGCTTAGTTTACATTGTATCTGAGAGTGAGGTGTTGAAATTTTGTTGGTAGTTAAATGACGTATGTCAATGTTGGGAATGTAGTGGTTTTAATATGTATTTTTTGCCATATCGATAAAATACTATTTTGAATCAAACAACTAAGAAATCGTAATACTAATAAAGGTCAACCGAACCACCTAAACCGTTAAATCAAGTAATAAAACTCAACAACTGTAAAAATATTAGCGCGGTATCTGGTGGAAAGGTCAGTATCGTAAGTTTCCACGGTCATCGCCGCTAACGACCGCGGCTCCATTTGTTATCTTGGCCTGTAACGCACGGGGTAGGCGCGGCGGCACTCCCATGGCATTTACCCGCAAACCGTAAAAAGAAATAGATACCAGGGACGCATAGATAGGCGAAGCTTGCGAAAGGCCTCGGCGCGCCCTCTCCCGCCCCACTAACCTGTTTCACAGAAAGCCTTTTTATTTTTTAAAGCTTACCATAGAATAGCAATGACCGGAATGACCGATGCATTATGTTGGTATGTACTTACGTTTCAGTAGGTATAATAATGAATGATTTAAGCACGGATTTAAGTATGAAATGAGACAATATTATCTCCTCACTGTACTTATATTTTCGGTGAGACGAGAGCCCTTTGCCCAGCATTGGGACATTACTGGCTTATACTTAACTTTACTGTTTATCCATATTATAATTTGTAATGTACAAGTAGAACATGAATCAAAACATGAAAATCTGCAAAACCCCATTAATGAAGTTTTAGTTCAACATTATTTGAATCCCTTTGTATGGGGTGCGTGAGGGTAGTCAGTGACAAATGACGTCTATTGTTTAGCTTTATTGCCGAGGGTCGCTCGGCCTGATATACTGACCTGCTGTCTTTCTAATAATAGCGATCTGACATCATTGTACCTTTCCATCACTCGATGACCCTTTAATTTTGAATTAAACACAATATATTGTTAGAGTCACGATTATAAAGGAGGGATTGTAATATTTAAGTAGATAGTTACCTATTCTGTCTAATATGTAAATCGTGCGTGATATAAAAGATCACACCCACTGCGGACGTTTTGCATGTAACTATTTAATTAAATAACAACATGATTATGTTTACCGATAAATTATGTCTACTTAATTATGTAGATTTAAGTATTTAGCAAATGTCAATTCTAAATTCAATCGGAAATAATGAATTAGATTTCTTTGTTTTGTTTTTAAAATGCGCACATGCATACTCGTTCCATATTTAATTTTAAATGACATTCCATTTTCACAAGCGTCTGATGTGAATGAACGTACCCAATGAGTGCAGTACACACTGTTTCGGTGAATGCACTTGGCGTGCAGTGAATGCATTTAGTCACTTCCTCGCGTTGCTGGGAGCCTAGTGCAGTGGCCGCGCGCCCCGGGCCGCTGCGCTGCCCACTTGGCAACCAGACAGACAAACAGACATGACCGTGGCCTACAAACGCACTGACCACTCAACCAACACACATATATGTCTTTATAATTAGACAGCAATAAGATGATAACGTTTAAATTGTAATTTAATAACGATATAACACGTGATAGCATAAAATAAGTAAGCTCATAGTTTATTAATTGATAGTGTTTTGTTTTGCTTTGAATGTTTTAAGTGCTGTAATAAAACAGAATTAAACCTATCTGTGTCGCCTTATGTTCTAAAATCTAATGTAAAATAGTCCTCCTAACCCATGTTTATTTTACTTGTATTGATTAATGATAAGTAAAATACTACACGATAGGTTTATTAATAATACTTACGTAGATACGTATATGTATAGATAATACGCATAAGAAAATAATAACACATTCATTTGAAAAAAATTTGGCATTACTATTACTAAATATACGCCAAATTATTCTTAGACTTAATAAAAAAATCGAATACTTCTTCCACTCACTACCAATAATATAAGCTCTACTAAGTTCCCAATATCACACAAAGGAAGTTCAAAGCTTCGTACATGCAACAATGCAAGAACACTCTTATAGGTTCATGTTGCACTAGTAGAAGGGTACCGTGGTTTCCATAACAACACCCACGCAGCCACCATTTCTCCGCCCATCCAGAAAAAGGGCCTGCGCAGTACTCCTCTCACCTCCTTGTACATTATGAACGCCTGGTAAAAGCGGATTGTAAGCTTTCAGGAAGGGAATTGCGCGCAGTCCGTAGCGCATTCTTAAGCGATCTGATAAATGACCTAAGACCATTTTAAGCTTACAAGTATATGCCAATATGACTCTTGGAGTATTGGTCATAGAAGCCATGAAAACATTTGAAGCATTCCAATGTAGGGAGCTTTTCGACTCATGTCTTGTCCCTACGCAAAGCTCGGATCGAAAGCTTCAAGTGCCCGCGCCTCCAAAAGACCCTTTTGCCTTTCGTTAACAGAAGAACTCCATCCAAATGATGTTGCCCTAATACATATTCGATCTAATTACGCATAACATTACCGTTTTTTTAATATTTTTGTGCGTTTTTTAAATTTATCGGTTGGTGGGCGGAGTTTGAGGTTTATTAAGAAAGTTTTGTTTGGACCATGGATGATTTAAACGTTAATTTATCTTCATAATGTGACGGACATTTTTTTTTCCTGTTACTTTTGTGAATTCGTTTCGGTAGCTTTGGTTTATCCGCCTTTTTGATCAGTGATGTATTGAAACTTAAGTATATTGTTGTAAATAAACAGTTCTCTGTGAACATATAATTATAATAATCGATCTTTACATTGCAAATTTGATGTAAGATAACATGAGATGGGTGACTAGTTGTCGCGCGCGACTGGTCCCGCCCCCAGCGCATCCCCTCGGGTCCCGAGTACCTGCGAGTCGCGAGCCGGAACCAATATACCGTGCCCTATAGCTTCGAACTGTATTAATGGAGTATCGATTTCTGGTCGACCGAACTTCTCGCCACCCATGTTGCCTTGGTGCTTTCCGAACGGTTCGACATTATCGGCAATCGCCGATACATTTCCAATACCCGATGAGGTATCGACAAATAGTGATTGGTGTCTGTCTATATTGTTCGAGAAAAATATAAGTTACTCATTACTGAAATAATTATACTATGTAATAAAAACTCAAAAATAAACTAAGTACATTATGTATATGTATACCATTTTAGTTAAATATCATATTTTATTGATAAAAAAAATGACAATTCATTAAGATTCAGTCAAATGAAAAGAGCCCCATGTAAAAGTATAGTTATTCAATAATAAACCTTATCCGTACGGGATAAGATTCATATAGAAGTTGCGTAAACAATCACCCTTGGTAAATATTATTTGAATTTAGAATAAAAAATCTCTCATTTAAAATGTAGTCCTAACTTTAATCCAATAGAAAGGTTTGTAGTTGAAATGAATAAAAAAGTTGGTTAATAAATAAATGAACCTGTTTGATTCTCCTAAAATAAAGTCCCGAACCTCCCCGTGTCCGCCTTCCGGCCATCTTGGTCGTACGAGAGGCGGATCCGTACTAACACCGCGCACAAATGTACCAGGCGATCAGAAACGTGAAGGAGTGCGATCGTATCGGTCCCTTTAGGAAAATGTACAACTGGGCGGGCGTATCGGCAGTCGGATTAAATTAAAACGGCCAATGCAAATTGTTATTAAGCCGGAATTACATTACGAAATTAGGGGCATGAAATTAATTTCGTGACATTAGTTTTAACAAAAGTTTCACATGTAATTTAATATTTTCGTAATGCATGCATTAATGTCATGAATGCAAATGAGTTTCGTGCCCTGCGCGATTTTTAGGTGAAATTAGTGGCATGCAACTAGTTTCATCATGTAAATACGACGTGAAACTAGTGTCGCGACAGCATTTCAAAGACAGCAGCAGCAATAGCTATGATATTGACAGGGCCATTATCTCCGCGATACTGATAATTTCACAACACTACTTATAATTTAAACGAAAGTAGTGTCACATATGTGCTAAAATTAGTTTCACGAAACTAGTATCATCATGCATGACACTAGTTTCGTAATGTAAATCGCGCAGTATTGTTAGGGTCACTTACCTACATATATTTTAAAAATATATACTTAAATATTAATTAAACAGAAAAAGAAAACAGTATGAACGAACAAAACGATGTTTTAATTTTAAACAGAAAATACATCTTAATTATTTTTCGAATTATTTAAAATGAACTTAAATAGGGTATACCTACGTCACTATATTCCTAAGTCGTAAATGAATTGATTTTTAAGTATCAAAACATCGAATAAAGGCACATATACATGTAAATTCATAAAACTACATGTCTGCCTAACGTTCTTTTTGTGTTTTATTTTAGGAAAGATCTACACTAGCTTTAGGATGATAGTGACTGAACCGATTTCACGCGGAATTATTTATATAGATTATGTACGAAACAAGCTAATTTCGATAGGCCTACAACAAACAACAACAGTGTACCTATTCATTTTCTATTGAAAAGCATGAGTTTGATGTTTACAAATACACGTGGCTTTTATTTTACACTAGCAGCGCCCCGCGGTTTTACCCGCGTTGTGCCCGTTCCCGTGGGAATTTCGGGATAAAATGTAGCCTATAGCCTTCCTCGATAAATAGACTATCTAACAGTGAAAGAATTATTCAAATCGGTTCAGTAGTTTCTGAGATTAGCGCGTTTAAACAAACAAACAAACAAACAAACAAACAAAACAAACTCTTCAGCTTTATAATATTAGTATAGATTTTTATCTGACGTTTCGGCCCCTTTACAGAAGCTGTGGTCACAGAAGACTGTCTCTTGACTAGTAGGCAGAGTATTTGACTGGACTGAGTTCAAAATGTTTAGTATTCGCAAGACCGAAGAAACTAGTAATTTATAAATAGTCCATATTCTAAACTAACTAGAAACTAGAGATAAAAAATATTGGTAAGTAAAGTACTTAGTCCGGTTTTGATAAGCTATATATCGTTAATCATGCGGTTGTAAATTCTCAACAGAAAACTGTGATACATCTAAAAAATCCCTCTTAAATAAAAAAATAGTTTAGTGCTATAATTTGATTGTTGAATAGGACTCTCTGAGTAGATGACTCTTTGTCTCACCAGTTCGTATGGCAGTAATGGGCGATAGGTCTTTTGTAATTACATATTCGCATCTAATGCCGATTTCCAGTATTGTAAAGATTGGGATTTCAAAGGCAAAAATGATTGGTTTACTAGAAATACCAATAAATAAATAACATTTACGTCTAACTTCTACATCTACATCTACAGAATTATGCACAATAGTCAGCCAATTAAAAAAGAAACCGGCTAAGCGCTGCATTTCAGGAGATAATTATATCAGTTTAGTTTACAAAAGATACTACCAATATCGTGTCTCGTTCTAAAATAAGGGCTATCTGGGTCACTAGCGACGTAATCACCGCATCCGGCCTATGGCATAGTGTTGCAATCACGCCCGCCGCCTCAGTCATAGACAAAGATAAACTAAAACGCATTGATACTAATTTAAAGTCAAATTATTCTCTTTGCCAATCAATCATCAAGATTGCACGTTGTAACCAGCTATGCAGTAAAGTGCAACTTTTAAATCATCATTTCTCACTGCACCTTCACAACTGGTTCTTGTAAAAACTGTAGTAGGTACGTCCAAGGGAATGCGTGGTGTCTTGCGTAAATTGCTCGCCTCCGATTGGTCGGCTGGCCCCGCCCCGTGCGTACCCAAACCTTCGAATTTGACAGGCCCTTGTAATTCTTGTAAGCCCTTTCGAACTCCTTATACTTTCTGCGGCCTTAGTGACTTGTGTTGTATTATAAATAATTTAAAGGGCTAAAAGATTATTATTATTGATATCAAAAGCAAATTTATTTTATTTGTAATCGTAGGTAGGCCCTGTTAAGTACTTGGTGTCGGGAACACTCACGCAAGCCCTTCAGATGATGCTTTTGTTTTACTCAATATGTTAAAACAAAAGAATGTCTCTGCCTACAAAACGGTCTAAGGTACTAACTAATTAACAGTAATTAAATATGGTAATTACCAGAAGGGCTGGCCCTTCTAACAAAGGTGTAAATGACAGAAGGGAATTTCCTTAACAAGAAATAATGGGCATGTCACTCCCAATGACTTTGTGTACCAGGATCACATGAGAGGCGAAGAGTTGTCTGAGAAGGGCTTTCTTACATACTTCATGTTGAACGTTACCTACCAGACGATGCCCTTCGTTAAGGTAGGTTATGCTATTCCTATGTGACGTCACGTCTGTAGGGCTAGTATGAGTACACGTTATTTTCTAACCTAAACAATAACAATTATTAGCGAAGCTTCGATGTAAATATACAGGATTAAAATAATTAATGTAATAAATTATCATGACTATGCAATAATCGTTGGAAAATTGTAATAATTCTATACATTGTTATTGTCACTTTAGATTACACTGGTAAAATAAATTAATATAATTTTACATTACAAATATTTTGCATAAAAATTACTAAATGCTTTTTTTGAAATAAAATTGAACTTCGTTGCCTCGTCATGCCGCTAAGATGGCCTCACTTGAATCCCAAGTACCAGGCGAGCATATCGCAATGGAGGTTATGGAATGCCACAACCGCATTGTTTACGTGCACGTAGTACTATCGTAACCACAATGGCGGCTCGTAGTAGCTGGGGGCGTCATTCATGAATTTGTTACTGATGTATTTATCAGTAAGTAAATATTGTTTGAGTATTTGATTAGATAGATTATGTCATATGTGATATATAAAACGTATTCCTTGTTTTCTTCTAAATAATTGACATTTGTTTTCCTAATGTTCCAAATAAATATTTATAATGAAATCGAAGTATTAAAAATGGCCCACAAATGTATGCTACACAGTGCTACGATTACGTAACCATCTAAAAAGACATCAACGAGTATTCGTAGTGAATGCTACGGAGAATATTACAAAGGAAATGACGTCATCTTTCCATACAGAATTACTCTTCAGTACCTTTCATTTGTTTCTGATTTAAATTTTAATGACATGATCGAATATTTCAAATGCAGAAATATGAACCGTTATGACCTACCTATTTGGTTCAATATCGTATGTACATTAATACATGTCTACCTTGTAACAAACAAGCGACATGTCTTTAAACCCAGTAACACGACACGTGTCAGTGTATAACACATCGGTTCATACACTAAACAAGCCACACAGTCAAACATAATATCATCATGTCTATACAAGCCCCGTGAATGCGTGCGGTACGGGTAACACACACTGGCACCCCTCACCCTACATGTACACAACCCCGCGACCCTAAGTGACACACACACGCACGCCACATGTGATGTTTCACCTCCACCGTATTTCTGCTGCCCTGGTACATATAGCCCACATGTGCAACCCTTTCCGACACGTGTGGCTCACAGGTGACCGCCACAATCACACATGTGGATCATTACGCTACCAGTGTGTATTTCCAACGCAAGTCGAGTGTTGATACGGTCTGTGTAGGATGATCTTAGATTGAATGTGATACACTTACGAGTATAGTATGTGTAGGATGCATGTGTAGGTATGATTTGACACACATACCTGCGTCTATACGATATCTCTGTACGTGGTAGCATAAGTGGTAGGGTGTGTTGCTTGTGAATGTTGGTTTGACGTGTTAGATATGAATATGTATAATACATTACATATATTAAAATTAATTACTGTCTTAATATGAATTATTTTAAAAAATAAATTTTAATTGGCTCAAATCTGTTTACTTTTTCAGTTATTAACGAATAATTCACCTAAATAATAAAGATTCAATGTTTTATTTTAAAGACAACATTTCAAATGCGTAATTTAATCGTTAGCGTATTATCATAAAAAGGTAAAGTAATAAATAACAATTTCATAATATCTAATCAATTTTCTAACCCTGCAAGCTAGCTGTGTGCTACACACACAAGTGACATTTCAGTGTGACTACGAGTACAATAAAGATGGCGTCTTGTACGCAAATAATCGGACGCAAACATGGGTGTCGGCACGGCGCGGCGCGGCGGCGGTGTCGGCACACCGCGGCGTGTCGGCTTCACCACAACGAGGCGCCGTAGTGTGGCACACGCCCCATGACGCAGTGACATGCGTCAACCGCGACCGTTGCACCAGGAGATCAGCACACACCAAGAGGTGCAATGCCCTACTTCCCTCCCACACGACTCAACATCGCTCACCGACCACTCTACACAGACCCCTCGAAGTCTAATCGAGCCGCCCCTTTCACTTTCTCCAGCCGTTCAACTCCGACACACTGAAAGGCCAACGTATTTTGGTTATTTATCAATTGCAAAGTATTTCCCTTCTCTGTCCCTCTGCTGGAAACTGCGGTCGTTTCCAGCACGCAGCAATGCTTGTGTGCAACAAACACACGGCTACCTCGAGTTATGAATGAGTGGGCGCCGTGGGCGGTGTGTTCCCTGTGAGATATGTTTACACGGCACACAACACAATAAATACAATACGCGTAACCTGTACTGCAGTGTTCACATGAAATAGGCTATTGGTTGAAACACTGATATAAGTAGAGATTTGTTTAATAACCATTTATGTGCACTATTCACTATGGTTTGAATTGAAAAAATATTCCAACCGAATTGAGAAGCTTCTACTGTTTTTATTTAGTAAAAAAGAAAAGATATTAAGATAACTAGACAAAAGTACAAAGGACAATGGGCAAACTGGTCCAAAAAAATAAAAGTTTGCCCGCAGGGTTGGCACATGGCGCATTTGGTAGATTATTTAATGCATAAAAAAAAAAGTACTACACCGGTAAAATTCAACCTGCAGAAACCGATATATTTTATTTTTAAGAGTAGTAAAATATGAATATAATACATCCATTGTACATGCGATCTTGAAGGCTGACACACTCCTTGTTTTTTTGGCAGTAATAAGGATTTATTATTATACCTGTAAAAGACAAAAGGTCTAGTTGTGCGAAAGAGAAGGCGATAGATTCGAGAAAGAGAGGCGTTTTAAAATCTTTTTCTCAGTCGTCTAACAGACTGGACTTAGAAAATATAGAAAATATAGATACTAATGAGCTTTACTTTCTGACGGGCCGAACGATGCAGCAGTTCTATTCTATTTTGGAACAAACACCATCTCTGGAAAGGAATTGCAGCAAACCAAAAACCGCGTTAGCTATTCTTTTGGTAAAGCTACGGACGGGGGAGCCAGACACAAGATTGGCAGATATGTTTCAAATGAGTCGTAGATCTTTGGAAAGGTTACTAAAAACAGCAAGAGATTGTTTGACTAACGATTAAATATTCTAGGGGAACACTTCTGGTTATTGAGGGGAAGAATAAAGTCGAGACACACCAACAGTCGTACATATTACACATATATTTTAATTAAAGATCGACAGGGATTAGATGGTATAGAACATTATTATTGTTCCTGCAAAAGTGGTAGACGAACTTTGGGGTCATGCTCACATGTAATATCAATTGTGTGGTTTCTGGGATGGGCACGATATTCTGATATCAACCATCCAGCAGCATTTTTAGATAATGTGATTATCGGTGAGGATATCTAAAAAGAAGTAGGTATATAGGTAGGTAGGTAGCTATGTATATATTATGCCAATTATTTGTATTGTAAATAAATATTATGTAAAAAGCTCCATTTTTCTTTTAATTATCTTATAACATAACCTTAAAACAAAAAATATGAATTAAGTTACTAAAGCATTTTTTTTCACAAGGCTTATTAAATCACAACTACAATAGAAAATATCTCTAAAACTGTGGGTTCGAATTAAAGGAGATTTATTTTGCGAAAATCTATAAACCCTACCTACAAATTGGAAATAGTGTCAACCCTGCGGGCGTTTGGACCAACGTCCATATATTTTTGCCCACTCTCCTTTGCGAGTATCAATTATTTTTAATCATAGATGAAGGTTACGTATTGTAATTACAAAGATCATTAGACGTTAATTAAACCGAAATTCTGACAACATTAAAGTCAATGATAATTAATATTCCTCGTCACTCAACATACATGATATAATTGAGTTAAGATACCTTCTCTTATGCAATAGTCACCTATTTTCTACTTTGTTTGCTATTCGGCCACCTCCTTAACGTTAAAAGCGCCTAGTACACTCGCCGCAAGAATACCGAACGGGTTACGAATTTAACAATTTAGTTTTTCAATTTATTTAAATAGGTCATTTTCAAGATGGGATAATTCAGTTCAACCAATGTGATATTTATTTAACTAGATAATTATAGTACTTATTTTCGTATTGAATGTACTTTTGTATACTAACCATAATAATATGACGTTTACAAACCAAAACCCAAAAGCTTTCTAAAAGGGTCCTTTCAAAAGCTTTTGTTCAATTACCCGTTTGTAGCGTTGAACTCCTGTACTTTTATGGGTGCCTGGTGAAAATGACAAATCTATGACGTAACTCGTTTTTTTTCTTTCGTTCAAACGATCATTTTTATTGCTAGCGGATGTCATTTGTTTTTTCTATTGCATTTACTCGTTTACCCGAACTAGTTACATAGTCGAATGTTTTACAATATGTATATTCAAATGTTTATTTATTTATTGAAAGTGGTTTAAAAAACAAATACAAGCGCTTATTTTTATGTTATGTTTTCATATTTAACGTGTCATTGTTATTTTTTGTGATTATTCATTCACCGACTGTGTGCTGCATTGTGTGAACAGTGATGCAAAGCACACAGGTTCAATACAATAGCGTCGGTGTCGGGGATCATTGTCCGAGGGCCGGGTCCCGCCCCCATTCACCAAACCGATCCCCTGCTTTCGGGACAATTTTATCTCCTGCACTCTCATAAGAGCCTGGTATAAAAAGGGGGCAAACCATTGTTCTTACGCACACGCAGTTTTTTTCACGCATTACTCCAAAAACACACACACTTTTTATACATTGTAGCTCTGATTGAGATAGACATGTAACTGGCACAGTTTAACACAGTTACAAAGGCATGTAACCTCCTCGGCGTGTAATGTGGACTTCCTTAGGGATTCTGCTCTCCTAATGAAAAGAACGGGAAAGTTACACGCCTGGCGTTTTCGTGCTTACAACACTGTAATTTCATGCGTGGTAGTAGTGTGGTCGATGTAACGTGACATTATAATGTAACTTCATTCGACTGTTTGATTAATTATAATTAGTTGCGCCTTTTTTTCGACTGCACAGAAATGTTTATTATTTGCACTATTATTTGGTTATCATTTTCGTTTTTTAAGGCAAGTCTTGTTGCAGTCTAATTTTAAATGTGTTAAATTTTTTTGATAGATGTCGCTTATAAATTTGTAATGACCATATGAATAATTTAAAGATTTTACAATGATAAGTGACAAAGTTAAATAGAATGTTTGAATTCAGATTTCTAAATTTTACCATCAGATTTATATAATGATATTTCTTAATTATTTTGTTTTTGTTACAAATTATTATATTATATCCTATTGTATGAAAAAAATACATTGCAAAAACTTTTACCAAAGTAGATACGATGAGTTTTAATACAATGTTTGTTAAAGATAAAACTGCATCAGTGTGTTGTTATGGCGTTATATTTGCACACTGATACAGTGAGCATTATCAATGCACTTATGTGGCAAGAGTGAATGGCCGCGCTTGCAACGACCGCGCGGTCGTTGCCTTATCCTTGAGTATCCTTCCCCAGGACGACGTCACGCACTACCTCTTCCATTGTTCTGTCCGCCTGGTACTTTGCAGGATATTTCGTCCCTTCGGGAACACGTCACGTATCCTTAAGGGACAGGAGTCACGTGAGGAGAGTTTTTTTTAAAAGGATAAGGCTCAGCCAGGATTGTGATGTGTTTGTGTGCGTAGTTATGTGTGAATGTCAACGTACTTATATACACATGTGTATTTGTAACTTTGCCTACTACTTTAATGGATTATCTCTAAGAAGGAAAACAGGTATGGTAATAATTAGTAAGTACTTATGAAGTACAAAAGAGTGGTGGTACATTATTTTTACAATAGTATTTATTGGTAACGAGCTAAGTTGATGCAAACGGATTCGTTTTTTTAAATAGGTATGTGTTAAAATTAAAATACGCACGAATAATATTCCTCAATATGAAAATTATTGTAACTATTGAGAATTGGCTTTACAACGAGACCTCAATGAAAAGGGAAAGTCCTTTGCCTTCGAAGCTCCTTCGTAGTCATGTAGTCCCGCTAGTTGTTGATGTCATTCCAACGGAATCCCCATCCCTGGGGTACCTCTCGGGTATTATTGACCCCAGAATGGAACCTGCGCAAAGGGTATCACGCACACATACATACTTACCTAACACACCGCGCGACGCCATACTTGTTTAGCTGTTTACGTCTGTTGTTTTTTTAATCAACAAATAAACAGAAGAACATTTTTCATTTTAAAATAACAACGACCTTGCGAACATTGAACTTTGTTTGTGAAGTTTAAATATTGCCCTCCCAAGTTTTAAAATTCTCATTACTATAATCTATATTAGGATCCGCCCACACGCGCATTCCAACTTGGCTCCCGCCCCTTTTATTATCTGGAGCGTGAAACGAGAGGGTGGCATTCACCCTTTTCCGTCCCTTTCTCTCTCGGGAGCTTACGCGAGAGCTTCTGCCCCGTACACCTCTGTCTTGCTATGTTGTCCTGGTACATTCCCGCGCCACAATCGCCGTTGTCGCTAGCCGCTCTCTCCTTCTATGAGCTTTTTTAGAACGCCGGCTTCTAGAAAGGGATACTTGTACATTACATCTCGTTCTGTTACTGGATGGTATGATGAATGGGCGAAATTTACGTTCATTGACGGCGAGGAATCAGGTTGAAATGATTGTATTGGAGATATCAGAGCATTAAGAGAGGAAGCGATAACTTGCGCGCTGTACATGTAACTTAATTAATAGGATATTCGTACTAAATGAGATCTAATAAAAGCTTATAAAAGCACAAGTTTATGTAAACGTTAAGATTTTTTTTATAATATTATTCGAATAGGCGATAGGTACCTTCTAAACCGATAAAATTCAAATTCAAATTATTTATTCGTTCATAAACATGGGTACAATCTTAGGTGATAGTCATTAAGAACTTAAGATACTTAAGAACAGCTATGTCTCACCTTAACGGTATACGAAAAGTTATACAAAAAATAAATTATAGGAAATAAACTCAACATCACCAAAAATTAAAATGAGTAGAAAATCTTAAAATAATAACAAATGTGACAACGGCGTTTACTTGAAGTGAAAACTAATAAAATATTAAACATAACACAACACAACCTAAATGCTACCTGCATTATTTAAAAAATCTTTTTTATCATAATATGTACATGTATTTTTAGCTAGGAATCTATTCGGAACTGACTTAATTTTTTTAACTTAAGTTAAATTTATAATCAAAAGGGGAATCTTATTGTAAATGCTAGGTACCATGCAATAAATAGATTTACTTTTAAATGCTTTTTTTTTTAAATCGATGATTTGACGAACCGCATCTGTTAAACTGCCAATTAGAACTTTGCCTTTGCTTCTTCATTAAAGACTTAACCTATACTATATCAGGCTATTTATAAAATTTCTTATAAGTAAATAAAAAATATCACGACCTACTTTTATTCCCATAATCGACTAAAATAATATTATGTTCATTAATAAGGAAGGTATAAAAATAAGAGCCCAAGAACATGTGAACAAAAATCTTTTGTCCCCAGTGAGTGAAGGCGCCCGACTGACCCCGCCGCCGACCCCCTCCACCTCCACCACGATTCCACCTTCTCCGCCCACCGTCACCGTCAACCTGATGGAAGCCATGACCCCGCTGGCGCCGAGCTGCCCCGAGTCCAACCACACTCCTTTGGGCAGACTTCGCAACGCCATGCGGAACCCAAGCGTTACGCAACTCAGTGCGATGCTAGATGCTTTTGTGGTGTTCTTCAGTGATGAGCATTTGGTAAGTGACTCTGTCCGAAAATCTAAAACCCTACCATATTATTAAACAAATCCCCTCGTCATATCTCTGTCTGTTCGCGATACACTCAATAATATAGTTTCGGAAAAAATTGCCTTTGACTTACGGACGGACAGACAGACACGATGAATCCATAAGGGTTCCGTTTCTTGCTATTTGGCTACGGAACCCTAAAAAATAAATATACTGCTTTAATGAATTCTCTAGTCGCGTTCGCTGCTTCGTGGCACCCTTAACGTGACATTCAATTATCATTCTCCAATATATTTTATTAGAGTGACGAGCCCGCCCCTGAAGAGCGTCGTCTCGAGTACATCAGTGGGTGGGACGGCATGGGCACGGCGGCGGTGGTGGCTACCGGCGCGGCGCTGTGGGTGCCCGCCGGGGACCTGGCCCGCGCCCGCGCCTCGCTCTCCTGCGAGTGGGTGGTGCTCGACGCGGATGATAGTAGCCAGCCCACTGTTGGGGACTGGATTGCGGTAATTATTGTTATTGATTATTTATTGGTCTTACTTAATTCATTAACCTTTCTACGAGTATCTAGAACGGTCCATCACTGACCTCGTAACAATAAACGCATTAACTATTGGATTTTTATTGGAATTGAGATATGCATGTACTTAGTCAATTACTGAAATTATTTTAGAAAAAAATCGATAGGAAGTGTTTGAGCTATAAAAAATACGTTCTCCTCGCAAGTAGGTACGTATATAGAGTTCGGCTAACGAGAATGAGGGCAAATTATAGTTTAGAAGCTAATTAAACATAGTTATTTGCTAATAAGTTGCTAAATAAGTAAATACCGAAGTAAATCAACTAATTTTGAATACCCAGGAAAGAATAGGCCGCAACGGCCGTATAGGCGGCGACGCGCGCCTCGCATCCGTGACCGAGTGGCAGGCCGTTTCCACCACCCTGCAGCGCGACAATCACCAGCTCGTCCACGTGCCCACCCTCGTCGACCAGCTCTGGATGGATGAACCGGACCCGGAGAGGAGACGACCCGCCTACTCCAAGATTGTCGCTAAACTGCACGATGTAGAGTATACTGGTTCGTAGAGATAATATTAAAATATGTACTGTAACTTCATAACAGTCTGTAATAGTAATCTTAATGTTATCCAAATTATGGCATCGACCATTATGTCACAAGCTTTAACCCACTCTGTAATATTTTGTGCAGGCCTTAGGTCTTTTCCCTGCAATAGATGTTAGGAGCATACATAAATACTATCAAATATCGAATTTCTTTCTATTCAAAGACTTTATGCACGATATTTCCTAGGCATGACCTGGCGTGAAAAGGTATCCATCGTTCGAGACGAGTTACGAGCGTTAGGAGCTGATGCTATGGTAGTGACAGCCTTGGACGAAGTGGCGTGGCTCCTGAACATCCGCGGCCGCGACGTGCCCTACGCTCCGCTGTTGAAGGCCTTCGTCATCATCAGCCATAGAGACATCAGGGTCTTCACGCCGCCCGGGAAGCTGTCGATGCCGGTCAGAGAAATCCTGGCCGTGTACAACTGCTTCAGCAATAATTGTACTAAGTATGTTCTTAGTTTTATTGGACTATGTTATTTTGATGGACATGCAAACTGCAAAGCTAGAAGGAGGAAACTTTATATGATAGGTAACAGTGGTTATCTTTCAGTGTTGATTTTTTATTATTTAACCGCCTGCAACTTAGTAGTCTCCATTGAGTTCTAATGGTAATTTATGGTAATGTCAACCTCTCATGACTCAATCGTAACCTCTGTATTTCTCTCCAAGGGTTGACGACTATTCCAAAATCTACTCCGAACTCCGGCGTACTCCGGAGGCCAAGATCCTCATCCCGACTGCAGGGACCTTCCAGCGGGGCGCCTCCGCAGCCATCGCTCAGAGCGTGCCCACCGCCAAGAGGTTCTTCCAGCTCTCCCCCATCATATACCTGAAAGCCATGAAGAATGAGGCCGAGGCCAAAGGCATGAGGAAGGCACACTTGAGAGACGCAGTCGCTATGTGCACGCTGTTCAGTTATATTGAGGTTAGTATAGTAACCTACAATATTGTACTAAAGCAAAATGTACAGTTAAAAATAGTACTCGTAAACAGTTACTGATTGCTATCTATGAATTGTGAAGAATAGGCAGCCAACCCTTAACATTTTTGAATGTATGTTTAAGGATTTGCTATCTGATATCATTGCCTACCTTTTGCCTACATTTACTCATACTTACCCATAGACGTCATCATCGACGTCACTACTCCTTCTACGTCTCGTACCTTCACCAATTTTTCTACCTTATCAGAATCCTTATTACTTTTCCAAAGAACAAACATGGTCTGAACGAGCTATCGGTGGCGAAGAACGTCGACGTGACTCGAGAGACGCAGGCAGGGTTCGTTGGCGCTTCTATGAGGACGCGCGTCGCGTTCGCCACCAACGGCGCGGACCCCTACTACAGACCCACCAGCAGGACCAACACGAAGATATTCAGGAACGGCACCCTGGTTATACAGTCGGGAGGACAGTACATGGGTAAGGAAGGAGAATTCATTAACCATATAAAAAGTATCAACCCAATTTCCCAACATGTAGGTATTCAGCTATACCTAAGTTCATAATCGAATCCCAAACATAGAAATCTTCAAAAAACTGGGAACACAAAGCTACTTTTCCAATTGAATAAATTAGGACAGGATGAGTAGTAGCTTATAGTTAGCTACTCATCAGGATATTTGACAAAGACCATAAAATAAGATAGCACAGATATAGGATCAGATAAGAAGGCCTAACCAACCATCCCTTGAATTACAGAGGGAACAACAGAAGTAAGTCGCACAGTCCACTTCGGGAGCCCGACGCGCGACGAGCGGCGCGCGTACACCACCGTGCTGCGGTCGGTGGCGGCGCTGGCGTCGCTCAGCCTGCCCGCCGAGCTGCCGGCCGCGCACGCGGACCCCGTGGCGCGCGCGCCGCTGTGGGCCGCGCGGCACGACTACTCGCACCCCACCGGTCACGGGGTGGGCGCCGCGCTTAACAGGAAGGAAGGTGGGTCCGGGGCAGACTTAGAGGGCTTCATGCTTATAGACGGAGTTTATAACTTAAAATACAAATGTTATTTGATAAAAGCAACCCTGAAAAAATGTCAAAGGGATAAAAAGGTCAAACCTCCAGACCAAAACAGTGTACCTATCAGGGTCGAGAAAAAGGTCAGCCAAAGAAGTGATGCCCTAAGCAGCAAAAGTAATGTCTTTTTTTATTTCAGACCCAGTGGTGTTGGACTATAGGCAAGACACAAATCTTCACACCTTTAGAGAAGGATACTTTGTGTCTGTTGGTAAGTCCATTACTTAGGTAGGTACCTGTACCAAAAGAATGGCGGCTGCCATTTCAGAAATAATACCTTCATTAACTTTGGTGCAGCTACTACTTTAGCAAATCGAAGTGTTGCGATGAGATATAATTTTAATATTATTTCAGGCGTTTACCTACCATTTTCCTACGATTTACATTTTCCTATATGTCCAGAGCCTGGTTGGTACGACATGAACAAGTTCGGCATCCAGCTCGGCAACGTGTTGGAGGTGGTGATGAAGCCCAACTTCTACCTCGGGTTCAAGGAGACCACGCTGATGCCGTACGAGCCGAAGCTCATTGACAAGAGCATGCTCACGGAGTATGAGGTAAGGATGGCTGTAAAAGCGTGCGTTTCCGTTGCAGCAGAGCGGAGCTGTGCGAAACTTAAACGACCCATCTAACAAACCTTGGGGTGCCAATGACGGCACGGTAATGTAATCTAAAGAGATTGAACAGAAAATTATAGGTAGTGAAAGCAAAATAAGGTACTATGAGAAAGGTAAGTATTTCGGACTTCCGTGGCCCTCGCACAACGTCTGTACATAGTTTTGTAACAAACAAAATTATTATTGAAATTGTAAGTTGGTATCATAGAACTATGCTTTCACTTAATTATTTTGATATTTGCAGATAAACTGGCTAAACTCCTACAACGATAGGATACGTAAGACAGTAGGTCCCGAGCTGAAGGCGCAGGGCCTCACTGATGTCTACTACTGGATGATGAACAAGACCATCCCCTTGGAGGTGCCTTCTCAAAAGCTGAGGAAAGCCGCGGGCTCCGCGCACAAGCTTGGGGAAACATGTTTCAGTGTGATGGTAACACTGATAGCTACTTTATACTGCGTTCATATTTAGAAAGAATGTTATGGTTTAGTTGGGAAGCGAAAGCGTGGATAGTGGACAATTATAAGGTCGGTCCACATTTGACGGAAAATACGTTAATACGTTGGAGCAGGCTATAGTAATAAAACGTTCAACTTTTCAAACTCAACCGCCCAACTTACAGCGTCGACCACACTTGACTGCGCCCGACGTATTTTCCGTTATATGTGCACTGATCCTTAAACTACTTTTTCTTATGTAATATTAATAAGATCTTGGTTGAATGGTAAAGCAGTTTGTAGTAATCAATTTCTTTCCGAATTCTATTAATTAGGGGCTCATCTTTCAATCTTCAATTTTAAAAATAAATAATAATTACATAAAATTATACAGTTTTGCCAATATCTGTCAATGGAAAATGATAATTTGGAGATTGAAAAATGAACGCTAAAGCTAATAATATGAATTTATTATTATTGTTAGCAAATTTACTTAAATTATAAAATATCTTCTAATATAAATACCGCATTAAATATAAGGAATAAAGAAGTACCTATATAATTAATTAATAGGAATCTATGTAGAGCAATATATTATAGCCATATAAAGTAGTCATACTGTAGTCAAAACAAATAATCATCTTATATCTCTTTCATTTTATTATAATAAGAAAGAGATAGTTATATGAAAAGTTCATATGTGTCGGCTTATTATAGCTTTAACATAACCCACTATTTATAAAGGCTTTGAACTTTGAAAAATATAATTATATTAGAGCTAGTGTGTCCAAAATGGTGCAAATGCTATATCTAGATTTAATTAATTTAAAATGTATTATGAAATGAAGTAACTAAAGCAATTAACGTTCCTTTGAAGTAAACCTAATTATTAAAATTAATTGCAATAAAATTAATTGTTATTATTAATTATGAATTGCAATAAAACAAATTGTTATTTATGAAAAATTGTTGTGTTGAATGTTGTGTATTGTGTATTACTTCAATTAGTAAAATATATAATTATTTATGAGAGTTTGGTCTAGTATACATTGGAAGAACAGTATTTGTATAATTATTACAATGATACTAATCTGCTAGACTTTATAGATTTAAAAAAATGCTAGATTTTTAATTATTTAGCTTTACTTTGAGTAGAAGTATATTTTGAATTAATATTAATTGAACATTGTAAAAATATTTTGAAGCGCAAAGCACCGAGTGCCTTATTAAAGTAGTGTGTATAAATTAAGTATTAAAATATACTATAAACTTATGTAATATTAAGTAAATAGTTACTTATTAAGTTACCATTATAGCAGAATTATATAAATGTTTTCGCACAATAAACATATCATTGTATAGGCAAGTTATATTGTTAAATATTAAACTACACTACAATATTTTTTAACTACTAGCAGCGCCCCACGGCTTTGCCCGCGTTGAGCCCATTCCCGTAGGAATTTTCGAAAATCCTTTCTTAGTGTGCACTTACGTCACTTGAAGAACCTTCCTGCCAAATTTTATGTTTCTAGGTGTAGCAGTTGAGGCTGTACGTTGATTATCAGTCAGTCAGTCAGTCATGACTTTGAATTTTATATGTATAGATTGCTATGGATATTATGTATTAGAATCCATTTGTAGCTTTGTTACTATCTAAGTAAGAGGCAGTTTAAAAACTTCAACACTAGGGTTGACCACTAACCTGCTCCAACGTCACTACATAGTATAAAATAAAGTCGTCTCTTTTTCGTGTCTGTCACACTGTTTGTTTGTCTGTCTGTATGCTTAAATCTTTAAAATTACGCAACGGATTCTGATGCGGTTTTTTGTAATAGGTAGAGTGATTCAAGAGGAAGGTTTTTATGTAAAAAAATCCCGAAATTCCCACGGGAACGGGCACAACGCCGGTAAAACCGCGGGGCGCTGCAAGTACTTAGATAAAATATACCAAGAAAGTGATTCTACATCAAACGGTAGCGCTTGTAGTGTAGTTTGACTAAGCGATATTATATCATTGCGATTGTAAAGTAACATACAGGTCGGCCCCTAATTGGGTGGCAAGAAGTAAGGCCCAATACACACGTGCTACTTGATAGCATTTGCTTAAAAATAGCATGCTTTCGTGCTACTTACAAGCATGTGTATCAGTAGCTTAACGTTTCTATCTGAGCGCTCCGTGCTTCGGAGGGCACGTTTACCAGTCGGACCCAGTTTTTTCAATCGTTAGAACTTAAAGCGGTCTAAAATCTCCGACACTCCGAAGCTGGTGGGTAATTATAATTAGCTACCTATACCTATTCTTTAGCCTTTACACGTATCAGTTCATATTTCTGATGCTTTTAAACAAACGTAGATCTTATAGTTCGACCAAAATGCACCAAAACTATGGACGATGCTATCTGAATCTACTTTGAGTACATTAGCTATATATTATTATACTTAGATTCTTGGCAGTTTGTGTAGCAGAATGTATGTACTAAATAAATAAAACTACGTGAATTCAATACATGTTTTATTCATATTGGTCCTTATTAATTGACGTCTTATCTGCAAATGTGTGGGTAGGACGATATTTGGCGTAAATATATGAGACTAAAATGAGGGTAGAACAAAAATGTTCAAGTCTCACTATGACAAAATTCGCCATTTGGTCTACCGACATTTTTGCAGATAGTACTGGAAAAGGTATGTTTTAAATTCAGAATTAATTTTATTTTCACAATTTACACTTTGTGATAATCAAAATCGAATTGCACAATAGGAACACTTCAAATTGTTAATAAATGTTTTTTTATTTTACATATTAAATGTTAACTGAACGAGACAAACTTGGCTTTGTTATTGCTTTTCAAAAAACAAAATATACAGGTATTGTTATTTAGAAAAGCTAAGTGTGTATATAAATTACAAGAATGCATGATACATGTTTAAACTATTTTCCCCTTTTATTGTTCGTCGGTTAATATATAACCAAAGCAGCAGCTGTAATTATTCGATAACGTAATTAGTACACTTTTAAATTAAAATTATATATATATTATGGTTTATTTCTACTTTATGCAAATGGCACAATAATATCGAGGAACTACAAAGCATTCGGAATTAATTCAAAATTATTTTTACATTAAAAACTTCGACTTTTTTCCAGTCAACAATTTATATGACATTTAAAAAAAAGGCATTTATACTGTGGAATTGAGGAAAAAAGGGGGGAGGCCTCTTTTTTGAAGACGGTTAATTATATATAACGACTTCAATTTATATATGACTCAATTTCTAATTAATAAATAGGAGAAAATCTGGCCTATGAATTGTGCCAGAAAAGTTCAAAAATCTAGATTTTTTTTTAACCATTTGGTCAAATAGATATCAAACAGTGCACAGCAAACGGCGTCCAACTCAATATTTATAATATAAATATCCTAAAACTTTAAGCTTCAGTCTTTAGGCTGTGCCTTATTTATCACACGTGACAATACAATACTTCTTCATACAATATAATATCTATACTATACTAATATGTATAATAAAGTTGAAAAGATTGATTTTTGTGGTTTAGGCCCATCTCGTAGCCAGATTTGGTAGCTAGCTTCCAAATGGGAGAAATAATCCCGATTCGAAGCTGGCTACGAAATAGGAATTCGGAGGTCCAAGATTTAGGATTTTAACTAGTAAAAAAAAAACCCTAACCTACCGAATAGATCGTTCCCATTTAGTAGCTAGCTACAAGATGGGAAAACACTTTTCTCATTTCGTAGCTAGCTACCAAATCTGGCTACGAGATGGGCCTAAACTATTTTTGTCTGTTCTCATCTCTTCAATCTCAGAAACTACCAATGTTATTTTGTAATGGATAGCTACGAGAGTAAAATGTAGTATTATGAAGCTGATTTTCCACGAACACGGTTCCTTTTGTAGAGGAAAAAGGTTTAGTGATTCCATTACATCCTTAGCTCATCACTAATCCCTTTTCCTCAATGGAAGAGGTTGTCTTTCGTTGAAAAATCAGTTTGATAAATTGAATTTTAACTCTTGTATAAAATAGAATATAGAGATGAAATAACTAAGTCTAGTTGATCAATGTCCGAATACTGAAATGCCAAACTGAGTACCTCCTTAGTGGAGTTTTACCTCCCTTTATGGTTCTTTGGAGTTTTAGTATTAGAGGGAAACTGTTTTATTAACAATATGATGTATATGTTATGATGATATAGGTTAAAAAATATCATATACATACTATGTAATAGTATAGGTACATTCAAATATAGATATATTTTAAGCGAGTTCTATTTACAACACTAAGTGCAAGGCAACAATGTTAAATATTAATTTATTTATATATCTAATCATAAGTCAATATTTATATATGGGCAGAAGTATATATTACTGAGTAATTTGCCATTGGAAGTATACATTAGTGAAAAAAATAGTCATACCAAAACGTTATTTTTCCAAAAACACAATAATAACAAAACTTCTATGTAATTCAAAATAATATTTATTAAACTTTGTATATAAAAACAAGTTTAGATAAACAAATAAATAACTATTAAAAATAACTTTCAATCTCTACCTAGACATTCGCAACGATTTTCTCAAAACAACTAAAGCTTCGCCTTAAATAAAAAAATCCAGAGCGATAATACACTTTTGGCATTAAATAGAGGTGTCTATAAGTTACAGAGTAGACCAGAGACTAAACTAGTTTCTACTAGTCTCTGGTATGACAAAGACTTTTAACATTTTTAACATAGAGATCTTAGACCAAATAAAAAACCAAAACATGGTAACACATTACATTATAGTAAAGTATGTCATATCACACCGCGTGCCTTGTTCATACACAAATTACATTCAAATTACACCATATTGTGTAGCTTATAATGACGTCAAAAACAGTGCACACACAAGTTTACAAGTCCGATTTCACTTTTTAAGTCTTGTGTTTTTTATTTCGTCTTTGATAGAAATGGTGGTCTATGCCATAGACAGGTAGTAAATGCTTAGAGTAATAACTATAACGGTGCTGTGATGAATAGTTCATCTCCTGAGATCCACAACTTCGACGGGGGCGTTTTCATCCAAGCGTATATGTGATACGGTCTGAGGAAATAAATTGTAATTTTACATAATACTTTAGAGAACAAACTCAATTAAAACATAAAGTTCTGACATTATAGTTTTATGTTAAATCTATCCTACACTAATATTATAAATGCGAAAGTTTGTGAGGATGTATGTATGGATGGATGTATGTTTGTTGCTCTTTCACGCAAAAACTACTGAACGGATTTGGATGAAACTTTACAGTAATGTAGGTTATACATCAAATTAACATATGCGATACATTTTATCCCGAAATTCCTGCGGGAACGGGTACAGCGCGGGTAACACCGCGGGGCGCGGCTAGTACTAATATAATTAAGCTGAAGAGTTTGTTTGAACGCGCTAAACTCAAAAACTACCAGTCCAATTTGAATAACTCTTTTTGTAATGAATAGCCACATTCAACGGGAAGTTTATAGGCTATTTCCGAAATTCCCACGGGAACGAATGCGCTGCGGGTGAAACAGCCAGGCGGTGGTAGTTTTAGTATAAATGTCATATTTTGGTGGCATTAACTCTCCAATTTCTTCTAATTACCAACTTGAGCTAATCATGAATTACCGTGAATTTCGAGTCGAGTTGTGTTTATTCTTTACACTCCTTAACGACTATGAATACACTTACGTGGAACAGCGGCGGGTCGGTGGGGTGCGGGTGGAAGCCGGTCTGTCGGCAGTTGGCGATGAACTGCATGCCGTAGTTAGGGGTCAGCGCGAAGTAACCCGTCCTGGTGACGATATTGAAACCACAAATTATGGTCAACCATATCACTACATAGTATAAAACAAAATCGATTTCCGCCGTCTGTCTGTCTGTCCCTATGTATGCTTAGATCTTTAAAACTACACAACGGATTTTGATGCAGTTTTTTTTTATATAGATAGAGTGATTTAAGAGGAAGGTTTATATGTATGTATAAAAATTCCCGGAATTCCCACGGGAACGGGCACAAGGCGGGTGAAACCGCGGAGCGCTGCTAGTGTCCTATAATATTACGCCTCGAAGAACCAGGGACATGTGCATTCGCCGGCCAAGAATGAGTTTCTGATATAATGCCGACGCAAAGCGAAACATGTTTCTATTTTACAAAACATGGCTCGGGTTTGAGATCGTCCTCACTACACTAATATCTAAAGTAAGATGATAGACATTTGCCTAGCAGTGACATTCCTTTTTTTATTTATTTCTCTATTATTTTTGACGTAATAGTATGTAATATACTAATTTAATAGTATTTCTCCTCACTGTACCGATATCATCGATGAGATGAGAGGCCAACTATGAAACAGTATTAATAATAATTGTATGCACAATATGAACTTACTCGTTATACTTGGGCGCGCAGACGATGGCGATGGCTTCCGGCATCATGAGCTGGTACGAGCACTGCGTGTGCAGGTCTACGGACGACAGGAAGGCCGTCTGCGTCGGGTGGGTCTGGACACGACAATCATAATAATATACACTAACAAATTCACACACGGTTAATTTGACGCAAAGTAAGCTCTAAGCTTGTATAATGAAATCTAACTCATTGATACATAATATAATAATTGACACCTAGACGTCGTCGCCAACAACTATGCAACCAACAACTTCCCGTATTGTTGACTCTGTGTGGGAATCGAACCCGCAACCCCAAACATAGTAAGCGCTCTCACTGCCACTGTGCAAACGGACAATATTTTAGGTAAAGTAAGTAGAGTTTTAAAACCGCCTTAAGGTCTCCGACATCGTCTAACGATTTAAACAATCGGGACCGACTGCTTAACGTGCCTTCCGAAGCACGGTAGCGCTCATCTGAGCGCTACCGTGCTATCTTTCTATCTAGAAATGCCACTAACGGCCACCCATCCAAGAAGGGGTCGAGCTGCACGTTGCTTAACAATCACAATGAACTGACATCGCTTACTCTTATGTTTAAGCCTAACCACTTAGCCTGTATAATAAAAGGCTAGAACTTGAATTGATTGTATTTGTATAGAAAATACAATCATTTATTATCAGAGTAATGCGCACAATTCACCACAGACCAGCTGCTTATGCTTACTCCTGGCTAGAAATATTTATTTTTAGACTTATTAAGTTTGTATGAATAAAGATTAGAGATGCATGGAAGGAATGGGGAGAGGCCTTTGCCCAGCAGTCGGACACAAACGGCTGATAATAATAATAAATAATTTATTTATCGCTTGGTCAAACTACACCAGTGCTCAAAAGAAGTAAAATACATACATGTATCCAGCCGATGGTGATGAGGTTGTGCTGGTCCTGATAGTGGAAGATCTCCTCCTCGTTGTTGGTGCTGCACGAGTCGGGCGAGCCCGACTGCTTCGGGACCACCACGTGCGTGATCTTCAGCTGGTCGCGGGACTGGAGACATCATGTATCGGTTTAGTGAAGGGCGGCGGTAGTCATATTACTTTACTAGCCGCGCCCCGCGGTGCTACCCGCGTTGTACCCGTCCCCGCGAGCATTTCATGATAAAATATACCCCATGTGTTATTCTGATGTATAACTTATACTACTGTAAAGTTTCATCCAAATCCGTCCAGTGGTTTTTTCGTGAAGGAGTAACAAACATACACACATACATGCATGACATTCATCCTCACAAACTTTCATATTTATAATACACATTAATAGGATTAGCTTTTCCATGCGATGGTTTAAGATGCCGCAAGTGTGAAAATTTAGTAAATGGTGCTTACGTTATTTTCTCATATTTAATGGGGTTGCGCTCATACATTTTTTTGGTCAGGAAGAAATCCCCTTTATATGTTTAGTATAGGTACGTTTAGATAGGATCAGGGCTATTTTTGACATGAGATAGGCATGGTATGCTATGCATGGTATCGACTAATCGTTCATACATATAAGTGGAGTTGTGGATAATTTCAAACAACGTACAGATCGGCCACTACATGTATAGACATTGATGGCCGATAGCAGCATTTTCATCTGAGGGCTACCGTCCTTCAGAAGGAACGACACATTTTCGAGGTATATTGTATTAATCGTGACACCACGCTCGTCATTAAGCGTCTGGAGGTATTCCAGACAATTCTACTCAACTTTTCTCGTTAGGATTTTAAAGTGACATTATTCTTAACATACTATGACAACATCTATATACATATGTACATATATCAAAATCAATGCCGCTTTTCGTTGTAATTTTATAACTCAAAAACGGGCTCACCTATCCATACCAAATGTTGAGGCTTTATTCGGACTATTTAGTAGATGGTTTATGTGCACAAAATCGGTCGAGCGGTTCTGAAATTCGCACGGGAAAGAGCACGACGCGGGTAAAACCGCGGGGCGCATCTAGTTTAACAATAAATGAAACTCACGAGTATCCCCGCGAGTATACCGCAAGTTTCAATATTCCTGGCGGTGTTGGCCGACGCCAGATGAAGAAACCTGGCGAGCAAAGCCGCGGGCACGACCACTGTGCGCAGGCCGTGGGAGCCGCAGAGCGCGTCGCTGTATACTGAATCACTGTAAAAAGGATACAAGAAATTTTAAGACTAAGTATACTAAAGTAGAGTATAAAGTCCCACTACTAAGAAAGACCTCCAATCTCACTGAACGTATAGCCGGGAAAATGTCAGATGATAGATAAAGTTTGTATGTAAAAAATCCAATTAGAATTTGTTCTTTGAGCTGGTATAAATTGACATTTATATACAATGTCAAACGTGATCTGCTCTGAGTTTTTCGTCGATTCGGTTTGGGTGATCTTAATCTCATAAAATTTAATAAAATGGGTACGGACCTTTCGTCTGTCTGGAGATTAAAGACCATTTGAGAACCTCTTCCCCTTTCGTAGTCGGTTAAACGACTATAAAGAAAGTGAGAATGAAGGGAGGAATCACTAATACACAAGTAATGTAGGAAAAACTGTATGTTGATACGGCTCAGTCTCTGTCTATATTTATGTGACAAACGTCTTTACGTAATATAAATTGTTACGAAACAAGTTTTAAAATTAAAGTCATTAAAAAAGGTCACTGCGCAATAAATAAAATAAATTACTGTAATTTCATCCGAATCAAAAATAACTGAGCTCATTGGACCAGAAATAACTTGGATTATATTGCAACTAGCAGAGCCCCGCGGTTTTACGCGCGTTTTGCCCGTTTCCATGGGAATTTAGGGAATTTTTATACTTATAAACCTTCCTATTAAATCAATCAATCTATTTTAAAAAATCTGTATAAAAATCCGTTGCGTAGTTTTAAAGATAAGCATACATAGGGACAGACAGACAGACAGCGGTCTAAGTTAAAAACAAATAGAATTTCACGATTATTTTTGGACCCCACTTTCTGATAACATCAAACGGTCAGAGTGAAACATGAAACCGTTTGATTCGTCTGATGTAAAATGTGTGTTTCTTACTTATTTCCAACTACGCACGATATATCTATAGTGAAACTTCAATAGCTCGAATTGTTACACTTGAATATAAGTGATTAAGTAAAGAAGCATTTCAATTTATGAATTACAAATGGGTTTTTAATGCAATGCGTTTATATGACGCATAAGTACTATTAGTATTGAATTGTTCAATGAATTTTACATTCTTTTACGAATATGAACATTGATTTTACTATTCGGCGAATATGAGCATTCACATACAGTGAACAACTGTATTTACTAAGGATATTAAGATGTACACTCTTTTTCTCAAAGATGACTAAAATAACGGGTGCGCCAAAGTTCACCTAAATTTTCAACTCCGATAATTGGAAATCCGAAAATGTTCTTCCTAACATTTTTCATCCTAACAATCACAATTCCTAACTACTTTGTCTCTAATGTTCATAATCCGAATGATCACTCTTCCTAAAATTTTTCATCCTAAAGTTTTCATTCATACTATTTGTAGTGCTACCGGCGATGTTCATAACACTCATGTTTCTTATAAACTATTATTCAAAGTCATATCTTTTTTGTTTAGATTTCTTTTTATAGGTTAGGTTAGGTTAGAACTGTGACCAACTACGCGCGAGCCGAGCGAGCGAAGCGAGCGGTGCCGCGGCAGCGGCCGGCG
Organism: Cyclophora albipunctata; assembly: GCA_963082685.1. NCBI lineage: Eukaryota > Metazoa > Arthropoda > Insecta > Lepidoptera > Geometridae > Cyclophora > Cyclophora albipunctata. The sequence continues at coordinate 7,753,628 of OY720121.1, read as the reverse complement.
AGCGCTACAACAAAATTATGCCATGTTATATTATGTCTAAAGTTTTTATGCAAATGGATAGGGAACCGTTTTGTAATCACAAGAAATAGTTTAAAAACAAACCTTTTCCTTTAAAGCGTTATGATAAAAAACAGTAGGAGTTTAAATATATTTACATTAATGATATTATTAATTACAATTTTCGGAAACATGAGTGTTATGAACATCGCCGGTAGCACTACAAATAGTATGAATGAAAACTTTAGGATGAAAAATTTTAGGAAGAGTGATCATTCGGATTACAAATCGTTAGGAAGAACAATTTCGGGTAAAGAACTTTAGTTGAGCCAATATGGACCCTAAAATAACATCAAATATAGTAGTTTTTCTCTTGCTTGGTAAGTAACTTTTAAGGTACTTTGTTCTCGTCTTCGTGTATAAAAGACTATTCTTCTATACAAAGACAAAAGATAAAGCAGACTAAATTGTTTTTGTCGTACCCTGGAAGTGCAACCCAAAGTAAACTAAAGTTTTAGCCTGTAATGTCCCCCCGCAGGGCAAAAGCCTCTCATCTCACTGAAGATATCAGTACAGCGAGGAGGATTAAGCATAATCACGACGCTTACATTATATAACTGTTATCTGATATGTGGTACAAAAATATTAATCCATATATTATCTTACACGTGCGGCCTAGAGGGTGGTATGAGCGGCGGCACCGGGGTGTAGTGGTGGGGCGGAGCGCGCGGCGGCTCGGCGGCGAAGTCGTCGGGGTACAGCACGCCGCCCACCGCCGGCGCGCTCGGGCTCACGGCCCACGACTCCTGGAAACAGGGACATGAGCTTATCAATATGTATCAACATTTTTAGGGCTCCGTACCTCAACTTATTAATATAAGTATCCTACTTCTTATATTATAAATGCGAAAGTTTGTGAGGATGGATGTATGTTTGTTGCTCTTTCACGCAAAAACTACTGAACGGATTTGGATGAAACTTTACAGTAATGTAGGTTATACATCAGAATAACATATGGGATACATTTTATCCCGAAATTTCTGCGGGAACGGGTACAACGCGGGTAACACCGCGGGGCGCAGCTAGTATATCATAATTTTTACAGGTCGAAACGGAGAACGTGGTGTAATCACGAGCGTGTCGCTTTACACTTACCACATCAAAGAATGTTCGTGTAAGTTACTATGTTTCATCTGACGGTCTCAAAGTCAAGGTCCTCCATCTATATCAATACTAGCAACGCCCTGTAGTTTCACCCGCTACAATGCGGGAATTTCGGGAGAAAAGTAGGGTGTAACTTCTCTTTAAGACGTTACGACGAATTCCGATTGTTATACTCGGAATTTTAATTCGATTCCAGATTTGACAATTTCAGTGTTGCAACATTATGACAAGTACTAAATAGTGACGTTGCGAAATTATTCGATATGGAAATGGAATATTTCCGGATCGATTCTTCTCGTTTATAATTTTACTCTCGTAAACTAAGTATATCAGGAAATTAAATATTTCTGAACCGATAATTTAGTTTTGACGATTAATTAACGATCTGAGACTTTTCTTTTATAATTGTGTGAAATAAATAAAAAAATGTGATCATGAAGGAACATGACAAATAAAACAGATAGATGTATTATGGTAATAATTTATTTTATAAATTGTCGCCGTCATCGCTATCGCTGTCACTTTCTGTAACATTTATTATAAAACTCGGATACATCTCGGATACAAAATATCGATTCGTATCGATTCGCAATGAAATAAGATATTCGTATCACTACACTACACTATTATATGTGGTATCATTATTTCACAAAATGACAGTAGCTAATGTCAAATCTGGAATCGAATTAAAATTCCGAGTATAGTTGCAGAGATTAGTGCGTTCAAACAAACTCTACCGGTTTAATATATATACCGCCTTATTCATAAACGATGTTTAACTTAAACAGTGTTTTGTCTCTTTCGCTCTTTGGAAAATAGCGTATGTCGGAAAGGGACAAACCATTTGATAGCTAAAATTCTGTTAATAAGCGTTTTTGATTAAGTCCCTTAATCTATAATGCAATGTCAAATCGAACGTCAATATTGATCTTGGGATTATCGCGCTCAAACAAGGAACAAATAAACTCTACCCCTTTATTAAATTAGGATACATTAAACGCAATGTCAAATCTATATGAACAGACATTAGTTTGGAGAAAATACGAAACCTTGGAGATGAACTTATGTTGAACATATAATTTATTCTGAATTCCTACGAGAACGATTACTATGCGGGTGAAACAGCGATGAATAAGTAGCAATTAAACAAATGAACAAATTATATAAAGGTTATATTTACATAGGTCACAGCACACAGCACTTTCACTACCGACCCGTTGGTACAATATACGTTTTGATAGCGATGGTACATCTCAACAAAACACTAAATCACTGTTAAGTATACCACTCAAGTTAAAAGAGTTCATTCATCTATTCAACACAGACACAACTTTTTTAACACAAACCTATTTTAACAGTACTTATTTAGTTCTAAATTCAAAGTAAATTTTAATGTTTCATACCGATTCAATATTCAAATAACACTAATAATCTTTCTTTAACAATTCTACAAATATATGAGTGACTAGAACAGATAGAACTTTGTTAATATAATACGGATCTGTCCGTAACTTAGCCCGACAATCAACTGACTTGATACACAGTTGTATCACATTAATGTTCATGAATATTTAAAACAAGCGAAACCGGTTTGTTAGTGGTTCAATATATTTTGATATAAATACAATCACGACTCCATTTATTCACTATTATTACATAATTCAGGGTCGGGTTTAGAGGTTTAAGTGAAGTAAATGTCTTATTCGACTTTGTCTAAGGGGAATTCGGGAAAAAGATGAGAAATTAACTAATTTCGAAATAACCAATAGGAATATGTTTTCATATCACTATTTGAATTAGATTAATCCGTCACTATCTAGATAAAGTTCATCTAAACAAATAAATAAACTCGCATGCTCTGTTTGTTATGTATCGGCGCAAATATTTTGACACTTCTGGCGGTTTAGTATTATTTCATACCGAAATAATTATGGGAACGGATTATATATATACATAGGAGTAGGCTTAGACATATTCTTCGAAATTAGATCCTATAGCTCCTACCGTGCTTCGGAGGGCACGTAAAGCAGTCGGTCTCGGTTATATCAATCGTTACACCATGTTGGTCTAAAAAACTCCGACACAAGAGTTGGCCACTAAGAGCGAGGCCCCATTAGTGCGTTGCGTCGCGTCGTCGCAACGGAACAGCGCATTGTATGCCACACCTGCGTTGCGACGACGCACGATGTCGCAGCGCAAGAGCGTCGCATGTCGTTACGCTCGTCTAGCTTCCTCCTCTAGCAGTGAATCACTGTCCGCCCGCCGTCGCAGCGGAGCACCGACAACGCAGCGCATCACCCTCCCTCTCGCTTCGTCTCTCGTCCGTCGATCCGTTGAATTGTCGCGCGCAACGACGCTACGGTCTAATGGGTCATGTCGTAAAAAATTGTATATGGAAACCGTCGCAGCGTCGTCGCTGCGACGACGCAACGCAGCGCAACGCACTAATGGGGCCTCGCTCTAACTTACTCGAAATAAATGAATGAAGATCCTATAGATTCTTAGAAATCAGAACTGCCATCCGATGCTACTTCGCCCTTAATTTGAAGAGTTTATTTAGACAGACAAGCTCGGATCAAAGAGAATAATTCAAAATTATTTATAAATAAAATTGAGAGATTTCAATAAGATTTTTTTTTTATTTGATATCGCCATTTAAAGTGTACGTTTAAGATGGCTAACCGTCCCTGGTAAGTCATGTTACATTTGAGAAGGAAACAGCTTAGGTAAGGTAAACTGAAAAACTAGGTGACCTAAACGCCTCGCGACGCCCTGCCGCACGCGACCCTAAAAATAGGTAAACGCGTAAATGTGGCCTAAGGAAGAGGATTTCATACTCACAGTATGTGTCAAATGCGGCGTAGTTTTTTGTCCATCCTTCTTGTTTTCATCGGCCTGTAACCGCTCAGCTAGCTTGGCGTCTTCCTTCTCTTGTCTCTTTCTCTCCTCCTCGGCTTTCTTTCTCTTTTCCTGTAGAAAAAAAGTAATCAATAACATTATATTACATTATTATAATAAATTACTATCAGCGCCCCGCGGTTTTAACCGCATTGTGTACGCTCCCCTTGGAATTTCACAATGAAAAATAGCTTATAATGTTCCCATTACAAAGATAATCCTGCTAATATTATAAATACGAAAGTTTGTGAGGATGTATGAATGTTTGTATGTTTGTTACTCTTTCACGAAAAAACTACAAGACGGGTTTGGATGAAACTTTACAGTTATATAGGTTATACATCAGAATAACACATGGGATACATTTTATCCCGTAATTCCCGCGGTAACAGGTACAACGCGGGTAGAACCGCGGGACGCGGGTAGTTATTAAATATAAGATTGCTAGTTTTTGAAATAAGCGCATTAAAGCAAAAAATTAAACTTTTCAGCTTTATATGTATTAGTATGGATATCACCCAAGGTTAGACATAGCTTATTATTATCAGTGGTATTATACGAAGTGAAAAAGTAGGCATTCCCTGATAACATCATATAATTCTAATTACTGCAGGTAACAAGGTATTAACAGGAAAAAACAAAAATTAATTTAGCATATTTTCCTTAAAACACTGACAAAGAACAGTCTACAACAATATTTAATTTATTAAATTAAATAGATATGTATTTTCTTATATACAATAGCTAGTTGCTTATTGCTGAAAATCACTTGCCACAGATTCCGCTTTTTAATCTGACTTATTTACATAGGTATTTAAAAAGTAGATAAACTGATGATAAATTATATGATTCATAATCTTGCAAGAACAATAACCTACATTATATTGCAAATGTTATGTGAAATGTATTACAAATTAAGTCTACACAGAACTAGAGTAACTGAGTCATTCATTACTTATTTGTAATAATATGTATCTCAGATCTGATCATAGACCTACAGTGAAGTTATGGTCAACAGGCAGTCAATGTATTGCTAACAGTGGTTTTGCCCACATTGTGCCGTTCCCGTGAAAATTTCGGGATGAAAAATTGCTTATAACCTCCTGTTGAATGTGGCTATCCATTACAAAAAGAATAATTCAAATCGGATAGGTAATTTCCGAGATTAGCTCTTACAAACAAAGTTAGAAAATTTACCATGTTGCAATATTAGTATGACCTCCCACAATTTACAATAACAATAACAGCCTCCGTGGTCTTGTGGTTTGAGGGCTTGGCTCACGATCCGGAGGTTCCGGGTATGATTCCCGGTGGGGATATCTCACAAAAATCACTTTGTGAGACTGTCCTCAGTTTGTTTAGGGCATTGCAGGCTGAATCACCTGATTGCCCGAAAAGTAAGATGATTCCGTGCTTCGGAGGGCACGTTAAGCCGTTGGTCCCGGTTACTTTCTACGGATAGTAGTCGTTACAGGAGCCATGTCAGAGGCCTTTGGCGGCTTAATAACTCTGACCAGGATTGGTCAGGTTGACCATCCACTCGATGAAGAAGACAATTTACAATCAATATAAAGTGGAATACTCACAGCACCGTCTATATAAGCCGTGTGTTCTTTAGTGTACTGATCTAGAAGTTTCTGTTTAAGTTTCTCTGCCTTTGGCATAACCTCCTTCAGTTTGGCTTGGTTCACAGCCCGAACCTGTGCCGGCACATTGGCATACTCCGGGTGTTTACGGATCTTTTCCAAAAACAAAGTCATGAACTTCATGTATAAAATATATGCATTCTCTAAGCTTCCTTCAGCTAGATATACATTAGCCATTCTGACCATTTCTAACCCTGAACGGTAGTATCTGAAATAATATTTATATTACTTAAAACAGATACATTCAGTAGAATCAGCAGTAACATGTTCCAGATTGACTTTATTATAAAAATATACTTAAATCAATTTATTAGGAAATGGATGAGGATGAGTATTGCAAGTTTTTAAAACTTATAGTTTCAACTATTGCCTATTAAAACATAGTAATACACTAAATCTTGATATTAGAGGAGCGAACTTAAAAGACGGTGACTCATTCACAACCCGAACCTTGGTAGCGATAAAATTGCGTGGTTTAAACAGTTTAATACCTTCGAGGTGGAACATTATCGTCCACTTCAACCATCGTTCCAAAGTTAGCCAATTGCTTTACCCTTATAGAAGGTTCTATTGACGCTAAATCTGTCGAAGCTTTCGAACGCTTATCCTCTGCCTGCATGTTTGACCTATAAATTTATTTTCACACAAATAATCACTCCTTGTGAAAATTACACACCACAGCAGACAGACTGCGGTAAACACAATAGTTGGGAATTATTTAAATACTCGACCAAACAACAAATTCGAGGGTTTAGATGCAGTATTTAAATAAAAATGATTATCAAAGATTGCTTATTTCTGGTTCGCTCGACAAACCAACAAACAGTACAAACACACAACACAAACAAACAAACGCACAAACAAAATGCAGCAAAGCGAACATGTAGTGTTGTAATGTATGTAGAACTCGAATTATTAACTGGAAATTGATTCTTTGAGAGTTGAGTTGCGACTCATGAGTGAGTCTCTTCTGGCACATGCAAATGGAGTGACTCCATTTTCTGTATTATTTATTATATTTTAAATTAAACTATATGGTATGGTATGAATTCAATACACAGATGCATTTTTTATTAAATTTCCACTTGTATTTACTACAAATATTTAATACTTCAGATTCATCTACTGCAAATAGCACTATAGTTACAGCACAGTTCAGTAATAGTTCTAAAGTTCTGTAGGTGAGTTGCGTAATTCAAGCTCAACTCGAGTTAACTTTCGATTTTTGACTCCAGTAGCTCGAGTTATGTTAATCTAAGATTTGCACATCACTACATGATTGATTACAAATACAAAACAGACGACTTTGACAGTGATAATTTGACAATGACAGTCTAGTAAAAATACATTCTCTAAGGACATGAAGCTGGAATTGTAAATAGAATGTCCATCTCAGCCATGTACATAGTACATACTAATTCCATGATCTCAGCAGATCATGGTCGCTTTGGGGGCGCTTTGGGTGTAACCTAGCCTAGACGTTTGGTGTACAATGTAAACCACTACAGGAAGACGGGGCAGGGGCACAGCGGACCAGCGCGTGGGCACGCGCGGGAACCGAACGCGTTCACGCGACAGACACGGTTACACCCGCGCATTTTTCCACGAATAGTGAGTGACCAACTTGTGGCATATAATTTTCAACCTTACAGGCCACTACTTGCAGAGCGTTAAAGAGAAGCGGTAAGGTCTATACTGTGCTGTACGCGCAGTGCAACGCTTGAAACCTACGAGTATGTGCGCAACGCTCGACCGCGTGCTGAAGCAGCCGACCGCACGACGCGACCTAGGGTGCAAATGTCTAGTATTTTGTTCCTATCTCGGTGTATTTCGGCCTGATTCGTCCTTGTTTCGTCTCCTCTCCTCTCCTCCGTGTTTTATCCAAGATTTTCCGACAGATGTCCTTGCTTTGCTATTTTTATTGATCTATTGTTTTGTAAAGCTACATGAAAGTTGGGTTTCGAAGTTTCTTGTATTTTTTCTTAGGCTTATTTTCACTTGTTTATCTATTGTTCTATATTCTTCGCTATTTATTTCAGTATTTAGTCTAGAATCAAGTATTTTTTTAGTCGATTCAGTTAGTTTTCTATGTTTGGCTTTTGTTTTGTTTAATATTACTACTTGCTTTTATATTATATTAAATTCATTATAACTAATTATGTTTAAGAATTCGGTGTCCGGTTTGGGATTAGCCTGGGCCGTCTGACGGGGGATCGATCGCGCCCGGGGATTCTTAGCACCCCTGACTCCGGGGTGGTCGTGTCTTCCGTCGTCAACAGTCCCAACCCCGTAGCCGCCGGGAATTTGGGGCCTGTTAAGCATGTCGTCTGTCATAGAATAGGGAGGTTTGAACCGTAACTCGGCGCGCTGGTCCAGTGCGTGTTGGCGGGTGTTTCGCCAGAGCCTCGTCGGTTAGTCGGCAGGGTGCACCACGTGCAGGTGAGGTTGGCTGGGCCCCGAGAGATGGGAGTTGGAGCCCCTTACACACTTAAACGGTATTAGTTTATGTTTTTCAATAATTTCAGAAAGATGTTAGATGTAGAAAACCAGGTAGGTATCACATTTTCTCTTACAAGCTTTGCTTACCTATTTCACCCCTTTAGGGTTAGGATTTTGGAAAACCCTTTCGGATGCCTACTTCTCTGTTCATACAAAGCAAGTCATACAAACCCTCCAAGTTTCAGGTGGCTACCATCAACGGTTTACGCTGAGCGTTGAGCATCAGTCATTCAAGACAACCCGCCTTATCATAAACACTCTTTAACTAAAACACTGTTAGATAGTGTTTTGTCTCTGCTCTTCGGAAAATAGCGTATGTCAGAAACGGACAAACTATTTGATAGCTAAAATGCTGTTAAAAAGTATTTATGAAAAAGGCCCAAAGAATTAGGTTATGCCCATCTCGTAGCCAGATTTGGTAGCTAGCTACGAAATGAGAAAAGTGTTTTCCCATCTTGTAGCTAGCTACTTAATGGGAACGATCTATTCGGTAGGTTAGGGTTATTTTTTTTTTACTATTTAAAATCCTAAATCTTTGACTTTCGAATTCCTATTTCGTAGCCAGCTTCGAATCGGGATTATTTCTCCCATTTGGAAGCTAGCTACCAAATCTGGCTACGAGATGGGCCTAAACCAAAGAATTTAATATATATATGTCGTGGCCATATGATAGATTTGGTCATTTCATGACATTCTCGATACTTTCATGACATGGTTAGATTTCATGAAATGTTTTAATGTCTATTGGCCACATCATGATATGGTTTGAGCAGATCATGTTAAGAAATCGTTTCTCGATATGGGCAACTAAACGCGCGGCTTTTTCATGAAATGGTCAAGATTATTTGATCGTGTGAGGTCACATTTGTACAATTTCCACGTTCGTACAATTCCGCATTCGTACAATTTTTCCTAAATTGTTTTCCAAATTCGTACAAATACTTACTATTCGGTAGGTTAGGGTTATTTTTTTTTTACTATTTCCATAGTTATCGGTTTTATAGCACCTATTTGTACGAATGTGGAATTGTACGAATGTGGAATTGTACGAACGTGGAAATTGTACGAATGTGTCCAAAGCCATTTGATCAGGCGCTGCAAGCGCTTAGTTTATATGTGAAGAATGTGCCATTTGGCGTTTCGCGCAATTTTTAACTTTTTGGTTGGAGTGTTCCAAAGGGTGTGCAGTATTATAAAGGTGTTCGCTGTGGGTGATTGGGACAGAACAATTTTCGTCCAAAATGACTTTTTTCTATAAAATAATCTTTATAAGTAAAAATGGCGGAAATAGGAGCACCATAAACAAGTTCTTAATTCTGGATTTTTATTAAATATTTTATGGACACCCAATATTAATGATCTGGCCAAATGTGGATCACAAAATCGTGAAACATTGACGATTTAATGATCTGGTCAAATTAAGTTGCCAACATCATGAAATGCGACCATTTCATGAAGTGAGCAAATCTACGATATGGCCACGAAATATATATTTATTTTTAAATAAGGTAAAATTTTAACTAATAATGATTTTCCAATGACAATCAATTTCACCATTAAACCACCATCTTCACTTTATCTAAGGCAAGAAAAAATATAATATTAATAGACAGGGATTAAAAATAATGAAATTTAATACAGAAGACGGACGCTAAGTAAATAATGTCTTTTTTATTATTTATCAATCAATATAATCTTTAAAAATCACAATTTTGGAATCCTACACTGTTAATTACTTTCATACAAGGTAACGTATTACAATAACAGTAGGTAGGTACTACCTGATTATCTTGAGAGGTTTAAAAACAATTTACTAAACAATATTAAGTACCTATAGACCTATAGTGCAGCATCTAACGGCGACAATAATATATTCTTAAGGTAAAGATATTAAGATTATTATTTTATATAGAATTATGAATAATCTCTGCAGATATTTCAATTGCAACCACACACAACACCGCATATCGCCTTGAAAACCATGTAACAAAATGATAGACACGGGAACCACACAAAGAAAGTCAGACATATTAGGACGTGGGACAAACAAATGTTAAAACACGTGTATACTTTCAAAAATTCAGGATACAGGCCAGGCCATCGTGTGTATACCTTGTCAAAAAATGGTTTTTCTTTTAGAATGTATAGATATAAGTCTTCACACCGTCCAGATCCCTTGTGCTGCGGTCCACCGGCATAAAGGGATTTGAAACATTGCCAAAAATTTCGCTTTTGTGCATCAGTCAGTTTAACCTTTTTCTTCTTTTTCTTCTTTTTTTTCTCCTTTTTTGGCTTTTTCGGTTTCTTCTCTTTCGTCTTTGTCTTTTTAGCGTCCGCCTCAGGTAATTCTGGCTTAATTTCTGGAGGAGGATCTGTGCCAGCGTCCTTGACGTTCTCTTCACCTGACACCGAACCTACGAACACACTCATATCCGATGCACCACTCATTTTACGTTTCTTATTTCCAAATTTATATTTATAATTATTTGTAACGGGTTTAGGACTGTCCTCTCTATTGATCTCTACAAGTGATTTCTTTTTAGATTTTGACTTTTCGTGCCGCTTTGAAACCACGACGCTCTCCTTATTGACAACACGTATCTCCGAATGCGACTTCCGAAATTTGTCTTTTATCCAATCTTTCACACTTTTTCGTTTAACATTTTCAATGTTCGCTAATACTGCGATTTCTGATGTTTCCTTTTTGAATTTAGATTTAAATCCAGCGGACTTGAGTGTAGATCTTTTCGACTTTTGTTTTTTGTGATGACTTGTCTTCGGCCCGACTTCCGTTTCTTGGGGCTCGAAGAGTCTAGATATTTTCGACTTTTCTTTTTTGTGATGACTTGTCTTCGGCCCGACTTCCGTTTCTTGGGGCTCGAAGAGTCTAGATATTTTCGACTTTTCTTTTTTGTGATGACTTTTCTTCGGCCCGACTTCCGTTTCTTGGGGCTCGATGAGTCTAGATATTTTCGACTTTTCTTTTTTGTGATGACTTTTCTTCGGCCCGACTTCCGTTTCTTGGGGCTCGATGAGTCGAGATATTTTCGACTTTTCTTTTTTGTGGTGACTTTTCTTCGGCCCGACTTCCATTTCTTGGGGCTCGATGAGTCTAGATCTTTTCGACTTTTCTTTTTTGTGATGACTTTTCTTCGGCCCGACTTCCGTTTCTTGGGGCTCTATGTGTCTAGGTCTTTTGGACTTTTGTTTTTTGTGATGACTTTTCTTCGGCCCGACTTCCGTTTCTTGGTGCTCGCTTTCTAGAGACGTTTGGGATTCAGTCCCGACCCGGTGACGTTCCTTACTTACAGTTTCATCAGAGTTATGCTGCTCTGGTTCAAACTGGTGTATTTCACGCTGGAGTAGCTCACGTTGGTTTAGTTCACTTTGGTGTGGTAAAGGTTGCTGTGATTTACTCTTCTTTGTTTCACGCTGCTTTTTTTCATGATGCTTTCTTTTGTGTTGCCTTATTTCACGCCGGTTTGTGTCGCGCTGCTCTGGTTCACTCAGCTGAGGTGAACTCTGCTCTGACTCACTCAGCTGTGATGAACTCTGCTTTGGCTCACTCAGCTGTGGTGAACTCTGCTCTGGCTTACTCAGCTGGGGTTCATACTGTTGCATTGAATGTTTACTTTCAGGTACGCATTCAAATTCAAATGGCGGTGGTAAGTATTGCGTGGAGTTACTTCTTGTTTCATAAGGAGGTGTATCACATATTGTGTCGGTGGTATTTCCAAACGTTTTCTGAGATGGCTGGCATGACCCTATCTTACGATTAACATGCTCACAAATAGGTCTACAGGATCTATTTATAGTTTCACATGTTTCACATGATGGTTCTGCAATCTTTTTTTTTAAAACTGATTTTTTGGCCATACACTTTCCTGGACTATATGACTTCTCAGGAATACAAAACTCAGGATCGGAAAACCTAACAGATCGGCAACTTCCTTTGTTTTGACATTGATTAACGTAACCAGAATATACTTGGGTTATATAGCTACTGCTTAATTTACTATGCTTATTTATTTTTGAAGACCATAAGCCAACTCGTGCTGCCATTTTGTCGACAAACGAACCAGTAAACATAGAGTAGGTAAGGTATTCACGAGTATAATACGGCACACGGTGTGGCTTGGCATGTGGGTAATAGCTTTGAGTGTGCTGACCACGTCCACTTTTACGACGACGCGGGTCCTTCACGTGAGAGTACCGAACATGACGTCTGCTGTACTTACTATGATGTCTTGTATTATTTGGTGCGTGTACACTCGATCCTTCTGGAATGTTATCAAAATGAATATTTTTTCTGTTAATGTTCATGTTATCTTTACGTCGTTGCTTATACATACTCCTCCTCTTTTTCTCGTCAGATTTTGCTGCTCTTTGCGTCTTCAAAGGTTGTGATAAAATCCAGCTCAAGAACATGACAGCAAAGCAAGGGGAACATGTTAATAAAAACAAATTTCGAGCCGTAGATTTTAATAAATTTACTTTTGTTTTGCTTTTTATTTTACTGTTGGGATTAAGTTTTTTAATTTTATGATTGCGACTGTGACTTTTGTGAATCCTAGGTACTTTAAATTCTTTTTTCTTGTTATGTAATATGATTGGAGTGGATTTTGAACCGGTGGTGGGCATCGAGGGTAGCGCTGAGGAGTTTGTGCCGCTGTAAGACACTGATCGCCGTAAGATTGTGGGTCTCCATGGTGTTACGTCGCCCACCTCATAATTGTACACGTACTTGATGGAGTGTGATCGAGAGCGGCGTGGATGCCTTTTTCTTCGGAAGCGAGATACTTCTTTATCAATAATATGTTTGGCATTATGAAATTTTCTCATTGGATAAGAACTCTCTTCCCTAACCCGGTTTGCAGGAACTTCGCCGATTCTACTGACCGATTCTTTTAGCCTTATTTCACTGCTAGGCAACAAAACCAGATCTAAAGGTTTGTGGAACTTCATTTTTTTCACCTTGTTACTAATTTTTCTAGAGCAAGTTGATACACCAGTTTTCAAAATATTATTAGCGTAAGCAGAATATTTGCCTATACTTGAAGGTGCTTTTATTCGTTTTTGTTTGTTATGTTTTGGCGTAGTCTGTTCTGTTTTATTATATTTATTGCAAGATGAATAAGGATCAAACCGGTGTCGTTTAGAGAAGTATGCTGTGTTCTGTAGTGATGCAATGTGTGGTGTGGATTGCGTATTATATTGAGTCTGCTTGGGTGGTCGAAGTTTTGGGACATGGGCATCGCCTGAACATTTCCATGTCGGCATGTGCTTAGAAACATAAATTACTTCTACATTTTTAGCGGTACATTTTCTTTTTGACTTCCTATTGACTGATGGGTAAGTTGTGTATGAGTTGCTGCAATACTGGGATCCGTCTGTCGTGATGTTTGTATAGCTCCGTGATTTACGTTGAGGTAGGCACTTCAGGATATTTTCTGAAACTAAAAATAATATCCTTATGAGGATTTCTTAGCAAACATTTGCAAATTAGTAAAAAATACAAATGTTGTTATTACTAAATACTCTTTTGGGGAGCAAAGATCCTTTCATTAGTCTTTTACATATTATTATCTTTTACTTTTATATATTTCAACTTAACATTGTCATCACTGATCCATACAATTTAGTAATAAAACGACTTAAAACTTTAGATAAACTATGTACCTTTTCTAATGATGTTAACGCTTTGTGATCTACAGGGTGGCAATACGACCGAGGCTCGTGTGCTTTTAGTCTCATCCGCAGGCTGGTCATTGGATGATGGTGCACTTTTCCTCTTAGTTTTAGATAATCTCAGAGACCGAAAGTTACTGCATTTACTCGGTCTCGGACCATCCACGATGGAGTTAGCTCGACTTCCATCGCAGAAATCTTCGCAGACCGTAGTGCTCGCCTTATTATCAACTTTACTAAAACTCAGAATCTTCAACCGATGTAACATAGCTTCACAATACAAATATCATAACCCTAACAGAGAAATTTCTAAAAATATTAGCAAACGTTATAAATATAAACTATACAAAATAGAATTATCTACCAAAAATCTTTATGTACATAAAGCTAACAAAATAAACAATAATTATATAAAAAATACAGAGTAAAAACTTATAATCTCAGAGCTCAAGTATTTTTTATATTCATGGCTTAGATTCATGGTGTATTTTTTTCCGATGGAGTAAAATGACAGCTAGTATCATCTGTCAAAATAATTTTGTCAGCCTTTAGTGATTGATTATCATTGCCACCACGTGACCACACAGGTCATTGCTTCCCACGCTGTTGTGTTGCAGTGTTAAAACCATTTAAACTCTCCCATCGAGCGAGCCTTTTGACTCCTGTATTCTTGAGCGGAAGCATAATATGTTATGTTATGATAGCATTTCTCCCGCTCACCGCCCACCACGGCTCGTTCATTGCTCGCCAAAGTTTATTATTGCAGTTTTTGCTTGTTGGTGCTGTGAGTGATATAATAATTCCATGTAAAAAGTCCTCGCTCAGACCTCAGTACAGTGTGTGTGGGATCATTTTACTTGAGCACTATTTTTATTTTGTCAAAAACACTCGAACTGCTCCTCAATCCATGGGTTTCACGAACGGATTGTAGGTAGGTACCACAGGTAGGTACCATTCCTTGGTATACTTTTTTGCTTGACAGATTCGAATAGTCACAATGTGGTCACAATCCACTGACCTCTATTATATACACACTGGACTGGCTGTTACTATACAAATGACAGCTAATTTTGTGTGGCAATTCGAAGCGCCCCTGCGAGTGTCCCGAGAACTAATTCTGACGTTCACTGCAAGCAAATAGGGGTACACACACAGTCGACCTAAGACATAACTAATTTTAGTTCCATGGACTTTCGTATCTGCCTACAATGGCCTACAGCGCCAAAATGGCGACACTCAAATAGGCACAAAATTATTATGACTGCAGCCTGTCCAGTGTTTATAATAGAGGTCAGTGTGACAATCCCAACAAAACATATTTTACTAAACAACTTGTAAAAAAGCATACTTACTCAGTTCTTCTATAAGATTATCAGAACATAAATTATATGTAAGTTAATTGTAAGTGCAAAGTGTTATATATATTTTTTTATTTTTTATTTAAGTGTTTTATTATATTAGATTGTAAGTTTTTTTTAAGTTTAAGACGTAGCACCCTAACTCCCAGTTCCCGCACAACACCTCAGGGAACAGGGGTGGCTGAAAATCAGCGCTGCCCGGGGTGTCTCGCCCTGGGCAGCAAAAGCTGAGCCATCGCCTTTTGCTAAATGTAATGTAATTAAAATTGTGATTCTGTGTTAGATTATTAAAAAAGCAATAAATGATTTTTTATTTTTATTTATTT
Source organism: Cyclophora albipunctata (assembly GCA_963082685.1). Lineage (NCBI taxonomy): Eukaryota > Metazoa > Arthropoda > Insecta > Lepidoptera > Geometridae > Cyclophora > Cyclophora albipunctata. The sequence goes on along the minus strand of OY720121.1, from coordinate 7,738,052 downwards.
ATTTTATTTATTTATTGTTGTAGTGTCTAATAAATAAATAAAGATTATATGATTGATGTTGCCAGTCTCTATTGTGGTCAGTCACCACTCTCCGCCACCCCTGTTAAAGGACCTTGCGAAATTTTAGCCCAATGCTGAATGCTGAACAGTGACACAACATATGTTGACAATCGACGGCCAAGGGCGACGGATCAGGGTCCATAGCATAGCCCAACTCCTTTCTTTAATCCATCGGTTGTCGAAAACCCAGAGTTGGCCGTCGTTTTCGATATAATCGTCAAAGAGTGACTTGTACAACTCTTCAAGCGCATGACACATGTCATGTCACTATTGAGCATTGGGCCAAAATTTCCCAAGGTCCGGGGGGTGGGGGGTAACTGGCCCAAAAAAACTGCACGAAAATCGCAGTGCAAGTGCAGTTGTTAATTTTACGATTTCACGGTATTTATTTATTTATCTTAAATTAAAATAATTATTCAAGGGAATAGAACAGCTATAATTATTCAAACGATTAAGCAGTATTGACTTTTATACGATTGTTATTCTCATGAAAATTAAAATTATCAAAAGCTATTTTTGTGTTTTTGTATTTTTTATGTTTTTGTATTTTTGTGCAGTTTATTCATGTATACTTGGAACACTACAGAGACGCGGGACATTTTTTAGAGTCGCAATTTTTTAATTCGTATTTCAGACTCCAAAAAAAAATGCGCTAAGTATACTACGTCATAGGTGGCGTGGAAACGTGTGCATATTATTATTACGACCATTACAACTTTTTAAAATTTTTGAATCGTTATATCTCAAAAAGAGTGGCTCGTGGGAAAAAAGTATAGAAACATTTTTTGTAGATAATTTTACTATCAACAATTTTGTCTGAGGTATTTTTATGATAAAACTTACCGTTTTGCTGAAAAACTCCTTTTTTTACCTTTTTAATAAGTTACTGATAGGTTTATTATAAATTTGAATGACTCAGATGCAGAATCTTAACTGAATATATCTTCGGATCGTCAAAAAATTTATGTAATGATGCATTGTTTTTAATGTCCTAATTTCGAATAAAATATTTTTTCATATAATAATAAAAACAAGACTTAACAGTTCATACAGAAATATATATATTTTTTTATAAATTAATAATATTATAATTTTCAAATTACATTAACCGAAGGTTCTACACATCTGACCTGCTACATTGACAGTGACATATCTTGACATTTCTTTGTTTACAAAAAATATTTCGAATCTAGAAACAGAGTATAGTTAAATTATTACGTTGTGCATAAAAATGAAGTATCGATGAACAAATAGTAGTTTATGCAACTGTCATATAATGAAGGGTATTAAAACACGAGTGTGAGTTTATGAAACGAGCGCAGCGAGTTTCATAATAGTAACGAGTGTTTTAATACCCGTGTTATATGCAGTTGCATACACTACTTTATCCTCACTAATGCAATTAATCAAACAACAAGAATAAAAGCAGACAATAGTTTTTCACGCGTACGTGTATTGTCACAGTGAACTTGCCGCCATTAAAATCTAACCAATGAGAGCGCAGCTCGCGCAGGGCCAATCAGGAGCGAGCGAGATCTTACCAAAGAGTTTTGTGTATGTAGTTTCGACGAAGTTTTCACGTATAACCCAACTGTTTTCAAAAGCCAGCCTAATATCAAAATTTTATACAACTAGTATGAGGATTTTGACATAAGGCTCGCCAGGTTAATTGGTCGCGTTATAATGATGTTATAATGAGATTTTACGATATCGATGTGGATATTATAACATCATGTGCAATTGCTTAAATTGAGTGTTTTAATTGTCTGCGCTATAACAGTAGTAATTATAAGTCAAGTATTGGAAACATAAGTAGAATGTTACAACATTAGTGTAGATAAAATATATTATGTAACCAAAGACGACTAACAAAAAAATCATCCGAATTGAGAACCTCCTCCTTTTTTTGAAGTCGGTTAAAAAGAGACACTACCTGTTTATTGAATCTAGGTTGTTATATGGGGAATTCACAGAATGAACAAGCCGGTACGTGTTACGGCGGCTGTGAGAGATTGCGCGGGCAGCCTCGCTGTCGTGCGTCACAGGAATAAGAATAATTTTATTTGGTAAACATGAGTTGTGAGTATTTTAAGGCGGTAAATATCATCATCATGGAGACGGGGTGCGATGCGCGGGCGCGGGGCGCTCCTCCACGACGGATGGCTGCGCGGGTCCAAGCAACTAGCCACTTTTGGGTTTGAGGAACCCAAGGCCGTCCGTTAGACGCAGTTCACATGATCACATCCTTGTAACCAAAAGTCAGATTTTTCAAAATGTTGAAATCAAATACATCTCAAAAATGAAACAAGCATTAGTGAGTACAATTTGTTTAAATCATTCTCACGTATTAACATCTATAACGACAGTAATTGTTACAAAAACAGCTTATTATCATCTGTAAGCATAAAATAAGAGGCATCCATAATAAGCAAGCTGAAAACATCATACAACATTGTTTAAATTGCCATAGAAACGTTTTACCGTCCATGACGCCTCCCATCCCTGGGTAGGCGCAGGGATCCGGTGGGCACGCAAACATGGAGGAATTTTCCTTTTTTATTTTCTTTTTTTTTTGTTTAATCTTCTTTTGTTTTTTTGATCTCCTTGCAGTACTATCTGTTCTACTGTGCTCGTACTGTACCTCCCGAGAGGAGGGCGCTCTTTCTTCCTTTCTTTTCCTTTTTGTTATAGATGTGCTACTGTAACCACTGCACTCGGGTGGGCAGGAGTCTAAAGTTTGGGAGGTTCGGGAGAGTTGTCTCGTCGTAGTACGTTGTTGTACGTCGTCGTCGTTGTACGTTGTACTCTTCTGGGATGTGTTACTGTCGCTGCGACTGATAGCTCGTTTGCGCCGACGACGCGCATTCACGCACTTGCAGGGCTTCCACTTAAGACACGCCTTCGAGTCTGAAAATAACTTCTTAACATACGCACCAGGACTGCACTTCGATTGACAAGGAGCAGCATAAACGTTATTACGCCCTGAACTATTAGAACTATTAGCAGAAAAAGGATTCTCATACGGTCGATTCTCAAGAGTGAACACAATATATTCGTTCATTTTGTCCATAAATCCACCTCTACCTTCTGATGCTCTGTTGGAAGATGTTAACTGTTTTATTCTCTGAATGGATGCTGCGAGCATTATGTCGTTTTCTGTAATAGAACTTCTATTTTTTCTGGATTCTTTAAGCTTTTTCTGCAACTCTTTCTCTGTCCGCTTGAGATTACGTTGGGTTTTTGTAATATATTTTTTCCTAGAGCATCGCTGTGTGTCGAGTGACTTGGGGCTAAACAATGAATTAAATGGAGAACTCCCTGAGGATACAACTTGGCTGGGTGTTACAAAATGCGATCCAAGTTCTGCGTCTAGGCCACAATAATATTGGAAAATACTATGGTCAAAGGGTGATTTTGGACTTTTATTCAGACATTCACTTTTACAGAAGAAGCGTGAAAGACGTTTCTTCCCGCTATCATCTCGAGTAAAGTGCTTTAATACGTCTAAATCTACTTTATTTCTATCTTTTATATGTTGTTTCATTTTTCGTTCTTGGTTTTGTAGCTCTGTGAGAATGCGCCATACTGTATCAAAAATGCGAGTCTCTGCAGATTTTTGTTTCTTACTTTTACTCCGTTTGCGCGGCGAACTGTTCCCTGATTTCTCACAACGGTTCCAGGAACGTCCCATTTTCTTGAAGAAGCTTTGAAACCGTTCCATCACTCACACTGGCAGGAAGTTTTTCTGATGTTTTCTTTTTTCTAACAGGAAACGATGGGTTCCTTCTTCTTTTCTTAGCGGATTCTGGATTGATACCCTCTTGAGATCTCCAGCTGGGCTCTGGCATATTTTCAATATAAATTGTAAATTACCAGTATTCGTACAATATTTCGTCAAACGTAGGATTGTTGATGGTTATTTTTTTAAGTTTTTTATATAAAACATTATTTTTTTGTAATATTTTTGTTACATTATTTATTTTATTGTTACATTAAAATTTAAATAACAAAACAACTCAATATGAAAGTGGACAAGTATTGCTAAACGTCAGTGTATAAAATATGTTGACTTTGATTGCTAAGGCACAACAATTTCAATAATTTCATATTACACATAGGTCTTCGAGCAAAGAGATTATATTATTTCTATATACCTAATTCTAGGAAAATATTTACTACCTTTTACAAGTATATAGGTCTGTGATATGGGTACCTACGTCTTCTTCTGGCAGATACTTCGATGTCACCCGCCCTTCAACTGCAGGCTTAGAAGAAGTAGGCCACTAACCTAAGACTAACCTACTCTAACTAACTTACTTTTAAAAGAAGAAGTTATTTTAAAATAGTATGAGCTTTTTAAATGTCTCACTGCTGGAATAGGCCTCTCAGTCATCTCACTGTAGATATCAGTAGTAGTGAGGAGGAAGGCGTTATCTGCCTGCCCGGAACTTCTTTCTGAAGAAACTGTTGCTATCACACGCACCAAGACTTTGTATGAGTCGGATCAGTAATTAACCGACTTCAAAAAAAGGAGGAGGTTCTCAATTCGACTGTATTTTTAAGCTATTGCATAGCTTCTATCGCGGGCCTTGAGCGCGCAGACCGAATCCAGAAATTCCGTAATGAAAAAACCTCACGCTCCCCACTCCGACGGGCAAGGAGGTGCGGCTTGAAGGCCGTGCATTTGGCATTGGCGAATTGGCGAGTTGGCGAGTTAGCGAGCTGGCGAGTTGGCGAGCTGGCGAGCTGGCGAGTTTGTGAATTGGCAAGCTGGCGAGCTGGCGAGTTTGCGAATTGGCGAGTTGGCGAGCTGGCGAGTTGGCGAGCTGGCGAGCTGGCGAGTTGGCGAGTTTGCGAATTGGCGAGCTGGCGAGCTGGCGAGTTTGCGAATTGGCGAGTTGGCGAGCTGGCGAGTTTGCGAATTGGCGAGTTGGCGAGCTGGCGAGTTCGCGAGCTGGCGAGTTGGCGAGTTGGCAAATTGGCGAGTTGGCGAATAAAATTATAATTGCATAAGTTGATACAAAATGCTATGCAATAGCTTTACCGCGGCAGTCCCCGAGTGCCTTTTTGATTTATTTTTATGTTTATATTTTTTTTTTACCTCATAACTTTTGACTGGGTAAACCGATTTTGATGATTATTTTTTTGTTGGGAAGGAGATATTCCCAGGGTGATCCCATGGTAAGGAAACCAATCTGATGATGGGATTCCAGTGAAATCGAGGGGAACTCTTAACAATTTTAGGGGCAACTAGTGCGTCTTTTAATTTTTCCCTTAAATATTTTATCTACACTAATGTTGTAACATTCTACTTATGATTCCAATACTTGACTTATAATTACTACTGTTATAGCGCAGACAACTAAAACACTCAATTTAAGCAATTGCACATGATGTTTATAATATCCACATCGATATCGTAAAATCTTAATATAACATCATTATAACGCGACCAATTAACCTGGCGAGCCTTATGTCAAAATCCTCATACAAGTTGTATAAAATTTTGATATTAGGCTGGCTTTTGAAAACAGTTGGGTTATACGTGAAAACTTCGTCGAAACTACATACACAAAACTCTTTGGTAAGATCTCGCTCGTTCCTGATTGGCCCTACGCGCAGCTGCGCTCTCATTGGTTAGATTTTAATGGCGGCAAATTCACTGTGACAATACACGTACCTACGCGTGAATTTAATGTTTCGCAATTTGTTTTGTTTTTAAAATACAAATTAAAAGTTAAAAATGGATAGCGACGATGATATTTGTACGCCTCCGGATATTATAGAATTGGCAACAAAAGTACCTCACAATCTTTTGCCAGAAAAATCTAGAAAATTATATGAAAAAGAATATAATAACTTTTTGGCATGGAAGATCGAAAAGAAAACTATATCATTTTCTGAAAATGTCATTCTTGCGTATCTCAAAGACCTCTCCGACAAATTCAAGCCATCTTCTATGTGGGCTAAATATTCTATGCTCAAGTCCACACTGAGTATCTACAACAATATTGATATCACGAAGTATTCAAAAGTCATAGCGTTCCTGAAACGCAGTTCAGAAGGACACAAGGAATATAGTTTAAAAAAACTAAAAAAACACGCTTTTATTGCAAATTGAACTAAAAACTAGAAAATATTTTTTCTCCTCAAATCAAAATTATAATAAAATTTAAGTTGTAACACAATGATTTAATTCAGAGTAAAAAGCGTGGGGTGCATTTTAAATAATTTAATGTAGTTCATAACTATCCTCTCATAGATAGTTACCAATGATGATTGTAATATTTAAAAATATTAAGCACCCCACGCTTTTTTACTCTGAATTAAATCATTGTGTTACAACTTAAATTTTATTATAATTTTGATTTGAGGAGAAAAATTATTTTCTAGTTTTTAGTTCAATTTGCAATAAAAGCGTGTTTTTTTAGTTTTTTTAAACTATAATTTTATTTTTTATTTTTTAGTAAGCATAACATTATATGCAACTTTTCATCCCGTAATTCCCACGGGAACGGGCCCATCACGGGAAAACCACGGGACGCTGTTAGTGTCTAGTACCATTTAGTAAAATAAAACAGAACTCCCGTTCCGTCCCACAGCGAGCGCCCGTTGATGTCTTTTATATGAAGTAATATTTTTTTAGTAAATCTGGCAAATCCATTAAGGATAACGGGAAACTGTTATTAAATTATTGCATTGTCATCGGTCCTTGATACATATGCAAAGTTTCAAATTAATCAGACTTCTGGAAGTTGGTGATTGGTTGGTTGGTGGTTGGTGAAATGATGTTCAAAGATTTCATTACATACGTACATACATACATACAGGCCAAGCTAATAAAAGCGTGTTAAAAAAAAAAGGCCTTGACGTTTACAACAGGTCAAATTAAGATGTTCCTGGAAGATTCACCAGATATTTTGTATCTTTTTGAAAGGTAAGTGTATTTTAATTCTGTTATTTAATCTACCTAGTACTTACGTACTACACATGCAAGTTATCTAGACACTCCGTTTAAGCGCTTTGTGTATAAATTTGGTAGTAGGTACCTACACTTTACTACTTCATAAATCATAGTTTTTGCCTTGGCTATGTACATCAAGCTTATTATATCGTTTATTGTTACAGGTTGCACTAATCTTCGGCATAATGGGGGCATGCCGAAGGCAAGAGCTATACAACATCCAGTTCGATGAAGTCTCTAACGTAGACGACAGTACAATCATGGTGAAAGTTTCGAAAACAAAAACGAAAATAAATAAACTATTTTCAGCTTTTACTCTTGTTGTTTGATTAATTGTATTAGTGAAGATAAAGTAGTATATGCAACTGCATATAACACGGGTATTAAAACACTCGTTACTATTATGAAACTCGCTGCGCTCGTTTCATAAACTCACACTCGTGTTTTAATACCCTTCATTATATGACAGTTGCATAAACTACTATTATGGCACTATAATTTAGTGAAGTTCTAGAGTCGATCTGATGATGGAACCCTCTGATGATGAAGACGAAGGATAGTTAGGGAACACCTAAAACTGTTTACTGCAGTTACCTAGGGTTTGGGCTTGATTAATTAGTATTCATTTTACAACTAGATTGGTTTGACTATCATTAAGGTCCCCCTTCATCAGACATGATGAAGACCAGGTATGACACTAAAAATCTTTTAAACTTGGAGTCGGTGCCATCGACCCTCCCGAGGCTCGAAAGTAAACAGACTTTCCTGAGGCACCGACTCTCATTTTAAAATTTGACAAGAAGTCTACTAAATAGCTTATTTCTATCTTTTTATTTACTAACTAGATTTTGAAGGCGGTTAGGTTTTTTTTTAAAAAGTTTTTTTTATTTAATGTTTAGGTGCGTGCTCAGGCTCAAGTGTAAAAAAAGTTAACTCACGTAGTATTTAAAAACCATATATATTTTTTTAAATCGTGTTTGTGTATTAGCAATCGCACATGCATAAATATTCCTTACTTAATTACTTGAACTACAATCAAAAAGTCTTCCTGGATGAGGTCAGATGCAGATCAGTGGAAACTGGAAAGCGCCGTGTGCGCTCGCGCATAATCATAATGCCGGCAGCGCGCGATCGCGACGCACGCATGCGCACTCGGGACCGCGAACGTATACGAACATAGACATACGTACGTGTATACAGTGTGGAATATAATACGCCAAGGATCCAGGAGCCAAGGTACTTGCGTGTATTTATAGAGCTCTCAAAACAAGCCTAACTGGTTTTAAGTTTTATTGAAAACGTTTGTTCTTGTTTAATTAAATTCTTCGTGATTAAATTTAAGTTGTTTAATCTTCTATTGAGACGTGACTAATTAATGATTAATTAATGTTTTATTAGAATAGGGAAATAGGTTTTTGTTGTCCTTATTATCTAGTGGAGAACTTGAAGATAATTAAACAGCAATTTATTTTGAGTTTTAGTAGGAAGATAGTACATGATAATAATAATTGAATGCAATTCGAAATAACTGGCCAAGTGCGAATGGGACCCTCGCACGAAGGGTTCCGTACCAAACGATAAAAAAATCACATTTTTTGTATGGGAGCCCCCTTGAATATTTGTTTTATTTTATTTTTCGTATTTGTTGTTATAGCGGCAATAGAAATCATCATCTGTGAAAATTTCAACTGTCTAACTATCACCGTTTTTGACATACAGCCTCGTGACAAACGGACGGACAGACGGACGGACGGACAGCAAAGTCTCAGTAATAGGGTCCCGTTTTTAGCCTTTGGCTACGGAACCCTAAAAATAAACCAATGTTAATCAGATAAACACTAGCTAAGCCAACAGTGTTCAACTCAATTTAATTGTGAGAAGAAACCCTACAATTATTTTGTTTACAAAACTCAACTAATAATTAAGTGCCGTGTGTTACTGTTCTTCATTGTCCGCTTATCTCTGTGACCAGGAGATAAGGCTATTATTAACGTAGGTGAGTAAAATATAAGAGTATAGGTACTTGTTAACCGCTTGTTATCTTCACAGAAGCTGTGATGCGAACTGCGATGGCGACTTACCAACTGCTATTGGTCATCGCTCTAATTGGTGAGTACCGATTTAATTTAAATCGTTGATGTTTAAATGTTTAAATAAACAATATTCTATTTTCAACACATTTATTTACTACATTAATAATCTAGTTTAAAAATTAACTATTCCCCGTGACTTTACTCTCTCTGTACTCGTTCACCGAACATCCTACACGGACAGTTCCGCAGAAATTTTGGGAGATAAGTTTCTTATTTGTGTACATTTGATTTGAAGACCAAAACGTCAAAGCATCAAAATTCCGAAATTTATTTGGCCTAGAAAAAGAAAAGACAGTCTTTCAGGATAGGAAAATCATTGCTTAATGTTGGAAACTAAAATGGAACTTCATGGCTTCAATTAGGATTTTCCGTTAAAGATGCCCTTTGGCCCACGGTAAAATGTAATAGACTGATTCTAAGAGTAGGTATTCGTAATTGGTTCTACGTACGAGTAGACCTATAATGTAAGTAATTATCTATGGGTAGTATTTAATTTCTAACTTAATTCTTCCATTACGTAAATTAGTAGACTATTAAAATATGTGAGTATGTGAGCATTATGATTATGTAGGCAATAGTAGGATAATCTTTATGACTTGTTATCATCACTACATACCTAGTATAAAACAAAGTCTTTCCGCTGCCTTTCTGTCCCTATGTATGCTTAGATCTTTAAAACTACGCAACGGATTTTGATACAGTTTATTAATACATAGATTCAAGACGAAGGTTTATAAGCATACAAATTCCCAAAATTCCCACACGAACGGGCACAACATGGGTAAAACCTCGGGGCGCTGCTAGTTAAGGATAAATTAAATCCATCTATAAAGTAGGTACGTTATCTACTTCGGTGTATTTCTTATCAATTTTTAACCAAGTTGACAACAATAACATTCATACGAGAGAAATAAGTGTCTTCTTAGTTGTGTAGGTATAGTTAATTTACTTATTACTTACCTAAGTAGGAACAGCAACATATACGAGGGTGGTGTGAATTAAAATTGTTAACGCAATCTGTGAGGTTTTTCCGTTAATTCCTTATTCGGTAGCTTGAATTATTAACTGAAGTTGAATTCTTAAAGGCCGAACGTTACAACTTTTGTGGTTTGACACCCAGACTCCCAGCTGTGAGAGGCTATGCTTGTGGGAGGTTAGAAACACTTTACAATATCCATTACAATACATTGCCTTCCCCTGCTCTACCATTTAGTCTGCTAAGAAAACATGCCGATCTGAGAACGCGATCCCGTACATTAATTATTATGTTACCTTTTAAATCGCGGCCTTTTTTGCGTGCATCCTACTTCCTACTAATATTATAAATGCGAAAGTCTGTGAGGATGGATGTATGTATGGATGGATGTATGGATGTATGTTTGTCCTACTAATATTATAAATGCGAAAGTTTGTGAGGATGGATGTATGTATGGATGGATGTATGGATGTATGTTTGTTGCTCTTTCACGCAAAAACTACTGAACGGATTTGGATGAAATTTTGCAGTAATGTAGGTTATATATCAGAATAACACTTGGAATACATTTTATCCCGAAATTCCCGCGGGAACGGGTACAACGCGGGTAACACCGTGGGGCGCGGCTAGTACTATAAAAGTCAGAACCAGTATATGGTAGGTACTTATCTACTGTTTTATTGTTGGTACATAGTATATATACAATAGGACAAGGGGCCCGGGGCAACCAACTGCATGGGAAAGTTTCGCAATAAAACCTATTCATTTTATGTACTTTTGCATTGCATAAACTTATGTTTACAAGGGCCCTGAATGTGCCACTGGTTTGCTCATGATTTTATAATATAATGTGAAGTGTGAAATAAAATGTTTACGACTTCTGTTATTTGAAGAATTTATGACAGAATAGTTTATGGGCAGCGGTTTCAGACATTACTGTCTAATCTGATCATAATCTGATGTATAGAGTATCGTTAAATAAGAATTAAATCAAAGAAAAATGCTTTCTTTTATTTTACCAAACGGTGTGCACGTTCCATAAGCCCGCCATTTTTCAATAAGGATAAAATAAATATTTATAAAAATCGTAAATAATACAAAGGAAAAACGCACCATCTCATTTTCACGGTCAAACATCAATCAAGACTACTAATCATGTTCTACTTCGTTATATAAGTAAGCTGAGACTTTAATAAAAAAAAACATTATAAAAGTTTGTTATTATGATAATATCGCATATCAGAACTAGTTGTACCTGGGGTTGATGAAACGAGAATGTTTTCAACACCTGGCGTCAAGTATAAGCATAGCTATAATATCTTTTGTGAGCTTTATCGGGAGATAAACAGGTTTGTAACTTCTGATTGAAATTGTTGCAACGTTTTAAAAAACAGAATGTTCGATAAGGAACTGAACATCAAAACAGTACCATGGTAGAGTAGAATAATAGAGCTAATTAGCGAGAGAGAGAAAGTAAGTACATAGATACTAGGTATTATCAAAAAAGCCTCTTTGCCTACTCTCACCAAGGTCAAGGCCACCCCAACCCTCTAGCCTCATCATTAAATCGAGAGACACTTGTTTATTTGACATATTTTTTAATACATTAACTATATGTCAAAATCACTCATTAAACCTCTAATAAGGGAGGTATATTTGTCGTCTCTGTACGGGTGTTAGATCCGCCATGTTGTTATTTTCCAAAAATAATTACTCAGAACTTAATGGTGCACTTATTCGGTCACTCGGCATTTTAATAATGGGAAGTGAGAAATTATCCTACGAAATACCTAATGCACAGCAACAACGAACTATTTACATACTTTTTTCAGTCATCCCGTGACCTACGTATTTTTACAAAAATACGTAATATTATCTAACGCAATACAGACCCGTTTCATTTAGTATAACTTACTATTTATTTAGTATAATAGTTAACCATTCTTCGAAACTTAAATGTAAACTTGATCATTATTCACACCAGGAACTAATCTGCGGCCACAAAAGTCCAAAATCCAAGAAGGCAGTATGATCCCGTCTCACCTCGGTATTATTATCATGTCCATTTATCACTATATTTCCTCGAACTATCAGTTAATACCTTCCTTGGCTGACTCATTCATAATTTAAGTGATCGGTTAGGTACTCAGTTGAAACATTTACAATATTACCAGCGTCATTAGTAAACATTCGTAAACATATTGTTCGCGTTTTCCAAGTGTGTTGTATAGTTACGCATGTATGTCAATGATACACTAAAATAAACTTATTTTATTAGGACTCAGTACATGTACCAAATATTAATTCTGCTGAGACAGTGTCAAAATGAGTGGAAAATTTAGACAATTTAATCGTTTTGTCAAGTAGGTACTTTTGATATGTGTGTTGCTGTACTTGCTTCGATTTACAAGCAAGGGGTTATAAATAAAACTGATCACATAGGTATCCATCGCTGAAAATAAGTATTCATTCATTTAGAAATTTCCGAATAGGCCAACCCTGTTGGAGATCTTAGACCGTCTGAAGGCCTCCGACATGGTCTGACGATTAAAACAATCAACAAAAAAATACTTATTAGCTTGTAATGCCCCACTGCTGGGCAAATGCCTTCACGCGTATTAAAGATCCAGTAGAAGCCTGCGAAAATCTTGATTCATAAATACATATATTGAGAATATTGAGATTCATTGATGTATGAGTCTCCTTACATTACTCACGTAAATATTTTTTCGTACATACCTACAAGTAGTAAATTCCATTTACATAATGATTCATATTACGGCCATGAATGAGATGTGATTGTTTTCTTATTTACCTTTAAATGGCCTTTGTGAAGTCTTTAAAAGAACCTTATCAATGTTGCCAAACTGTAAATATTTATTTATAGACGTAGAAATCAGATATTTTTTATTATTAAGTTTTTGATGGTACTTATCTGCCTACATACTCGTAATATCTATAAGATTATTTTCTGTTTAGGTTAAAGGTTCTAGTACATTTTGGAAAGGTCTTTAAACAAAATATTTGTATAAAACATACATATTTTAATACATTATTATACAGTTACAAAGAAAAACATGAATTTGATTTTTAGCTGCACGAGAATCTTTATGCTAATTGCGTTGCGTATATCTTCCGTATCTGTAAGTAATTTCAAATCTTTGTTATGTAAATTCGATTGAAGCTGTATTCGAATATCGTAAATTTATATTAATATTTTTTCTTATTTTGGCTACTTTTAATACTGTACGCTTTTCCCTTTATTTGAACATCTTATGAATTTTAATATGGTTTAATAGAATGTAGTTCGGAATTATTAACAAACGAGGAAGTTATAAATAAGTGGATTCATATAGAATTAAATTAACTGTTTCATTTACATGCATAACACACTATACTAGTCCATAAGTTATTAGGTGTTACTTGGAATGTATTGAAATTATAATTACTTGGAATGTATTGAAAAATAATAAATAGAGTGAATCAAGAGAAAGGTTTATATGTATAAAAAATCCCGAAATTCCCACGGGAACGGGCACAACGCGGGTAAAACCGCGGGGCGCTGCTAAACTAAACTAAAATTCAAATGAAGTAGGTAGCACCTACAGACTTAGGTGACAGGCATAGGTGACAGGTATCAAGGTATAAATAAGTAGCATCATATTAAGTTCGCAACAAAGAGCGTTGGAGATGTTTTGGATTTGCCCTTTGCCCAGCGGTGGGACAATATAGGTTATTTAAAAAACAACTCAGATCTTTTAACTTTACGATTACTCACCAAATACTTTTCAAAGCGATACAATTAGACCTACAAAGTCACAAAGCGTCGTGTCAGTTAATTGACATGTCGTAAGAGCATACGAACACATTTATATACTCAGTTTACCCTTTGCGTTTACCGTAAACACCTCTCCATAAAGTCTAAGGTATTCAGGACATTGCCAACATCGCCAAGTATTTAATTACTTCCACGTGTACCGCGTAACTAGCCCTTTAGTTTTAAATCAACTGTCTGTAATGTAAGGAACCATTTATCTTCGACACTAGACAGTACACACTGAAGTAAAACGTGACTAAGCCCTATGGACCCTGGCTTCCCAAAGTGTGGCTACTGGCCTGTTTCAGAGGGTCGAAAAATAAAGATTTTTGACTCTCATATTGCTAGTAGGTAGTGTGCCTTCCCATCCGAGGCTGCACAAAGAAAAAAAAATGTTGACTTTCAAATTGTTTTTACCCTTTATTTCTTTAGAATTCCGAGATTCCAATCTCCATCGAACACTTCTTTTTACTAATTGGAACGAAGTTCATAACATAACATTTGCATAACATTTTAGGAAAACCATTTAATTGATACGACTGTTACCATCAATCTTACAGAATGTGCTTCACAAATGTTTGGTAATATTGGAAGGGGGCAGAGGATAGTAAATTGTTGCTACGGGTGGGCAGAAAGGTTGGGAAGCCCTGCCATAGAGCATAGAAATCGTACACAACCAACGTCTGGTTCGTTAGGAATCAAATATTACCATATACGGTGTGTTCCGATACTTTGTGGCTTGCAGGTCAATGTAGGGTTCAACAGTTGCTTTAAAAGTTACTTTAAAACTATTTTCTTGGTATATAAATCGTTTTGTTACTCCAAAGATGGATGCAGGAAATGTGACGTCATTAGAATCACTATAATATCAATGGCTAGATAAATCTTTAGAGCATATAAAGAATTACCTATCTAGTTACCATACTACCTAAGTAGTAACCTTAATAACCTAATACATAGGTAGGTACTATTCACATTCACGTGCTATGAATACAAACGTTATATTTTTACTTTTAAATAAATCTTTCTAAATTCTAATAAATAAGACCGACGGGTAATAAAAGAGAGTAACTGCCTTATATTCATAAACGCACTTCAACTTAAACACTGCTTTAAAGTGTTTTGTCTCTTTTGCTCTTTGGCAAATAGCGTATGTCGGAAAGGGACAAACCATTTACTATTAGCAAAAGTGCTGTTAATAATCGTTTATCAATAAGGCCCTAGGAATGTAAAATAATTTGGGCTGGAGATGGGCTAGAGGCTTAATAATTTGGGCTAAAATTTAACTTGGGGGCTGGTTTAGAGCTTTTAAGTAAGGGGTCCTATACTTATGTGGTAGTTTAGGGGATGTCGGTGAAAACGGGCATTAGTGGCCTACTTAGATAGGGGTAGGGTACATGTAATAGAAAAATGGCGAAGTTTAGGTAATTTTTTTAATCTTTCTGGACCCTACGCGCATGTTAGCGTTTTATAAAAACCTGACTTTTTGATAGGTTAGAATTATTTATTTTATAAATTGTTTCCAAATGGCTACGACGAGCCAAGATAAGAACCACTTAACCAATTTACAGTTGGTGACGTTGGAGGCCATTTGTCAGTGACTCAAAACGGTAATGGACCTCTAGAACGTACCGAAGTACTTTAATCAGTGTGACATTCATTCATTTAGGTTTTAACTCGTAGGACACACGTCACAGTTCGACTCAAAGTATTATTAAAGTCTAAAGAGTGCCCAACAGCGTTGGACTCAGTTGGAAGTAGGCTTAATTTATCTTTGTTCTTGCGCCGCAGAAATAATTTGAGAAAATCTAGAGCTTATGCTCATTTTGAATAAAGACGAATGGAATATATGTCTTCAAAAGTAGTTGAAAATTTCTTAGGCACTTCAATTATTATGTAATTAAGATTTTTGGCTGTTTGTGAGTTGTGAGTCAGTCAGTCACGAAATGATAAGTTATCCTTAAATTTAGTTTAATGAACTGAGTACACTTTACCGTTTGTATTGTTAATCTTACAGACATTCCTTTAACGTGAATTATAATAAGGAAACCGTTCAAAAAGTTGTTCTGAAACCAGTTTCGAAAAATGAAAAAATGCTTGCCGCTTTGATTTGATATTGAATATTAAATGCGAAAACGAAAATGACCGATACAGAGATGCAGTAACTCGATATTTGTACCTGCTTAACTTCAAATTTGGGAACCGTTAATAAAAAGTGAAGCGAATCTAGGCATTACTTAAACTACCTACTGACCATTTAAAAGGGCAAGCGTAAAGAATCGACACCATAAGGAAATAAGTTAAAGACTGATTTTTGTTATTACCTAGGTAGGTAACCTCCAGTATGAAAATTGAAAACATTATGACAAGATTTCTCACAGAATTTTACTATTTATCAATAGTCTTAATCCTGTCAACTAAACAAAACATATTTTACTACTTATTTTAATACAACATTGTAAAGACAAAGCGATATTCTAGTTGTTTAATAGTTTTATAATAGCAATAGTGCAATGTATTTGTTTATGGGTATAACTATAAATGTCTGGTATGGGTTTTATTCATGATGTTAGCGACACGCGGAAGGTACCACTTAGCTGGTCTTCCGGTAAGTGTCGTGAGAATCCAACGGAGCGAGGCGATGCTTTTATTCTATTAAACAAACATGAAACACTTGGATTGTTTACCTTCAACGTGAACTTTCGGTAATTAAACGGAATACATCAAAAGATACTATTAACGTAACGGTATTAATAATGGACTATCAACTTTATTGTACCTTTATTCGAAAACTAGCAGCGCCCCGCGGTTTTACCCGAGTTGTACCCGTTCCCGCAGGAATTTCAGGATGAAAAGTAGCCTATAACCATCCCGTTGAATGTGGCTATCCATTACAAAAAAAATTCAAATCGGACCAGTAGTTCCTGAGATTAGCGCGTTCAAACAAACAAACAAACTCTGCAGCTTTATAATATTAGTATAGATGGATAAAAGAAAATGAATAGGAGCTGCGCCCCGTGGTTTTACCGCGTTGTGTCCGTTCCCGTGAAAATTTCGCGATAAAAAACAGCGTACAAAACTACAAACCTTCCCAAAAATGTCTATTACAAAAAAATTATTCAAATCTGACTGTTTACATTTTACAACATAGTTACTCATCTACTATATTTTTTATTTATTTAGTTACCTTAAATAGCAAAGTTTACACAAGTACCTATGTCAATTAATAATTCACGATCGAATTTAAAATGACTCTTTTTATTACGTTTCGTATCATAGGTAGATAGGAGAGGCCGAATCTACTCCTTATCTACCTCAGTTACTTATGAGCTAGACTTCAACCAGCTACCTACTCTATATAGGTAGGTACGTACCTGCTTTATCTTCTTTACAATGATTTGTTTCCAATGCCACATTTAGTTAATTCACTTATCAATTACCTGCCTGTGTAAGTTGTGTATGATGCACCAACAAACATGACTTTAATACTGAGAACTTGTTGTACTGAATTGGCTTATAATTTCAATCCTTTGACAACGAACTTGGGTAGCTTACAAGTTACAACTTCTACCCTGTATTTGTGCCTATGTAACATAGCATAGACGATATTATGTACAATATAATATTACATTAAAGGTATACCATTATTCTAAGGAGGTAAAGTTTCTAACTTTGTTTGTTTATGTGTAGGGGCTAATCTCGGAAACTATGAATTCGATTTTAATAATTCTTTTAGTAATGGATAGCTGCATTCAGCGAAAAGGTTATAGGCTATTTTACATCCTGAAATTCCTACAGGAACGGGCACAACGCGGGTAAAACCGCGGGTCACTGCTAGTATTCGAATCAACGCTTTACACGCAATGGCAATCTAGTACTGCCTATTTCCAAACCCAGTGACAATGTTTATTCACTCCGGTAACAATGTTCTAGTTATGACAGCGACAGTGACTAATGGTTCATACTTCATATCCAGTCCACTAACAAGATAATCGTTATCTTGATAAAACTTTCTCATACATCAACAAAGCCTAACATTACAACTGGCACTTTTATTCCATTGATTGCGAACTTGTAGCTCTAGGCAATAAACATTGAGTGTTAATTTAAAGATACGAATACATGCGCTAACCTTATAAGTGTATTAACTTTCGCCGAGCTTATTATTAGGTATTGTATGTTGGTTAGTATTATAAGCAAAGTTTGTAGGCGACTAATACAAGATAATTGCTGCCAGTCGGAGGCCTAGAGTATAAGTGGTCCAGTTTATGGATAGAATGGACAAGTACAAATTGTTGGCAAAATTAATTTAAAGACTCTACAGAGACCAGCTCGCTTCCTTAGTCCCCCATGACTTTGACATGAGGGAATTGTCTTCGGCTGAAAAGTCGATCATAAGGGTAAATTAATATATGTATTTTAACTTGTCGTAAGAAAAATAACATGTAGTTAGTAAAATCGCGGTCCCCTTTACCGATAATCATCACGAAAAGTGGTCATCTACCAACTCTAGCAAGTGTACTCAACACAATCTCCTTCGCCGGATCAATGACATACAAATGACTCATACAAATTATAGGTTACTTATCTTAATTCAATGGCAATATACATGAGGTGAAGCGAAAAAAATGCCTTTGGGTTAAGTTTGAGAAAAACCGGATTTTGCACCGTTAAACAGACATTAGTGTAAGCCGCTTGCTTGACCCACTAATTGAACGTTCTACACCGTGTTTGCATTTCGATAACTCCGAGTGCATTCGGTTTGGTTATTGGTTAACTTAACACCATTATATCTACCCAAATATTATCTTGGCTTCAATAACGGTCTGTTACTTTCACGTAAACTGTGAGTTTCTACGGTCAGGGACAGAATGCATTAAAATAAAGGAAATTTTAATGAGAGGCAGTGAATAAGTTACTCAGTTCAGTAGACAAAGACAGTAAAGCGATAATCTTTATTTTCTAGTAAAGCCATGATTTATTACGACGTGTTCTGATATATTTATAACTACCTACACTAGTAACTTATCTGTGACTTAGGTAGCTTTATGGATTGAATACACAATATAAAGACCTAGTGCAGGTTAGTTGTGTGATGTACATATATGGTCATGCTATAAATTATTATTATTACAAGTAATAGACATAAGTCTTCATGTTCCCGTCAAATCGAGGTGATGAGCACCACATAAGCATCTCATTGATTCGAGCCATGATTTTCAAAAGTCATCGTAGACTTTTTTTCAAACTAAAAATAATAATTGTCCATGCAACCTTCTAAGCATCAAGAAGAGTATCTAACTCATTTATTTATTCTTTCTATTTTATCCCAACAGGCTTGGACAGCATCTCCAGCCAAGAGTCGAGCTCGTTCAAGTCCCTGGACAGCGCTATGCCGAACCTCGCTAAAGAAGTGGAAGACAACAGCAGATACAAGACGTTGGAGGCCAATGTGACCGTGATGAAACTACTAGTCAACGATAAGGAGGGGGTCAGCAAGTAAGGGGTCTCTTCCTTCGTAGATAGTTCTTAGACATAGGGCTTAAACCCTCCTAAAATCATGTTTTCCAAAATCACGTCTTCCCCTTGATATAACCTACCTTCACACAAGCTCCTCAAAAACCAAAATCCTCTATCCTTGCCAAAGAAAAGCCTGGATCCTGGTTTACTGTTACTGAAGGAGATATTTCGAGGGTCCCATGGTAAGGAAACCATGATCTGATGATAGGATCCCAGTTAAATCGAGGAGAACTTTCAAAAATCGTAAGGCAACTAGTGCGTTTGTTAATTTTATTTTTTATTCCACTTTAAAATTTGTTAGGAAGTTGACTAAATAGATTATTTCAATCTTTTTAGTTACTAAATTTTGAAGTCAGTTGTTTTTTTATTTATCCGTATGTTAGTCAGTGCATCGGCTACAAACAGACGAACTGCGTACAATATTTACAATAAGCGGTGATAAGTTATTTTCTTAAATTACTTTGCAAACTTTCGAAAACTTATAATTGAATACTTGGCAGTTATTAAAACATAACTATTCAAACGATTAGAAAGGCATATAAATGTTGATTTAACTGTGTGAAATTAAATCAATCATAAAGTTCTGCACAATTAGTTCAAATGATGTGGAGAAAGTTCGATTTATTAGCTTTGGCCCGCTATTTCGTTCGTGAATACAATGCGATATCATCAATATATTTAATCGAAAAGAAATCTTGGTAATATTTAAGCAATAAAGGTGCCGTCGAAATTCATGGTTCATGTTTATTATTTATTAAACCGTGTACCTACATCTACTTAGTAAACTTGAGGTATTTAATTTTAAGCTGACGAATTTAAATGACGTTATGATCTGATATATTAAAGAGAATTTGAATTTGTTGATACCTGTACCTGTATATTTAAATCGGCTCTTGAGCACCTCTCCTCTTATACCTGAGTACTTCCTCATTAGGCATATACTTTAAAACTGTTAATATCTTCCTCTAGATCGGAAGTGTTTGACATGCTCCATTCAAGAGATGACAACGAGGAGCACATGGACCTGCCCTCGTTCCCTGAAGACGTTGAGGACTTCAGAGCTGATGTACCGGACCAGCCCGACACACAGGCCGAGTTCCTGCAAGGTAGGAATGGTCAGGGATTAATTAAACTTTAAGTAACTGCTAGTACAATTCTCCTGCCACAATGAAAGTTACCATACTCCTCCGAAACGGCTGGACGGATTTTGTGTGCATATCGGGTAGGTCTGAGAATCGGTAAGTGTCTATTTCTCATTCGTCATACGTCATAAGAGGTAAGAGTGCATATACAAAGTTCTATTTTTTTTTTTATCGCCATCGCCGCAACTCTCTTTATTACACGCCAACTCTCCTGACCTTACCAATGGCAACCTACTTAACGCCCCCATTTCGTCTAAGTAATCACAGTCTCAACGTGAGCTAATAGCATGATTATCATATCACACATAACACGTCCCCTGTGGCCTTATCCACTATCTGTCGTTATCACCGAACATGTTAACTAAAGGCTATAGCAGACACAAAATATAAGTTGGAATTTGGCTACTTTTCCATCCGCGATCAGCGATTTAGTTGCCTAAAAAGCGAAACACAGCTACCAAACATGTATCCGACCGAATACTTTAAAACGTCAACGCGGCGTTCCCGGGTTTCGCTAGCTGAACACAGCGATGTAGTCGCCAAAACGCACGATTTTGATACTGCGATCAATGTAGAATCACTAAAACGCAATGCAGCTTCGATGCAGTCACAAAATCGTTGATCGCTGGCGATAAAAGTCTGTTTTCGCCCTAACTGATTGACACTAGTCGTATGTGGGTGTCACTCAAACCGCTCGCGCGGGTCAAAGAACCAACCGGTACCATGTCAAGATCATAAATATTATGTTTAATTTTCACACGACTATTATTATTTACTGTTATCTTCATATCGTTACCTCGGGCTTTGTGGTTACCACACCATTTCTGGTGCATAGATCGCGGGTTCGATAGCTATCGTAGATACATACTCAATTACCTAGTGATTACGATGAAGATCTTGATGCTATTTGGTAACTTGGTTCACTATAAGCATAATTCCAGAATCCAATATGCAGATCATTGAGTATATATTTTTAAATCAACAAACAGCCATATTACAAAGAGTATTGAGATACAGAGTGGACGCTATCGACGAGCATTGATAATTCCTGTTGAAGTTATATATCAACCATCTTTTTATATTAACCGACTTTGTTTTGTCCGTAGTTTCAGGGTCCCAAGTCCAAAAGGACTCCGAGCGGCTGCAGTCCGTCCGCCGGGAGCCAGTCGGGGCCGCCGCCGGCATCATGATAGTCATCACCTGCACCATCGTGTGTCTCGCTTACACCGCCATCATTGTGTGGAGACGGATATACTTGTAAGTACTTTTTCAAGGGGAGTAGTTTGATTGAAATGGTGGAAATCTGGCCGATAGGCTGTATTCTGTAGGGATGTCAAAAGCTGTGCTATGTTGGATATTATTGGTAGCCAACGCAGCATAGCTCTGGGCTGAGTGAAAGGCATAAATATACCTTAGCTTTGGTCCAACCAAACTAACAAAACTAGGTTTTAAAAGGACTTAAGTAGAAGTTCCAACTTCCAATACCCTAGTTGTACTCGGAGATATTTAATGGGACATAAAATGGTGTCATTAAATTCTGACGTATTTTTCATAATAGCATAACTTGGTCACTGTCCACCTATAATAATACTATACATACTAATATTCTACGAGTACTAATATAATAGTATACTACCTACTTGTAATCTCGCAAAAAAATATAAAAACCTATAGAAAAGTGATTATCCCTTTCTTATCTCCCTCTATTCATAAACACTACTACTACTATGTAAACTCAAATATGTGCCCAAGCAATAATCGAAGGAAGTTCATAACTCTATAATATGCAATTTAACCGGGGCAGTTTCTGCAGGAACCCAGGCAGGTCTACATTTTATTCTAATACTGAGTTGACAATAAATTACACGTTTGCAAGTCTAGGGGCTAGTAACTCGGTGTTTAGACGGGGTGTGGGCGGCAGTGACCAATTTATATCGCTTTCGTACTTTCTCAGTTTTGCTTTCCGCTTGCTTCATTTACCTATACACTGTTATAAACCTACCTACATACGCTCGTACATTTAATACTTGTATTTATGCAGTCCAGTATGTAGGTCTCAACCGCTGAACATGATTGAAATCGGTAGTTTACTTAATTACTCTATCTCGGGGTACTTTCGAAACCGGTCCGTATCTGTTCTGTTTATTGAATAAGTAATTAAATTATTGAAGGTGCGTGTTTACTGTAATTCTATAATATAAAAATTAATCTGAATGTGTTGCTAAGCGCAAATATCGAAAGCGGCTGAACCGATTTCGCTTATTCTTCTTTTATATTCCTTGTAGTACGAGGATGGTTCTTACGGGGAAAAAAATAAAAATTGCCTGTTTCAAAAGTTTAAAAAATCTTAAATCTCTTTAAATTCCCACATGAAACGAAACCGCGGGGCACAGCTAGTCCTATATAATAGTGTTTAAGTTTTTCTTAAACTAAAGGGATGTTAGGTAGGAATTTCAGGATAAAAAGCAAGTACCTTATACTTATATACTTAGATTTCACAAGGCTTTCTTTACTTGAACATTATTAGTGAAAAATTGTAACTTAATCGGTTTAGCAGTTTAACTGTGACATAGAGAGATGCATATTCAATAATAGCACAGTATTAGCATAGTACGGGTCTATAAACAACCCATAATCTTAATAGCTACCTAAGTAAAATATTAAGTACCTCCTACCTATATCTTCTACGTACCCAGCGTAAAGTAAAGTTTTATGTTCCCGTAATTTGATAGCCGGGCGTCCCGGATCCCGACCGGTGCCTACATAAGTAAATAGCGTTTAGTATGCTTAGTATAAGTAGATGTATTGAGTATACTGTGTGTAGGCAGTACTTGACCTCTCGGCTCCTTTGTGAACTGTAGTTCGACCGTTTATGAGTCTAGACGAACGTTCACTGTGGTCTGCGTTTAGGTTCTAAGGTAGGTTTATTTAGTACTTTAATGCTACGTGTGCTATGTATTGTAATTTTAGTACTTACTCATAAATAACCGACACTAATTATTGATTGATTTATTGTGCGTCGAGAAATTCGTTTCGGTTACAATTTGTCTACTAATGGACGGAAAGTTTCCATCTAATCAGAATCTACCCTAATGCCATGGACATAGTAATTAATATAACTTATAATGGAAATACATAATGCAAGTACTTGTAACTTCTGAATCGGTGAACTGAACTTGAATTTAGTAGTTTTTTGTCTTGCCCTTGTAAATGTTCGAAAGTGTCTTTACCTAAGACAACAATCAAGGTTAGAGGAACCTATTTAAAAAAATCTGTATCGGTATTTAGAAACTTCTTAACTTCTTAGCTTTATTTCACCCGATACTTTCAATGTCATTTACATTATTTATCAAATCTGTTCCAGGAAAAGACATGGGTTGAAACACGAGCTGCTCAGGAATGAAGAGATGATCGCCGAGACGAGGATAGAAGTAAGTTCTTTATTTACTTTTCCTTCATGTACGAGTCATGGTTAATCAAGGCATTGAAACAAGAACTACAAAAGGGTAACAATTAAAAAAGTATTGCCGCCACAGAGTAAAGAATCACCACTATGCTATTCTATTCTATGCTCTGTGATTGCTGCCTTATAAGCGCTCTACTAAAACATTGTTATACCTACACGTAAAGTGTGTGTCTCTTGCTTTTTGGAAATAGCGTATGTCGGAAGGGGACAAACCAATTGATGGCTAAAATGCTGTTTATAAGCGTTTATGAATAAGGCCCTTAGCCTGTAATGTCTGCTGAGACTGCTAGGCTACTGGGACTGTTAGGCAAAGGCCTCTTATCTCACTTAAGACATCAGTCTGTACCTGTCAAGTACCTGGAGCAAGGAGGGTGAGGTGTAACCACCACGCTTGTCTTATGCGGATTGGTGATCTCAAACACGAGCCATGGGTGAAAAGTAGGAAATTAATTTATTAAAGTTTTTTAATGTAGTTTTTAGGGTTCCGCAGTTTTTTTATTAGGTACCTAATTATGGAACCTAAGATCCTCTCTTAGCCATATTTTACCACTTCCTTTCATTTACTAAATGTTTTTTTTCTATTTTCAGTTGTGAACATTCCCCGCGGGTCAACGCTGATGTTAAAGACTGAGTTAAATTAAGAGTTAAGTTTTCATCTCAGAATATTGATATTGAGACCTCTATCTAGTTAGAGCCAATAGCAACAGCGAACTCAAAGTGAGGGCGGAATCTATTTAGTACCCAAATATGTTTAATAAATAAATGCTCTGTCGCTGCGAAGATGATGGTCTGGATGTCTATGGTTTATTCACATAGTGCACCAATAGCACCATTTCACTTCATTTGTTTTTAACCATATTTAGGCGCTAAAATAAACAATGCTTGAGCAATCCACCTTGAAACCAATATCTAGTTAGAGCCAATAGCAACAGCGAACTAAAAGTTCCATAATCTTGTCGATTTTACTACCTACTAACGTTAGTTAGTACATATAACTCAATGATTTTGTCATCAAATTAATGGTAACTCGCCAACTTCTTTGATCGTACATAAGCAAAATGTAAGCGACGATTACCGATAAGGACTAACAATATTATGTAAATTCAAATAGTAAATGAATCTGTAGTCTGTGCTGTATGCACGGTGCATAATTCCCGTACATTATTTCTATCTAATACATATATTAAGACCCCATTCCGAATCATCTTTGAACAGGAAACAATAAATGTGAGTGCATAATGCATGAACAAATTAATTCATTGTGTCGCTTAACGTTCTTCGAAGAATTATATTACTTAATAAAGTAATAACAAAATGCACATTCAATTTCTATTCAATAAAGCCTTCGCCTCATTTTTAACAGAGTTAAAAAGAGGTTCTCAATGCGAGACGGCAACTTTTTAAAATATCTAAGATGATAACATAAACAATATATTAAATGTAAATGTTATGCTTGTAATCCCACTGCGGGGCAAAGGGCTGTCTTTCACTGAAGATAACAGTACAGTGAGAAAGAATATGTTTGAAAATGACCTATGATAAGATAGTCAAGTTTACATTAGTAGAGTTCAGTGGTTAGTAAGCCGTCGGTCCCGGTTATTTTCTACGGATAGTAGTCGTTACATGAGCCATGTCAGAGGTCTTTGGCGGCTCAATAACTCTGACACCAGGACTGGTCAGGTTCAGGTCAGGACCATCCACTCGATGAAGAAGAAGAAGTGTTAGTAGAGTATCAATAGGAGAGAATCTCTTATTCTACTAATGTAAACTAGGCTCAAGTGCCATAATCTATCTTCTTTGATGTTGTGAATTATCAAAATTCAATTATTTATTATTGGCATTTAAATACAGTATGTGCTGGTTTAGTTGACAGGGTTTTTCATAAAAAATTATAGATAATTTTTTACTTTTTGATGTATATTTACAACATACATTTATTTTATTTAATAATTTCAACATAGGCATAATATGTATTACTAGTGACTCTCCCTACTCAACTTTCCCTTATAGCCAGTCACCTTATCGCAGAAAAGTGACTATAATACTATTTTGTGATTGGCCGATCTGAAAGAAACTAACAAGCATCATACTGTAATATTTATTAATATCTAAGTAAAGTCAAAACCTATCTGTGATGCCATTACAATTTGATACACGATTGTATTTGATTTTAATAAAAAAAATAAAATTAAAGTGATAATAATCCAACTTTATTCATTGTTTCATTTAAATAACAAACCAAAAGCGGCAATTTCAAAAAGATGCGTAAAATATAAATAAAAAAAGTGATACAACAATAGTCGCTTAATTTATAATTATTCTTAATCTACTGACCTTTAAGATCAATATTAACAAAACAGTTTGAAGCAATTGTTATCTAGACAACTATAAAATAAGATTTGTTGATTGTTAATATCACAATGTACGTAATACATGGGTGTTTTATAAAAGGCGACATCTACTTGGTTTCCTTATGTCTCACTACAACAGGTCCGGTGTTGTCACCCGTCTCTTTGTTGTGGGCCCCGTGAGCTCCATCGCAGTAGGGCCACTGAAATATAACAATATATGTATACATCACTACATAGTATAAAACAAAGTCGCTATTTTTGTCTGTTTGTTTGTCTGTATGCTTAAATCTTTAAAATTACGCAACGGATTTTGATGCGGTTTTTTGTAATAGGTAGAGTGATTCAAGAGGAAGGTTTTTATGTAAAAAAATTCCCGAAATTCCCACGGGAACGGGCACAACGCGGGTAAAACCGCGGGGCGCTGCTAGTTATGTATAAGAAACAATACATTGTTACTTATGTCCATCCCAAAGGGCAACAAGTCTGCTAATTTTAATGTATGTCAATTAAAAATAAATTGTATTTCAATTTGTGTATTTTGCTAAGAGTGGGTGACATCCTGTCAATCAATATTCTCAAATTGTATTTTTACAACCTTATAGAACTTGCTTTAAGTACTGCGCAAAGTAAAATGCATTTTTATTTAACAAGCATATTTTTTATCAAATGTAAACATATTTATCATAAAGATAAATAAATTCAAAGTATTATCTTTATCTATTTAGAATTTGATTATAACTCAAATGTAATATTTAAAGGTGACCCTTAACAGACAAAAATAGCAGTGAAATATTAACATTTTCATAGAACAATACACATCTACTAACTAATTAAAACAAGTAGTGCTCTGCATTTGTCCCACATATTCCTCATTTTTCTTGGAATTTTGGGATGGACCATAAATCCTTTCTTGTGAGACACTATCTATAGGTGAAATTCACATGCAAACCCATAGAGTAGTTTTTAAATTTATAGTGAACCAACAGATATAGTAGGGGATTTAGTTTTACAAGTAGAATATGTAGAATAACATGTAAAATCTTATCTCTGACGTTAACACAGATATTTTTCTCATAACCTACATAATTCAGGATGCTATCATAATGTAAATACACATTTATCTAATGTTTTACTACATGATTATGTGTTGAAATACCTACTTTAGAACCGAGTGCAATATTCCTCATAGCTATGAGGAAAATGTAGAAATATTAATTATTATGTTAATAGGTTGATGAATGAATAGGATGGCAAAAGGGCAACTTTGAGATTTATTTCAATGTGGGATTTTTTTATGTCATTTTGTGTGCTGAACTCATTAATAATGTTATTTTTTTTTTTGTAGTGACCTTTAGAGTTAGAGTGAGGCCTAAATGAAGGTTGACTCGTTGAAACGAGTTAAATATGTGATTTATTATGAACACTTACATTTTTACTCTTCCAGCATCGACAGAACACAGCCTTTTCTGTAATATCTTCAATGTCAATAAAGTCCACCACTTTGTTGATATCTTTCCTTATTCCCGAGTTGATTTGTCCGGGGCCAGCTCTGTTGGCTTTCTTCACTGTCTGGTATGAGTAGTAGGAAATACCGCCAATCACAACCGTTGGAGGGATCAGGGCTAGCCAATCTTTAACTGAAAACAAATTTTAAAGTTTCATGTCTCCCTATAATTGTAATAATACCTACCTATTAGTAGTCAATGAAATGCATGCTAAATATTCAAGTTATTATCTTCAAGTGTTTGTTTTTTACTTATATTGGTGGACAATAAGTTGCAAGCGTGTCATTGCTTACAGTGGTAACTTGCCCAAGGTTTAAAGTGTGAGGCAAGCGGATTATCATTAGGTATTCAATTAGTAGTAGAACAAAAATCATTGTATCTATTAGTTACGCTTTGAAAAGGAGTTCGTTAATTTCATAGAACAGTTATGTCTGACTTACCTCCCAAACGAAACCATCCTCCAATACTGTCCGGAATTGGCAAACTCGCCAAGTAATTAGGAATGGTAACTTTCACAAGATTCGATACCACGTACATCTTATACGGTGAGTATCAGTACAAATTAACTAAAGCAAAGGTAGCAATGCCACGATGTCGTGTATTACACAACAATAATAATAAAAATAAATTTACGATTTTACGCGACCAACTCTCATCGCCTTCGCAAAACTTATAAAAAAAGTGAATGAATGATTTTTTAAGAAGTAGGTAGGTAATCAGACTTTACTCAGACCAGTGACTCAGACTCACTCACCAATGTCACAGTAAATATTTATACTGTGCCAATGTCCCCATTATACCCACAGATTATACCCGTATTTACCAATACCAACCAATCACAGCAACCAATTACGATTACTCACACAGATTACTCACCAATGATACAAACTCACTCAACTCGTCACAAAATGCTTTCTTTGTGTTTGTGTGGAACGAACAAATATAATATATAATACTAGCAGCGCCCCGCGGTTTTACCCGCGTTGTGCCCGTTCCCGTGGGAATTTCAGGAATTTTTTTACATAAAAACCTTCCTCTTGAATCACTCTTCCTATTACAAAAAACCGCATCAAAATCCGTTGCGTAATTTTAAAGATTTTAGCATACAGACAAACAGACAAACAAACAGACAAAAATAGCGACTTTGTTTTATACTATGTAGTGATACCATGGAGCTAGAAATCAGAGAACACTAATCCAACTTTAACCCATGCCTAAAAAAGCACAATATCTAATTGATGTGATGCCAAATTATAAAAAAAGACGTGTGGCACTCGGGGACTGCCGCGGTAAAGCTATTGCATAGCATTTTGTATCAACTTATGCAATTATAATTTAATACGTCTAATCGCACACAACGCCGTGTCGAAGACTGCCGAGAGTGCCGAGCCGAACTGAAACGACGTTAGACGATGCACGGCCTTCAAGCCACACCTCCTTGTCCGTCGGAGTGGGGAGCGTGAGGTTTTTTCGTTACGGAATTTCTGGATTCGATTCGGTTGCCGCGCTCAAGGCCCGCGATAGAAGCTATGCAATAGCTTAAAAAAAAAAATCTAATTGTGACATAAGTGTCAACAGTCAGCTGTCATCACAGGCTGTCATCTTTCAAATAGAAGGACTATAATCAAATTCATTCTGAATTACTAGTAACTCATCACATCACTAATTGAGTATATGTATTATGTTACTTAATTCCATTGATCCATTACGGTTTTGGGATAATGGATAAGTGCCTAGATTTTATATGCCTTAGCCCCGTATATTTTATTTCATTGGATAATAGTACCTACTCCTTCTTCCTTGATTCTTTGTATACTCTATCTATGTCTCAGTCAGCTGGCTTCATTTTAAGCTCTGTGACTTATTTCACCTATTTGTTGGTTCATTCTTTGCGTTCAATCAACAAGAAAAGATAAACTTCAACAAAATGAATGCTATGCTGTTGTCTGTAGTCCTAGTCTGATAGTCTGTGGTTTGTTCCTGTCTCCGCTTTGGTTGGGTGCGCTCGTAAAATATTGTCGTGCATTTTAGATAAGATTATTTTCGTTTTTAAATTGTGTATTTTACAATACGTTAATCTCATGTAGTTCTACGGTAGTGGTTTTAGTGAAATCCTTTGTGGAATTATCAATGCAGCTGTACGCTGAATATGGCCGACGAAAGACTAGTGGTTCTGAATCGTAGTGACAATTTGGGATTCGGATTCTCCTTGCTTGGTGAAGCCGGTTTGCCACATATTATTTACGAAATCGAAGAAAATTCTCCTGCAGCTCATAGTGGTGAAGTAAGTGTGCTCAACCTTGTACTAATATATACAAAATGTAGTTGTTTAGCTACCTACTAAAAATTTTATTCCTTCTTTTTTTGGCCAAATTGCAATGCTGTTTGGCGGCTACCTTTCGATTTAATTACATTTCAACCTGCCCTTCGTTTTGCCCTTACGTCTTCAAGAACATAGGTCAACGTGAGAGCTGATAAAACATGTGGAATTCAATAGAGCATGTAGGTATAGGCTATATAAAGCATTTTCCTGCCAAAATCTGAACATTATTATCCTGTATAAAAATGTATATTTAAATATTAGTACCTAATTATTTCAATATGTGAAATTAAACAGTACGCAATAATTATTTTTTCTGTGATTTACAAATCGTGAATCAAGTATGTATAAAAATTAAAAATCTATGAATGCTAAGTCCGAGCAGTTATATACATCCTATTCCTGTTTTTGTCCTCCAATTATAAAATTAGAATCAATAGATTTGGTGAATTTTGTAACTATTTCCAATTATTAGGTACTACATACTTCCATCAACATTTTCTGTTTCTTATTTTAGATGATACATTATTAGGACATGCATAAATAGCATCCATTATTTCGTTAAATTGTCTGTCCCGGTTGTTTCAATCGTTACACCATGTCAGTGGCTTTTAGGCGGTCTAAAAACTCCGACACCAGGGTTGGCCACTAACCTGCTACCTGCTCAAACTTACTTATTTCTTTGAAAATATTTTACGATACCAAACAATCAATATTGAGTACTAGCAGCGCCCCGCGGTTTTACCCGCGTTGTGCCCGTTCCCGTGGGAATTTCGGGATAAAATGTAGCCTATAGCCTTCCTCGATAAATAGACTATCTAACAGTGAAAGAATTATTCAAATCGGTTCAGTAGTTTCTGAGATTAGCGCGTTTAAACAAACAAACAAACAAACAAAACAAACTCTTCAGCTTTATAATATTAGTATAGATCATAACATAAGTAGGTATTTACTATTATACATTTTACTTCTATTTACTTAATACTGATCTAACATTAATCTGATTTACCACATTATATGTACTTAATCATTCATTGGTGCCAAGGTGAACATGTTAGTGTCAACTCGAGAGTGATTTGCTTAATGTATGCTTAATTAAACTTAATGGGGTTTTCATCTTTATTATTTTTATTCCTTTACTTTTATTCATTTATTTGTAGCGAATTAATTTGCATCTTGTTAACATTGAAGTATGTTGTAATTGTTTGAAACTTTTTGTTTTATAATAATTTGGTATTTTAGTTTAGTTTAACCTATTTATTTATTAATAATATTATCATCTTTTGTTTGTCAAGGAAATACCTACTTAGGTTAGTTAGGTATCTCCTCTGGAATATCTTGAAAGTAAAGTTATTGTTACCTGATGCAATTAAACTAGACTAGTTTTCTATTTAATTAAAAAATCATCTTTTGTGTATTTAGGATAGCTTTCGACTGTTAAATTTATTTAAAGTTTAGTTATTTAATCCTAATGTATGTAATAATTAAAATATATTCAAAGCTGTCTTGGGTAAATAACCTGGTATGTGGTCACCATTATATTAACTTTGAACGTCATATTGTTTCAAGACCATCTGTTCTTAAAGAATGCAAGATTAAAAGGAATATTTATTTGTAGTGATTAGCTGTTGATTTCAGCTTTGCCCGCATATTTGTAAAAGTAGGAAGATACATAATAATAGAAATGACACAACTATTATTTCAGTTGGAAAATCTTACTTGCTTGACTATAAATTGATTACATTTTTGTTGGAATGTCATTGTTTGTTAATGACAGTTTTAGAGTGATATTAGCATTATGGTTATGTTCATAGTTTCAAAACCTTAAAAATATTTATTATTTAACCATAAAACATTTACAAGCAAACCTTTTATTTTAAAGTAATATTATTCCTAAAACAATTTAGTTCATATTATTCGCATTTTGTTATTTCTACATAGTACTTAATACCTATAGTCTTACTTAATGTTTACAATACAAAGTTGATCATTCCAAGAACTCTACAGTTAACAGTTGCAGTAACCAGCTACCAGGCTACCAATAAGGTTTATCTCCGTCTTAACATGATGCATATTCATTGTAATACACAACCATAACTTCATCATGTCCTTTTATGATGACAAGGATACACCATAAACAGTCATTTCATTAAATTTTAATGTCCTCAATTATCGTGCTATTACATATTTTATGGTTTCATACATATAACTTTAACTTTACCTGACAAGACATTACCTTTACAAGTTAGTACACTATTTATTGACTAAAGTTAGTCTAGCCTATTTTCAATTAATGTTATGAATAGATTAACTAGAGCTACAGATGATGCATTCACCCGGGCTAAATTTCGTTAACTGCTGTCAAGTATCACCTCTAATTCCTACTTCTAAGGGCTCTTACAAATTAAGCATTTTCAGTTGTCTTACTCCAAGGGTTTTGGATTTGGAACAAAAAAATGAACACCCATGCGCGCGAATGACTGCATACTGAGCCGGATGAGTAAAAAGCTTTAATTGAAACAGCCCTAAATCTTAATACATAGTTTTTAAATATTTTAAACTATGTAAATTGGTGTTATACTTTTGCCACATATCTTACATGACTAAAGATTCATTCAACGCATTATGTTCAAAAAATGCATATGACTTTTTCTGTGCAATGTCATAAAAATTGTGTCTTTATCTTTTGATAAAAAATTTACATAGCATAGAGATTACACTATCAGTCATCCAAATTCCAATTGAAGTTCATGATCATTACTTTTGATAACAGAAAGTACGCTTTCATTTATAAAACAATGGAAAGAGTTATAATGGTTATGTCATGCATATTAGTTATAATATAATCATTGGAAAAGTAAAAGGAAAAATATTAGCCTCATGTATGTAGCAGCGCCCCGCGGATTTACCCGCTTTGCCGGGTGCAAAGCGGGTAAATTCCCGTAAGGATTTTGGGATAAAACATAGCCTATAAACTTCCTCTTGAGTATAGCTACCTAATACAAAAATAATTATTCGAATCGTACTTTTAATTCCCGATATTAGACCGAACATACAAACATTACAAATTTTACCTCTTAAATTATTATTAGAGACAATAATCATTTTGATTG
This sequence comes from Cyclophora albipunctata, assembly GCA_963082685.1. Taxonomy (NCBI): domain Eukaryota; kingdom Metazoa; phylum Arthropoda; class Insecta; order Lepidoptera; family Geometridae; genus Cyclophora; species Cyclophora albipunctata. The sequence goes on along the minus strand of OY720121.1, from coordinate 7,704,725 downwards.
AAACGAAAACAACCTCATGAATCAATCTACTCTGTGATGGTAATCTCTGAAACTAAACAGGCAGACTTTTGCTGTCAAATAGTACTCGTAACTTGAAGTTTTTAATACAAATAAAACCATAGTTCACATTAATATCAACAACTTATTCCATCAACCATTACTTTCCTCCCTTAATGTCCTAAAACATTAGCGCCCCAAGCTCCTGTAATAAAACCTCAATATTGTTATAGTATTACCATGACATCAGTTAGTTTATTAAATCACTTTGCATTTTGTACGTAGATGACGCGTCCCGGTGACGCACCAGTCGTAGATTAATATTTAGTTGGTCGGGTCAAGTCTCTTGCGAACTTATCAGTTTGAATAACTGACGAGACGTCTGCGCGAATGTTTGGATGCTCTTGTTTCATATATGTAACTATACGGGCATGCTTCAATGATTCTCTAGTGAATAGGCCGAGTCTATAGTCTAGATTTCTAGATTCTGGTGGTCTGGTATAAAGGCCAACAGTGTATTGTGCAAGTTTGCATAAATAACGTGAATTTTAACTACTACGAGTATGCTTCGTATCCATCAATAATATCAAACGTAGCTTAGCCTTATAGTGCTAATGAAGACAATTTTAAACTTGAATTTTTATACTTTTGCTTATCTTAGTTTTTTTAAATCCTTGAATATCGTACCATAACCATTATTCGTACCATAACCACCCTTACTTTGCCATAACCATAAACACATCAATTAGTTTGAAAAAAGTGTCGGATCAGACATTCTATACCTATATATTTGTTCACTAAATGATAAGTACCGTTTACCCAACGTAAATTCACTTGACAAGTACCGACTTATTTTGATCCAACGTAATGTTCTATTTACATGTCCGTAAAACTTTATGACGATCAATTCTTTTCATGTTTGCATTTGTATTTTATCCCCATTGTTTGGAGATTTACCTACAGAATAGCAGCCGTAGTAATCTAATGCATATCACTTGTAAATACCGACGTACAGTCATGGCATTAGGTACAAGTTAACGTAATCTTGGATAGGCGTGGTTGAATAATTACTACGGGTTTCGTTACGACTCAATAACTGCACAAGTACATGTACAATCGCTCGTGTTGATAGCAAGCCAAACGTTCGGAAACCGTAGCAGCGTGCGGCACTAAAACATATGCATGATATTATTCTTATGGCATTTCAGGTTTTTGTATAAACTTTAAGGGCCAAATTAATTAACGCGTACGTTTAAGCTAACAAATGGTTTGTCACTTTCTGACATATGCAATTTTCCGAAGAGCAAAAGAGACAAAACACAGTATAACAGTGTTTTTGTTACACCGCATTTATCAGTAAGGCGGTAAGAGTGCGTTTCCAAAGTAGAACGGAGCTGTATGAAAATATTTTCGAAGGCGTTGTGATGGTTAGTGGGACTCCGCACCGCTCCTCTCAGTTTGTATGGACACACACTCGGACCACGTCAAAATTTTAAAGACTTGACGGCCCTCTCAAACGATATTTAAATGAAGTTACGCCATTTGTATATCGTTTGAGTTTAAGTTAGTTTTGTAGCATTATCAGAATCACATTCCAATCTTATAATTATTATTAAATAAAAATAGGTGACCGCCATTTTGACCTAGAGTACTCTTCTAAAATAACAACTAGAAGTAATTTACCTATATGGTATACTGTACCTCTTGTATTCCTTTGTATAGCACAGTATGTATACCAATTACACCACAGAGAACTTAGAATTCGTTACGGCGCTTGCTGATCATAGTAAATAACTTGTTTTAAACTAATATAAGAAAACTAGCAGGGCCCCGCGGTTTTACCCGCGTTGTGCCCGTTCCCGTGGGATTTTTATACATATAAACCTTCCTCTTGAATTTCTCAATCTATTTTTAAAAAACCGCGTCAAAATCCGTTGCGTAGTTTTAAAGATCTAAGCGTACATAGGGACAGACAGCGGAAAGCGAATTTGTTTTATACATACCTACTATGTAGTGATACCACTGACAATAAGATCTTAGTTTTTTATTAGGTACTACATGATTTTAAACGCTGTACCAATAGCCTTACTTTGTAACATTAATAGTCAGGTTGTGTTATTATCGCAATATTAAAAGTTATTGCTTATTTATCTCCGAGCATTTGTATTCACTTCGACTCGGTATTGTCTTAAGGAAGCTTCATGTTTTGAAATATCCTTGAAAATAGTTTGAATTATCTAAGGGCTCTTTAAATTTGAGCGTTTTAAGCCGTCCTGCTGAACATTGAATATCTTTACACTCGGACGAAGGCGCAGTACTGCAAGTATATGTAGCAAAAAACGGAAAAGTTTAAGGCTTAAATTGAAACAGCCTTTCACCTCTTGTTTGTTCTATGCGTGTTCTCTACAATGGCCTTTCATCTTAATCTTGAATAAAATTCGATAACATCGTTTGACCTTACGCATAGGCGTTCCATCACGAATGTCGAGCCAAGTCTTACGACTAGATTGAAATACTAAGTAGGCCTACATAGAGGTCACGACCAGAATGTCAGTAAAGTCTAAAGTGACGTAGTATTTCCGTAGGGCGTTTGGGATAAATATACTATACTCTACTAATATTATAAAGAGGCAAAACTTGTAAGTTTGTTTGTTTGTTTGTATGTTCGAGCTAATCTCAGGAATTACCAATCCACATTCAACGGGAAGGTTATAGGCTATTTTTCATCGAAAAATTCCCAGGGGAACGGGCACAACGCGGGTAAAACCGCGGGTCACTGCTAGTAGCTTATAATATGAAACGCAACCTAGTAGTAGCAAGTAGTTAAAGACAAAAAGTGGCCTCTTTAATGTTATTAAATTAAATGTCCCCTTGAACGCTTCTTTTAAACAAAACTCAAACGTAATACAATGTAAATACAATTTTTGTTTAATAATCGCGTAATCATGTGCTCCAAATGTAAATTAATTAAATGACTCATAAAACAGGTGTCATTTATTGTTATTTAATTGAAATTCAACTTAAGTCTACCGTAATTAACAAACTTTTAACTAAATGAAAATCAAAGTTTCGCTATTACATACAATGTAATCGAGAACGTACATATGTAAGTGAAAGTTTACTGCATCAACTAAATTACTAATTAACAATAACTTTTGAGTTAAACTACCAAAACAGATGCAATATCGTTAACGAACCTCTATCGCCAAGCGAATAACTTAAATCTTTTACAATACGTCATACAATTTAAATAAATTGTTAACCTATGTATATAATTGTCCATTTAAATATTTACCTTTTTCTGCGTCTGGCTGTGGCTTCGTAGCTCCTAAGCGAATGGACCGATTTTAATTTAGTTCTTAGCTACGACGAAATAAAAAATCTAGGGTTATACATAATTTTTGGGTTTATTTATATCTAACTTGAATCATCATTGGTTTAGTTTAAATTAAATACTTGTCACCCAGTGTTGGTATTATTGTGCTTTTATCAGAACGAAAATATTAAAACAAAACTTTGCAACTCCTAATCCCAATACCATGTAGCGTATCTAAGAACAGTATTTGTCAAGTTTCCTTTCGACCAAAATAAACTGAAATAAATTGGACTACCCATTTCATTGCAACGAAGTACAGACAGACACACGTTAAACTTTCAACAACACTAATACGACCCCTTTATGCATTAGAATTAAATTAGTTATTCTAGTCTTGAACGTCTAGAGACAAATCTAACTCTACATACAGACATATCTCCTTCTATATTGGTTGTTTATAAAACACTTCTCCTCAAACATCGCTACTTTGATAGCCTGTTTTACTACAGTTTAATTTAACAACCTGAATCATGCTACAGCGATGCGAGAACAAAACTGCTAATAAAAGCAAAATTGAGGTACTATTAATAAAACTCATATAGACAGAGAAGCGCTCCTAGCGGTGCTTGACTAATTGATAAAACATCGGTGCGACGTCACTCTGTGTTTACATTTTGCAGCTGATGGGCGGAATGAGTGAGAGTTGATAGAACTCCTACACGAAATAGAGATGCTATTAGAGTTATGCGACGGGTTTCCGATCGGGTTTTTTAAAAACTACAGTGTTTATATATATTATTCTTGGATTATAATTTGTAAAAATTTAGACATTCCTGTATAATAATTTGTCCAAAAAGTGATAATACTTACAAAAACTCACTTACATACTTCTAATTAATTTTCAATTGACGTACGGCAGTAAATGTATGAATACATTAAATGCCCTATTAACAAAGACGTCTTTGAGTACGGTAGTAAGAGAGAGCTGGAGGTTAACCCTATACTGACCATGCTAAGGCAAATATTCCAAGATAGTATTTCTACTACGAAGTTCCTAACCTGTTTTCTGTCATTTAACGAATGTACATGGAATGATGGAAAGCCTTATTTCTCGCCAGAGAACATATATTTTTTAATTTATTTGAGTTATGTTTTACTGATGTTATAGTCTTGGGTGGTAATGTTATTAGGTACATCTGTGTTTAATTATTGATTCATGTAACAACTTCCACATTGGAGCTATGTTTATAATCTGAAATGACACACACCACACATGGTATTTTGATTCAAGTAATTTCCCAAGGGCGAATAGAAATACGCAAGTTTCTTACTTACTATGATATTACTTTTTATTTATTTACCTGTTACTCTAAGTTTTTATACTATGTATTCTTTTAGCAATTTCCAACTGCCTTTACGCACCGCGATAAAACAATAGTAGGTAAATAAATAATAATGTTTTCACATTCATATCATATTCGTAATTGTATTAGAAATATGAATTCATTATTGTCACATACAAGTTATATAAAACTAGAAGCGCCCCGCGGTTTTACCCGCGTTGTGCCCGTTCCCGTGGGAATTTCGGTTTTTTTTATACTTATAAACTTTCCTCTTGAATCACTCTATCAATTAAAAAAAATGCATCAAAATCCGTTGCGTAGTTTTAAGATCTATGCACACATAGGGACAGACAGCAGAAAGCGACTTTGTTTTATAGAATGTAGTGATTTCTTGTATGACACAAGTTATTCAGATAACACACGGTTTTCTTTACCCTTATAATTATCAAGATCGTAATTATCAAGATTACGGAAACCCTTATAATTATCAAGATCGTAAATTAATGTTCCTAAATTAATATAGTTACTATCATGTTAAACTAACCGATAACGCAAGAGCGATTTGTGAAATATTGGAAATCTTTTCCGTTTTGGTGCAAGGCGAGGAAACTACACTCATGACATGGTTTCCGCTCTTGTTCATCGACCTAATGTATTTGTGTTTCAGTTTCATTTTTAGGGTTCCGTAGCCAAATGGCAAAAACGGAACCCTTATAGATTCGTCATGTCTGTCTGTCCGTCTGTCCGTATGTCACAGCCTTTTTTCTCCGAAACTATAAGAGCTATGTTGTTGAAACTTAGTGTGTAGATGTATTCTGTGAACCGCATTAATATTTTCACACTAAAATAGAAAAAAAATAAAATTTTAGGGGGGTCTCCCATACTTAGAAATGAAAAAAAAATTTTTTTTTTCATCAAACCCATACGTGTGGGGTATCTATGGATAGGTCTTCAAAAATGGTATTGAGGTTTCTAATATCATTTTTTTCTAAACTGAATAGTTTGCGCGAGAGACTCTTCCAAAGTGGTAAAATGTGTGTCCCCCCCCCTGTAACTTCTAAAATAAGAGAATGATAAAACTAAAAAAAATATATGATGTACATAACAATGTAATCTAACACCGAAAATTGGTTTGAACGAGGTCTAGTTAGTAGTTTTTTTTTTACGACATAAATCGTAAACAACTTCTTTATTATGTTACTCGCTGCTACGGAACCCTTCATGGGCGAGTCCGACTCGCACTTGGCCGCTTTTTAAATTAAAACAGTGTTTTACAAACATCCTTACATTTCCTTCTAATATTTTTCAAAATCTTTGTGTTTTGAAGTTTCTTTCTGTAATTAAAGTCATATAATATAATTGTATATAATATAACATTATAATATAATATAATATAACATTCGCTCAATCTTAATATTAGTTCCAATAATAATATTTTCTGTAACTTCGGCATCATTTAATATTGGGCCAACGTCTATGTTAGTCCTTCATAAAATTGACACTAATAAAAAACCATAAACTTATCTTAGCAGTAGCACCATAATATAACTATGTAATATGTTATTAAACATTTTGTTGTGCACAGAAAACTCACGATATAAGCCTACACTACTCTAGCAAGTAGTATCTACATATTGCAACAAGCCTAACATTGCAACACTCCTACCAATATTATAAATGCGAAAGTTTGTGAGGTTGGACGTATGTATGTATGTTGGTTACTCTTTCACGAAACACTACTGGACTGATTTGGTAAAACTTGACAGGAATATAGGTTGTAATACATTTATCCCGAAATTCCCCTCGTGAACGGGTACAACAGAGGTAACACCACGGGGAACGGCTAGTAGGTTCTATTTGTGGTCCAAAAGACCTCTAGTAAACGGTGCACCTAGTCAACCAAACTCAGTAATGTCCGCTAAACATGCACATTACATTTTTGCATCACACCGTGAAGAAATACTATTCATTCATATTTAATCGATATAATATTATTGGATATGATCACACGAATATTTATGCAACTCTAAACACGCAACTGGTCATTTGCATACAAATAATGAAAGGAAAATTATTCGTATTTGACCATGTCGGCGCAGATTTTTTTCAACCTATGTCTTTAGTGTTTGTTATGATGGATGTAGTACAATGTAAGCTACAATTACTCGACTAAACATAATAAATTCTTTATGTCCTTAAGTGCGAACAAATTTATATTAAGGTGGCCAAGAACGTAGCTACACTTCTTAGCGACAGTATATTATTATATTAGGTCTTGATCGAACCTTTTTGTGTCGTAACATGAACTTTTAATGAATTCAGAGTGCGCCAGGACGCCTGTCCCCGTCGGCCATGAAATTAATTCCCGGATGTAATCGGCACTCGAAACATTACGGGAAATAAATATAACTTCAAAGTAAATCATGTTCCAACTACAAAGTGTATGCAAATTATGTTGAGACCGCGGAGTGAATTAAAAACTTGTTGTGAGAAGTGAGCCGCCAGTTATGAAAACCCACTACAACTCCTGATGGCTTCGCTTCCAGCCAACTCTTGATAGTACCGTACAATTACTATTGGTAGACGACATCCAGTTTTATGAACATTGCTCTGACTCTGCAGTTTTCATAACGTGCAAAATAAAAGCAAATTTTGACCGTTTCATTAAGGAATGCAGTTGTGTTGGCTGTTATGCGGTACGGTACGGTTTTCGTGTGTTATTCCTGGTGTGGGAACTGTATTGTGAATCAATGGCGTGGACGTGACCCTGCTTTACGAGGCTGGGTGTGGCGTGACGCCGCTCCAGTACACCGCACGACATCTCCTCATAACTTACTACTACATTTTAATGATAATGGCTGAGATGTATCATAAAATAACGAATGTTTACAGATATTATTAGTAAAGTAAATTGCCAATAAATACCCATTCAATTAGTAACATTATCTGCACAACGTAAATAGAAAATCCTTTACGTAACTTTGAGAAAAATAACATTATTTTATTTCAAGGAATTGTAATGTCTACATTTCTCTCTTATATTTAAGTATTACAAAGGTATTTTTCGAATTAAACTCGCCTTCCCTCGAATCGTACTGCGAATTTTATGAAAAAGCATGAGAGAAAAAAGTTTTATGTAGGTGTCAAAGTATCTCCGTGGGCGTTGAGACTGGCCTGGAAAAGACTAGCCAGGCTGCAAACTGCAAACGAACTCGCTGTTAAACTAGAATAGGTACTTTATTTTTATCCAAGATTTTTGTTCACAACAAACAAAGCAACCTCCGTCCTATCACTTGTCCGCAATGTTGTTTATGAATTTACTTACTCTTGACTCATCGATCTAATTCTGTCTTTAGCACCAAATTGCATATGAGATAAAGTCAAAGTGGTGATCTGAAACTAATTCATACCGAGTCAGTTCTCGGCAGTCAAATCATCGTAATGGGCCCACTTCCGCCCTTAACATCAAAGAGTGTATGTTTTGAACGGCCTTTATCTCATAAATATCATCGATGCCATAATCAAATTGGTCGTGAGGTTACGTTACGTGCGCGGTGCGATGCGAGTGCGACCTCAGTCACCTAATTCACGTTTCCGCTGCGCCCTTCTGTGGAAGTTTGATCGAATTTATCTGTAAGCTCAATCCATTAGTGGGCCCTCGTGTGATAACGACGAGTTGTCAGCGCGCGGGCCGGCGCGGCGGCGCACGGCGCTCGCTCTTACTTCCCATTAGATAAACTTGTCCGGTCCACAGCGCGCGTTTCTGTTCACTCCGCGCTCGTAATAACGCGCGCAGTTCTCGGCTGGGCGCGCTGGTACTCAGTGGTGTAGTCGCAGCTGCAGCTCCGGTGGTGCACTGTGCACTCCAGCCTCCTAACGAGTTTCGCTCCCCGAACAAACCGGCCGTGATTAATCGAGTGCGCCTCGGGCCTCGCGCCCACTGAATCATTCACATCGCAACGATACCTAGTTCGATTGTTAATTGACAATAAACTTTATTTAACATTTGTTGCGTGTGGCCAATAACCGCTGTGCAGTGCATTCAAAACATTTTGATTGACAGTGACGTGTTTTCATTGTGGATTTAATTAATTCAAATAAAGGTGCACCTCTCGAAGGAGTAGAAAGTCCAGATTTTGGTACGAAGTTGTTTTGTTTACATTATGATTACGATGTAAATATACATCTAGTGTGGTACAATTGATACATCGATAGGTTGAATGACAAGCTCGTATACAAAGCAACGTAGTAAGCTGTTCAATTATGTATGTATACTTAGTTGTGTTTGTTTACTCAACAACCATACAAGATTATGTGTAGAGTGTGGGCAGAATAAGCTAGTTTACTTGGAAAACAAAAACAATATTCTGCGCCCTTTTGAGATGAACTAAACTCGGCGTAGAGCAAAGCCTGGGGATAATAGTTATTGAATTTGTATAACTTATAGATCTAAAGATCGAATAGGTTAGTAGCCCTGGCAGTAAACGTATCTGAGTAAAACGTGTTTTAATTAACATTAATTAATGTTAATCATTATACTCTACTGGAGTACAGTGTAAATAAAACCACGCAATCGATAGTGATTCATGGTGTGTTAAAGTGCAGTATTAACCAAATAAAACGTGTGTTGTTGTACAGGTTGAGGCGGGAGACGTTTTGCTCAAGGTTAATGGGACTGATGTAAACCGGTTCACTACCCGAGAAGGTAAGGAATTTGCCATTTATCACGCACATGCCACTTTATCTACGAAACATTCTCAACTTGCAGATAAGTGGCGCACTAATTAAAATGTTGGTTAATGTGACTAAGTGTAAATAGATGCGCACTGTGATTGTTGTGTGTTGGCGGTTGGAGACGCCCTTAGTGGCGGTAGTGCGACGTGCGGGCGGGAGCTTTACGCACCACCGGGTGATCGCACTCGGCACCTCTCCATGGAGCATGATGGTCCACCCACTCGGCGCCTGCACTGTCCACGACCGTTATCTCGCAACGTATTACCACTAATACAATGATCGCGTTATGGCCGCCCTTCGGCCGCGTGCCACCCGGCACGCAACATCGCAATTCACATTTCACACTCATATTGTACTTTATGCCAGCTCACTCAATAACGAAACTATTTTAATAGACCCGCCTAAGAATTTATATACATACATAAATAAATCATACTCGACCGTACGATCAGGCATTCGGACGACCTTTAACTAATGTTAATTGCTGTAAAAGGGAAATATCAAATACTATTTGGATTGTTGCAGTTTTAAAATGCTTGCGACTATCGTCGGACCCCGTCACTCTAAGACTGAGAAAGGGTGAGTGTGTCAATACAATACAAGTAATTGTAATGATGTTTGGTCCGCTGTGCGGGCTGCGGGCGTCTGTAATGATCAGCAACCAATAAAATTCATGTATCCCCGTGTGGTTAGTTCGAGTGAGCCGCTGCAAATAAGAGTTGCGGTGTGCGATGTAATATCACGGGGGCTCTCGGGATCTGGCCCGGGATGAACCTCACTCCGACTGGCTTTGTTCCCTTAATAATGTAGCTTACCGTTGTTTCTTGTACAGCTTGTTTGATTATTATTTTTCTCATGTTTTCCTTCAGCACATTCATTCAACACACATTCCCCCTCGACCTTGGTCGTCGGTGGTACTAATAATTAATTTCCTGTGTAATTTTATTGGAAAACAAATCACTTTTTAAACTAACCAATCTTAATTGTAGTGACACGTGGAGGTTTGTTTTATAAATAGAACTTATTACGTAGTTCATTATGTAGGAGTAGAGTGTACGCTTTGTGTTGGGATGTTAACCCTTAATATATAGTGAGACTGATCCCTGTTAGCTTAGTGGATGTATTATATTGCTATTAATATCGTCTGATAAGTTATCTGTTGGCTATAATGGACTGTCTGACATGTGGTATGATGTTTCAGACCCGCAGATAAAGGCGAACGTAAGGCGGTACATAAGCGCGGCAGCTGAGCGGCGAACCATTGCACCCAGGAAGAACAGCCACGAGAAGTGAGTCCGTACTGTTAGTCATACATTTATTACTTAGAAAAATACGTAGTATTATGTTTACCACATAATGTCCTTAACCACTTCACGTAAAATACAGGTAGGTATCGACTTGAGATCCCACTTCTGCGCCAGGCGCGAAAGCCTCTCGCTGAAGTTGGCAGTATCGGTTTCACAGTACCTACTTCGGTAAAATAATATAATTCATAACGATCTATACGTACTTCATATGTATTTAAAAGAATTTTAAAATATGTATTTTATGCTAATCACCGGAACTACCGGACCAGATTAAAAAAACGCTTATTGCGTGAAACCAGTTTATTGAGGAAATATTCAAATAGATTGCTGCTAACGACATGATGTCATATTGTACAATGCTGTACATCTATCTTCACTACATAGTATAAAACAAAGTCGCTATTTTTGTCTGTTTGTTTGTCTGTATGCTTAAATCTTTAAAATTACACAACGGATTTTGATGCGGTTTTTTGTAATAGGTAGAGTGATTCAAGAGGAAGGTTTTTATGTAAAAAAATTCCCGAAATTCCCACGGGAACGGGCACAACCCGGGTAAAACCGCGGGGCGCTGCCAGTTACTAATATAATAAAGCTGTAGAGTTTGATTTGATGTTTGTTTGAACAAGCTTATCTCGGAAACTACCAGTCCTATTCGAATAATTATTTTTCTATTAGATTCAGCCACTTTCAAGTTCAAGGTCAATTTCAATAGGCTTAAGTCCCACGGGAACAGGTACAACCCGGGTAAATCAGCGGGGCACGGCTGGTTATCTTTATATAATGAGTCTTTTCAGTTTTTGCACTCACTTCGCGGACAAAGGTCCTGAGTGTCGTTGAAATTTACTTTTGATCGTTCGCTTTCTTTCGCCAAGTACTCAGTGAATTATCTTTCGCCATGCCCGTCGCCACTGCTCTGATAACGTAGTGAAAGCTTTGTTTACTATGCACTATTTTATTGCGTACTGCGTAAATTATGCATTTTTTTATCGTATAGGAATTTCTTTGTGCACTATTTGCGCGGTTTACCTTTGGAATTTGACTAAACTACATGACTTGTAAGGTATATAAGTGAATTGCAATTTATTTAATGTCCTAATGTGTAGATACTAAATCTTAATATAACGACCCTGTTTGGGCTCTGCAAACCTAAAAGATATAAAAAAATATAGTTGTTTATGTAAAATACCTCTTGAATCACTCTATCTATTGAATTAAAACCTCATCAAAATCCGTTACGTAGTTTTAAAGATCTAAGCATACATAGGGACAGACAGCGGAAAGTGACTTTGTTTTATACTATGTAGTTATATATACAATTCTCGTGTCACAATGTTAGTTAACATACTCCTCCGAAACAGCTTGACCTATTTTTATAAAATTTTATAAGCTTTTCAATAGGTCTGAGCATCGGACATCTGTTTTAATACTCTTAAATTTTAAGGGTGGTCCATCCCTTAATTTTTAAATGGTAAATCAACATGTGCTGTCAGCTAGTATAGTATAGAAGTGGAACATTTGACCAGTTAATTTTGCATTCAGCACTTAGCGCATGTTGCCTTTCACTCAACGCACTTAAAGTATGTGTGCGATTGCGCGCGAGTAAAGTCTTAAAGCTATAACATTTCTAATGTGTTTAATGAGTCGGTTATGTAGCTTTGAATTATTATGCGAAGTATGGCCATTCAATTTGTATTTAGTATCACTTTCTATGCGAAGCTTTCTCAATGATATTAAGCTTTAAATGTGGGAACTTAATACAAATATCGGAGGGACTGACTGAACCAACCAAACACTCGATACAAGAACTATGTACTTTATATTTAAATAAGGAACCCGAAAGTTTTCCCGAACTAAGATGCTCCTGCTTATTAGGAACGCGGCAAAAAGTTTTTATAGGTCAGTTTCTATCCTTTACTCTAAAATTACATCCAAAAACTACAAACCAAATATCATAAACACTAAAAATGGAACAAAACATTGTTAGACCATGTCATGCGCCTTTAGGCAGTCATAAAACTCCGACACCAGGGTGAACCACTAACTTAGTCGACCTTAATCACAAATACCACACAACACACACATTCGTACTTACAATAATTGAAAGAAAGATACGAAACAACACATACACTCTTTCACTCCCAATCACTATAGATAGACGTACAAACATACCCTCTCCCTAAAGTACAACCCCACGTCTTGAGCCCCTACACTTTGACAGCTGATTTCCGACACGATAACCGGGACCATATGTTGAGCGTTCCCTCCCTGTAGACACGTCATAGGTTTACTCACCCGCTGTCATCGTGACATTGAAAATACCATTAGTTTACTACGAACATGGGGGTATGTAATTTACTAATAGCGCCTCGCGGTCTTACTCGTTCCTGCGGGAATTTCGGGATAAAATTTATACCATTTTACAACCTAACCTATATTACTGTAAATTTCATCCAAATCCGTTCAGTAGTTTTGAACATAGATCCATCCTCACAAACTTTCGCATTTATAAGCTTTGGAAAAATTGCCGAACACTTTTTTGAAAATTGAGGTCCGGGCCCGCTCTAGTATACGAGTAGGTAAACTGTTATTGAAATTTTCAACCTCCCTTGTCAAAGCTATAGCTACGCCCCTGAATACGATTTTTTTAGTATTGCACCAACACTAGTTCATCAATCGGCAGTGAAGTTAAAACTGCCGATGATTAGTGACAAATAGAAATAAAAATATCAAAGACTAGCAATTCATCCGCCTTCATTTCCCGCCGAGGAATAAAGTTATGCCGCAGGAAAATTGCAAAGTTTATCGCGTTATACTGTACGGAGATTTCTCAGTTTCAGTTTAAAAAAGGTGTTTTCTGTTTAGTTATCATCGTAATTTTGTACAATATTACGTCTGGGATATAAAGTCGCTTACACAATTGAAGTAATCGCTGAATTTGCTGCGATCGCACCGTCGAAATAAGTCTACTATAATGCAGGATCGATGCAGGCACTACTTCGCTTCTAAAAGTATCGGCAGTAGTCCTAAATTGTAGGCCTGGACCGCAGCGGTCGCATATCTCGTATATTTATCGGCGCAGCGTACAATAATTCGTTGCCGAGATAAGCCGCCTGATAGTGGCTTATTGTCACTCCCTATAATAGGATAATAGACTGAGAAACATTTAGGTCTTCGCTATATTGGAGTAAATTCGTATCGTTCAAAATACAATAAAACTTTTATTGTTATCGATGGACCTCGTATTTATTGCTGCCTAAATTGATTCTTAACCTATTTTAGAATCGGTGTTATTAGTAGGAAATACCTTCAAATTGATTAGCTGTACAACGATTTAAATTACCAAAAAGAGTTTTATAAAAAATGCAAGCTATTTAAATGTTTGTCCCTTGAACTTCAGAAGTAGTCAATGTTACAGAAGGTTGTCGATATTGTTCAATTATTAAGTAAACGCTCGGTTTTGTGAAGGTCGAAATCTGTTCAGTAAAGTCTTGGAATTATTTTTAGAAACCGTCTCATTGAGCGAAACTTTATAGTGAGCTTACGCCACAAGACAATAGAATGCTTGTATTCTTTTTTATTACGTACGTACCAATTTGTTGAACATATTTGATGAGTCGTATATTTCTTAGATAAGACGGTATTTTATGTTAGAACTTGGCTCATGTTATGATTCTGGCAAATCGCATGACACCCCTCGGTCAACTGCGAAACTGCCCCTCGAAAATGTGCAATGAGTCATACCATCCTTTGTATAAAGATAAGAGACCCGTGCGAATACAGTTTACGGGTGACGCCCAATATGCAGTAGTGTAAAGTTTTCTGTAAGTTGGGTACTAATCAAATCATTATCTCTCATTCAATCTATTTAACTTTACTGGTCCTAGCAAAGTGTATCTTTAAGTCTTTGAGTCCAACACCCTGAACTGAATATTACAAGATATTCTACTTATCCTTAAATATTTTTAACTGACCTCAAAAAGGAGAAGGTTCTATTTTATTATCATATTTTTTTAAAGTAAATAACGTGATTCCAGGTCGAGTCCGCCATCAAGCAACTCGAACTCAAACAGCAACAGCAACTCTTCAAGCAACTCTTCGTCCAACGGGTCGGGCGTGGCCTCGGGCGAGAGTTGCGAAGCGCTGCTGGACGCGGGGCGGCGGCCGCGCTCCGCACACCCCAAGTTCGAGGCCTACATGATGACGGGGGACCTCATGCTCAACCTGTCCCGCGTCGAACATCCGCACCACAACCACCACGCGCCCACACATAGGACACATTATCATAGGTACCTACGGGGGATCAATACCATGGAAATGATGTCATAGTTATGTAGAGGACAGTGTTATATGTTTGTAGGGATATTGGATAGCCTTCATCATAGGCATGAATATGAGCTATTATCATAGCTATATGGGGATGATTAAGGCGTATTGGCGGGCATATAGGGTGTATTGTAGGAATCGATAGTAGAATGATCTGTTCGATATAGTCACATCGAGAATAACTGCGGGTTGGTGCGCGATGAAGGGCCATGCCTTGGGTAATTATATACTAATCGTTACTCTTTCGTGTTGCAGATACAACTCGACGCCGGCGTCGCCGTCGGAGGCGCGGTGCGGGCGCGCGGAGCTCGCGCAGCGCCACAACTCCTCGCCCGACACCGGGCTCACCGGCGACCACGCCAACAAACTGTACGTCACACATCTTGTAATCTACTTTATCGTCCATCGTAGTCCCAAGTACCGGTGACGATTTTCTTACTGATACTTATACATATGGGGATATGCATACTTTTTAACACGTATCTCCATATCGCACAATATAACACAAGATCTGTGCAAGAAATCGTTTGGACTGGTAACAAACTCAGGATGAAATTTCAGACTTTATGGCGATGCTAACTTTTAAATATCATCTTTATTAAATTACTAGCCCCGCCCCGCGGTGTTACCCGCGTTGTAATGGTTCTCGGAGGAATTTCGGGAAAATGTGGCCCATGTGTTATTCTGATGTATAACCTATATTACTGTAAAGTTTCATCCAAATCCGTCCAGTAGTTTTTAATTGAAAGAGCAACAAACATACATCCATCCGTCTCAAACTTTCGCATTTATAATATTAGTAGGAAGTAGGATTATCTTATTATTACTAGAAACATCAAAAATCTGATCCGATATCTAATATTGCTTAAGTTAAGGCAGGCATTTAGTAATATTTGAATGAATGAGGAGTGTCACCGTTGTGATGTCGCAGCTTCACGTCGCAGCCGGCGTCCCCTGGCGGCGCGGGCGAGCGCTGCGCGCGCGCGCACCTCTCCGTGCGCACCTCGCGCTCCGAGGACCATCTGCAGGTGTGCACACGCCTGAAATACGCTTTACAATTATAAACAGTGCAGCTCAATAAAATACCACTATTAAAATATAATACATAATGACATAAGTGAGCTGAACATGATATAATAACAATGGTCTCACTATGTACGGAATGGAGGAATATTCGAAGCGTTTTTGATTTCCATCAACGCACCGTATTTGTCATATCATTACAACATCGTTCATACTAGTGCTAAGGCAGGCTCGCTTATAAACATGCCCAAAATATCCCACGAAATCCTAGTACATCCAGCCCATATGTCCAGTGGTTGGCGCGTAGGAGTGTGCAGTGTAGTGGTTGAAGTTTCAGAAGGAGTCGTCGCTGTTCGCGGTGGCGGTGGACATGGAGGAGGACGTGACGTCGTCGCTCAACGCGCTGCTGGACGCGCGCCCCGACGCGGCCGACGCCGACGCGGCCGAGCGCGACCGGTACCCACACATTACATACACAAAACGGCTGGACCGATTTTTACTAAACATAGCTAATACTAAAACTAAAAAAATACTAACTGGCTTTCGAATCCGTTTGAGACCTACGGTGCTATAGACGCTCTCACACGGGCATCGACATCAAACTCTTCGTTTACG
Organism: Cyclophora albipunctata; assembly: GCA_963082685.1. Lineage (NCBI taxonomy): Eukaryota > Metazoa > Arthropoda > Insecta > Lepidoptera > Geometridae > Cyclophora > Cyclophora albipunctata. Next base: position 7,688,067 of record OY720121.1, on the reverse strand, counting down.
AGGGTTAAAACAAATACATTCAGAAGACTACCTGCGAACTACGATATGAAACAAGCGGACGCACACATAGATGCACGCTATATGAGTTTCGAAAGGTGTCAAGCTAATGCCAGTAAAGATTTGCTATTTAGATATGTTTTGTGTCAGTCACGTTTGATCCATCAGTGTCATCAATTACCCAGAATCGCAGGATACGCAGATCCAATAATTGGGTTACAGGGGATGTAATTTTAACTTGATCTACTTATCATCCAGTTATTTTTTAGATAAAATAGCAGTCGGAGGGTACAGATGTACCCATTATATTCCTTGATAGTTGTTAACTAATGTGTGATGTCCCGGGCAGCATCGTGTGGACGTACAACGCGCCCGTCTCGTGCGCGTCGGAGCGCGCGCCCTGCAACGGCTCGCACACCTCCAACTCCACCTCCATCTCCGACGGCATGTCGCAGAGGTGAGACACACCCTACACATAGGAAACAATTATAAGTACAAGAGCACAGCATCTTTGTTCAAAGGGGTTTGAAACTTCTGCTTATGTTTGGGAGTTCGGACCTCAATTGTGAATAAAGTGTTGCATTTTTTGCTACTTTGCTACAATCCAAATAGTAGAGAAATATTAGTAAATATTAAGTACTTTTTTGGTCCAATTCAATATTTTGGCTAATTGGGCCCGGAAATGACCCATTTCGTCAACCCATTTGACCCATTTCTCCCTAAGAACATATCAATATGTTTACCAGGTCATCGTCCCCACTGTCGCCGCCGTCGCCTTCGTCGTCGCTGCTGTCGTCGCGCGCGTCGCCGCCGCGCCCGCTCGCGTTGCATCACCGACCTATTAACGGTACACACACAATAAAAATAAATTAATGACTAGTGATGCAACCAATATGTAGTATATGCCTTAGCAGAACACCGATTAGTTGCCAACTATTAACGATCGCCGATCGTCGTCTGTAATCGGTCACGTGATCGTCACGTGTTCACTGAGCGAATGATTGATCGGCGAATGTGTGGATGCTATTATGATATCGTCACAAAGTCGGACGTCATACGACTAACAATCATTGCCGATAGTGAAGAGTAGGCTTTAAACACATTTCTCATGTCCACTTACAGGTGACATGAGTTTATCAGAAGCCGTATCAAACATATCCAGTCCCGACTACCAAGATCAGGACGATATGTTCGAAACGGGACGCGAATGTCCACGTATGGAACTCAGCGACCCCTCCGACAGCGACTCAACTATACTTGTCTCCGAACCGTGTCACAAGCGAGCCAAATCCAACTCATCTTACTCAAACGAACACGGCAGCGACCTGACACTCAACGGAGAACACAACAATGAGTATAGAATAGTGATACAAGTGAAAGGACCGGACAAACAGAATGCGAACTCGAATTCGAACAGCGAACATGTAAATAATAATAATAACAGTAATTACACGCAGAGTGTGAAGGAGAATGGGCACAATTCACCGGAGAATCAGGGATATCAGGTTTGTGTTTTAGTTTACTGAATATTGGATTTATCAAAGCACCCATATTGCGACCTCTATGTCAATAAATTCCTTAAGGTCTCTTTATCTCTAGCTAGACCAAAGTTTATGAATGTTCAGCAGTTCGTGTAATATTATCTTTATAGAATATTCTGTATTTTGTTAACAAAGGGACCACATCAGTTTTTATTTGAACTATGGTAAGAAAAAATAGGTAATATCATATCGACAGCCTTTAGATTAGGAAGTGTATTGTTATACCGATTTAAAAAAATAGAAGGTTCAATCTTAAGTTTTGAATACCTATATCTATACTAGCTATGCCCTGCGGTTTCACCCGCATTTATTCAGTCAATGCCTACCGTTTAAACCTTCCTTGGATTACGACAAACATTTCAAAACCAAAATCAGCTAAATCGGTCCAGCCATTCTTGAGTTTTAGCGAGACTAATGAACCACGAATGACTTTTATATATATAGATAATGATAATGAATATGTATGATCTGTTCCCCAGGAGCTGTGCAGCGTGTCGGAGACGGGGTCGGAGTCGGGGTCGGACGGCGACTCGCTGCACTCGTTCCACTACAGCCCCAAGGCCGTGGACATGCCGTCGGCCGAGCGGCTCGCCAAGCGCCTCTACCACCTCGACGGGTTCAAGAAGTCCGACGTCTCCAGGCATTTGAGCAAAAAGTTTGTACTTCTTACATTTATGTAGTGCTTGGGCAGTTGTTTGATGAAACGACGTTAATTCATCGTGATTGTGAAACAACTTGCAGCCTACTTAGATGGGTGGCTCATAGTGGTATTTTAATCGGAGCGCTACCGTGCTTTGGATGGCACACTAAATTATCGTTTCCAGTTGTTGCAATTGGGTATTTGAATGTTTTTTTTTTATTCTTCCTATTAACTTATCTTGTTATCACTTGTAAGAAACTAAAAGCCGTTTTTTTATATCGTTATTATTTCGAGAGTTACAAGCGGTCAAAGTTGCTGATTAGACAGAGACAGCACTACTACTAGTGTGACGTCACAATGTTAGAGCGCCATAGACGTCGCATACAAAAAATCGTTTTGCAAGAAAGGGACAGCATCAGACAGGAGAGAATATTTCAGAGTTTATAATTTCTTTATTTATTAAACGATTTTGATTCTGATTTAAGTTTTGATCATAATTTTAGTTATTTTACTAATTTCATCTCTCAAATTCAAATTCAAAAAAAATTCAAATACCCAATCGGAGGCTTGGTCGAAGTCATAGTCATAGGTCATAGAATGCAATTAAATTCTGTGACCACGTCTTGAGTAAAAGAAGAAAGAAATTCTACTTAAGAGAATTAATTCTGCGTATATCTCAATAACAACCCTATGTAGCTATAAAGTATAGTCATCTGTAACAAAATTGCCATACCATCTATAAATAGAACACAACACAACATGTCTTTGTGACTGAAATAAATGATTGCTTGGTGGACAGCAACGAGTTCTCGCGCGCGGTGGCGGAGGAGTACGTGCGGCACTTCTCGTTCGGCGGCTGCTCGCTGGACGGCGCGCTGCGCTCGTTCCTGGCTCGGTTCGCGCTCTCGGGCGAGACGCAGGAGCGCGAGCGCGTGCTCGTGCACTTCTCGCGCCGCTACCTCGAGTGCAACCCGCACACATTCAACTCGCAAGGTAACTTATGATTGTATTCTATAGAGTCATCTCTGTTGTGAAATTTTACTCAGTTGTAAATATGAAACATGTTTTTTTTTGTTGATAATCAGTTTAAAACATAGATTTTCTTTACCCTAATTATTTAAAGTGAACTTCGTATAAAGCATTTTTTTATAAACGGACGAAGTTAACTTGCAATATTGAAAGTCAAACATGAAATCCTTCTTCATCCACATTAATACAGGCTATAGGCTTAATTTGAATAAGTGAATTTTACCAACCATCCGCATGTGAACGAATTAGCTGATATTAATATATATTTGTACCCGATTACTCTGCTTCCTTGTGTGAATGAATATACCTAATACGTACACGCCCGGGCCGCAGACGCGGTGCACACGCTGACGTGCGCCATCATGCTGCTGAACTCGGACCTGCACGCGGCGGCGGGCGCGGCCGCGTTCCGCCGCATGTCGTGCGCCGAGTTCGTGGACAACCTCGCCGACCTCAACGACGGAGACAACTTCCCGCGCGACACGCTCAAGGCGCTCTACCACGCCATCCGCCAGCACCCGCTGCAGTGGGCGCTGTGAGTCTTTACCCGCTTTCCAGTTTTCTATTGAGAATAGTAGTGGCTTATTTTGCTTGTATTGTACCCTTTATGTTGGAATTTGTTGTGATGAAATGTTTGTATGTAACTCTGATGTATATGGTTCTTGAAAAGTTGCGTTAAAATCTGGCCTGCATTTTGTGTCCGAATGTTAACATCGATCTATCCGCGCAAACTTTTGCATTTAAATCTGGTTATTTTAAACAAAATACCTGCGCTAAGAACACACATTTCAACAACTGAAAACAGTGTGCAAAACATCGTGCACGTCGCCCTAACTTCAATCATTGTAGATGATTTTATTTGTGCCAATTAAAACAGACCAAATGACATGACCACAATATGTTTCCCCACCCCAGCGACAGCGAGGCGGGCGGCGCGGCGGGCGCGGCGGGCGCGGCGCGCGGCGCGGCGGGCGCGGCCAACCCGTTCCTCGACGTGCCGGACCAGGCGCGCGCCGTCGAGTACAAGAAGGGCTACGTCATGCGCAAGTGCTGCGTCGACGCCAACTCCAAGAAAAGTACGTACCGACACGCGGTCTCATTCGCAGCGGTAGTGGGTGGGATAATGATGTTAATGAGTCAGGTTAGGTTTTCTATCCTGAGGCCTCTACACACTAAACCCGCCAAGGTCAGCCAAAGGCCAGCGTTAGGCCGGCGGCATTAGGACGTTGTGAGCCGAAACCTTTACCGTTCCCTACGTTACGAAAGCCGACGGGCTACTGAGCGCGCCGGCGTGCCCCGTAGGGGAACGCGCGCGTGCGCAAACCGCCGACATTAAATTTTTCGTTTATAAAAAATACTCCTTACCTGTTATTTAAAGACCAGTAATCTGATGATCGTATTGTATTTCCAGCGCCATTCGGGCGTCGAGGGTGGAAGATGTTCTACTGCACGCTGCGCGATCTAGTCCTCTACCTACACAAAGACGAGCACGGCTTCCGACGTGGACAGATGTCCGATAACTTACACAACGCTATAAGGTAACTATTAACATTAAAGTAAGTCTGTAATGTCCCAATGAAGGCCTCTCATCTCACCGAAGATATACAGTATGGTGGAGAGGATTAAGCACACTTGCCTAATGTTTATGTAATAGTTACTTAAGGGTAAAACGTTAATAACCAAGAATTAATTTATTAAAGAGATAAGTTTAACGAAAATATAATGTGTTCTATCTTTAAGAAGAAAATAGGTATGTCTTGTCTCCTCTCTTTAGGCGGAAAATGATGCCATCTTTACGATGAATAGACGAAAACTTAACCATTGAAAAATAAGGTCTAATAATAATTAATTGCAATAATATGTTTCGATAAAAAACGTTATCTGACTATTTAACAAACCAGCTGTGATACTCTCTGTGATTGTAAATAATTTCTCAAAATATTTTCTAATTACAGAATACACCACGCACTAGCGACCAAAGCGACTGACTACACGAAGAAACAACACGTATTCAGATTGCAGACCGCTGACCAAGCCGAGTACTTGTTTCAAACGAGGTAATTAATTACTTTAATATCATTAACAGTAACAGATCATAAATAGACACACGAGAAACAGAAGCTTACCTCTATAATGTGACGTCACTGCTGTAACCGCGCTCTTGCTTTGATTAGTCAAAATTTGCCGTTGCAATTTGTCTATCACACGCATTCAAATGAGTAGCGTTAACAAAGGAACATTGGTCTAGAAATAGGTATACACCGGTCAATTTAAACCAAAAAATGAGGGTGAGAGTGCATAAAGTCCCAACAAGCTGAAAATCAGGAAAATTGTTCAAAACATAATTATAAACAATGTGTAAAAGTTCCCCATCATTCCCGTGTATGGAATTTTTTTTATTCAAGGTCAAATGTCAAAAAAAAGTGTTTTTCGCGAATATCTGAAAAACGGTGCAATCTAGCAAAAAAAAGTGTATGATAAATGAAAGCTTATAAAATTCTCTATAACTTTAATTCTATCCACTTTTTGCATATTCCAAACCGTTATTGAACTACACGCTCCAGAAATGTCAAAATTAAGGACCTCGGGCAGGTAACTATGGAGCCTGCCCCAATGCTCAACAGTGACATGACCCATGCCATTTGAAAGGTCTTGAAGAGTTGTACAAGTTACTCCTAGACAGTAATATCGAATTCGATGGCCAACTCGGTGTTTTCGACCACCGAAGAATTACCACTGGAGGTGCTGTGGAGCCTGGACGGTATGCTCAACAGTGACATGACTTACGCATTTGAAAGCTCTTACAAGTCACTTTTTGATAGTTATGTCGAAATTGACGCCAAACTCGGTGTTTTCGACCACCGAAGAAAAAACACTAGATCTATGTGCAATAATGTGCAGTTGACCCTGATCGTATTGCTCAACAGTTACATGACTAATGTCATTTGAAAGCTCTTACAAGTCACTCCTTGACAGTAATATCGAAATCGACGACCAACTCGGTGTTTTCGACCACCGAAGTATCGACACTGATCGTATTGCTCAACAGTGACATGACACATATCATTTGAAAGCTCATAAAGAGTTGTATAAGTCACTCTTTGATAGTTATATCGAAATCGCCGTCCAACTTACTGTTTTCGACCACCGAAGAATGGAGTTGGGCTATGCCATACCGAAGTGTCGACGCTGATGCTAATGCTCAAAAGTGACATGACCTATGTCATTTGAAAGCTCTTGAAGAGTTGTACAAGTCACTCTTTGACACTTATATCGAAATCGACCGCCAACGCGGTGTTTTCGACCATCGAAATATCGACACTGGGTGTATATGCAGTTGACCCTGATGGTATTGCTCAACAGTGACATGACCTATGTCATTTGAAAGCTCTTGAAGAGTTGTACAAGTCACTCTTTGACAGTTATATCGAAATCGACCGCCAACGCGGTGTTTTCGACCACCGAAGAATCGACACTTGGTGTATGTGCAGTTGACCCTGATGGTATTGCTCAACAGTGACATAACTTATGTCATTTGAAAGCCCTTGAAGAGTTGTCCAAGTCACTCCTTGATAATCCAGTCAATTTAGACCAAAAAATGAGAGTGAAGTTATATATTTTTTTTTGTCAAATTGAAAACACCGAGTTAACCGTCGAATTCGACATAAATGTCTAGGAGTGACTTGGACAAGGGCTTTCAAATGACATAAGTTATGTCACTGTTGAGCAATACCATCAGGGTCAACTGCACATACACCCAGTGTCGATTTTTCGGTGGTCGAAAACACCGCGTTGGCGGTCGATTTCGATATAACTGTCAAAGAGTGACTTGTACAACTCTTCAAGAGCTTTCAAATGACATAGGTCATGTCACTGTTGAGCAATACCATCAGGGTCAACTGCATATACACCCAGTGTCGATATTTCGATGGTCGAAAACACCGCGTTGGCGGTCGATTTCGATATAAGTGTCAAAGAGTGACTTGTACAACTCTTCAAGAGCTTTCAAATGACATAGGTCATGTCACTTTTGAGCATTAGCATCAGCGTCGATACTTCGGTATGGCATAGCCCAACTCCATTCTTCGGTGGTCGAAAACAGTAAGTTGGACGGCGATTTGGATATAACTATCAAAGAGTGACTTATACAACTCTTTATGAGCTTTCAAATGATATGTGTCATGTCACTGTTGAGCAATACGATCAGTGTCGATACTTCGGTGGTCGAAAACACCGAGTTGGTCGTCGATTTCGATATTACTGTCAAGAAGTGACTTGTAAGAGCTTTCAAATGACATTAGTCATGTCACTGTTGAGCAATACGATCAGGGTCAACTTCACATTATTGCACATACACATAGTGTTTTTTCTTCGGTGGTCGAAAACACCGAGTTTGGCGTCAATTTCGACATAACTATCAAAAAGTGACTTGTAAGAGCTTTCAAATGCGTAAGTCATGTCACTGTTGAGCATACCGTCCAGGCTCCACAGCACCTCCAGTGGTAATTCTTCGGTGGTCGAAAACACCGAGTTGGCCATCGAATTCGATATAACTGTCTAGGAGTAACTTGTACAACTCTTCAAGACCTTTCAAATGACATGGGTCATGTCACTGTTGAGCATTGGGGCAGGCTCCATAGTTACCTGCCCGAGGTCCTTAATTTTGACATTTCTGGAGCGTGTAGTTCAATAACGGTTTGGAATATGGAAAAATTGGATAGAATTAAAGTTATAGAGAATTTTATAAGCTTTCATTTCATCATACACTTTTTTTTGCTACATTGCACCGTTTTTCAGATATTCGCGAAAAACACTTTTTTTTGACATTTGACCTTGAATAAAAAAAATTCCATACACGGGAATGATGGGGAACTTTTACACATTGTTTATAATTATGTTTTCAACAATTTTCCTGATTTTCAGCTTGTTGGGACTTTATGCACTCTCGAATGTCTAAATTGTCCGGGGTAGTAACTATTCTCTCGCTCTCAAAAGACCAGACTCATATATTAGATCGTAAGCCAAATAGTCTCTTTCCTGGTGCTACTAGATAAAGAAGTGGACACACGAAAAACGCCTGATTGATGGTAGACCCCATGAAGCACCATCAACAGTAGTTTCACTTTTACCTACATAATTTTTTCCTCTATTCCAGTGACTCTAAAGAGCTATGTTCGTGGGTAGAGACTATCAACTTCGTGTGCGCGGCGTACTCGGCCGCGCCGCTCGCCGGCGCCGTCGGCTCGCAGCGGAAGTTCCAACGGCCCTTGTTACCGTGCACGCACACCAAGCTGTCTATGGTACGTACATATAATGTTGACTATGGTTAGCAAGTTATTCTTGGAGCAACAAATTAAAAAGCTGGGGATAGCTACTTCCATGTCTGCATTGAATAGAATCACAATGATTTTTTACATTTTGTTAGAATAAAAATAAACTTTAATTAAATTTAAAATTACCATCAGACACGAAGGAATCATCACAATCAATTCACATACGGCAGATGTACTTACCATAAATAGACAGGATAAATTGAGTTTTTTTTCAAGTCGACTAACTTAACTAAGTCTTATATAATAGAATATGTATCGTATGTTGTAGCGAGAACAACTGGCCGCGCACGACGAGCGAGCGGCGCGGCTTGAGGAAGAGTTGGCGGCGCTGCGACACGCGCGGGAGAACACGCATCACGCGCGCGACAAGGAGCACTATCTGATATACGAGGTAATAAGAGAACTTGCTCAACGATAGTGGCACAAAGTCTCTATCGGCTCAGGCGTATCAGCCAAAACACAATACATGAATGTAGCCATGAATTACTGTTATCACTAAATACCTTTCTCCAACGAATCACCAAAGTAAGTGGTTTGCTAAAATATTTTTGTGCTGCAGATTAAACGTTACCGCACGTACGCGTACGCGATGCGGTCGCGCGGCGGCGGCGGCGGCTCGGACGAGGCGGCGCCCGCCGTGCCGGAGCGCGTGCCGCCCTGACCCCGCGCGCCGCCGCCCGCCGCGCCGCCGCCGCCGCCCGCCGCGCCGCCGCCGCGCGCCTGACGCTGCCTGTGCTGGACGTGGTCGCCCATCTAGTCCCCCTCCAGATATGCAACATAGTGTGTGCTAGAAACTAAACCAATCGCACGGTATAACTCGGACAATGGTGTGTGCTCGACACCTGAGAATACATACTGGTTTTTAAATTAAAAATCTGAGAATAAAATCAAGTAATACGAGAACTTACGGGAGGTTAACGTTGAGCTTTCCTCGACACGTTTCGTGAATTCTCCACCGAGCCAAGAACGCCGAACGTGTATGACAGTGACGCTTAGCCGATATCTCTCTCGCTCCCTTATTCGACGGCACCCAAACGAGCGTCATACACTCGGGTATCATCACGCTCGGGCGCGATGGCTCGGTTTTATTTGAACACACTCGAAACTAAGTGCTCAAAGCCCCTGAAGAAGTTTTGCACTTTGGTAAGTCGATGAACATAGTCATTCCATTGTATCGATCGTCGCCCCGCCATCGGCCGACCTGTTACGATATTGTAAATATATTTAAAGTGTTGAGACTGATAATATGTGAAGTTATTTATTTGTTCATATTAATAACCAGTGTCAAATCTTAGGCATCGATAGGATCTCAGATGTAACTTTAAAAGTAATTATTATAATAAATTGTTTATAATGTCGCCATTCCATTGACTTCATTCGTTGTATGTTATCATTCAGGTTTTGTAGTGATTCTCATAGATCATATCATTAATTGATGAACAATATTTATATCTCATTCTATGTTTATAGTTGTAACATTAAATTATTATAAAGGCATGTTGGTCCGTCATTGGCCCGCAACTGTGATTTGGCACTTATAATTACTTGACTGTAATGTATTGTGTGATCAAATATTATTATTTATTAATGATACAAACTTTAGCTAAATGAAGCTTTAAAGCCTTAGATGTTGCCTTGATTAGTTATCATGGATTTTATTCCTAGTATTTCTGGCTGAAGTTATTCTCCTTTGCTTGTGTATTATATTTTATCAAGTCAATGATAAAGTTTGTGAGATTGCGCTTCAGTTCAATATAGATTTATATTAATCAATGTAAATATTATAATATTTTTATGACTTGTTTACTTTTATTTTTGTATTCTTTATGTTGAAATGTATAACTTGGTGAGTTTTATTTTATAAATAAAGTTTGCTCTGCACCTCATTTTCTACATCTTGCATTTTTTATTTCTTAAAATTATAATAATTGAAAAGCTTTATTCACATGTATTATTTTTATTTATATTTGCTCAAAGTATATAAACTTAGCACTTTAAAAAATGAAAAACATGTAATTTGTATATCAATTTATTGAAGTAAAGAACTATAGGTAAGTGTGGAATTAAGAAGTTGGCTGTGCCGAATATTGTAGAAATAAATCATTGATCATGTGTCAGTCATGTTAGTAGGTGGTGTTATATGGAGCTGCTACTAAGATATATTATAATCGTAAGAGGCGATCAGATATTATGATAAGCTTCATTATTGTAGGACCCTTCAACCCCCAAGTCATCATCTGAGAAAGTACATAGTAAATGTCTAAGTATTTGAAACTATCAAATAATATTAGACTAGTTTATTTTTTCTTTTGTACCTATTAATATAACCCCTTTGAAGAGCTGAAATAAATACTTCAAAATTAATAAATGGTTTTTATTTTGCTTATAGAATACTGGTGATACAGGAAGTAGAATAACTAATGAACTGCCACAATATATTTTATTGTTTAATTCCAAATGTATAATCGGTATTTTTCTGCAAAGGTCTCTGTAATGGATGTGCCAATAGCTTAGCAATACTGTCATGAATCTTTGTAGCATTACGAGAAACTTCATACACATAGGAGTAGCCATTGTCCAGGTCTTGTAAAGCGTCATAAACTTCCTCACATTTATACAAAGAGCAGTCTTCATCATGTGCCAACAATATGTCAATGTAGAAGTACAGTTGTTTTTTGAGAAATATAAAGTATGGATCTTCTACTGGTATAAAAGGCAGACAGTTGGAGCGTCCATATAAAACTAGCATCCGGACAACATAAGGTGGAGGTACCAGACATTCACCTTTTTTGTACTCGGGTATTTCAACTTTATGCTTCAATAAGTCAAATAACTTCTTAAAATCAAAGGTTTCGGATGTACATTCTTCTTCACTGATAAAGTCAACTGCAGTAATCAAATCTTTAATGTTGTTTGTAAACTCCTGTACCCAGCAAGGCTCGGAATCTTTCAATGTCACTAAAGCATATTCCGTTCTGCTGTTGATTGAATTTTTTGTGTGTAAAAAGAAGTCCAATACCCTCTTCATCATGTTCATTGGAGTGAATGTGGTGCCATCTCCTAAGCGGTACAATGAGTTCTGGTTATCATAGCACAGATCTAGGCAAATTATAATTTTCTCAGGTATGTTCACATTGGGTACATTTGGTTTGCTGAAGTTTGAAACCACTTCTTCTTGTAATGCTGAAAGTTCCTCTGTAGGATTTTCATCATTGTTTCTGCAAGATAAACAACAAGTTCTTTATGTACGATATAAAGTTATTATTAAAAACAAATTAAAACAAAACTTACTCAGGAACATTTTTGTCGGTTTGTGAACTACAAGAGGATAAAATATCAGGAGACACCATTTTTAATAAGTATTAACGTTTTAAGCTTAACAAAAGATTGAACCAACACGCGAATTCCCAGTTCAGTAAAATTAAAATAATATTTTAGTATGTATGTAATTTTCTCTTGTTATTATTTTATTTGCTTGCTGCACCACAGATACTTAAAAAGATACATCGCAACTAGGGTTGCCGAAAACGCTCGTAAAATACGAATAAATTACCGTAAATTACGGTAAAATTGGTAAAGCTAACCACCACAGAAGCAAATAGAACAAAAGAAAAAGCTGTCAAAGTCAACGTCACGCTTTGCGTAGGATGTTGCCGATTAGTGCAGTTTGCAATAACATTTTGCGTTGTTGCCGTACCGTAATAGGTAGACGAAGCATACAGCAAGCCGGCCGGCGCAGCGGGATGCCACGAAATCAAGCCAAAGTTTGGGATTATTTCCAAATTTTACATGAACATAATAAAATAAAACATGTGGTGTGTCTATTTTGTAATACGGAGTACAAAAATGCTAATGCTACTCGGATGACGAAACATTTTAACAAATGTAAAAAGTGTGTCTGTGTAAGTAAACACCATGGGTAAACAAACACTATTGCAAACTGCACCCCTCGTCCGTCTGTGTGACGTTGACTTTGACAGCTTTTTCTTTCGTTCTATTTGCTTCTGTGGTGGTTAGGTTTACCAATTTTACCGTAATTTACCGTAATTTATTCGTATTTTACCTAAAATATGGTATTTTACGTAAGTTTACGAAAGTAATATTACCGCTGTACAACCGTAATCGCAACATACAAAATTTTTGTAATTAGCCACTAGGGTTGTAAAGCGGTAATATTACATTCGTAAACTTACGTAATATACCATATTTTAAGTAAAATACGAATAAATTACGGTAAATTACGGTAAAATTGGTAAACCTAACCACCACAGAAGCAAATAGAACAAAAGAAAAAGCTGTCAAAGTCAACGTCACACAGACGAGGGGTGCAGTTTGCAGTAGTGTTTACACAGACCAAAGGTTAATAAATAGCTACACTACCTTATTCGTCCGTCAGTCTACCTATTACGGAACGGCAACTACGCAAAATGTTATTGCAAACTGCACTAATCGGCAACATCCTACGCAAAGCTATCAAAGTAAGCTGTCAAAGTCAACGTCACTGACGTTGACTTTGACAGCTTTTCTTTTGTTCTATTTGCTTCTGTGGTGGTTAGCGTTACCAATTTTACCGTAATTTACCGTAATTTATTCGTATTTTACGAGCGTTTTCGGTAAAATTACGTAATTTTGCAACCCTATTTCCAAACCGTAGACGGAGAATTCCAAACCATGGTTCCAAACCCATTCATTCGGATAATTCAAATTGTCAAATTAATTTGACATCTGTGTTTGACATTTTCTCGCTGGAATTCCTGGTCTGTGCTGTGCTGCAAATGTTGCAGGCCGAAATTTTAATATCAAATGAAATAATAAAAGATAAATAAACGTGTACAAATCTGTACAATAAATAAAACAATGGATTACGAATACGAACAAAGCAGTGAAATCGAGGCACTGGACTCAATTTACTATGGAGATATGCAAAGTAAGAGAACAAAATAGCCTCAAAGTTAAAAAAATAAAGTCATCAATATTTCTTACGGTAACCGATTAAAAAAATGATTTTTGTTATAGTTTTGGAGAAGAAACCCTTCCAAAAGTTTTCAATACCTATAAAATCGGAAGGCTTCGATGATGGAGAAGGTTTGGCGTGCGCTTTAGTGTTCACATACACCGCGAAGTACCCGGACGAGGTGCCCCTCATAGAGATAGAGAACGAGGACAACTTCGAGGATCTCGTGGATAAGGATGAATTACTTGAACACTTAGTAGCACAGGTATGAACATGAAGGTAGAATTATTATTCATTGAAGTAAGGCCTTCGCTTACAGGCCATTGGTTCCAAAGCTAGTTAGGCAGCAAAGTTCAGTGGGAACTGTGGTGCAATCGCCATTAAAATAACATAATATAACTAATATATTATTAATGTTAACAACCTCAAACTTATAATGTTTTTTATTCATCAGGGGCAGGAGAATCTAGGTATGGTTATGGTATTCACATTAGTATCTGCAGGACAAGAGTGGCTCAATGTTAAATGGGATAATATTAAGAAAGAAAAAGAAGAGAAAATACTGGCCAAATTGAAGGCAGATGAAGAAGCTGAATTGGTAATTATTTTTCTATTATTCAAGTCACTAAAATAATATACAAACAAGTCTTTTACCTCTGAAAAAACTTGTTTGTGAGTTATCAGTAAGTTGAATGGCATTTGCCTAGCAGTGGACTTTACAAACTTATTCCTACTCATTTTACTTTTTTACCCTCAAAATTGTGTCATCAAATTGTTCATAAACATTTTCAGAAAAGATTTGAAGGTACGCGAGTTACAGTGGAATCATTCTTGGCATGGAGGAAACAGTTTGAAATAGACATGGGTATCCCGGCCAAGAGAGAAAAGGAAGCAAGTAATAAGAATAAGATCACCGGCAAAGAGTTGTTCATAAGAGACACCACGCTCAATGAGTCTGATCTTAAATTCCTTGATGATGGTGAGTTTATAGGAATACTGTTTCCCACCCTTCACATTTAATTTTGATTTTCCTGCAGATAATTAAAATTGTGTTTTGTTTTTCTAGAAATGAGTTTGTTTTTGTTTCTCATAACATGCTGATCTCAGAAACTACCAATCCAATTTTATAATACTTTTTGTAATGGATAGCCACATTCAGTGGGAAAATTAAAGGCTATTTTTCTTCAAATTTCCCATGGAAACAGGCACAACTTAGGTAGAACCGTGGGGCACTGCTAGTTCTGGCATAAAAAGGAACCATAAACCTTCCTGCCACCACTCTGTGTTTTAGTGAAAACCGTACAAAATCCATTCATTAGTTTAGTGCAAAGAAGCAGATGCAGACAGGTGGTTAGATTTGTCATTTATTCTTCTGCTATCAGTGAGTTCTTAGAGACTATTAGTTAAAACTTTTCATTTCCAGGTGATGCAGTGAAAGTAGACGAATCCCTGTTCCAAGACCTGGACGACCTGGACATCTCCGACGAGGATGATGAGGACTACGTGCCCGGACAGAGCAGTGACAGTGACTAGCATAAACTCCCGCGCAATGACGCGGTGAAAAAGTAAACTACTCCGAGTAACTCACTTTTACATTTCTACTTGCATTGATATTAGTATAAAATTGACAACACACTGAATACACTGTTTATAAATAAAGCACAGTCGCAAAGCAGGAAGAATTTTATTCATTATTTGTGTCTGTCGCTAGTATACCATAGTATTACATTGTCACCGAATGCCAACACATTTTGCGATTAAGATAGCAATACTACTGTGTCCTGGTGATAGAAACGCAGAAGAAATTCTTGCGATGAAAAAATCATGCGAGATCATCAAGTATTGATTGTTTTCTTAGTTGAATATCAACTGATAAGCTGTAAATATTTTTAATTATAGCAGTCTCTAGTTGTCATTGAATAATAGCATAAAGAAAATGACCAGACTAAGTCATTCTGAATTCTTTTCACTTATTGTTCTAGAGTTAAAATCTTGTAGATGAAATCGGAGTATTTGTAAGTAAAGCTAGTAGTAACCGTTTTGTATGTAGTTATAATCTGGGCGAGATACTGCTCACATGAAAATAAATAGGAAATGTAAAAGAAAAATTACGTATGTTATCTGAATTGTTAAAGGCATACGACTGCTTTTTTACCATACAATGTACATCTTATTAAGTTATTGTTAATTAAATAATTGTAATTAAATTACTGTTTTTTTATTGTATTCTGTTAATTTGTTATGTATTTAGAATGTGGGTCTATATGTATAATAAATATTATAAGGAAGAGCTGATAAAATAATTGTAAAAGCATATATTTTTTGGAGAATATTTTATTTACATTTCGCACTAAAATTGGTATTAACAACCGACTTTTTAGTGAAATAAAGAAAAAGCGATGACACATTAACAACATACATTTATTTATAAGTTACAGTGTGTATTACACTCCGAAATCACTTTACTAACCGAAGCGAAATTAAAACTCGCAGTTATGTGATTATGAAGTGTAATACATATAATAACTTTCACATTTAGCAACAACTAAACTTCAGTGTTAGTTGGCTGCATTCCAAATCATTTTTTCCACTGAATTGACAAACAATATATTACATTTTCATAGTAAATTGAGTATTATGAATATTGTTTGTCCAATACAGCAAGTATTACAATAACATAATGAGCAAATAGATGCAGAATCGAATTTAAAACGAAAATGTTTGAATAGTACATAATAATATGCCCTATTCTGAGGAGCAAATTTCAATTTTATATTAACTTTTTAATACCTCAGTAAGATTTTCAATGTTACCGCCATCCGCTACCTATGATCGAGTAGCGGAAGTAATAGAGGTAACTAATAAGGTGAGGGGTGGGCGTGCTTCGCATAAAATAAATAACAATAAAATATGTAACATTATCTATGGCAGTTCTTTATCGAGTCGGGATATCGATTTGTAGAAACAAATGGCAATCGATTCTAATTTACTTGTTCTTATCTACCCACAAAGAATTAATAAAACAGGAATCGTACAAACGATATTGTCTGTGATTGTTGATTGCCTCTTATTTAGGTTTGTTAATGTGAGTTCATTCAATTTCAACGGAATTTTCTAGAAATGTATCGTAAAGTTAAAAATGAAAAGTCTCAATTCTCCATCTAATTACATTTTTATTATGTTATCGACATTTCAGTCTGAATGCAATGTAAAATTGCGCATCATTTGCAATATTTCAACTATTTTTTAATGAGTTTCCGTATGTAAATGCTAAAAACACAACACTTTCAACATTTACACAAAGAAACTATTAATTTGTTTCAACTTTTGGTACCTACTATTATATCTATACTGTATGAAGGCAAATGTCTGATCGAGTCAGATAAGTCGTGCAGACAAAATCTATTAATGGTCGGTGGCTAACAAAAGCATGCACTTGACACGGTCATAATTGAACACTTTGTTCTTTTTCAATTTTAGGCTGCTTATAAACAAGTTAATAATAATAAGTCAAAAAGTAAAAAGGCAGTGACAGCTTTGAATTAGCCATCTTATACAAAAAGGTATTCCAGCTTTTTTAAAATGGCGTCTTTGTATCCACACGACTTATCTGACGCGTAACTATATATAACTGCTACAAACGTGCAGTAAGGTACCTATTCATTTATCTAACTTTATATAAAAGCCACAACATTTATCAAATAAAAAAGTCAACTATGTTCCATGAGTTTTCAGTACTAGTTGTCATACGAGACTCATTATTAATTTTCATAATGCCAACATTATCTGACGATTGTGCAATCAGACTAATCGAAAAACAACGGGACTCGCATCAGAACTGACACTAAAAAACCCACTCAGTGCAAACAAAACATAACTTATGTTAACATACACGTAATCTTACTCGACCCGGAGGTGCGTAGACGGTAACTAATGAAATCACATAATATTTACACAGTGCAGTCTTTAAATAATGAATCAGTGAGAAATTAAGATTCATAACACTCCTAATAATAATTAACCATAGATATGTATTTTGTTAAGTTAAGGGCTAACCATTCAATCTTCAGATAAACTTTACCAGTCTTAAACAAAGAGCCTTGTTCATAAATGCTTATTACAGCATTTAAGCTATCAAATGGTTTTTTTCCCTTTCTGACATAAGCTATTTTTCAAAGAGAAAAGGAGACAAAACACTTTATATAACAGTGTTTAAGTGAAAAAGCATTTATGAATAACTAGCAGCGGTGTTACCTGCGTTGTGCCCGTTCCCGTGGGAATTTCGGGAATTTTTTTACATAAAAACCTTCCTCTTGAATCACTCTACCTATTACAAAAAACCGCATTAAAATCCGTTGCGTAATTTTAAAGATTTAAGCATACAGACAGACAAACAGACAGACAGACACGAAAAAGAGGCGACTTTATTTAATACTATGTAGTGAAGCGAAAAATATCTACGAGTATAATGCATGTCAACTTGTCGAGATTATTAGGTAAAACTTTATCTAAAGATTGAAAACCAGCTCTAAGTAAATAAATAAATCTAGTATACATAATAATTGTTAGGTATATAACTAACTAATTGCTAGTACATACATAAAGGATCATCATTTATTAACATACCTGTTGAATGAAAGGCCAACTAAATATTATTTGAAAATAACAGTATTAAATAACCAATTGTAAAGTAGTATTAATTAGTGACGTCATATGCTCATGACTCAAGTACGGCCAGGAAAGTTAACCGTCGACCATTTTTAGAAGAGTCGTTTGGCAATCTTGATACGAAATATGTTTATTAACTAAGTATACAAACTATGTGTTGTTTGACGTTATATCGAATATTGTACTAAGTGAAGTGTACTTGAGTCCGTTGGCGTAACATAAATTAATCTGGTTTTTCTAATCGACTTCAATAAAAAAACATGTGATTATCACATCTTATCTTTCATCATAATTTCTTCAACGTTACAGTACATTCCTAATAGTTATCACGGCTAATAAATTAAAAATTAATACTTTATATAAAACATCCAATAAGGAATGATAATTAACATTAAATTACAATAATATCGTTATAAAATCAACACACGATACAACAATACGGTAGGTACTATCAGGGTGTGCTGTGAGCACGAACAAGTTGTACATTTCACATAATCTATACTAATATGTATAATAAAGCTTAAGAGTTTGTTTGTTTGTTTGTTTGAACGCGCATATCTCAGTAACTACCAATCCGATTTGAGTCATTCTTTTTGTAATGGATGGCTACATTCAACGGAAAGGTATCGGTTATTTTTTATCCCGAAATTCCCACGGGACCAGACACACGCGAGTAAAACAGCGGAGCGCTATAATCGTTATAAAGTACGTTAACAGAACCAATTTTCAAATAAACTAAAAGGAGGTAACAACCCAACATCCAAACAACTTAATATTGTAATAGGAATAAAAACTTTTTGGTAAAAAAATAACATAAATCCATTAAAACTAATCGTTTAACTTACTGGTACAAACAGCCACGTCAGCAGCGTCCATATCAGGATCTAACATTAATTAGTTACTACAATCCGCAAGAATGGACCTAGACACTAATTTGAAAATATATTCTGTACCTAAAATATTGTTACATAATTTACATTCGTTTACATTGTGTAAGGTTGTTGTGCCACTGCTTACAGATATAATACGTGAATCTGTATGATTGACGTTGTGCGACTATGATTATCATATTTGGGGTTAGCGTTACCAATTATACGTTTGTTGTAACGAAGCTTCTTTCTTCTTTATCGAATGGATGGTCAACCTGACCAATCCTGGTGTCAGAGTTATTGAGCCGCCAAAGGCCTCTGACATGGCTCATGTAACGACTACTATCCGTAGAAAGTAACCGGGACCGACGGCTTAACGTGCCCTCCGAAGCACGGAATCATCTTACTTTTCGGGCAATCAGGTGATTCAGCCTGTAATGCCCTAACCAAACTCGGACACTCTCACAAAGATATTTTTGTGAGATATCCCCACCGGGAATCGAACCCAGAACCTCTGGATCGTGAGCCGAGCGCTCAAACCACAAGACCACGGAGGCTGTTAACGTAACGAAGCTGTAACGAAGCTATTCAACTCATAGTACGCAGTGGAACAACGCCCTATAATGCCACACCAGCGACGTTGCTGTCATACCGTCCGATTGAATTTGATATACAAAGCTACCTATCTATGCTTGTGTAAAAATATGGATGGGCGAATATCGCTGTACTATACGCATTATAAACTAACAAGCTTATATTCACCGATGATGAATACCTACTGAGATCAACTAAGAACTATTGTGAGATCGTTTGACTGCAAAAATAGTGTATTTTTATGTGTGTATGTGTGTGTATTGTCCGTGTAAGCGTTTTCACGTGGTGCAGAACAGTTCGGTGCTCTCTCGCTCTGACACTGAATGAAAGAGTGAGACGGCAATATGTAATGAAAACGCAGGTTGTTGGAGCCTGTATGTGTGTGTGTTCACTTGAGCCGCTGCGTGACGTTGGCGAGCGCGACGGCGAACGCCTGCAGCGCGGAGAACGGGTACTGGAAGTCGAGGGTGTACGCGTTGCCGTCGATGCGCCCGAACTGCATCACCTGGAATACGAACACTTGGGTTCAAACTTAAAACGTTTCGAAAGTAATATGAAGGACATTAATATTGAGTGCGGCAGGCTCTTACTTAACCCAAAATAAGTACGTACCGCATAGATTCAAACAAAAAACTTGAAGTGAGTATTTTCCTCAGGGGAACGAGGATATCTGACCCTTAAATAGCCGTTGGGTGAGACCAATTGATCAACCGATGTGACTGCAGCCAAGTTTTTACGGGTCAGGGACAAAAAGTAGACAAACGAAACCTGTTTCCCGTGGTACTCGATCTGGAAGTTCTTGGCGGACTCCTGCGTGACGCGGCCGCCGAAGTCGAGCTGGTACACCTGGCTGTTCTCGTTCCACATCGGCGCCTTGTTGTGCATCACCAGCTGGCGCCGCGCGCCCCCGCCCGCCCCCGCGCCCGCGCCCGCCGCCGCCCCCGCCCCCGCCCCCGTGGGGGCACCGGCGGTGGTAGGTAATGCCCCGCCCGCGCGTTTTATCTGTAACATTTTGTAATAGGTATACTATAATGTACAACTATGGGGTTTTTATGGTGTAGACATTACTTACACTTACTTCTGATTTCCCGGGGCTCTCTCCTCTGCAGGTCTCTACAGACCTCTAGGAACCTCTATGAGTTGGTACGAACGTCTATGAACCTCTACAATTTATTATAAGTGTTCCGTGTACCTTATTCCTAAGCTGCGCCTTCTGGAAGCTCTCCAGGTCCCTAAAGTTGCGTCCGTTGACCTCGCTGTACCCGCCGCCGGTGGAGTACTCGTCGTCCGAACTTTCAGACAACTTCTTGTTTCTTCTCCGGTTCAGCAGAGGCGAGTTTAGAAATTGTCTGCGAACATGTGTTGTTGAGAAAGTGATGGAAGGTAGATAAATAATCACGTACGAATAAAGGTGAAAAATTATATTATGAAACATGAGTAGAGCCAATAACTTTACCGGCAATCTCAGATAAATATTGATGGCCTAGTTGTTATGTAAATTAAATTCTAATTTTAATTGCTTTTAGCCGGTAAAATTAGAGATAATTTACGTAGAAACAATCTTTTCATTAGTTTATTAAGATGGTGATGGCCATGTTGGAACCGTTTTTGAACATATATCAACATTCGATCGTATCAATCAATTTAAGTTTCGAACGTTTTAAACCAATTTAAAATTCGAACTTATCACTCAATTAAGGATTTCGTTCATATCAATAAGACCAGGTCATATCAATCAATTCAAAATGGGAATGTATGTTTATGTACGCACCGAATAGGCGAGGCCGAGGCGTGTCGGTGGCGCGGCGCGCGCGCGGCGGGCGGCGCGGGCGCGTCGCGCGCCGGCCGCGGCGACGACGGCGCCGAGCACGACTCGCGCGCGCGCGGCGACCGCGACGCACGCGACCGCGACGCCAGCAGGCGCAGCGCCAGCTGCTCCAGGGAACCTGCACCATCACACTGTATCACACATGGCGAGCCGCTATGACGCGATCTATCGTGAGTGGTTTTGAATTTGGAAGTTAGATCCCAGTGCATACAAGTACGTACCTTTGAATGAGGAAATAAAGTTCCACGTTCAAAATTGTACCTCCGAGTAAACGTTACTTCCGAATTTGGAAGTGTTCCAAGTTCAAAAATTATAATGTTCTGTTATTTGATTTCGTTTGTGCAAGGATAATAATATGTAATTTTACACATTATGTAGTTTGCCGACTCAGGGGTTTCCTTACGTTATGAAGTTAAAGCACAGATTACTTAATAGTTACTACGTGTTAATAGTAGTTTATGCAACGTCATATAAAGAAGGGTATTAAAACACGAGTGTGAGTTTATGAAACGAGCGCAGCGAGTTTCATAATAGTAACGAGTGTTTTAATACCCGTGTTATATGCAGTTGCATACACTACTTTATCTTCACTATTTAATGCAATTAATCAAACAAAATTTTAAAAACAAAACACATTGCGAAACATTAAATTCACGCGTAGGTACGTGTATTGTCACAGTGAACTTGCCGCCATTAAAATCTAACCAATGAGAGCGCAGCTGCGCGTAGGGCCAATCAGGAGCGAGCGAGATCTTACCAAAGAGTTTTGTGTATGTAGTTTCGACGAAGTTTTCACGTATAACCCAACTATTTTAAAAAGCCAGCATAATATCAAAATTTTATACAACTAGTATGAGGATTTTGACATAAGGCTCGCCAGGTTAATTGGTCGCGTTATAATGATGTTATAATGTTAAATTATAATGATATTATATCATCATGTGCAATTGCTTAAATTGAGTGTTTTAGTTGTCTGCGCTATAACAGTAGTAATTATAAGTCAAGTATTGGAATCATAAGTAGAATGTTACAACATTAGTGTAGATAAAGACACATATATGTGAATGCGTTACTTTAAATGTTTCAGATTACCCAAATAAAAAATCGAGCTGTAAAATATGGTGTGCACCTTTGTGTTAAGGATGTTCAAAAATCGAATAACAGAACGTGTTGTGGAACTACTTATCTATTAAAGCACGCTTCTAGCGGTCGTCGGAGGGGCCGAGGAGAGGAGGGCTACGGGAGGACGCGGGGCAAGCGGCGGGTGAGCGAGCGGGTGCGGGCCGCGGGCCGCCGAGGGCCGCGAGAAGGCGCGTGAGTGAGAAGCGGCTAGTCGACTACTAACTATAATACTTGCTGTAGTCGGAGTCGGAGTCGGTGTTGCAGCGCGTGTCGGGCGCGGGCGGCGGCGCGGGCGCGGGCGGCGGCGGCGCGGGCGCGGCGCCCAGCGGCAGGTGGCACGAGTCCAGCGAGCGCGCCTTGCAGCGGCGCAGCGCGGGCCGCGCGCGCGGGGCGGGCCGCCGCCGCCGCCGCCCCACCAGCACCAGGCGCCGGCCCGCCGCCGCCGGCTCCACCAGGTCCAGGTAGCCCACGCTGCACGAGCGCGTGAGGCCGGCGGGCGGCCCGCACGGGCTGATGCCGACGCCGGACGGGCGCGCCGCGCCGCGCGCCGGCGGGCTGCCCTCCTCGTCGATGTAGCGCAGCTCGTCGCGCGCGCGCTCCTCCAGGCTGCGCGCGCACAGCGACTTGAGGATGCGCGCGTTCACGTCGTAGGCATCGCCGCGGCCGCAGATGTTCTTGCGCAGCTTGGACAGGCAGCCGTCGGCGGCGGGCGCGTCGCGGTGGTGCACCACGGCCAGCGGGCGCGCGGGCTCGGCGTACGGCTGCTGCTCCACGGCCGCCTTCAGCGCCAGCGCGTCGCCGCGCAGCGAGTAGTCGGCGCGCGCGCAGAAGTCGCCGCGCGCGCCGCACGCCACGGCCTGCGGCGACGGCCGCTCGAAGATGATGTCGGTGGGCGCCACCGCGTTCTTGGGCGACTGCAGCGTGGGCACGGAGGCCTCGCAGCGCAGCGGCGAGATGGCGTGGCGGCCCGGCGCGGGCGGCGCGGGCGGCGCGGCGGGCGCGTCGTCCAGCGAGTCGGCCGACTCGGCGCGCGCCAGCGCCGGCGCGCGGTCGAGCGTGAGCTTGCGCCGCATGCGGTCGGGCGGCGCGTGCGCGGGCGACTCGCCCGAGTCGGCCGACTGGAAGGCGTCCTCCTCGTCCTCCGAGAACGTGTTGGGGTTGAAGCTGGGGTCGGGCCCCACGGGGAAGTCGTCGCGCAGCTCCGTGATGACGAGCGTCATCTGGCGCGGCTGCAGGTGCAGCAGCGACGTCTTGTACGTCACCTGCCCGAGGTTCGCCGGCACGTTCTTAGCGAGGCCGTGCATCTTGAACTTGGTGCCCCAGATGTTCGACGTCACCTCCACTAGCCGGACGTCCTGCAAACGGTAAGTACACGCAACGTAACAAAACATCTTCCAAGTCTAGTTGGACCGCGTCTTGTTTGCCTCGTACCTCGGGCAAGGAGTCGATGGGTATATTGTCGGAGGCGTCGTCCTTCTCCGTGCTGGCGCGCGCTTTCCGGCGCTCGCGCGCCTTCCGGCGGCGCTGCAGCCGCGGCGAGCCCGAGCACCCTGCTACCGACATACTAAAGTCACTATGTGAACAACAGGTTTACTGTTTTCACGATTCCATGAACTTGGTTACAATGCCTTTGGACTTCTACTGGATTTATTACCTTGTCTACTAGGTTTAATAACTTCTAGGTCCATTCATTGTCTATGAACCACTTCAATTCAAAATGTGTAGGGTATACAACTTACACAACTTACAACAGGTGTAACATCAGGTTATTGAATAGTAGTTACCTTCCTCCCTGTCGGTGTCGCTGGAGGAGGTGAGCGCGGGCGGCGCGCGGCGCGGGGCGCGCGCGGCGCGGGCGCGGGGCGAGCGCCGCGCGCGCGCCGGCGACCCGCCCGCGCCCGCGCCGCGGCTGGGGGCCGGGCTGCTCGTGCCGTTTGTTACTTTTTCTGATGAAAATCATATTAAATCAATCCGTGTATATTATATTTGAGATTTAGGTGGCCTAATCGTATGTCATTTGGGTTCCTTCAATCTATTTAACACTTTTTTTAGACGATAATTTCTGGTACCCTTATTTTTTACTTTAGCAGCTGATACTTGAATTAAAGGAATAATCCAATTATTTTGAAATTATTATCTTACTGTATTTTGGGCAGCCACTAAAACTTACATTAAATACACATAACAGTTCACTTTAAATCTTATAGATGTATTACAAAAGAAAAGCACATCACTTAAACTACTCATAACTAAGAACATAAGAACACGTCTTTGAAGGAGTGCTCACCCTCGGCCTGCGGGTCGAAGATGACGAACTCGGGTCGTATCTTGCTGGTGCGGCGGCCCTTGAGCAGCGGCACGAGCCCGCCCAGGTGCTCGAGGTACAGCGTGTAGGCGCCCGCCTCGTCGTCGCCGAGCCGCAGCATGGTGCAGTGCAGCCGCCCGCCCGCCGCCGGCGGCCGCGACACGAAGCGCCGCAGCTCGCACCACTCCGGCACGTTGCACTAGACGATCAAGTAAGTTCGCGTACGTTAGTGGACGAATGGGGGATGAACATAGATATTGGTGAAAAAAAGAAGTGGAATTTTGGAATTTTTCCTTTATACTTAAACAGGAAATTCATATAAGTAATAAATGAAATGGCTGATCAGGTTATGATAAAACTCTTAAATTACTTAAACCATTTTCACAACTCACAATAACACTCAAAGCTACCTAACTTATTAGTAGGCACTACTCTACAAGTACCAAACCACTAAACAATAAACTTACCCTAATAGTATGCGCGAACAGGTTAGCCAAGGCGGGCTGCAGCCGCGGCGGCAGCGGCAGCGTGTGCGCCAGTCGCGGGTGATGCAGCGCCTGCGCCGCGCGCACGCGGGCCAGCAGCTGCAGCGGCGCCACGGCGCGCCACACCCGCGCCGTCACCACGCACCCGCCCACCCCCACGAACACGCGCCGCGCGCAGTGGCCCCACGTCAGGCATTTTACTACACCCTGGATACATTCATATAAATAATATAACTAGCTGTTGCGCGTTAGTTCCACCCGCGATCAAAAGATGGCGATAGTGTGAAAGACGTTTATTTGTGTACATTTGAGTGTTTATTTTCTTTTCCGAGTTAAATAAACAACTACTAAAACATACAGTGCGATAGGAATGATAATGCACGAAGTAAAACTAGGAACTAATTGGATTATTACGGAGCTTTTACTATAGCGGCACTAACGCCATCCCTCACTTTCATTGCGATCCTTATAGATAGGGGTTACCGGCTCAAAATAGGAGGGTAGCTACGTAGTACGTAGTTGTATTACGTATTAACACGAGCATTAGCAACATAGATGGGTAAGGATAAGCACAACCAAAGTTCAGTGTGTTGGCGGTAGGCCATACGAGTATGTACCGTCAAATTGATCATTAATGGGAGACCACTATATAAAGTTGATAATAACGGAATAATTTTCGGCATTACACAAAGAGGCGTGAGATAAAATTATTGCTACCTATAAACTATAGAATGTGATTTTCAAATACCTGGTTGTATGGAATGAGCACCGTATAAATGAGGGCTCCGGCATCAGAATAGAACTTCACCACATTCTTGTACGGCGGGTTGTCGGGAGACTCGCCTTCCTCTGTAATAAAAAAAAAATTGCCTATATAGTCCCACCGCTGGGCAAAGGCCTCTCATCTCGCCATAGGTACGGTAAAATTTACCAATTGTATAAGTTAAGCAAACTTCATCTTGACTGCTGGGATCGGTGACCGATATCAGTATTTCTATAAACATTATACAACCCGATCATGATTGCGATGTTAAATTAAGTTTTGTTATCCTTGCTAGGGATACATAAGTTCATTTAAAAGTTTTCCTAGAAATAAAACGTAAAATTAAAATCAGTTCTCCCTTTTAAGAGTAAGTCGAATAGGTAAGTGACTACTCAACTAACCTTGGTATCTGAGTTTTTAGAATTTTTAAGCTATTGCATAGCTTCTATCGCGGCCCTTGAGCGCGGGGACCGAATCCAGAAATTCCGTAACAAAAAACCTCACGCAAAAAACCTAACGCTCCCCACTAACGCCATCTAGTGATAGAAAAAATAACTATGCAATAGCTTTACCGCGGCAGTCCCCGAGTGCCACACGTCTTTTTATAGAGGAAATAAACACTACGTTTTATTCAAATTCCATAGTTTTTTTTTGTATGAGAGTTTCACTAGACATACACATATCATAGCATATATTATTATAATCAGATAAATCCTTTACACATCAGATTTAAAAAAAAAACGAAAAAGAAGTCTGCAAAACACGAAGGTTTAATTTATCCAATATAAAGCACTTAAATTCGGGGTATTCCATTCAGTGAGCTCTCAAACGTAACGCGGAGGCACGGGGCACGTAATAATGAGTGTGAAACATAACGACGGCGTTTAATTCAGTTAATTAACGCAATATCTCGTTGCTAAATCATTCCACTTGGTCTCAAATTACAAAGAATCCTCGGGCGATTCACGTGTTTACGTACTTGGTGTTTGATTACATTCTTCCACTTGTGTAATGTTTAAGTTGCGTAAGAATTCTTAGATGTCTAGGAAAGAGGGAAGATAATGTTTTTTCATTTATAAGTTACTAGCAGTGCCCCGCGGTTTTACCCGCGTTGTGCCCATCCCCGTGGGAATTTCGGGATTTTTTATACTTATAACCCTTCTTCTTGAATCACTCTATCTATTAAAAAACACTGTATCAAAATCCGTTGCGAAGTTTTAAAGATCTAAGCATACAAAGGGACTGGCAGACAGACAGACAGCGGAAAGCGACTTTGTTTTATACTATGTAGTGATAGTGAAGAAACTCTTAAAAGTTGGTAATAAAATTTGTTTTTGGCTATTTTGGTTTGAGTTTGCCGACATGCATTGTGCTTTCATCGTATTTGTCGATAACGACTCCTTATTGCTATTATTTTGTATATGTCACCGGAAAATTTTAAACACCGCTGGTTTATAATCAAACTAGTAAGATTAAAAACAGTCGACCGATTGTGAACTGTAGAAACCATTTTTTAACGCATATTTTTTAGTTATTTAATCTAACTAAGAATTCTGTCGCGTAACTACTTCGCCTAATCCTCCTCACAGTATATCTCCAGTAATATGAGAGACTTTTGCCCAACAGTGAGAATTTACAGACTAATTAATACTTTTACTTTTAATTTAAGTTCAAATAATGTATTTGGAACACAAAGATTTACTAAATATGCCCAATTAAGAACCTTAAAGAAAACCTATCTTTATGAAACCAATGTCACTAACTAAGGTATTATATAAAACTAGCTGTGCCCTGCGGTTTCACCCGCATTTATTCAGTCAATGCTTACCGTTTAAACCTTCCCTGGACTTTCATGAATATTTCAAGACCAAAATTAGCCAAATCGGTTCAGCCGTTCTCGAGTTTTTTAGCAGACTAACGAACAGCAATTCATTTTTATTTATATAGATGACCTAGATAATACCAGTAGAAAATTATGTTAGTACGTGTTTCATAATAACCTAACCATTTCAAGATATGTGGGAATTGTTCTTCAGCTTTCCTACAAAATATGTTATAGGCTTCAGCGAAAGTAATCATAGAAAATGGTTCCATTACTTTTATAGCTGACCGGTGGACTTTATGAGTTAAGGTTTAAGGTAGCTTATCGAATAACTATTCGCTGTTTCGTTACCATCTACCAAACAGTTAGCGCTTAAAACTTCCTACATATAATGAAGCGAAAATAACTAGACTTTAATTTGTTTAATACCATTAAAGCTTAGTTATAACGGCAGTGTTACGAAACTAAAACTATATTACTTTAACCGGCCGCTAAACTAACGTTAAATGTTAAACGCTCTGAAAAAATGACAAATGTGTTCGGCAGACCTCTTTATAAACACTTACTTTCATGATAACTGTAAACAAAGGTTGTTGAAATTTTGGGTGAACAATTTTTTGCCGACTGTATTTGTTTCCCTCATAAAATATTTAAAGAGAAGTAAGTAATGTTTCGGGAAACTGTATTTCTGTGAAATTCTGGCTCATAAAGTTCGTTTATTTTAGGCAGAGAAGTTTTTATAGATAGGCATTTTTATCTGAGTCCAACCGTGCACAGTTCGTACAATCCACTCCGATACCTGAGATGGCCGCTAACCTACACGATCTTTCCGAGAGTCCGTTTTAACTTAGTTTTTATATGGAAAATGCCATTATATGGGGATTGAATTATAATTTAAACAGATCGGTGTGGCGTACAATTTTTTTATATGTATTTTTTTCGGGAAATCTCACCCATTTCAGTACAGCTCGTAAATAAATTAAGTAATTCTACAAATCGGTTTCATCAGTCTGTTATGACGAGATATATTTTACGAGTGATCTTGTTTACTTGTCTATGTTTGGTTAAGGTTCCGCCGCGGACTCGATTCTATCATCATATAAAACGTCTATAAAGTTTACTGTGTCGTAAAATCGTTTAGATTGAAAAGGGAACATCTGTTCGGAGCCTGCCCGCGGTGGTTGTACGGTAAAAATAGGCTATTCTAAGTACGCAGTTTTTATAGCAATAACCCTTAATTAATTTATTTAAAAACGGCCAAGTGCGCGTCGGACTCGAAACCACAGATTAATAAATAGAAACTCAGACTTTAAACCCGTTACCGTGATTTTCCTGGATCATATAGTGACCTATAAGATTCATTACGAACGCCATCTTATTCAGTAAGTATGTTAAATAGTATAGACTTGAAAATCTTAAAGTTCACGGATATATTTTTATATATATTTTAAAGCTTTTTTTAATGGATAACCACATTCAACAGGATGGTAATAGACTATTTTTCATCCCGAACCCCTTCTGACAGAAACAGACTCTACTTACTGTATATATCTTCAGTAAGCATACAGGTCTTTACAATTCAGGAAAAGGCTTTCTTACATTTTTCGTGTCAATAAAATAAGCATTACCCAAGTTATTTAAATGTAAGCACTAAAGTGTTTAGGCGATTTTCGGCACGTGTTTTCTCACTCCACGAGGAAAGAATAAGGAACTTACGCTGTTGCGACTCACTTGATTTACGATACCGATAGGGGTTGGCATAGAAAGGTAGGAATATTGAACAAACCACATTTTAGGTCGGACCTAACATAAGTGAAATTTAGTTTCTAGGAAAGACTTGGAATAATAATAACATTGTAAAAGGAATGACTGTTTGGTTTGTATATTTTGAGGCTAAATATCGATATTATCTTTCGCAGGGGTGAACGATAAATAAGGGTTGGAATAGTAAAATAAGTCATGATTGTATTTCATACAACCTTTAAAACTCAACAACCGAATAACCTTGCTTTTCTATTCTGCCAGGTTTATGCTAACTTAGCCTAAGCTATGTTTCTTCAATGATATATTGTTGCCAGTTGCTACTGTGATATTTCACTGCGATAATACGTTATAGACTACCTATTTATACCGAGTATCCAATTCTTTGGGATAAAATAATGGCAGGGTTCAGAAAAAGTGGACTTTGGTGGGTTGTTTTTAAAATAGTTGGCTATCGTAACATACGATCGTTTAAAAGTTCACAATTTTTAAGGTTGTTAAATACCAAGCGTAGTTTCATAACTTATATGACAGTTTGTTAAAATCGTTCGGACTGCCAGAAGAAAGCCACAATCTTTAATTTGCTTACGTCTATTGAGACTGACATTTTGTGTTAACTTTTACTGGTGCGTGAGCGTCAGCTGAAGCTACAAGTCATAAGAGTTTTACATACCAGGTACCAGGGTGCCAGCAACAGCAAGAAGTTCTCTCGAGTTCGCCCACTCCATAGCCAAGGTGTTGCCCCTCATCCCAGTAGCCACTCTTACAGGACTGACGTCATCATGTCCTCGGAGAAGCACTATTTCACCATTGCCCAGGGCAACAGCCAACACGTGGTTAGCATTGCTTTCAGCGTCATCTCCTTCCTCCATTTTGAATTTTTCGCACGACCACGCCATTGATGTGATGCCTCCTTCTGCTACTAGTTGGACCTGTATGGATGAAAGCATAAAGTCTTATGTAAGTTAATTAAGTAGGAAGACATTATGAGATGACAAGGATTGTGAGGATGTGCGTATGTTTGTTACTCTTACTATAGGTTATAACATACATCAGAATAACACATGGGATACATTTTATGCTGAAATTCCCGTGGGCAGGCAACACCGCGAGGTCCTACTAGTGAAGATATATTGACATAATATTTTACAGAGGTGTAGCTCACAAACGAATTTTAAATAGGATATAGGTGATTGTATGCCAATAGGAATTAATGTACTAATGTAATATTGAAGGAACTTGCACTGAATAGGAATAGATGGAGAAGTCTGCATCGGACTCACCGACAAGAGCCTTGCTCTTAAATTTATGATGATGAATATTACTGCTGCGGTTGTAATATTTCACAAAAGGCAACGGCTTCTCATGTCACTTACCGACTTATTCAAATAAACAACGATATTACAAATACTGATATTACCTATATATATTATTATAGAACCTTATAAAGGTATTTATCTACACTAATGTTGTAACATTCTACTTATGTTTCCAATACTTGACTTATAATTACTACTGTTATAGCGCAGACAACTAAAACACTCAATTTAAGCAATTGCACATGATGTTATAATATCCACTTCGATATCGTAAAATCTCATTATAACATCATTATAACGCGACCAATTAACCTGGCGAGCCTTATGTCAAAATCCTCATACTAGTTGTATAAAATTTTGATATTAGGCTGGCTTTTGAAAACAGTTGGGTTATACGTGAAAACTTCGTCGAAACTACTAAACTTACATACACAAAACTCTTTGGTAAGATCTCGCTCGCTCCTGATTGGCCCTACGCGCAGCTGCGCTCTCATTGGTTAGATTTTAATGGCGGCAAGTTCACTGTGACAATACACGTACGCGTGAAAAACTATTGTCAGCTTTTACTCTTGTTGTTTGATTAATTGCATTAGTGAAGATAAAGTAGTGTATGCAACTGCATATAACACGGGTATTAAAACTTCCTTATATGATAGTTGCATAAACTACTATTATCTACACTAATGTTGTAACATTCTACTTATGTTTCCAATACTTGACTTATAATTACTACTGTTATAGCGCAGACAACTAAAACACTCAATTTAAGCAATTGCACATGATGTTATAATATCATTATAATTTAACATTATAACATCATTATAACGCGACCAATTAACCTGGCGAGCCTTATGTCAAAATCCTCATACTAGTTGTATAAAATTTTGATATTATGCTGGCTTTTTAAAATAGTTGGGTTATACGTGAAAACTTCGTCGAAACTACATACACAAAACTCTTTGGTAAGATCTCGCTCGCTCCTGATTGGCCCTACGCGCAGCTGCGCTCTCATTGGTTAGATTTTAATGGCGGCAAGTTCACTGTGACAATACACGTACCTACGCGTGAATTTAATGTTTCGCAATGTGTTTTGTTTTTAAAATTTTGTTTGATTAATTGCATTAAATAGTGAAGATAAAGTAGTGTATGCAACTGCATATAACACGGGTATTAAAACACTCGTTACTATTATGAAACTCGCTGCGCTCGTTTCATAAACTCACACTCGTGTTTTAATACCCTTCTTTATATGACGTTGCATAAACTACTATTAGAGCAATTAAAAGCTAATAATGAGTTTTAAATAAGAATTTTAGAAGTTCTCCTGATCCTTATTTTAGATAACATAAAATTCTATTTGCACCCTCATACTGGAAATGCAAGCTATGTTTACAAAAATCTACATAAGTAAAAGAGCCAATGCATTAATTTTTATTAGTTAGTCACGCAACAGAAAGTAACATGATTTATATGGCAGTTAGTTACTAGGACAAAAGCATTATAGAAGTAGGACTTAGTTAGGTACAAATAAAGTTTAAACATGAATATTTTTCACACTTTTCAAACTCACACGATTTGCACTCATTATACTAAATGAAACGGGTCTGTCATCCCGTGACCACGAGCGGTGTAATCCACTCGAAACGTCGGGTACGTATTTTAGTAAAATACGTTAAAATATCTAACGCGATACAGACCCGTTTCATTTAGTATAATGAATATTTTTATATAATTTCTACCCTATTTCAAATTTTGAAGATTAGTAAAGTTTATATAAATGGATGGTTCTTGATGATTCTCTTGGATGATTGGTCCTATTAGGTCTCTTAGTCCTACGTTAAAAAAGCTAGATAGATTTCGATAAAAACATAGTCAATGTTTACCGCGGAATAAGACTTAAGTAGTACTAATGTCTAAAATTACTACGAGAATGAAAATGCCATCAAATGATTTCAAACATAAAACCCGGCTAGCAGATTTCGTAGTATATTTAGGTTAAAACATAACCAATTGAAATCATTGAGTTATATGATTGAAATCTATTTATTGGTTAGCGCATGGAAATACCTTCAGTTATTTTTTAGTGGGTATAGTGGGTATAAAGACAGAGACAGAACACTTGGTATTTATACAATGTCAAGGTACCAATACACAGGCGACATCACCACAGTAGAACTAGACACAAAGTTATCACAATACAATGTCAAGTAACACATCACATTAGAACATAAAGAGCCAGGTCCATTGTGTACCCGACCTCTTAGAACAAGGAACATTGTTATACAATTAGAACGGCAACCAAAGGGATTCATTAAATGAACACTAATAATAAATCTGAAGACAATAGTGTGCGACCTATATCCCGCAGGTTTAATTAACTCTATTCACGTTTAAAGTGGATATTCATGGTCCGCAGAGATCTCCGGTTTTACTGCCATAATGATCCTTTTTAAGGTTCCGTACCCAAAGGGTAAAAACGGGAACCGATTACTGAGACTTCGCTGTCCGTCTGTCTGTCTGTCTGTCCGTCCGTCTGTCACCAGGCTGTATCTCAAGAACGGTGATAGGTGGCTCGTCCTCCGGTGAAATCCTATTCCATAGGTGCTTACCGACTTGTATTTATTTACCCCTGTTAACAGGTAAAATTTTCAAAGATGATGTATTTCTATTGCCACTATAACAACAATACTAAAAATGAAATAAAACAATATTCAAGCGGGCTCACATACAACAAACGTGATTTTGGTACGGAACCCTTCGTGCGCGAGTCCCACTCGTATTTGGCCGATTTTTTATAGTATGTCATCCGTGTCATAGTCTTCATATTAATAAAGTAAGTAAGTTTGAACGGGTTAGTGGCCAACCCTGGTATCGGAGTTTTTAGACCGCCTAAAGCGCGCTTCTTATGTTTTAACGATTGACTAACATTTTACATGCCGGCGAAGCTCAGATAGGGGGAGAGTCCGAACCTCAAATACCAGTAAAATGTTACGCGGTTATACATTTTACTTAACCTAAGGGGAGGGGGTCTCGTTACGTCGCAATACTATTGAAACCATAATCCTTTTTTAATAGTCACACTCGTTAGTAAGTTTTAGCCGACTTTTTAGTTCCTTAAGTATTTAATCTCTCTACAGTGGTTTGCGATTGCCAAATCTGCGGTATCGGGTTCAGTTATCAGGAAATTACTTTTTGAACGTGCTCGATGTTGATACATATAATAATCACCAACAAACATTTGTGTAGTGCCCTACTAATGTCCTAATATTCTCGAACCCAACCTACTCGAACTTATAATAACACTATCAACCTATACAATAGTAGCAGTGCCCCGCAGTTTTACCCGCGTTGTACCCATTCCCGTGGGAATGAAAAATAGCCTATAACATTCCCGTTGAATGTGGCTATCTATTACAAAAATAATTATTCAAATCAGACTGATAATTCAAACAAACAAACAAACTTAAAAATTTTACCTCTTTATAATATTAGTATAGATATAGACTATAGATGATACATGTCAGTACTACATTTCCATCAGCTAACTAACACCATTAACATCACGTGAATAACATCAGTTGTTACACAAACTACGAGTTAATTGTGTCGCGACATCAACTATACTACATCAACTATATCACATCAACTACAAACAAATAGTGTTAGCATGGCCCGTTTGTATCATTCTCCCATTTAATTCTAATTAATCCGGTTGATTACTATTCGAAAACGGTTGAAATGGCATGTCCAATATGTGTTATGCAAATATATATTGATATAGTAAACATTTTAGGTAAAGGAAATTAGTTACAAAATAATCTGTTTTTCTTCAGTGAGATGAGAAGTTTTTGCCCAGCAGTGGGATATTACTAGATACAGGGTAATACTTTTTACTATTTTTAGTCTGAAAAATAATTACATGCAAATATGCACTGAAATAATGGATTAATAAAAATCCTGTACAGGACTAGTACATCTACGGTTAGTTAGCACCTAGTTACTAGGTATTTATTGCAAGCTATATAACATATGACACAGTTAGAATTCCAAACGTAATATCATATTAACAAAGGGCAGATTGTTACCATATTTAATTACAGAATAAGGATGATTTCGGACTTGTGAGACCTTTATCCTAATTAGGACCAGGTGGGCGGCAGTAACCGGTAATGGAGAAGGCAAATGGGTCAAAATATTACTATCAAATGCACCTACAATCTGAGCTTAGGTCATATATATTACACTAGTTTTTATTTCACTTCAATCCATGCAGTATTTCCGAAGTTATAAGGACGAGAAGTTCAAGCCCTTTTTTGAATTTCCGAGATTAGGCGCGCTTACGCTATGACGTCACGAGACGACACAAGGCGCGGCGGTCGGTCGGTCCGGTGAACTCCAGTAAACTTTGGTGCGTTTTGGCACAGTAATACTGTGGTTTTGGCGTCTCGTTTCATATTGTTTTGATTGTCTTTCGTATTCATAATACCTAGTGTGCTTATATTTTAAAGATATAAAGTAAATTATCCTTTATATCCCATTAAATCGAGTGAAACGTGAAGTCTGTAGAATGGAAGAAGGTTTTTTAAAAGGTCAGTCGGACAATCTGCCAAGAGTGGATAGTTTGATAGATGAAAAGGTACCTATTTACGTTCTGAGTAAGCATTTCCTACTATTTAATTTAGTAGGTACCTACCTATTATGGACGGCGATAAAAAATTCTACCAGATACCTACTCCCAATCTATATCTCGAGGTTTTCGATGATTATTTTTACCTCTATGTTTTATTAGTACTTACATAAGAAAATGTCACTATTTACCCATATACAGATGTAGGTAAGTTCTAGTAAGTAGGTATTTACGTAGTTATTACTTTTCTGAGTAGACAAATAGGTAAGTAGGTAAGTACCTACCTGCCTATTAATATAGTTTTATAATAAACCAGATATTTTTTTTAATTTTATCCAATGTACGCTTTAGGTTTTTCATTCACAGTTGTTTTTTTTTTTAATAAAAATAAATAATACCCTTAGTTAAGAAATCAGTGGTGATCAACTTGCGGGCCGCAAATTTTTCCTTTTTAAAGGGGTGTTGCAAGTTAGAAGGTGTCTGTCTACCTATGTCTGTCTGCGTGTCTGTATGCTTGTCTGTAGTAACGTAGCATATTTTTAAGCGGGTGAACCGATTTCGATGCGTTTTTATTTTATTTCAATGTTGTTTTTAAACAGAGGTTCGTAGACATGTTTTGTCAAAATCGGTTAAACCGTTCTAATAGTACGTTTTTAATGTACTTAACATTAAAAACGTACGTTTTGAAGGTTTTTTTTTAAATTCGTAGTGTTTTATGGTTCTAGGTCAGGAAGAGAGAGCTACGGAGATGATGCCATAGGGTATATACAGTTAAAAAGAGAGGAACACGTATGTAGGGCTTATTGAATCCAACCTTTTTACTGCAGTCATCCACTTCTTCCACATTTTTGGGTCCCCAGGCACATTAAAAAAGAGTTTATCTGGTGTTTTAACTGTCGAATTGAAGCACTCAGGCACAATACAGTATTTACTCACTATTTTTTCACTCATTTTTCCGCAGAAAACAGTTAAATTTTGATTTTTAATACGCAGCGGCGTGCGTACTAGAGCGCGACTGTAGTCTTGTGACGTCATCGACCAGTGAGCGCCCGCCCGCGTTTTTAAAATCCCACGGCCGAAAATACGCACTTTGATCGTTAATATCTTAGCCATTTATTGAGATATGGAAAAAGTAAAAACACAGTTTTTCTTGTAATTTTGTATAGATTTATTTGGTGTGTAAAGTAAAAAATGTTTGCCTTCTCCATTATGACAAAGAACGACAAAGGTAAACAGTAAATACTCAACGAATCAGAAAACATTCCATTTCCCCAGATATTCGGTCAATAAGCAGAACTCTTAATTGCCAATTACTTACTGTACTTATCAATCTTTATATTTCACAATACACGTTACGATACGTAAGATCTGTTCTATCTGTTAGAGGCGGTTCCATAAAGGGGAGAGGAGTTCAATCAACCAAACACAAAGCATTACGAAAAGATTTTGACAATGTCAATCTTCGATCCACAATACACGGGTCACGTACAAAATCAAAGCTAAATACTGTCCGCGTGGATGACGTGTGACAGCTTATTTTGTTTACTACCGAACTGAAAAAAAACGTTTTAAAACAGTTCGAAGTTCAACCTGATTACAACCTTGACACCTAAGAATAAAGTAGCAAATCTTATGAATAAAATAAGTGAGAATAACGCCTCACTTTTCAAATGAGGCGTTATTCACCGAGACGTATTTTTTACGCCGACCCGACATCTAGTTGTGTATTGTTGATCGAAGATGTCAATACGTAGTTTGACAATTTGAATGCGTTATTGTGATTGGTCGATAGAGCTTCGTACAGCTACGCGCCGCTTATATGAAAACGCATACTACTTTCACGGTTAACCGTTGATCTAATCGAGACCTTAAACATATTCTGACTTTTCAATTAAATAAACCAACGCCACAAGAAGGCTCGAGAGCGAAAGTTGATTTAATTTTGCTATACCGCCGGCCGAATATAGAACCTAAAACCCTTAGCTAATATTCAGTCTTCCATATACAATCTATACTAATATTATAAAGCTGAAGAGTTTGTTTTGTTTGTTTGTTTGTTTGTTTGTTTGTTTGTTTAAACGCGCTAATCTCAGAAACTACAGAACCGATTTGAATAATTCTTTCACTGTTAGATAGTCTATTTATCGAGGAAGGCTATAGGCTACATTTTATCCCGGATTTCCTACGGGAACGGGCACAACGCGGGTAAAACCGCGGGGCGCTGCTAGTTTGCAATATAATTACGCTTTTATACCTGAAGGTTCAGATATTGTTGGGTAATAAAAGGATAATGTTTTGTTATACATAGGGAAAGTATTGTAAAGACCTATATTATCTATACTATATTGTCTCGCCTAGTACCTACTAGTACGAGTATCAAAACCTTAGAAATTTGAATATGTGATTTCTACATATTATTTATTTTCTTACGAGATTAAAATTGTGGACTAATCGATTTTCCACATAAAGACGTTTCCTTCTGAAGAGGTAAAAGGTTTAGTGTTTTCATTCCATTCTTACCCTATTAATGAACCCTTTTACTCAATGGAATTTCCTTTGGTTGAAAAATCAGTCATGATGGTTTGAATTTTAACTCTCGTAAGATAATATGTACGTAACAAATGCCAATTTATCCGACTGTAAAACCAAATACGCGAGTTTCTTCGACATTTCCCAATAAGTTGTTCGACTGCAAACTTCTACTGTTGAATACAGGATTCTCTCTCCGCTCGAGCGCTCATCAGTTAACGGAGTTTCCCGGTGTACTGCCGGCCCGTGGATATATTGAGCATAGTAGTACTTTGATAGGTTAGGTAATTTGGAATTCTTATTGATATGTAGAAGGTATCACAGGAGTTTAAATATAAAAAGGTTTTAATTATGCTCAAAATTTTCATAAGACTGTGTATCGATGACTGTACATTGTCGATCTAACGAGTGGGATCAACATATCGAATCGTAGATGTTTACCCATTGGCATAATTGCTGTATTGGCGCATTGTACCCAAAAACTGACTTAGGTGTGTTTCCACTGATTGAGGCGAAGCTGGGCGGGTTGGAACTCATTGACCAATGATATTACATTGAATGTATGAAATCTCTTTGCGTCATGACTGGCCAATCATTGAGGTCCGCACCGTCGAGCTCGAGCCTTATAGCCGTATCAGCAGTAAGGTAGTGGCTACGGTTGTAAGGTAAGCTACAAAATACAATTGAATTAAGAACTGTATTCGTTTCTACATATCCATCATTCTTTCATTTGAAGTGGTTAAAAAGCATTTTTATTGACGTTTGTGGCACGCCAATAAGAATGCTTTGCACTTCAAAATTCGAATCTATACTAATATTATAAAGCTGAAGAGTTTGTTTTGTTTGTTTGTTTGTTTGTTTGTTTGTTTGTTTGTTTGTTTGTTTAAACGCGCTAATCTCAGAAACTACTGAACCGATTTGAATAATTCTTTCACTGTTAGATAGTCTATTTATCGAGGAAGGCTATAGGCTACATTTTATCCCGGATTTCCTACGGGAACGGGCACAACGCGGGTAAAACCGCGGGGCGCTGCTAGTTATGAATAAAAAAACAATTCAAATAATTTAAAAAAGGAGATATGTTCTCTTTTTGAAATAATTTAAAATAACTATACCGATTCTTACCTGCGAAACCATAGCTCCATGCACGTCCATGACGACGAGCTGCGCAGACGCCGTGCCCAGGTACACCTGGTTGTCGTCCGGCGTCCAGCAGCCGCAGGTAATGCGCGCGTCCAGGGACAGCATGGAGGACCAGTACCGTTGCCCTGCCACGGAGCCCACCAGCACGAACCCATCCTGGGTGACACGGGACCAATGATAACTAAGCGGACAACTGACTTAGCTATACTAATACTATAAAGCTGAACCGCCTTATTCATAAACGGTCTATAACTAACACTGTTGTAACTTCTTTTGTCTCATTTGTTCTTCGGAAAACAGCCTATGTCGAAAAGGGACAAAGATAGCTAATTACCGTTATAAAGCGTTTATGAAAAGACCCGAAGAGCGTGATTTTTATTTTGTTGTTGTTTGAACGGGCTAATCTTAGGTATCGAATAATATTTTTGTATAGTGTAGAAACCATTTTTATCCCGAAATAGCCACGAGAACGCAGACAACGCGGATAAAACTGCGCGGAGCGTATAGTAACTAAATAATATGAATCTATTTTGAAATATGTGAAAGAGACGAATCAAAATTATACCTTTGCCTAATGTTGCAGGCAAAACTCATAATCAGTCTGGTTTCTCAAGTCGGTTTTGATAAAACGAATTGTTTGTTGTTATTTTAACAATCTGGTCCACCCAGGACAATCCATTAGGTGGGCCCGCACAGGATATTTCACCGCGCTTCAATGTCCGTCCACACTGATAAGACGATCTAACGCCAGATAACGCGGCAAAGAGCGCTGCAAAGTAGCATCGATGTAAGTACCTACGTAGACGACCCTCAAGGGACCCAAGTGTTTACGATCCTCGTCCTGGATCGTGGATCAAGAGTGCCGACCCTACTGGATTAGTCGGTATGGACCCGGCTACATCTCTACTGCTTCCATAATTAACGTCCCCAACCTTCAATATATTTTTTAATATAATAGACACATTTATTTCGCCTTTTCTAAGACTTCGTAGATCACGTAGAACCTTCCAAATAAGTAATATAAAATGTATATAAAGTAAAGAATGCCCCGTCAGTAATAAAGACGCAATCAATTGAAAACGTTATAAAATTTCGTAAATGAAGATGGGGTACAGATAACTCCTTTCAATAGTTGTGCTTCTCAATCCATACAAGTGTGAAGGTTCGTAAAGGTCACAATAGGTGATTGCGGTTCAACAAAATTGAGGAAAAATATAATAGCCGCAGAGTGTGACCTATTTCACACTGTCGACATTGACTGACATTGCAGACTCCGTCGCACTGTTCTTTATATCTTGATATACGAGTGACATCCTAAATTCCGGATATTCGGCTTTTACGAGGACCCTTATTAATATACCTCGTCGTATATCGAGGAGCATTACACTCTTATTTGTGATGACCCTTTTGCGTATTTGTCGAAACTACCTTACTATTCACATAAAAAGACGACAACAGTTGGCCGAAATTGGATCGGTGAACGAGATCAAAATATTCCCAAAAGGGCAATTCATACTGGCAACTGCGGGCATATTTCATAGATACCGAGACAAATGAAGGTTGTCACCCTTCGTTTACATGACAAACCTTGTGAGACCAAATAACCACTGAAAATAGGCTATCAATCATCTTGTGGCAATAATAAGATATAAATCCCGAATCTGTCCCAAGATTTCTCACTGAAAACGTGGCTCGTGACCGCGCAAACCTTATAATAAATTGGGTTCGGGGTCGGCTCGGAGTAACTCCGCAACCATATTTACGTCCGACAGATTTCGGCCACAAATTGAAAATGTTTGCATTACCATTAAATAATAACACTTCGAAAATCTGTTCGTTGAGCAAATAATCGCCGCCCACTCGACGATAACAAAACTTTGGGCTCGGGCCCTATTCTAAATGTCACTCTAATTTCATTGATATTGTTTCTGTTCGACAGTTAGAGCGGCGTTAAAGGACTACGAGGTGGTTATGTTTAGAAAAACATAATATTTGTTCGGTATTTACTGGAGTTAATGTGGTAATGTGTA
The DNA here is from genome assembly GCA_963082685.1 of Cyclophora albipunctata. NCBI lineage: Eukaryota > Metazoa > Arthropoda > Insecta > Lepidoptera > Geometridae > Cyclophora > Cyclophora albipunctata. The sequence goes on along the minus strand of OY720121.1, from coordinate 7,646,708 downwards.
GTCTCGTGTGTGTGTGTCGACTATAAACCGCCCGCCCCCGCAGAATATGGCACACCTTTCTTGGTCCATTTGAAGTTTGTTTTGAAAGACGTCAGTAATGTCGGGAGGTCGACCTCGGTGAAGCCTTTTAGCAAATTGGAGTGACGTTGTGACAAGGGCTGAGGCGGCGGAGGCGGGACGTCACGTGTGGGGACACGCGGCACATTACTACATGAATCGATCCGACGACCACGTATCGATTGCCCACACTCCTCCGGACCCTAATTCCCGTCAAAACAACAACGCCACCGTTAATTTATTCACACCGGCAGACATCACTGTTGTTGTCCCAATTTTTCGAGCGCCAGGTAATTATGCAACATCGATTTTAATCCAATTTGCTTCCCAGTTATAATCCTTTTGTTTGTTGAATGTCGGCATTATCTCGGAAGTTTGAATCGGATTTACAAATATTTATGCTTTGTAGCTATGGTGAGGGTTTCTCATTATATTGTTTGGATATCTTCTGTCGCAAAAAAACACAAAAATGGCGTACCGACTTAATAACTTCAAACCTTTACACGTGTTTATGTCTCATTATATTATGGACAGAAATAAGTCGGTTCGCAGAAATTTCGACGAAAATGATCAACATTCACGTAACACGTACCTGATAACAGATCAAGGCCATCCGTCCGTCATGAGACCACGAGAAGTGCGTCACGGGGGTGCTCCGGTCATTGATCAGCTCGATACTCCATCGGCCCTCGTACTTGATCCATACGAAGATCACTCCAGAACTGTCGCATGATGCCAGCTTCTGGTACGGTTCGTTCCATTTCACTAGGATAACCTGGTGTGGACAAAAAAACTTACATTAGGATTCTTATGGTAACCATTACAAAAATATCACATATAAGACTGATGACTAACCTAAATTTTAACATTACTATTAAGATTTTTCGTGATGCCTAGCTGTTAAAGAAAAAGACAACTGGCAACTCTGATATAAGACCTTTAAGACTATATAACTGCAAAATAAAAACCGCCTATGGGTAACCCAGCTGTAAGGAATTTTGATTGCTTCGAAGCCTAAGTCTAATTAGACTTACAGTTACAGTCGACCATTTACTATGCAGGCTGCGGCATGGCAGCGCTAAGACACTTGCAAACACTGATTCATGTTAGTGCGAAGTGTAAAAAGTATTCCATGGCTCAGTCAAACTGCGCTACGAAACCTCTTCTTGAAGTATAGCACTAATAACGTAAGTAGTGCTCCTTGTAGCACTCAAGGCGCAGGGCTACTTCTTATAGTGTAGTATCACTCATGGCGCTATTTGTGGCAGCACTTATGACGTAGGTAGTTTGAGTAACAAGTTCAAACCTAGATCCAATTTGGCGAAAAACCAATTCGTGGTAGAGTTGAATTGAAACATAATGAAGTTGAGTACGGACTAATTCCAAAAAGTTATCCCCATCAAAGCCGTCTCAAAGAGTAAATAGAATCAATTATTTAGGTCTAGTTGGCACCTTTTCCACTATAAATTAAAAGATGGAACTACACTTCGCCGCAGGTGGCTTTAACTTAACAACTTATGAACAAAGCTACATGTACATTAGACATTTAATAATGCATTATGTGTGTGTTCTCCACATGGCGTGGGCGGTAATAAACCACGTTCGCAAGTATATTTTAGAGCTTCAAACTCGCGTTATTAGACATTCCGCGCTTCTCTTAACTTACATACGTTTAGACAAAGCCGGTATGCGAATTACACGAAATCCACACAAAGTAGATGCTTATTGCTCTATAAACTTAGTTTAGAATTGTTTCATATTAATTTCTAGACACGATTTATTAATTATACTTCATTTCATATAAGAAACGATTTAATTAAGTACCTAAGTGAGGATTGAAAATAATCCATCTGCTATTTCTACATACTGAAAGCACAGAAGTCAAATAATACTTAACAGTTTTCTTATAAAAGAAAAATAAATTGTCATTTCGTAGGAATATAAACGCTGGCGAAATGTAAATATGAAGAGTATCAGAATATCAAATATCAGCGTTTTTCAATCGCCGCCGACGCGAACGGTGTAACTTTGTAAAAATGTAAAAGCTTTTCAATGTCGCGTCTATTGCAAATAAGGTGAAGTTGTGGATGCAAACGACGGCTTGTTTCAGACTCCGAGCCTCGGCTGGAGGGAAATCTATTTACATGTAAATGTCAACCTGAACTCCAAAGTTTGAAAGGAAAGGTCAAGTGGGCGCGATGAATACAACGGGCTTTGCTTAAACTAACATTTCAGTGTTTACTCAGATACCCCACACCGTTATACAACCATAACACACAAAATATTATAAAATACAATACCAAGTAAAACAAGAAAAATAGGTAAGTACAGTTATAATATTTATCTCATTTTTTGTAACAATAGGAGATGAAACGCTGTAATTGGAAGCTGAAGGCGTTTCGGTTCTATTGTTAATTTTGTTCAAATACAACAAATAATTAATTTATATTGTGTTTAAAATATCTCTTTTTGCTTGAAACTCGAGTATTTATTCAAATACGCAAATTAATTACCCTTTAATAGATCTGTTGATGATAAAAGGATATTTATAATAAGAGATATAATATCGTTTAATTGGTTCGTGGACACAATAGCTGAGGGCCTCCCACACTTGAATACGAGAGCTCAAACGAATGCCACTGGAAACCAAATGTACATTATTCAACTGAATGATAAAGAGACTTTCTTTGTGATAAGCCCAGTGCTTTCACGTAAATGACGATATAAATATCATTTTATTGAATGGACGTACCGAATTAACATTTATAATTCCAAATAATCCCGTCATGGAATAAACAATGTTCATTTATCTGCTTATAAATATATTATTGGACTCTACTCTGTATTGGAAATGGCATTATTCATGAATATCCAAATATAGGAGGAATAAGGAAATGAGGGTTGTCACGGCGAACTCTCGCGTGACATAACCGAGTGCTTTCCGTACTATTTGCTAAGAAATATAGCTGCAGTGAAACCACGGGGTGGAATAAACAACCCTTGTCTCCAACGGTTACATCAATCTACCAAGACTAGACAGACTAGAAATACCTAAGAAATTTTACTTGAAAAGAGGATTATTTTTACTAAAGTTCACTGACGGGAGATAATTACAAATGGTTCGTCTGTCTACTTAATTGTCGTTTTCTTTTATAAAATTTTTAGTATTACATAGTATCGGTCCATAAAATCCGTTAGGATAAAGGTATATAGTAAGGCGAAAATAACTGAAAATAATTTAGGGTTCATTTCAGTGTCAAAAGGCCAAAGGCGATATTGTAGAAATTATATGCCAGAAAACAGATTAAAGTTACACTCGACTGAAAGTACTTTCTTCGATTACTTTCTACTCTATTTTCATTTCGATCAAGTAACCTGATAGCTCTTTCTTTGAAACAGAAAACCGTGATCAAAATCTGATCACCCGTTTGGACCTACGTTGCTGCAGAGTTACACAGACTCATCAAACCACCGATGGTAACTTACCACCTACTTCTCGTTTTCACAAAAAACCTATGAATATCTGAACATGAATAACTTACCATTGAATCTCTATCTCAATTCTCAATCCAATCGCACTAGAATGATTGAACACAAAATATTAAGTGTCTTTCGATTGGGTCTCTGTATACCTAAGTCAAGTCTACTATTCTGTCAAAATCCAATTGAGACTCAATTGGAGCACCGCAGTCGCTATGGCCGAGATGACCTTAGAAGTCTACAGTATATACATAAAGGATTCTTTCTGTACTCTGACTCTATCTACTATGCGTGTGGTTTACCTTATTTAACAGTATAACGTTTGATCCAAGCTCATTTTTCCACACCCGAATCACCTATAAATATAAATCACCAAACAGGTAATTAATTAATCACCGATGTTTTATGTGTGTGTACCGTGTAGCTGTAGGTGTACTACGTGTACTATAAGTACTTACATCAGACCGATGTCCTCTGAGGTTGTAGTTGGTCCGGAGCGGCAGCTCGTGCGGCCGGCGCGCGTGGGAGGACGTGAACGTCACCCCCACCACCCCTCGCACGTTGCCAGTAGCCAGCCATCCTTCTTGGTAGTAGTTGTTGCGATTGAGCTTCCATCCTTCCTCCTGTTCGGGAAATAGTTCAGGTAGATAAGGCCAACCCAACAAAAAGTAGGTAGGGCCAATCCAAGTAGTCTTTGACCATACCCCCTATACGAGAAGGTTTTCTGCCATACAAAATACATCTTCATGGTGCTTCGTCTGCACAGTCTAGAATGATTAGAATGAAAGACTGGTAAGCCTCCTCATCAAGACAAACTCAACAACATATAGGTAAAGCCGACCCTGGTAATCTTTGATCATACCCTCGTTAAAAGATTTCTGTAATAAAAAATAGAACTCCATGGTCTGCATAGTCTATTGGAGTAAAAGACGATAGACATACTCATCCCCACGTTCATTGTATGTACGAATATATTCTTACAAAGAGCTCATGCTCTTGTCTTAAGTAAGGCCTTAATTAAGGGGTTTCTCTGCTTCTTCACTATGGCAATCTCGATAGGCACTATGGCATTTCTTTTAATAATGTGCCTCGGGGTTACCTTCTAACCAACTTCTTCTAATTAAAACGTAGCAAGACGTATTGCCACTGCATAGAAGCTCATTTAACGTTGCTACACCGTCGGCCTTGGCAAAGAACCTGGGCAAACTGTAACGATATCAGCATATTTCGTTTGACCCCGGGAAACGATTTTACGACCCCGCTGCAAGGTTACTTAACTTTTAGTACACGCTACGCAACCGAATGATAATAATGATAAATAGGAATCGATGCCAAATTGTACTACCGAATATTCGTTTTTCCAGTTCATATTTTTTCAGAAAAAATCAAAGAGCAATGGATCGGCGATATTTTGTGTTAATAAACTCACAGTTGATTGGACTGGCGATTGACAGGGCTATTTCTATATAAAAAATATTCGATTCCTTTGGAACGATGAAACTCGAATAGCTACTGGTCATTGGCGGAAAATTGTGAAGGATTTCATCCAAATCTTAATTGCAAGTAAGGGTGGGTTGCTTTAGCTTTCTCTTACGCAGCAGTAAACATTAACACAAAATGTCAGTCTCAACAGACATTTTAAAATAGAAAATGAAAAATCATGGCTTTCTACTGGCCGCCTGAATAACGTTAACAGACTGTTATTTCAGTTATGAAACAACGATTTGTATTCAACAGACATTTAACAGCGTAAACAATCGTGAACTTTTTAACGACAGTATGTTACGACAGCCACCGTTTGAAATAACCAAACCTAAGTAAATATAATTTAACCTGTAATATCCTACTGTTGGGCAAAAAAGTCTATTGTTACTGAAGATGACGATTGGTCGATGATCTTAAACCCAAAGTAAGGAAAGTAATTTGAGTATAACCTATAACTATATAACTACAGTATAAAACATCTCAAACGAAACCCTTTGAAGTAAAAAGGCAATTATAGCAAAGAATATGAGCAGAGTCAGTTGGAAGTAGGCAACAGCGAACGTTGCAGTTTCTAACGGCCACATCGGCGGCCTTGACCTGTTAGACGAAGCAATTATGGCGCGGAAATAAATAACACCAACCAGAAAAAACATTCACTTACTAACAAAATATGTAATGTAAGCTTTGGTTTAGACTTTCTATAGTGCTTCTTAAATTAGCCTACTTAAATGACTATCTCATCATTTGTAATCTATAAGAAATATGTTTTTATGCGCCAGTATTTTATTCTATCAAAAAACTTAATGCTGAACAAAATATCACAGTGGTAAACCGTAAAAGCATTTCACTTATTCAGTGTAAGTGCAAACTTCATGTAACAGATACATAGAAACCAATGAATGAAACTAATCAATTGATAAATGTATTCAACACAGCTCCCAAGATATTTCCATTTAGCAACATCTTATCTAAAGCCGCAACAAGAATTCCAAATAAGCGAGTATTACGATTGATTTAGATGCATTGGCGGGAATCGGGGAGCAGTAAATCTTGGCATTATTTAAAGATTCGCTCCTAAGTTCTCATGCCGTAAGAGCAAATCGATTCGGCTAAGTTCTCTGTCTGATACTAAGTAGTCTTAAGTCGATGGACTGCGGTAAGGTCGGCCTCCTCAAATCAAAGTTTCTTATTTGATTTATTTATTCAAACAACTTTAGTAGGATTTAGGACTTAGTGATTATACAAGTGACTACTACTTCAAAAGACAATGGAGCGTTGCTGGCAAAAAACAGGTTTTCAGGATTTGTGGAACAATTTTAGCATTTTACAAGGCTTTAAATGAATTTATTATGTTCTGGCATATATGAACACTAGCAGCGCCCCGCGGTTTTACCCGCGTTGTGCCCGTTCCCGTAGGAAATCCGGGATAAAATGTAGCCTTCCTCGATAAATAGACTATCTAACAGTGAAAGAATTATTCAAATCGGTTCAGTAGTTTCTGAGATTAGCGCGTTTAAACAAACAAACAAACAAAACAAACTCTTCAGCTTTATAATATTAGTATAGATACATAAAAGCAACAAGTGTTTAGAACCTAATTTCTGCGGCTTCTATCAATATTTGCATTTGAAGACAACATTATTTTCTGCATTCATTTTTTATTCAATTGAATAAAATCCAGAAATCCTGTGCCTTTGGATTTCTGAACCAGTCAGATAAATAAGATGATCAATAACAACATCCGTCTAGTTCATTGATGTATGCTCACCCTCGTATTGGGCACTAATTCGTAATCCGTTGCCGTCTGCACATGTAAATAAAGGCCAGGGTAATGGAAGCAAGGGCAATTAACAGTCACGTAATGGTGCATGTCCTGCCCGACCCCGGAGATCGAACTCGAAATTGGCAATTAGCCAGATATTACGCGATCAACCCCCGGATCTTTCATTAACTCCCATCGGCCATCATTTCGCCGCTACAAGACATTCGCCCTCTGTATCGATGTTCAATCAACAGGTCGGAACTGTCACGGAAGGGGATCTTTACGATTTCCTTCGAATTATGTTGGAAACGATCGCCATCTATCTTCGCCATTTATTTATTCATATCCCGAGGATCGTTTTGTCGTTAAGTTCACGTTTCAGTATAATTTGTTTTATAACTTTTGGGACGGCTTTTACTTTAACTCGGCATAGGTTTCAAAAATAAAATTACCTGAACACCAAAAGATAAATTACGCTTCAAACTTTTCCTCTTATCTTACGATTATTGAATATCTTTCACGAGTTTTCAGGTAATAAAGGTTTCGCGTGAAATGTTATATTTCTATGTTTTTATCTTTTTACTTTCATTTTATTTTTTACTTTTATTGCGAAAAGCAGACTACGAAAGACAAGGACTTTATTTTTACAGCTGAATATTTAAACTTTTTTATCTATTGTAACTCATATTTTAACTGAAGATTAGAAGAGAGTAAAGTCACAAACATTTTTGTGACAAAACAAAGGGCGACTGAGAAAGACATTTTAATTTCAAATATTACCTCAGAGGATAGAGCGACCAGCACGTGCCGTCGCGCGTCGGCAAAAATATTCCTCTCTTGAAATAATAAAAGTTACATACAATAAGAATACACATTCAAGTATCTTGCCAGAAAATTCGTACAATTTCCTTACGTCATTATATTCCTTATTGGGAGCCAATCATTTATTAAAAAAAGGTTTTTCAGCTGTTACATAACTTTCTATTGATGTTCGTCTTCTTCTAATCACTACATATTTTATAGGTTAGTTAGTATACCATAGCATTTTTGTCAATAAAGATGATTGTCAAAAAAGCCCATAAAATTTTTAAGCACCATAGAGTACTTTGTCACATTACAACATTCGACAATTCTCATTCACATGTTAGCAGGTTTAATAGAATTTTGAATATGATAAGGGTCCAAGTACGACACCGTCATATTAGCGACGGCTTACAGTAAGTTGCAATACATATATTGCTTAAACTCCGCCGCTTTTGGTAGAGCCAATTAAGGTTATAAAAAATCCTCAGATAACTACAATTAAACTGTGTAATAAAATGGAAAATTTGAACCATAGCTCGTACGAGCCACGTTCATTATACGAGCTAGGAGCGCAGAAACAGTTACGTAGACTCTAACTGAGTGTGACTAATGAGGATTGCTCATTGCTCAATTGGACGGATATTTGAGTGCTAAGGAGATGTCCATTACACAAAGAGGGACTTGATATTGATCCTAATCTTCATTTAACATAAAAAAACATTAAAAACCTAGGCACTAGTATACTCGTATGTATTGTACGTGCCTACTGATTAAATCTGCAATCTCACAGAATTTTCAACATAAAAGTAACTCTATTTATTTTTATAAGTCGTAAAAACGTAAACTAATATGGCCAATTTTATAACCAAAGACAATTTCTTTTATCTGTAGAAAAAGGTTTAGAGATGGATAAAAAACATTAAAATATGGTATGAAATTAAGAAATAGATTGTACTCGTACATTGTTACGCTTTCAGTCCAAATCGTACCTAAAAAAGTAAGAGTCGCAAATACTTGTCCTGGGTGGGCATAAAGGTTATAAACTTTGCCATTTATAATAAAAGCTATAGGTATTAACTTCGGTGGAAAATGGTTATAGGCAGGTATCCTTTTCCCGGGCCTAAGCTTGTCATAGAAATGACAAAACTTCCTCAGATCGATCCCTAGATATGAATCTGGGATGTTCCCGATATTTCTAGACTTGCATAGCTTTTGGTTTTGTTTTTTATGCCTTGAGATGTATAACTACTGATTATCTCAGTTATGGGTATCGGATTTCGAGTCTCATAGATGAATTACCAATTCAATATTAATATCATATTCATAACGTTCCTTGGCATTGCTTGACATCCAAAATCTTATACAAGCAGGTGGCCTAATTTATATGAGATCTATTTCATGGAAATTTAATTAAAACTGTGCGATTTCATTTTGGAAAAGGTCAGAGGTAAGCTACTCGAAATGTGCCTAGCTCATTTGAATACGTTTAGGAACGTAAGTAGAAAATGAAATTGAGAAACTTCTGAGAGAAAGTTCGTAGATTTTTAACAGAAAGAATTTCAGAAAAGTTTTTATCCTTGGTAATGTAGAGGACAGGACACGAAACGCTCACATATCACGCACAGATGCAAATAACGAGTCCAAAAAACATATAACAACGAAACAGGCCAATAACTCCGCAACCGATACGATGCGAAACATAAACTACGTACGAAATTAACATTTCAGCGCGGCTCGAGTAAAATTGAATCGTTATCCCAAACATATTTTGTTAGTAAAATAGAAAATTAAACGGGGTCAGAAGACGGAGGCCAGGAAAGGTTAATCGAATGGGACTTTCGAGTTGGAACCAGAGTTCCACAGATTACGATCGAGTTCGAACAAACGAATTGTTTTCAATCAACATTCGACTTGTTTCGATTATCTGACGAACGCCGGTTTTATTTTCAACTAGTTTCCCGGATCCGATTTCGTCCGCATTCCATGTGAACCTTGGATTTCAAGGGATAAAAAGTGGCCAAGGCCTACGTATACATGTGGGCCAAAACTATGTCGATCCAATGCTGTATTTATTATATTGCTGTATCAGGAAAAACCGTTTTGCGTCCACGTATTGGTGAGTAGATTTTTATTTAATTTCATTATCACAAGTTCAATTAAGATAGCTCAGGACAGAGATCAGTGAAAGGGTGGATCAGTGAATGGCCTTTGCCCTGCAGTGGGACATTTATGACTAATTAATTAATCAATCACAAGTTTCCGTGAAAAACTTAATAGTTAATTAATTTTAAATGTAAACTATTAATTATGAATTAAACACTGCACCATTCAGGATTTCGCTACAAATTATTGTAGCGATCAGGTATTAACCTGATATTGTTAATATTGGAAAAAGGTGTCCGTAATTCACAGCGGCTTACTTCTTACGAGATAAGTTTGAATTTCAATGAGAATCGTGGGGTACAATAAAGTCTGCTGGATTAACATATTTTTAGGCGTCTACGATTCAACGCCTACAACTTAAAGTCAAAATGTAATCTAAACTTTATTTCGGACCGTGAATAGAGATTAAATTGCAAGTTAAAACTGTTAAAAGACGCCGATTTATTCCTCAATCTCACGTTAAATCACATTTAACGTACAAAGTTAACTACAATCGTTAAATAATAATTAAGCAACCGAGCTAACATAACAAACGAGTTAGATAACTGAACTACAAACGGGGCATTATTTAACCGATTCCACACGTAACTGCGATTAGAACTAGTGCAGAAATAGTTATAAGAATTTATAGCGATAGGTCCGAAGGGTTAGGTAAAAGGTAGGAATTAGACTCACCTCTGGCAGCTCGTCAGGCACCTTCCCCATCCATGAGAGCGACAGTATAGTGCAGTCACATTTCGAATTGATGTTCCTTTCAAAATGGAGATGCATTTTGTATAACGAACACTATAACTTCATGTATTCATGTTCACTGATGTTCAATGGTGGTTCAGTTTTATCGTGCACATTTTCGGAGTGTTGGTGTAGTATTGTGCGCGTCTCTGACGTGCTAGGGTGAGCCTGTCAGCCCTCGTATTGATTGGGGGGCGGCTCCCCGCTGCCGCGGCCTCCGCCGGGAAAACCGGAGGAAAACACACGCAAGATGGCGCTGTATCAACGACAAGGAAAATGGACGGAGGCGGGGGTGTTCCAAGTTCGAATTTCGAAAGTTTGGTTATGGTATAGAACAAAGTTTATGGGTTAATAAATTAACTAAGTTTGGTTATGATGGGAGATATTAAAAAGGTAATTAATAGTGAATGTTGTCACTTACTCTGAAATGAGCGTGCTAATATTTTGATTTTGGATGAACGTTTCGAAGCTGAATCGTATTATGAACTAGAAACTTCACACTTTTTTTCAACCAAATATAAAAATAAATAGATTTTTTCTCAATTTTTTATTTGTTGAGTATTATATCTGAGCCATTTTTTAGCGCTTTTTTATCTGAAAAGGTAAAACAGGTACATATTTCTGATTTATCAGTACCATTTTGAAAGGTTACAAAATTATATAGAATGAAATGAATTATATAAATTCAAATGAATAATATAAAGCACTGTTATTAGATTAATGGGTACAAATAATCTATTTATAACGCGCGTTAAATATTTGGCAAGTATTGCACTGCGACACTTTCAACTTTTAATTCGCGGTCTACCCCGACCTCGATCGTTCACATTACATATTTTTAAACGACGCTAATTACAGTTTACGGTTATTTTTAAACTACACAGGAGACGTTTTACAGATAAAGTTATAGTTTTGGACGAAGTTGGAGAACCGGTAAAGATAAGTGCCAATTTCTTAATAATAGCCTTAATCAAAGCTTAGCGTTAGATACCAATCTATTTATATATAGCCTTAATAATTTACTTTTTAACCTTTAGACGTATTATTGCGATAAGTAATTTAAACTCTTTTTAGTTTACCTTTTTTTTAGTTGACATTTTTAGGCTAATATAATAGAGCTGAAAGTTTGAATATTATTTGTTCGTACTAGGAATTTCGATTTCAATAATTATTAATTTATTATATTAGCCTTAATATTTTTTATAAAATAAATTCCTAACTTCCCACGGCGACGTTACATAGTAAGTACGTTATGTTACTAGTACGTTACAAGTAAACAAATTAAATACACTTCCATAAATGACTAATATATTGAAGATCACAGACAGTAAATATGACAAAAAAAAACACAAAACAAAAAATATTATCATAATTTAACTTCATCCAATTTTCCCCACGAGTACCCACACCTCACTTTAACCGGCAAGGGCACCTTCAATTTAACCGTTCCTTCCATAACACTCTTCATAATTTTCACAAAACCATCTTTATATTGTTCTTTGACTTCGTATATGAGTTCGTCGTGCATTTGTAGTAGTAATCTGGGTTTGTGTGTGAGTGTTTTTGTCTGTGTGTCAATGTCGCACATTGCTGCTTTGGCTATGTCGGCGGCTGAACCTTGGATGGTCGTGTTCACTGCTTGCCGTTCCGCTGTACCTGCGTGAATGGAAGGGTCAAGTAAAGTAATGCCTGTTATATGTGTCGAGCAAAGGCCGAGTACCGAAGATATCAGTACAGGTTATGGTTTATAGCCAACCTAACACTGCTTAGATGCACGATAAAGACGAAGTATGAATCATACTTCTATGTATATTTTTTCACTTTTATAGAAAAGAGAGAGAGAGAGAGTGCGATATAGAGACAGAGAGAGAGAGAGCGATATACAGGGAAAGAGCGACAGAGTGAGAGAGCGATAAAGAGGACAAAAAACGAAGAAGAAACCTTTATCTTGCATCTTACTATACGCTAAGCGTGTTGAGATAGAAATACCATACCGCCATACCCATTCAGGTAGAGTTCGAACTGCATGTTGCTTAACAATAGCCATAAAGTTAACATTGCTCAGGAGGAAATGATATATTTTCCTGACTACATGGTATTGGCTAGACTCTGCCACTAAAATCTGAACCTAATACCGAACGAATGAACAGATTTACTTTTCAAAGTCTAGACTTTAGTGTAGATATTGATTTAGAAACCGATATTGGTCCCTTGGTACAGTTATATGCGGGTAGTCTTTCTCCTCAAAGTTTGAAGGGAGAGAATCAGGTAGAATCGGTTTTTTATACCGTCAACTGTTTTACAGTACAGTACAAAAGAATAATCAGAAGGCTGACGAAGAACAGTATTTGCACCAATCCTCTAGTATTCGTACTCCTTGTGAAAATCGTATAGCACGCGTCTAGAGTCATCCCGTGACCACGTGCGGTGTAGTCCGCTCGAAACTTCGAGTACGTATTTTAATAAATACGTTATACATTCTCACGCCATACAGACTCATTTCATTTAGTATAATGAGTGCAAATCTTGTGAGTTTAAAAAGTTTTATAAACGTCCATTTTAAAACGTTTGCCGTTGGCCTTCTGAGTGTTTATTCCGTGCTACCGCTGTAAAGTTTGTCGCGAATTTATCAGTGATTGTTAGTGCAATATACCATAATCATAATATGTATATGTAGTAGTATCAGTTACTTAGATTCCATAACACAAGCTTAGAGCTTAGTTTGGATCTAATTAATCTAAGGGTGTGAATTTGTCCGGGTATATTTATTTATTATTATTTATTTAAAGTTTGACACGGATAACGCTCTACACACTGACTAGACTAACATCCCTTCATAGGTCGAGGAGATACAGTACCAGCCGCTAACTGTATTAAGGATACCAACCAAGACTTACAACAAACAGTACGCAAACGTATACTATATGCTTCTAAACTTTTATTTTAGCAAATCACGCCATGTGTAAATTATCTATCCAAATAAGTATGGGAGTCTTCATTCGTAATGTTAGAAAAAATAATTGTTTCTTATCAATATTAAGAGCTGTTGATGTAAAAATCCTACTAACATTATAAATGCGAAAGTTTGTGAGGATTGATGTATGTATGTTTGTTACTCTTTCAAAAACTACACGATGGATTTGGATGAAACCTTACAGTAATCTATGTTATACATCAGAATAACATGGGATACATTTTATCCCGAAATTGCCGCGAGAAACACCGGGACGGGACTTGTATATATATTTTTTTTCCAATCTTCAAACATTTCTAAATTAGTCTAATCTATACTAATATTATAAAGCTGAAGAGTTTGTTTTGTTTGTTTGTTTGTTTGTTTGTTTGTTTGTTTGTTTGTTTAAACGCGCTAATCTCAGAAACTACTGAACCGATTTGAATAATTCTTTCACTGTTAGATAGTCTATTTATCGAGGAAGGCTATAGGCTACATTTTATCCCGAAATTCCCACGGGAACGGGCACAACGCGGGTAAAACCGCGGGGCGCTGCTAGTATCAATATAATAACGTTTTGTTCATCATAACTTAATTTACTTCGAAAACAAAACAAGGCTTAATCTCATTAGTTTGAAAATACAATCCTGTTAGCTTCATTCGGAGCGACTTTAATAACATTGAATTTATAGCCGTCGAGCGTTCATTCAAATTCGTCCGTAGCAACTGTTTTAATTATTCCTGTTTACATCTACTGAATATAAATTAAAACATAATAATGGCACCGATACAATCAGTACTGTCTTTTGGGAGTTGGTGGATGCAGTGAACAAACAATACATGGCGTGGTGTTGATAAAGGTCTTAGCTTATTGCGGCAGCGAACACCGTTCGCCGAGAGCGGTTACACGGAGTATTCTTTGTATGGAGCGGGCGAGACGCTCAGTAGTGTAAAGTGAATGACATTCCTATAGTAATTTATACAAAGAATATATTAACCGATAAAAGAAAGGTGGTGCTGTTCGGATGGCTCTTAATAAGCTTTGACCTTTAGGATGCGTCCACAATCCACATGAACGTATGGAACAAGCCGCGGATCAAGATTCAATCAATCAGTTTGTATCGTTACATTGGTTGTGCCACCCGATAATGTAAACTATACATTCACTGTTTAGGTTCATATTGGAGTGGTTATGATGAGAATACCATTTGTAAAAAGTGAAGATACTTTTGTTTGATTCATTGTTATCACCATGTAGTACTGTTAATACTTTAGTATTTAAATGAAAAGTGAAGTCAACTTATAATCCCGATATTCTCCATATAATAGGTAGCTACATATCTCGCGGGTAAAAATACGGGGTATTTCTAGTGTAAGATAAAGTAAAGACCACTTACCTCGCAACCCCGGTATATTGCTCTTAACATCGTTCAAGTACCGCCTCCTTTTCATCAAAGTTTCCACGTAACCTCTTTTCTTGCATTCCTCTATGACCCGTTGCGTGTACGGTTTTATTCGCGGGAAAGTTTTGAAAAAGGAATCCATGAAGAAGGCCGCATCTAGTTCGGTGACGTCGAGATGTTGGGACAAAGTTTTGTTACCCATACCATAGAGAATCCCGTAGCAAAGTTGTTTAGCCTTTTGGCGGAGATCGTCGTCAACCTAAAATTAAATTAAAGAAATGTTAGTACTACTTAGTTCTTACTTCAATAGACACTTATAAATGGCGCCTGAATTGCAAAGATAAGCGAGCAAAGTTAAAGCCGAGAGGTTTTGAGTATCGCAGTACAATTTATTGCTTTGTTTTAATATCTCTTTAAATTTAATTCAAATAGTCTACCTACTGTATTTAATAAATACTCAAGTTAGGCTAATGAAAAAATCGATAACAATTTATACTTCATTAGTACCATACTAGCATTCAAAGTACTTAAGTCAAAGGTACTCCTAATTCTTATATTAATAAATCCAATGACGCTGTTAATATTTTATTTATTTCTACAAAAGGCCATTCGTGGTCTCAGCTTTAGAATGGGTACGTTTGAAATAACATTACCACAATAGAGGGAGGGCGAGATGTGAATCATCAAATTCACATCAACCGCCCCGAGATCAAATGGAAGATATTGTTGCGCCACTTTTATTAATCAACGAAAACGACCAACAGTTGTGGAAAGGAACACGGAAATACAAACCGGTAATTACGTGTATTTTCTGTAGTATAGACCTCTCTTTCTATTGCTTAGGATTAAATGAAAAGGATATATTCATTGAAATTGAAATTGATATACATTTATTTATATATTTTATTTTATCTATATTCTCACTGAATAATGAGCATAACAAAGACATTCCTATCGGTTAAGTAAGTTGGCGAAAATCGCAAGATTTTTTTTTATTATCACTGTTTTGTTATTGTTAGTACTAAATTAGGTTTTACTCTGCTACCAAGTATAAAGTGTAAACATTTTTTGCAATGCAGTAATCCGTAATTCGCAGTAGAGGTCGAAGCAGCCAAACAAAGGGTTATTACAAGCCATTACTTTTAAGACTTAATAAAACTAACAAATCAAGTTAGCCGAATAAAAAGAAAACGAAAATTAAAGGGCGGGTTTAAGCTTATTTATAGCGACCACAAATTATGAAAATTAATTAATTTATAACCGCATTTTTCATTTCATAATCAGTTGTTTCAGACAAAGTGGCCGTGCAGTTTTAATTATATTAATTAAGAGGAATCTGTTTTTTTCCGACGGTAGAGTATATTTAATTTAGATAATTTAAAGGCGGCTCAAAAATCGGGAATAGTTTTCAGTTTTCAAAAATATCACAACAAATCTGTTGGACATCATCAATATAAAAGACCTTTTATTAACCAACACTATTAAATATTTCCATGGAGGGTCTTGTTTTTCAATAAATATAAAATAAAAATAAAATCAAACAAATATAGCCGCCTTTTAAAAATGCAAATTTAAAGCCAGTAAAATAACACACGATCCTTTATACGCTGGACCAGTTAAGTAAATCGTATGTCAGCTGATTTTAATGTCTTTATAAGACTTTAGTGTCAAGAGTTTACGGGGGGGGACAGCGCGTACGCAGTCCCCACTACCAAAAATTACGCGTCCGAGTTATCCACATTAGGGATAATCGCAGAGGTCAACCCATTCGCAGTGCAATGAATAGGCCTCGCTCTGGGGGAACCGCCTTATTGATCACGGTGTCCCCTACGCCAGGTAAGTATGATTTCCTTATAGCGCGGCGAGAGGGTCGTTCGGAGCCAGAACACAACGTTAGCGCGATTCAGAGATTTTGCACAGTAACGCCATCTAGTTAGAGCTTTGTGTCGTCAATATTCAAGGTCGTGACGCGCAGGGCATGAAACCGCGTCACAGTCTGCGTGAATTCAAAACGAATTGCTCCTAGCTGAATCTATATTTTAAAGATAACTTTAATGTTAGCTAATAATGTCATTGAAAAAAAAAACTTTTAACAGACTTTAAAAAAGAAAGAGTTATCAATTCGGACTTTTAAGTATTTTCTTTTGGCCACAACGGGACAAACATTTGTTTATTTTTTTAATTTCTGTATTAAAGATTTATTTTTTCTTATAGAATACACACTATTTATCAATCTGTAACCTGTTCTAAGTTAAAAATCACAACAAACTAATTACATAAAATATCAAAAGTAAAGTAACGAAAGAACTACTTCACTACCATAGAAATAACATCAGTATGTATCTTCTCATAATTAGTTTCATCAAACAGAAATACTTCAAACAAACAAAACCAAACTATAATCAATGACTACCCACCTCAGCTTCACTCACACCGCTCCACGAGGCTGCAATACTCTTAAACACATCCACATTCCTCCTCATTATATTCACCAGAACTTCGTCCTCACTGAAATGAGTTAATACCCTCATTTCGAGTTGGCAGTAATCCGCCGACACTATTATATAGCCAGGGCTTGCTTTGAATATGCTCCTGCAGTTGAAATCAAGTTTGGTGCGTTGTTCGATGAAGTTGGGAGGAATGGTGAAAGTTCTGGGGATGCTCTGCAAGTTGGGGTCGTGCATCGTTATCCGTCCCGTGCACGTGTACGTTGAGTACGTCGGGGTTATTCTGCACAAATGAGATATGATAAAAGTTGAATGCCAATAGTTATTTCATTAAAAACAGATAACAAGTTTTAGTCATTGTGATGTACTAGTAACGCGTTGTACCCGTTCACGTGGGAATTGAGGAATGAAAATAGCCAATAACCTTCCCATTGAATGTGGCTATTGATTACAAATATAATTATTCATATCGGTTAGGTAGTTTCTGAAATTAGCTTTATAATGTCAAGTATAGAAAAATAGCCTACTCGTATAACCTTCCTGTTGAATGTGGCTATCCATTACAAGAATAATAATTGAGATGCGCGTTCAAACAAACTTAAAAATAAACTCTTTAGCTTATATACAGATAGAGTATGACAAACAACGCAAGTTTTTTATATATTAGTTAATATAAAACACAATTAAAATAATGAATAATAAATCTTAAAAATATAAAGGCTTATTCAAAATGTGTATATAATTAAACATACATTGTATCGCCCCGTATTTACTCTACAATTTCGTTGTCCCTTTAGAAGGATTACGTCTGTTTCGATCGTAATGAGCTTACAGGATTAAGAGGCTTAAATTCATATTTTAATTTACGTGTACTGCGCTTATTTAATAATACAGCGTCATTGTGGAGTAATGGGATTAAAAATTATGATGTTACTCAAACATAAACAAACTTTAAATAAATTATCTTAACGTAATCTGAACGAAACTGTACACACTTCCTATGTAGCCTCAGAAACTGTGGATAATTAGTTGGCTTGACAAACTTAATAAGGGTGTCTTTCTTATAGCATATCCCATCTCTGATAAAAAATCATCCTTAGGTTGAATACATTTGGGGAAAATTATTCATTGTTCTTTCTTTTTCCAGTATTTCTATCAAAAATTAAATTTAGGTGGATTTTTATTATTTTAATAGGTATGTATTTTTTAATTGATTGATAAGTACCCCGCATATCCACCTATGATATGCTATGTTTTGGTAATTTTTGTATGATTGGGAAACACCAACGTAGCATAGAATAGCGCTGATGGTACATATTGTGGCAAAACCTGCTTATACCTTGAATAGATTATCTCATAAACATATAATGCAACTTGAAGCTCACCTATTCCCTTGAGTATAGATGACGGCTCTCTCCGCCAGCGGATACAATATCTTGGTGAGAATACAGTTGAGTTTCCTCCAATAAATGACCACACTGGCTAAAGGACTTGTATGACAAGACAGCACGCTTTTCTTGGTGCTTACTTTACCGTTTGAGTGCATGCCTAATATCTGAAACAAATAGCTTAATTGTCAAGTCGCTCTAAAAGAAAAAATATACACCCTCCTGCTTTTGGATTTAGCCTATGCGGGTCAAAAACAGTTAAGTTTGGGTAATCCCTATCAAGGTTTATTTATTTACTAGCAGCGCCCCGCGGTTTTACCCGCATTGTGCCCGTTCCCGTGGGAATTTCGGGAATTTTTATACATATAAATCTTCCTCTTGAACCACTCTATCTATTAAAAAAGCGGCCAAGTGCGAGTCGGACTCGCCCATGAAGGGTTCCGTAGCAGCGAGTAACATAATAAAGAAGTTCTTGAAGTTCGTTGTACTTGTTTTTTTATTTACATTTGAGTTATTGAATGAATAATCAGTATTTTTTTGCGGTTTACGATTTATGTCGTAAAAAAAAAACTACTAACTAGACCTCGTTCAAACCAATTTTCGGTGTTAGATTACATTGTTATGTACATCATATATTTTTTTTAGTTTTATCATTCTCTTATTTTAGAAGTTACAGGGGGGGGGACACACATTTTACCACTTTGGAAGAGTCTCTCGCGCAAACTATTCAGTTTAGAAAAAAATGATATTAGAAACCTCAATACCATTTTTGAAGACCTATCCATAGATACCCCACACGTATGGGTTTGATGAAAAAAAAAAATATTTTTTTCATTTCTAAGTATGGGAGACCCCCCTAAAATTTTTTTTTTTTCTATTTTAGTGTAAAAATATTAATGCGGTTCACAGAATACATCTACACACTAAGTTTCAACAACATAGCTCTTATAGTTTCGGAGAAAAAAGGCTGTGACATACGGACAGACGGACAGACGGACGGACAGACAGACAGACAGACATGACGAATCTATAAGGGTTCCGTTTTTGCCATTTGGCTACGGAACCCTAAAAACCGCGTCAAAACCCGTGCAGTAGTATTTAAGTTTATCGCGGACAGACAGACACGACCGGGGACTTCACTACATAGTATAAAATAAAGTCGTCTCTGTTTCGTGTCTGTTTGTCTGTTTGTCTGTATGCTTAAATCTTTAAAATTACGCAACGGATTTTGATGCGGTTTTTTGTAATAGGTAGAGTGATTCAAGAGGAAGGTTTTTATGTAAAAAAATTCCCGAAATTCCCACGGGAACGGGCACAACGCGGGTAAAACCGCGGGGCGCTGCTAGTTATTTTATAATATGTAGTGATACCTACAGACTAAACACTACTTTTAAAAATCATTACTATCATTCTAATTGTTATTTGTCACTATCACTACAAAATATCTTATAGTACTAAATTCTAGTAGGTTAAGCCAACCCTGCACGGGTAGCATGAACACTGGTAGACATATATCTCTATAGGGTTAAAACTTTTGTCTTGTCTACGGGTTATGGCGCGGTTGCGAGCACATAATGACAGGAAGCGAAAATCTCTACTGTATACAAAACTTTCGCTACGGAAGACATAGAAATATTGCCCTTTACAAATATAATATATTTTTAACATGGTCACACATGATTACCGATAAATTTGTTGAAGCACAACACCGTCACAACACTATTTCATTCATTCGCCATTCATTCATTTCAGTGCGTTTTTGTCTGTGGTTATTGTTTCTTGTTTTCTCTCTGACGTAGACATAATATGGTCGTCATGCTCAAGGGCGTACACATTTGTATACAAATGACGTACGCGACAAGACAAATCTATGTCGCGGTAGCTACTGTAGACAAAATCGCGATGACGTCAAACTTACGCCATAGATGGTAGACATATTTGTATGTCTACTTGTCATGCTACCCGTGCTGGTGTCAAAATTGTTCAACCACCTTTAGGTCGCTGGCATAATCTAGCCATTGAAACAACCGGGACTTACAATTTGCCCGAAGCACGGTAGCGCTCAGATAGAAATGCCACTATCGGCCACTATGCAAGTAATGGCCGCGTTGCACGTACGAGTACTTATCAATCGCGAGAACGTATAGCTTAATGAAACTACGCCACTATGGGCCTTGTTTATAGACGCTTAATAAGAGCATTTTAGCTATCAAATGGTTTGTCCCTTTCCGTCATACGCTATTTTACAAAGAGCAAAAGAGACAAAACACTGTTTTAGTCCAACAACGTTTAATAATATGGCGGTATATCTTTACTTCTTACCTTAGCAACACACTTCGGGGAAGAGAAGTTAACATTACACCCGGCCAGGGTATCGCCCTTCTTCTGCAGAAACTCCTGCACTCTCTTCACCTCAGTCAGCATGAACGAAGCCAGGTTCTTGTCTACCATTATACCGGTGTGCTCGGATTCACCTAAAATGGCGGCTATGTGGTTTTCTCTATCTAAAAAATTTTTTTTTTTGTTATAATATCCTTTAGTGACAGAACCTGGTGGCTAGAAATTGTTACGTTTTCACGTCTAAATCACTGAACCAATTATGATGAAAGTTTGTGATAGACAAGACTTTGGGAAAATACTATTTATTTCTCGAAACGGGAACGGTACCGCGGGGCGCTGCTAGTTGTTAATAAGTAAAGTTATAGACTCTAATGTCCCACTGCTGGGCAAAGGTTCTCATCTCAAGCTATACAGTGATAGCTAGTTGTTAATAAATAATTATAAAACTTACCAATAATTTTCGTTGAAACCCCATACTGTGCGCTTAAAAACGTTTTCTGTTTCCCAGCTACATTCCATATACACCACGCTTTGACACATGCATCTATAGTTACATCTAGCTTCTTGAAAGTAGTTCTTTCACTATTTACTTCTATTTTAACAGTCGGTAAGTTTATTTTACAGTATTGTTTAGTCTGAAAAAAACCAAAACATAGATTTAATAAGTATTTATTATAAGAATTATAATGAGACAAATATAGTAATTAACGAATGGTCTGGACATTTTTATATACGTTTAAAACCCTACATAAAAATAAGGATTTTGTTCCGAGCTTATATTTAATTAAATGCATACTATTTTACAAAGTTCCTAAAAATGCAGTTTTGACCGGTAGTATTCCCATACATGTCCAGAGTCTAGATTAGACTGACTCAAATCTCAAACAGAATCTAGACATGTCCAAATAGTCCAATGTCCATTGTAGCAAAAAAACCTAAAATACATCTATCATAAAACTTACCAAATCCTCTATTTTCATGACTCTCTCGCCGCTATTTATCAGCCAATCAGAGATTGCGACGTCAGAACTCGAATTAGGCAAACATATCCCAAGCCATTTCTTCATACAAACGTAGTTCATTTTCAAAGAATGCATGATCAATAACAATTTATCCTTAAGGAAAAAAGACCTCAATAAATTCATCTCAATTATTTTTAACGATGCCGTATCTATATAAAAACACGTTCCATGTTCTAAGTAGATCGCTATTCCTTTTATACATATTTCATTTGTTTTATCAAAATTACGTTCAATATTTAAAATGTCGCTACCAATTACATTGTTTGTAGCTAAATTCTGTTGGTTGATTACCAAATAAATTGATGCTGTGTCTACTTTCTTTAATAATTCATTTTTTTCCTTAACATCGGTACCTTTTAGTACTACACAATTTATACAATGATTATCGATTTTAACTTTATATTGTACGTCTTTAGTTCGAATTTTGTCTAATACATTATAACTATTTTCTTTAAGTACTTCATCTCCAAGTTTAATTCTCTTTGGTTGATGGTGTTTATTCCCCATATCATTAATACGTCGTCTTTGACAAGGACTTTTGAAATTCGTAACAGTTACTATATCTTGTTGTGAACAGATAACTTCATTTTCATTCACTGGAGATTCCTTTGCTTTGTTAGAATCAGATTTATCTTTTGGAATCTGTAACTTATTAATTTTTTTATCAACACTTTTATCAGCTTCAAGCAAAGAACTTTGAAAAACGTTTAAAATAGAATCTGTATTTAGATTGTCAAAATCTGCAGTGGTTTCTCTTTTGTACTGTGTTAATGTATGTACTCTAGTTTCTAATAAATTGCTAGGTATTAGATCTAGGGGTAGACTCTCTTCAAAAAGACTAGATTCATCGCCTTCAGTGGAAAATATACTAACGTCTTTAACTGAAGTTTCTTGGTTAGATTTATTTTCTTTAACATCTGTGTTTTTAATAGAAGTGTTGCTCCTTTCTGTTTCCCCAAAGCTTATATTGGGAGAATAAGTTTTATTAACTGTAGAAGCTTTAGACAAATGTCCTATTGCTGTTTCGGTAAAGTTTAAAGATTCCCACACTAATTCATCTTTTACTATTGGAGGTGAATCAAATGTCACATCGGGTGATAGAGTTGGAATCGAAATAGTTTTAATTTGAGTATTTGCTGGATTATCTATGATTTTCAATTTTATACCTTTGTCCGCGTTATTGTCATTGATTTGTGAATGATTGTTCGTTTCTTCCTTAATATGAGTGATAAAGTTACTTAAGTTGACGCTAACATTAATGTCTTCAGTACTAGTGTCAAGCAAATCTATTGAAATTCTATTATTTATAGGCAGTTGTGTATCTATAGTTTTATTTTCTATTTTATTATCAGCATTACAGCTAACTTCGTGATCGATAGGTTGATTAGTTACTTCATTAGAATTACTTTCTACACCTTCTTCTTTAACTTCCGTATCAACATTTTGACTAACACTATTGGTATTCGTTTCTTTGGCATCCCATTTAATTTCAGTACCTATCTCTGATTGAATATACTTCCTTGCTTCACCTATCAAGTTCTCAGCTGCTTCTTTCGGTGTTTTACCACAACTACCAGTGATCCAAATAGACCTAATTTTGTTTCTTTTCTTCAAATCATCTTTATCGTCTCCCTCTCTTTCTTTCTCACTTTGAAAAGGTACAGCTTTATGAAGAATGTTTTCTATGGCGTTAGCGTCAGCAGAGGCTACGCTTGAAACAGTTTCGTAGCCAGCATCAAACAAGGCTCGCGCTCGAACTCCGTTCAGAGAAGGCAACTTCATCAAATCCAAAAGTTCGGAATGGATCCCGAAATGCAATCGATCTTGGAATTGTGATATCAATATTTCCATGTTTTTCCAACCAAGTTGATGGCAAAAAGCTGTTACCATGCCTGAAAAATCATCAGGTACTTAGCCTTAAGAAGTTGCAATAAGGTACGAGTAGAAGCCAAGTGGACTTTTAGACCGACTAAAGGTTTCCGACATAGTCTCACGTTGAAACAATTGGAACCGACAATTTAACGTGCCTTGGTAACCTGGTAGCACTCAGATGGAAATATCACCAGCTGAACTTTACTTAACAATAAAGTTCAGCTGCGATCGGTCATCATAGGTCGATAATTCCTTATTGAAACTCCGCTCAGGACGCTACATCTTCTAATGCAGGTAAACTTGAAAATAATAAAGTCTTACCTGCAAAAGTAGCGGCTGCCTGTTGAAGACTTTGTAAGAAACCTCGCGCACATTGAAACTTAGCAGCCACGTCTGACAAGGGTACTTCGTTCACCAAATCTTGGAGGGCTAATGCTGTATAAAACCTAAAGAAAAGATCTCACGTGAAATAGGTACTTTTAAAATATTGGAAACTTTCAGCGCACCGCGGATTTACCCGCGTTGTGCCCGTTCCCGAAGGAATTTCTGGATGAAAAATAGCCTATAACCTTCCCGTTGAATATGGCTATCCGTTACAAAAATACGTTTAATAAAGTTAAATAAGAAGTTTTTTTACCTCTTATGAACATTTAGCTTTTCTAGGCTACACCTCGACTTATTCCCTCTCAAACATCGTATTATAAAGCTCTCCTGTACCCCAACCAACTCTCCAACTCTTTGCATAGCTTTCGTCATTGATTCCCATAAAGACAATAGATGCAACCAATCTATATCCGCCCATTGGCTACTAACACTATATGGAGTTACCAAGTATATGAGATGCAGATCAGTTTCCAAAACTAGGCATTGCCTGGCCTTTTGTAACTCTAGAAATAAAGATAGGCCGTCGTTTGGCGCTATAGAGGCTGATAGACATGCCTTCCCTAATGATGTAGCTATGTATTTCACCACATCATCTTCTTCTTGCAGCCTTATAAGCTCGAAATTCTTCAGTTCTTTTAGAGTATTCTCCAGCAACTGGTTTTGGGATGCTGATACGTCATTCTGAGTATACAGCAAGGTGCACTTTGAATATAAGTCTAGTTCTTCTTTAGTTGATACTACTTGACTGGCAATCATTTCTAAAATTGCCCTCATGTATTTATCTTCTATCTCAATACAACTCTTCACTGGATCCAAAGCACCTTTCATTAAATCAAAACCTATATTTTTCTCATTTTCCGTACATATCAGTATACTTTCTCCTTTTGTATCTTTTCCCATTCTCCCAGCTCTGCCTATCATTTGTTTGTAAGTCATTATGTTTATTGGTTGTCTTTGAAACACTGGTGTTCTAACTATAACTTTTCTAGCAGGTAAATTCACTCCAGAACTTAAAGTTGAAGTTGCCACTAATATTCTTAGAGCTCCTGACTTGAAACCTCCTTCGATTATGTCTCTTTCATCAAAGGTTAGTCCAGCATGATGATAAGCAACTCCAAAAGAAACTGCAGTTTTTAAAACCTGGTCCAAACCAACTGGACAGTTCCTCAGTTGTTCTAACACTTCAGAAATCTTTTCAGTGTTCAATTGGCTCCTTAATATAGGACTAAATTCTCCTTGCTGACAACCTATACTATAAAAAGACTGTGCTATTGACTGAGCCAGATTCTCACATCTATTCTTAGTCATGCAGAAAATCAGTACTGAACAACCTTCCTTTATTGTTTCTAAACAAATATTTAATACATGGTCACTCTCCGATGGTGTTTTGGCATTCATTGAACTGAGATAATTGCCATCTTTGTCATAAAGCTTCTTTCCAACTAAACAGTATTCATCTAATGGAATAGGTCTGAACTGTGTTACATATAATTCCGCTTGCAACCAGTTTGCCAATGTGTTCAAATTAGGAAGTGTAGCCGACATGCCAACTATTTGAATTTTGATATCAGCATTCTTCAATGTAATATACTTTATTTTAGTCAGTAAAAGTTCTAGTATGTAACCTCTGTTCGGATCTCCAAGTAAATGTAGTTCATCTACTATCACGGCACCTAGATCACTGATATTGCCTTCATCAAGAAGTCTGTTTAGAAGACTGTTTGCCTTCTCTATGGTACAGATAGCTACATGAACAGCTTGCAGTCCTCCCGGTGGGGACTGGGAGCCCATAAACCCTTCAACCCTTATACCCGAACTAGCTAAAATATCTTGTAAATAAAACATTTTCTCTCTCACAATAGAAACAAAAGGTAGAATTATTATCACCTTTTTCTGTCGTTCTAGAATAGTCTTTATTGTAAGTATTTCAGCTACTAATGTCTTGCCAGCAGAAGTAGGCGCAGAGTATACTAGGTTACAAGAATCTAATAGAACTTTGGAGTTAGTTAAACAAGTAACCTGCCAATCAAACATTTCGGAAATACCTCTTTCTTGGTACTTTCTCGATATTTCTGCTGGTAAACCCCATGCTTTCAGGCTTTTAGAGTATACTTTTTGTTTTACAATTTGTGATGTTTTCTGGGTAGTAATAGTAGTGTCCAATGACAATGATTTGTTGAGGATAGCGATCCTTTTCTTGGATACTGTTTTGTCATGTTTATTTTCTTCTGTGAAGTATTCTTTTACAACTTTGAGAGAACTTTGAACAGCAAATGAGTGGTCAAACCAATTATCTAAGAATCCAACGTTTTCAGCTATTATTTGCGAATCTATCACTTCATCGCTAGCTTTATCCATTGCCTTTCCAATACCAAACTCTTATTCGATGATATATTATTACTTGAACAACATAATTAAATTGTTATTTCTTGATTTCATAACTTTAAACTTTTCATAACAATAACAAACAACAACAACATTCAAACTTTAGAACGGTTTTCGAATCAGCTGGCAAAGTGACAATGACATTGTCAATGTTTTGACATCATGCAAGATTACGATGACTACCAACATTATAGATTCCTTCGTCCATCAATTGCTTCCGTCTATATTGAAATGGTAGGGAATTTGACTTCCGTCCATTCGTCTGAGCATATGGTCTGTGATTTACAGTACGTTAAGCCGCGTCCACATTTGTATCATTTCGGTGTATCGTATCTCCGTTGCGTGGCCTCGGCGCGTATCATGATCGCTAGTTTGGACGTAAGATGATACCCGTTAATGATACACGCCGTATCTGATACGGCCCAATCCACACTAATCGCGTATCTTGATACACCTCGTATCCGATACGCGTATCACGATCGGTAGTATGGACGTATTTTGATACTGCATCACGATACTGTATCGTGATACGATACGTGATACACCGCGAACCATCTGGTTCGGTTTTTCCGAAATGATACGCGTCGTATCGAACAAGTTTGAACGTGAATGCATTTCAACGATCATTTCCCGTGTTGGACCTGCCATTTTGTGAACACAAGATGAGCTGGGATAACGAAAATGTGATAATACTAATCAAAGCCTATCAAAAAAAAGAAGTACTATCTCTGGTACTATTAGAGATATTGCTTGCTTCGATACTCTGAATATATATTGCAAACTTGTGAAAGAATCCCCACTTGCGAGGAATCTTAGAGTGATACTAAGTCTTTCTTTCACTGAAATCGCCTTTCTAAATTTGGTATCAGTTTTTTGAATCATTGGGCCGATCATGTATATTAAATGCTCAAAATCAATAGGCGACATGCGAGTGAAGTTTTTGTATTTTCCACTCGTATGCTGAAATTCTAAATCTCGCATCAATGGTATTCCGCCATGTTTGTTTCGGTTTTTAATCACGTCAAGCTCCCACCAGCGCCGTCTACGCTTGGATTTTACTTTTCTTGTAATACTATTAATAACAATATAAGAGGCGCAAGTCACCGTTAAACTCTGAGCAATTGCGTACGATAACATGGCTGTACCGTTTGGGACCGAAGCCATGACTGTACAGTGAAGAGAGTAGAAGGTGCACTGAACGAAACGCGTATCACGAAAAGATACGAGGATCGGAAGAAAAAAATGAAGCGTCCATATTTGTAAAGGTAAAGCCGATACACTGACATGATACAGCATTTGATAAGTATGGACCCGGGTTTTACCAAATACGCCTTAATGATACGACATGGACAAAATGAGCGTCCATATTTATGATACAAATACTCGATACGATACGCTGATCGGGATACACCGAAATGATACAAATGTGGACCCTCCTTTATGTCCACATTTGTATCATTTCGGTGTATCCCGATCAGTCGTATCGTATCGAGTATTTGTATCATAAATATGGACGCTCATTTTGTCCATGTCGTATAATTAAGGCGTATTTGGTAAAAACCGGGTCTATACTTATCAAATGCTGTATCATGTCAGTGTATCGGCTATCGCGTATCATTGCGGAAAAACTGAACCAGATGGTTCGCGGTGTATCACGTATCGTATCGCGATACAGTATCAAAATACGTCCATACTACCGATCGTGATACGCGTATCGGATACGAGGTGTATCAAGATACGCGGTTAGTGTGGATTGGGCCGTATCAGATACGGCGTGTATCATTAACGGGTATCATCTTACGTCCAAACTAGCGATCATGATGCGCGCCGAGGCCACGCAACGGAGATACGATACACCGAAATGATACAAATGTGGACATAGCTATAATTATAACTCAATGCATTTACACCACATTTACACTATTTCTTGACCAGTGTGGTGAGCCAGCCTGTGTCTAAACTCTAAAGACAAAGGCAACAAATTACTTTGCATAATAAAAAATAAAATTACATCTTTAATGTCCATTATTGGCCTGCATTTTATTATTTTATGTTAAAATAAAAATCCATATTACAATTAGCAATAAAAAAGCGATCACAGAAAATAACAAGGCAGTTTTATAATGAGAAATTAAAAGTAGCTACTACAATAGTTCTAATATCATAATATTTTGGTTGCGGTCGGTTCTTTACTCTCGGTTAAAGCTCTGGATTCGTGCACAAATGCTGCATATGACACTCCCTGAAATAGAAAAACAAAAGATTAGGTCAAGAAGGTTAATGGCCCATCCTGTAGTTTTTAGAACGATTGTAACAAACAGGATCGACTGTTTAACGTGACCTCCGAGTCCGAATCACGGTAGCCCTCAGACCACTCTCGGCCACACATCTGAGTAATGTCCGACCTGCATTTTCACTTAACAATCGCAATATTTTAACATAGCCCAGCCAAACAGAGCAACGAGGCGCCAAAATTTTTTATATGTAGTTCACGATTAGTTCCTGCTAAAGAGCTACCTATTTAAGGCTGTAAAACAATGTAATAAAGTCTATTATTATTTAACTACCTGTTGATAAGCTGCTCTAACAAATCCTTCATTGGCAGAGACGGTCAAAGCTTTTATCCTATGTCCAAAATTAAATATGATTTTAGACCGTAATCGTACATGACCTCTGACTGTAAGATTCTTTCGCATGAAATCGTCTTCACCTGTAAAGAATTTAAAAACTGTTTAGAACAAATTTGTGGCCAGTTGTCGACTGGTTAAAACATTTTTTTTTGTGATGAGTTAAGTATTATTTAAGTACTTGTTTGACCGCGCGGTTTCACAGAAAGTTAACCGTCACGTGCGCCCGTCGCGTGCGCCCGCTTAACGCAGTTTCGGTCCTAAGACACATACATTTTATACTAATTCGTTTTTACCTCCATAGTCGTCCGGATAAATAGTCAACATTTCTTTGAGCTCTACAGTTCTTTTCAACTCCTGCTGGCCTCCTAATGTATTGACTATCTTTTCAAATTCATCCCATGCAGTCCTGCAGCACACTAATGATTTCCCTGCAAATTTAATGAAAAAGAAAAAAATATGATATAATTCTTTGGGCTAAGATATGAATGTCAACCAACTTAGAAGAATGATATAGTAATATGTGGTATATTATGTGGTATGTGGTATATGTGGCATATTGCTACGTGGAATTGTCGTTTGCGGCCAGATTCCGAAAATTATTTTGGTATATGCAAGATGGTAACATTTTTAATAATTTAAAAAGGAGTTGCATAATATAATATTGCATATATAAAAAGGAGTTGCATAAGCTGCATATCAATTAATAATGTTTGTTTCATACAAAATATATAATATATTTGAATAATTACAAAGTTGTAAGTTTTAGTAACTCAGTGGCTAGAGCCTGTGATATTTTAATTTCTTTTTGTTATTTAAGTTTTGTTTATATGGCAATTTTATTTTTATTTATTTTACAGCTACATTGAATCCTACAATATTTACCTTCAAAAAGCTTCTTAATAATTGGTTTGACCGGTCTCTCAGCCTCCCACTCGCACTGCTCCGTCAATATATGTTGTTTGAACACATAGTTGCAGTGGCCATTAGTCATGTTACTCACATACGCCATCATGGTAGTCACATCCAGGTTTAGAGTGTTTAATTCCAAGAGCTCTTCATTACTGTTGGATATTTTTGGTAGTGGTTGTTGACTGGAAATATAAGGAAACAGGTAGTACTGGCATGATTTATGGATACTAATATAAATCTATAATATATAAATGAATCGCTAACTTCAGAACGACTGCACCGAATTGGATGATTTTTAAAAAAATGTTTTCCTTATTGTCAGGACAAGGTTTTTATATAAGAAAAATAAGGAATAAAAATCTCAAAATTCCCACAGGAACGGGGGCGCTGCGGGTGAAACCGCGGGGCACAGCTAGTAAGGTATAAATCTAAAAGTTTGATTTTTGTTTCTTTGTTCTTTGGACACGCCAATTTCAGAAACTATCAGTCCAATCTGAGTAATTAATTGTTTTTGTTTTAGATACCCATATTCAATAAGAAGAGTATAGGCTATTTTTTATCTCATACTTGCCACAGGAACAGGCACAATGCGGGGAAAAGTCGCAGGGCGAGTATATAGATATCAAGGAAACTAGTAGCACCTCACAGTTATGCATTATACATATTCCTAAAGGAATTCCAGGACAAATTGTATATTCCTGATAATAAACAATCTCTGTGCCATTATTATAAAGATCTATTTAGCAGTATTGGATTGAAAGAGTAACATATCATACATATTAACATATGACATATCCATACATTAAACTTCCCTCCATTTTTAGGAAACTACTCATTTATAATAGTAGTAGTATGAGTTATGACAAAGGAATGCTTACTCATTTTCAAGATATTCTTCTCCGCAGGATTCCTCACTGGATTCATCATAACTGTCATCATAATGTTTAGTGTTGGGCAATATTTCTCCCTGTACAATGATACCAATGCTTTTCAATTTGTTCGCTAATTGCTCTTCAATTCCACTCATAAATTCAAATACAACCTGGAATACGATAATAAATGGGTGTTTAATTATTTTTAAGTTTGCATTTTTGATACGATAATTCAACATAAAGTAAATAAAGGCCTATTAAACAGTTTAAATTTTCTAGGTCAATAATTTAAATTTTTAAATAATTGCAGAAATTAATAAATACATTGAAATTAATTACATTCAATATTTAAAGATCTTATACAAGTCTCAAGTTCCTTCTGTATATTTTTGTGAATATTAATTATAAAATTAAATGTTACCTTAGGAGTCTGGTACATGCACTGGTTTATCTTAGCACACTGCATATAGTCTTCAGCCTGGTCTAATATTGATCTAGCACCATATGAAGCTTTCCCAGAACTTAGAGCTGATAAAGATTTGGGATTCCGAGCTATTACTGGAAATATGAAATAAGAATCATACAAAATTATTACGAATACATTGTACATTATGACCTAATGCAACATCTGAGTTGGTCTTCCAACTAGAGCTATGTTATGTTGTTACTATGCCGTGGAGAGCATCTAATATTATTCAACTTAGCAAAGCAATGTAACTTAGTGATGATGGTGTTTAATTTTCTCTTTTTATGATATGATTGATGGGTAGTTCAGTGAACAGTCTCCATTAATATCATGCTGTATAATATAAATATTTAGCTTGCGGAAAGCACCCCTACTAGGCTTGTTTACTATTTACCTTTAGTCCACATCTTCCCTTTATCACTAACAATGTCAATATATAACTTAGTGGCACTATCCAAGTGAAATACTTTGCACACGGCTACCACGCCAGGCCGGCTGGCACACTCCACCATAGCTCCTAAATGCCTCAAGTTTGAACATGATAACTGTTCAGGTTTAAATTTTTTAGAATGTTGTAACTGAAAACAAATCGTTAAAAATTATTCCAAGTAATTCTAAAATAAATCATTCACGTACCTATTTCACGTCCACTGCACAACAATTTTAATATTTTTAGTTTACCTTCTTGAGAAACTCGACCTCCTGCCGTATTTTTCTCTGTAATTTTTTAACACCGTCAATATCTGTTAGCGGTTCCAGTTTCTCTATTAATTCTTTGCCGTTAATGATTTTTTCATTCAGAACATTCAGTAATTCTTCCGGCTCCATTTCAAAATATGTATATATTCAAAAAACACAATATTTATATTCCAAGAAAAATGTAGTTATTGTTTATTTGATAACGCTGATTGCATTTTATTCAATACCTTCTTTAAATATCTTGATAAATTAATAAATAAGTAGATCAATATTTTCCCTGAAAAATCAACAAACAAGAAAGAAGGATTTACTTTTTTAATTTAACAGCTGACTAGGGGTGTCCAACACAGACCAGGAAAGTGTCCAATAAGATATCGGTAATGCCTACAATACATTGGCCGAGCGTTGTCGTTCGAGTGAAAGCCAATACGAACGTATGTACAGTGGTGAATTGCAATGTCTCACCGTCACTCGTTGCTGCTTGCCTAGTAAGCTGAGTAAAGAAAAGCACCAACGTGTATAGCAATCATTTAGGTAGGTTAGGTAGCTTGTCAAAACTTACAGGCACTCGCGAACACTTGGCACAAATCAAATGCTATCTTTTCCATGTTTCTCTATTTTGCGCTGTTACAGCATCGTGTCCATCTCTTTCAGTTGTCAACCAAGTGACTCGGGGTATTTCTGCTCGTCAAGGGCTACTCGGCCCATAATGCTCGTCAGGGTGGCGAAGCATATTATGTCCATACCATCGCACGACAGGTGGCGTTCTTTGACTTTGTATAATTATTATGGGCGCAACCTTATAAAACTTCCTCTTATTTATAGATGTTGCGAACTTTGTCCACCCGCTGACCAACGTATATCTGTTGTATGTAAATTGGAAAGATGTTGTATTGTAGATGTCAAACATTCTGTTGTCCAACATCTTACTTGATGAATTGCATAATGAGAGGGAAAATCGAGTATCATATCATAACCAACGAGCAACGAGTTAGTACAAGCACAAGGCCAATACGATATATCGATAAAACACTGAACACACTTGGGACATCACAGACCACGAACCAATAGGGGGCATCCCTATTTCAGACAGCTTACTGACTGATGAATGAATGAGTGGTGATCAGTGTCAGAGTTGGTCAGAGTCACGTCAGAGTCAGTAATTTGTTTCGTGGTCTGTGTCAGTAATTATGAAATGACAAGATAGTTTTTAAATTATTATTTAGCAAGTGGCAGTCTGCCACTTGCTAAAAAATACCACAGATAAGGCAGTGTGGTGAGTTTTTACTTTCTGTGGTGAGTTGTTGACCAAACAAAAATTGCATTTGTGAAACTTCGATCAACATTGTTGGTTGATCGAAGTTGTGAAAGTGAAATCCGCTATCAAACTGTGCATCAAACGAACAAGCAGCGACCAAGTGTAAACCAATTTAAAATCGAGTGAGTGAGTACTGTGGTGAAAACCAGTGTGAGATTTGCTTGTTAGAAATAAATAACTTTGTGTTAGTACGTACGATTCAATGTTGAATAAAATAATGTTCAAAAGTTTAAAAAACACGGTCTAATACAAAATTGTATCAAACTTCCCGCCATTTTTTGATTCGTTGCAACTGTCACGTGATTGACACGTGTGTACAGCCAATCGGAATTCGCCTTGCATAGCTTGGCAAGATCCACAGTTTTGAGACTTTTGAGAAATGGCTGACGACAAAGAAGTAGAAAAAACGATCGCAGAAGACTTGGTAGTGACCAAGTATAAATTAGCTGGACAAATAGTCAATCGTAAGTATCATAAAAACATTATCCATTCATCATGTCACTAAAATCTTGTTAGACGCTATTGGCGCTCAAGTTGTTGGAATGGACGCGTGTCGCCATGCGGCCAATGTGGAGGCTTTTCTGCCCTTATACGCCACGAATTTGAGTCTATTTTTAACCCTGTACAGTAATAAAAACGTCTAATCTATTTTAGGTGTGCTTGAACAAGTCATAGCAAAATGTGTTCCTGACGCATCCGCCAGGGAGATTTGTGAGTTTGGTGACAAACTGCTTTTGGAGGAAACTTCCAAAGTTTTCAAGAAGGAGAAGGATTCCAAGAAGGGTATAGCATTCTCAACATGCGTATCCGTTAACAACTGTATTTGCCACTTTTCACCGATCCCCAGTGAAAGTGACTATATTTTGAAAGCAGGAGATCTGGCCAAGATGTAAGTAACATGCATACTAAACTTATTCACACATTTGCATATTTATTGAATATTTGCTTCTCAAGTCTGTACCCTTTCATCTTAAAACAAAGGAAAATACAAGAGTATCCAAGTTGCTATGTTGTTGATATAACCATAACAAATTACATTTTGAGGTTATCCTAGTAAGGTGTGATACATAACTACCAGGATCTAGAAAAACCTAATTAATTTATTAGTAAGATATTCTGTATTTAAATAATAACTAGGTATTATTAAATATTAATTTATTCGATGTCTGCTTTTATTGATAACTAGGGTCAATATACTGGAAAACTTGATTACCAATAACTTGTTAAAGTTAATTTATTGTTGTACTCGCAATAATGTAAATCACTATGTATTTAAAAAAAAATATTTTCACAACATACTTCAAATAATTTTCCTTGTCTAAACATTGATTATCAGTTTATGGTTGAATGATAAGTAATTATGTGTAATTAAGTAACAGCACCCTGTTATCTTTCAAGGCACCTGTAAAACTATTATCAAGTGACTTGTACAAGCACAGGGTACATTAAATGTGATGGATTTTGAGCTGATTTGAGTTGAAATCACCATTTTGGTTTGAAACATCACTACAATTTACTTATCATGTTACAGTATGGTTTTTCTCACAAATCGCAAATCTCACAAATCTCACTATCGTCAAATATAAAACCATTTGAAAATGTTCTATTTTCAGTGACTTGGGGGCTCACATAGATGGATTCATCGCGGTTGTGGCTCATACAGTCTTTGTGGGGGGTGGTGAGGTCACTGGCAGGGCAGCAGATGTCTTGTTGGCTGCTCACTATGCCAGCGAAGCCGCCTTGAGGTTGCTGCGGCCTGACAATGAGGTAATTGATTTGAAATCTTTTTGTTTTAAATATAGCTCACTGCACTGATATCTGCAATGAGTTAAAGAGACCTTTGCTAGTGGAAAATAACAGCTACAGTAGAAACTCGATTATCCGGCCCTCAGTTATACGGATTCGCGATTAACCGGACTACAGACCAATTGTATTAAATGTACCTACAAGTCATGTTTATGCAAGCATGAACGTGTCAGAACTAGCATCACCCCGCCCGCGCCATGGTTTTAGTTAGTATCAATTACTACACTGGCCTGACGTGAGTGTCAAATATTTTAAACCAAATTAAACTTTATATTATTTTATTTCATGATTACCAAATGCAAATTACCAAATACTTACATATTGTAAACAAATTATTCGTACACCTCTTAATAATTACTTAATAAACATTGATTTTCGTTGATATGGATTAGTTGTTTTTATTAAACATATAACATTATGTACGTACCTATGCATGCACCTGATTTTCTTCATACTTTCGATTATCCGGATTTTCGATTATCCGAATGCCGAACAACAACAATTA
This sequence comes from Cyclophora albipunctata, assembly GCA_963082685.1. NCBI lineage: Eukaryota > Metazoa > Arthropoda > Insecta > Lepidoptera > Geometridae > Cyclophora > Cyclophora albipunctata. The sequence goes on along the minus strand of OY720121.1, from coordinate 7,610,826 downwards.
ATCCGGTTAATCGAGTTTCTACTGTATTGCATTATATAGGTATCAATTACCTAGTAAAATTTTAGTTTTGATTACTATCCAATAAAAAATTATTTAACCTAGATGTGCACAATACTTCGCTATCTCATAATATACTTACTAATACATTTCTAACATTGTTTGTAGAACTATGTCATAACTGATGCCGTTCAAAAAATCAGTGCGGAATATGGTTGCAAGCCGGTTGAAGGCATGCTGTCACACCAACTAAAGCAATTCCGCATTGACGGAGAGAAGAGCATCATTCAGAATCCATCCGATGCCCAGCGCAAGGAGCATGAGAAGGCTACCCTGGAGACTTTTGAAGTCTATGCAATGGATGTGCTTATATCTACTGGAGAAGGAGTGGTAAGGATACCTAGTTTTCCATAGACTTTGTTGACTAACTGTAATCTGCAGATGTTTCCCCTTACCACACCTTATTACTAATTTACAGTAGTGTGACTTATTGTCATACTTTTGACCAGCTGTTGGACAAATGTATATTTTTAAGACAAAATACCTTTAAGAGATTTCCTGTCGAATTGTTTAAACTATATTCTGAAACATTCAATAGCAAATATTATTGATCAATATTTATAACTATACTGCGCTAGTTGCACCCTGAATTCTTTCCAAATTGTATGAATAGTTGTACATTTTGGCAGTACTCAGGGAATATTATTTAGTAATGCTAAGTACCACAATGTTAAGTATACATTTTGGTATTACAAAATTGCTGACATTTTATTTTATCAAATGTCTTCGTCAAGTTTACAATAATTTATAGTATTTTGTTTTATTTAATGCACAGTATTATGTTTTCAGGGTCGTGAAATGGACACCAGGTGTACGATATACAAGAAAACTGAGGAGGTTTATCAGCTTAAATTGAAAGCTTCGAGAATGTTCTACAGTGAAGTAAGTTCGACATCTACTTATTCTCAGTGATTCATGATTTACCTGAGAATTTCATATATTCATTTTTTTACCTGTAAGTTACAATGATTTTGTGTGAGTGCCTCATTTTCAAGCTGCTTATTGAAATTAATTTGCATATTAAAACATTTTATACCTTTTCCAGGTTCGCAACAAGCATGGGTCAATGCCGTTCAACTTACGTAGCTTCGACAAAGAGACTAGCGCGAGGTTAGGAGTTGTAGAATGTGTCAACCATAAGCTTATTGAACCTTTCCAAGTAAGTATTCCAACTCCCCTAGAAATTTTCCCCTTATTTTACTTACCTACTTCCCACTTCAAAATAAATATGTTATTAAATGACATGTTTATTTTCTAGGTGCTGTATGAACGTCCAGGAGAATTGGTTGCTCAGTTCAAATTTACAGTCCTGTTACTTCCGGGCGGAACACATCGTATCACCGGCCTGCCCTTCGACAAGAGCTCGTGTAAGAGTGAACGCTCCATCAAGGACCCAGAATTGAATGTAAGATTTGATATTTAACAACACTTAAGTACTGTACCCTGTTATCTTTCAAGGCTTATGTTTTATACAAAGACTTGGTACAAGCACAGGGCATATCAAATGTGATGTTTTTGAGCCGATCTGTTTTCTCATTATCATTTCGGTTTGAATCATTACTACATTCTACACTTGCCCGAGAGAAATATTTTTGATCATCACTAGAAACTTGTACTTATTGCCATTTTTTATTCTAGGCCCTCCTGAATTCCTCCGCGAAAGCCAATAAGAAGAAGAAAAAGAAAACTGGTGCTGCAGAACCAATGGAAGTAGAAGCAGTGGTTGCCTAGCAATCAACTTCACCCGACTGCTGCATAAATAAATGAACTTTACTCCATAAAATCCCACTTTGGACATAAATCTCATGACTGTTAGGTGAAAAATATTGTTTATTACAAACTTGCCTATTATATGCAAATTGACTTGTTGATACTTAGATGATTTATGTACAAAGTTAAAAATATGCCTCATACTCTGGGCTTAACTCAAATTCATAATATTTATCTGTCCAGTCTATATACTGACTAACATGTTTTATTTGAGATTCATTTGCTGCTTTAAAATAAAATGTAAATAAAAACTTTTGCAACTTCATACTTTTGACGACATTTTAGTTTGCTAAAAGAATTTTAAAGTATACTGCTATGTCAACAAAGTTAACAACCATTCCTTATTGACATACCTAATTGTTAACATTGTGAAGTGCACAAATCTGTTCTCACTGTTTCCTTTGGATTCCCATGTTTGTTAATAATTCAGATAAAAACTCTTCAATGAAACAATGTTCATTGTGTAAGAATATAGTTAATATTTGGTATGTGTATTGCAATACTAAGCCTGTCTGTATGGACTAGATAATGTATAATAATGTGACATTGTGAGAAAGGAATAAATCAAAACTGTGCCACAACTGTGGGTTGTTTTTATAAATTGATTTTTATTGAAATCCTCATCTAAATAAGATATACTTATTATCATAAGGTTGCCTGGAAAATATTGCTTTGTGTGAGAAGGGAGTTTGTGCAAACTCACATGTCCTGTGTGAGGCCTAAGATAATATATTTATCTAAGTTCCACAATTTATGTAGCCGTAGAAGAGGGATCAAGATTATAGACATATTTAATACTTATCCAAAAAACTACCTACAAATAAAGGAGATTGATAAGTTCAATATTTTATATTTGCTGTCACATGACTATTATTATAATAACTAATAAATAAATTCAATACAGGTCTCTAATTGCTTTCTTTATCATTGGTAGTACTTGTATCTGGTTCCAACGATGATGATACAAAGTCATATGATTTAGAGAATGCATTGCTGGCATGAGTAGGGAGGTCGACTAGGAAAGTAAAAGTATTCTTCACTCCACAGTTCCAGTAATATTTGATTAAGTATGTGAATCTGTCATTTGATGGAAGAGGGGGTAGCTGTAAAATAAAAATATAATTTAGTACTCATTCTGGTTATTTGCTTATAGGGGCTTCCCACTTCTAAATGTGAAAGTTTGTGAGGATGTATGTATGTACATGTATGTTTGCTCTTTCATGCAAAATCTACTGAACTGGTTTGGATGAAACTTCACAATAATTCATCAAAATATTATATGGGATATATTTTATCCCGGAATACCCGCGGGAACGGGAAGACCGGCAGGCGCAACTTATAAAAGCTATTGTAGTTACCTCGTATGGTATTTGCTTTTTCAACTCTCCAACATAAGGCGACACGCCTTTTTCAAGGTCTTCATAGAGTGCAGTCGTAGTTGCACTGTCTTTCCAAACTCCTCGATCGATAGAATAGTACACAGCTGAGCCAAGGACCGCAGATTTTATTCCAAACCTACAAAGGCAAGTCTTATTTATATTACTGTACCCATTTCATAGGTAACTTAGGGGGTTATATTATGAAGGTTATGTCTAAAAAATACATACTTGAGCATGGTGCAAACTAAATAATCATTGATTTTTTATAGTTTCACCAAAATTATGTAATGAATGATTATTGTTTTTTTCGTTTGTCGAACTTATTAGAAATTATAACCTTGACTAGATTGACGTAGGTAAACTAGGAACTAAGTATGTAGGTAGGTATATGTACAGTCAATGCCAAAATTGACAGTGTGACAGATGACAGTGTGATGACAGATGACATCCATGGATATACCAAGACTGCTCGACTGCACTCCCAGACCCCCAGGCACCCACCCACTAGGGTTGTAAAGCGGTAATATTACATTCGTAAACTTACGTAATATACCATATTTTAAGTAAAATACGAATAAATTACGGTAAATTACGGTAAAATTGGTAAACCTAACCACCACAGAAGCAAATAGAACAAAAGAAAAAGCTGTCAAAGTCAACGTCACACAGACGAGGGGTGCAGTTTGCAGTAGTGTTTACACCACAGAGCATAGAAGCTCCGCGCTCTCCTACTAGAGACGCCTTTCTTAAAACTTTTCATACAAACTTAGCGTGTCGGAACTTCGGAAGGCGTTACCGTTCACTCACATCATGACACGCTTTACTTCAAAGTTGACGTATCTGTATTGTATGTAGAGATGGGTATGTCGATATGAGTCGATGTTTTTATCGATATTTTTTTAATCAGCAGAAATCGGACTAATGACTATTAAAATTTTAGGATTAGGGAATTTTAGTTTTTTATTATATGATAATGATAATACATGTAATACATAGGTATGCTAGGCGTGAAAATAATAAGAATCAATTTAGTGGTCAAACTTTTATTCAATCAATAGTAAGGATCATAAGGAAACCTTAAATAATAGTTTGTATTATTTTAATATTACTTACTAGTTAGCTACAAAACATAAATCTCTAGTCTGGGTTCAATATAAGTAAAAAATATCAATTCTACAATATCGATTCAGTACAAGGATACGATTGACACGCATTATCGACATTACGCCAACCAATGCGTCACCTCACTAGCGCATTTTAATTTAATGGTTACCATGGTTACGTTTGAGGTTTTGTGTTTCAAAATAACCTCGATTGCATTTTTTAAACAGCTAAAAGTTGCATTAATAACTTACTTATGATACGATACGCCAGAATTTTGTTTATTTACGTTTTTACTTTGATAATGACACCAAATCACTGCACAATGAGGCATTTCTAACGCTTTTTTGATAATATTCACTCCACAACGTGCTAGCAGAGACTGACGGCGGCTTGCGCCTGAAGTTGAGTTCAGCGCATCTTCGCCGCACGGGTATTGTTGTTAATGGCGTCTCTAGTAGGAGAGCGCGGAGCTTCTATGCTCTGTGGTTTACACAGACCAAAGGTTAATAAATAGCTACACTACCTTATTCGTCCGTCAGTCTGCTTAATACGGAACGGCAACAACGCAAAATGTTATTGCAAACTGCACTAATCGGCAACATCCTACGCAAAGCTATCAAAGTAAACGTGAGTGACGTTGACTTTGACAGCTTTTTCTTTTGTTCTATTTGCTTCTGTGGTGGTTAGCGTTACCAATTTTACCGTAATTTACCGTAATTTATTCGTATTTTACGAGCGTTTTCGGTAAAATTACGTAATTTTGCAACCCTACCACCCACTCACTCGATACCACAGATTACGAACCAGCTCGACACTACGGTTGTAAAGCGGTAATATTACTTTCGTAAACTTACGTAAAATACCATATTTTAGGTAAAATACGAATAAATTACGGTAAATTACGGTAAAATTGGTAAACCTAACCACCACAGAAGCAAATAGAACGAAAGAAAAAGCTGTCAAAGTCAACGTCACACAGACGGACGAGGGGTGCAGTTTGCAGTAGTGTTTGTTTACCCATGGTGTTTACTTACACAGACACACTTTTTACATTTGTTAAAATGTTCCGTCATCCGAGTAGCATTAGCATTTTTGTACTCCGTATTACAAAATAGACACACCACATGTTTTATTTTATTATGTTCATGTAAAATTTGGAAATAATCCCAAACTTTGGCTTGATTTCGTGGCATCCCGCCGCGCCGGCCGGCTTGCTGTATGCTTCGTCTACCTATTACGGAACGGCAACAACGCAAAATGTTATTGCAAACTGCACTAATCGGCAACATCCTACGCAAAGCGTGACGTTGACTTTGGCAGCTTTTTCTTTTGTTCTATTTGCTTCTGTGGTGGTTAGCTTTACCAATTTTACCGTAATTTACGGTAATTTATTCGTATTTTACGAGCGTTTTCGGTAAAATTACGTAATTTTGCAACCCTACTCGACACTCGACTAAACCGAGGATGGCACTCTGTGACGGGTAGTCTATTTACCTTTGTTTCTTGTTCTGTGCTAGTTAATAATAATCACCTGTGATAATCACTATTCTAGTTGCTGATTGGGTGGTGGCATGGTGCTGGTTGGTAGTGTGGTCATGGACTTATTATTATAAGTCCATGAGTGTGGTTGGTACGTGGTTGGTACGGTTGGTACCTGCGGTTGGTTGCTGTCACCCGTCTGTCACCACTTGTTGATCGAAGGTCACCACAGACCACGAAACAAGTCTGTCACTGTCTACCTGTGCTGTCTACTTTGGTACATATCACAGGTATTTAGCATTATAATATAAATAAAAAAATGGTTGATTTTGTGCTGTGGTTTTGTAAATAAACCCAAACCTAATACTATTGTGTTAGGTACCAAGAAAGATAACTTTGTATTGTATTATTTGTGTAGTTTCCTGTACAACTTGAACACCAGAAAAACCTTTCTAAGAAAATAAACAAGTTAGGAAAATAGAAGTCAGAATGGAGAATGAGGTCTCGAAATTTAGCGACCAGATTCAAGATGATTCTTCGGAATTAATTACACACATTGATATGTGTAAACTACCAAAAATACCCTATAACAACACAGATAAACCTGCTATGTGTGATGGGCTGTGCTATTTGAAAGAACATTTTCCTATTATAATAAAAAAACTTACAGACCATGATTACAGGAAGCACGATAAGTTTCAAACAACTATTCTGCCCAATCTCATTCTGCTATATTTGGAGCGAAGTTCTAACAACTCTTGGAACAATCAGATGTGCAAGGACTTTGCCTACAGGCTTTCAGTGGCATTTCAAAATAAATGTGGTGTCACACTCGATCGAGCACTGAATGGAAATGCTGTACATTTGAAATGGAATGTGCAGCTTGTTTTCGACAATGTGATCCAAGAACTGAATAGAAAAGTTGTCTCGGATGATTTGAGGATGTATCCTGCAGTAATTGATGCTTATTGCAACATTGTTAGGGATTTAAAGGTATGTATAATTTTGTTTTTAATGGGAAAAGGTCTCCCATGTATGTACTTCATGAATTCCTTTTCAATGTACTGAAATCTTCAGTAAGATGCGAGACTTATCCTACTCTATAATACAAGCTAATATTTCTAAATTTTAATAACAATTTTATAGATGTGTGACATTATAAATTTCAGAACTATGATGTGCATATAATTCCAATTAAAATTTTCCCTATTTGTCTATATCTCATTGATGAATTGGAATATAAAGTAAAAGGACTCAGATGCTGTGCTGCTCTGCTAGAATATATGGTAAGAATTTGTATTGCAATGATTAAAATCAAAAGAACATTATTCAGGCTGGCCTTTTTAAATGGTCAGCATAGAAAAATCTAAAGCAAAAAAGAAATAAGATATTTTCATACAAACCATGTATGTCATTGATTTTAGTTCTTATCTCTAAAATCGGTATACATCTTTCAATTTAGAGTCTTATATATCTTAGTTCTTCTCCTCCTTCATCGAGTGGATTGTCAGCCTGACCAATCCTGGTGTCAGAGTTATTGAGCAGCCAAAGGGCTCTGACATGGCTCATGTATCGACTACTATCCTATCTATATTCTACTACTATATCTTGGATAAAATATAGCCAATAAACTACCTCTCAAAAAACTGGATTGATCTATCTGATCTGTCAAAGAACTGGATTAATCTGTCTAACATTTTTGCATGTAGTTGAGTAAAACATAAATCACAATATAATATGATTTTATCCTAAAATTGTAATAGGAAAAAAAGTCAATGCAATTGAAACTGATGCATATTAGTAAAAATAAAGATTAATTTTTTATGTCCACAGAATGAGACACACTTTCAAGGTGGGAACTATTATGAGGTACTCTTCGGAAGTCTGAAGAAAGTGACCGGATCGAAAAATATAGAAGTTACCAAAATGGTGCAAGAATGTCTTTTACAGTTCATTAAAATTTTGCCTGAAGAGGTCAAAGTAAGTTTTTTTATATTATTACTAGCAGCGCCTCGCGGATTTACCCGCGTTGTGCCCTTTCCCGTGGGATTTTGGGATGAAAAATAGCCTATAACCTTCCCATTGAATATGTCTATCCATTACAAAAATAATTATTTAAATCGGTCAAGTAGTTTTTGAGTTTATTCATTACAAAACTACACACAAAAATACAAATATTTCCTCTTTATAATAGACTAGCAGCGCCCCGCGGTTTTACCCGCGTTGTGCCCGTTCCCGTGGGAATTTCGGGATTTTTTTACATAAAAACCTTCCTCTTGAATCACTCTACCTATTACAAAAAACCGCATCAAAATCCGTTGCGTAATTTTAAAGATTTAAGCATACAGACAGACAAACAGTGTGACAGACACGAAAAAGAGACGACTTTATTTTATACTATGTAGTGACTAGCAGCGCCCCGCGGTTTTACCCGCGTTGTACCCGTTCCCGTGGGAATTTCGGGAATTTTTATACATATAAAAATTCCCGAAAGCCCCAGAAATTCCCAGCAGAGTTTCTTGCCCATTCTTCTCTGCTGATGTTCTTCCGAATGGGTGGTACGTTCAAAAGAGCCTCTATGGGGCCAAAACTGAATAAAAATATTTGACTTTGACTTATAAACCTTCCTCTTGAATCACTCTACCTATTACAAAAAACCGCATCAAAATCCGTTGCGTAATTTTAAAGATTTAAGCATACAGACAAACAAACAGACAAAAGTAGCGACTTTGTTTTATACTATGTATGTAGTGACTATGTAGTGAAGTGTGTGTAGAATAGAAAAACAACTTTACTTAAAATTGACATGTTTTGTAGAGCAACAAATTATAATAATACTTATTATTTTTCAGAAAGTTAAAACTGACGAGGCATTCTCAATAATATTAGAGCAGCTACACATGGAATCTAATTTATACAGAAAGACAGTTTGTTTCAATTTCGTGAAGAATATTCTGCTGATACAACAAGTGAATTGCATTAACAAGAGACTCATGAAAGAGATATTGTATGATAACATTCATATTTGCTGCAATGATGCCGTTGCGGACATATTACTTGTGGATGTCTTAGAGGTAAAATATACTTTATAGCAGCCCCGCTATTTTACCCGCGTAGTGTCCTTACCCGCAAGAATTTCGGAATGAAAAATAGCCTATAACCTTCCTGTTGAATGTGGCTATCCATTGCAAAAGGAATTATTAAAATGGGGCTGGTATTTTCCGAGATTAGCTCGAACATACAAACAAACTAACTTAAAAAAATTACCTCTTTATAATATTAGTACAGATGTGTTATTTGTTTAAGCATATAGGAGAGGTATTAATAGGTCTATTTTTAACCAACTTCAAAAATAAAAAAGCAAAGGTTAAATTCAGTTGGTATTTTTTTATTATTTAAGCCTGTCCAATGTCCCACTACAGGCGAAAGGATATTCATCTCATGGAAGATATATACTATATAGAAGATATATCAATCTAAACCTTATTTAAATGAGAAAGAGACTACATTGTATAAATTTTTGTTACAGTGTCTTCAGGTTTGGATCATATACTGTTGGTGTGCCTGGAAACTCTCATCTGACCACAGATTACTTTCAGCTCTCATAAAACTACTCTATGTATCAAGAAAGGAAAAGATCGCAACAGAAATACAAAACCTGATAGTCTCACTTGTATCATTGTGTTCAGAGGACGAAAAGAAATGTATCCACGACAATCTAAAGAAATCAATTATAAAAACACCTGAGTTTAAGGAAAAGTTAGATGAAATAATAGAAGATATTCATTCTTAGAACATTGTTTTATTTTAATTTACTATTATAATAATATCAGTTGTAAAAACATGGAATAATAATCTTCATTCAAGCTAAAGTTCTTAATATAAGTTAAAATTGTATAAATTCAAAGGCACTTATTAACTTTTTAAGTCTACATTTTAATGTATGTAAATTGATATCAATTATAATATTATCCCTATCGCTATCCATTACATATTTAAAAAATATAATCATAGAAATAACCTCAAAAATATTATTTACTCAATAGTTCCATATACTGTTAGGCAAAACTTACTTAAGTTTATTAATTTCCACCTTCTGCCTGTTCTACTTCTGCTTTATCAATCTTATAAAGTTGCTCACAAATATCGATCATTGCAGGCCTCAAATCTTTATCCACCAAACATTGCTTAGTCAATCTATATACATCCTGAGATTTCGTCCATTTAGATACAGTTGTGTCCAAAACATTAGAAATATTGTCATCTGGACATTTAAATGCAACATAATCTTTTAAATTTGATTCTCCATTGTAAGTCTTCACAATAGGTTTACAACCTGTAAGTAGTTCTAGTAAAACAATTCCATAGCTGTATATATCACTTTTCTGTGTGACAGTACCCGATAAGCTTTCTGGTGCCATGTACCCTAATGTACCTTTGAGGGACACTGTATGTACTGTGTTAGTATACTGGCTGGCTAAACCGAAATCACAAAGCTGGAACAAAATAATTAAAATTCAAATTATAGGTATAAATTTTATATCATCTATAATAGTTTCATATTTAAGATTAATTTTGTAAACAAAGAAATGTCAAGGTGAGTACTACCCATCGGATCACAGTTTGGTTACTATGATAACAGTGTTACAAAATCTATCTTGAATGCTGGAATGACATATAGATTTCTACTAATAAAAAAAGGCAAGAAAAAAATGATACCTTAGGTACACAGTCTCCATCAAGCAATATGTTTGCACTTTTAACATCACCATGCATAAAGTAGAACTTCTCTCCGTTTGCAGAAGGTTTTCCTTCTGTGTTATGAATATGTTTCAAACCTTCAGCAACTCCAATAATAATTTTCATCCTCTGACTCTCATTCAACACCTTTTCCGCAATTTTCTTCATTAGTGAACCTCCTTTTATATACCTACATACAATACATGGTCCAATCAATGAAAAGCCTATAATGGGCACTATATTTTCATGTCTTAGTATTGATAGAGAACGGACTTCTCTGTTGAAGATTTGAATGAAGTTGTGGTTTGAATCCATATCTCTACTGGATTTGTTTAGATTGTGAGCTCTTTTAATGGCCAGCATGCCATGTTCCTGATGGTTACCTACAAAGACATGCCCAAATCCTCCGCTGCCAATCTCATCAGTGAAGTTATTTGACAAATTCTGCAGTTCTTCATAAGGGAATTGTATTAGATTATTGTCTGTAAGTATTTCAGGGTCTATTTGACTATAAAAGCTGTTGGAGAAATAAGAGTCACTTTGGTAGGAGCCACTTGAAGATGGTTCATCGGTGCCTGAAGAGTTATCCGAATGGGGTCTCAGTGCTGCGAGGTTTGGGACGTTGAACTTGAACTGTTCACTTGTGTTAACGTTGCGGTTACTTTGCATTTGAGCAGTGGAGTGGAGGAATGCACTCTCGGTGTTGTTCAGAAGGTAAGTTACATTTGTCATAACATATGCTTTAGGGCCTGACGTGGGTCGTTCAGGACGGGGCTCTGTAATATTGAGATAAAAGTAAGTTACAATTAAATATTATACCATTGTGAAATTAATTCCATACTTTCATAAATAAAAAAAATAAGAATAAAAAATTGGAAATATACCTAAACCTTCTCATGATGTGTAGTTTGTGTCTAGCATAAGTTGAAACACACTTATTGAAATAACTGTAGGTACCAAATCAAGCTTCCTTAGAGCTAATTGGGCTAAAAAGCAATCATACATTCATACTTATTGTAGTAAATATTTGTTGAAATTAATTACTCATCTAAATCCTACCTTGTAACATGTCTGCAATTTCATCAGCTGCTCTGTACAGGTCTGATTTAACCAGTATATCTTTCAGAGTGCTTAGAGTAGGCCTCACTCGGCCCGAGGTGCCCCACTCATCAAACAATACTTTAGCAAACTTCTTTTTAGTTTTTTCAGCATGTTCTTTGATTAATCTATGATTTTAAAGAAATAACGAGACTTTTATGAAATAATTCCTAAGCAGATAAAAAATAAGTATGTGCATCTAGTTAGTTTTTTCTTCATAAATACTCACCCAACATGTTCAGAATTATATTTACGCTCAAATGTTTCGCTCGTCAGGTCTTTAGGAATGTTCTTTATAAGTATCAACCAGCTATTATCGTTTAAAATATCTATAATAGGATCTAACACACCAACAGGAAGTTTTCGAAGTTCTGTGTTCCTGTTTAGTAACTCCATTTTAGTTGAACCTGTACCAAATCTGTCACCTTATCTATATAAAATAGAAACGGAAATATTTTTAACCATTGACCACTCAGATAAATGCTAGTTTACATCTAGAAAAAAATATTTTTCATAACAATCCCAATTCCCAAAACTAGGGGAAAATAAATAAATGTGAAATATTGTGACATGTCAATGACAGATAAGAAATTTGAAGTTGAATGAAATATGTGTATTCCACAGATTATACAAGGGGATCTGTTATTGATCGAAGCAATTAACTCTATTTTTCCAATCTGTTTTTCCAATTAACGAACGAACGATGAAGCCATTCTTCAGTTACATCTGAGCGCAGCGGAAATGTTTCTAGGAATTCTAGGTCTCATCCAAAGACTGCATCAGATCAGACCTTCAGGTGTTGAATGCTGGATAGGACTGAGTTTATTCTCATTTGATTAGCCCTCAGTTTACTATGGCAAAGGACCTTGAAGGACCTTGGGCAGATTAGGAGCAGTGATAAGAGGCCATTCGGAAGCATTCCTTTTTTGTGGCTTATTTATTAACCTCCGACGCAATAATAATAGTAAAGGCTTTTTGACAGAAAACCAAATAATCATAAAAATATAAATACATTTTATTAATTACAATAACTATTGCCACAATTTGATACTTAACTTTAAACCATATTTAAAACCAAATGTATTAAAAGTCTATTATTGGCCTCGCTCCTCTTAGGGGCATATGCGTTGCAATTTCTCGATTTTGTGTGTATTTCTGATGCGCCGTAAGTTTTCTCCAAAATATTGGACATTCTGTATTTTCGCATTTGGAAGTTTGTGTGTGACCACAACATGAGGAACAAATCTGTAATAATAACATCAGAAAAATAAAAATCATTAAACTTACTGACAAAATCGAATAATGCACAGGAGGTACTAAAATTCCCTAAGGCAATTATTGTATAAAATATGTTTATTACTTTCCCCCTTCCCCTTTAAAAGTCCCCGAAACTAGACTTACTTCATAGCACTGCCTCAAGTGATTCTCGGCGTTGTTTTCCTTGGCCAGCACGGCGGCGCTGCCCCCACAATTGGCGCACAAGGCGGCGCCGCGCGCGCCGCACGCCGCGCATCGTTCGCGGGACATGTAGCGAGCGATGCCACCGCGCTCGATACGGACTTGGGATTCACGCTTGTAACCTATTTCTGCCCACCTGCAAGGTAAAATATCAAATTAATTTGTATACAGAAAAAGTAAAGATAGAAAATAGCACAATAACCCATTTGCGAGCCATCAAAATTTCTTTATTTGCCCCTAAAAACTAACCATTTAAACACATCAGCACCCAACAGCGACAGACACCTATGCAGTGGCGGCAGCAGTACTCTGGTTGCGTAGTAGGCGACGTGCGGCGGCGCGGCGCCGCGGGCGAGCTCGGCGGGCGAGCGCGCCAGGCGGGCCAGCGGCGCGTGCGGCGCGCCCGCCGCCACCGCGTACTGCACGCGCCAGCCCGCGCGGGGCGCGCGCCGCGGGTCCAGGGCCATCACGCGCCTGGGATAAGAAAGTTAACTCATGTCAAAAGATTGACCAAAGGTCTCTCATCTCACTGAAAATATCAGTGCAGTAAGGAGGATTAGACGATTATGACTATTGTGTAATTGGTGGTTTCGAACCGCAGCCATGGAAGACAAAACCGACTACGAATACATAAATCTATATAGATTTACAGGATCCAGATCCAGAAATAACCTCGTTTAAGTTGACTTAAAAAACAAGTAAGTATTCAATGTCATTATATTACTATAATTTGTATAATTTAGTACGTTCAAAAGAACCTCTTTGGGGCCGAAACTGAATATATTTGTCTTTGACTTTGTATAGACCAGCCATACTTGGCTATCTCATTGGGCGGCGCAGTGGCGCCGGGCCGGTAGCCCGCGGCGCCGTGGTACTCGCGCGAGAACATGAGCTCGGGCGGCGGCAGCTCGCGCGCGCTCAGCCGGCTCAGAGTGGCGCACACAGTGCGTTTGACACGCGACATGTCGCCCGACTCGAACAGCTCGCACAGGGCGCGTTGCAGTACCTGGGGATTCAATACAAGTACAGGTATAGTAGAGGAAAGATACGTATAAAAAAAGTATTAGTCTATGCCTGTGTAAAGTCCAACTGCTGGGCAAAGGCCTCTCATCTCACTGAAGATATCAGTACCGTCAGGAGGATTAGGCGTAATCACCACGCTTGCCAATTGCGGGTTGGTCTTTAGTTATAATTCTTATGTAAGTGTCTGTATTCTCTTTTTTGAGAAATAAAATATTCTTTAAACGTAAATATGTCAAGTTACCTTAACGCCCGCCGGACAGCCGTCTCTCCTGACCGTCTCGATGCCCTTCGCTTCATACACCGGCTTCTCTTGGTCCGCACTCTCGTACATGAAGCCGACATAACGCTTCTTAGTTTGAAGTATGCACGGTTGGTATACCTACGTATAGATTAAAGGCCTTATTCATAAACGCTACTAGCAGCATTTAAGCTATCAAATGGTTTGTCCCTTTCTGACATACGCTATTTTCCAAAGAGCAAAAGAGACAAAACACTCACTAACAGTGTTTTAGTTAGAGCGTTTATGAATCAGGCAGTAAATATATATCGTTTTATTTTGACAAGAAAAGTAAATTTGGTAGTGGTATTTCAATAGGTATACGTTCAAAGCATGTTCATCAAGTGTTCTGTTAACTGAGAAACTTTTTCAAGGAATGTCTTATAAGATACTGCTTATCATTCAGGTCGGTATTAATTACTAGAAAATTTTCGTAATATTTTTAACGTTTTATAAAGTAGACACCACATACACTATTCATTAACTATTGATATTGCAGACTTTTGCACCCATTATAAAGGCAAAGAGATGTTCTAAATTTCGAAGTTCAGAATAAATTAATAATATTCCTTGTTTTACAATCGTCTCTGTGCTTAGGTGTTGAAACACATTTTTACTTTTTCTAATTTCAATGCGACTGGCGACGGATTATCAGCGGTGACGGCGTCTGCTATCTCCTGTCCAATCTCGAAGGCTTCTCTCCGCGAACGACCGGGAACCAATACGAACATAGAATCCGTGTCGCCGTATACCACCTGTCAAGAAGAATAGGAATGGTAGTAACGATCAAATAATATAGAAAACTAGCAGCGCCCCGCGGTTTTACTCGCGTTGTGCCCGTGCTCGTGGGAATTTCAGGATGAAAAATAGCCTACAACCTTCCCGTTGAATGTGGCTATCTATTACAAAAAGAATTATTGAAATCGGACTTGTAAATCCCGAGATTAT
The DNA here is from genome assembly GCA_963082685.1 of Cyclophora albipunctata. NCBI lineage: Eukaryota > Metazoa > Arthropoda > Insecta > Lepidoptera > Geometridae > Cyclophora > Cyclophora albipunctata. The sequence goes on along the minus strand of OY720121.1, from coordinate 7,595,493 downwards.
CCGGGACATACAAACAAGCAAACTTAAAAATGTTACCTCTTTATAATATTATAGTATAGATAGATATTTAGATATATAACACTTATAGACAGTAAGTAAGTAATAAGTAAGTAAGTAATAAGTAAGTAAGTAATAAGTAAGTAAGTAATAAGTAAGTAAGTAATAAGTAAGTAATGTCCCACTGCCGGGCAAAGGCCTCCCATTTCACTGAAGATATCAGCACAGTGAGAAGGTCATCTACGAGGCACTATTAAATATGACTAACGCAAACCTTCACATTCCACCTGTCACTGGTCCGCACGAGCCTGATCGCCCGCTCCAGGGTCTCCCGCCCCTTGGCCACCACGCTGTCCCCCACCTCGACGCACGGCATGCGCCCGCTGAAGTTAGCCGCCGTGTACCCGTACGTTACGTTCGCTATTAGCTTTAATCCTGAAAGAAAATGTTTTTTTATTTTATTTAAGACCATTGTAGATGCAGTTCTACCCATAGACTTGGGTAATTTGAATATCTATAGTTTGATTTTTGTTTTTTGGTTTGTTTTAACTTATATTCCGATTTGAAATAATTATTTAAGTAATAAGCACAACGCGTGTATTACCAACGAGCGCTGCTAGTCTAATAATAATAATAGTTATTCCCCGCGATAGTCTCGGTACCGGTTCCGAAGGAATTTCGGAAATAGAGGTCAAATTAAAGGAATTAAATGTAGACATAATTATTTAAAATACTGTAGCACCAAGTAACGTGGGTGTGGATAAGAATGTCATTAATATTGAGGTTGAGATGGCTTCTTCTTCTTTCGTGTCAATGGCCTTAATTTTTTTCTGGTCCAGTATTTTGTCAGCATCCCAGACTTTCATTAAGTCTTCCTTGGTGCAGGTGGTAGGGCCCAGAGAGTAGGACAACAGGTGGACCATGTCCATATCCATTGAGATGACAATATTGGCATATAAGTAAAGAGAGAAAGAGAGATAGGTTCTAGTTTTAACTCACCCAATTGCCTCGAATGCATAGCCTTCTTAACACTCTCATCTGTTTGTAGCTTCATGTTCTTCTTGACGGCCTGCCTGGCCGCCAGTATCCTCCGCAGCAAGGCGGGCAGCACCCCGCGCCGGGCGGCCGGTTTCACAAACCCGACGCCCACTGGCGACCAGTGCATCAGCCCGCCCCGCACTAGGGCTTCTAGCTTGGCTTTAGGTATTCGGAGACGCCATGCGCCGAATTCGTAGGCTGCGTCGCTGTTAAATTATTTAAGGTAAGTATGGATGCTTTATGAATCAGGGTCCGTTTCCACGTGCAGAGCTCCCGTCCGATTGTCCTAAGTCAAACGTCAATGGCCCTAACCAAGTACGTCAATGGGTTTGCTATTCCCAACGGATCGCGTGACTTAATGCCACTAAGAACACTTATCGATTTTGAAATATTTAAGGTAAGTTTGGATGACTTATGAATTTAAAGGTGCTCCCACACTGCTGTTACAAAATGTTTATAAACATTTTTGAACACTAAAACATTTACTAACAAATGTTGTCAATTCTTACATTTTGTTAGGAACTGTTATATGTTATAAGTGCTCCTACACTGATGGAAAGTGTTTACTAACATTTTATAACATTTTGAATCTGGCATTGGCTCGCAGTTTGGTTTTGCGTTCTGAGGCGTCTACACGAAAATGGAAGAAGATTTGCTAATTGGGATAGCTTTCATTTTTTGTTTAAAAAAAAAGAAAAAGCGCTCTTATTGGATGCGCCGAACGCTTAAAGCTAGAGAAAAACTCACCGACTCACCGCATACCCCGCCGTCACCCGTATAAAATGTTTACAAACAAAATTTTGTTCAAAAATGTTAATTAACATTTACTAACATGAAAACATTTTTTGACTTTGGTGATTAAATGTTAGCTAACAAATGTTTACTAACGTTACTTAACATTCTATAACAGCAGTGTGGGAGCACCTTATGAATAAGGGTGTGTTTCTGAAAGTGAAGCAGAGCTTTCTGCCGATTGTTCTAAGTTGACGTTAATGGGGAGTGTATGCGTTATTCCCAACGAATCACGTGACATAATGCCACTATGAACACTGCTTAACTTGAACGGGTTAATCGATTTTGTTTGATGGTATTACAATTGTTTAGTTATGTTTTTGATTAAATTATTCAACCACGAATAAACTACAGTCAAACTTAACACCGACGGTATGCACAAGTACTTTTCGATAAATGGTTTTATTTTATATGTAACCACTTACCCGTTAATATTTTGAACGCGTCCGATACACGTGGAGAAGCAGTAGTTGTAAGCTATCATCATAGATGGGTACAGGCTTTGGAAGTCCAGGACTATCATGGGGTCTGTGTAGAAACGAGATTCTGAAATTATACAAAATGTTCAATTTACCTACTGGATTGATCAATGAAGGGTTTGGCAGAAGTGTTGTCAAAATATTTTTTTTAATAGGACAGCAAAGTTGTAGTTAAAGAGTCACTGCCACGTTTCATCCGCGTTGTATCCATTCCCGGGGGAATTTCGGGATAAAAAGTAACCTACGTGTAACATATTCTTTACTTTCTTAGTTCTAAATTAAATAAATAGTAGTTTTTGCGTGAAAGGTGAACAAACACCCTTAAAGTCACATACGAGCTCACAAACTTCCGCATTTATAAAATTAGTAGAAATTTAATTTAATATAAACAAACTTCACTTTATAGTATCATCATTACCTGGTTCAAAAATCAACGGCAAACATTCAGGTGCCTTCATAGCCGCTCTCTGTTTGACAGTCGGTGATAACGCGACCAAATTGAGAGGTCTTGCCGCGCGGAGCATCAGCGATTCAACCCTGAACTGCGACCCTCGGGACAACACCTCCCACCATTGTAAACCGAAGAGCCTCGCTAACTCTGATGTTCGGTCTGGAACGAAGGTTCTTTTTTAACCGATTTCAACAAAGGAGGATGTTTCTCAATTCGACCGTATTGGTGCTCCCACACTGCTGTTATAGAATGTTAAGTAACGTTAGTAAACATTTGTTAGCTAACATTTAATCACCAAAGTTAAAAAATGTTTTCATGTTAGTAAATGTTAATTAACATTTTTGAACAAAATTTTGTTTGTAAACATTTTATACGGGTGACGGCGGGGTATGCAAACTCACCGACTCACCGCCGGTGAGTCGGTGAGTTTTTCTCTAGCTTTAAGCGTTCGGCGCATCCAATAAGAGCGCTTTTTCTTTTTTTTAAACAAAAAATGAAAGCTATCCCTATTAGCAAATCTTCTTCCATTTTCGTGTAGACGTCTCAGAACGCAAAACCAAACTGCGAGCCAATGCCAGATTCAAAATGTTATAAAATGTTAGTAAACACTTTCCATCAGTGTAGGAGCACTTATAACATATAACAGTTCCTAACAAAATGTAAGAATTGACAACATTTGTTAGTAAATGTTTTCGTGTTCAAAAATGTTTATAAACATTTTGTAACAGCAGTGTGGGAGCACCTTTAGTATGTTTTTTTTAAATTAAAATTTTATAAAAGTTGTCAAAGAAAGACAGGGATACTTTTTGCCCAACAGTGGGGCGATACAACTTGTTTAAGAGGATGATGTATAACCATGTGACAAAAATACATACAAAAATGGATGTTAGTTGATTAAGATCACATTTCAATTTCCAAAAAATAAAAATTAAATGGTTAGGTTAAGGTGTTTCAATTCAATTTTATTAATAGCTGTCACCTCAGTAGAACGAATTGAGTAGGACTTGTGATTTTCAATCTATTTTACTCATTATTATCAATAGCTTAGAAGAAAAAAGAAATCAAAACAATCAAAACTACACCACTTACTTATAATATCCAGTTTTTCCAACATCCTCACTGTACCCGACAGTCTAGTCATGTGATATTCCACGGGCATCCACCTTCTTACCCTGGACTTATCCCCCCACCATTCTCCCAACTGAGCAAAACTATATTTAGGCACTCTCTCCTTCAACACTTCATACATACAATTCTCAAAACTATAACTGGACAACGCCAACTCATGCCTAAACAGCCTCCATACATTGAACAGAACTCTGCCAATAATCCTGGATTCGAAATCGTTATCTTCTCTATACCTCTTCTGTCTGTACTTCTCTGTAATTCTAGAAATTTCTCGAACAATCTCGAAGCCTAGAACATTCGCTCGTTCTAGAACGTAACCCCATGAGCAAGTTTCTATTTCATACCCACACATTATATCAGGATCATGTAGCTTAATTACTTCTATGAGTTTCTCTATTAGTTTTAATTCGGTATCAACGTATGTTACTTTAACATCAAACACGCATCTTTCTAAGTATTTTGGCGGTTCATTACCGTCTACTACTAGTATTTCTGTGATGTTTTTTGATAGGAAATGGTTGGGTGGACAATCATTGGTGATTTGTATAAATATGGCTTGTATGGCGTCTAATGTTGGGTCGGGATAGAAATCCCCTCGGATTGCTGTCTGTACTTCTACCAACATTACTGTTAGGAAATTCGTCTGTAAGGATAAACAAAAGTTTTAATAAGAACAAGGGTAAGAAAAGAGGGCTTTTCTGTTTGTCAACTATTTAATTGAAAGTCATATAAGTTCTAAAGCTTCGTATGCAATAGTGTCACATATATTTGTGGCGTCGAATTCATTTATTTGACTTTGTCGTTGCAGGTATCATAGCAACCATAACAACACATATTACACATACATACATCAACAAAAGGAGTGTCAACAGCGCTAATTTCCTTATTATTGCCACTTCCATGACACAAGAACGATCCATCAGGCTGCATTGTTACTTGCATTGAATTATCTAAACATGATTTCTCCTGTAAAATTACAAATAATCTTTCATTCTTAAACATAAAAGCACATATTTCTAAAACAGATATTTTTTTAATTTAAGGACTGGAATAAAACTTAAATCGTTTAACGTCTGACACAAAAAGGACTATTATGTTTGACATACATATCTGTCATTTTGTCTTAGACATTGTAGGTAACAAAAGGAATAGCCGATTTTGATGTGTTTCCTATTTTCGGCAATTAAAGTACACATATTATTCGCTTACCTCATTGTCTACACTTAAACTACTATCAATAACATCTTCATTTAATCCTAAAGCTTGTGAGATGTCTAACTCCTCTATATTCTTACTAATATCACAATCCGTTTTAACTTCACTATTAATTTCTTTATCTTTATTAGCTAACCATTCCTTTATTTTTAAAGTTGTTGGAGGTCTTTTGAGGGGCTCTAAGATGTAACTTCTATTTCCTGCTAAGAGATTTCTTAGTGCTTCTGGTTTAGAAGATTCTTGCGACAGTTCGTTAGTCTGTAAAAATATTAGCTGCCGCCACTCCTCTATGCTTGTCGTGTCTATGACCTTCTCGTATTGTTTTTGATCTTTTGACAGCTTGCTTTGCAGTTTCAGTATCATTTGACCGATTTCTACTTTGTCTCCAACGTCTTGATGGTTTGAGTAGAAAGGTTCTGTGTTTTTTATTTTAGGAATGTTGTACTGATCTAGAGTATTTAAAATGTAGCTTTTTGTAGGCGGTTTTATTTTAGGCGTAAATACTTTTATATGTTTAATTTCGTACTTAATGTCATTTGTTATGATGTCAATTATTTCACGATTATCTAGTTTCATTTCATTATTTATGATTTCAGGTTCAATTAGTTCATTTTTGACTTCGTATTTTTCATAATCATCTACTTCAGCTGCGCTATGATTGTCTATTTCAATTTCTGATTTTTCCATTTCACTATCTACAGTAACATCAAATAATTTTGACGCGTAAAAGCTTACGATTCCTGAATTATCTAGTTCTTGAGACGTATCAGAATCAGTTACAGTATTTTGAATAATTTTACTTAAGTTTGCATTAACTAATGAAGGCCCAGCTTCGGGTATGAATTCATTTTTTATATCATAAACTTCAGCTATCCCTGGTTGAATACTTTCATTCTTTTTTGTTACTTTTTCTACTAAATCCATGATCGATACATTATCTGTATCATTATTTAAGCCGATCTTTTCATCTACTGTTTGATCTTCAGTACTTTGTTCCATTTTAACACTTTTTCTCAAATGTAAATGAGAAATATCATGTATCGTTTCTCTAGATACGTTAATTTCATCTACTTGACTGACATCCGTCACAGAATGAGTTTCACTTTCACATTTATCAGTATCAATCTTTTTAGTTTTTGGTTTTGACAGACCTAGTCTTAGAGGACGCATTTTTCTTTTGCGAACTTTTTTGACGTCTGAAAGCAATGTATATTATAAATACCTCAGCAATAGAATCAAATGATTATTTTTATTGTTAAATGTTTTCATGCCAATGACCTTTGTCTTACGGCTTAACCGTAAGGCAACGCTTGTTGAACAATCAAAATAAATTATCAAGATTAATTCAGCTAATAGCTACGAACGAAAGCAAATAGACAAGAGTACTTTTTATTAGACTCATCATACTTACGATCGTCATCAAACGTCCCATCCAGCTGCGGAATATTCGCGCCATCCCAGAAGGAATCGTTCCATGGTTCAGAATCTTCATTTGTGTCATCTTTACTGAAATAAATCTTATTATAAACAACCTTACAGATTTGAGCTTTCTATTAAACACAACCAACAATTGCCCACTGTTTTATTTTATCTCTATAAAGTTAATTTGCTATGGGTGATCAAAACCTTATGCTAAATCGCGACCATGAACAAGAAACTATCATAGTGAAGCTCACGTGAAGGTAGCTAAAGATACGTAAAAACTTTTGTCTTCATAAAGCAGTATTTTCTGCTAGTGCTGCTGTGAACAATACCGATCTCAAGACAAGAGCGATGATTGCTCTTTGACTGAAAGAAAATGCATTAATGTAGTAGTCAAGCTGAAGTATATTCACTCACCTTTCCCGCGGGTCTAAATACACCGTATCATCATTATAGGCCTGTGAATACTCCGCATCATCAGCCTCTTCCTCTACATCCGCTGGAGTGCCCATCACGCTGTCGTCTTCAATAGGCTTTTCATCCATATCTTGAAGCATGTCTAACAGTTCTAAATCTTCACTGTTTACTGTAACAATGAACATAAGTTTCATTATATGTTCAATGGGTAGACTTGAAAAAAGACTAATTAAATCCAGGCAAGTTTAACTTTGAATTGATTGGATGTGATAAGTATTTACATATGTGGGAGATTAAAATTAAGTCACTCAAATTAAGCAGCTCTCAATCCCATACAATTTTGATGGTAGTGTTAGGTTGTTTTGCTTGATGCCATTGATTAAATTTCAAATTTCACGGCACTGCTGTCAAGAAATGTAACTACCCTCAATCAGTATTTTTGCTCACTTCACCACAAAGTATCATCAATCTACTTCTACAACCTGCTTCATCATTCATCACTACCATAGATTCTAGACGCAGACTCCTTCGCCTTATCTTATAAACTCAGTATAAACATACGAAAAATTTAATTAAAGTTGAAACTACTTACATAGAACTTGACTATGATGCAAACTGCAGTTCAACGCGACATTTTCGTCAACTATCGTTTCATCCATATCAACCAATGTCTCATCAAACTCACGCCTCGTTTCGCTAAAACTGACCGTCGTTTCAGGCACATGCACACTAACATCAACAGCATCAAACAACTGGGAACCTTCTAGACTTTCCGCTGGATAGTAAACGTCATCAACAACATCAGTTCTTCTTTCAGTTTCAACAGGCTTATCAATCAAATTAGACATTTTGATCAAAAACATTTGTTGATGTTTATAATGTGAGTCAGTTTCGTCATTAAGCCTTCCTTGTGACAAAGATTTTGATGCCATTGACATGTTTAACTGTTTTCTGCGTTCTATCTCTTGATTCCACACTTCTTCTAAGCCTGGATTTTCAATTCCATCCCCTTTGCCTACCCTCTGACGGTTAATGATATGTGATGCTATGCAATCGGCTTCATAATGACAAGAGCTTTCTGGTTTCAGCCCAGTATCCGTAGGACTTTCGAGTATTTCATCGCTACTTTGCGAAGGAGCAGTATTTCTGAATTTTACTGCTTGTAAATCTATGTTGCTCATGCCAAAAAGATTGAAGTCTATAAAGAATTGCAATGTAAAGTTCAGATGCGATTCATGAGGCTGTAATGCCTGGCCTAGTATTGCTCCATTGCTGCACAGCTCTACTGCTTGTTTGATAAGCCCGGGACTGTATAAAAATATTTTTAGGTATAGGTGTTCTTTGTCATGGAAGCCATAAAATGGTCTGTAAATGATGATTATGTTTAAATTAGATAATTTACACCATAGATTTAATGTCGTAAGCTTAGTTTTCGAACTGATAACAAAATGCTTAATAGTGGCAGATTAAGACTTCTTTATAAAACTTTCGTATTAATAAATTATATTAATAATAAGACTATATTTTTTGTGAGAAGTGAGTGAGTACTAAATTTATGAACTTACAATCCCTTAACCAATGTTATTTTGTAGACATGTTGATTAGCTGAAGTCGCTTGTTTCAGGGCTATATTCAAAGCTTTATCCAGGCTTGCTGCTATCTGAAACACACATTGAAAACTATGTGAAAATCACAAAGATAAGTTAGGAGTCAAACTATTATCAAATGACTTTTTATTATTATATATTCAGTATCCTCCTCACTATAATGATATCTTCACTGAAATCAGTCTGTGCCCAGTAGAGAGGCTAGACATTAGAGACTTATTACTTTTTGAAATATAACATTTTATAAATAATATACTTAATGGGTTTTATTACACCATTTACCTAATACACCTGGACAAATTCATGCACTGTTATTTAGACCCAAAATAAGCTCTAAGCCTGTTTTAAGGATTATAGCTAACTGATAAAGATACAGAATGTTCTTACTAAATATGTATCTATGTTTTATTTACCTGATACATGTACTGAGGTTCCGGGTTTGGTGTGGGACATGGTATGTAAAAATACGGGAATACTCCATGGACGTGGAGACATGCTTTACGGCCCTCTGGTGTAGGACCAAATATACGTAACACAGGAACCTGAGAATATTGCACAATATGTGTAAATGTTCGCGATCCAAGATATAAGATTTATCCATAGTTTTTTTAACCTGTTCGTACCTGCTTTATATCAGATCCCCGAAATTCCGAGTATATAACATCGATTCCTGGTACCGGTTTGGCTAAATAATGATCACAAACAACTATTCTCACTGAAAATTCTGTACTTCGAAGCGATATATCTGAAACTAAGTATTTTTAATGAAATAAAGTAAAAAGTTCATTTTTATTTTAAAGTCTAAACTTTGGTACCTAATGGACAGTGGCGTAACTACAGGGTGGCAAGTCGGCAAAATGCCACGGGCCCCCAGCCGGAAGGGGCCCCCGGTCAGAGGAGAACCCCAACTCCCATTGATGAAACATTGAAATGGGCTTGCTCTTGACCACAATCATGTCTAAGCTATGATGTGGTCTACGATGGAGCGAGCTTACCCAGAAGATGCCTATTCACGTTACTTTTGAAACACCCAGGGTTATAATTAGGTATTTTTATTTTAAAGTAAATTATTAGAAAATCAAGTACCTATGTATAATTATAAAGTTTGTATGTACCTACTTAACGTAGTGATTTATTATTGTACTCTTACAAGTAAAAGTGTATAAATGAGTATTATAAAATAAAAAAATATTATTATTGTTGGTTCATTTTTTTATATTGGGGGGAGGGGCCCATCCGATGAATTTGCCACGGGCCTCGAACGGTATAGTTACGCCACTGCTAATGGATCTTCTGTATTACTTACGATTTTTTACATTCATTCTAATTATTATTTAGTTCATTATTTCTTACATAAATTAGAACATTATTACATTATATGTGTTTACAAGTTTCTGTTCTGTTTTGACTTTTAAACTTTTAATTTTGATTTGAATTTCTGTGATTTGATTGATCATAATTCACCACAGATATAGGTTATGATATTTGACAATGACATTGTAATTGAAATTTCAAACTGTATGAGAGAAATTGTTTGATTGCAAGCCAGTTTGGTCCCAAATGGTCCCATTAGGTCCGCCGAATTGTGGTAATCGATTCAAACGGTGGTTGCCTTGCCCATCCCTTAACTTCCGGTTTGTTCATTCCTTCGATCAGTCTATTGTTGATCGAAGGTTCATTCAATCAAATCATTCAGTATTGTTCACGTGAACTCTTCTCAATCATAAAGGAATGTCACTCACTGTCATGCCATTCTGCTTGTTTTTTCTTCAACTTCACTTCAGTCCAGCCAGTCAGTCATCCAAAAAAAATAGTCGTGTTTCTGTCATCAGTCATTACGTTGTGTTACTTTTGGAAATTAATTTTAGTAAAATCGAATTTGCATTAAATATTGTTTCAAAGTTTGTGTTTCAGTAAATATATTAAATTCTAAGGAGTGTATAATGTGAAGTAAATTTGCATGGCTATTCTGTTCTTCTACAATGATGTTTTATTTTGATGTGGAACAAATAAATGAAAAAAGTGTTACAATAAAAAGATAAATTGTAGTATCACAATTTGTGACGACGAATTCATAGAACGATGGATGATGAGGAGGCTGACTTGCGGGAGCAGATATTCCACAACAATGTTAGAGAGCAAATCGTGAGTAGTACACATGATTTCGTAGCATGTTATTTCGATGAACTTGAAACAAAAGATTACCTTTGCTTGCTTCAAGTAGTCTAACAACGTTTAAAAATGTACTATCGCAGTATTTACGTAGATAAATGCGATGTTTACTTTTGGCTCTGACGCCTAAACATTGTTCCTTATTCGATCGACTAATAAACCAACTAGGTACACCACTAATTGACAGTTTATTGACAATCTTGAACTACTGCCCCTGATCTAGATAAATTAAAAATATTCCTCACTGCAACAACATACAATTTCACTGGCAAGGCTTCATTTTTTTTGAATTTTAATTGACTTTGTAAAGAACCTAAGTGGTAACTGAAATACTATTAGAATGAGAGTGGAAAGGGTGGTGTAGGCAGGCTATTATAACACCTATCCACTATGTCCTACTGTTCTTTTAATGATTCTCAATTTCCTTGATTAACAAACCAAGGATCATTCCTAGAGTATTCCATTCTATCACCTCTATTAAACTATGTAAAAATGCTAAGAACTTTATAGATTAACTAGCAGCAGCTCACAGTTTTACTGGCGCTGTGCCTGTTCCCTTGGGAATTTCGGGATGAAAATTAGCCTATAACCTCCCTGTTGAATGTGGCTATCCATTACAAAAAGAATTATTCAAATTGGATTAAGAAGTAGTTTCTGAGATAAGCCTTACAAACAAACAAAGTTAGAAAGTTTACCTTTTTAGTATGTTATAATATAGTAGATAAATACATTTTATAATAGCTATAAGGAAGTATTTTTATACTAAGTACATTGTAAGTCATTCCCCCACAAAACTTGTTCATTCTAAGAAACATAAGTGCACACTGCACAGTCTGTGTTAATTATCATTTTAAACTTGGAATAGATTGCAAATTCTGCTTCATTGTTCAAAAAGTTTTCACCATATAATGTACAATACACACTATATATATTCTATAAGACTGCTGGGACCAGAGATTGCCAATTTTATACTTGATTACCAGCTTAATATGTTTTTTGCTGTTTGTAACTAGTTAAGTTTGATTGGTTTTTGATACTTATGGTTATTTTTTTGAAATTGTATGTAATATAAAATACTAGACGCATCCCTCAGTGTTACCTGCATTGTTCCCGCGATAATTTTGGGATATATAACACACATTTACATTTATACCAGAGTTATGCTATCTATACTATTTATTACTAATATTATAAAGCTGAAGAGTTTGTTTTGTTTGTTTGTTTGTTTAAATGCGCTAATCTCAGAAACTACTGAACCGATTTGAATAATTCTTTCACTGTTAGATAGTCTATTTATCGAGGAAGGCTATAGGCTACATTTTATCCCGAAATTCCCACGGGAACGGGCACAACGCGGGTAAAACCGCGGGGCGCTGCTAGTGTATGATATAATTGGTGGATGTTGCTATGTTATGTTGCTATACTTCTTCCTGAATCATTGGTGGATATCACATGTAACATAGCAATAAAGCTTTGAAAGCATATCTCTATAGGAAAGGTACCCTTGACTCATTAAATTCCAAATATAAATAAAACCATATAAAAAAAAGAGTTCATAATAAAAGGCACCTCATTATGTTAATAACTATAATTAATCATATAACCTAATTAAAACTTTGCTATCAATATGTTTGTTTTTAGTAGATGACATATAAATTGTTAAAACTACCTGTTTGTATTAATACTATTTGAAATGAATGTTTGTGATTTAGAAGTAAGTATTTTCCTGTAGAATAATGTTTAAAATAGAGACTACCAAAAGTTTATAATAAAATGGTACGGTCAGCCAAATATGTGGTCTACCACCCTACGGTTGAGATTCATTTGAACGTCATGAAACAACAAGGTCAAGTTTAAACGTCATAACATAATTGTGCATAGAAAAGTCAACCTTAGCGATCGTTACATCTCGCAGAAACTTTTGTCAAAAGTGGTAGACCACTTTCTTGGCCGACCGTACATTCACACGCCAGAATAAAAATATATGACTTTGTCTTTGAAAATCTCCTGTAGTGAGATAATAAGTATAAGTAGATTAATATAGAGTAGTCTAAAAGACCACCATCGCTATATTACATTGCTTCACCACATTTGATGGTTAGTTGATACCAAACACAGCATAGGATATCTCTGGAAATTAAGTACAACAAAGGTTAAGCATAGAAGCACTCATAGTACTTTTTTAGTACAAATCAACAAAGAGATTGAGTACTTATAATATCATACCTTTGTTACAGATATTCCTGCTTCTCTTCATTCTGCTTTACCTCCTGTCCTTCATGCTTATCGAGAAGTTCCGCCGCCGAGACAGCGAGGACTACTTCACAGCAGACGAGGATGAAGTGAAAGTGTACCGAATCAGCCTCTGGCTGTGTACATTTGCATTGGCCGTGTCTCTCGGCTCGGCTCTGTTGTTGCCAGTGTCTATAGTCAGTAATGAAGTGTTGATACTGTACCCTAATAGCTATTATGTAAAGTGGCTTAATAGTTCTTTGATACAGGGTGAGTAATTAATTCTATCATTATCACTAAATATTATAAAACAAAGTCCCCAGCCGCTTTCTGTCTGTTCGCGATAAACTCAAATACTACTGTACCGATTTTGACGTGGTTTTTTAAATAGATAGAGTGACGCAAGAGGAAGGTGTATTATGTATAAAAAAATCCGAAATTCCCACGGGAACAGGCATAACGCGGGTAAAACCGCGAGGCGCTGCTAGTTCTATATAATTTGATCATAAAGAAGTTGCGCCCCACAGTTGTAGCGGTCCGTACCCAGTCCTGCGGCGATTTGGGGATGAAAAGTTGCCTATAACCTTAATCTTGAATTTAACTATCCAATACAACATTTTTTCGAACCTGATAGTGTAACTTGATAGAGTAAGTTCATTAACAAATTCAAACAAACTTAGTACTCACTTTAGTCTAGATATTGTTTTTAATTGTCCGTGTGTGGATGTTTATTACTTGTTGGATGTTTGTTGTTGATCTGAACTTAAACTTGGACACAGTTTTTCATTGTTGAGACACAATTGGAATTGATCTTGCAAACAATAAATATGACAAGTAAAATATTTATACGAAAACAATAACTGGACCTTGAAAATTTTACAAAAACAACTTTAAAGTGGAAACACATTTATTCAGTCACATTCACAATGTTTATCAAAGTACACGGGCTTGTGTACATATTTGTAGCCACTGCAAGCTGAACCATACTCAGTTGATCGCTAATATTTGTTTAGGTGTTATGTTTAAATTGTTAACCTCTTTATATTTATGCTCTTGCATATAAGTTTCAAGGAAATTATTTTTGTAAAGTATTTTGTATTATAAATTAAAATTGCATTTCACAATGACATTGACTAGCTGAGACCCGAGTGTGGTCTAACAACAGTTGACCGAGAGTATACATTACTGTGATGATTGTCGTTGGGTGTGGACTCCCAGTAGATACACTATAGACGCGCCTTTTCCGGGATGTAAACGTCATGTCCTACTACTATTAATACTATTATAAAGGCGAAAGTTTCGTAAGATGGATGGATAGATGCCGTTTTGTCCTGAAAACGGAGTATACATAGAATGGCAACATACATGAAGGCTTTCGTATTTCATATTTCTATAGACATTTGTATCGTATCATCTTCACTGAACTAATATCTGTATCGTCTCTTACTGAACTAGTCTCTTCAGTAAGATGAGAGGCTTTTGCTTATCATTGGGGGACTTGTAAACTTGTTTTTAAGAGTAAAGCTTTGTTTAGTATCCACCAAACAATCATATCAGTCGGATAGCAGCGAAGCATGGCACAGCTCTCGTTCACCCCAAATCACAGCATTAAGACAACAGTAACAATCATTTCTCTTGTTTCAGGTCTATGGAACCATGTGTTTTTATTCTCAAACCTATCAATGTTTGTGTTCCTACCATTCGCGTATCTCTTCTCGGAGTCCTCCGGGTTCCCTGGATGCAGAGGCCTCAGAGGCCGCGTGTACGAGACGTTTATAGTCCTCGGTTTACTTGGCCTGGCTATGTTGGGCTTGGCCTATGTGGTGTCGGCGTGGCTGGAGGGCGATAGATCGAGTATCGACGCTTTGCTTAGTAAGTACCTATTTTATATTTATTTTTTTACTATGCCCGAAAAACCTTACTTCCTATGCTCATAAAAACATACTATGTCCATGGGTTTTGAAACCTTGTATGTTTGTTTACCATTATACCCGCTGGCTGTGAACACCTTAACTCAAGGATTTTCAAAGAAAAACTTTCCTCGCCAACAATATCTTAAAATCGTAACACTCGTTCCTTATTGTACTGATAACATAAGTCATCAAAAGGTATTGCCCTGCAATTCGTTTTATTTAACAGTTACTTTTCTACTTTTAATCATCTTATATAGAAGGGATAAAACATGACTTAGTTATGTCCAAAGGCGCGGCTTCAATACTTTCCGATAGTAATTGGTTTATTGATATTTTCATGGACTTCCTTATTGATCTACGGTAATAAAACAGACAGAGTAGAATCTATCGCATCTGGATCATTATTTTACAAATATAATTTCGATATACATTGTGGTTCCAACGTTATTTGACGTCTGTTTACGTTCGATAGACCGCGAAGCTCGTAATTGTTTTGTTTGGATTCTATATTCGTTCCGGAAACCGAACGTACATTAAAATGACAATAGGTATTCTGGTACTATGCGTTTGATAGAAACATTATTATTATTTGGTTGATTCCCTTTAAACTAGGCAGTTCAAATGTTCAAATGTTAAAACATTTATTCAGCTATTTTAAACTTAATTAAAACACCTACCAGACCCGTGCTGATATCTTTAGTGAGCAAGAGATATTTGTATTGAAATTGGGTCTGGGAAATATATATGTAGGTACAGTCAGCAGATGAATGAAATGTTAAGCATACTTTATACCTTCACTACATAGTCGTCTCTGTTTCGTGTCTGTTTGTCTGTATGCTTAAATCTTTAAAATTACGCAACGGATTTTGATGCGGTTTTTTGTAATAGGTAGAGTGATTCAAGAGGAAGGTTTTTATGTAAAAAAAATCCCGAAATTCCCACGGGAACGGGCACAACGCGGGTAAAACCGCGGGGCGCTGCTAGTATGTAATATTCAAACGTATAATTTTCGAGAATTTAAAATTGTAGGTATAATCTGACGAAATAATTCAGTAATTAACATTTTCACGTGTTATCTGGTTATGTGTTATGAGTAACGCACGTACGGAGATGTCAAATGCTTGATTAGTGGGGATTTAATGACTGATTTTGACATGTAATGTATGAAAAAATGCGTCAATTAGTTAATAAGGGTCGATTTAATGGATGTTTCTGAGTGCGATAGTAAGATTAACATATATTAAAGATAAAAGAAATCCGAGTTATTTGACAAACCATCTCGCAAATTTTAGAACGTATAATCTATTTCTTTTGGATTGGCACAAAATGTGGACCAATGTCGTCAATTTTCCAGCCGAAGTCGATTGCTTCTGAAGAGGAAAAAGGTTTAGAGGTAGGGTAAGAATGAAATAAAATCACTAAACCTTTTTCCTCTTCAGGAGCAATTAATTGTTATTAATTAATTAATTAATTAATTAATTGCAGGAGTTATTAATTGTTAAACCATATCAACAAGTTGTTAGTCATCGACAATATTGTACTTCTTTCACAGTTATCAAGCCTGCTTGATAATTTTGTTAATGTCATTTGGTACACTAGCAGCGTCTCGCGGTTCTA
This sequence comes from Cyclophora albipunctata, assembly GCA_963082685.1. Taxonomy (NCBI): domain Eukaryota; kingdom Metazoa; phylum Arthropoda; class Insecta; order Lepidoptera; family Geometridae; genus Cyclophora; species Cyclophora albipunctata. The sequence continues at coordinate 7,579,013 of OY720121.1, read as the reverse complement.
TCTGGTTATATACTCTTGATAGAAAAATCAAAGCCTTTCCCTTTTTTTAACCTAATTCTCCTCTGTACGGATATCTTCAGTGAGATGAGAGGCCTTTGTGTAGAAGTGGGACAAAACATACCATTTTGTGTGCAGTTTGGCTTTTTATACATTAATTTTTGTGTTCGGTAAGAATTTTGACATAAGCCCTAGTATATGAATGAACTTCGAACTATCTTTACCAACAATCGAATTCGGCGTAGTCGTGAAAGCGTAACAAACACACAAGCAGACTTTCGCACCAAAATACTGATATGGCTTTATTACGTGTAATAGTAATGGCCATTTATATTCTACGACAGAGTAAATGCCTGTAATTATCAGTCAAGTAAGGAACATTACTCATAAATCATAATCGCTTGTTAGTTGACTAATATTGATCTGTAACCGTTAATATCAAAATAAATTGTATACGTACTAATTGTCTTATCAATTTTAACGATATAAATGTAAAGTAATAACTTTTAAGGAGTTTCCATGATGAAATACTTATTCTGTGTAGCACAGAAAAACTTATTTATTTTCCAATTATTTTATCGTTCTTAACATAGCTGTCTCAGATGGTCTTAGGTAGATATTAGTAGGTATATTTTCTTTTATTCTTTGTTTTAGTTATATTATAATTTCCAATTTCTTTTGTATTGAACTAGCCGTGCCCCGCGGTTTCACCCGCGTTGTACCCGTTCCCGCGGGAAAAAAGTATACCATGTGTTATTCTGGTGTATAACCTATATTACTGTAAAGTTTTATCCAAATCCGTTTAGTAGTTTTTGCGTGAAAGAGTAACAAACATACATACATACATCCTTACAAACTTAGTAGGATAAGGAACAGTTGTTAATTAATGTTTGTTTGTCGACAGATCTCTGGACATATCTACCGTTCCTGTATTCGTGTGTGTCATTTGTTGGTGTACTGATGTTGTTAGGTGAGTTTTGAAAAATTTCTTTTTAATTATTTGAAATTGGAAATTAAATGTACTTCGACCATTACCGGTGTTTCGGAGGACAAGTTAAGTTACAGTCCCGGTTGTTTCAATCGTCTAACGATGTCCAAGGCCTTTTGACGGTCTAAGAACTGACACAGGTTGGTCAAGAATCTACTCGAAGAAATTAATGTCTAAAAACCTATATCCTATATCATTTGAAAGAAAACTGTATTTTTTCTTACAAGTACTAAATCTGGTTATTAATACAGAGCTTTTTAACTGACTTCATCTGTGCCTTCAACTCCTTAGATAAACTAGAAGAAAGTAGACCTTACTGAGATGTCTCCAATTTATTCAACTTTAAAATTAGTCAAGAAGTCGACTAATAGTAGTTTATGCAACGTCATATAAAGAAGGGTATTAAAACACGAGTGTGATTTTATGAAACGAGCGCAGCGAGTTTCATAATAGTAACGAGTGTTTTAATACCCGTGTTATATGCAGTTGCATACACTACTTTATCTTCACTATTTAATGCAATTAATCAAACAAAATTTTAAAAACAAAACACATTGCGAAACATTAAATTCACGCGTAGGTACGTGTATTGTCACAGTGAACTTGCCGCCATTAAAATCTAACCAATGAGAGCGCAGCTGCGCGTAGGGCCAATCAGGAGCGAGCGAGATCTTACCAAAGAGTTTTGTGTATGTAGTTTCGACGAAGTTTTCACGTATAACCCAACAGTTTTCAAAAGCCAGCCTAATATCAAAATTTTATGCAAATAGTATGAGGATTTTGACATAAGGCTCGCCAGGTTAATTGGTCGCGTTATAATGATGTTATAATGTTATATTATAATGATATTATAACATCCTGTGCAATTGCTTAAATTGAGTGTTTTAGTTGTCTGCGCTATAACAGTAGTAATTATAAGTCAAGTATTGGAAACATAAGTAGAATGTTACAACATTAGTGTAGATAAATACTTTTATTTTTATTATTTCTATCTTTTGAGTTATTACATTTGAAGTCGGTTAGGTTTTTTTCGAAAAAGTTTTGTTATCTTAACATTCGAAAGGAAGCATGTAAAACATCTGTTTTAAATCCGCGTTGCACTGATGACTTTTTGTTAATACTTTTTATTTATAATTTACGACTTTGTTGATGAATTCTTGTGTACACTTTTTACGTTGTCATAAAAAATTTACTGCTTTTTTCAAAGTATCTTGTCAATTATTGTTTATTTTCGCGTCTCGAACAGTTATTGATTTCTTTCATCCAAATCGGTGTCAGCCATTGACCTTTACGCCGCTTGGTTTGTTTCTAACGATGCTATTGAACTTGGCTTGTCTGCGTTTGGATACGCCTTTTTGAAATGAGGGATTAGAGTAATAAATGATGAGGTGAAGGCTTACTGTGAGGTACTCGTATAATGATAGGTTATCTGTGGGTTCATAGTTCATGGAACTCGCATTCTTGCTTGCTTGTAAATATAAAAGGTAAACAAATCAGCCTGAGCCATGCCATTAAAGTTTTTAATATTATTATTTCAATACATGTAAGAAAAATCTGAGGCCTTTCGAAATACAAAACGATGTTTTATAATTTCTGGTAATTCCGGAGATTAGCCCGAACATACAAACTAAATTACAAATACCTCTTTTTAATATTAGTATAGATATAAGTCTGGAAAGGCGTATACATGTGTCCATAATATATAGGCAGACACACCTAAAAGTAACACAGGTGTCTCACAACATATCTCACAACACGATGAAACAATCCGATTGTGTAATTCTCGTATTGTCATAGTTTTCTTACTATAATAATGATAATAATATACCCGGACAAATTCACACACGGTTAATTAGACCCAAACTAAGCTCTAAGCTTGTACTATGGAATCTAACTAACTGATACTACTACATTACATACACAAATACTTTATTATATAATTGACACCTAGACGTCGTCGCCAACAAGTGAAGACATAGTCACATATTGTTGACTCTAGGCGGGAATCGAACCCGCAACCCCCGACACAGTAAGCGCTCTCACTGCCACTGTGCCAACAGGCTTGTCAATGGATTCATTAACTGTGACTCGGTCACGTATTCAATGAAGCCATTGCGACTGCGAGGCTTGTAATTGGACTCTTAATTAGCTCATTTGAGTTTTTAAACTTTTTCGTTCATTTGTATAATGTCGCTCTGGTAGAAGAGAATCAAAACCACTTGAAGATACTCGTGACAGGTGACATTGCGGTAGAGTTTGTTTGTTTGTTTGAACGCGCTAATCCCAGGAAATACTGGTCCGATTTCAAAAAATCTTTCAGTGTTGGATAGTCCACTTATCGAGGAACTCTATAGGCTATTTTTCATGTCGAAATTCCTACGGGAACGGGCACAACGCGGGGCGCTGCTAGTTTATAATTATTTTGTAACAACATTAAAGATTACACTTTTCCACTTATCACACTCATCGAAGAAAATTATATTGATAACACGTGCCACAAATTATCTTTAATCTATGGCCACGTTTTTATTTACAATTGGTTATCATTTGTTAAATATCTACGTTAATTTTACGTGGCGCTGTTTTACTCGCGATCTAATTTCACCCATGTCATGTTTTGAAACATATGTTTATACTGTGGAAAAATTGTTATTTTTTGGAAAAATCTGTAATAAACTTACTTCAATCGAATGAAATAATCCTTATTGTTTTTACTATTTCTGAATTCCACAGTTTCCCTCAATTTCATTGAACTTCTTTTGCGTCAAACTCCAGTTATACTCATACATCTCCAAAGGGCCACTACGAGTTGGATCTGTATACTATATTGTACCTCTCGCATGCCTCTCAAAAAGACCGGGCACACTCGAACAAATTCATCATCATGATCATCATAAATTTAAGAGCAAGGCTCTTGTCGGTGAGTCCGATGCAGACTTCTCCAACTTTTTGGTGTCTGCATCATTTTCATTTGTTTGGGAGGAGTTGTGCAGTAGTTTCCCGTTGGTGCACCGCAGTTTAAGAGCCGGCGTACCGCCTCTTAATGTCTGATCAGAAGCCCTACCGAATTTATTTTTCTTCGGCCTTCTGTCAGTTTTAATACGGCTGCTGCCCCGTACTAGTTGGTTTAATTTCGGAGTGTCCTTCTCCTAGACGGGTTGCCGTCCATAGCTGATGAGGTCCATCTCCCCAGGTTTGATTTCGGAGTTTACCGTCTCCTAGACAGGTTGCAGCACAATGCTAACGAGGCCTGTCCCCCCGTTAAAAACAAATTCACTCACGGTTATTTAGATCCAAACTAAGCACTTAGCTAATCCAATCGATATGAGAAGAGTTTGATATTTAGGTTCTTATAGATATAGAATTTTTTTATAATAAATAATATGATAAGTTGATACCTATAGTGAAAAAGTTTTTTCAAATAAAATATTTTATTACCATCATAATTTCCATGATAAACACAATATTCAGTTGATAAAGAAATTTTATTTTGTAACGTGTAATATAAACACGCGGTTAAATATTTATATTTTTAAAGACATTATGTGGATTGGTAATTTTATTTTAATAAATTGTTTAGACTAACTAGAGATGCTAGTTTTCTAAAAAATATTAAATCACGTGAGAATAAGCTTTATTTAAGACTGTTTTAAATAAAACCCATACTATGAGCAGTAATAAAATAAATTCTGTAGCGTTATCTAAAAACGACACAAAGATCAATAGCAAAATAAAATAAACACCACAAGCAACTTCTCGGAATAAATAACAAAACAAACATTACACGACTCTACTACATAAAACAAACAAAAAAAAAACACAATTCTTTAACTATTCAAAAAAGACTTATTTTTCTTCTTCTTCTTCCTCTAATTCTTCCTCTTCTTCGGACTCTCCATAGTCATCCTCTCGTTTCTTCAAGAAGAATTTCGTTAGTTCTTCATGTTGGGAGAACTTGGTTTCAAGGTCTTTGCGGCTTTCTTCGTATTTGGCATCTTCTAGCTCCTTATACGCCTTAGCCAGATACAGATGAGCTTTGTAGCTGTTCTCGTTCAGGCGCAATGCGCTGTCGCAGTCTTTGGGCACCTGGGAAAGGTTTGACTTGTTAAGTTGGTAGTGTATGTCAGGAAGTTAAATTAACTTTACTGTGTGGGAGAAGTTTTGGTACAAGCAATTTGAAAATTACGAGTATATTCTATATTGCAGATTTTAATGGCAATAATAATAGTAGTTGTGATATTGCCTTGTGTTATATTATTTCTTACACTTGGCCATAATTTATATTAGCTACGTGATCTTTGACTTCCAATATTTATTGTATGTAACACTCAACTGACGTCGTAACATAAAACGCCGGGCGCATATTTTCCTCAATAATGCGTCTTGAAAGTCTAAAGCCACGGTTTCACTTAGTGGTCTAAGCGATTATTCGTACACGAACGTACAAAGCTAACAGCTGTAAATATAAAAAAAACACTGGCGCGAGCGAATCGGCCAGTGATAAACAACAGGGAACAATATTTTAATACGTTTTCTTTTGTAAGTGAACATCGGCTGTCGATTACTTGTTTTGAGTAAATGTACGCGTAAAGAGATGATATGACCTAGCAATGGGACATTACAGGCTAATACATTTTTGTTCGCTCAGATAAGTAAGTGAAAAAACGCGGCTTTAAATTTACATTTGCGGTGTTACTTAAATTAAATTATATATAATATTAAATTAAAGATAAAGAGAACGTGGCATTTTGGCGCTAGTTCACGACAAGTCCATTAATTGGCTAATCAGCTGATTGCAACGATTACTGGATATTCATGAAGTGATTTGGGGAAAGAAAGTTCGAGAAGTTTTCGAATGCAATGTTTTAATAATTATTTTAATGCATTCCGATACATTTGCCACATAATCAATTAAAATGTATCTAAATATTGTTATCTGATTATACAACTTGGTGGTTTTCGTCCCGAGCCATACGCTTTCAAACATTGTCCTATTTTCCTCTGACCTTACAGGTACTTTGAATTTATTTCCATTTTGCTTTATACCAATTACTTTATTCGATAAACGAATTTAAAGTTGACACTCGCTGATAAGCCAACAATTACAATATCGACCATAAATAGAACAGTTTAACCTTTACCTTTGCACTAACACTACTTGTATGAGTGACCGATATTGGATTGTCTAAGAAGTCGTTAATAGTCTTTATTTCTTAGATCATGTCTTATGTGTTCAAGTGGCCTTGAAACTTTCACACCAGGGTAGGCTCCATCTAGTAGTAGAAGTATTAGCCTGTGTCCCACCACTGCAAAGGCCTTTCACTGTGACATTATTGCAGTGAGGAGGATTAGGCGTACCTTGTCTACTGTTACATCTTCTATGGTTTATACACACACACTTACATTATCATATTTGCCCAGTTTGATGTAAGTGAGAGCTCGGTCACAGTAGAGCATTGGGTTGTCTTTAACGTGTTCTATTGCTCTGTTGTAGCATGACAGGGCTTTGTCGTATTCACCTCTGCGGAATGCCTTGATAGCCATAGTGTTGAGGGTGTCAGCTTTCTCCCGGCGTATCTTTCTATCTTGAAACCTCATTTCCGCGTCCTTGCTCATCTCAGCCATCCACGTCTCTTTATCCATTTCACCCTGGGAATGGGAAGGAAATTATATACATTTCATCATTAACTTAGTTCAGTTCACCTACTGATTAGTTCAGTTATTGATCAAGTAGTCATTATTGTATTAATAACTGAACTTAGTAAACAGAATGGGTGCTGTTTGGTGCCGTATACGGAAAAGTGTAAGGCGATATTATAAAACTACAGTAACTTTTTCCCGGGGTCGATTTTAATGACGCTATAGAAATAAGCGATGGCATTAATGAGAGGCGTAATAATTATTAACAATTAATACTTGTAAATATATTAATAAGTAATACGTTCTTTGATTGATGACTAACAATACAATTGTTTAGGGCAGATGTTTACCTTGTTTTTTTGTTTGTTTAAGTTTTTTTATTATATTCAATTTTGGTCAATACTTAGCAGTTTTGTTAGTTTCTATGATTATATTAGTAAAACCCAGTAATTGCAATGACATAAATACTTGTTTGAATAGGGTATTATTTATGCTGACAATAAATATCACCCTAATATCCTGTAGTAATCAATATTCTGAAATATTGACTAGGTACTTAATGCTATGATTTAAAACACATTTAATGTCTAAGTGTTGGTAAATGTAGTAACAAATAGATTTACCGGCAGTTATATAGCTACCTTGACTAATGACTTGTATGTAATATTCGAATATGAATATGCCACACGTGACTAATATTCACGCCAATGAAGTAAAGGATAAAGTCAAATTTTCCTGATAAAATAAATGAGTTTCACTTCACTAGTTTCTTTTGTGTAGTACTTAGTATGTTTTTCACAAAAAAAGCTTGCCTTTATTGTGCATTGATCTGCAACCAACAGCTCAATCAGTTGAAGATTAGTTTCTCATACATAGGGCAAGTGATATGATCTTAAATCCAAACCTAGCGACCATTTTGTACGCTACCCTGCTTCAGGAGAGTTCATTCACCAAGGCCTCAGACATGGTCTGATGAAACAATCAGAATCTACAGTTTTACCTGTTCTCCGAAGCACAGTAGCTCTTTGATAGAAAGTATGTGATGCTATGTGTATTAATAGCCTCCTAAGTTGTCTGTACTCTTATCTGTTTTGTACTCTACGTTCTAAAACGGTTAGTGTTTCCTTTAGACGTCTAAATTTGTGCTTTCACTTTAATTTGTCATCGTTGTTTGAGGAAACTTGCGCATCCGCTAATAAAATAAACGTTTCGCTGTTCTCGTTAAAGTTAAAGCAATATTAAGCGTATTACTACCCGAGGTGTTGGTAGTGCAAGTCCAGTTTTCTCGTTCTCTTGGAGATTCCGGTATGAAAAATAGCCTATAACCTTCCTCTTTTATCTTAACCTAAATCGTTCTATCTGATATTCAAATCTGACTGGAAGTTCCAAAAAATCAAACGAATTCTTCTTTAGCGTTATTTGTCTAGATTGAAGACAAGTACTCAATTATTATGTTGCTTTATTAATATTATTCTGTCGTCATTATAGAGACGGGGACGTTTCAATGGTTTGATGATTGTTTCAGTTTGATAATTGATTTGTACTTGAATTTAAGGTCACGATTCACAACAGAATTGTCATTTTCCGACTAAGACTCCTTTGCGGTTTCTCCCACGTGAAACAGAGTAACCGTTATTTAATACAAACTTTCATAATTTTAATATCCATAGTAAGAAAGATATTATAATTATTTTCATGAGACAGGCAGTACCAACTTTTATAGAACATCTTATTAGAAAATTATATTTTACATTTGTAGGTTTTCGGTTGGGATTTTAGATTATTACGTAATTGATGTCGTAATATACTTTCCTGTTGGGTCAATTAACTGTCGTCTTAAGATTTCTAGTGGGAAGGAAGTATGGATCGATGACGTCGAATTTTGAATGGGTTCGAATTTTAGATAACCGCTGTTGGTATAATATTTGCCTTTAAAAAGAGAAATATAACGGTAACGTACTATAAATATGTTATTATAAGATTGAATATCAATTGTTTGGTTTATTCAAGTTTGGATCAAATTCTCAGATCTTTAGTTATCTCGTGTATAAACCTATAAAAAGTACAATGGTCAATTCTTTAAATTTTTTAAATCGAGAGAGTTTATAGGTAATAGTGTATTGAAATTCTTCTTATTTATTATTTTTCACGTCGTTCTCATAACAAAGACTATATATCTACACAGTGCTCAAACAAATTTCTCTAATCTATTAATCTGCGCACTCGCCTTCGTGTGAACATTGAAAATTACATTGCGAATATGTAATCCAGCTACGAATAGCCTACGATTATATGTGCATACAGTATGTGGATGTTTATTTATAGTGAAACGCGAGCCAAATTGCTTTCACTGATAAACAATACACGCGTGTTCTTTTAAAACGTATGTTAAAACGATTAATTAATTCACGACCTAAATTCTAATGATCGTTCTTGGCAGCCCTTGCATCTACCTGTCGCCTACAATAAAACTTGATGTATAAAGACACTCATATCACTTGTTTAAGTCGCTACAATTGGCTGCAAATGGAGATAACCTAGATTTGTTCAGTAGTTGAGTCCACGGTAGTTTATGACAAATAGAACTGTTCAATTAGATAGATACTTATATATTTTAGCGCCTACTATAGTCATCCTAAGAAATTATAAGCTGTTTAGTTATCGCATTATAAAATTTGATAATGTCATTGGCAACTTAGAAGTTTGATAAGGTTCTAAATATTCTTTACATTTTCATAGGTTGACTGTACCTTTTCAAATTGGTTAATAGTACACGGACTTCATAGAAATGTTATCAATAAAACAATTACTGGTAGAGTAATTACCTTATCTTTATTATCGTTCATTGCTTTGAAAGCTTTCTGATTGATGACTGTGCGGTTGTGTTTGACTTTCATTTCGACGTCTTCGTCTAGAATCACCTTTTCGTTCAGGAATTCGTCGGCTATCTTCTTTGCGGCTTCAGCCTTATTCTTGTCTCCGCTGGCCAAGTCTTTCACTAGACTCGAGACGTGACCGACTTTTTGCATGAAGTTGTTCCATTCTTCATTTTGCTCTATTGATTTGCGGTCTTGCAAAGCCGGGTTGGATAGAATATTATTATACATGACTTAAGTTAATTTTGTCCGAATATTTTAGGAATATTTTGTCGCTTCGCTTATTCTAAGCGCTATTTACTTTTCTATTGGCGTAACAATGTGCATAGCAACCGCATTGTGACGGTTGTCACGGTGATGACGGCAACGTAATGTCAAATGTTTCAAAAAGTTTTTGTCTGTTTGCGAAAGAGGTTTTTACTCCTTTTGGGTTTTCTACCACAGCTGCAGAGCTATCCTATGTTATGGAGCGGCTCAACAAAGAATGATTTAATGATAGTAGATTATTTATTCACTGATAATATGGGTTGATATTTGTTTACATATGGGAAATCAGACAATAAGGTGCTACAAAGTTCCTTAAATGAACCAGTCACTTGCAAAACATTTTAACAGTAAACCAAGTCTGTTAAATACCTTGTTACAAACATAAAAACATTGACACCAATCGGGTACACCGTGGTTTTTCGCCTCTCGTTAGAATTCAACTATCAATATTATTTCTCTGAACACAATTCAGTGTCGTCGTAACCCCGGTAGCTGGCCACGTTCAAGGTCCGGTATTACAGATAATAGACATACTCGTAAGTAATACGAGCCGCTATCGAAGGTGATACCCGGCGGCGTCCAACATGCATGAGTGGGAAAGTGTTGGAACCCGTCCGATTAGCCGCTTCGTCGAAACAAGTCGTTGGTGTAATTTGACCAAGTAACTGTCTGGTGTAATTTGTTTAGGTATAATAGTATGCATAAATAATGTTAAAGGAAAATGGCTGATTAGATTTCTTGGAAATAGGAATAGGACAGGATCTTAATTGAGAGAAGTTTTAAACTGAGAAGGGTTGTGTTTTTTTAAAGCCTTGTACAGGCTAGAGGTTCGTCAAAACAAAACACTAAAACCTGTAACGGATATCACAACGCAACCGAAGGAATATAAATGCTCCGTTCAGCATAAAAATGTATATTGATCGAGGAATATTGTCCGTCTGTGCTTTTCATTTGCATAGGCCTTTACAAGTTTGGCATGAATTGAAGGTTTTCTGCATGAAAATAATCCTAAGTTAAACTTACGTAACATTTATTTCTAAATTCCGATAAGAAACCGATGGACATTGCTAGTCTCATCTAATAGGTGCTACAGAACATGTGAGTGGTATGCCGCAATATATTAACTTTAATTAAAATAATTTTAATGTCCATTCAAAGTCTCGCTCAAAGCTACAAGATGCAGTAATGAGGTAGCAATTTCAAATACCTTATGGAAAGTTACTTGAGAGGAGTAAAAGTAGGTTTTCTAAACTTTTCTCTATACTTGGCTTACATAATTCATGGTACTTGGAACTTGGATATACTGCAGATTGATACTTGAGCCGCAGATGTGATAATAGTTACTAAGTATTGGGAAAGGTCAATGCTCGGGAAATTGGACGTGTTTGACATAACGTGGATGGAACAGGTGCATGGTGCGTTTGTCTGCTTACATAAGACATGATTATGAGTTCTGACGAGCGAGCGAAAATAGATTTTATTTACTATTCCATGTGGTATGCCTTACAATAACTCGAGTAGAACATATTCTACATTGTTTTTAATATGTTTAAAAATAACTATCGACAAGAGCCTAGCTCTTTAAGAAAAAGTTCGGGATACACGTAAAGGATTTTAGTGGTTCCTGATCCTTTGTTGCGAACAAGATGTTAGAAAAAAGAAAAAAGAGAGAAGAAAAGAGAGGAATTCCGTATCCGTAACCAAAGCTATACCAAAATCACGCATAATTAAAAATAATCTTATGTCAGGAAGTATATCCGTAACTGATATAAAATTGTTAATATATTCCTAACCGTATTCGAAATTAAATATCCGGGAACATCTTGTTTCCGAAAGACAATATTCGGATGGATTTAAATTCTGTTTTTGAAGTTTGTTTCCCTGAATGCATAACATACGAGACGAACGCGAGACATTTTTCAAGGATTTTTCAGTAAATATTTACGTGAACTTGCAAGGGCACCGGGATGTTGATTGTTATGATAGTAATGATCTCATTTCATTATCACTATTAAATCTTAGAATACTCACATCACTTTTAACTCACCATATATTTTGATATCACCTCTGCTCGTAAAGTCAATAACATCTCATTGTGTTACGATTGTTTATATTATAAGTTCACTGATTATATTTGTTTAGTGCCGTTTTAAATAGAAAGATTCATCCCGTTTATGTAATTATCTATTCTGCTATTGTATTTATGTGTATTGTAGATTTATATAATTATGTCAATAGAAAAGTATTCATTTAAAGTATTTGTAGAGTATGAAAGAAGACAACGGGTCCCTATTATTTTATTTCTTGCCTGCTATTTACTGGTTTGTTTTACAAAACTACGCGTATATCTTTCTACTTCATTATCATACGGAATTGTTCTAAAAGCATTGACATCAATAAATTCGGGTATCTATGTAGAACGTAGTGCGTATACATCATAAGTGCTTTCTCTCAGTATTACATTGAGAAGATATCGATGCATTCTATGAGTCACGATTGCAATCGACTACAATATCATTGATCATACCAATTGCGTATTCGATTCCTTACGTGCCAAACCGGCCGGCGTTTCTCAATACCAAATCGTTGGTATCATTGAAGTTTCTATCATTATAACTGTACTCTATCTATAGAAATGTTTCTACGCATCCTATTACATACGAAGTGTTAGTAAAATGATCAGGTTTGAGTTCTGCGGCGTTTACAGTTTGCTGGTCGGTTATAATAGATGCCAAATTAATGGGTTGGATTATAATAAGACTCGGTGTATAATCATAGCTATTATGAATATATCGTCCATGGATATTAGAATAATTATGTGATCGCAGCATCTTTATCATGTACAATTTTCGGTTCTTGTTTTAATAATCGCCCAAAACCGTCGAACAGGTCTAATTGTTCCAAGAGTAGAGTTTTCCTCAAACTTATTCAAGATATTTTGCCAATTGCCCTTAAGTCTTAAGTCTCTAAAGTGTGTTAACTGTTAAGGGCCTGGTACATCATTAAGGTCCCTAAAGTTCCTATTGGCTCTCCAGATATAATCTGCAAGGCTAAAAGCCCACTAAGACAAAAGTCTTTTCTTTTTCCTTCTCTAATGACATCTCTCTATTTCTATGTGAAGCGGAGAGATAAAAGATAGAATAGATATTGTCTTTGGCGTATATCTTACCCCTGCTAGTCCCTAAACCAGTTATGATTTTTGTGATGTGATTGATGAAGTAACTTTACCTTGTTGCAGTGTTCACTCCGCTCGGTTTCGTGCGACTTTTCGGAGTGGTCGGCGGGGTGCTGGTAAAGCCCCAGTTTCTACGAGATCTCAATGAGGAGTATTACATGTACTCCTTCGAAGAAGACACCATACGGCGGCGGATGAACAACGCCGTTTCTACTGGTAAGATATGAAAAAGATTGATTGTTCACATCGGGCAGGTAGGACCCGAAATTAGACCGAATACAAACAAAACTACAAATGTACCTCTTTATAACATACTAGCCACGCCCCGTGGTTTTGCCTGCGTTGTGCCCGTTCCCGCGGGAATTTCGAGATAAAACATAGCCTTATAACCTTCCTTCTGAATATAGCTACCCAATACAAAAATATATTTTCGAATCGGACTGGTAATTCCGGAGATTAGTCCGACCATACAATCGAACAAAATTACAAATTTTAACTCTTTATATTTTTTTTTATAGAAGTATAGATCAAGTTGTTGATGACGACACATATACAAAATACCCGTATTTTCTCATAGGACCATTGATTACGCCTGATTTACGCCACGTAATTGACTGACTGAAAAACGCAGATAAAAAATGAGGCGTCATTTACAGATGTTAACAATCTTCTCGGAGTCTGACTGTTATCATGTCTATTGTGAATGCAATTATTCATTATTCTTTGATTATTATACAAATATAAATAAATTCCTGTCAAAACATTCCACGAATAGATTGCACGATTCACGTAGGTGTTTGTGCCGGCGTACTTCGGGCATTACGAAATGGAATAATAATTGAAATAATTGAAACAACAATTCAAATAGTTTTGCAATTATTATCAGGTCCTTGGTATTAATTTTATATTTATAGGCTGGTTTTCGATTACCGATACTAAGGGTAGTATAACACTTCGTTTTCTTTATGCTAATGTTTTGTTTAAGTGTACAGGTATGGATATTAATATTGTAATGGCACCAAAGTACAAAGTAAAGATAAGTGTGAAATGAGTTTTCGACGTGTACTTTAAAAAAAATATTATGATTTTATTTTATTTTAATGTTTTTTTGTTGTTGTTATTGAACAGAGATTTGTAATACGGATAATGAACTTAGGGCTTATTAATGCTTATTAACAGCATTTTAGCTATCAAATGGTTTGTCCCTTACCGACATATGCTATTTTCCAAAGAGGGAAAGAGACAAAACACTTTTTAACAGTGTTTTAGTTAAATAATGTTTATGAATATTTAAGGCGGTTATTATTTAAGTGACTTTAACATACTGTTAAGTCGAAACTTGAAAGGTCGATTAAGGATAGATAGGTAATTGAATATTGTAATTGCAAGTGGGTATACGATAAATATGTATGAATGTATCGATGAATATTTATTCCTCGCCCTAAAACTGGTTAAACAGCTGATTGCTCCTAGCACAGATCATCGATCACCTTAATTATAATTGAAAATAACGCCCGTCTCTACATGCATGAATGCAGCTATACACCTACACTCTCAGTATTAAAACATTACTCAGAAAATCTATCGTAAAGTGAAATCTTTACCGCAGAATCTGAGAATACCTAACACAATTTACAGCAAGATGCGATAAGCTGTATCAATTATACCGGCAGCGTACCCGAACCCATGGGAATTTTGGGATAAAAATATACCTGTGACCTTTCCCGAGATATAAACTATCTCTGTACCAAATTTCATTTAAATCGGTTCAGTAGTTTAGGCGTGATTGCGTGACACACAGACGAGTTACTCTAGCATTTATAATATTAGTAAAAACTGCATTACATACTCGTACAATGATGAGATTAATATTTTATACCGCATTTAACGCCAAGATAAATATTATATACAGCGGTTTACGCTCAGATAATAATAACCGCTAACTAACCATGGTTCATTAACCATCGTGCACAAAGGAGGATAATGTTTTGCTTTTAGTTCAATCGCGGTAGTGATTCTATTTATAAACGGTGAATAGTAGATAGGTGTGTTACTATAACAAAGAGATAAGTCTTCTGTATTCTATAACAAAGTAAGAGATAACTAACTCTGTCTTATCTTTAGTGGGTTAGGGACCGTATTTCTAGTTATTATGAAGATTGACAAAATACAGTCGTGCTGTAAAATGTAGTCCAGACTATAAAGTGTTCATTTTTGAATTAGTTATTATGCTAGATGTTTTTGTTATTTTTAAGGAATCAATTTCCTCGTAATCTCCACGGTTACAATGCAACTGAAATTGTAAACTGTAAAATCGAGCATCACCAATCGTGAAAGTAATCTGTTTAACTATCTAAGAAGGGGAAGAGATTCATCTCAAACTATTTTTAAACCTATTAATATTTCAATAGAATTCACTTCTTTAGTCGTGACAACATTCATTTCTTAAATGGATTTGAATCTATCTTCACTAATAAAGAATTCCTTTTCTCGTCTATATTTATTTTCATGTCTAGCATGTTCCCTGAGGTTTTATACATTCCCGTCAAAGTTTAGGATACGGTTGAGAATTGGGAATTAGGTTTCATTATTCATGGACGAAAGGTCAGTGTCACAATTAGTACGGTGGTTTAAGGTGAAAATAGAATAGAGTCACCGAAATACTTTCTCATTTATAATATTAGTAATTATGTACACAGACGTAGATGTTACACTGCCTAGAAAAATTAAACATCTTCATACATATTATAAAAAAAACCCTAAAAGCTGTCTGTTTGTAAATTATTTTCTCAAAAAATACAAAATAGATTTTCATGCGGTTTTCACCATCATACACAGTGATTCAAGAGTAAGGTTTATTTTCATGCCAAAATTCGTATAGGAACGAGTGCAACGCGCAACGTGGGTAAAACCGCAGGGCAACGATAGTTATTAATATAAGTATGGAACAGAGGACTATTTAACGTTACTGCCTAATACCGCTCAATCATAAGAACTTACCAAAATAGATATCAAGTTACTTCCTCAAAAATAAGTAGGTATACGAATACATAAGTTGTTAAGTACGTTTGCTCAGAGATTTCTGAACTACCTGACTGACTTCCTGAATTATTTAGCTTCGTGACTGGTGTGCGATTCACTGACCTTGGCCAGCGGGCATCGTGTTGCGTATTACGATGTACTTGGTTGTACCGATATTTCATATGTTTGCGTTAAAAATATAAGTAAATTAATTGCGTTTAATGTTGTATGCAAATAACGGAAATATTTGTATTGCATCAATACCTATGCGTGGAAACTAATAAAACGATACATTATACTGGTTTCCCCCGGTTAAAATCTAACTTTAATTTAGTACTTAATACAAATAATCCGTCTTTTTACATTCATATAATTGCGAACTTGTCGCTAATAATAACCTAAAATATCGATAACTTACAACCAAAACAACTAGGTAGCGTAGGTATTATGTGAACCTAAATTCCTTGAATACGTTCAAGTAATTATGTAGGCAAATTGTTTGGAACAATGTGTGTATGGATCCAATCAGATAACACTATCGTCGACATGGACGTGTGAATTTTATTAATAGTACAGAACTGGGAACAATGGTGGATCGCACTTTACAGTATGCGCATCTGATGGTTTTGTTTCATGAAGGCTTTTGTGCTGATGATAATAGCCAGTAGCGGCTTATTAGTGCGCGTATTATTTTTATGGGATTTTTTGGGATGCCCTAACACTACATATTTTAAAACAAAGTCCTCGGCCGCGTCTGTCTGTCTGTTCGCGATAAACTCAAATACTACTGCACGGATTTTGACGCGGTTTTTTAATAGATAGAATGATTCAAGAGGAATGTTTATATGTATAAAAAAACCCGGAATTCCCTCGGGAACGGGCACAACGCGGGTAAAACCGCGGGGCGCTGCTAGTTTGCCTTATATGCTTTGCTATAATGAATTTCTAACAGAGCTATATTCTACATTGCTATGTGATGTGTGATGTCTGATAACCTCTATTCTTTCGGTCACAGAAGGATTACAATAGCCGTTAGCGCCATCATTATTTATTTAATTTCAATCAATAAATAAGATACAATCAAATTGATTGATCAGGCCCATGTCTCCAATTTAATTGAAAGAGGATCAATGAACCCTTTGAATGTATTTATCTTTTCAGTCGCCTTGGTAACTGTTTTGTAACCATTCTATAATTCCTCTTAAATACTGGGCAATATAGGATTTACACCTATTATCAAGAAAATGGGTTTTTAACTCTACCAATAGACAAGATAATGGCCTTCAACATACGTCCTATTTCAAAGGATGTCAAACCAAGTGTTGACACAGCTATTTAGAGCGATTTCAAACGGAAACCTATCATTGATAATAGCGTCCTTGCAATATAGGATCTCCGTTCTGTTATCAATAATATTTAAATACATTATTAGACTTACACGCCTGATAAGATATCTTTAATTCTTAAATGCAGTGTTGTTACGGGGATCTGATATAACTTGTATCTCGTGTTACCTTTGTTATCTTGTGACCACTATTGCCGTTCCCGATTGTTTCAATCTTTATAGCCTAACAGAGGCCTATAGACTTACTTTTTACCACTTATTGGAGCATACCGTTTATCACTTACTAACAGCGCCCCGCGGTTTTACCCGCGTTCCCGTAGGAATTTCGAGATGAAAATAGCCTTCCTCGATACTACCGTGGACTATCCAACTCTGAAAGAATTGTAAAAATCGGACCAGTAGTTCCTGAGATTAGCGCGTTGAAACAAACAAACAAACTAAACTCTGCAGCTTTATAATATTAGTATAGATTCTAGGCAGAGAGTAGATAATAATAAATAAATAAATAAATAATATACCTGGACAAATTCACACACGGTTAATTAGACCCAAAGTAAGCTCTAAGCTTGTGTTATGGAATCTAATTAAAAATTAGATTAGTAGTTCTCGCAGTCCGCCACTATTTGAGTTCGGTTTGTTTGTCTTGTCCCTCTCTGAGCATTTCGAAGTCGAAGACGTAGTAACTATTAAGTAATCTGTGGTCGAAGTTCGAAAACACTATACTTAAAATATCCGTTCCATCTATATTTAAATCTTTTAAATTTTTACGAAGTCTGTATGAAATATTAGTATCTGTTTTAAATGTTCCCCGTAGTATTTTACAGTTAGTAAGTTACGGATGAGTGTAACTCACAAATATTTTGCAAACATCACAGCGTGATGTTTATGTACGCGTGGGAGAGTTCGGTACGCTAAAACCTATTTTTAACTCGGCATCTTTTACATATTTTTAAAACTCTATTTACATTTAGATTAGCCCGTGAATTCTACACGGCTGCACGTGCCAGCGGTGGCTGATAAAAAATACATTAGCGTCTGTCAGCAAGCTTTATTTTACGTCATGCGGGATTATTTTAGGTCAAGTTTGTTATGATTCTGTTGGCATATTAATTGCAGTGTTGCAGTTCTTTCCTGGTTATGTAATGTAATGGTATTGTCTTTTTGATGAACCGATTTTTTTAAATATAAATATTCCGTGTTCCGAGAATATTTTATCTGTTAGTACGTTTTATGTTACGCGCTTTGTAGTTATGGTAATTAATTTTATTTGTATGTTCTGTTCAAAAAGTTTTTTTTATGATGGAGTATACATGCTTATGTAAAGTAGGGCAAAGTCTTGCTCATAAGCTTTTTATACTAATGTCTTGATAACCTCGTGTAAATGTCCTATTGGATTGTTAGAGTTACCTATTATTCTTAGCGAAAAATGTTGATAAACGCAACCATTGATTCCTTCATAACCGTAATTTCATGCTTCATGCCGATTTAAAATATATTACTTCAGTTGATACATGATTTAACCTTGACAAAAACTTGTATAACTAGATTGATATTCGTTGACTGGCCGAGTCTTTGTTTTAGCTCAATTAGTGATACTTGTCTGAATAAATTAATGTTTGCGAGAGAAGATGTTTTTGCTGTATGTCTTTTAATTAGGAAGTTAATTATTTAATACTAGCCTCGCGGTTTTGCCTGCGTTGTGGCAGTTGACGTAGGAAATGTAGGATGAAATATAGCCTATACCTTCCTCTTGAATATGGCTACCCAATACAGAAATAATTATTCGAATCGGACTAGTAATTCCGGAGATTAGCTCGGACACAAAAAACAAATTTAAAAAAATGAGTACCTCATTATAATATAAGTATATCTATACTAAAGTATAATAAACTAACGTTGTATTAGAGTATAAGTAACAGAACTTAATTCATTAGAAACAGCATTTGTTACAAAAATATCTGTATCACCACGTCCCACTTAACTCAAAAGAAATCCGACTTATTATTGTGAAACTCGATGATGTTATTCAATGAAATCTGAACGTTAGTTAGTTTACCTTACGCCATTGTCACTGTCCTAGTCTGTTCCTACGTGTATTGTTCATTGAATTAACACGTTTTAATTGAACCCAACTGTGTTTGAAAACAGTGTAACTTTTGATGTAATTGCATCACTAGGAACTAACTGCTTGTGAGCAGAGTTTAAACCAATATTGATATCTCAAAGGCTTCTGAGTTCGGACAAGTTCAAACAGTTGAAATAACACCCTGGGTTTTATCTATACTAATATAATAAGCTGACAGTTAGTTTTTTTGTTTGAACGCGCTAATCTCAGAAATTATCAATCCGATTTGAATAGCTCTTTTTATAGTTTTCATTCCAAAATTCCCACAAGAACGGGCGCAACGCGAGTAAAACCGCGGGGCGCCGCTAGTGCATGATACGTCGAGGTCTTACTGGTGTTTTTATTAAACGCAAATTTGAACACTTTTTATCCGATTGCGATTTGGGTCTAAATTCGTTATATCAATGTTTTTTCGGATTACGTAGCGCTCTAATGATGTAGAGCAGGGTTAAACAGAGAAGAAGTCCCCTAAGAATATAAATTCTATGTTATTCAACAATAATCTTACAAAAATCTGTTTCAGTGAGCGTAACGTCTCAAATAATACATCAGTGTATTCATAAAATAATTAAGAAGGCATAAAATATTAACGTTTTTGATTCAATTGATTCAATTGACGTCAATGCTATAAAATACTCGTAGTTATTATGAGAACGAGTTATTGATCTGATATTTATCAGAGTGCTGGAGTGCTGTCGCTTTTTGTGTATTCGTAAAAAAGTGTACTTTTTAACTAGTATAGTTAATTATAGTTTACATCCCGATACCTGAAAATCAGAACACCTGATATTAATCTCAACTCTATAATATCGTATCGGCGGCCTGTACAAATTATTTATTTGAGAAATTCGTTTTTTTAGTTCTACTGCAATGAATAATTATTGGCTAGTTGAAATTATACTCCGCCTCATTAAAAAAAAACTTCTACACGTAATGATTACGCCTAAACCTCCTCAATGTGCTGATATGTTCATGAGAAGCCTTTGCCCAGAAGTGGGACATTACAGGCTAATACTTTACTACCAATGAACTTTGTCTCAAAGTTCATTGCTTTAAATCATCAAGCATTTTTGCCCAGGCGACGTTCGTGGTACCTTCGTCCATCTTTCATTTAAAAAATCTCCATCATCAAACAATCTCCTTTGATTCCAGGTAGCGGGTACATATCCCCCGAGCCGATGTACCCGGACCGAGGGGACATATCGGCCCCCCTCGAGGCTGACGTATCCTTGTCCAAAGACATGCCGTCACCTTTGACCAGAGGCAAGGAGACGCCACTGCTTCGCCTGAGGAATGGTGCCTTACAAGCAGGACTGAAGGAGAGGCTGCAGAACGTTGTTGCTATGAGAAGGGTGGGTTTTGTTTGATATTTGTTTATTATTATAGGATTTTGGGGGTCATGCCCATACATTTTGGCGACCAGGAAGCATTAAGCCATTATTGCATTTATTATGAGTATAGATTTCTAATGTTTATCGAACCATTTCCTCCTTTAGCAAGGTTTTAAGCAAGTGGATATTAACACATAGAAAATTAACAGACATTAATGATAATTGATCACATTTCCAGACTGTGTGTTTGTGTGTGTATTTATGTATGTAGATATAAGTTATGTATATATTTTTCATATTTTAATCAATAATTTACATTTCTATATTTCTAACTATTTCTGACTAAGAAAACGTCTTATCAACATTTTGTTAGACCGTAAATAATTTACATTCAACACGCTAATACGTTTGGCTGGGAACGCTAAAGTTATTCTTACAAAATTCATTTTAGCACTTAATATTATATCGATAACTTATGATAAGTGGGTAAGCAATGTCAGTAGTGGAAGGGTCTAGAAATCAGCATTCCAATCCAACTGCAGAAACTGCGTAGCTGGTTCCACATTAAAATATTACTAATGGGTCGTCCGCAAAACATCGTGTTTACAAGCTTCTTTATTTTTCTGCACATATACGGCTCTTTAAAATGAGACTGTAATCGTTTTTATGGGCAGCTATCGTCCCATAATCACTGAGACAAAAAATAGGTTTTATTTAGTCGTAAAGTCTTGCATACTCAGAATCGACAGTTAAATCACACTATTAATTATAATTAACCTAATTTTGACATACATTATAAGTCAAAAATCACAACCTTTCTTAGGGACTCATTAGTAATTCTGATTGCCGCAGATGAACTAGATAATTAGCTGTTATTTTATTTTGTTTACTATTTTTTAAACTTAGAATGACCGAAGATGCTTGGCAGCATTATTATTATGTTTTCTAACATTATCTACCCACACACAATTAAGCATTAACCACATGGGTTTTAATTTCCACATTGCCGTTTATATACTCAACTTTACTTCATATTGCAACTATTAAATCTTTATCTCTCTATTAACCTACCTTATAAACTGCGAACCAGTTGCCAAAGCAAGTCTGCACCTTTATATAGTTACACTGTATGTAGGTCATTCATTAGTCCATTACAAAGACTCAATTTCAATTCACTTGGCACCCTGCAGGTATCAATCTGTGTCCCCTTGCCGACATCTGCTTTAACCGACAATCCCCTTGTCGCGTTATTAATTTTATAATAGTTTTGGGTGGGAAAATGTATACGGTCTATCTATAGAGACGTTATTCTTAAGTGGTATTATTGTAACAGAGTCCTTGATAGTCTATTGTTCATGTTGAAGTGTTTTGAATTTGATACTTTGAGAATACGTAAACATATACTAGTATCAAAAAGATGTAATGTTTGAGAGAGTTAAGAGTGAGTTTAGGAAGTCATCCATGGTTCCACTTTCTGGTACAAACTTGATTCTGATAGCAAAGTTATACTATGTTATTTTTTCCACTTAGATATTAGAATAAGTCTCTGGGTTTTATGCATGACAATTTACTCACAACACAAGATGAAAATGTAATAAAATTACATTGAAGTGTAACAATATTATACAGTATAATCCGTTTAGTATGACGCCGCTTATATTGACCAACCGCTTATTATGACGTAATAACACAACAAAGTTTGGTTTTCATATAAATTTCTTGAAAAAAAGTCGGATATAATGACTTCGCTTATAGGGACATGCCGGTTATTATGACCCATTTTTAATAAATTATTTTCGGTTATAATGACGACACGACTCTTTACGCTTCGAGCAATGTTCGGTGATTCCCGGCGAAGTTCGGCTCGTGGCTCGTTTTTGTTATAATAATATCAGTGAGTAATTGACAATTGGAGGTCGCGCATTGTATTTAACGATATCCTATGCAAAAAAATGTCACCTCACCGCCGTAAAGCATTTACTATTGAGGAGAAAGGTGAAATAATAGGGAGATTAGAAAATGGAGAATCAAACTCATTACTCGCGAAGGAATTTGGCGCGGGTCATTCGACAATCCCAATGATTTTCAAAAACAAGAACCGGACTAAGGAATCGTGCAATTAAAATGTTAATCAAAAAGCCGCTTCGAAAATCGCAAAAAGAATGTTTTCTCACTATACCCTGTATATGACATCCGCTTATTATGACGTGTTTGTCAATTCCCTTCGATGTCATTATAAACGGATTCCACTGTACCTAATTTCACTTTATTTCCTTTATATCTTTCTAGGAGGTGGAAAGCCAGCGCAAGTCCTCATCTCTTCAACGCAACGTGGTGTATCCTCTAGCGATGCTACTGCTCCTCGCTTTAACTACTATTACGGTGCTGATGGTGCTTCAGAACATTCTGGAACTGCTCATTGGGATCAAAGCACTGCCTTTGAGTACTAGAGTAAGTACATATTTAGTAATTAACCTACTTCTATACGTTTAGCTTGTCTCGTGTCTAGCTAGGTAAAGGTTAAATTCAAATTATTTTAAATTTATTTCGGGCTAATCTCTGGAATTACCAGTCCGATTCGATTTTTTTATGTTTGTATTGGGTAGCTTTACACAAGAAGATGGTTATTGGCTATGTTTGATCCCGAAATTTCCACGGGAACGGGCACAACGCATGTAAACCCGCAAGGCAGAGCTAGTAATAAATAAATTAAAATAAGTTGAAGTAGGTTAGTGTCAACGCTGGTGTCGGAGTTATTAGACCTCTTTAGTAAAGGTTTCCGAAATGGCTTGACATAATGAGGGTTTTCACGAAAATGACACTTTTGACAGATTTCTGGACCTCAAGTCTCAGTGCTGCCGCCTAGTGGGTGTCAATTCTTTCATCATATATTTCTGAAAACCCTCATTGAAATGACCTTCACAGACAATTAACGAAGTACTTAAATTTACGTTAAAAATATTAAAGCTGTTATCAAGAATGTTATTGGAATCGAATATATACTATTACCTATCGACCCGTTTGTTCTAGAACATGCTTTTCATTTACATAGATCTAATATTAGATATAATAACGTGATGTCTATCGACATTGAACTCTGTCTACGGCCAATCTATCGATTTTGTCTTATCAGATGTGAAAACCATTATTTATTCATAAGTTAATGCTTTTACTTTGTAGAAAAGTATTTATATGTATATTCTATTAATACGTATGCTAGGTTTTAATAATATTCCTGCCTAAAAATTAAAGTATTATTATGTAAGAAAGAGTTACAAACATCCAATATCTGTTATAATTTATGTATTTTAGTAAATAAACATAAAATTCGGCATTTGACACTATCGCGGCCGTGGCTACTTTTAATACCCCTAGGATCTAGGAAGTAGTAGCGATGGGCACAGAAATAGTACTAGCAGGCTAGTTGTTAGTCAGGACTTACTACATTTAGACCAGTTAGGGATGAGGAGGGGCCCCAAAACAATATGTTTCTTTTCATAACACTGACCCCCAATAGAAAACCCAGTCACCCGCCAATGACTTAGCCTTTACTTAAAATTACGATTACCTTTCAACCGGAACGTGGTCACATACTTACCACATCATATATTTGTTCACAGCAATTCACCCTCGGCATAGCGTCTCTATCCAAACTCGGTTGGCTCGGCGCACTGCTCGAAGCTTTCCTCATCTTATACCTTCATGCGGCGTCTCTGACGGGGCTTAGGGCTCCGTTACGAGCCTTGAGACTCCTCCCGGCGGCCGGAGCGACCCCCCTGCCGAGACTACACGCGTTAGCAGCAGTGTTGTTGGCACATTCCACTGCGCAGCCGCTGCTTGTTAAGATACTGGGTAATTATGTGCCTTTGCTGGTAGTTCGATAGGTAGTATAAGCCCTCGGTACGGTGATTTATGTGCGGCTCCTGTGTTGTGAGCTCCTGATTTCGATCAGAGTTTAAGCGAAAGCAGTGGCGTATCTAAGATTTTCATATTTTGAGCTTGTAACAACAAATCTTCCGGATCCGTCACTGTGTGCAGACATGCGTAGTGGTGGAAACATTGGTATTTTAATAAGAACACACTCGATTCCAATTTTTTAAGATATTGGACTGACCTTAGTTTAAAAATGGGACGAACACGAGTCAAATAATATAAATGTAATTCCAATCTTTACAGGTATTACAAACTTCGATCTCCTCGGAGAATTTGGCCGTATAGAATGGCTTGGCAACTTCAAGCTAGTACTTCTATACAACGCTATATTCGCGGCCACGGTCACACTGTGTCTCGTCAGCAAGTTCACAGCGAGCGTTCGCCGCGAACTTTACAACAGGTTGGTTGAAAATGTGAACACTGTCGCTCACTGCGTCTCTTTCCTCAACAACTGACATACGTGTAAATGTGTCCTCGTTCAGAATATTGGTGATCTGTCGAATGTTCTAGATTTATTCTTTTTGTGAAAATAAGTTTGCATTGTTATAAGCAAGAGTGGGTTCAAGTCGCCCAGCGGGTTTTTATAAATGTTTGGTTGTGTTTTATTTTGTTTTTCTTTAAAATGACAGTTTTTAGTGCCATTGATTACCCCACTGTTTCTTCTAATATCTTATCGACCAATCACAGAGTTCTAACCTTACACATTCTTAACTGCAAAGATGCGTATAGAATGGGTGCACTAAATCTATGTTTCATGAAGTTTCTATACCTTATGGTATTTGTTCCGAATATAAAGATAATATTAGACTAATAATTACTGTTCTAACATTTTGAACTATCTAATTGTAAAGTTTCTTGAATACACAGTAGAACTTTTTCAAACTTATAGAACGAACTAAGCATGTTCTAGACACATTAGTTAGACACCAGTTCTTATACATTCCAATGAAATAAATTGTATGGCCAGGGAAGTTGGTGGTAAATTACATTGAGTCGAAAATTGCTTCAAGTTGTAAGCGTGGTTATTCCAACATTACGTTTAATAACCACTTTAATATGCAAGCGATTTCCGCCTTAAAGTAGCGGACTTCTAACTTTTCTGACTAGCATGAGATCTCTCGTATTAGAGTATCAAGTATTTAGGATTAGTAATGAAATATTATATTGAACCAATAAAACATAAGCGTTTGTATGTATGTATGTACATAACAACATTGTATCGAAATGTTAAAATAATTAGATTGTTATATACTGCTAGAGTTGTAGATTAATATGTAAAATAGTATAACTGAGATAGCCTATATTCTACAAGATTTTAGGAAATGTCTCAAGATGTATTTCATATAATCTTTTCAATCCTCTTCCTTGTCCATCATGTGCCATGATTATCTATGAATATTCGACAGATCACTTAAAATTGATATATCCTTTTAATAAGAATGAATTTGGTCGAGTGCCTATAACAATAGGAAGTGAATGCATTGCTATATCTAAAAGAGTAAAACACAACGTGATATGTTTTTACTCTTTTATTTACATGGTATGAACTGAACTGATTATTTGTAAGTAGGATAATGGCATCTATATCAATAATGTTATGGCCTATTGTCGAATGGCTGTTACTTTTAATTACTGTTTAATTTTAAATATAACATCTCAATAACGTATTTAATGCATTTTCTTAAAAAAAAGTAAAACAAATTTAATATATAAAGAGCATTATTAATACAAATAACATGCATTTATATTGTACCATTACGATTTATAATTTAGTTTATGTTCCTATGATGTATTGTGCGTGGTTTTATGTGAATATCTAAAGTTTTTGAGGAAAGACTCGTTCGAAATGAAAATGTTTTATTACCAATGAGACTGAATTTGTTAAATTTATTATGATTAGTGTGATTTATTTATTTTGTTGGATATAAAAAAAATAGTTTTATAATTATTGTGAAGTCAATACGGAAATTATAATTAATTTTAATGCCATGACTTTTTTTGAACTCTACCGAGTTATTTTTATTTAGCATCATTTTGTAATTTTTATAATTAAATTGTTGTATGGGAATACGTGTTATTGACATTATAAAACATGATAAAATAAAGACAATTCTAAGACTGTTCTTATATAGTTTCATAGCTTTTATTTGCTCAATCTAACATCACATTTACCTGCAATAGTGATTTACACAGGGCGGTTCAAGGGACGGGTATCCCATAAATTGGATAATAATAATTATTTTTTAATATTGAGAAAAATCTATGGGTGACTCCCAAATTCTATGGCTGGCTCCCAAATTCTATGGTTGGAACCGCGTCTGTTTAGGAATCATTCAAATCATATCATTATTGAGGCTAATTTGTTCAATATCTATCTAGTCTTGCTCAGTCCCTATTGCAGGAGAATTTATTAGCTAGCGCGATTCATGCTATCACTACTAACGCGCTCAAATAATATCACTATGAAGTTTAAAATTGTAATGTAAACTAAAAATACATGTATTTTAGATATTAAAAGTAGAGTGCTTTAAATTTATCGAGTGTTAAGGCCTTGAATACATAGATTATTGTGTTAAAAGCAGATTATTTTGCTTTCTAGAAGTGTCGAGTAATGCTGTATGTTACAGCATGTGTATTCGTAGCTTGTAAGTGTGAATGTTCCGAATGTGGTGCTACTTGTATCACAATGATATTCTAAAGTATGTACTTACTCCATTAGAACAATATTAATATAATGTGTTGCTTACTTTATGTGTGTGAATCTCGATATGTTTCAGATTTATTATAATAATATAGTGTGTTTGTGAGTTTATACATTTTTGTATTACCTTGTACCAAACGTTGAGATTTAATTTGAGTAATAATAATTCACATAAAAATTGAATTGGTCTTTTTATTTTTACTTGGATTTGTAGTTTGAAATGATAGGTCGCTTTCAATTTCATTTAAACTGCTTAATAACAAATACTTTATTACGTTATTCAGTCTCATTGCTTAAAATATGTTCCAACAAACAGGGATACATATTTGCTACTAACTCTAAACAGAAATTAAGCTTAGCTTTGTGAGTTTACAAAATTATTAACCTCTGGTGAATTTACTTTGTACATTTATGTTAACGGTGCTTTCTTTATTTAATCTTTATATTCCTTCTGATGAGTAAAAACCGCGCCCAAAATTTTCAACCTTTAAGAATATCTTAAATCTTGGAAAGTGAAAATGTTTAAAAACCTAAGGATATTCTCTTCCTTTTATTAATGAGAAAGTATTTCAGAAAGTATGTGGCATGATATCATGATACTAATGGATGAACAACAAAGCATAGATTTAGCTTCATATCCCAAAATTCTATAGAAATGGGTGAAACCATGGAGTTTATGCTGTTTGTATATAATCTTTTTGGAGCAATATATTTTATTTATTTTTTACCAAGATATAAATGGCAATTGGCTTGTTTCTCTTTCTACTATTGTATTCTATTTTCCAATCTTTCCAATTTCTTAACATGCCCCAGAAGTATCTAATAATTTATTAGCTTTAACTTAATTTTCTTTTGGTTCAGATTCCAGTGGCTAGCAGACATGTTTACAATACCAGAAGTTAAAGGAGAAAAGGTCACAATTGTCACCCCAGTGCCTTCGGAAACAGTGAACAAAGATATTAAGAATGAAACCACAAAACAAATTAAAACTGAATAAAAGACTATGAATTGTTTAATGATATCTATATCTGTGATGTTAATTATTATAATGTTTAATATGTAATTAAAGTTTTGGAAATAAGACAAATTATAAGAGTCAGAATCTGTATTATCATTTTCATAGTTTACATTTTTTTCTATCAGCATGTAATGTTTTCCTTGTCTTCGTCCTTGAGCTTTGAGTATCAGGCGCCGGCAGTTGTTTCTGACTGTTTCTAGACTCTCGTTACTATTTAAACCAAAGAGAAACCCTAGATTGATGATGTCATGCACATGTCTAAGGTGCATGGGGTTCTCTGCCCCACTAGTAATAACAATATTCTTTGATTTGCCAATAGCGTAGTAAAGATGACTAGTAGTTATGATGTTTTTACGTGCAGTGGAGTCTCTGATAGCCGGAGAGTACATCAGCTCGAAGAATATTCCCCTATCAACTGCTTGACGGTAAAGTTTTCTGCTAACTTTGAATGGCAATCTACTCTCAGAATCGAAAGTTATCACGTCGATATCCATAGAGCCGCAGGCGAACTGAAATGCTTGCAGCGTTTTAGGAATTACAGCAATAATATCGTATTTCTTGAGGTTTTCGGATTGATTCATTTTATGGGATATTCCTGATTCTGAGAATTCGATTGTAACTCTCTGTAGAATGTTAAGTCTACATGACTCCCGGACTTTGTAAGGAACCTCAACCGGAGGAGGTATGTGGTCTTTCTTTTCTTTATTCTCACCTTTTTTCTTCTTAGCTTTAGGTTCACCGTTAACTTCTTCAACGAAAGTATTTATTGCCACAGTTTTGTAACCAAGTTTCACAAATTCATCCAACTTATTTAAATCAAAGTTTTTATGAACTGATAAATCACAAAATGCCCAGTTGTGAGTAGACATGTTTTGAGATTAATGGCTTTCTTGAATAATTTGCTTCTTATTTCAAAGATACGATTTTTAATATAATAATCAGTATTGCGTTTTAGGTTATGTTGTTGCACAGTTTAGCATCGATCGTTATTTGTGATTGATTTGTTTACTGTGTTTTGTTTGACATTAATGTAAAAAGCAGTGACAGTATCGGATACTGACATTGACAGCTGTTGACAGCCTCGTCATAAATATTCCGAATCGATTGTAAAAAACAATTTCCTATAATCGCTTCGCTTGTACATTTTACATCGTTGATGTTTATTACTCGTCTGTGTTTATTTCTTGATTTATTTGTGGTTTATTTCCATGGTTTATTTACTTGTTTGATTTACGGTTAGTAAATTGTCAATTGTCAACTTTTCATTCAATAATTTCCCAGGATCATTTCATTGCCGCCTCTAGTTAAAATTGATATTATATTTGTTTAATTATTTTGTTCACAGATTTAGTTATTATTTTTTTTAAAACACAATGGTTGTTCGTATTATTATTGCTGGGGAATCACAATGCGAAGTATTTGCTGAAATATGTTTAATAGCAGATTACTTGTCTCAAAACTTACCATGTTTTTGCTACGAACGTATTGAAAAGCCTATTATTGAGTGGCAGGTAAATAATGTGATTTGTACTCTATAAATTATATTTTGGAAAACAAAACAGTGCATTGATAAAAGTAAGAATTAGTTGAGAAATGCGACTTTTAGTGAAGGTCATGATTCCATTGACAGTCACGTAGTTATATCGGTACGTGTGTAGGTTAATAGCGTGATCCACACCGAACGATCCACCGCGCTCCGATCGCGCGCGGCAGGAGCGCGCTCCATACGATCGTTTGATGTGTACTTGCCTCGCGCGATCCAAACTGCGCGGCAGGAGCGTGCACTTGGATCGCCAATTCCTGCGATCCGCGATCCGGAAGCATGAGGCATGGATCACGGATCGTGTCGTCTGGACCTTGCGGATCTCGCCGCCGAAAGACTAAGGCGCCTGTGTGCTAGTAACAAAAACCGACAACTGACGCTCGGATCGCTCGCGGCAAGGAGCGCGCGCTCCTGCGCTCCTGCGCTCCTGGTTTGCATAGTTGTAGCAAAAAAAAAACCTGCGTGGGCTGGCCGTCACCGTTGCCCTGCCCGCCGCCCCGCTGCCCGCCTACCTGGCCGTCCGCACCCTTTGTTCTTTGATCATGCCCGCACGGTCAGAACGCATTTATATTTCTATACAAAATACTAGCTGCGCCCCGCGGTTTCACCCGCGTTGTACCCGTTCCCGCGGGAATTTCGGGATGAAAAATAGATGTTGTCCGATTCTCAGCCTACCCGATATGTACACAAAATTTCATGAGAATCGGTCGAGCCGTTTCAGAGGAGTTCAACCACGGTACCCGTTCCCGCGGGAATTTCGGGATGAAAAATAGACGTTGGCCGATTCTCAGACCTACTCAATATGCTCACAAAATTTCATGAGAATCGGTCGAGCCGTTTCGGAGGAGTACGCGAACAAACACTGTGACACGAGAATTTTATATATAAGATATAGAGACCGACAATGTTGTTCACACATAATGCGGGCAGCGTTCACTTTGACCTGACCGCTGACCGCAGAACGCATCCAATGTGGCAATTCCCTAAAGAAAAAGGATAGTATCAACCTGTTATGTCCTACTGAGGATATCAGTAAAAGTAGATGATAATAAAAATAAACCTTTCGATTAAGTATTATTTTGTATCATAGGCCTGGCTTACGAAGATAAATAAAAAGAATAAATGGCACCACCTTAAGTCGCCTTTGGTTTGGAAGGAATTATTATTAAAAGGTAGTAGAGCGTACTACATTGGTGGAGGACCGGAGTTCTTGGAATATTGTCATTCATATTATGAATTTGAGACTTTTCTTGCGCCTGATAAAGTTGAAGATTTAACTATCAACTATGATCAATTCCTTAAGAAAATTAAGGCAGAAGATTCAAAAGTACGTAAACATAACAGTGACTTCGAGATTGAACCACCAAAAGGTTTAGTGGTAGCCATTTCTGGTGTTGGAAATCCTTTGGCAATGCATATAATATCTGGCCTGATAGAAATGGCTAATCTAAAGAATCCAATATCAAACATATTTATATATGACAGACATTGCAGTCAAAACTGTATGTATTATATTGAAAAAGAATGCAGTTTTATTGGTGTAAATCAACCAACCAAGGTTGTGAAATATATAGAAAACATAGGCACGGTGCTTTCGCATACGAATCTGTTGATCCTGATGAACCACGTGCCATTTAGGTAAGTCTTCATCAAATAATTCTTAAAATTCAATATTGTCCAGACCAGAAAAGATGGGAGTTAATAATAATCGAAGGAATTGGGAAGGACCAACAGAAAATTGTATGCTTAAAACAAAATAAGGAATAAGTCTTGCGGTTCATAGTTATTTTAATACAAATTTCGTATTTCAGCGAAGATATGTCCATCGGAAAATGGTTACATCAAAACCATCAATTGATGATGAAATGGTCACGGAAACTGAATGCTTCTGCATCTAGGAAGTTATACGTTTTATTTCCAAATGTAGGACCTGCCTGTTACAACGCCACAGTGCTAGGCGATCACGTTCATATTGATAGGAGGAATATATTAGTAGCCACTTCAGATTTAGGGCTTGAAATAATGACGCCGGCTGCAGAAATTGCTGAATTGCCTTTGCGGAGTATATATTGCCCACCTGTCTGGGGATTCGTAGGTATCAACCATTTGGTGGATATTAGAACCACGATGCATAAGTATAATTCCTTTGAACCATACCGGAGGTATTCGAGAGTAAAAAACTCTTCGCTGATGATTGGATCCTTAACGCCAGAATTAAGGATTATGGAATATCTGATGTATTTTGATGAAACTCTTTGGAGTAAAGTTGTTGAGAATAAGGTGATTTTGACATGTATTCTTATTAAGTAATTCTAAATTTGGTGACTAATGTAGCTGGTAGGCTACTATAAAACCTCTATTTTTACATTAAAACAAGTAATTTAATAATCTTACAGCAATTATCGGGGAAAAATATCGACATACATAAAGCAATAGCAGTCCTAGACGTAGTGAAGAATTGGTTAATTGAACCAAATCCCAAAAATGTCATGAACCTAGGAATTCATTGTAATGGTAAATTTACATTTACTCGTTGTTTTAAAACTTTCTAATACCATATGATACACCATGATTTTCCTTTAAAATAATGCGTCTCTAAAATGCGTTGGTTTATACAAAATACTAACGTGAGTGTCGATAAATGACGTCGTATTTTTTTGCAGGCGAATTCAATTTGACTTTCAAGGGAGTATTTTCTCAACCATCTCGTTTCTGTAACGGTTTTTGGGTTCCAGCTAGTGGGTACCTCTTACCCAAAGACCCAAATATGAGCCTAGATTACCTTCAGAAAATAGCAGAAATGGTAATGCTACTTGATGACGACGCTTTACCGAAAATAAACCAATATTACCCCTGTTGCTGCAAACCAAAATATATAAAGAAAAAAGAAGTTTGGTAGTATCGATTAAAGTAATCGATTTTATATACGCACGAACGAAGCGATG
The DNA here is from genome assembly GCA_963082685.1 of Cyclophora albipunctata. NCBI lineage: Eukaryota > Metazoa > Arthropoda > Insecta > Lepidoptera > Geometridae > Cyclophora > Cyclophora albipunctata. Next base: position 7,546,108 of record OY720121.1, on the reverse strand, counting down.
CGAGTTTCCGAACGAAAACTACCTGCGCGAGTTCGTTCAGCATAATGGCGGCCTCTCGAAACTGACAGGAGCCGCGGACGGAACAACGAATGTCGAATTGTCGAATAAAACAGGCAGTGTCGCAAGAGACGTTGTAGGAGCGGGTCGTGTATCTGTTTTAATTATAACGAGGAATGTTATGACGTGCAGTAACCGTCTTTGTTTCATTCACATAAATTATATCATTTTGAATTCAATCCTTTAATAATGTGATAGTAGACAACCGGCAATAAGTCAGGCGGTTGTGTTATGTTTTTTTCCAAAGTATGATCGTGTCAATAGGAGTTATTAGCATAGTTAGATGTCCGTATTTATTAAGTTGTGTGAATGTTGTGCCAATAATGAGATAGTGTAGTGTTGTGATGTGGTTGTGGGACATGTGGGGCGTGCTGTGGTGTGTGGAGGCGGTGGCTCGGCTGGCGGCCGTGGTCACCGCGTCACCGCTGGACCCCGCGCCGATGCCGCAAGGTGAGAGGACGAGAACCTTGCCACTGCAACCAACGCTCTGTCTCAACCTAAACCAACTCTGCACTGACTGATTTCTCGCACATACAAGATTGCTTGTTCTATTTTTAAAAACGCTTATAAACACTTAAAGTTGCATGTTGCTTTTATGTTACTTAAAAATAGTATTTTAGTTTAATTACAGTGTGAATACTTCATCATGCTTATGAGTGGTGTTGGAAGATTGCCTTCATTTTATCATAATTGTGAATAAACTGGTATTTTATGCTAATTTTCTTGAGTTTTATTTATGTAGAAACAATTTACTCGCACCTTTAGTTGGTATAGGAATAACAACGCATGTTTGTTTATGTTTGCCCCCGAGGCTTTGCAGTCGGATTGTATTTTTAAAGGGCTTTCTTGATTAGTTGTATTGATGTTGGGAGAAATAAAAAATAGTATCTGGTAGTTAGATATCTTTTTAGATTTTTTTTATTTTTTAATTTTTTAACTCGTTCTAAGTTGTCGAAGTTCGGCCAAGTCTGTTCATAACTGTTACAATCTTCGTTAACACACTTATAAAGCCATTACCTATAACTTGGATGATTAACTACGACGAATGGTGTAGACTTAGTATGGTGTAGGCTTTATAAAAACATATGCACACTAATCTATCTTGCTATGTGATGTAAGGAGTTGGCCTCAAAATAAGCTACAAATCATCATATCTTAGATACAGGTTACGAGGCCAACCCTGGTGTCAGTATTCAGTTTGCTGAAGGTTTTTTATACGGCTTTGGACACATTCGTACAATTTCCACGTTCGTACAATTCACACTTTGATACATGGTCTAACGATTGACATAACCGATACCGTCAATTTAAGGTGCCCTCGGAAACCATGAAAGCAGTTTTTGTGTACTACGTATTAATTTACCAGTGGGGGTATTAGTGTATGTAGTTAAAATCCGGTTTTCCTTATTCGGATTCTTTTAAAATTGTAGGAAATCACTCGCTATTAAATTGTTGATTTACAAAATGATAAAAATCCACAGGTTGAAATCCTACTATAATATTATAAATGCGAAAGTTTGTGAGGATGGATGTATGTATGGATGTATGGATGTATGTTTGTTGCTCTTTCACGAAAAAACTACTGAACGGATTTGGATGAAACTTTACTGTAATATAGGTTATACATCAGAATAACACATGGGATACATTTTATCCCGAAATTCCCTCGGGAACGGGTACAACGCGAATACCACCGCGGGGCGCGGCTAGTTGTAAATAAAAAGTTAGGCATTTGAAATACTTAGGTTACTTACTTACTAGGTAGGCATTTAGTATTGATCCACTCTTATTGAAATAAGGCGCATATCTGTCCCTACCTAGTTCCGCTCGCATAACGTCGTGGTCTAATGACGGACTCTCCTTTATTTGGCACGAAGGTTGACCGCAAATCCCTACAAATTGCTCCGAGAGACGATAATCTGGCAGCTATCGGAACGGCAACTCAAGTTGAGGGGGCTCTTACCCCTTCGGACGATCCAAAGGGAACATTAGTCTCCGCCACGCCAAGGAATGTTCTCATTTTCTTTTAATCGAACCACATTGGGAGTTTTCGGATTTCAATTTGTTCCGTTCTCGTTAAGGGAAACGTTTAGTTATTGCGGTCGACTAAGAAGAAGCTTTGCTCTTTACAATTTGTCCGAGAAGCGTGAAATTCGAATCTTCCTTGGACAAGGATAACCAATTTGTTTTTTGAGCCGATTATAAGGTCGTAACGGGACGCTTTGGGTGGTCTAGTTTGGTGCTTTATTTTTTATTATAGTTGCATTATAAAATATTAGTTTTGTAAATCATTTAACTCTTTAAAGAAACACTTATATGAAACATATACGTACATTCCTTCAGGATGTGAGTCATAAATGGTAATGGTACTTTAGGAACACTACAGCCTTCCATGTTGCACAGGCCTCGTATCAGAATTCTGAGACATGTTTCCGCACTGTGAGGCAGCTAATGAATGTTACATAAGGGCTCAGGATCATGGCGGAGTTGAATATCTCTTTCTATAAATATAATAAAATATATCATGAAATGGGTATTAAAAAATGTATCCACATCTTGTATTGTGATTGTGTTCACTAGTAACTGGTGTTTAATTAATTAATAAATGGAACCAGCAAGATATTTTAAAATCTATGAAGGAACAAATATTTAGAATATTCAAAATGTTATAGTGTAAATTAGAGTGGCCTATGGCGTAAAATATAGTCCAGTAATATGAAGTAATCTTTGTATTAAAGAGTTGCATCAACTGTTGTGTTACGGAACAAAGCGGTTTGAATAGTGGAGTGGTGCATGACCGCGGCGCACCAATACCGACGGAGGGAGACATCAGTTGCATAACAAGCGGCCGCTGCGGCATCCGGCTAACGGGACCCGCCTGCGAGGGAGCCCCGACGAACCACCTCTGTATCTAGACGTGCCATTATCTCCATCACGGTATATTCGACAGTACTTTGACCGGTCATTTGCATTGATACCTCGCCAATTCGATACACCGTTAGAACATAGCGATATTTACGCTCAATAAAATCACGTCACCTACTTCCTTGTTTCATAGTTTCTCATCACGAAATTTGACAGTTGAACATTAGTTAAGATCGTTCTGGTGGATTTGGCCGATCATGAACGAGACCGCGACTGATCGGGCACAATGCCTTTGATGGATGCAATGACGCCGAACAGCTTTTTCATTAGAAAGAAGGTCGTTTGAAATACATTCTATTTTGTCTTTAAATAACGCATGATAATATACACCAACTAAACTCGTATTTTGTGTGCAATCCACTTTAAATTATGTGTTCCAACTACCAAGCGCAATTCCTGTTTATAATTTCCATTGGGATAGTTTTCAGAGGGGGAACTGCAGGCATCTAATATTACGTCCAGCACACTTAAAGGATCTAATAAAAGTATTAGATTTACCTGTTTATGCACAAACCTCTCAATGGTATTTGCTACTATGAATAACATACAGAAACTAATTACCTTAAGATGTCAAGATATCTCATACTATGTTTTTCCGTCTTTGACTTCCTTTTATGTAAATGAACAACTAGTCTCAGAAAAATGTAATCCCAAGTCTGAGATGAAAGGTCATTATTTAATTGTATCCGTGCAGTTTTATCTACAAATAATGTTAGAATAATAATATGTTATCCATTTAAATTGTACAAAGGAAGTTATCAAGAACTATTTTAAGCAAAAAACCTTAGCTAAAAGGAATCTTTAGTTGCCAATAACACATGGCAGGAACAACAAAGCATTACTCGTAATTTATCGGTCCGTGAACATTGTTAAAATGGCTCCAACAATAAAATGGGAAACCAATTCAGGGCCGTTATTAAATGTCATCGCAGCATAAAGAAATGGCTCGTTTGATGTACGCTGCCTTTGTTCCTTCTAACGAGCCATCCAAAGACGCTACACGACGTGCTAGGTTAAAGAGAGTGTTGAGCTACTCGCTACTAAAAGGTACAGGTGAAACGACAGGAACTAAGAAAAATCATTGTCAAATGGAAGGGTAATGCACTTTTATTGTTCACTTTGTGCCAGTATCTCGCAAGCTCTACATAAAGAAGTTAACAGATATTTTCTGATTAAACAATCGTTATTATGTTGTTATTAAACAAAAGATTTTTTGATAACCTGCAGCGTATGCAACAATGGATCCCATAATTTATAGGTAACCTTTAAAAATGAACAATACTAATTCTTGGAAACTTTAAACGCAAATCTTGATGGTCTGTGTTGTGGGTAAGCAACATAATAAGATTGCAACACGGTCTATCAAATGTTGCGAAGGTGATTTTCTGAAGATTTTATTGTTGATTCAAACAATTGCTACTTATTTTAGTTTGAGTTACGTAGGTAGATAGTACTCGATTGTCTTTCTATCAAAGGCGGACAATTTACGATTGAGTTAGCATCAACTGTACAAAGCAATATGTTGTCAGTAGGTTAGACAATGTCCGATAAGAAAAGTTGCTAATGTTGCGTGTGAAGCCGAAACTCCAGTTACCTACAATTGTGCTATTTCGTATTCTTAGGTCATGGTGACTAGACCGGCTGGAAGTGTAACCGGTTGTTAAGCAATCATTTTATAACGATGAACTGAAGCTTTGATGCGAATACCTCAACCAGTTTCTGTGACTGACCTTTAAGAGATTATCTCTGTAAAGTAAAGGTGTCTCCTGCACTCGGTCAAACGACGACACTTCGTCTTTTGTGTAACGGCAGGTTTTCTAAACATCTTTGCTTTTGATCTTTCAAGTACTTGCACAATTTTGTATTGTGAAATCGTCTCTTAAAATTTTGTTGAAGAATAAGTTTAAGAATATTTTAAAGAAAAATAGGGAGAATCTTCTATATAATTTATCATGCAGGACATGGTGTCAGCATCCCCCGTCAGCTGTACCAATAATATTTCTAATTTATATCCTTTAATTAATTTATTTTTTCATTTTCTCCTTTGTCATCATCAAGATAACACCTTGGCTAAATTGAATTCCGGTAATTTCGTTACGTTACCTTCATAATTTCCCGGCACATGGTGCGCCTGAAGTTTCTCTCGGATATTACTTCATAATATGTCTTTGTATACAGTTATATCAAGTTACGCCAAATTCAACATAATACCCATATAGCATAAAGTACGATTAAGTAATTAATAATTATATTAACGGTGACAAACAAATTTCGCGAAAGTTGCGGAGTTATGGCTAATAATAGAATATTTATAAAGGAATGGTTACATTATATTCGGGTATTTGGAGCTACAGTTTAACGTCGCTATAATTATAACGTCTCGGTTACAACTGCTTCAGTTTTCGTCTTGAAAGCGCTATTTGCAGAATTCGGGTTACGTTTCAAATACAACTTTGAGGTGTAGTGTGAATAATGTGTACTAACTAAATAATTGTGGGAGCAGATGGAAATAAATAATAGACTGTTTATACACAATCTTGTTTATACTTGGTCCAATTAAATTAATATTTAGTTCTCTAATGGGATGCAGGCAAATATTTGATTCTACCAGGATGGTTGTTGCTAGAATATGCAATAACCTACTTCGTTAAACACAATACAAACAGTAAATCAATACATGATTAATGAAATAGAAAACTCAAGACGTATTTCCGAATGTTTACGGCGCTGTGGTTGTATGTATATGTGAACGAAGCCGGAAGACGGCGCAAGGTCACCTTCGCCGCCCCTATACGTTTCGTCAGATGGCAATTAACAACTCGAGTATATAAAAAGTAATTAATTTTTGATCACAATCAATGTGCCCCGCGTTATGTTAACTTGTGAGTTGTTGGCCGTTGCCAACTCTGTTTATTTCCTTATCAAGATGTTAGTATGTTACCTCGTAGGTGGTGAATTCACATTTACGTAACGGCAAAACGTATGTCCTACTTAATTTGCGCTTTGTAGTTTTCATTATGGTGAATAGTTGAAATGCTTCGCCTTAGTAGGGTAATGTTAGGTAACTAATGATCCTTTTAACTCGGAATAATATTTACTAACCTTTTTCACGTAAACGTAGAGGCGATTAGCATTCGTAAGGATTTAGGCAACATTTTATTAGGCCTAACATCGATTACGAAATCATCAAAAATAAATTAGGTACATAAATGGAATTCAAAGCACAATATTAAATAAAGAGTCACGTATAGGAGCGCTGATCTATGTGGCTCACTCTGATAATAAAAATCGTGTGCGTGACACCAGCAGGAAAAGTTGTGCTAGACAGATTTTAGTCTGATGAATAATTAGTGCGCTATCTCCTGTAAATGTGCGTGAAGTAAAAAATTTGTGCGAATTACCATTTCGGAAATAAACAGAAAAAACTAATCCTGCTGGTGTCACGCTGCTCCAGCAGGAAGATTTTTGAACTAATGATCGGAGGGGTAAGTGTTGTATATCAGCGGATAGCTTATATTGGTGCCTAATTGTGCGCAAAAAATTAAATTTGTGCGACTCATGGTTTTAGAGATATTGAGTTTCCTGCTGGAGTCACGTTTTGATAAAACCTGTATCTCGGAAACTATTGAGGGTACGACCTTGGTTTAAACATATTTATGTAGCTCTTAATTTGTGCGAATTTGTGAAAGAATAAAATTATCAAAAATATTTCCAGGATAAGAGTAATCATGAATCGTAGAAATCAGGAAAAAACCTCCTAGCGCGTTAATTAGAGTATTTAAAAGCCCACTAAAGATGGTTTTTAGGTCGCCTTGTTATTGCTAACAACATTCTTAATTTTCAGGAAGGTACATAAGCGCATTTTGAAATTATAACACTTTTACTGAAATCGTATTGAAATTGACTTTGCAATAAAACCACTCAACCAAAGATATGTAGGTATACATACAAAATTAGTGCGCATTTAGAATAACACAACCTGAAAATTTCAGCATCCTAGGTTTAGTATTTATCCAGATTTAAACAAAAACAAAAATGGCCTTAATTACTAGGTAACCCAACCAATTTCAACAGTCGCAAAAAAGCGAGCGCTTCATACAAGCAATGACATACATAAATGGGCAGTCTTATACCGAATATTTTGGACAGTTGCGCAGACAACGGTTAATGTACTTTTATAATTTTATAATAATATTTATAATTTTATAATAATCACATTTCGTCGGGGACTATTTTCTTGTATTTTATGCCTGCTATGGGATTACATAATAGACGTATTACCGATTGGAATAATTATTATTTTGATCATGAGTACTTGCTTTAAAAGATCCCGTGGAAATTTGGTGAGGATTCAACTAAAGGGGAATTGGATGGAATGTTACAAGATATGCCAAATATCTTCTCCGTAAAGCCTGTTTGCATAGAAACACACTGTCAGTTACCTGACCGCTTGTAACGTCATACAACAACGATCGCGGGGTACTGAGCGAGTTGTTCGGTGACGTCACACCGGTCAAGCAGTCGGCATTGTTTAACTCATAAATAGGAAACTATTTCACGTTGTTAAATAATTCTTTTACTATGATGTGTTTTAGTTTTGGCAGAGAATATCCAATTGGATAGCTAATAATCAAAATTTGTGCACATTCTTCATTTTGTCTTCGTGTGCAACAAATCTTGATTTTAGATGTTTAATTATGAATATTATATTTACTACTAGTTAAAGCATTAGGTATGATCTCTTACTACTTTATATTGTCAACAAAGGGAATATTTAAACAACTAGGTAAGTAAAATTATATTTAATATACAATTGTACATTTCTGCCCTAGAAAATGTTTTTGAACAAATTGTTCAGAACAATAAAAACAACAAAGAAGGTACTTACTTTAGGTAACTTACTTAGGCAACTGCCAAGTGCCGTTGCCGTATGAAGAACTTATTGGAACTACACAGATACAGAACCTCGATAAGCATTGTGAGCGCCATTGTCCGACAAAATATTCGGTATAAGACTGCCCATTTATGTATGTCATTGCTTGTATGAAGCGCTCGCTTTTTTGCGACTGTTGAAATTGGTTGGGTTACCTAGTAATTAAGGCCATTTGTGTTTTTGTTTATATCTGGATAAATACTAAACCTAGGATGCTGAAATTTTCAGGTTGTGTTATTCTAAATGCGCACTAATTTTGTATGTATACCTACATATCTTTGGTTGAGTGGTTTTATTGCAAAGTCAATTTCAATACGATTTCAGTAAAAGTGTTATAATTTCAAAATGCGCTTATGTACCTTCCTGAAACTTAAGAATGTTGTTAGCAATGACAAGGCGACCTAAAAACCATCTTTAGTGGGTTTTTAAATACTCTAATTAACGCGCTAGGAGGTTTTTTCCTGATTTCTACGATTCATGATTACTCTTATCCTAGAAATATTTTTGATAATTTTATTCTTTCACAAATTCGCACAAATTAAGAGCTACATAAATATGTTTAAACCAAGGTCGTACCCTCAATAGTTTCCGAGATACAGGTTTTATCAAAACGTGACTCCAGCAGGAAACTCAATATCTTTAAAACCATGAGTCGCACAAATTTAATTTTTTGCGCACAATTAGGCACCATTATAAGCTATCCGCTGATATACAACACTTACCCTTCCGATCATTAGTTCAAAAATCTTCCTGCTGGAGCAGCGTGACACCAGCAGGATTAGTTTTTTCTGTTTATTTCCGAAATGGTAATTCGCACAAATTTTTTACTTCACGCACATTTACAGGAGATAGCGCACTAATTATTCATCAGACTAAAATCTGTCTAGCACAACTTTTCCTGCTGGTGTCACGCACACATAAAAATCTAGTCCGGTCTGGTATCAAACTCCTACATATTGAACGTAGTAGAATATTAATCGTGAAATGCCGTACATACGTCAGTGAACGAGAAAAATAGAGCATTGCAGATAAATAGGGCATAAATCTTTCCAACAAACGCCCCATTCTCTGCTTAGGAAAAAATACGTACTAGAATAGGTAGACATAGAACCTATAGCAGCTAGATGTACCTAGAGACTATGTTGCTAGAGAGCCAATGATGCGTTTCACCTCGTGCTCACCTTTATTAATTTGCCAAGGCTTTTGGAGAATGCTAAAGTTCATTCTAGAAATAATTTGGATGCTTTAGACAATTTACTTTTAAAAACTGTATGATGTCATTATGATATCATGCGGACGTGGTAGGAGAAACGGAAGGTATACTGTCGTATGATGGTGTCGACATCCTGTTCTTCGAAGCACACCAATTTCACCGATATGCAGAAGTAATTACGGTTAGAATGGCATCATTATTAGACTTTTTTCCCGTACGTGTTCATCATAAATGCATTGAGGACTCTCGAGTTGAGTTCAAGCATGGAATAAGAAGGCTATGTCAAGAGATTGTCACGTATGAATGCAAACAATGAACGTCAATATTTAATGCTGCTTTTATAGATTTAATGAAAGCTTATTGAATTATCCCTTCTATTCTTAGGTAAGAATTAAGATACTTAAGTATGTAGAGGTAGAACTTATTAAAGTAACAAATCACTTTACTTATCATATAAAGTGAGTATGTACCTACAAGTATACTTATAAAGTTTAAGGATAAATTTTAATTTAATAACTCAAAACTCATCTTCAAAGTTTATGTGACAATATTTTTATAGTTCAAGTTTATTAATTTTGCACAGACGAGACCTCTGGGACGGAATGCACCTGCAGAGCATTAGCATATTCATACGATCAGCTGCTATAAAAGGCAATGACGTAAGCATTAAACTACGTAGAAACAAATACCTAATATACGCGAGGGACACGAATCGAAGTGAAGAATCCAGTTATTGGATCATACATTACTAAGGCTTCCACGAGACTTCTTTGTCAAACAAGTACTGCCTACATGACTAACCACTGATTTCTATCTAATCTCTTTTTACGTATGCTAATACTTCTAAGTACTTACTAATATTTAAGAATACTTACTAGTATCTAATTCAGTCTAAGCAATACCATAAAACATGAACATAATCTACGTATTTCTGTTTACAAAATATAAGTGAAAATTCGCTTTTTAGAATACTTAACTTCGAAGGTCGTTTAGTCTGACCTTAAAAGTCAACACTTTTATAACGTTTGTTATTAAAATTGTTTGTTTACTTTGTTAATAAAGTAAGCACATAACATTGGATTACTTAATTAAGAAACCGATGTTTTATTAAAGTAACATACCTACTTGCCTAACTTTTGTTTTTATATTTTCCAATTGATAAACCCGTTGGCACAGTGGCAGTGAGAGAGCTTACTATGTTGGGGGTTGCGGGTTAGATTCCCGCCTGGAGTGAACAATATATGAAGACATAGTTGTTGGCGAAGACGTCTGGGTGTCAATTATATATATTATATTGTTATGAAGTATTTGTGTATGTATATAGTAGCAGCAGTAGTAGTAGCATCAGTTAATTAGATTTCATATAACAAGCTTAGAGCTTAGTTTGGGTCTAATTAACCGCGAGTAAATTTGTCCAGGTTATTTATTTATTTATTATATTTTATTATTTTTGGTTTTGGTATTATTTAAGTGATATTAAGTATGTTATTCAGTTTATAGTTATTATATTTTATTTGTGTTTGATTGGGGATTGGTAACATTAACTGAATGCTTCTCTATCAACATAACAACTACTTAGTTAGCGGAGCTTCCATTCCACCTTGTTGCATGATCTGGTTGGCTCCTAAGTATGAGAGTGCAAGGTAAGGTAACTGACTGTGTTTATTATTATTACAGGTACGTTGTATTAACTTCCGACATACGAAGGGCCCATTAGAAGTGAGTGCTTATTACAACCGCGAGTGCAAAGCTTGCCAACCAACCGCAAGTATTAACAACAGTAAAATAACAGCAGTTCGCAGCCAGCTACTGAATGTTAGCCGGTCATTAGACGATAGTAATGATTCCTATTGATCATCACTTGTAATACCCGTATGAGAACGGGACTTTGCAATTGATATGCAGTGCGCGGGAATCATTCAGAAAATCACTGAGAAAACTGGTAGGTGAAGACTATTACCTAGCTGCGTTGAAACGTATCGCTGTAACACAGTAGCGACGCCATTATACTTTGTAGATTGTTAACGATTTACGTGAAATGTATTTAATCCGAAAGGGCACGATCGGAGAAATTCGACCGTCGAGCCCTTGGCAGTAACTTTCCTAAATAAAGTAGGAACAATTTTCCGGCGGTCTCGTTTCCGCGCTTGTCTAATTTCGGTCAACTTGATCGCTGTACTTTAGTGAAATTTCTAACTCACTCGTAATTACTCAATTAATTTTGATCGGCGGCGGTTGTTCTGTGCGGTTTGTTTCGTGCTCATTGCGTTGCATAACCGGTTATTACCTTGCTCTTGTTTGCTAGCACAATATTCTCACAGTTTTACAACACACTACTTACACGACCTAAAGAAAAACAACTGTGGGAAAAGTTGATAGTGAACAACATTACTTAAACACAGCCCCGTGTCTCACGTACCGCACATGTAATAATAGACCAATATAAATCAGCAATAATTCACGGGAATTAGTTTGATATAGTTTAATGGAAGTTCTGGGATTAATATACGTATTGAAATGTTGAGATTAATGGCGTGTGGTGTTGGTTCGATTTGTTTTAGGTTGGGGCTAATAACTATACTTGTTCATAAGTTTAATATTCAGCCCGGAGCGCCTTGCAGCGGTACTAGTAGGAAATCTATGGAGATTGTTTATGTTGGGTTCACGTTAAGTGGACCGGACGGGCAGCCTCGGAGTCGGCAAGTAAACGAGTGGGCGGAGCGGAGTTTAAATTATGTAGCCAATGTCCACACGTGAGTCGTAAGGGAACGTGCGTTATGAATTTCTAACTTTCAAACGAAAATGTAGCAAAAGTAATTATTTGTTGGAAGTTGTTCAGGTGTGCCCCGACAGCGACGGGAACATTTCTCCTACTTACGACTGAAACTCCGCTCGTGTTGAAATCAACTCGAAAAACATCCTAATATGGCTGAACTGCGGCACCGTGGCCGAAAGTACCGGGAACGAATAAAACAACGTTTGTTTGAGGTTTTGTTTCACTTCCCAATGAATTTTGGTATTTTAATCCGCCCATTTCACAATACGACGCCCTTTTCACACAATACGAAGATCGCTTTTAGAATTATATTGTTCGGTAACTTTTGTTCATAGCATTTGGTTCTGTGGAACGTATTTTTAAATTAAATTTACGTGCTAGCATCGTGTGGGTAATTCGTTAATTCTTTGAGGTAGCTGCCTATCAATTCAAACGTCCTCTTTTATGAGCGTAGTGGGATTCTTTTGAATTCTAACTAAAGATTTTTTGTATTCACTCTCTGAATCATAGATCGTTAACCTACTTCCGCCCACGATACAACATCCCATAAAAGGATGCCTCCTATTACCAGTTGTGTAGAGTTTTTAGCGGCCGAGTAACTAACTGAATTTTAAAATAACATGGCGGTACCTGGGAACTTATACATGTAGTCTGAACTTCGTGGCCGTTTTAAGCATCACACAATAAAGAAAAAAAAACATACCTATATATTTACAGTTCGGAGATCAGCCAAAGACAGTCGGTTGGGTTATAACAAAACTCCCTAATGTTGAAAGTCAGTAACCTCTAATTGGTTACTCATAATCGTAATATACATATTTCTTATTGTGTATAACTTTAAATAATGTATGTTGTTCAGTTCAGTGTCCTTTTAGCGATATTTTTTGTGGAAATTAACTGTACTTCTATATTTAATGGTCCAGCGTAACTAACGATTCAGATCTTGTGACTAATTTTCAAGTTATGTGTAATAGAGGTTATGTACCTCTATTATCTATTGTAGACGTCATGAAGTCGAGAACAAAGAACGGTATAACATGGGTATAACATTCACTTGTAAATTAACTGAACACTTTAAATAAAAAAAGTTTATTTGGCGTGAAGCGCTTGTTACGAAAAAGTCAAAACATGAGAGAAAATCTATGCTTTGTAAGTACAATTAACTAAGCATTATTTCTTCAGATGTATTAACATATTATGTAAATTCTAAAACCTTTAAACTCAAATATTTTCAATATTTACAACAATATTTCGGTAGATTTGCGCAGACAAACAAATTATTATCTACAAATTTAAGTCATAGTTTTGAAATCATTAATTGACCACATTAAAGCTATGTAGTTTTCACATTGAAAAATGTAAATTAAAAAGTACAAGGTCGAACATGGGCTTGATAATGGACGTAACCAAACATGCACACTACTTTACATAAAAAACTAGTTTCTAACAATTATAGACATTCTCTTGTGTAACGTAACATTCAATGCAAGTTTAACCAAACGTGTTCGAAATATTACAAAAGCACTAGCAGCGCCCTGCGGTTTTACCCTCGTCATTGTGAGAATTTCGGGATAAAAAATAGCCCAGAACCTTCCTATCGAACGTGGCTATTTAATACAAAAATAGTTTATCAAATCCGACGGGTAGTTCCAGAGTAAAATACGTTCAAACAAACAAAAAATCTGTAACTTTATTATGCTAGTATAGCTCTACGTTTTGTCTTGCGAATATATCGAATGGGTAATGTTTCTGCAGTGACCGCTAAACCTAGTTCTCAGCGAGACCACTTGCATACCGATTAACCCTGTGTGAACCTTACTGATACCGAGAAAAACGCAACCAAGAGGAAGGTAAATATTTATTAGGTTTGAGACAGTTTTGGTTCAGTAGTTTGTTAGGGTCGAAGACAAAATAGGATATAGCTAGAAGATTAATACGCAGATAAAGTCGGAGATACCTAGGAAAGATCTATTAAGTATATACCTTAAGGAGAATTTTTACGAGCTTGTATTACATTCCTTTAACTTATATAGGGTATCTATTGATAGAGTCAACCAGTAATATACGAGTAGAAATAGGTAAGTATTTTATTTAAAAAGACCATTTATTTATATGTTACCTATGTTGCAGATTTTGTACGTAAAATACTTGCAAGTGCTTTTTTAAACTCGACTGGTCTTATCACAAAAATCAGACAAAAATGAATTCCAACGGTATTAGAAGCAAAGAGTGTGGTAATGAAAACACTCGTACATTAACAACGTGCTCCGATCGTGAGGAACGTTTGTAGGATACAAATACATACCTCACAAAGTCAGCCCCTAACATATTCATGACTTGTTTATGTTTATCTACACTCCAGCACCAACAAATGATTCACAATATTATTTTTCTACTATAAACACAACTTTCTTAGAATTCCCAACGAAACAATTTCAATCAAATATTTATATAAAAGCTAGACTTGTTTTTACTTTAAATGTATTTGGCCTTACTTTGACTTAAAGGTTGTTTAAAAGGATGGATTGCGAAGAAAGGGCATGTTTTCTAAAATATAGCACTATTGTCTGCGTAAAGGTCTAAGGGTAAAGATGAAATACCTAGACTGAATTATGTTTCGTTTGTAAATTACTCAACTCGCTTCCAATTCCCTTTATTTGCTCTAGAAACATTATTGGCTTGCAAAGAACAATATATATATTTACAATCATGATATTATTGAAATACAATAACATTCTGTTTTTTTGTGATATTTTCTCTTTTACGTCATGGACGGCTGGCTTTTACGCGTCACTTATTTATGGTGTTAAACTTATTACTGAGTTAATAACTGCAATGGATACTGTCAGTTTAGACATGTGTTTGTTTTTGTAATATGGTTAACAAACAAACTTAAATAAGTTGATACCACGACACGTAGACCTACGAGCTCCAACATTAACCTGACCTACCGTGATGCCGAAGTTTTTAGGCTGCCTACAGGCCTCCGACATGGCTAGCGATTGAAAATAACCGTAAAATAATATATTGCCCCACTGCAAGGCAAAGGAGACCTCTATCTTCTCAAGAGAACGCTGTACAATGAGGAGAAATATACATTTTCGCCATGTTTATCTACAGTGGGTTTGTTGGTAATATCATAAACTTTTATATACGTTCCATCCATCTACCCACACATTGGTTAAGAAAGGATTCTATCCCAAATACCCACCACCTACATTTTATTCAAAACAGTCTCAGGAAACATATTAACAAAATAACTTTACAGATCTCTTAAATAAACCATTTTACGACAAGACTCGAGATGCGCACACGTTATGTTACTTGTCACATACAAATGTAATAAAATAGAAACGTAACCACGTACCGATACAGTGGAGCATAAAGTAAGGACATAAATAAAAAGTACAAACAGATTTTGAATACGAAAACAACACGTTTAGGACTCTGTCACCTTCTCTCCCTGTTACCTGTAATAACTTGTTTACTTGTTTTAACAAACACACATTACTTTGTTAAGAAAGAGCCATGCTATTAAAATTCCTATTTATATGACTCCTTTCAGTAGCGTCATCTATGAGAATACTTTATTAAAAGGCAGACTTACTTACTATGTTCATGCTACCTGAAACTGATATGACCAACGCCTAAACAGTTGTAAAAGTATAAATTTACTTTAACGTTACTGTAACGAAAGACACACATAGTAAGGAACAGAATATTACATATACCTATGTTACGAAAAGTAACATCAGGTTCATTCTGCATCCTTAAAAGCCTGCCAATATAACCCTCTCCCGTCAATTTATTCACTTCTATCGGATTTCGCCCTATAGAGTAGGCTTGAATATTTATGAAGTTAAACTTTTGTTACTTAAAGCTTATTAAACCTAGTCCGCGTGCCAAATTTATGGATCAGATATTATAATAGAAATTAAAGGGCCCGGAAGGAGGTATTACTTAGGGTAATTGAGTAAATAAAGAGCTTCGATCGATTTACTTTTGGTTTGATAACTCAGGTGAGTAGACCATTTAGTCTTCCGTGGGCTAGTTCTAGTAGGTTAGTGGAACAAAGGAAATGCATAAGGTGTGAATATATTCTAAGATAAGATAACCATTTTTTGTACTTTTTTTTCTATACTGAGTATATGCTAATATTCAAAATATATGAATTTACATAGAATAATGATATGAAACATATCTCGTATAGTATAGTTAAGGAATATTCGAATAACAAGGCCAATTACTTTCCTTCTATTTTAGCTAGAGGGCGTGGCTACCCGAAGGCTTCGAGGTCAAATCCTCCCGAAACATTCACGATACAATGCCCCAAAGGACACGGGGCATAATTAACACCCTTTAAGATTTTACTATACAAAAACGTGGCCATTCACTTATTTCTAAGACATGTTATTACAATTTCTTCACACATTGGTCACGTCAAATATTTGTCCACGACATTGAACACATTTGACTTTTTATCTTTAATTATCGAACACCATAACCAACTTACATTGATCTTTGATACAAAGATGTGTTTGTTGAAAGGTGGGTATAGTTATATTGGTTTTAGATTGGGTGTGAACTGTGAAGCAAGTTGGTAAGTGCCCAATGTCGCACTGACCCGAGAGGCTTCGTTTGATATTTCAAAATGCGATTGCTTATGGCCTCCTTGACATTATCTGTGACGTTCTTTAACTGTTAGATCATTAGTGAATCATCAGGATTTTAGGTCTAATGGGCTATTTCCAACTAATCCAAAGATGGAGGGTTGTGAGTTGTATAACATGCTGTGAAAGTGATTATATGTAAAAAATCTTTTTTTATAAACGCTTTAAAATATCGCTGCGTGTTATTTCTTCCTGATGTTTTGTCTATTGTCTTTATTCGCTTGCCTGTACTTCTTTGCTTATTTGTCCAAAATAAGGCGTGTCTTATCTTATTTGATTTACTAATAATTTAACCTTCATTGAAAACGATGTCATCAGGGCAAATGCTTATTAAAAAGTTTAGCAGGAACATAAGTTATAATGACAAAGTAGGCGCGTAGGCGCCATAAGCTGTTTGACAACTAAAAACAAGATATTTATCATAATATTTTTCTGTATTCACACACTAACCCATTGACCTAGAACAATGGCGCCCAAATTCGACCAGTTTAACCACTCTCCGATTAATTGCGCGGCTCTACGCCTTCTTCGTTCTTAGAAAGTTGTCAATTGCTTTTGACAGATTTAGGACAATGCTCGTCAACAAAATAGGCTTTTACGCGTCGTATGACAATAATTGGGATTAGTTAGTTAATAGCTTTCACGTAGAGTTAATGACAGTGGTTAAGTACCAGATAATTATGTACTGTTTTGAATGACAGTTCATCGTTAGTGATATTGATATGGGTTTGAGCTGTAGCCTTTCAATAGAAAGTGTGTGAGACAATGCCGCTGGAAGACTTTAGGTGTGGCGACATTAGCCCGTGGCGACACATTGCCGTACATTTAAATCTACCTAGCATTCATTATCGCATCTACCAGACGTTGTTTTATTAACTGTCCCAATTCATTGAAGTTCTTTATTCATAGAAAAATATTAACAAAAAAGCATTTTCATCGTATCACAGTAATATCACCATGCATAACTAACCGTACATTACATTTATGGAGAAAAATAACATGCATAGTTGAGTAGGTTCCCATTTATAGGGCGTACAATGAACATATCAGTAACCATGAATGGTGCACTATGTCGGTGTGTCGCACGCTCTATATGATGTCGTTGATGTGTAGATACATTGTGTATAGACCCTAACTGTCACCGATTGTCTCAACCATTGTGACAGCTACCTAATGAGACTATGTGGATGTGCCTCAATGCGAGTTCAGTTAAGTGGATTAGTTGTGACTCTGTTTTGATGTAGGTGGAGTAATAATTAGTTATCTGTGTGTTATATTCATTTTATGTCTAGCTTGTACTATTCAGCCGGAGTTTGAGCTATCTATAAAGAGAAACTATCGACAAAGAGGCGGGATTATGAAAAAAATGCGGGTATAACCGCGGCCCACGGTTAGCACAGTGTTTTTACATTAATATTATCGTTAATTACTTGATCATTCCAATAGTTGTTCTTAACCAATTCAATAGCTATAATTGGCACAAATCACATTTCACAAATTGGCTCCAATCAATGCCAATTAACCAAAAAACTACGCTTTAATGTTCATTACAACCGTTACACCCTCAGAGATTTGTCAAATTGTTCAAAGGAGAGCTTTATAACTTTTAACACTTAAAATGTGTTATTTTTATACAAAATGTAGGGAGAGACTACCTTTTTATAAAGTAACAAAAATTCCTTTATAAACAAGATCGGTTATAGCGAAAAGTAATGAAGAAAGTACAGTTTTAATAATTTAAAAACAAATAGTTGTTGAAGATAAAGGTAACCTTTGTAAAAGCAGCAGCTACGAATATAAAGTCCTTTGTACGAGCACCGACACAAAGATATTATATTATCAAGTTTCTTTTGCTATGAAATTATACTTTACATTTTATAGTTGCTACACTAATTACAGAAAGGTTATTATATCTACTACTAGCTGTGCCCCGCGGTTTCACCCGCAGCGCACCCGTCCCCGTAGGAATATCGGGATTTTTATTTCTTAATATACTATTCCTGACCAAGATAAATGAAATAAAAGAATCATTAAAAACGGTCCCGCTGTTCTCGAGTTATAAAACTAATACGACTTTCTTTTATATATATTGATTACGGTATTTAAGTAAAGTGTCATCAGATTTGCTTTTGAAAAAGTTATTCCTTTAATTTGAACGAAGTGAACCATGCAAAATTGAACGATCTTGGAAAATCTGACTAATTTTATTAGATAAAGATATCCAAATCCAGTTAGTACATACGCTAGGCCGTCCATAATTCAGTATCAATTTGAATTCATATCGTCTCTTGGCAGTGTCGTGGCGTGTGTTTAAAAGTGTTCCGTAAAGCTTTGTCGCGTTAAAACGAGGACTTAATGAAACTCCCGCCTGGAGGGAACGCCAAATCCCCCCTTAACTGGGGCTTTTCGAGGGCACAGATTTATAAGGATTTCCTTCTAACACTTTGTAACAGTTTTGCGTTCAGATTATACTGCCATCTAGCGGTGGAAATTGTTTCTATTCAAAGCTGCGGTTGTTTGGTTTATAAGTTCATTATTTTGGAGATTGGTTTCGAGGGAGATGCTTTGTGTATACCTAATACCTAGTTAGTGGGTATTAAGTTAACGTTAAGATATTGCTTCATAAAGCAAAGTAGGTTTTATAAAGAACATATGAAGGGAACCAGGTAGCGTCCTTGTGTTCTTTATTAAAACCTTTTCATACAAACCTCGATGAAATAATAGAGGGATGTTCTAAGTTTGAAATGCTATGCGTAGATTTGTTTCTGCTATCATAGCTTTGATATAAGTATCCAAATGATTTTCTAGTCTGTGTTGTTTTACAATTGTGTACTACACCTGAAAATGTTTCAATTTTATAAAAACAAGCAACTTAAGACCCCTCTGAGGTAGGTATCAATTGTTTTTAATTCCATGATTAATTAATGTGTCCCATGTCAGAACCTTACGCATTTGTTTTCAAGGTAGTTACTTTAAATACGTAGTTGTTATACTGAAAAACTGAACATAAAATGCGAAAACAATTCATACTGTATGTATGTATGTAAGTATAGTTCACACAATCTAATTACTCAGGTTAAACGTATTATGCACATGCAGATACGTTTGCTAAGGTAGGTTTACATAAGCGAGGATTATGTAATCTTGGGCTAGACCGCCAGTTCATGTGCTCTAGGCACTAATTTGTCTGGAATTGCAACGGATAGGTGAATAGGTACGATAAGTTATGTTGTGGTAATTTTATTTTAATTGTTTTATAGGTTACTAGCAGCGCCCCGCGGTTTTACCCGCCTTGTGCCCGTTCCCGTGGGAATTTCGAGATTTTTTTTACATAAAAACCTTCCTCTTGAATCACTCTACCTATTACAAAAAACCGCATCAAAATCCGTTGCGTAATTTTAAAGATTTAAGCATACAGACAAACAGACACGAAACAGAGACGACTTTATTTTATACTATGTAGTGATTTGAAATACTCGTAATACATTTGTAATTACACTTTCTAATTTGGATGGCGCCGTTTCCTTTACATAAATACCTCAGTCTACTTAGTATTATCAAAGTATTATTTATATTTTGGAACTAATTTTAGCATGACAGGGACATACATACAGACGGGATTTATTAAGTTTTCGTGTTTTGAAATAAATTATTTTTGTAGAAATAAGTGTTTCAGTTTTACCTTGTTCAACAAAACCCACTTTAAAATGATTATGTAGTTTATTTAACGTATCACTATACTTTTTCTAAAATGTAGCGCCCGTGATGTAGTTTGACTAAGCGATACTAACTCATTGCGATTGATAAGCAACGTGCAGCTGGGTCTCTACTTAGACGGGTGACTGATAGTGGCATATCTATCTGAGTGCTACTTTGGAGGGCTTGTTAAATTGTCGGCCCCGATTGTTTCGATCGTTGCCCGCGTCGGAGGCCTTTAGACCGTCTAAATCACGGTTGGCGACTAAACTTAATTTGACTTACTTTGTTCTAAAATCAATATATAAAGGTTAACGTTTCACCCTGTAATGTCCCACAGCTGGGCAAAGGCCCTTTATCTCAGTGAAGATAAATCAATATAACAAAATAAAAGTGCCTTAAACCGTACACAACAACGTTTGTTAATAAATACTGCCAGTCCCTTCCGATATCAGATAATATAATTAAAGGAGGACACAGTCAATTCTGCCTTTATTGGCGAGGCTTGAATAATGAGCTCCGTAATCCGTTCACTGTTATTTGTTTAACGAACCTTCAATAAAATATTAATATTATATTTTTAACTGTGCGTATTATGTTACTTGTAGAAAGATTCTGCGCATGTACGTATTCATTATTTTGCGTAAATTTATACTGTTTTTAAAGTAGTAGGTACATTATTTAAATAGTAATAACGTAAATATCTTCTTCTTCATCGAGTGGATGGTCAACCTGACCAATCCTGGTGTCAGAATTATTGAGCCGCCAAAGGCCTCTGACATGGCTCATGTAACGACTACTATCCGTAGAAAGTAACCGGGACCGACGGGTCAACGTGCCCTCCGAAGTTAACGTTCATATTATGATATCGGTATACTGCTTTTTTTACCAAAATGGCCTCCTACTGACCTACTACTGAATTTAGCTTAAATAATGTAACAAAGTTATCCGTTTTTTATTTTATACACTTCTATATATTTTATTTTTCCTCCACACTATACTGTTATCCTCAATGAGGCGTGAGGAATTTACCCATTAGTGGGGCATTACAGGTTAATACTTATTCAAATTTCAATTATACACATTTTTCTTTATTAATTTTACTTTTGTACCTAATTCTCAATATGTTTCCACTCAAAGATATGATACGCATCCCGTTTACAACTTTATGAAAGCAAGAGTTTTATTCATGTCTCTTTCTGGCGCACTCAAACACAGATATTAATTAAATCGACACTTAATTAAGTGTTTTTTTCGTACATTACATGTCACAATCAGTCAACCGAGGAATCTCTACTACGAAAGCATTTGACATCTTTGTGTTTTGGCGAAAGAGCTCACCATAATCCCCCGCCTCATATTCGCCAATATAGTATGCTCGCTCTAACTCAAAACAATTTTACAGGTTAGGCCCATCTCGTAGCCAGATTTGATAGCTAGCTACGAAATGAGAAAAGTGTTTTCCCATCTTGTAGCTAGCTACTAAATGGGAACGATCTATTCGGTAGAATAGGGTTTTTTTTTACTAGTTAAAATCCTAAATCTTTGACTTTCGAATTCCTATTTCGTAGCCAGCTTCGAATCGGGATTATTTCTCCCATTTGGAAGCTAGCTACCAAATCTGGCTACGAGATGGGCCTAAACCAATTTTACACCTGAATGTCATGCTTATTGCCCCTGTTTTTACCGCTACATCGTCACAACCATGAAATTGGATCCAAATACACCTTCCAATATATTCATACTTCGTATGCTCAAAGTTCGCACACGCATAAATCCATTCATTCGAAATAACTAGCAAACAAACAGCTTACTCGACGGACGGGTAATCCATTCACAGCGAGGATTATTAGCACAAGGATTAAATGGAAAAACATTTGCTTTTATTATTTCTATATTCAGGTGTTACTATAATCGCGTATGTTCATGTTTACCTAGTTTTATGAGTGATGCTTTTAGTTTTAATTGACTCGATCGTTATGTTTACCTATGTGTTTAAATAGTATTTTTGTTAAAGAAACTTCATTATTTCGCAGTGTACAGACTTGGCCCACAACATAAATTGGTTTGTTATCAGCAAACTCGAAAGCATCAGTATTCTCGCCTTGCTCCCCGACGTTAATCAGTCTTCGATGCAAGACACTTTAATGAGATTTCTTTAAGAATCAACCGACCGTTCCCTCAATATTCTCAAGGATTTTACCAAATAAAAGTTTTTATTAAAACGAGTTTTGTATTGTTGTTTAAAATTGTTCTTTACTTTGTTATTGTTAAGCTATCGTTGTTGCTCTCAACTTAAATCGTTTAGTTATTTTCAAGTTCTTTCATTACAGCACTTCCCGATTTAAAATAATAAAATTGTTACCAATACGGGGAACAAAGATTTTACGATGCTTGAACGTAATTGTGCTACGACATTCGTAGTAACACAATGGCTACGAGAAATCGTAGCAATGCGCTACGGGCAGGCAAAAGATTTCAACGAGCTTCCCGCCTTGAATTAACACCCTACAAATGTAATAATAGTTTTGCTTTTCTTCTATTTTTCTCTTTTTATGCGTTATCTTGAAGAAATATTACCATTTTTATGGCGTTTGTTTGTTGGCGGGTGAGTTTAGAAGCGAGGCGGTAGGACAATATTTTCAACGTGTTTGATTTTGTTCTCTTGAACAGTTAATCATCGTTCTATCGTTTTAAACATTCTTCCGGTGCGCACTTTAATATAAATGTAACTACGTTATTGAGTTCGTAAGGTTGAATATTCGAATGTTTAAACTTTACTCCTAAAAGTAAAGTCCAGGTAGCGAACATTAAAACGTCTAGTTTGTCTGAACTTTGGATTCTTAGAATAATTTCGCTCAGCAACGGAAGGTGAAAAATAATTTTCAGGAATGAATCCTTAAAATGTTTCTTTTGTTTGGATTCCGTTTTGGTTTAAGATTTTTCGACTGAATATTTTATGACGGCTAGGTCGTAATGGGGTATATACAATAATATATACATACTCGTAGTTATGGTTGTAGTATCAATATTAAAGAACACACGACGGCTGGCCACTTGTTTTTAGAAATTGCTTTTAGAATTAAAAGTTTATAATTTGAATAATTTACGCCTCAGTGGTCTAGTACGTGCATTCGTCTGCCAAGACTGTGGTACCAGGTTCAATTCCCTGGTGAGCGGTAACATGTTTCTATTTACTTTTCAAACATGGCTCGAGTTTGAGATCACCAACCCGCAGTAGGCAAGCATGGTGACTATACTTCATCCCCCTCACTGTACTGAGATGAGCGAGAGGTGTTTGCCCAGCAGTGTGATATTACAAGCTACTACTATTTTTTATAAAACTCGCTTACATCTAAGTAAACCAACCAAAAGTGTTAAACCTCAGTTATCGATTAAATCCGCTGATTCATTGCGTTATTTTTCCAGGACCCTCGCGTCAGAGGTGGCGACGCGTGATTTATTGGCTCCCACAAATTGGCTCAATCTGCACCTAACTCATTTCTTTTACTACTCACATCTGTATATGCGAAACAGTTCAACATTTGATCTACTCTCGAAGTTATTGGACTGATTTTTCTTTTCGATTAAGTTTCAATTTGATTTAGCTGAGATTGAGATTGCCATTTTAACCATATAGATGACGTTTTGTCGTCTGACTGACTGTTTGAAAGACGGAAGAGCGAAGTACTTACTGCTTCGATCAACAATACACAACTAGATGTCGAGTCGACGCAAAAAATACGTCTCGGTGAATAACGCCTCATTTGAAAAGTGAGGCGTTATTCTCACTTATTTTATTCATAAGATTCGCTACTTTATTGCTAGGTGTCATGGTTGTAATTAGGTGGAACTTCGAACTGTTTTAAAACTTTTTTTTCAGTTCGGTAGTAAACAAAATAAGCTGTCACAAGTCATCCACGCGGACAGTTTTTAGCTTTGATTCTGTACGTGACCCGATATCTAGTTGTGTATTGTTGATCGAAGGCTTACTGCGTTACATGTGCGTTGCACTTGCACTTCTCTATTTCGTGGTTTGAAAGTGTTTTGAAAGTTTCGACCTTATGACATTGACAGCACCATTGTTGCGATCTTATGACTGCATTCGTCATAACACAAACATACAAATAAACAAAAAAGATTCATACTTTGGTGAAAAATCTTATACCTTGTAAGCGAATAAATAAATATCAGTTTAATAATTACTACAGGTTTTCTAAAATATTCAAACATCAAACAATAATGTTAAAGTTTGGATACAATCTCGTCTGTGAAGTTGATCATTAAATATGAAAACGTGTCCTGTAGTACTTACATATTACTGGAGTTATATTTGTACATAATTAATTATTCGCCCTTGACCGCTTGTCTTTAATTATTAATTTATTAACTTTAACCTTTCGTTTGTGTCACGGCACTTTGTTGTATTTATATTGTTACAACATTGAAATAATAGAAAAGGATTTAATACATTTGAATATTTAAATCAAAATATATATACTTTTATGTTACAATGTTATGTGCGTACCCTGAGGCTAACACAAAAAAAAAAGTACAAAACTATTTCCACAAAAAAATAATTTACTTAACATGATTTCGTTTCATGAAAACAAGATTGTTATCTAAACTTTTTACAAGTAATTGTTGTTTTTGCTAGTAAACGCCTACGCGAGAACGTTTGTTTAACGTTTGTGTGTTGTTGGAAAATGGCCTTTTTTGGTATGGAGTTAGGGTTGACGTGTTTCTTTGTTTGTTGGCTCAATGGGAGGAGGCACTCGTTACGTCTTTCCACTTGGCCGGCGCGTGTTCCTGCATCACTCCAGCTCTTCGGAGGGAAGGGTTCTTGATTCAATCACAGAAACATATAGCTCCGTTTAAATAAATATTTTTTTGTTACTGTTTACTTAGTTATTTTGCTCTTGCGTGGCTTTATCTTAAAGGTGCGCGTTGTTCGAAGGCGTAGCTGTGTAATCTCATTTATCTTTTGGGAAACTGTATTTTAATTAAGGATATAAATAAATCTGGATTTAAATATTTCGGGAAATATACATCCGGCTAAAATAAAAATATAATTTCATTGACATAATGGATATCTAGACTGGACTGGATATGGATATCTGGATATGTTAGGATAGTGTTATTGTTGATGACACAGCCTAAACTTGTCTACCAAGTAAAGCGATACAACCTTCCAATGATAGATAGATACATGTCAGCAAAATAAAGCTTTTTCTGACTATGCGCTGCCTGGACATGGTTAGGTGCCTAGTGCCTACGTAGCACATTGTTCCTTTATGACAAGGAGGCCAATAGTAAAACAAGGTCATTGGAAAAGACAAAAAAAAAATAAGTTCAAGTAGGTTAGTGGCCAACCCTGGTATGGAAGTTTTTAGACCGCCTTAAGGCCTTCAACGTGGTCTAACGATTGAAACAACCGGGACCAACAATTTTACATGCTCTCTGAAACACCTTAGCGGTCAGATAGAAATGCCACGAAAGGCAACTCATCCAAGTAGAGGCCTAAAATGAAGACAAAACAAATTTTTACTTAATGTTTATCTACCTTAAACACAATAAAAAGCAAACATTATCATATGTTTAAACTAATACAATGGAGGTTATTAAACTCAAGTATTTGAGAACTAAATTAAAATATAATTTTCTAACTAGAGTTAATTGAATTTAGCTCACGTAGTTTCGAATTGAAAAACAGTTTTGATCAAAAATGCTTTTGGTCCAATGGAGTGTAATAAATGGTTTGATGAAACATATCCAGTTTGAACTGCGTTTGTAGGTCAAAGGCATGCGTCAAACAATTTATTTTTATTTAACTGGCAATTTAACAATCTTTCCCGGGTATGTGTTCGAATTACTGCTTCGATATAGCTTGAAGCTCTCGGCATTTTTTCCCTCAGTAACGAGTAATTTTCTCCCTTTAGAAAATTGAAATAATTTTGTTTTGAACGTTTTTTTCCGCCGTTACTTTTTTACTGTCTGCATACTTCGTTCAGAGACGTCTTCAACAGTTATTTTGTATTATATTTTCAATTTGCTTTAGTAAATGTTCTTTGTAGTTTATTGTTCAATTTGTATGGATTCTCTCTTTAATTGTATACTTTTAAAGGTTTATTTGCCCTTTAGTTAGGTTATTTGAAGTTCAAACGGTTTCGTACAAAACCTTTGCCGATCCTTTTAACTTTAACAGAAAATACAAATAGAATTAAACTGTTTACATATCTTTCAATCTTCCAATTTTAGGAAGTGCTTGAGTCTGATTGAATATATTGTCGTTCCTAAATCAAACTTCAAATGATTTGAACCTCTTGCGAGCTCCCCTAGTTACTGGCTCACAGTATTCGATTGTAAACGAAATCAAAGCAGTAGTGGGGCCTCTTGGAGCAAATTGGGTAAAGGACGAGAGTCCACTACAGCTCCCGACGTCCACTCAGGGACCGTGTGTGTTTCTTTGACTTGAAGAGAACGATTAACGTTGCAGGCGGCCTGCTAGTAAGAACAAGTATCTCTGTAGTCAACCTACTATATCGACGGGGAAGTGCGAACAACTCCTAACTTACATTTTTTACGAAAACGACTTTTGAATGCAGTTCGATAGAGAATGAATTTGCGCGTCTACTGATATATGAATTAAGTTAAAATTCGCAAAATTGACGTAGCTAGGCATCGAAGAAACATCTCTTAAGTTAAGGTCCAACATAACCTGATTAATTTTGGCAGGAAATATATTCTAACTTACAAATGGAAACATCTCGTAACTTCATTTAAAATAAAACTTTGAGCTAATATCTCCTATCTTCATACGCAAGTACAGTGTTCCCGCTCTAGAGCGAGACAAAAACGGTGCGTCTCTCGCAGTGTGAAAGGGACACCGGCTTACGTGCGCGACGTCTCGTCACTAAGTGTTGTTTTTTAATCTATTTGCAGCGTTTTTGATTGTTTTTGAGTAAATAATAGTCAATTACTATGTAAATTGTGCTGGACGACAAATATTTTACTTGGATTCAACAACCTGCCTCATAAAGTTTTTTTTTTACGTAACCTCGCTGTTCCCCTGCTGGTAAAAGGTCTCCCCCAATTCTTTCCATTTATCTCTTTCCATAGCCAACTCCTTCCAATCCTTATTAAAATCGCCCATCTCTTTCCGCCATCGAGTCGGAAGCCAACCTGGGGGCCTGGGGGCATCCTGGAATTCCCATTCCGTTGCAATCTTTGCCCATCTGTCCGGGTGTATCCTGCTTACGTGACCAGCTCAATTCCATTTGAGCTTGGCAGCTGTAATTCCCACGTCTGCAACGCCTGTCATGGAACGCAGCATGGTGTTTCTGACGCGGTCTTGTCTCTTAATACCTACAATGCTGCGTTCCATTGCTCTTTGACTAACCTTGAGTCGGGTCTTCTGTGCTTTGGTAAGTGACCATGTTTGCACACCGTAGGTGAGGATGGGCAAGATGCACATGTCAATGAGTTTGCGCTTCAGAGAGATTGGCAAATCTCTCTATTTAGAGCTTCACGACGCCAACCAGCCAAAAATCCGTTTAGTTCATCTCGCCATCTCCTTTTTGGTCTGCCGCGGCATCGCCTCTTTGGGTCTGGGTCCCATAAAGTGGCGATTTTTGCCCAAGACTCATCAGGCCTGCGACAGACATGTCCAGCCCAGTTCCATTTTAGCTCAGCAGACTTGCGACCTACATCGGCGACTTTTGTGCGGGAGCGCAGTTCGGTGTTTCGGACTCTGTCCGTCAGCTTGACACCCAAGATGCTGCGCTCCATCGCCCGTTGGCAAACCTTGAGACTGGACTTCTACGAATCTGTCAATGACCAAGTTTGTGCACCGTATGTGAGCACAGGAAGTATGCACATGTCAATTAGTTTTCGCTTAAGCGACATTGGAAGGCGTCCCTTCAGGAGTTCCGCTAAGGCCCAATAGCTCAATAGTTGTCTATGCGACGAGCAATTTCTGCATCTTGCCTGTTGCCGAAAGATGCTAACTGGCCCAAGTAAATGTACTCATTGACATAGCTTACTGTTAAACTATTATCTATAAATAATTAGATAATAGTTTTATAATTGTAATAAAAATTACATTATACTTTTAACAAAAAATCTTAGTCATGTTTTCGATATTCTTAACAGAAAGTTTATTAAGTAGTGGGTACTTAACTGTTAAATTTTTAAAGTACATAATTTAAGTTTGTAAACGGAGAATAGATTATGTATAATATTATTATTTATATAGAGAGTCTTAAGAGTCCTTAGTTATCATTAGAGTCATTAAAGAGATTTTTATTTTTTTATGCCGCTTTCTTATTTTGTTCTCGTTGATTTAGTTTTGGAAGTGGGACTGTTTATTTAAGCTTATCTTTGATTTTTTAAAGGATGTTTTATCAATAAATGTTACAGTAATTATAGGATTATAGTTTCAAACACTACAATAAAAATTGCAATGGATAAACATTGATTTCTCAGAGTTATAACAGTGTTTCATTTTGAAAATACCTCCTATCTTAACCGATATAGTGACGATGATTTTGATATTAGAAAGCCAATAACTCCTATCTTCAAAAAAATCGCCTAGTTTGAATATTTGGTCTATTTTTAGTAATTTTTAGATTCCTTTGTTATATTATTACCTAATATGATTGAAAACATCAACGAGAAATGATAATTTTAAATGATTTCTGTTACTTTTTGAAGTATGGAAAATACTCCTATCTTCAAAATTTCAGCCACACGAGCTTGGTGATACCTCCTATCTTACATTATCTCGCGAAATACTTATTCCAAACAAATTTTGATTATTACCTTACATGCGGGTCCATTTAAGTATAAAATTGCCATTTACACATTTTTTCTTAAACATCTGGGAAAAATAAAAAACGGTTTTTTTCGCCTCCTGTAAAATTTGGTTTTTGTAAGTTAGGAGTTGTTCGCACTTCCCCGTCGATATGCTCTTTAGCTCTTTAGTACGTAGCATACAATTATAAAATTGTCACTCATATGATATTCTTAGATCTAGAACCTATTATTAACTCTAGAACGATTTCAGGTTTACGTTTCATCTACATTTCGAATGTAATGTTTAATTTTATTTGCTTTAGTACTAGTAGCGCCCCGCGGTTTCGTAAGTGTTGTCCCACTTCCTGTTTATTTTTGATGAAAAGTAACCTTTGACCATCCTCTTTAATGATACCTACCATATTTTAGTTGGTAGTGCCAACGTTCATTTAAACCACGGAAACTTTATCTTCTCTATTACGTGGTTTAAACAAACTTAAGGTGTGTTATGTTAGTTTAGATACTTCTCTTTAAATCTATCTCTTTACATTACACTGGGTACACTATATATATGGTCAAATAACGGCTTAACATATCTATACAAGGTAAAAGCCTTACGCCAGCGAATCATTGAAGAATAGCAAACTAGTAATAAGTGTTTACGAGTATTTCTTTCTGGTAATAGTTGAATGGGACCTCGGGGAAGGGTTAGAGGCCCTTCATCGCCACTTAACTTAAACACTCCCGTTTTATAGAATTGCTTTGGAAATGCGACGAACTGCTTGCTTACTGACCGTCGCTCACACCGATCGATTAGTTTTGAACTTTTTGGTCAAACTTTAGAATAGAACATTTTTATAATAGGAAAGTAATTCAAACAACCATATCTAATGCTAAGCATAAACCATATAATACATTTGGTAATATGTATATAAATAAATTTACCCGGACAAATTCACACACGGTTAATTAAAGCCATACTAAGCTCTAAGATTGTAATATGGAATCTAACTAACTGATACTGCTACATACACATACAAACTTCATAAAAATATGTCTTCACTTAATGCTGACTCCGGGCGGGAATCGAATTCACAACCACCGACACGCTAAGCGCTCTCATTGCCACTGTGCTAACGGCCTTGTCATTATTTATGAAGTATATTATTAAAGTTAAATAATTAGTTTTCATGTGATATAGATAAATAAAAACTGTTATATATTTAAAAGGAATCAAATACTTGTTCATATGCGTGTTTAACTCGATCATATAGTTTTACCAATCTTCATACGAACAGAATTTCACGTTTATAGCATTTCATTTCGCAATTGAAGTAGTTTGAAGTTTAATTTGAAACACTGAAAGTTCGCAAACTGGATGATAGAGTGTAGGTAATCGGTTTACAGAAGAGTTTAATTGCATAAAATATTTGTAACTTCGCGAAAAACAATTAATAATTCATAAGTTTCTAACAATATTGTGTTGAAGCCATATTTTAGCATAAAGATAATAAATTGCAAATGTTTTCAACAGACTGTGAATGGACAATTTGAATACTATGTTGTTTCAGAGCCTTTTGTAAACTTTGTTGTATCTACTTTAATTCAGATTATCTTTGACTTTCCGAACACAATAAAAGACCAAGAAATCGAAATTACAATAAAAAATCGATATATGTTTGTATACTTAAAATAATTATAAAAAAATGTTCAAACTTGACATTTTCATAATAAAAAATAGAATTAAAAAGTTATAAAACATTCTATCATAAGGTCGGGTTACGCAACGGTGTGAGTGACGGTCAACGGCCACAGTCACATCGTAAACGACACTAAAACTGTAGGTTCATTGCTTTCATTGACAAAGTTCGCTGTGTTACATTACTGTGGATTTAAGTTGTACTGTTTATGTACGGGTTACTATAAAACATTGGAGACAATAAGGGACAATGTTTAGGTGTATATATTCTACCTACTTATCTTAAGAGATAGCAATATATAGAGAAAAATGATGTTGTGATTAAGAGTTTGCTGGATTGTAATGTTGATAATATAAGTCTTTTGTATTAATGGTATCTATCTAGACAAGATCAGCGGAAGGAGGGTAGGGACGCAAGCACGTCACTAATTCATACAATAATTAGTATTGTAAATAAATATTTCGTATTAAACGTTGTAGCATAAGTTTATATGCTCATGGTAATTAATTTCTAAACGATTTAGCGTTTTGAATTATGGAGCTTAATAAATGAACTATGCATTATTTTATCCAATAGTGCCACTAAAAACTAGCAATTATCAAATACAAATACTAACATGCACAGTAGCGCTATCTTTGTTTTCTAAAACAGTATTGAAACATGTTTTAATTCCTTCCTGAATTTCCTTCCTTAGTTTTTGCTGCGTTTTTGCAACTGTCAATTATTCCACCACTTAGTTTACTGAATAAATCGTCTACCATCACTTCCCAAAGATTTTCTTTCCGTAAAATATTGAAATTATTAGGAAACAAGTGGAATAATTATGAATACGACTTAGCTATGATAATGAGGGATTGAGTACATGAAATAACATCGCATGTTATCACAAATTAATTGAATTAATTATCCGTTGCATCTATAGATTGCATAGAATGGTCGCGTGTGTAAAAAGGTTTCCTTGCATTAATATGAAAGGCAATCTATACCAACGCTATGCTATGCTACGCTGCTATGCCACTTTTGACATGACTGTTGGACATGATTTTTTTATAATATAAAATGCAAAGAAAAAACTCTAAGTAAGGTTACTATGTTAACATTTATATAATTGTTGGTAAACAATAACGCTATGTTAAGTCGCTATCCTCAGATTGATATGTATGGTGAAAATGGCATACGGTATGTTACATTGCTATGCCAAGATTGATAAGATATAACGTAGCATAGCAATGAAGCATATCGTTAGATTCCATAATACAAGCCCAAAGCTTACTTTGGTTCTTATTAATCGTGTGTGAATTTATCCGGGTATATTATAATTATTATTAATTAATAATTATATTCTTCTTCTTCTTCTTCATCGAGTGGATGGCCAACCTGACCAATCCTGGTGTCAGAGTTATTGAGCCGCGAAAGGCCTCTGACATAATAATAATTATATTATAGTTATGGTGGATAGGCACCCTAAAGCTGAGGAATTTGATTTATGTTCGTTTTAAAAAGAAAAGGAAGTAAAATTGGTAGGGTAGGTAAACGTATAGGCTATTTTTATCCCGAAATTCTCAGGAGAACGGGCATAACGCGGGTAAAATGGACTACTATAATTTATTAACGTAATATATTTTATTTATTATGTCTGTGGTACATACTCTATGTCTAGTTAACTTATGGTCACTGGTTGTTAAATAGCCATTGTGTAGCAAATGGCAAAGATCAATTAACTTTCTCATCGTTAACCAGTAGTTAACGTTAACTGAATTGTTAAAACAATGCTTGTGGTTAGCGCCGTAATGTTGTTATAATTACATTTGTTAATTATTAATTGTGGCTATTTAAACTGTTAATATAATTTGTAATGTTGTTTCGATGAAATGTTCATAATTATATTTGAATTCTAACATAATTATTGGGTAGGTAATAATTTTTTGATATAACACGTTTAATACACCAATAAATTAATTTATTGGAAAAGGTGTTAATTTCGCCTGATAATGTACATTGATTTTACATTGTACCTAAACATGTACACAAAATAAGTTCATTTTCCCAGCAAAAATTAGATTAATAGTTTTAACTGTAGAGTAAAATCGGTGCTGCCGTCATACATCATCTGTGCACCGTGGCACCATTTTAATACAAAGAAAGTTTAAAATATGGTGAAGTAGAGATGGCGAGTGGCCACGTTGGACAATATAAAAGTGGTATCTATAGTTGTTTTACCTCACGAGCACCCTTGAGTCCTGCTTGTACATGCACATTGTCTTATTGTGCATCATGGTCCGCGTCAAACTTCTGTCAAAATTAAATTTGAAGTAGCGACAGCATGGTAGATTTGAGTAAACGGAGACAAGTCATTGGATTTATATTCGCAGTGGGGTATGTCAAATGAATATAAACAACGATCTTGCCGACGCTACTGATTGTTACGCACACAAAGACGCGTGTCTATACTGGTTACAAATACAAGTATGACTCTAGGGTGCTCGTGAAATAAGATGTATACATAGACCTCTAGCTGACCCGGAAAATGTTGTTTTGCTATATAAAAATGAAGGGATGGACCCTTAACATTTAGGGGTATGAAAAATAGTTATGCTCCGATTCTAAGACCTACTGAAAATGCATATAAAACTTCATGAAAATTGGTCAAGCCGTTTCGGAGGAGTATGGTGGATAACATTGTGATACGAGAATTTCATATAAAAGACTAGCTGACTCGTTGTTTTGCCATAAATTGAGATATAAGCTATCCTACCTTTCAAGTTGGATCAAATTGCACACGGTGTGCAAATCAAATTTAAAATCGGTTCAGTAGTTATGAGTCCATCGCGGACAAACAACGTGACACGTAATTTCTATATATATAAATTTAGTTGTAAACAGTTGCGTGTCAACGGTATTGTCGGTATTGTCCACTATAGTCACTCGCGATCTTTACTTTCCCTAACAGATAACAATTATTCAAGGCTGTATAGAAAACGAAATCTGATTTAACGAACATTCCCGATAATGAATGGACTTTCCCCGTTCACGGTACAGTGGCGGCGCCTCCCGAGTCATCGACTTGGGCATTTGTTTTTATAATCAACTGCTAGTATTCAATTTAATTTACTTTAGGTGCGTTCAACTTGAGATAATGTACGGTTCAATAGATAGCAGTTAGTATCTAGTTTTTAGTTTAAAGCTCGATGATAGTTAGGGTGTTTCAAACGGTTGTTACGTTCGTTAAATAGTTCAAGATTTTTACGATGTTAAATGTCTGTTAAATACAAAGTATTGTTATAAAAATTTCAAATTGTAGCTGTCAACACCGGCGGTGGTCGAATTAGTATTTTGCGCGCTAATATATATTTAAGCTGGTTTTCGCCAATCTAAAGGTTATGTCAGCACGTTAAACTACCCAAAGGAAGCGTATGAGAGATGAAGAGGATACATCTCTTTAGTAAACAAAAATCGGCCGACTATCTCTCTCTGCGAGCAAGACAGGGTAATTTACAGTATCAACTAATTAGATGCTCCCCCTTAATAACTGTAGTATATTAAGAACATCAATAAAGTACAGGCAGTGTACCAGTACAGTAAGATTACTTTATTGTACACGTAAATCAGAGTAGTACTTTACTGCGTGTTCGGAGCAACTTTGTCTGTCTAAGCGTCTATTTAAGTACCCCACAGCTGCGGGTTGACACAATACAAATTGCTCGAGCCGAGATGACTCGAGCCACTGAATATTTTATTATGTTTCCTTCTTACCACTATCGCTTATGTCCACTTGGTTTAGGCGCAAAATTTAATGCGGCACTTTGTTGGCATTACGACTGTATCGGGCAGGAATCTTTTATTTTTAATGTTATAACACAAGTACAGTTCTCTTTATGTGCCCATTTCAGGGTGACATTTTTCGTAAAGTACTACCTAGTCTTAACAAAGAGTCCTAAAACTACAATAGAAAGGGAAACAAAGCATTTATTGTGAAGTTAGAGGATTTACAGTGCGCTCCAAATACGTCGAAACACAATTTGCGGTAGAAGCCCGAGTGCCTAATTTCAGGTCCGGGATCGACCGGAAACAATGGGAGTTGAGATAATTAGATCAGGAAACTATTTAATACGGCGACATGACACGAATTACCAACGAATATTTAGGACATTATGAAATATAATATGATGAAATATAATATAACTTTTGTTACGTTCTCCTCCTTGAAATCTATAGATATAATAGCAAAGAAATACCGATTAATTACGCAATAACTGCTCAACTCATTTAGTGAAGCTTAACTATTTATCAACGGGTGACCTCTTTCCAAGGTGTCCCAAAGATAATTTGGGCGTAGACTCCGCCACCTTTTAGGGTCAAAGTGTTAGCAAATTGACCCGGGCACGGGCCCTCGGGGGAAAAACCTCCGCTTCGAGGTCAACGAACATTTTTGGCACACACCTCGTGAATATTATACGGCAGACCACATTCACACGTCCCTGTCACACTAAAAACGTTCAATTATGTCACAGAATACCGGCTACCTGTTTGAAGGTTCCTGACAACACTTTTTGTAATAAACTCGCCTAATGAAGAACGATTCCACTTTAGGGAATTGACAACGTTTATTTTAGAGAAAAACATCTTATATTTTCGTGCGAAAACTTCCTCTTCATCCCAAACAGAGCTGTCGGTAACATATTACTTATTCTCA
Organism: Cyclophora albipunctata; assembly: GCA_963082685.1. Taxonomy (NCBI): domain Eukaryota; kingdom Metazoa; phylum Arthropoda; class Insecta; order Lepidoptera; family Geometridae; genus Cyclophora; species Cyclophora albipunctata. The sequence continues at coordinate 7,510,652 of OY720121.1, read as the reverse complement.
TAATCGTTTGTAACGAAACTTTCTTTTAATGTTCCTATAGAATATAAAAAGGATCTAAAGTCTAGATATGTTCCTTAATGAAGAACATTAATTACAATAAAGCAGCGTTCAACGCGAGCGGCTAAATTGGATTAATTTGTATAAATAAGTTCACCTTCGCCCCTCAACTTACACTCGCCGGCATTTCGGTGGAATGTGTGGTGTGGCCACGTGGCACGTTAGTAATTTATTTGAATAATACGAATTCCTCCTCACCTGTATGTGTAATGAACGGCCGTATCTCTCCGCGCAGTATATTTGATGCTATTTAAGGCTCCGTCCGCCGTAATCAAGTTATACCGATATATTTATTGGCTCCCACAGTCTCCCGTCAAAGGAACGCCATATATCTCCCGTAAGAAACATGTTTCCCATCTATAGTTATCTGCAGACGCTGCTGGTGTGTTGTTGCCGATTTTATTGTTGTTTAGGATCCGATCCCCTCCCGCCGGCCGCTGACGATACGACTCTCGTGTGATTGCCCGTTCTGTACAATTTTGCACGCAAACAAGGGTAGGATTTTTATTAGCTCAGTTATCTGACTTTATGAGTCATGTCTGCCGCAGTAAACCGTTCGTTCCCTCCTAAATAAGCTCTACATTGAAACTTATGTATTGCCAATATCCTAGAACATTAGCCAGTAAACGCTATTTATCTCGGTCATTTAAAATTTATTTTTAAATTGCGCAAGTTCGGTTTAATTACGCGGAGCTGCCGGCTGCAGTTTAACGGCTATGTTAATTATTTAATGTTTAAAGTCGTTAAAGTTGGGTGGATTCATATTAGTTTTGTAGTTGTTTGAGAGTTGAGTGTTGAGCGTTAGAGTTTGGGATATACGTGGCGCAATTTGGAGAAGGTTTGGGGGAAGTGACATGTCTTGGAAGGTGCGAGAGGGGTTCGGGATTGTAGCGAGAGGTCATTGGCCGCGGCTCAATTAATCAGTAATGAGTGAGATCGGCCGCAAGCGACCGGCGGCCGCTGCGTTCACAGTTATACCCGCGTCGCGTCACTTAGGACGGCCAAACGGCTATCTTCATGCCCTGAAACCAAACAACTGGTTTACAATCATAACGCTATTACTTAATTGCCACACTCCCATTACTAGTTAATTCGTTTGAATCTCTAACACATTTAATACTACAGTTATAATAAATTGTTGCGAGTGCTATTAAAATTAACGTTAGCTATTTCCCTGTCGTTTTACGTACATACTTAATTGCCAGTTTAATATACTTAGCAAATATTTAATTAATGAAACGTAATTAAACATAACGGTAGGTGTTCTTAGTTTCTCAATTATTATTTTATTATACAACATTAGACAGGGATTCGAACGAAATGGTGTCATGTCTTATTAGTCCATGCAAATGTTACATTTTTTAGGCCTTACCTTGCGTTTTTTAGAGGACGCAATTTTATTTTTTTGATGTGTAGGGGGGTCAGTGTAAAGCTAAAAACAAGTTTGTGGGGTCGCCACCCTTGTCCCACGGCCGCCATCTTGAAAATAGGCTTGAAATGGTTTTTACGATACATCTCTTAAACTATTAATTTTATAAAAAAAAATTGTTAACATTTTTTGTTGCAAATTAAATTCTCTACAACTTTGGTCCAGTAACTTTTTGTCGTAGAACTATAAATTAAAAAGTTACCCCTACACATCAAAAAAATAAAATTGCGTCCTCTAAAAAACGCAACCCCAAATGTAACTTTTCAATGGACTATAAAGTAAAGTAAAGTATGAGCCTGTAATGTCCCACGGCTAGGCAAAGGCCTCTCATCTCATTGAAGATATCAGTACAGTGAGGAGGATAAGGCGTAATCACCAAGCAATGGACTATAGCAAAATATAAAAAATAGAACAAAGTATAAATCTAAGTAAGATGAGTTCTTTACGGTATTGCCTTTTTCATGGGAAACCCGACTTTAAGCTAGGTTTTTATGAAAACAACAACCCTTATAAAATCGGTTAAAGTGAACCTGTTTTGATAGCAGCTTGGTGTACATGACAAGTTGATAGGGAGAATATAAAAAGTCTTAAAATTATGAATTCGTAAAAACAATATTGATTTTTATCAAATCAGCATGCCAGTTCCATTTTGCCCTGAACCTTAAAATAACATAAACAATATAAAAACACAACTAACCTATTAAAATGATTGACAAACATTTGTACCAAAAACTTACCGCGTCAGATGCACATCTATAAACCTCGCCCTTTCTATATCAGTTGACCGCCTGTCCCCATACCTTGGACCACCTTCCAACCCTGTCATTGAGTGACCGCATCAGCCATGGCACCGCAGACGTGATCAAGTGCCCACGGCCTGCATCCACGTGTCTCTATTAATCAACTATTAATGCGACTATAACTATATAGATGAATAATACATAACTATATAGATATTCATATGGTATGAATATTCATATGATATGAATATGTACATGATTTATTATTATCATTTATCATTACGAATTCCTTCCTTTGTGATGGTAGGAATGAATTCGTGAAGGATGTTAAAAGAGTTTGGGTGCCTCTCTAGTTCCACCACAGTCGTACTATGATACGTTGCTACGCAAATTTCTTAATTATAATATACATATCCTATCCCCCTAATATTATTGCGAAAGTTTGTGAGGATGTATGTATGTATGTTTGTCACTCTTTCACGCAAAAACTACGCTACGATTTAACAGTAATATAGGTTATACATCAGAATAACACATGAGATACTTTTTATCCCGAAATTCCCGCGGGAACGGATACACCGCGGGGCGCGACTAGTTACACATAATGCAGCCGTATAATTCAATTTGATTACATCGTATATTTATTTCATATAACTGTGTCCATAATGCCGAAGATAATGGTCGGACTAACACCCTGGAGGCGACATTGTCTTCAGTACATGACGAGCTCAATCCCGGCGGACCCTGGGGAACTCCAACATGTCCTTGTTTGACGAACTTGGATTACGTGGGAATAATTCAAGAACGCCTCACTTCAACGTACTTGTAAGATTCAGTTTATAGCACTGGTTCATACTAGAACTGAAAGTTTCATAGGAAGTATTCAAGTGTTGAATGGTTTACTTGACTATGCTAAATTCAAGTGTTGTTCGCATCCATACTAATATTATAAAGAGGTACAATTTGTAATATTGTTTGTTTGTATGTTCAGGCCAATCTCGGGAATTACCAGTCCGTTTCGAATAATTATTTTTGTACACGGAAGATCGAAGCTCTTACTGCACTTCTCTATTTCGTGTTTTTGTATTAGGTAGCTATATTATCCCTTAGAAACTGGCACAATACAAGTAAAACCGCGGAGCGCAGCTAGTAGGACAATATAGTACTTAAACGAGGAAAGTATTCCTAATCTTATTTTCGGAGAGTTTTAAGTTCAAATAATTACAAGTTTCCACTACTAATATAATTATAATTTATAACGACGACGACAAACTAAAAAAAAACAAAACATAACAAATACGAGCATCAAATTAACCATATTAAAAAGGAAAAAACAATAGAGTAAACAACACGAAGTCACATGCAGCTTGCTTAAACTATACAACTAAACAAGGTTATCAACTGAAAGCTATACAATTATCTACGATATCGCTTATGTCATCGAAGAATACGCACTACGCAATAATAGTTATAATACTTATCTAGTACAAGTATTAGTCATAAGCGTATAAGTAAGCTAGTATTTTCCAAGCATACCCCTAAAATGACCACTTTTAAGGTTCCCAAGTGACGTATACATATATTAGACGCTTCACGCCATAATATATCTACGAGGCAGTAAGTATTCTCGAGACCTGTGCTTATCGTAGCGAATTCTGGGTCCCAGCTCTTCAATTAAACCAGTTATAAAATATCACTGAAAACAGTCGAATAAAATATATTACACATCTGTATCTGCAGTTTAATTTAGCAGTTTTAACTTTCGCACATTAACGCGAAATGGTTTAAACGAAAGACAATAAGCAGTAATGTTTTGTGAGAGTCAGAAACCGTAAATGCTTTAAACGTGATGTTAGATAAATGAACTGTGCCTCTGTTATAGCTATACTAGGATGAAAACAGTAGGAAACTTGCGTCATTTCGGGATCTCCGGTCTAGAGATGTGAAAATTATGCGATGCCGGACGTTCGCATAAACGTGTACTCTATACTCTATGCCCCTACTCTACAGGGTGCCCCACGGCTCTACATATATGTACGAGGGAAATTACTTAAGTTTTAAAATGAAAAAAACAACTTTTACAAAGAAAGAAATCGACAGGACGATAAGGATCTTTCTTAAACAAACATAGCAAATTAAATGAAAGATTCAATTTAAATCAATTTAATGACTTGTATAACATGAAATGCTTTACTTTAGTCTAGGTATAATATATATTTCATAAAAAATAATAATACTTGCTTTAAAGCAAGTATTAATATTTGGTTATTAATAACCAAATTATAAAATATGTAATCTGAATACTTGCTTGAAAAAATCTTAAAAATACATTATCTTTAACACTATCATGTCGCATAGCCAACAAGCCCTCTATATTGGTTTAGAACTCTATGCCAGTGTCGGTCCATTAACCATAGAGTTTATTATGTATATTTCCATTTGCTAGGAACTTTAATCCACTGCAGAAATGTAGTGTTGGGATTAAATTACGTTATGTTTGAGAGCTGTAAATAAATGTAGCGCTGTAGAACATGTTTTATCCTGCTGCAGCGCTTGTGTGTTTATTGTGTATTTATTTGGATTAGCTGCTAGCTACTATGCATGTTTCTAAGGACGTTTGCAGTTTAGTGTTTGACAAGCCCGTTGGCACAGTGGCAGTGAGAGCGCTTACTGTGTCGGGGGTTGCGGGTTCGATTCCCGCCCGGAGTCAACAATATGTGAAGACATAGTTGTTGGCGACGACGTCTGAGTGTCAATTATATATTCTTATAAAGTATTTGTGTATATATATATGTAGTAGTATCAGTTAGTTAGATTCCATATTACAAGCTTAGAGCTTAGTTTGGGTCTAATTAACCGTGAGTGAATTTGTCCGGGTATATTTAATTTAATTTAAATTTAAGTCAAATAAGAAGTTTGGACGCAAAATTATATAAAAGTATAATTGTTCCTAAATTTTTGTCTCAAACAATATCTTTATAACTTTTATTGTTTCAATAAATTACCGCTACGAAGAGGGTGCACAGTTCACCCCTTAATGAATCTTTTTCATTAAATGATATCCTTTAACGTTCATAATAAAATGTAATTTCATATAACTTTCCTGTCTGAAATGATTGCTGGGCTTTTTGATAAGGGCCACTGAAATTATGACAATTATTCTGTTCTTTCTATTATGGGTATCTTTTCCCTTTCTTTACTCTCGTATAAAGTTAGACAGGGCAAAGTTCGACTAACTCCCCCACTCAGAGACGCCCGTTAAATCGATATTCAACGTATTTTTCATACATTAAGTATATACCTAGTCAAACTTTTAACATGTGTTAAATGCTTCCTTCTTTTAGCATTTCACGTCTTTGAGTACGGCGTTAAGAAAAATAACATAATATTATTAATTGTTACATATCTAAAAGTATTATTAGTTGACTTTAGATTACGTTTCATTTCTGAAAACTATATCTATGAGATTTTGAAAATCAAAAACTGTCAGGCAAACTTAAAATGAACTTACAGCAAATAAAGAAACATCAAATTATGATGAAAACGAACCAGTCTATCTAGCATATTACTCTTAAAACTAATTAGCCTTAAACTGTAGCTACTCTAACTAAAGTACTGCAGTCTACAGTCTACAGACTACTTCATCACAACTTCAGCTAACGCTAGCATTTACTAAATAACTCACATTTTCCATGAAAGCACCACAACTTGTATTTACGATGTTAAGTTTCGAACTATAAAGCCTTGCGCCTGTGTGCTCATAGTTTGTTGAACATTATTTCAATAAAATGTCCACTGACGGCAACTTACAGTGTCTCAAGTACAAAGTAGGGATATGTACGTCCGGAGTTGAGTCCCACATACCCCGGTGGTTTTCTCAAATAACCGGGGATGCGCAAATGCATTCCCCATTCACAAAAAAGGGATATGTGAGTATTTAATATTCTAATGTATGCTAAGTTTCTAACATCTTTTAAAAGATATAGTAATCTTTGTTTGTCCATATCATGGGTTTATATTCATTATAATTAAGCAGCTCTCGAATCATCCGTTTCGTTTCAATTCCCGTTGGAATTTCTGGATGAAAAGTATTCAAGAACTCTATTGGTGAAAACCGCATGAAATCGTTAATTAGTTATCGAGTGTATTGCGCACAGACTAGCTAGCCTGAGGACTATATAATCTGAGGAAGCTTGCATTACTAAGTACTTAATTATTATTTTGACTAAGCGATGTTAGTTCATTGCGTTTGTTAAGCACCGTGCAGCTCGGCCCCTACTTGGATGGGTGGCCGATAGTGGCATTTCTATCTAAGCGAGGGCACGTTAAATTGTCGGTCCCGGTTGTTGCAATCGTAAGACCATGTCGGAGGCCTTTAGGCGGTCTAAAAACTCCACTGACCTACCCTAACTTACTTAATAATTTTTTTTTCTATTATAGTATTCATATGAAGTTAAATTCGCCCTGTTTCACCCGCGATCCCATTCAAATGGAGATTAAAAATAATACGCCATATTTTCATACATTCGTTTTCAATTAATATTTTATTGTCTTTATTTACTCAGCTGTAATACGAAATGCATTTTTGATATTTCAATATTTTAATAATAATCCGTACATTTGTAAAGTTGAGGTCGGCCATTTTCATAAATCAATTGATAAAATTACGTTAAACTATTCTGTTTTCAAAATAAATATAGATGCGTTTCCAATTGAGAAGGATAACGGAAATAAGAACCTTAAACCGTATGCAATAAACCCTATTTTACAATGTTAATGAATGTAGTGAGTCGGCAGTGAATTGGCCACTTTAATTTCAATGGTAAATGCAATGTAAGCCAATTTGCTCGATGAAAATCATAACAGTAAATTTATTTAGACATGTCTACACTTTAATAAATTAAACTTTGTATTAATCAATATTAATAGCTAGTTGATAAACGTTTATAAACTTGCTTATTATTTTAAGCTTTACGAGTGACAGCTTATATGTTGATTACTACTACAAGCTAAGCTATACTTATAATTATCTTTATTTCATACTATTCCGGAAGTTTCTATGTCAATGGCTCAAAGAAATAAAAAATAAAAACTAAGAAAATATTTGCAAATCTAACTAACCATCCCAAAATTCACAAACGACAATCATTCCTGAATCCACGTTGGTTAACAATGAGAAACCACTATCATGCTATCAAAACTCACTTCGAAAAGCATTACTAACTTTTACATAGTAAGTTATGTGACATAACCAACTTGTTTGGCAAATATGCTTAAGTTTGAGTAAGTCCTAGTCATACCCTCGGCAGAATTATTCAGGAATGTTATAATATATAAAAGGTATTTCCCCTCCGCTCCTCTATTTGTTATGTATTCGATGTGTAAATAGTATTCAGATTAAGAAAAAATTCAATAAAGGAAGGAAGGTGTACAAAACATCTTATTTTACATACGTTTTTATACCAACAGACATTTCTATTTTCCTCCAAAAATAACTTAAAAAACATTTTATTTAGGTAAATTAAATTCGTACCTTTTCGCCTTAATGACACAATTAAACTCCAAATTTTGAACTCATGTTTAAAATAAACTTTTAAATGTCGACTGGCGGACATGTCAAATAATCCTTTGGATGTAGGTCATGGCGGGGCGACCCCTCCGGGCAGGGAGGGGAGGGAGAGGAGGTGCCTCAATGTAAAGGACCATGTTGAGTGAGAATGGCATCTTAGTTTAAATAAAACTTCAATAAACGGGTTTATAGTCGAAAGCGGGTCCCAAGTGAGACCGTTCCAAATAATTACAACACGCTTCTGAACAGGACTTTATAACTTCGAGAAGTATTTGGAAAATGTACCCGTCATCAGACACGACCGCGGCGGCCCCTAATGAAGTTGACTCAAAATGCAAGTTAAATAAAAGCTTTTAA